>OU830604.1:35725951-38225951 GCA_917563855.2 Limnephilus lunatus
GAAGATTTTGAAAAAAATATCATCGTTTTACACTTGGGTTCGCTTGTTTTAATACTTGGGGTCGGTGTTTTTAATACTTGGGTTTGGCCATATTTTTGGCACTATGGCACCAAATCGACTGAAATTTTGTATTCTTTCTAAGAATCATGGTCTGTACCCGAATCAATCAAAAAATCTGCCAACAACAGAATGTTAATGTTCTTCATTCAAAATTTTCGTGGTTTTTATAGGCACTTTGTCAAACTTTTGCTTCAGCCAGAACTATGGCCCTATGGCACCAAATCCGACAGAAATTTTTTATTCTTACTAAAAATCATGAACTGTACACGAATCAATCAAAAAATCAACCAAAAGAAGATTTTGAAAAAAATATCATCGTTTTACACTTGGGTTCGCTTGTTTTAATACTTGGGGTCGGTGTTTTTAATACTTGGGTTCGGCCATTACTTTGGCACTATGGCACCAAATCGACTGAAATTTTGTATTCTTACTAAGAATCATGGTCTGTACCCGAATCAATCAAAAAATCTGCCAACAAAAGAATTTTAATTTTCTTCATACAAAATTTTCGTGGTTTTTATAGGCACTTTGTCAAACTTTTGCTTCGGCCAGAACTATGGCCCTATGGCACCAAATCCGACTGAAACTTTTGATTCTTACTAAGAATCATTAACTGTAAACGAATCAATCAAAAAATCAACCATAAGAAGATTTTGCAAAAAATATCATCGTTTTCACACTTGGGTTCGGTCGTTTTAATACTTGGGGTCGGTGTTTTTAATACTTGGGTTTGGCCATATTTTTGGCACTATGGCACCAAATCGACTGAAATTTTGTATTCTTACTAAGAATCATGGTCTGTACCCGAATCAATCAAAAAATCAACCAAAAGAAGATTTTGAAAAAAATATCATCGTTTTCACACTTGGATTCGCTCGTTTTAATACTTGGGGTCGGTGTTTTTGATACTTGGGTTCGGCCATAACTTTGGCACTATGGCACAAAATCGACTGTAATTTTGTATTCTTACTAAGAATCATGGTCTGTAATCGAATCAATCAAAAAATCAACCAAAATAAGATTTTGAAAAAAATATCATCGTTTTCACACTTGGGTTCGCTCGTTTTAATACTTGGGGTCGGTGTTTTTAATACTTGGGTTCGGCCATAACTTTGGCACTATGGCACCAATTCAACTGAAATTTTGTATTCTTACTAAGAATCATGGTCTGTACCCGAATCAATAGAAAAATCTGCCAACAAAAGAATTTTAATTTTCTTCATACAAAATTTTCATGGTTTTGATAGGCACTTTGTCAAACTTTTGCTTCGGCCATAACTATGGCCCTATGGCACCAAATCCGACTGAAATTTTTGATTCTTACTAAGAATCATGAACTGTACACGAATCAATCAAAAAATCAACCAAAATAAGATTTTGAAAAAAAAATCATCGTTTTCACACTTGGGTTCGCTCGTTTTAATACTTGGGGTCGGTGTTTTTAATACTTGGGTTCGGCCGTATTTCTGGCACTATGGCACCAAATCGACTGAAATTTTGTATTCTTACTAAGAATCATGGTCTGTACCCGAATTAATCAAAAAATCAACCAAAAGAAGATTTTGAAAAAAGTATCATCGTTTTCACACTTGGGTTCGTTTGTTTTAATACTTGGGGTCGGTGTTTTTAATATTTGGGTTCGTCCATTACTTTGGCACTATGGCACCAAATCGACTGAAATTTTGTATTCTTACTAAGAATCATGGTTTTCATAGGCACTTTGGCAAACATTGGTTCGGCCATAACTATGGCCCTATGGCACCAATTCCGACAGAAATTTTTGATTCTTACTAAAAATCATGAAATGTACACGAATCAATCAAAAAATCAATCAAAATAAGATTTTGAAAAAAATATCATCGTTTTCACACTTGGGTTCGCTCGTTTTAGTACTTTGGTTCGGTGTTTTTAATACTTAGGTTCGGCCATAACTTTGGCACTATGGCACCAAATCGACTGAACTTTGTATTCTTACTAAGAATCATGGTCTGTACCCGAATCAATCAAAAAATCTGCCAACAAAAGAATTTAAATTTTCTTCATACAAAATTTTCGTGGTTTTTATAGGCACTTTGTCAAACTTTTACTTCGGCCTAACTATGGCCTTATGGCACCAAATCAGACTGAAATTTTTGATTCTTACTAAGAATCATGAACTGTACACGAATATATCAAAAAATCAACCAAAAGAAGATTTTGAAAAAAATATCATCGTTTTCACACTTGGGTTTGCTCGTTTTAATACTTGGGGTCGGTGTTTTTAATACTTGGCTTCGTCCATAACTTTGGCACTATGGCACCAAATCGACTGAAATTTTGTATTCTTTCTAAGAATCATGGTCTGTACCCGAATCAATCAAAAAATCTGCCAACAACAGAATTTTAATGTTCTTCATACAAAATTTTGGTGGTTTTTATAGGCACTTTGTCAAACTTTTGCTTCAGCCAGAACTATGTTCCTATGGCACCAAATCCGACAGAAATTTTTTATTCTTACTAAAAATCATGAACTGTACACGAATCAATCAAAAAATCAACCAAAAGAAGATTTTGAAAAAAATATCATCGTTTTACACTTGGGTTCGCTTGTTTTAATATTTGGGGTCGGTGTTTTTAATACTTGGGTTCGGCCATTACTTTGGCACTATGGCACCAAATCGACTGAAATTTTGTATTCTTACTAAGAATCATGGTCTGTACCCGAATCAATCAAAAAATCTGCCAACAAAAGAATTTTAATTTTCTTCATACAAAATTTTCGTGGTTTTTATAGGCACTTTGTCAAACTTTTGCTTCGGCCAGAACTATGGCCCTATGGCACCAAATCCGACTGAAACTTTTGATTCTTACTAAGAATCATTAACTGTAAACGAATCAATCAAAAAATCAACCATAAGAAGATTTTGCAAAAAATATCATCGTTTTCACACTTGGGTTCGCTCGTTTTAATACTTGGGGTCGGTGTTTTTAATACTTGGGTTCGGCCATAACTTTGGCACTATGGCACCAAATCGACTGAAATTTTGTATTCTTACTAAGAATCATGGTCTGTACCCGAATCAATCAAAAAATCAACCAAAAGAAGATTTTGAAAAAAATATCATCGTTTTCACACTTGGGTTCGCTCGTTTTAATACTTGGGGTCGGTGTTTTTGATACTTGGGTTCGGCCATAACTTTGGCACTATGGCACAAAATCGACTGAAATTATGTATTCTTACTAAGAATCATGGTCTGTACTCGAATCAATCAAAAAATCTGCCAACAAAAGAATTTTAATTTTTCTTCATACAAAATTTCGTGGTTTTTATAGGCACTTTGTCAAACTTTTGCTTCGGCCATAACTATGGCCCTATGGCACCAAATCCGACTGAAATTTTTGATTCTTACTAAAAATCATGAACTGTACACGAATCAATCAAAAAATCAACCAAATGAAGATTTTGAAAAAAATATCATCGTTTTTACACTTGGGTTCGCTCGTTTTAATACTTGGGGTCGGTGTTTTTAATACTTGGGTTCGGCCATAACTTTGGCACTATGGCACCAAATCGACTGAAATTTTGTATTCTTACTAAGAATCATGGTCTGTACCCGAATCAATAGAAAAATCTGCCAACAAAAGAATTTTAATTTTCTTCATACAAAATTTTCGTGGTTTTTATAGGCACTTTGGCAAACATTGGTTCGGCCATAACTATGGCCCTATGGAACCAAATCGACTGAAATTTTGGATTCTTACTAAGAATCATGAACTGTACACGAATCAATCAAAAAATAAACCAAAATAAGATTTTAAAAAAAATTTCATCGTTTTCACACTTGGGTTCGCTCGTTTTAATACTTGGGGTCGGTGTTTTTAATACTTGAGTTCGGCCATATTTTTGGCACTATGGCACCAAATCGACTGAAATTTTGTATTCTTCTTAAAAATCATGGTTTGTACCCGAATCAATCAAAAAATCAACCAAAAGAAGATTTTGATAAAAATCTCATCGTTTTCACACTTGGATTCGCTCGTTTTAATACTTGGGGTCGGTGTTTTTAATACTTGGGTTCGGCCATAACTTTGGCACTATGGCACCAAATCGACTGAAATTATGTATTCTTACTAAGAATCATGGTCTGTACTCGAATCAATCAAAAAATCTGCCAACAAAAGAATTTTAATTTTCTTCATACAAAATTTCGTGGTTTTTATAGGCACTTTGTCAAACTTTTGCTTCGGCCAGAACTATGGCCCTATGGAACCAAATCCGACTGAAATTTTTGATTCTTACTAACAATCATGAACTGTACACGAATCAATCAAAAAATCAACCAAAAGAAGATTTTGAAAAAAATATCATCGTTTTCACACTTGGGTTCGCTCGTTTTAATACTTGGGGTCGGTGTTTTTAATACTTGGGTTCGGCCATGACTTTGGCACTATGGCACCAAATCGACTGAAATTTTGTATTCTTTCTAAGAATCATGGTCTGTACCCGAATCAATCAAAAAATCTGCCAACAAAAGAATTTTAATTTTCTTCATACAAAATTTTCGTGGTTTTTATAGGCACTTTGTCAAACTTTTGCTTCGGCCATAACTATGGCCCTTTGGCACCAATTCCGACTGAAATTTTTTGATTCTTACTAAAAATCATGAACTGTACACGAATCAATCAAAAAATCAACCAAAAGAAGATTTTGAAAAAAATATCATCGTTTTCACACTTGGGTTCGCTCGTTTTAATACTTGGGGTCAGTGTTTTTAATACTTGGGTTCGGCCATAACTTTGGCACTATGGCACCAAATCGACTGAAATTTTGTATTCTTACTAAGAATCATGGTCTGTACCCGAATCAATCAAAAAATCTGCCAACAAAATAATTTTACTTTTCTTCATACAAAATTTTCGTGGTTTTTATAGGCACTTTGTTAAACTTTTGCTTTGGCCAGAACTATGGCCCTATAGCACCAAATCCGACTGAAATTTTTGATTCTTACTAACAATCATGAACTGTACACGAATCAATCAAAAAATCAACCAAAAGAAGATTTTGAAAAAAATATCATCGTTTTCACACTTGGGTTCGCTAGTTTTAATACTTGGGGTCGGTGTTTTTAATACTTGGGTTCGGCCATAACTTTGGCACTATGGCACCAAATCGACTGAAATTTTGTATTCTTACTAAGAATCATGGTCTGTACCCGAATCAATCAAAAAATCAGCCAACAAAATAATTTTACTTTTCTTCATACAAAATTTTCGTGGTTTTTATAGGCACTTTGTTAAACTTTTGCTTTGGTCAGAACTATGGCCCTATAGCACCAAATCCGACTGAAATTTTTGATTCTTACTAACAATCATGAACTGTACACGATTCAATCAAAAAATCAACCAAAAGAAGATTTTGAAAAAAATATCATCGTTTACACACTTGGGTTCGCTCGTTTTAATACTTGGGGTCGGTGTTTTTAATACTTGTGTTCGGCCATTACTTTGGCACTATGGCACCAAATCGACTGAAATTTTGTATTCTTACTAAGAATCATGGTCTGTACCCGAATCAATCAAAAAATCTGCCAACAAAAGAATTTTAATTTTCTTCATACAAAATTTTCGTGGTTTTTATAGGCACTTTGTCAAACTTTTGCTTCGGCCCTATGGCACCAATTCCGACTGAAATTTTTGATTCTTACTAAAAATCATGAACTGTACACGAATCAATAAAAAAATCAACCAAAAGAAGATTTTGAAAAAAATATCATCGTTTTCACACTTGGGTTCGCTCGTTTTAATACTTGGGTCGGTGTTTTTAATACTTGGGTTCGGCCATAACTTTGGCACTATGGCACCAATTCAACTGAAATTTTGTATTCTTACTAAGAATCATGGTCTGTACCCGAATCAATAGAAAAATCTGCCAACAAAAGAATTTTAATTTTCTTCATACAAAATTTTCATGGTTTTGATAGGCACTTTGTCAAACTTTTGCTTCGGCCATAACTATGGCCCTATGGCACCAAATCCGACTGAAATTTTTGATTCTTACTAAGAATCATGAACTGTACACGAATCAATCAAAAAATCAACCAAAATAAGATTTTGAAAAAAAAATCATCGTTTTCACACTTGGGTTCGCTCGTTTTAATACTTGGGGTCGGTGTTTTTAATACTTGGGTTCGGCCGTATTTCTGGCACTATGGCACCAAATCGACTGAAATTTTGTATTCTTACTAAGAATCATGGTCTGTACCCGAATTAATCAAAAAATCAACCAAAAGAAGATTTTGAAAAAAGTATCATCGTTTTCACACTTGGGTTCGTTTGTTTTAATACTTGGGGTCGGTGTTTTTAATATTTGGGTTCGTCCATTACTTTGGCACTATGGCACCAAATCGACTGAAATTTTGTATTCTTACTAAGAATCATGGTTTTCATAGGCACTTTGGCAAACATTGGTTCGGCCATAACTATGGCCCTATGGCACCAATTCCGACAGAAATTTTTGATTCTTACTAAAAATCATGAAATGTACACGAATCAATCAAAAAATCAATCAAAATAAGATTTTGAAAAAAATATCATCGTTTTCACACTTGGGTTCGCTCGTTTTAATACTTGGGGTCGGTGTTTTTAATATTTAGGTTCGGCCATAACTTTGGCACTATGGCACCAAATCGACTGAACTTTGTATTCTTACTAAGAATCATGGTCTGTACCCGAATCAATCAAAAAATCTGCCAACAAAAGAATTTAAATTTTCTTCATACAAAATTTTCGTGGTTTTTATAGGCACTTTGTCAAACTTTTACTTCGGCCTAACTATGGCCTTATGGCACCAAATCAGACTGAAATTTTTGATTCTTACTAAGAATCATGAACTGTACACGAATATATCAAAAAATCAACCAAAAGAAGATTTTGAAAAAAATATCATCGTTTTCACACTTGGGTTTGCTCGTTTTAATACTTGGGGTCGGTGTTTTTAATACTTGGCTTCGTCCATAACTTTGGCACTATGGCACCAAATCGACTGAAATTTTGTATTCTTTCTAAGAATCATGGTCTGTACCCGAATCAATCAAAAAATCTGCCAACAACAGAATTTTAATGTTCTTCATACAAAATTTTGGTGGTTTTTATAGGCACTTTGTCAAACTTTTGCTTCAGCCAGAACTATGTTCCTATGGCACCAAATCCGACAGAAATTTTTTATTCTTACTAAAAATCATGAACTGTACACGAATCAATCAAAAAATCAACCAAAAGAAGATTTTGAAAAAAATATCATCGTTTTACACTTGGGTTCGCTTGTTTTAATACTTGGGGTCGGTGTTTTTAATACTTGGGTTCGGCCATTACTTTGGCACTATGGCACCAAATCGACTGAAATTTTGTATTCTTACTAAGAATCATGGTCTGTACCCGAATCAATCAAAAAATCTGCCAACAAAAGAATTTTAATTTTCTTCATACAAAATTTTCGTGGTTTTTATAGGCACTTTGTCAAACTTTTGCTTCGGCCAGAACTATGGCCCTATGGCACCAAATCCGACTGAAACTTTTGATTCTTACTAAGAATCATTAACTGTAAACGAATCAATCAAAAAATCAACCATAAGAAGATTTTGCAAAAAATATCATCGTTTTCACACTTGGGTTCGCTCGTTTTAATACTTGGGGTCGGTGTTTTTAATACTTGGGTTCGGCCATAACTTTGGCACTATGGCACCAAATCGACTGAAATTTTTAATTCTCACTGAGATTCATGGTCTGTACCCGAATCAATCAAAAAATCAACCAAAAGAAGATTTTGAAAAAAATATCATCGTTTTCACACTTGGGTTCGCTCGTTTTAATACTTGGGGTCGGTGTTTTTGATACTTGGGTTCGGCCATAACTTTGGCACTATGGCACAAAATCGACTGAAATTATGTATTCTTACTAAGAATCATGGTCTGTACTCGAATCAATCAAAAAATCTGCCAACAAAAGAATTTTAATTTTTCTTCATACAAAATTTCGTGGTTTTTATAGGCACTTTGTCAAACTTTTGCTTCGGCCATAACTATGGCCCTATGGCACCAAATCCGACTGAAATTTTTGATTCTTACTAAAAATCATGAACTGTACACGAATCAATCAAAAAATCAACCAAATGAAGATTTTGAAAAAAATATCATCGTTTTTACACTTGGGTTCGCTCGTTTTAATACTTGGGGTCGGTGTTTTTAATACTTGGGTTCGGCCATAACTTTGGCACTATGGCACCAAATCGACTGAAATTTTGTATTCTTACTAAGAATCATGGTCTGTACCCGAATCAATAAGAAAATCTGCCAACAAAAGAATTTTAATTTTCTTCATACAAAATTTTCGTGGTTTTTATAGGCACTTTGGCAAACATTGGTTCGGCCATAACTATGGCCCTATGGAACCAAATCGACTGAAATTTTGGATTCTTACTAAGAATCATGAACTGTACACGAATCAATCAAAAAATAAACCAAAATAAGATTTTAAAAAAAATTTCATCGTTTTCACACTTGGGTTCGCTCGTTTTAATACTTGGGGTCGGTGTTTTTAATACTTGAGTTCGGCCATATTTTTGGCACTATGGCACCAAATCGACTGAAATTTTGTATTCTTAATAAGAATCATGGTTTGTACCCGAATCAATCAAAAAATCAACCAAGAGAAGATTTTGAAAAAAATATCATCGTTTTCACACTTGGATTCGCTCGTTTTAATACTTGGGGTCGGTGTTTTTGATACTTGGGTTCGGCCATAACTTTGGCACTATGGCACAAAATCGACTGAAATTATGTATTCTTACTAAGAATCATGGTCTGTACTCGAATCAATCAAAAAATCTGCCAACAAAAGAATTTTAATTTTCTTCATACAAAATTTCGTGGTTTTTATAGGCACTTTGTCAAACTTTTGCTTCGGCCAGAACTATGGCCCTATGGAACCAAATCCGACTGAAATTTTTGATTCTTACTAACAATCATGAACTGTACACGAATCAATCAAAAAATCAACCAAAAGAAGATTTTGAAAAAAATATCATCGTTTTCACACTTGGGTTCGCTCGTTTTAATACTTGGGGTCGGTGTTTTTAATACTTGGGTTCGGCCATGACTTTGGCACTATGGCACCAAATCGACTGAAATTTTGTATTCTTTCTAAGAATCATGGTCTGTACCCGAATCAATCAAAAAATCTGCCAACAAAAGAATTTTAATTTTCTTCATACAAAATTTTCGTGGTTTTTATAGGCACTTTGTCAAACTTTTGCTTCGGCCATAACTATGGCCCTTTGGCACCAATTCCGACTGAAATTTTTTGATTCTTACTAAAAATCATGAACTGTACACGAATCAATCAAAAAATCAACCAAAAGAAGATTTTGAAAAAAATATCATCGTTTTCACACTTGGGTTCGCTCGTTTTAATACTTGGGGTCAGTGTTTTTAATACTTGGGTTCGGCCATAACTTTGGCACTATGGCACCAAATCGACTGAAATTTTGTATTCTTACTAAGAATCATGGTCTGTACCCGAATCAATCAAAAAATCTGCCAACAAAATAATTTTACTTTTCTTCATACAAAATTTTCGTGGTTTTTATAGGCACTTTGTTAAACTTTTGCTTTGGCCAGAACTATGGCCCTATAGCACCAAATCCGACTGAAATTTTTGATTCTTACTAACAATCATGAACTGTACACGAATCAATCAAAAAATCAACCAAAAGAAGATTTTGAAAAAAATATCATCGTTTTCACACTTGGGTTCGCTAGTTTTAATACTTGGGGTCGGTGTTTTTAATACTTGGGTTCGGCCATAACTTTGGCACTATGGCACCAAATCGACTGAAATTTTGTATTCTTACTAAGAATCATGGTCTGTACCCGAATCAATCAAAAAATCTGCCAACAAAATAATTTTACTTTTCTTCATACAAAATTTTCGTGGTTTTTATAGGCACTTTGTTAAACTTTTGCTTTGGTCAGAACTATGGCCCTATAGCACCAAATCCGACTGAAATTTTTGATTCTTACTAACAATCATGAACTGTACACGATTCAATCAAAAAATCAACCAAAAGAAGATTTTGAAAAAAATATCATCGTTTACACACTTGGGTTCGCTCGTTTTAATACTTGGGGTCGGTGTTTTTAATACTTGTGTTCGGCCATTACTTTGGCACTATGGCACCAAATCGACTGAAATTTTGTATTCTTACTAAGAATCATGGTCTGTACCCGAATCAATCAAAAAATCTGCCAACAAAAGAATTTTAATTTTCTTCATACAAAATTTTCGTGGTTTTTATAGGCACTTTGTCAAACTTTTGCTTCGGCCCTATGGCACCAATTCCGACTGAAATTTTTGATTCTTACTAAAAATCATGAACTGTACACGAATCAATAAAAAAATCAACCAAAAGAAGATTTTGAAAAAAATATCATCGTTTTCACACTTGGGTTCGCTCGTTTTAATACTTGGGTCGGTGTTTTTAATACTTGGGTTCGGCCATAACTTTGGCACTATGGCACCAATTCAACTGAAATTTTGTATTCTTACTAAGAATCATGGTCTGTACCCGAATCAATAGAAAAATCTGCCAACAAAAGAATTTTAATTTTCTTCATACAAAATTTTCATGGTTTTGATAGGCACTTTGTCAAACTTTTGCTTCGGCCATAACTATGGCCCTATGGCACCAAATCCGACTGAAATTTTTGATTCTTACTAAGAATCATGAACTGTACACGAATCAATCAAAAAATCAACCAAAATAAGATTTTGAAAAAAAAATCATCGTTTTCACACTTGGGTTCGCTCGTTTTAATACTTGGGGTCGGTGTTTTTAATACTTGGGTTCGGCCGTATTTCTGGCACTATGGCACCAAATCGACTGAAATTTTGTATTCTTACTAAGAATCATGGTCTGTACCCGAATTAATCAAAAAATCAACCAAAAGAAGATTTTGAAAAAAGTATCATCGTTTTCACACTTGGGTTCGTTTGTTTTAATACTTGGGGTCGGTGTTTTTAATATTTGGGTTCGTCCATTACTTTGGCACTATGGCACCAAATCGACTGAAATTTTGTATTCTTACTAAGAATCATGGTTTTCATAGGCACTTTGGCAAACATTGGTTCGGCCATAACTATGGCCCTATGGCACCAATTCCGACAGAAATTTTTGATTCTTACTAAAAATCATGAAATGTACACGAATCAATCAAAAAATCAATCAAAATAAGATTTTGAAAAAAATATCATCGTTTTCACACTTGGGTTCGCTCGTTTTAATACTTGGGGTCGGTGTTTTTAATATTTAGGTTCGGCCATAACTTTGGCACTATGGCACCAAATCGACTGAACTTTGTATTCTTACTAAGAATCATGGTCTGTACCCGAATCAATCAAAAAATCTGCCAACAAAAGAATTTAAATTTTCTTCATACAAAATTTTCGTGGTTTTTATAGGCACTTTGTCAAACTTTTACTTCGGCCTAACTATGGCCTTATGGCACCAAATCAGACTGAAATTTTTGATTCTTACTAAGAATCATGAACTGTACACGAATATATCAAAAAATCAACCAAAAGAAGATTTTGAAAAAAATATCATCGTTTTCACACTTGGGTTTGCTCGTTTTAATACTTGGGGTCGGTGTTTTTAATACTTGGCTTCGTCCATAACTTTGGCACTATGGCACCAAATCGACTGAAATTTTGTATTCTTTCTAAGAATCATGGTCTGTACCCGAATCAATCAAAAAATCTGCCAACAACAGAATTTTAATGTTCTTCATACAAAATTTTGGTGGTTTTTATAGGCACTTTGTCAAACTTTTGCTTCAGCCAGAACTATGTTCCTATGGCACCAAATCCGACAGAAATTTTTTATTCTTACTAAAAATCATGAACTGTACACGAATCAATCAAAAAATCAACCAAAAGAAGATTTTGAAAAAAATATCATCGTTTTACACTTGGGTTCGCTTGTTTTAATACTTGGGGTCGGTGTTTTTAATACTTGGGTTCGGCCATTACTTTGGCACTATGGCACCAAATCGACTGAAATTTTGTATTCTTACTAAGAATCATGGTCTGTACCCGAATCAATCAAAAAATCTGCCAACAAAAGAATTTTAATTTTCTTCATACAAAATTTTCGTGGTTTTTATAGGCACTTTGTCAAACTTTTGCTTCGGCCAGAACTATGGCCCTATGGCACCAAATCCGACTGAAACTTTTGATTCTTACTAAGAATCATTAACTGTAAACGAATCAATCAAAAAATCAACCATAAGAAGATTTTGCAAAAAATATCATCGTTTTCACACTTGGGTTCGCTCGTTTTAATACTTGGGGTCGGTGTTTTTAATACTTGGGTTCGGCCATAACTTTGGCACTATGGCACCAAATCGACTGAAATTTTGTATTCTTACTAAGATTCATGAACTGTACACGAATCAATAAAAAAATCAACCAAAAGAAGATTTTTACAAAAATATCATCGTTTTCACACTTGGGTTCGCTCGTTTTAATACTTGGGGTCGGTGTTTTTAATACTTGGGTTCGGCCATAACTTTGGCACTATGGCACAAAATCGACTGAAATTATGTATTCTTACTAAGAATCATGGTCTGTACTCGAATCAATCAAAAAATCTGCCAACAAAAGAATTTTAATTTTTCTTCATACAAAATTTCGTGGTTTTTATAGGCACTTTGTCAAACTTTTGCTTCGGCCATAACTATGGCCCTATGGCACCAAATCCGACTGAAATTTTTGATTCTTACTAAAAATCATGAACTGTACACGAATCAATCAAAAAATCAACCAAATGAAGATTTTGAAAAAAATATCATCGTTTTTACACTTGGGTTCGCTCGTTTTAATACTTGGGGTCGGTGTTTTTAATACTTGGGTTCGGCCATAACTTTGGCACTATGGCACCAAATCGACTGAAATTTTGTATTCTTACTAAGAATCATGGTCTGTACCCGAATCAATAGAAAAATCTGCCAACAAAAGAATTTTAATTTTCTTCATACAAAATTTTCGTGGTTTTTATAGGCACTTTGGCAAACATTGGTTCGGCCATAACTATGGCCCTATGGAACCAAATCGACTGAAATTTTGGATTCTTACTAAGAATCATGAACTGTACACGAATCAATCAAAAAATAAACCAAAATAAGATTTTAAAAAAAATTTCATCGTTTTCACACTTGGGTTCGCTCGTTTTAATACTTGGGGTCGGTGTTTTTAATACTTGAGTTCGGCCATATTTTTGGCACTATGGCACCAAATCGACTGAAATTTTGTATTCTTAATAAGAATCATGGTTTGTACCCGAATCAATCAAAAAATCAACCAAGAGAAGATTTTGAAAAAAATATCATCGTTTTCACACTTGGATTCGCTCGTTTTAATACTTGGGGTCGGTGTTTTTGATACTTGGGTTCGGCCATAACTTTGGCACTATGGCACAAAATCGACTGAAATTATGTATTCTTACTAAGAATCATGGTCTGTACTCGAATCAATCAAAAAATCTGCCAACAAAAGAATTTTAATTTTCTTCATACAAAATTTCGTGGTTTTTATAGGCACTTTGTCAAACTTTTGCTTCGGCCAGAACTATGGCCCTATGGAACCAAATCCGACTGAAATTTTTGATTCTTACTAACAATCATGAACTGTACACGAATCAATCAAAAAATCAACCAAAAGAAGATTTTGAAAAAAATATCATCGTTTTCACACTTGGGTTCGCTCGTTTTAATACTTGGGGTCGGTGTTTTTAATACTTGGGTTCGGCCATGACTTTGGCACTATGGCACCAAATCGACTGAAATTTTGTATTCTTTCTAAGAATCATGGTCTGTACCCGAATCAATCAAAAAATCTGCCAACAAAAGAATTTTAATTTTCTTCATACAAAATTTTCGTGGTTTTTATAGGCACTTTGTCAAACTTTTGCTTCGGCCATAACTATGGCCCTTTGGCACCAATTCCGACTGAAATTTTTTGATTCTTACTAAAAATCATGAACTGTACACGAATCAATCAAAAAATCAACCAAAAGAAGATTTTGAAAAAAATATCATCGTTTTCACACTTGGGTTCGCTCGTTTTAATACTTGGGGTCAGTGTTTTTAATACTTGGGTTCGGCCATAACTTTGGCACTATGGCACCAAATCGACTGAAATTTTGTATTCTTACTAAGAATCATGGTCTGTACCCGAATCAATCAAAAAATCTGCCAACAAAATAATTTTACTTTTCTTCATACAAAATTTTCGTGGTTTTTATAGGCACTTTGTTAAACTTTTGCTTTGGCCAGAACTATGGCCCTATAGCACCAAATCCGACTGAAATTTTTGATTCTTACTAACAATCATGAACTGTACACGAATCAATCAAAAAATCAACCAAAAGAAGATTTTGAAAAAAATATCATCGTTTTCACACTTGGGTTCGCTAGTTTTAATACTTGGGGTCGGTGTTTTTAATACTTGGGTTCGGCCATAACTTTGGCACTATGGCACCAAATCGACTGAAATTTTGTATTCTTACTAAGAATCATGGTCTGTACCCGAATCAATCAAAAAATCTGCCAACAAAATAATTTTACTTTTCTTCATACAAAATTTTCGTGGTTTTTATAGGCACTTTGTTAAACTTTTGCTTTGGTCAGAACTATGGCCCTATAGCACCAAATCCGACTGAAATTTTTGATTCTTACTAACAATCATGAACTGTACACGATTCAATCAAAAAATCAACCAAAAGAAGATTTTGAAAAAAATATCATCGTTTACACACTTGGGTTCGCTCGTTTTAATACTTGGGGTCGGTGTTTTTAATACTTGTGTTCGGCCATTACTTTGGCACTATGGCACCAAATCGACTGAAATTTTGTATTCTTACTAAGAATCATGGTCTGTACCCGAATCAATCAAAAAATCTGCCAACAAAAGAATTTTAATTTTCTTCATACAAAATTTTCGTGGTTTTTATAGGCACTTTGTCAAACTTTTGCTTCGGCCCTATGGCACCAATTCCGACTGAAATTTTTGATTCTTACTAAAAATCATGAACTGTACACGAATCAATAAAAAAATCAACCAAAAGAAGATTTTGAAAAAAATATCATCGTTTTCACACTTGGGTTCGCTCGTTTTAATACTTGGGTCGGTGTTTTTAATACTTGGGTTCGGCCATAACTTTGGCACTATGGCACCAAATCGACTGAAATTTTGTATTCTTACTAAGAATCATGGTCTTTACCCGAATCAATCAAAAAATCTGCCAACAAAAGAATTTTAATTTTCTTCATACAAAATTTTCGTGGTTTTTATAGGCACTTTGTCAAACTTTTGCTTCGGCCCTATGGCACCAATTCCGACTGAAATTTTTGATTCTTACTAAAAATCATGAACTGTACACGAATCAATCAAAAAATCAACCAAAAGAAGATTTTGAAAAAAATATCATCGTTTTCACACTTGGGTTGCTAGTTTTAATACTTGGGGTCGGTGTTTTTAATACTTGGGTTCGGCCATAACTTTGGCACTATGGCACCAAATCGACTGAAATTTTGTATTCTTACTAAGAATCATGGTCTGTACCCGAATCAATCAAAAAATCTGCCAACAAAATTGTTTTAATTTTCTTCATACAAAATTTTCGTGGTTTTTATAGGCACTTTGTCAAACTTTTGCATCGGCCAGAACTATGGCCCTAGGGCACCAATTCCGACTGAAATTTTTGATTCTTACTAAAAATCATGAACTGTACACAAATCAATCAAAAAATCAACCAAAATAAGATTTTGAAAAAAATATCATCGTTTTCACACTTGGGTTCGCTCGTTTTAATACTTGGGGTCGGTGTTTTTAATACTTGGGTTCGGCCATAACTTTGGCACTATGGCACCAAATCCGACTGAAATTTTTGATTCTTACTAACAATCATGAACTGTACACGAATCAATCAAAAAATCAACCAAAAGAAGATTTTGAAAAAAATATCATCGTTTTCACACTTGGGTTCGCTCGTTTTAATACTTGGGGTCGGTGTTTTTAATACTTGGGTTCGACCATAACTTTGGCACTATGGCACCAAATCGACTGAAATTTTGTATTCTTACTAAGAATCATGGTCTGTACCCGAATCAATCAAAAAATCTGCCAACAAAAGAATTTTAATTTTCTTCATACAAAATTTTCGTGGTTTTTATAGGCACTTTGTCAAACTTTTGCTTCGGCCCTATGGCACCAATTCCGACTGAAATTTTTGATTCTTACTAAAAATCATGAACTGTACACGAATCAATCAAAAAATCAACCAAAAGAAGATTTTGAAAAAAATATCATCGTTTTCACACTTGGGTTGCTAGTTTTAATACTTGGGGTCGGTGTTTTTAATACTTGGGTTCGGCCATAACTTTGGCACTATGGCACCAAATCGACTGAAATTTTGTATTCTTACAGTATCATGGTCTGTACCCGAATCAATCAAAAAATCTGCCAACAAAATTGTTTTAATTTTCTTCATACAAAATTTTCGTGGTTTTTGTAGGCACTTTGTCAAACTTTTGCTTCAGCCAGAACT
This sequence comes from Limnephilus lunatus, assembly GCA_917563855.2. Lineage (NCBI taxonomy): Eukaryota > Metazoa > Arthropoda > Insecta > Trichoptera > Limnephilidae > Limnephilus > Limnephilus lunatus. The sequence goes on from OU830604.1 coordinate 35,742,651, forward strand.
ATGGCCCTATGGCACCAAATCCGACAGAAATTTTTGATTCTTACTAACAATCATGAACTGTACACGAATCAATCAAAAAATCAACCAAAAGAAGATTTTGAAAAAAATATCATCGTTTTCACACTTGGGTTCGCTCGTTTTAATACTTGGGGTCGGTGTTTTTAATACTTGGTTTCGGCCATAACTTTGGCACTATGGCACCAAATCCGACTGAAATTTTTGATTCTTACTAACAATCATGAACTGTACACGAATCAATCAAAAAATCAACCAAAAGAAGATTTTGAAAAAAATATCATCGTTTTCACACTTGGGTTCGCTCGTTTTAATACTTGGGGTCGGTGTTTTTAATACTTGGGTTCGACCATAACTTTGGCACTATTGCACCAAATCGACTGAAATTTTGTATTCTTACTAAGAATCATGGTCTGTACCCGAATCAATCAAAAAATCTGCCAACAAAAGAATTTTAATTTTCTTCATACAAAATTTTCGTGGTTTTTATAGGCACTTTGTCAAACTTTTGCTTCGGCCCTATGGCACCAATTCCGACTGAAATTTTTGATTCTTACTAAAAATCATGAACTGTACACGAATCAATCAAAAAATCAACCAAAAGAAGATTTTGCAAAAAATATCATCGTTTTCACACTTGGGTTCGCTCGTTTTAATACTTGGGGTCGGTGTTTTTAATACTTGGGTTCGACCATAACTTTGGCACTATGGCACCAAATCGACTGAAATTTTGTATTCTTACTAAGTATCATGGTCTGTACCCGAATCAATCAAAAAATCTGCCAACAAAATTGTTTTAATTTTCTTCAAACAAAATTTTCGTGGTTTTTGTAGGCACTTTGTCAAACTTTTGCTTCAGCCAGAACTATGGCCCTATGGCACCAAATCCGACTGAAATTTTTGATTCTTACTAACAATCATAAACTGTACACGAATCAATCAAAAAATCAACCAAAATAAGATTTTGAAAAAAATATCATCGTTTTCACACTTGGGTTCACTCGTTTTAATACTTGGGGTCGGTGTTTTTAATACTTGGGTTCGGCCATAACTTTGGCACTATGGCACCAAATCCGACTGAAATTTTTGATTCTTACTAACAATCATGAACTGTACACGAATCAATCAAAAAATCAACCAAAAGAAGATTTTGAAAAAAATATCATCGTTTTCACACTTGGGTTGCTAGTTTTAATATTTGGGGTCGGTGTTTTTAATACTTGGGTTCATCCATAACTTTGGCACTATGGCACCAAATCGACTGAAATTTTGTATTCTTACTAAGAATCATAGTCTGTACCCGAATCAATCAAAAAATCTGCCAACAAAATTGTTTTAATTTTCTTCATACAAAATTTTCGTGGTTTTTGTAGGCACTTTGTCAAACTTTTGCTTCAGCCAGAACTATGGCCCTATGGCACCAAATCCGACTGAAATTTTTGATTCTTACTAACAATCATGAACTGTACACGAATCAATCAAAAAATCAACCAAAAGAAGATTTTGAAAAAAATATCATCGTTTTCACACTTGGGTTCGCTAGTTTTAATACTTGGGGTCGGTGTTTTTAATAGTTGGGTTCGGCCATAACTTTGGCACTATGGCACCAAATCGACTGAAATTTTGTATTCTTACTAAGAATCATGGTCTGTACCCGAATCAATCAAAAAATCTGCCAATAAAAGAATTTTAATTTTCTTCATACAAAATTTTCGTGGTTTTTATAGGCACTTTGTCAAACTTTTGCATCGGCCAGAACTATGGCCCTAGGGCACCAATTCCGACTGAAATTTTTGATTCTTACTAAAAATCATGAACTGTACACAAATCAATCAAAAAATCAACCAAAATAAGATTTTGAAAAAAATATCATCGTTTTCACACTTGGGTTCGCTCGTTTTAATACTTGGGGTCGGTGTTTTTAATACTTGGGTTCGGCCATAACTTTGGCACTATGGCACCAAATCCGACTGAAATTTTTGATTCTTACTAACAATCATGAACTGTACACGAATCAATCAAAAAATCAACCAAAAGAAAATTTTGAAAAAAATATCATCGTTTTCACACTTGGGTTCGCTCGTTTTAATACTTGGGGTCGGTGTTTTTAATACTTGGGTTCGACCATAACTTTGGCACTATGGCACCAAATCGATTGAAATTTTGTATTCTTACTAAGAATCATGGTCTGTACCCGAATCAATCAAAAAATCTGCCAACAAAAGAATTTTAATTTTCTTCATACAAAATTTTCGTGGTTTTTATAGGCACTTTGTCAAACTTTTGCTTCGGCCCTATGGCACCAATTCCGACTGAAATTTTTGATTCTTACTAAAAATCATGAACTGTACACGAATCAATCAAAAAATCAACCAAAAGAAGATTTTGAAAAAAATATCATCGTTTTCACACTTGGGTTGCTAGTTTTAATACTTGGGGTCGGTGTTTTTAATACTTGGGTTCGACCATAACTTTGGCACTATGGCACCAAATCGACTGAAATTTTGTATTCTTACTAAGTATCATGGTCTGTACCCGAATCAATCAAAAAATCTGCCAACAAAATTGTTTTAATTTTCTTCAAACAAAATTTTCGTGGTTTTTGTAGGCACTTTGTCAAACTTTTGCTTCAGCCAGAACTATGGCCCTATGGCACCAAATCCGACTGAAATTTTTGATTCTTACTAACAATCATAAACTGTACACGAATCAATCAAAAAATCAACCAAAATAAGATTTTGAAAAAAATATCATCGTTTTCACACTTGGGTTCACTCGTTTTAATACTTGGGGTCGGTGTTTTTAATACTTGGGTTCGGCCATAACTTTGGCACTATGGCACCAAATCCGACTGAAATTTTTGATTCTTACTAACAATCATGAACTGTACACGAATCAATCAAAAAATCAACCAAAAGAAGATTTTGAAAAAAATATCATCGTTTTCACACTTGGGTTCGCTCGTTTTAATACTTGGGGTCGGTGTTTTTAATACTTGGGTTCGGCCATAACTTTGGCACTATGGCACCAAATCGACTGAAATTTTGTATTCTTACTAAGAATCATGGTCTGTACCCGAATCAATCAAAAAATCTGCCAACAAAAGAATTTTAATTTTCTTCATACAAAATTTTCGTGGTTTTTATAGGCACTTTGTCAAACTTTTGCTTCGGCTCAATGGCACCAATTCCGACTGAAATTTTTGATTCTTACTAAAAATCATGAACTGTACACGAATCAATCAAAAAATCAACCAAAAGAAGATTTTGAAAAAAATATCATCGTTTTCACACTTGGGTTGCTAGTTTTAATACTTCGGGGTCGGTGTTTTTAGTACTTGGGTTCGGCCATAACTTTGGCACTATGGCATCAAATCGACTGAAATTTTGTATTCTTACTAAGTATCATGGTCTGTACCCGAATCAATCAAAAAATCTGCCAACAAAATTGTTTTAATTTTCTTCATACAAAATTTTCGTGGTTTTTGTAGGCACTTTGTCAAACTTTTGCTTCAGCCAGAACTATGGCCCTATGGCACCAAATCCGACTGAAATTTTTGATTCTTACTAACAATCATGAACTGTACACGAATCAATCAAAAAATCAACCAAAAGAAGATTTTGAAAAAAATATCATCGTTTTCGCACTTGGGTTGCTAGTTTTAATACTTGGGGTCGGTGTTTTTAATAGTTGGGTTCGGCCATAACTTTGGCACTATGGCACCAAATCGACTAAAATTTTGTATTCTTACTAAGAATCATGGTCTGTACCCGAATCAATCAAAAAATCTGCCAATAAAAGAATTTTAATTTTCTTCATACAAAATTTTCGTGGTTTTTATAGGCACTTTGTCAAACTTTTGCATCGGCCAGAACTATGGCCCTAGGGCACCAATTCCGACTGAAATTTTTGATTCTTACCTAAAATCATGAACTGTACACAAATCAATCAAAAAATCAACCAAAATAAGATTTTGAAAAAAATATCATCGTTTTCACACTTGGGTTCGCTCGTTTTAATACTTGGGGTCGGTGTTTTTAATACTTGGGTTCGGCCATAACTTTGGCACTATGGCACCAAATCCGACTGAAATTTTTGATTCTTACTAACAATCATGAACTGTACACGAATCAATCAAAAAATCAACCAAAAGAAGATTTTGAAAAAAATATCATCGTTTTCACACTTGGGTTCGCTCGTTTTAATACTTGGGGTCGGTGTTTTTAATACTTGGGTTCGACCATAACTTTGGCACTATGGCACCAAATCGACTGAAATTTTGTATTCTTACTAAGAATCATGGTCTGTACCCGAATCAATCAAAAAATCTGCGAACAAAAGAATTTTAATTTTCTTCATACAAAATTTTCGTGGTTTTTATAGGCACTTTGTCAAACTTTTGCTTCGGCCCTATGGCACCAATTCCGACTGAAATTTTTGATTCTTACTAAAAATCATGAACTGTACACGAATCAATCAAAAAATCAACCAAAAGAAGATTTTGAAAAAAATATCATCGTTTTCACACTTGGTTTCGCTCGTTTTAATACTTGGGGTCGGTGTTTTTAATACTTGGGTTCGACCATAACTTTGGCACTATGGCACCAAATCGACTGAAATTTTGTATTCTTACTAAGAATCATGGTCTGTACCCGAATCAATCAAAAAATCTGCCAACAAAAGAATTTTAATTTTCTTCATACAAAATTTTCGTGGTTTTTATAGGCACTTTGTCAAACTTTTGCTTCGGCCCTATGGCACCAATTCCGACTGAAATTTTTGATTCTTACTAAAAATCATGAACTGTACACGAATAAATCAAAAAATCAACCAAAAGAAGATTTTGAAAAAAATATCATCGTTTTCACACTTGGGTTGCTAGTTTTAATACTTGGGGTCGGTGTTTTTAATACTTGGGTTCGACCATAACTTTGGCACTATGGCACCAAATCGACTGAAATTTTGTATTCTTACTAAGTATCATGGTCTGTACCCGAATCAATCAAAAAATCTGCCAACAAAATTGTTTTAATTTTCTTCAAACAAAATTTTCGTGGTTTTTGTAGGCACTTTGTCAAACTTTTGCTTCAGCCAGAACTATGGCCCTATGGCACCAAATCCGACTGAAATTTTTGATTCTTACTAACAATCATAAACTGTACACGAATCAATCAAAAAATCAACCAAAATAAGATTTTGAAAAAAATATCATCGTTTTCACACTTGGGTTCACTCGTTTTAATACTTGGGGTCGGTGTTTTTAATACTTGGGTTCGGCCATAACTTTGGCACTATGGCACCAAATCGACTGAAATTTTGTATTCTTACTAAGTATCATGGTCTGTACCCGAATCAATCAAAAAATCTGCCAACAAAATTGTTTTAATTTTCTTCAAACAAAATTTTCGTGGTTTTTGTAGGCACTTTGTCAAACTTTTGCTTCAGCCAGAACTATGGCCCTATGGCACCAAATCCGACTGAAATTTTTGATTCTTACTAACAATCATAAACTGTACACGAATCAATCAAAAAATCAACCAAAAGAAGATTTTGAAAAAAATATCATCGTTTTCACACTTGGGTTGCTAGTTTTAATACTTGGGGTCGGTGTTTTTAATACTTGGGTTCGACCATAACTTTGGCACTATGGCACCAAATCCGACTGAAATTTTTGATTCTTACTAACAATCATGAACTGTACACGAATCAATCAAAAAATCAACCAAAAGAAGATTTTGAAAAAAATATCATCGTTTTCACACTTGGGTTGCTAGTTTTAATATTTGGGGTCGGTGTTTTTAATACTTGGGTTCATCCATAACTTTGGCACTATGGCACCAAATCGACTGAAATTTTGTATTCTTACTAAGAATCATAGTCTGTACCCGAATCAATCAAAAAATCTGCCAACAAAATTGTTTTAATTTTCTTCATACAAAAATTTTCGTGGTTTTTGTAGGCACTTTGTCAAACTTTTGCTTCAGCCAGAACTATGGCCCTATGGCACCAAATCCGACTGAAATTTTTGATTCTTACTAACAATCATGAACTGTACACGAATCAATCAAAAAATCAACCAAAAGAAGATTTGAAAAAAAATATCATCGTTTTCACACTTGGGTTGCTAGTTTTAATACTTGGGGTCGGTGTTTTTAATACTTGGGTTCGGCCATAACTTTGGCACTATGGCACCAAATCGACTGAAATTTTGTATTCTTACTAAGAATCATGGTCTGTACCCGAATCAATCAAAAAATCTGCCAATAAAAGAATTTTAATTTTCTTCATACAAAATTTTCGTGGTTTTTATAGGCACTTTGTCAAACTTTTGCCTCGGCCAGAACTATGGCCCTAGGGCACCAATTCCGACTGAAATTTTTGATTCTTACTAAAAATCATGAACTGTACACAAATCAATCAAAAAATCAACCAAAATAAGATTTTGAAAAAAATATCATCGTTTTCACACTTGGGTTCGCTCGTTTTAATACTTGGGGTCGGTGTTTTTAATACTTGGGTTCGGCCATAACTTTGGCACTATGGCACCAAATCCGACTGAAATTTTTGATTCTTACTAACAATCATGAACTGTACACGAATCAATCAAAAAATCAACCAAAAGAAAATTTTGAAAAAAATATCATCGTTTTCACACTTGGGTTCGCTCGTTTTAATACTTGGGGTCGGTGTTTTTAATACTTGGGTTCGACCATAACTTTGGCACTATGGCACCAAATCGATTGAAATTTTGTATTCTTACTAAGAATCATGGTCTGTACCCGAATCAATCAAAAAATCTGCCAACAAAAGAATTTTAATTTTCTTCATACAAAATTTTCGTGGTTTTTATAGGCACTTTGTCAAACTTTTGCTTCGGCCCTATGGCACCAATTCCGACTGAAATTTTTGATTCTTACTAAAAATCATGAACTGTACACGAATCAATCAAAAAATCAACCAAAAGAAGATTTTGAAAAAAAATATCATCGTTTTCACACTTGGGTTGCTAGTTTTAATACTTGGGGTCGGTGTTTTTAATACTTGGGTTCGGCCATAACTTTGGCACTATGGCACCAAATCGACTGAAATTTTGTATTCTTACTAAGTATCATGGTCTGTACCCGAATCAATCAAAAAATCTGCCAACAAAATTGTTTTAATTTTCTTCATACAAAATTTTCGTGGTTTTTGTAGGCACTTTGTCAAACTTTTGCTTCAGCCAGAACTATGGCCCTATGGCACCAAATCCGACTGAAATTTTTGATTCTTACTAACAATCATGAACTGTACACGAATCAATCAAAAAATCAACCAAAAGAAGATTTTGAAAAAAATATCATCGTTTTCACACTTGGGTTGCTAGTTTTAATACTTGGGGTCGGTGTTTTTAATAGTTGGGTTCGGCCATAACTTTGGCACTATGGCACCAAATCGACTGAAATTTTGTTTTCTTACTAAGAATCATGGTCTGTACCCGAATCAATCAAAAAATCTGCCAACAAAAGAATTTTAATTTTCTTCATACAAAATTTTCGTGGTTTTTATAGGCACTTTGTCAAACTTTTGCATCGGCCAGAACTATGGCCCTAGGGCACCAATTCCGACTGAAATTTTTGATTCTTACTAAAAATCATGAACTGTACACAAATCAATCAAAAAATCAACCAAAATAAGATTTTGAAAAAAATATCATCGTTTTCACACTTGGGTTCGCTAGTTTTAATACTTGGGGTCGGTGTTTTTAATACTTGGGTTCGGCCATAACTTTGGCACTATGGCACCAATTCCGACTGAAATTTTTGATTCTTACTAACAATCATGAACTGTACACGAATCAATCAAAAAATCAACCAAAAGAAGATTTTGAAAAAAATATCATCGTTTTCACACTTGGGTTCGCTCGTTTTAATACTTGGGGTCGGTGTTTTTAATACTTGGGTTCGGCCATAACTTTGGCACTATGGCACTAAATCGACTGAAATTTTGTATTCTTACTAAGAATCATGGTCTGTACCCGAATCAATCAAAAAATCTGCCAACAAAAGAATTTTAATTTTCTTCATACAAAATTTTCGTGGTTTTTATAGGCAATTTGTCAAACTTTTGCTTCGGCCCTATGGCACCAATTCCGACTGAAATTTTTGATTCCTACTAAAAATCATGAACTGTACACGAATCAATCAAAAAATCAACCAAAAGAAGATTTTGAAAAAATATCATCGTTTTCACACTTGGGTTGCTAGTTTTAATACTTGGGGTCGGTGTTTTAAAAACTTGGGTTCCGCCATAACTTTGGCACTATGGCACCAAATCGACTGAAATTTTGTATTCTTACTAAGAATCATGGTCTGTACCCGAATCAATCAAAAAATCTGCCAACAAAAGAATTTTAATTTTCTTCATACAAAATTTTCGTGGTTTTTATAGGCAATTTGTCAAACTTTTGCTTCGGCCCTATGGCACCAATTCCGACTGAAATTTTTGATTCCTACTAAAAATCATGAACTGTACACGAATCAATCAAAAAATCAACCAAAAGAAGATTTTGAAAAAAATATCATCGTTTTCACACTTGGGTTGCTAGTTTTAATACTTGGGGTCGGTGTTTTTAAAACTTGGGTTGGGCCATAACTTGGCACTATGGCACCAAATCGACTGAAATTTTGTATTCTTACTAAGAATCATGGTCTGTACCCGAATCAATCAAAAAATCTGCCAACAAAATTGTTTTAATTTTCTTCATACAAAATTTTCGTGGTTTTTGTAGGCACTTTGTCAAACTTTTGCTTCAGCCAGAACTATGGCCCTATGGCACCAAATCCGACTGAAATTTTTGATTCTTACTAACAATCATGAACTGTACACGAATCAATCAAAAAATCAACCAAAAGAAGATTTTGAAAAAAATATCATCGTTTTCACACTTGGGTGTCTAGTTTTAATACTTGGGGTCGGTGTTTTTAATAGTTGGGTTCGGCCATAACTTTGGCACTATGGCACCAAATCGACTGAAATTTTGTATTCTTACTAAGAATCATGGTCTGTACCCGAATCAATCAAAAAATCTGCCAACAAAAGAATTTTAATTTTCTTCATACAAAATTTTCGTTGTTTTTATAGGCACTTTGTCAAACTTTTGCATCGGCCAGAACTATGGCCCTAGGGCACCAATTCCGACTGAAATTTTTGATTCTTACTAAAAATCATGAACTGTACACAAATCAATCAAAAAATCAACCAAAATAAGATTTTGAAAAAAATATCATCGTTTTCACACTTGGGTTCGCTCGTTTTAATACTTGGGGTCGGTGTTTTTAATACTTGGGTTCGGCCATAACTTTGGCACTATGGCACCAAATCCGACTGAAATTTTTGATTCTTACTAACAATCATGAACTGTACACGAATCAATCAAAAAAACAACCAAAAGAAGATTTTGAAAAAAATATCATCGTTTTCACACTTGGGTTCGCTCGTTTTAATACTTGGGGTCGGTGTTTTTAATACTTGGGTTCGGCCATTACTTTGGCACTATGGCACCAAATCGACTGAAATTTTGTATTTTTACTAAGAATCATGGTCTGTACCCGAATCAATACAAAAATCTGCCAACAAAAGAATTTTAATTTTCTTCATACAAAATTTTCGTGGTTTTTATAGGCACTTTGGCAAACATTGGTTCGGCCATAACTATGGCTCTATGGAACCAAATCGACTGAAATTGTGGATTCTTACTAAGAATCATGAACTGTACACGAATCAATCAAAAAATCTGCCAACAAAAGAATCTTAATTTTCTTCATACAAAATTTTCGTGGTTTGTATAGGCACTTTGTCAAACTTTTGCTTCGGCCAGAACTATGGCCCTATGGCACCAAATCCGGCCTAAATTTTTGATTCTTTCTAAGAATCATGAACTGTACACGAATCAATCAAAAAATCAACCAAAAGAAGATTTTGAAAAAAATATCATCGTTTTCACACTAAGGTTCGCTCGTTTTAATACTTGGGGTCGGTGTTTTTAATACTTGGGTTCGGCCATAACTTTCGCACTATGGCACCAAATCGACTGAAATTTTGTATTCTTACTAAGAATCATGGTCTGTACCCGAATCAATCAAAAAATCTGCCAACAAAAGAATTTTAATTTTCTTCATACAAAATTTTCGTGGTTTTTATAGGCAATTTGTCAAACTTTTGCTTCGGCCCTATGGCACCAATTCCGACTGAAATTTTTGATTCCTACTAAAAATCATGAACTGTACACGAATCAATCAAAAAATCAACCAAAAGAAGATTTTGAAAAAAATATCATCGTTTTCACACTTGGGTTGCTAGTTTTAATACTTGGGGTCGGTGTTTTAAAAACTTGGGTTCCGCCATAACTTTGGCACTATGGCACCAAATCGACTGAAATTTTGTATTCTTACTAAGAATCATGGTCTGTACCCGAATCAATCAAAAAATCTGCCAACAAAATTGTTTTAATTTTCTTCATACAAAATTTTCGTGGTTTTTGTAGGCACTTTGTCAAACTTTTGCTTCAGCCAGAACAATGGCCCTATGGCACCAAATCCGACTGAAATTTTTGATTCTTACTAACAATCATGAACTGTACACGAATCAATCAAAAAATCAACCAAAAGAAGATTTTGAAAAAAATATCATCGTTTTCGCACTTGGGTTGCTAGTTTTAATACTTGGGGTCGGTGTTTTTAATAGTTGGGTTCGGCCATAACTTTGGCACTATGGCACCAAATCGACTAAAATTTTGTATTCTTACTAAGAATCATGGTCTGTACCCGAATCAATCAAAAAATCTGCCAATAAAAGAATTTTAATTTTCTTCATACAAAATTTTCGTGGTTTTTATAGGCACTTTGTCAAACTTTTGCATCGGCCAGAACTATGGCCCTAGGGCACCAATTCCGACTGAAATTTTTGATTCTTACCTAAAATCATGAACTGTACACAAATCAATCAAAAAATCAACCAAAATAAGATTTTGAAAAAAATATCATCGTTTTCACACTTGGGTTCGCTCGTTTTAATACTTGGGGTCGGTGTTTTTAATACTTGGGTTCGGCCATAACTTTGGCACTATGGCACCAAATCCGACTGAAATTTTTGATTCTTACTAACAATCATGAACTGTACACGAATCAATCAAAAAATCAACCAAAAGAAGATTTTGAAAAAAATATCATCGTTTTCACACTTGGGTTCGCTCGTTTTAATACTTGGGGTCGGTGTTTTTAATACTTGGGTTCGACCATAACTTTGGCACTATGGCACCAAATCGACTGAAATTTTGTATTCTTACTAAGAATCATGGTCTGTACCCGAATCAATCAAAAAATCTGCGAACAAAAGAATTTTAATTTTCTTCATACAAAATTTTCGTGGTTTTTATAGGCACTTTGTCAAACTTTTGCTTCGGCCCTATGGCACCAATTCCGACTGAAATTTTTGATTCTTACTAAAAATCATGAACTGTACACGAATCAATCAAAAAATCAACCAAAAGAAGATTTTGAAAAAAATATCATCGTTTTCACACTTGGTTTCGCTCGTTTTAATACTTGGGGTCGGTGTTTTTAATACTTGGGTTCGACCATAACTTTGGCACTATGGCACCAAATCGACTGAAATTTTGTATTCTTACTAAGAATCATGGTCTGTACCCGAATCAATCAAAAAATCTGCCAACAAAAGAATTTTAATTTTCTTCATACAAAATTTTCGTGGTTTTTATAGGCACTTTGTCAAACTTTTGCTTCGGCCCTATGGCACCAATTCCGACTGAAATTTTTGATTCTTACTAAAAATCATGAACTGTACACGAATAAATCAAAAAATCAACCAAAAGAAGATTTTGAAAAAAATATCATCGTTTTCACACTTGGGTTGCTAGTTTTAATACTTGGGGTCGGTGTTTTTAATACTTGGGTTCGACCATAACTTTGGCACTATGGCACCAAATCGACTGAAATTTTGTATTCTTACTAAGTATCATGGTCTGTACCCGAATCAATCAAAAAATCTGCCAACAAAATTGTTTTAATTTTCTTCAAACAAAATTTTCGTGGTTTTTGTAGGCACTTTGTCAAACTTTTGCTTCAGCCAGAACTATGGCCCTATGGCACCAAATCCGACTGAAATTTTTGATTCTTACTAACAATCATAAACTGTACACGAATCAATCAAAAAATCAACCAAAATAAGATTTTGAAAAAAATATCATCGTTTTCACACTTGGGTTCACTCGTTTTAATACTTGGGGTCGGTGTTTTTAATACTTGGGTTCGGCCATAACTTTGGCACTATGGCACCAAATCGACTGAAATTTTGTATTCTTACTAAGTATCATGGTCTGTACCCGAATCAATCAAAAAATCTGCCAACAAAATTGTTTTAATTTTCTTCAAACAAAATTTTCGTGGTTTTTGTAGGCACTTTGTCAAACTTTTGCTTCAGCCAGAACTATGGCCCTATGGCACCAAATCCGACTGAAATTTTTGATTCTTACTAACAATCATAAACTGTACACGAATCAATCAAAAAATCAACCAAAAGAAGATTTTGAAAAAAATATCATCGTTTTCACACTTGGGTTGCTAGTTTTAATACTTGGGGTCGGTGTTTTTAATACTTGGGTTCGACCATAACTTTGGCACTATGGCACCAAATCCGACTGAAATTTTTGATTCTTACTAACAATCATGAACTGTACACGAATCAATCAAAAAATCAACCAAAAGAAGATTTTGAAAAAAATATCATCGTTTTCACACTTGGGTTGCTAGTTTTAATATTTGGGGTCGGTGTTTTTAATACTTGGGTTCATCCATAACTTTGGCACTATGGCACCAAATCGACTGAAATTTTGTATTCTTACTAAGAATCATAGTCTGTACCCGAATCAATCAAAAAATCTGCCAACAAAATTGTTTTAATTTTCTTCATACAAAATTTTCGTGGTTTTTGTAGGCACTTTGTCAAACTTTTGCTTCAGCCAGAACTATGGCCCTATGGCACCAAATCCGACTGAAATTTTTGATTCTTACTAACAATCATGAACTGTACACGAATCAATCAAAAAATCAACCAAAAGAAGATTTTGAAAAAAATATCATCGTTTTCACACTTGGGTTGCTAGTTTTAATACTTGGGGTCGGTGTTTTTAATAGTTGGGTTCGGCCATAACTTTGGCACTATGGCACCAAATCGACTGAAATTTTGTATTCTTACTAAGAATCATGGTCTGTACCCGAATCAATCAAAAAATCTGCCAATAAAAGAATTTTAATTTTCTTCATACAAAATTTTCGTGGTTTTTATAGGCACTTTGTCAAACTTTTGCCTCGGCCAGAACTATGGCCCTAGGGCACCAATTCCGACTGAAATTTTTGATTCTTACTAAAAATCATGAACTGTACACAAATCAATCAAAAAATCAACCAAAATAAGATTTTGAAAAAAATATCATCGTTTTCACACTTGGGTTCGCTCGTTTTAATACTTGGGGTCGGTGTTTTTAATACTTGGGTTCGGCCATAACTTTGGCACTATGGCACCAAATCCGACTGAAATTTTTGATTCTTACTAACAATCATGAACTGTACACGAATCAATCAAAAAATCAACCAAAAGAAAATTTTGAAAAAAATATCATCGTTTTCACACTTGGGTTCGCTCGTTTTAATACTTGGGGTCGGTGTTTTTAATACTTGGGTTCGACCATAACTTTGGCACTATGGCACCAAATCGATTGAAATTTTGTATTCTTACTAAGAATCATGGTCTGTACCCGAATCAATCAAAAAATCTGCCAACAAAAGAATTTTAATTTTCTTCATACAAAATTTTCGTGGTTTTTATAGGCACTTTGTCAAACTTTTGCTTCGGCCCTATGGCACCAATTCCGACTGAAATTTTTGATTCTTACTAAAAATCATGAACTGTACACGAATCAATCAAAAAATCAACCAAAAGAAGATTTTGAAAAAAATATCATCGTTTTCACACTTGGGTTGCTAGTTTTAATACTTGGGGTCGGTGTTTTTAATACTTGGGTTCGGCCATAACTTTGGCACTATGGCACCAAATCGACTGAAATTTTGTATTCTTACTAAGTATCATGGTCTGTACCCGAATCAATCAAAAAATCTGCCAACAAAATTGTTTTAATTTTCTTCATACAAAATTTTCGTGGTTTTTGTAGGCACTTTGTCAAACTTTTGCTTCAGCCAGAACTATGGCCCTATGGCACCAAATCCGACTGAAATTTTTGATTCTTACTAACAATCATGAACTGTACACGAATCAATCAAAAAATCAACCAAAAGAAGATTTTGAAAAAAATATCATCGTTTTCACACTTGGGTTCGCTCGTTTTAATACTTGGGGTCGGTGTTTTTAATACTTGGGTTCGGCCATAACTTTGGCACTATGGCACTAAATCGACTGAAATTTTGTATTCTTACTAAGAATCATGGTCTGTACCCGAATCAATCAAAAAATCTGCCAACAAAAGAATTTTAATTTTCTTCATACAAAATTTTCGTGGTTTTTATAGGCAATTTGTCAAACTTTTGCTTCGGCCCTATGGCACCAATTCCGACTGAAATTTTTGATTCCTACTAAAAATCATGAACTGTACACGAATCAATCAAAAAATCAACCAAAAGAAGATTTTGAAAAAATATCATCGTTTTCACACTTGGGTTGCTAGTTTTAATACTTGGGGTCGGTGTTTTAAAAACTTGGGTTCCGCCATAACTTTGGCACTATGGCACCAAATCGACTGAAATTTTGTATTCTTACTAAGAATCATGGTCTGTACCCGAATCAATCAAAAAATCTGCCAACAAAATTGTTTTAATTTTCTTCATACAAAATTTTCGTGGTTTTTATAGGCACTTTGTCAAACTTTTGCATCGGCCAGAACTATGGCCCTAGGGCACCAATTCCGACTGAAATTTTTGATTCTTACTAAAAATCATGAACTGTACACAAATCAATCAAAAAATCAACCAAAATAAGATTTTGAAAAAAATATCATCGTTTTCACACTTGGGTTCGCTCGTTTTAATACTTGGGGTCGGTGTTTTTAATACTTGGGTTCGGCCATAACTTTGGCACTATGGCACCAAATCCGACTGAAATTTTATTCTTACTAACAATCATGAACTGTACACGAATCAATCAAAAAATCAACCAAAAGAAAATTTTGAAAAAAATATCATCGTTTTCACACTTGGGTTCGCTCGTTTTAATACTTGGGGTCGGTGTTTTTAATACTTGGGTTCGACCATAACTTTGGCACTATGGCACCAAATCGATTGAAATTTTGTATTCTTACTAAGAATCATGGTCTGTACCCGAATCAATCAAAAAATCTGCCAACAAAAGAATTTTAATTTTCTTCATACAAAATTTTCGTGGTTTTTATAGGCACTTTGTCAAACTTTTGCTTCGGCCCTATGGCACCAATTCCGACTGAAATTTTTGATTCTTACTAAAAATCATGAACTGTACACGAATCAATCAAAAAATCAACCAAAAGAAGATTTTGAAAAAAATATCATCGTTTTCACACTTGGGTTGCTAGTTTTAATACTTGGGGTCGGTGTTTTTAATAGTTGGGTTCGGCCATAACTTTGGCACTATGGCACCAAATCGACTGAAATTTTGTTTTCTTACTAAGAATCATGGTCTGTACCCGAATCAATCAAAAAATCTGCCAACAAAAGAATTTTAATTTTCTTCATACAAAATTTTCGTGGTTTTTATAGGCACTTTGTCAAACTTTTGCATCGGCCAGAACTATGGCCCTAGGGCACCAATTCCGACTGAAATTTTTGATTCTTACTAACAATCATGAACTGTACACGAATCAATCAAAAAATCAACCAAAAGAAGATTTTGAAAAAAATATCATCGTTTTCACACTTGGGTTGCTAGTTTTAATACTTGGGGTCGGTGTTTTTAATAGTTGGGTTCGGCCATAACTTTGGCACTATGGCACCAAATCGACTGAAATTTTGTTTTCTTACTAAGAATCATGGTCTGTACCCGAATCAATCAAAAAATCTGCCAACAAAAGAATTTTAATTTTCTTCATACAAAATTTTCGTGGTTTTTATAGGCACTTTGTCAAACTTTTGCATCGGCCAGAACTATGGCCCTAGGGCACCAATTCCGACTGAAATTTTTGATTCTTACTAAAAATCATGAACTGTACACAAATCAATCAAAAAATCAACCAAAATAAGATTTTGAAAAAAATATCATCGTTTTCACACTTGGGTTCGCTCGTTTTAATACTTGGGGTCGGTGTTTTTAATACTTGGGTTCGGCCATAACTTTGGCACTATGGCACCAATTCCGACTGAAATTTTTGATTCTTACTAACAATCATGAACTGTACACGAATCAATCAAAAAATCAACCAAAAGAAGATTTTGAAAAAAATATCATCGTTTTCACACTTGGGTTCGCTCGTTTTAATACTTGGGGTCGGTGTTTTTAATACTTGGGTTCGGCCATAACTTTGGCACTATGGCACTAAATCGACTGAAATTTTGTATTCTTACTAAGAATCATGGTCTGTACCCGAATCAATCAAAAAATCTGCCAACAAAAGAATTTTAATTTTCTTCATACAAAATTTTCGTGGTTTTTATAGGCAATTTGTCAAACTTTTGCTTCGGCCCTATGGCACCAATTCCGACTGAAATTTTTGATTCCTACTAAAAATCATGAACTGTACACGAATCAATCAAAAAATCAACCAAAAGAAGATTTTGAAAAAATATCATCGTTTTCACACTTGGGTTGCTAGTTTTAATACTTGGGGTCGGTGTTTTAAAAACTTGGGTTCCGCCATAACTTTGGCACTATGGCACCAAATCGACTGAAATTTTATATTCTTACTAAGAATCATGGTCTGTACCCGAATCAATCAAAAAATCTGCCAACAAAAGAATTTTAATTTTCTTCATACAAAATTTTCGTGGTTTTTATAGGCAATTTGTCAAACTTTGCTTCGGCCCTATGGCACCAATTCCGACTGAAATTTTTGATTCCTACTAAAAATCATGAACTGTACACGAATCAATCAAAAAATCAACCAAAAGAAGATTTTGAAAAAAATATCATCGTTTTCACACTTGGGTTGCTAGTTTTAATACTTGGGGTCGGTGTTTTTAAAACTTGGGTTGGGCCATAACTTTGGCACTATGGCACCAAATCGACTGAAATTTTGTATTCTTACTAAGAATCATGGTCTGTACCCGAATCAATCAAAAAATCTGCCAACAAAATTGTTTTAATTTTCTTCATACAAAATTTTCGTGGTTTTTGTAGGCACTTTGTCAAACTTTTGCATCGGCCAGAACTATGGCCCTAGGGCACCAATTCCGACTGAAATTTTTGATTCTTACTAAAAATCATGAACTGTACACAAATCAATCAAAAAATCAACCAAAATAAGATTTTGAAAAAAATATCATCGTTTTCACACTTGGGTTCGCTCGTTTTAATACTTGGGGTCGGTGTTTTTAATACTTGGGTTCGGCCATAACTTTGGCACTATGGCACCAATTCCGACTGAAATTTTTGATTCTTACTAACAATCATGAACTGTACACGAATCAATCAAAAAATCAACCAAAAGAAGATTTTGAAAAAAATATCATCGTTTTCACACTTGGGTTCGCTCGTTTTAATACTTGGGGTCGGTGTTTTTAATACTTGGGTTCGGCCATAACTTTGGCACTATGGCACTAAATCGACTGAAATTTTGTATTCTTACTAAGAATCATGGTCTGTACCCGAATCAATCAAAAAATCTGCCAACAAAAGAATTTTAATTTTCTTCATACAAAATTTTCGTGGTTTTTATAGGCAATTTGTCAAACTTTTGCTTCGGCCCTATGGCACCAATTCCGACTGAAATTTTTGATTCCTACTAAAAATCATGAACTGTACACGAATCAATCAAAAAATCAACCAAAAGAAGATTTTGAAAAAAATATCATCGTTTTCACACTTGGGTTGCTAGTTTTAATACTTGGGGTCGGTGTTTTTAAAACTTGGGTTGGGCCATAACTTTGGCACTATGGCACCAAATCGACTGAAATTTTGTATTCTTACTAAGAATCATGGTCTGTACCCGAATCAATCAAAAAATCTGCCAACAAAATTGTTTTAATTTTCTTCATACAAAATTTTCGTGGTTTTTGTAGGCACTTTGTCAAACTTTTGCTTCAGCCAGAACTATGGCCCTATGGCACCAAATCCGACTGAAATTTTTGATTCTTACTAACAATCATGAACTGTACACGAATCAATCAAAAAATCAACCAAAAGAAGATTTTGAAAAAAATATCATCGTTTTCACACTTGGGTGTCTAGTTTTAATACTTGGGGTCGGTGTTTTTAATAGTTGGGTTCGGCCATAACTTTGGCACTATGGCACCAAATCGACTGAAATTTTGTATTCTTACTAAGAATCATGGTCTGTACCCGAATCAATCAAAAAATCTGCCAACAAAAGAATTTTAATTTTCTTCATACAAAATTTTCGTTGTTTTTATAGGCACTTTGTCAAACTTTTGCATCGGCCAGAACTATGGCCCTAGGGCACCAATTCCGACTGAAATTTTTGATTCTTACTAAAAATCATGAACTGTACACAAATCAATCAAAAAATCAACCAAAATAAGATTTTGAAAAAAATATCATCGTTTTCACACTTGGGTTCGCTCGTTTTAATACTTGGGGTCGGTGTTTTTAATACTTGGGTTCGGCCATAACTTTGGCACTATGGCACCAAATCCGACTGAAATTTTTGATTCTTACTAACAATCATGAACTGTACACGAATCAATCAAAAAAACAACCAAAAGAAGATTTTGAAAAAAATATCATCGTTTTCACACTTGGGTTCGCTCGTTTTAATACTTGGGGTCGGTGTTTTTAATACTTGGGTTCGGCCATTACTTTGGCACTATGGCACCAAATCGACTGAAATTTTGTATTTTTACTAAGAATCATGGTCTGTACCCGAATCAATACAAAAATCTGCCAACAAAAGAATTTTAATTTTCTTCATACAAAATTTTCGTGGTTTTTATAGGCACTTTGGCAAACATTGGTTCGGCCATAACTATGGCTCTATGGAACCAAATCGACTGAAATTGTGGATTCTTACTAAGAATCATGAACTGTACACGAATCAATCAAAAAATCAACCAAAATAAGATTTTGAAAAAAATATCATCGTTTTCACACTTGGGTTCGCTCGTTTTAATACTTGGGGTCGGTGTTTTTAATACTTGGGTTCGGCCATTACTTTGGCACTATGGCACCAAATCGACTGAAATTTTGTATTCTTACTAAGAATCATGGTCTGTACCCGAATCAATCAAAAAATCTGCCAACAAAAGAATCTTAATTTTCTTCATACAAAATTTTCGTGGTTTGTATAGGCACTTTGTCAAACTTTTGCTTCGGCCAGAACTATGGCCCTATGGCACCAAATCCGGCCTAAATTTTTGATTCTTTCTAAGAATCATGAACTGTACACGAATCAATCAAAAAATCAACCAAAAGAAGATTTTGAAAAAAATATCATCGTTTTCACACTAAGGTTCGCTCGTTTTAATACTTGGGGTCGGTGTTTTTAATACTTGGGTTCGGCCATAACTTTCGCACTATGGCACCAAATCGACTGAAATTTTGTATTCTTACTAAGAATCATGGTCTGTACCCGAATCAATCAAAAAATCTGCCAACAAAATAATTTTAATTTTTTTCATACAAAATTTTCGTGGTTTTTATAGGCACTTTGTCAAACTTTTGCTTCAGCCAGAACTATGGCCCTATGGCACCAAATCCGACTGAAATTTTTGATTCTTACTAACAATCATGAACTGTACACGAATCAATCAAAAAATCAACCATAAGAAGATTTTGAAAAAAATATCATCGTTTTCACACTTGGGTTCGCTCGTTTTAATACTTGGGGTCGGTGTTTTTAATACTTGGGTTCGGCTATAACTTTGGCACTATGGCACCAAATCGACTGAAATTTTGTATTCTTACTAAGAATCATGGTCTGTAACCGAATCAATCAAAAAATCTGCCAACAAAAGAATTTTAATTTTCTTCACACAAAATTTTCGTGGTTTTTATAGGCACTTTGTCAAACTTTTGCTTCGGCCCTATGGCACCAATTCCGACTGAAATTTTTGATTCTTACTAAAAATCATGAACTGTATACGAATCAATAAAAAAATCAACCAAAAGAAGATTTTTGAAAAAAATATCATCGTTTTCACACTTGGGTTCGCTCGTTTTAATACTTGGGGTCGGTGTTTTTAATACTTGGGTTCGGCCATAACTTTGGCACTATGGCACCAAATCGACTATTATTTTGTATTCTTACTAAGAATCATGGTCTGTACTCGAATCAATCAAAAAATCAACCAAAATAAGATTTTGAAAAAAATATCATCGTTTTCACACTTGGGTTCGCTCGTATTAATACTTAGGGTCGGTGTTTTTAATACTTGGGTTCGGCCATAACTTTGGCACTATGGCACCAATTCAACTGAAATTTTGTATTCTTACTAAGAATCATGGTCTGTACCCGAATCAATCAAAAAATCTGCCAACAAAAGAATTTTAATTTTCTTCATACAAAATTTTCGTGGTTTTTATAGGCACTTTGTCAAACTTTTGCTTCAGCCAGAACTATGGCCCTATGGCACCAAATCCGACTGAAATTTTTGATTCTTACTAACAATCACAAACTGTACCCGAATCAATCAAAAAATCTGCCAACAAAAGAATTTTAATTTTCTTCACACAAAATTTTCGTGGTTTTTATAGGCACTTTGTCAAACTTTTGCTTCGGCCCTATGGCACCAATTCCGACTGAAATTTTTGATTCTTACTAAAAATCATGAACTGTACACGAATCAATCAAAAAATCAACCAAAAGAAGATTTTGAAAAAAATATCATCGTTTTCACACTTGGGTTCGCTCGTTTTAATACTTGGGGTCGGTGTTTTTAATACTTGGGTTCGGCCATAACTTTGGCACTATGGCACCAAATCGACAATTTTTTTTGTATTCTTACTAAGAATCATGGTCTGTACTCGAATCAATCAAAAAATCAACCAAAATAAGATTTTGAAAAAAATATCATCGTTTTCACACTTGGGTTCGCTCGTATTAATACTTAGGGTCGGTATTTTTAATACTTGGGTTCGGCCATAACTTTGGCACTATGGCACCAATTCAACTGAAATTTTGTATTCTTACTAAGAATCATGGTCTGTACCCGAATCAATCAAAAAATCTGCCAACAAAAGAATTTTAATTTTCTTCATACAAAATTTCGTGGTTTTTATAGGCACTTTGTCAATCTTTTGCTTCGGCCAGAACTATGGCCCTATGGCACCAAATCCGACTGAAATTTTTGATTCTTACTAAAAATCATGAACTGTACACGAATCAATCAAAAAATCAACCAAAAGAAGATTTTGAAAAAAATATCATCGTTTTCACACTTGGGTTCGCTCGTTTTAATACTTGGGGTCGGTGTTTTTAATACTTGGGTTCGGCCATTACTTTGGCACTATGGCACCAAATCGACTGAAATTTTGTATTCTTACTAAGAATCATGGTCTGTACCCGAATCAATACAAAAATCTGCCAACAAAAGAATTTTAATTTTCTTCATACAAAATTTTCGTGGTTTTTATAGGCACTTTGGCAAACATTGGTTCGGCCATAACTATGGCTCTATGGAACCAAATCGACTGAAATTTTGGATTCTTACTAAGAATCATGAACTGTACACGAATCAATCAAAAAATCAACCAAAAGAAGATTTTGAAAAAAATATCATCGTTTTCACACTAAGGTTCGCTCGTTTTAATACTTGGGGTCGGTGTTTTTAATACTTGGGTTCGGCCATAACTTTCGCACTATGGCACCAAATCGACTGAAATTTTGTATTCTTACAAAGAATCATGGTCTGTACCCGAATCAATCAAAAAATCTGCCAACAAAATAATTTTAATTTTCTTCATACAAAATTTTCGTGGTTTTTATAGGCACTTTGTCAAACTTTTGCTTTGGCCAGAACTATGGCCCTATGGCACCAAATCCGACTGAAATTTTTGATTCTTACTAACAATCATGAACTGTACACGAATCAATCAAAAAATCAAACAAAAGAAGATTTTGAAAAAAATATCATCGTTTTCACACTTAAGTTCGAACGTTTTAATACTTGGGGTCGGTGTTTTTAATACTTGGGGTCGGTGTTTTTAATACTTGGGTTCGGCCATTACTTTGGCGCTATGGCAACAAATCGACTGAAATTTTGTATTCTTACTAAGAATCATGGTCTGTACCCGAATCAATCAAAAAATCTGCCAACAAAAGAATTTTAATTTTCTTCATACAAAATTTTCGTGGTTTTTATAGGCACTTTGTCAAACTTTTGCTTCAGCCAGAACTATGGACCTATGGCACCAAATCCGACTGAAATTTTTGATTCTTACTAACAATCACAAACTGTACCCGAATCAATCAAAAAATCTGCCAACAAAAGAATTTTAATTTTCTTCACACAAAATTTTCGTGGTTTTTATAGGCACTTTGTCAAACTTTTGCTTCGGCCCTATGGCACCAATTCCGACTGAAATTTTTGATTCTTACTAAAAATCATGAACTGTACACGAATCAATCAAAAAATCAACCAAAATAAGATTTTGAAAAAAATATCATCGTTTTCACACTTG
The DNA here is from genome assembly GCA_917563855.2 of Limnephilus lunatus. Taxonomy (NCBI): domain Eukaryota; kingdom Metazoa; phylum Arthropoda; class Insecta; order Trichoptera; family Limnephilidae; genus Limnephilus; species Limnephilus lunatus. The sequence goes on from OU830604.1 coordinate 35,765,493, forward strand.
GGTTCGCTCGTTTTAATACTTGGGGTCGGTGTTTTTAATACTTGCGTTCGGCCATAACTTTGGCACTATGGCACCAAATCGACTTTTATTTTGTATTCTTACTAAGAATCATGGTCTGTACTCGAATCAATCAAAAAATCAACCAAAATAAGATTTTTAAAAAAATATCATCGTTTTCACACTCGGGTTCGCTCGTATTAATACTTAGGGTCGGTGTTTTTAATACTTGGGTTCGGCCATAACTTTGGCACTATGGCACCAATTCAACTGAAATTTTGTTTTCTTACTAAGAATCATGGTCTGTACCCGAATCAATCAAAAAATCTGCCAACAAAAGAATTTTAATTTTCTTCATACAAAATTTCGTGGTTTTTATAGGCACTTTGTCAAACTTTTGCTTCGGCAAGAACTATGGCCCTATGGCACCAAATCCGACTGAAATTTTTGATTCTTACTAAAAATCATGAACTGTACACGAATCAATCAAAAAATCAACCAAAAGAAGATTTTGAAAAAAATATCATCGTTTTCACACTTGGGTTCGCTCGTTTTAATACTTGGGGTCGGTGTTTTTAATACTTGGGTTCGGCCATTACTTTGGCACTATGGCACCAAATCGACTGAAATTTTGTATTCTTACTAAGAATCATGGTCTGTACCCGAATCAATACAAAAATCTGCCAACAAAAGAATTTTAATTTTCTTCATACAAAATTTTCGTGGTTTTTATAGGCACTTTGGCAAACATTGGTTCGGCCATAACTATGGCTCTATGGAACCAAATCGACTGAAATTTTGGATTCTTACTAAGAATCATGAACTGTACACGAATCAATCAAAAAATCAACCAAAAGAAGATTTTGAAAAAAATATCATCGTTTTCACACTAAGGTTCGCTCGTTTTAATACTTGGGGTCGGTGTTTTTAATACTTGGGGTCGGTGTTTTTAATACTTGGGTTCGGCCATTACTTTGGCACTATGGCAACAAATCGACTGAAATTTTGTATTCTTACTAAGAATCATGGTCTGTACCCGAATCAATACAAAAATCTGCCAACAAAAGAATTTTAATTTTCTTCATACAAAATTTTCGTGGTTTTTATAGGCACTTTGGCAAACATTGGTTCGGCCATAACTATGGCTCTATGGAACCAAATCGACTGAAATTTTGGATTCTTACTAAGAATCATGAACTGTACACGAATCAATCAAAAAATCAACCAAAAGAAGATTTTGAAAAAAATATCATCGTTTTCACACTAAGGTTCGCTCGTTTTAATACTTGGGGTCGGTGTTTTTAATACTTGGGTTCGGCCATAACTTTCGCACTATGGCACCAAATCGACTGAAATTTTGTATTCTTACAAAGAATCATGGTCTGTACCCGAATCAATCAAAAAATCTGCCAACAAAATAATTTTAATTTTCTTCATACAAAATTTTCGTGGTTTTTATAGGCACTTTGTCAAACTTTTGCTTTGGCCAGAACTATGGCCCTATGGCACCAAATCCGACTGAAATTTTTGATTCTTACTAACAATCATGAACTGTACACGAATCAATCAAAAAATCAAATAAAAGAAGATTTTGAAAAAAATATCATCGTTTTCACACTTAAGTTCGAACGTTTTAATACTTGGGGTCGGTGTTTTTAATACTTGGGGTCGGTGTTTTTAATACTTGGGTTCGGCCATTACTTTGGCACTATGGCAACAAATCGACTGAAATTTTGTATTCTTACTAAGAATCATGGTCTGTACCCGAATCAATCAAAAAATCTGCCAACAAAAGAATTTTAATTTTCTTCATACAAAATTTTCGTGGTTTTTATAGGCACTTTGTCAAACTTTTGCTTCAGCCAGAACTATGGACCTATGGCACCAAATCCGACTGAAATTTTTGATTCTTACTAACAATCACAAACTGTACCCGAATCAATCAAAAAATCTGCCAACAAAAGAATTTTAATTTTCTTCACACAAAATTTTCGTGGTTTTTATAGGCACTTTGTCAAACTTTTGCTTCGGCCCTATGGCACCAATTCCGACTGAAATTTTTGATTCTTACTAAAAATCATGAACTGTACACGAATCAATCAAAAAATCAACCAAAATAAGATTTTGAAAAAAATATCATCGTTTTCACACTTGGGTTCGCTCGTTTTAATACTTGGGGTCGGTGTTTTTAATACTTGCGTTCGGCCATAACTTTGGCACTATGGCACCAAATCGACTTTTATTTTGTATTCTTACTAAGAATCATGGTCTGTACTCGAATCAATCAAAAAATCAACCAAAATAAGATTTTGAAAAAAATATCATCGTTTTCACACTCGGGTTCGCTCGTATTAATACTTAGGGTCGGTGTTTTTAATACTTGGGTTCGGCCATAACTTTGGCACTATGGCACCAATTCAACTGAAATTTTGTTTTCTTACTAAGAATCATGGTCTGTACCCGAATCAATCAAAAAATCTGCCAACAAAAGAATTTTAATTTTCTTCATACAAAATTTCGTGGTTTTTATAGGCACTTTGTCAAACTTTTTCTTCGGCCAGAACTATGGCCCTATGGCACCAAATCCGACTGAAATTTTTGATTCTTACTAAAAATCATGAACTGGACACGAATCAATCAAAAAATCAATCAAAAGAAGATTTTGAAAAAAATATCATCGTTTTCACACTTGGGTTCGCTCGTTTTAATACTTGGGGTCGGTGTTTTTAGTACTTGGGTTAGGCCATTACTTTGGCACTATGGCACCAAATCGACTGAAATTTTGTATTCTTACTAAGAATCATGGTCTGTACCCGAATCAATACAAAAATCTGCCAACAAAAGAATTTTAATTTTCTTCATACAAAATTTTCGTGGTTTGTATAGGCACTTTGTCAAACTTTTGCTTCGGCCAGAACTATGGCCCAATGGCACCAAATCCGGCCTAAATTTTTGATTCTTTCTAAGAATCATGAACTGTACACGAATCAATCAAAAAATCAACCAAAAGAAGATTTTGAAAAAAATATCATCGTTTTCACACTAAGGTTCGCTCGTTTTAATACTTGGGGTCGGTGTTTTTAATACTTGGGTTCGGCCATAACTTTCGCACTATGGCACCAAATCGACTGAAATTTTGTATTCTTACTAAGAATCATGGTCTGTACCCGAATCAATCAAAAAATCTGCCAAAAGAATAATTTTAATTTTCTTCATACAAAATTTTCGTGGTTTTTATAGGCACTTTGTCAAACTTTTGCTTTGGCCAGAACTATGGCCCAATGGCACCAAATCCGGCCTAAATTTTTGATTCTTTCTAAGAATCATGGTCTGTACTCGAATCAATCAAAAAATCAACCAAAAGAAGATTTTGAAAAAAATATCATCGTTTTCACACTTGGGTTCGCTCGTTTTAATACCTGGGGTCGGTGTTTTTAATACTTGGGTTCGGCCATAACTTTGGCACTATGGCACCAAATCGACTGAAATTTTGTATTCTTACTAAGAATGATGGTTTGTACCCGAATCAATCAAAAAATCTGCCAACAAAAGAATTTTAATTTTCTTCATACAAAATTTTCGTGGTTTTTATAGGCACTTTGTCAAACTTTTGCTTCAGCCAGAACTATGGCCCTATGGCACCAAATCCGACTGAAATTTTTGATTCTTACTAACAATCATAAACTGTACACGAATCAATCAAAAAATCAACCAAAAGAAGATTTTGAAAAAAATATCATCGTTTTCACACTTGGGTTCGCTCGTTTTAATACTTGGGGTCGGTGTTTTTAATACTTGGGTTCGGCCATAACTTTGGCACTATGGCACCAAATCGACTGAAATTTTGTATTCTTACTAAGAATCATGGTCTGTACCCGAATCAATCGAAAAATCTGCCAACAAAAGAATTTTAATTTTCTTCATACAAAATTTCGTGGTTTTTATAGGCACTTTGTCAAACTTTTGCTTCGGCCAGAACTATGGCCCTATGGCACCAATTCCGACTGAAATTTTTGATTCTTACTAAAAATCATGAACTGTACACGAATCAATCAAAAAATCAACCAAAAGAAGATTTTGAAAAAAATATCATCGTTTTCACACTTGGGTTCGCTCGTTTTAATACTTGGGGTCGGTGTTTTTAATACTTGGGTTCGGCCATAACTTTGGCACTATGGCACCAAATCGACTATTATTTTGTATTCTTACTAAGAATCATGGTCTGTACTCGAATCAATCAAAAAATCAACCAAAAGAAGATTTTGAAAAAAATATCATCGTTTTCACACTTGGGTTCGCTCGTTTTAATACCTGGGGTCGGTGTTTTTAATACTTGGGTTCGGCCATAACTTTGGCACTATGGCACCAAATCGACTGAAATTTTGTATTCTTACTAAGAATGATGGTCTGTACCCGAATCAATCAAAAAATCTGCCAACAAAAGAATTTTAATTTTCTTCATACAAAATTTTCGTGGTTTTTATAGGCACTTTGTCAAACTTTTGCTTCAGCCAGAACTATGGCCCTATGGCACCAAATCCGACTGAAATTTTTGATTCTTACTAACAATCATAAACTGTACACGAATCAATCAAAAAATCAACCAAAAGAAGATTTTGAAAAAAATATCATCGTTTTCACACTTGGGTTCGCTCGTTTTAATACTTGGGGTCGGTGTTTTTAATACTTGGGTTCGGCCATAACTTTGGCACTATGGCACCAAATCGACTGAAATTTTGTATTCTTACTAAGAATCATGGTCTGTACCCGAATCAATCGAAAAATCTGCCAACAAAAGAATTTTAATTTTCTTCATACAAAATTTCGTGGTTTTTATAGGCACTTTGTCAAACTTTTGCTTCGGCCAGAACTATGGCCCTATGGCACCAAATCCGACTGAAATATTTGATTCTTACTAAAAATCATGAACTGTACACGAATCAATCAAAAAATCAATCAAAAGAAGATTTTGAAAAAAATATCATCGTTTTCACACTTGGGTTCGCTCGTTTTAATACTTGGGGTCGGTGTTTTTAATACTTGGGTTCGGCCATTACTTTGGCACTATGGCACCAAATCGACTGAAATTTTGTATTCTTACTAAGAATCATGGTCTGTACCCGAATCAATACAAAAATCTGCCAACAAAAGAATTTTAATTTTCTTCATACAAAATTTTCGTGGTTTTTATAGGCACTTTGGCAAACATTGGTTCGGCCATAACTATGGCTCTATGGAACCAAATCGACTGAAATTTTGGATTCTTACTAAGAATCATGAACTGTACACGAATCAATCAAAAAATCAACCAAAAGAAGATTTTGAAAAAAATATCATCGTTTTCACACTTGGGTTCGCTCGTTTTAGTACTTGGGGTCGGTGTTTTTAATACTTAGGTTCGGCCATTACTTTGGCACTATGGCACCAAATCGACTGAAATTTTGGATTCTTACTAAGAATCATGGTCTGTACCCGAATCAATCAAAAAATCTGCCAACAAAAGAATCTTAATTTTCTTCATACAAAATTTTCGTGGTTTGTATAGGCACTTTGTCAAACTTTTGCTTCGGCCAGAACTATGGCCCAATGGCACCAAATCCGGCCTAAATTTTTGATTCTTTCTAAGAATCATGAACTGTACACGAATCAATCAAAAAATCAACCAAAAGAAGATTTTGAAAAAAATATCATCGTTTTCACACTAAGGTTCGCTCGTTTTAATACTTGGGGTCGGTGTTTTTAATACTTGGGTTCGGCCATAACTTTCGCACTATGGCACCAAATCGACTATTATTTTGTATTCTTACTAAGAATCATGGTCTGTACTCGAATCAATCAAAAAATCAACCAAAAGAAGATTTTGAAAAAAATATCATCGTTTTCACACTTGGGTTCGCTCGTTTTAATACCTGGGGTCGGTGTTTTTAATACTTGGGTTCGGCCATAACTTTGGCACTATGGCACCAAATCGACTGAAATTTTGTATTCTTACTAAGAATGATGGTCTGTACCCGAATCAATCAAAAAATCTGCCAACAAAAGAATTTTAATTTTCTTCACACAAAATTTTCGTGGTTTTTATAGGCACTTTGTCAAACTTTTGCTTCGGCCCTATGGCACCAATTCCGACTGAAATTTTTGATTCTTACTAAAAATCATGAACTGTACACGAATCAATCAAAAAATCAACCAAAAGAAGATTTTGAAAAAAATATCATCGTTTTCACACTTGGGTTCGCTCGTTTTAATACTTGGGGTCGGTGTTTTTAATACTTGGGTTCGGCCATTACTTTGGCACTATGGCACCAAATCGACTGAAATTTTGTATTCTTACTAAGAATCATGGTCTGTACCCGAATCAATACAAAAATCTGCCAACAAAAGAATTTTAATTTTCTTCATACAAAATTTTCGTGGTTTTTATAGGCACTTTGGCAAACATTGGTTCGGCCATAACTATGGCTCTATGGAACCAAATCGACTGAAATTTTGGATTCTTACTAAGAATCATGAACTGTACACGAATCAATCAAAAAATCAACCAAAATAAGATTTTGAAAAAAATATCATCGTTTTCACACTTGGGTTCGCTCGTTTTAATACTTGGGGTCGGTGTTTTTAATACTTAGGTTCGGCCATTACTTTGGCACTATGGCACCAAATCGACTGAAATTTTGTATTCTTACTAAGAATCATGGTCTGTACCCGAATCAATCAAAAAATCTGCCAACAAAAGAATCTTAATTTTCTTCATACAAAATTTTCGTGGTTTGTATAGGCACTTTGTCAAACTTTTGCTTCGGCCAGAACTATGGCCCAATGGCACCAAATCCGGCCTAAATTTTTGATTCTTTCTAAGAATCATGAACTGTACACGAATCAATCAAAAAATCAACCAAAAGAAGATTTTGAAAAAAATATCATCGTTTTCACTCGTTTTAATACTTGGGGTCGGTGTTTTTAATACTTGGGTTCGGCCATAACTTTCGCACTATGGCACCAAATCGACTATTATTTTGTATTCTTACTAAGAATCATGGTCTGTACTCGAATCAATCAAAAAATCAACCAAAAGAAGATTTTGAAAAAAATATCATCGTTTTCACACTTGGGTTCGCTCGTTTTAATACCTGGGGTCGGTGTTTTTAATACTTGGGTTCGGCCATAACTTTGGCACTATGGCACCAAATCGACTGAAATTTTGTATTCTTACTAAGAATGATGGTCTGTACCCGAATCAATCAAAAAATCTGCCAACAAAAGAATTTTAATTTTCTTCACACAAAATTTTCGTGGTTTTTATAGGCACTTTGTCAAACTTTTGCTTCGGCCCTATGGCACCAATTCCGACTGAAATTTTTGATTCTTACTAAAAATCATGAACTGTACACGAATCAATCAAAAAATCAACCAAAAGAAGATTTTGAAAAAAATATCATCGTTTTCACACTTGGGTTCGCTCGTTTTAATACTTGGGGTCGGTGTTTTTAATACTTGGGTTCGGCCATAACTTTGGCACTATGGCACCAAATCGACTATTTTTTTTGTATTCTTACTAAGAATCATGGTCTGTACTCGAATCAATCAAAAAATCAACCAAAATAAGATTTTGAAAAAAATATCATCGTTTTCACACTTGGGTTCGCTCGTATTAATACTTAGGGTCGGTATTTTTAATACTTGGGTTCGGCCATAACTTTGGCACTATGGCACCAATTCAACTGAAATTTTGTATTCTTACTAAGAATCATGGTCTGTACCCGAATCAATCAAAAAATCTGCCAACAAAAGAATTTTAATTTTCTTCATACAAAATTTCGTGGTTTTTATAGGCACTTTGTCAAACTTTTGCTTCGGCCAGAACTATGGCCCTATGGCACCAAATCCGACTGAAATTTTTGATCTTACTAACAATGATGAACTGTACACGAATCAATCAAAAAATCAACCAAAAGAAGATTTTGAAAAAAATATCATCGTTTTCACACTTGGGTTCGCTCGTTTTAATACTTGGGGTCGGTGTTTTTAATACTTGGGTTCGGCCATTACTTTGGCACTTTGGCACCAAATCAACTGAAATTTTGTATTCTTACTAAGAATCATGGTCTGTACCCGAATCAATCAAAAAATCTGCCAACAAAAGAATTTTAATTTTCTTCATACAAAATTTTCGTGGTTTTTATAGGCACTTTGTTAAACTTTTGCTTCAGCCAGAACTATGGCCCTATGGCACCAAATCCGACTGAAATTTTTGATTCTTACTAACAATCACAAACTGTACCCGAATCAATCAAAAAATCTGCCAACAAAAGAATTTTAATTTTCTTCACACAAAATTTTCGTGGTTTTTATAGGCACTTTGTCAAACTTTTGCTTCGGCCCTATGGCACCAATTCCGACTGAAATTTTTGATTCTTACTAAAAATCATGAACTGTACACGAATCAATCAAAAAATCAAACAAAATAAGATTTTGAAAAAAATATCATCGTTTTCACACTTGGGTTCGCTCGTTTTAATACTTGGGGTCGGTGTTTTTAATACTTGGGTTCGAACATAACTTTGGCACTATGGCACCAAATCGACTTTTATTTTGTATTCTTACTAAGAATCATGGTCTGTACTCGAATCAATCAAAAAATCAACCAAAATAAGATTTTGAAAAAAATATCATCGTTTTCACACTTGGGTTCGCTCGTATTAATACTTAGGGTCGGTGTTTTTAATACTTGGGTTCGGCCATAACTTTGGCACTATGGCACCAATTCAACTGAAATTTTGTATTCTTACAAAGAATCATGGTCTGTACCCGAATCAATCAAAAAATCTGCCAACAAAAGAATTTTAATTTTCTTCATACAAAATTTCGTGGTTTTTATAGGCACTTTGTCAAACTTTTGCTTCGGCCAGAACTATGGCCCTATGGCACCAAATCTGACTGAAATTTTTGATTCTTACTAAAAATCATGAACTGTACACGAATCAATCAAAAAATCAACCAAAAGAAGATTTTGAAAAAAATATCATCGTTTTCACACTTGGGTTCGCTCGTTTTAATACTTGGGGTCGGTGTTTTTAATACTTGGGTTCGGCCATTACTTTGGCACTATGGCACCAAATCGACTGAAATTTTGTATTCTTACTAAGAATCATGGTCTGTACCCGAATCAATACAAAAATCTGCCAACAAAAGAATTTTAATTTTCTTCATACAAAATTTTCGTGGTTTTTATAGGCACTTTGGCAAACATTGGTTCGGCCATAACTATGGCTCTGTGGAACCAAATCGACTGAAATTTTGGATTCTTACTAAGAATCATGAACTGTACACGAATCAATCAAAAAATCAACCAAAAGAAGATTTTGAAAAAAATATCATCGTTTTCACACTAAGGTTCGCTCGTTTTAATACTTGGGGTCGGTGTTTTTAATACTTGGGTTCGGCCATAACTTTCGCACTATGGCACCAAATCGACTGAAATTTTGTATTCTTACTAAGAATCATGGTCTGTACCCGAATCAATCAAAAAATCTGCCAACAAAATAATTTTAATTTTCTTCATACAAAATTTTCGTGGTTTTTATAGGCACTTTGTCAAACTTTTGCTTTGGCCAGAACTATGGCCCTATGGCACCAAATCCGACTGAAATTTTTGATTCTTACTAACAATCATGAACTGTACACGAATCAATCAAAAAATCAAACAAAAGAAGATTTTGAAAAAAATATCATCGTTTTCACACTTAAGTTCGCTCGTTTTAATACTTGGGGTCGGTGTTTTTAATACTTGGGGTCGGTGTTTTTAATACTTGGGTTCGGCCATAACTTTGGCACTATGGCAACAAATCGACTGAAATTTTGTATTCTTACTAAGAATCATGGTCTGTACCCGAATCAATCAAAAAATCTGCCAACAATAGAATTTTAATTTTCTTCATACAAAATTTTCGTGGTTTTTATAGGCACTTTGTCAAACTTTTGCTTCGGCCATAACTATGGCCCTATGGCACCAATTCCGACTGAAATTTTTGATCCTTACTAAAAATCATGAACTGTACACGAATCAATCAAAAAATCAACCATTAGAAGATTTTGAAAAAAATATCATCGTTTTCACACTTGGGTTCGCTCGTTTTAATACTTGGGGTCGGTGTTTTTAATACTTGGGTTCGGCCATAACTTTGGCACTATGGCACCAAATCGACTGAAATTTTGTATTCTTACTAAGAATGATGGTCTGTACCCGAATCAATCAAAAAATCTGCCAACAAAAGAATTTTAATTTTCTTCATACAAAATTTTCGTGGTTTTTATAGGCATTTTGGCAAACATTGGTTCGGCCATAACTATGGCCCTATGGAACCAAATCGACTGAAATTATGGATTCTAACTAAGAATCATGAACTGTACACGAATCAATCAAAAAATCAACCAAAAGAAGATTTTGAAAAAAATATCATCGTTTTCGCACTTGGGTTGCTAGTTTTAATACTTGGGGTCGGTGTTTTTAATAGTTGGGTTCGGCCATAACTTTGGCACTATGGCACCAAATCGACTGAAATTTTGTATTCTTACTAAGAATCATGGTCTGTACCCGAATCAATCAAAAAATCTGCCAATAAAAGAATTTTAATTTTCTTCATACAAAATTTTCGTGGTTTTTATAGGCACTTTGTCAAACTTTTGCATCGGCCAGAACTATAGCCCTAGGGCACCAATTCCGACTGAAATTTTTGATTCTTACTAAAAATCATGAACTGTACACAAATCAATCAAAAAATCAACCAAAATAAGATTTTGAAAAAAATATCATCGTTTTCACACTTGGGTTCGCTCGTTTTAATACTTGGGGTCGGTGTTTTTAATACTTGGGTTCGGCCATAACTTTGGCACTATGGCACCAAATCGACTGAAATTTTGTATTCTTACTAAGAATCATGGTCTGTACCCGAATCAATCAAAAAATCTGCCAACAAAAGAATTTTAATTTTCTTCACACAAAATTTTCGTGGTTTTTATAGGCACTTTGTCAAACTTTTGCTTCGGCCCTATGGCACCAATTCCGACTGAAATTTTTGATTCTTACTAAAAATCATGAACTGTACACGAATCAATCAAAAAATCAATCAAAAGAAGATTTTGAAAAAAATATCATCGTTTTCACACTTGGGTTCGCTCGTTTTAATACTTGGGGTCGGTGTTTTTAATACTTGGGTTCGGCCATAACTTTGGCACTATGGCACCAATTCAACTGAAATTTTGTATTCTTACTAAGAATCATGGTCTCTACCCGAATCAATAGAAAAATCTGCCAACAAAAGAATTTTAATTTTCTTCATACAAAATTTTCGTGGTTTTTATAGGCACTTTGTTAAACTTATGCTTCGGCCATAACTATGGCCCTATGGCACCAATTCCGACTGAAATTTTTGATCCTTACTAAAAATCATGAACTGTACACGAATCAATCAAAAAATCAACCATAAGAAGATTTTGAAAAAAATATCATCGTTTTCACACTTGGGTTCGCTCGTTTTAATACTTGGGGTCGGTGTTTTTAATACTTGGGTTCGGCCATAACTTTGGCACTATGGCACCAAATCGACTGAAATTTTGTATTCTTACTAAGAATGATGGTCTGTACCCGAATCAATCAAAAAATCTGCCAAAAAAAGAATTTTAAATTTCTTCATACAAAATTTTCGTGGTTTTTATAGGCACTTTGTCAAACTTTTGCTTCGGCCATAACTATGGCCCTTTGGCACAAATTCCGACTGAAATTTTTGATTTTTACTAAAAATCATGAACTGTACACGAATCAATCAAAAAATCAACCAAAAGAAGATTTTGAAAAAAATATCATCGTTTTCACACTTGGGTTCGCTCGTTTTAATACTTGGGGTCAGTGTTTTTAATACTTGGGTTCGGCCATAACTTTAGCACTATGGCACCAAATCGACTGAAATTTTGTATTCTTACTAAGAATCATGGTCTGTACCCGAATCAATCAAAAAATCTGCCAACAAAATAATTTTACTTTTCTTCACACAAAATTTTCGTGGTTTTTATAGGCACTTTGTTAAACTTTTGCTTTGGCCAGAACTATGGCCCTATAGCACCAAATCCGACTGAAATTTTTGATTCTTACTAACAATCATGAACTGTACACGAATCAATCAAAAAATCAACCAAAAGAAGATTTTGAAAAAAATATCATCGTTTTCACACTTGGGTTCGCTAGTTTTAATACTTGGGGTCGGTGTTTTTAATACTTGGGTTCGGCCATAACTTTGGCACTATGGCACCAAATCGACTGAAATTTTGTATTCTTACTAAGAATCATGGTCTGTACCCGAATCAATCAAAAAATCTGTCAGCAAAATTATTTTAATTTTCTTCATACAAAATTTTCGTGGTTTTTATAGGCACTTTGTCAAACTTTTGCTTCAGCCAGAACTTTGGCCCTATGGCACCAAATCCGACTGAAATTTTTGATTCTTACTAACAATCATGAACTGTACACGAATCAATCAAAAAATCAACCAAAAGAAGATTTTGAAAAAAATATCATCGTTTTCACACTTGGGTTCGCTCGTTTTAATACTTGGGGTCAGTGTTTTTAATACTTGGGTTCGGCCATAACTTTAGCACTATGGCACCAAATCGACTGAAATTTTGTATTCTTACTAAGAATCATGGTCTGTACCCGAATCAATCAAAAAATCTGCCAACAAAATAATTTTACTTTTCTTCATACAAAATTTTCGTGGTTTTTATAGGCCCTTTGTTAAACTTTTGCTTTGGCCAGAACTATGGCCCTATAGCACCAAATCCGACTGAAATTTTTGATTCTTACTAACAATCATGAACTGTACACGAATCAATCAAAAAATCAACCAAAAGAAGATTTTGAAAAAAATATCATCGTTTTCACACTTGGGTTCGCTAGTTTTAATACTTGGGGTCGGTGTTTTTAATACTTGGGTTCAGCCATAACTTTGGCACTTTGGCACCAAATCGACTGAAATTTTGTATTCTTACTAAGAATCATGGTCTGTACCCGAATCAATCAAAAAATCTGTCAACAAAATTATTTTAATTTTCTTCATTCAAAATTTTCGTGGTTTTTATAGGCACTTTGTCAAACTTTTGCTTCAGCCAGAACTTTGGCCCTATGGCACCAAATCCGACTGAAATTTTTGATTCTTACTAACAATCATGAACTGTACACGAATCAATCAAAAAATCAACCAAAAGAAGATTTTGAAAAAAATATCATCGTTTTCACACTTGGGTTCGCTCGTTTTAATACTTGGGGTCGGTGTTTTTAATACTTGGGGTCGGTGTTTTTAATACTTGGGTTCGGCCATAACTTTGGCACTATGGCACCAAATCGACTGAAATTTTGTATTCTTACTAAGAATCATGGTCTGTACCCGAATCAATCAACAAATCTGCCAACAAAATTATTTTAATTTTCTTCATACAAAATTTTCGTGGTTTTTATAGGCACCTTGTCAAACTTTTGCTTCAGCCAGAACTTTGGCCCTATGGCACCAAATCCGACTGAAATTTTTGATTCTTACTAACAATCATGAACTGTACACGAATCAATCAAAAAATCAACCAAAAGAAGATTTTGAAAAAAATATCATCGTTTTCACACTTGGGTTCGCTCGTTTTAATACTTGGGGTCGGTGTTTTTAATACTTGGGTTCGGCCATAACTTTGGCACTATGGCACCAAATCGACTGAAATTTTGTATTCTTACTAAGAATCATGGTCTGTACCCGAATCAATCAAAAAATCTGCCAACAAAAGAATTTTAATTTTCTTCTTACAAAATTTTCGTGGTTTTTATAGGCACTTTGTCAAACTTTTGCTTCGGCCAGAACTATGGCCCTATGGCACCAAATCCGACTGAAACTTTTGATTCTTACTAAAAATCATGAACTGTACACGAATCAATCAAAAAATCAACCATAAGAAGATTTTGAAAAAAATATCATCGTTTTCACACTTGGGTTCGCTCGTTTTAATACTTGGGCTCGGTGTTTTTAATACTTGGGTTCGGCCATAACTTTGGCACTATGGCACTAAATCGACTCTAATTTTGTATTCTTACTAAGAATGATGGTCTGTACCCGAAACAATAAAAAAATCTGCTAACAAAAGAATTTTAATTTTCTTCATACAAAATTTTCGTGGTTTTTATAGGCATTTTGGCAAACATTGGTTCGGCCATAACTATGGCCCTATGGAACCAAATCGACTGAAATTTTGGATTCTAACTAAGAATCATGAACTGTACACGAATCAATCAAAAAATCAACCAAAATAAGATTATGAAAAAAATATCATCGTTTTCACACTTGGGTTCGCTCGTTTTAATACTTAGGGTCGGTGTTTTTAATACTTGGGTTCGGCCATAACTTTGGCACTACGGCACCAAATCGACTGAAATTTTGTATTCTTACTAAGAATCATGGTCTGTACCCGAATCAATCAAAAAATCTGCCAACACAATTATTTTAATTTTCTTCATACAAAATTTTCGTGGTTTTTATAGGCACTTTGTCAAACTTTTGCTTCGGCCAGAACTATGGCCCTATGGCACCAAATCCGACTGAAACTTTTGATTCTTACTAAAAATCATGAACTGTACGCGAATCAATCAAAAAATCAACCAAAATAAGATTTTGAAAAAAATATCATCGTTTTCACACTTGGGTTCGCTCGTTTTAATACTTAGGGTCGGTGTTTTTAATACTTGGGTTCGGCCATAACTTTGGCACTATGGCACCAAATCGACTGAAATTTTGTATTCTTACTAAGAATCATGGTCTGTACCCGAATCAATCAAAAAATCTGCCAACAAAAGAATTTTAATTTTCTTCATACAAAATTTTCGTGGTTTTTATAGGCACTTTGTCAAACTTTTGCTTCGGCCAGAACTATGGCCCTATGGCACCAAATCCGACTGAAACTTTTGATTCTTACTAAAAATCATGAACTGTACACGAATCAATCAAAAAATCAACCATAAGAAGATTTTGAAAAAAATATCATCGTTTTCACACTTGGGTTCGCTCGTTTTAATACTTGGGGTCGGTGTTTTTAATACTTGGGTTCGGCCATAACTTTGGCACTATGGCACCAAATCGACTGAAATTTTGTATTCTTACTAAGAATGATGGTCTGTACCCGAAACATTCAAAAAATCTGCTAACAAAAGAATTTTAATTTTCTTCATACAAAATTTTCGTGGTTTTTATAGGCATTTTGGCAAACATTGGTTCGGCCATAACTATGGCCCTATGGAACCAAATCGACTGAAATTTTGGATTCTAACTAAGAATCATGAACTGTACACGAATCAATCAAAAAATAAACCAAAATAAGATTTTGAAAAAAATATCATCGTTTTCACACTTGGGTTCGCTCGTTTTAATACTTGGGGTCCGTGTTTTTAATACTTGGGTTCGGCCATATTTCTGGCACTATGGCACCAAATCGACTGAAATTTTGTATTCTTACTAAGAATCATGGTCTGTACCCGAATCAATCAAAAAATCTGCCAACAAAAGAATTTTAATTTTCTTCATACAAAATTTTCGTGGTTTTTATAGGCACTTTGTCAAACTTTTGCTTCGCCAGAACTATGGCCCTATGGCACCAAATCCGACTGAAACTTTTGATTCTTACTAAAAATCATGAACTGTACACGAATCAATCAAAAAATCAACCATAAGAAGATTTTGAAAAAAATATCATCGTTTTCACACTTGGGTTCGCTCGTTTTAATACTTGGGGTCGGTGTTTTTAATACTTGGGTTCGGCCATAACTTTGGCACTATGGCACCAAATCGACTGAAATTTTGTATTCTTACTAAGAATGATGGTCTGTACCCGAAACATTCAAAAAATCTGCTAACAAAAGAATTTTAATTTTCTTCATACAAAATTTTCGTGGTTTTTATAGGCATTTTGGCAAACATTGGTTCGGCCATAACTATGGCCCTATGGAACCAAATCGACTGAAATTTTGGATTCTAACTAAGAATCATGAACTGTACACGAATCAATCAAAAAATCAACCAAAATAAGATTTTGAAAAAAATATCATCGTTTTCACACTTGGGTTCGCTCGTTTTAATACTTGGGGTCCGTGTTTTTAATACTTGGGTTCGGCCATATTTCTGGCACTATGGCACCAAATCGACTGAAATTTTGTATTCTTACTAAGAATGATGGTCTGTACCCGAATCAATCAAAAAATCTGCCAACAAAAGAATTTTAATTTTCTTCATACAAAATTTTCGTGGTTTTTATAGGCACTTTGGAAAACATTGGTTCGGCCATAACTATGTCCATATGGAACCAAATCGACTGAAATTTTTGTATTCTTACTAAGAATCATGAACTGTACACGAATCAATCAAAAAATCAACCAATATAAGATTTTGAAAAAAATATCATCTTTTCACACTTGGGTTCGCTCGTTTTAATACTTGGGGTCGGTGTTTTTAATACTTGGGTTCGGCCATAACTTTGGCACTATGGCACCAAATCGACTGAAATTTTGTATTCTTACTAAGAATCGTGGTCTGTACCCGAATCAACCAAAAAATCTGCCAACAAAAGACTTTTAATTTTCTTCATACAAAATTTTCGTTGTTTTTATAGGCACTTTGTCAAACTTTTGCTTCGGCCATATTGAATAGGCTCCGAAACTACTGAACCGATTTGAAAAATTCTTTCGCTGTTGGGAAGCTACACTATTCCTGGGTAACATAGGCTATATTTTTTTTTTCAAAAAAAATAGGCATCCTTACTAAAACTTCAATAATGCAACCCAAGGTGTTAAAAAATTACCTAAAATATTCTTTACATCGCGTGCGCTGCGAAAATTATTGGTGATATAATAAAATAATGTACTACGACTTTGTAGAACACATCACTTTTTACAAAAAAAATCTGAACAGCATATATCTTACTAATATGGTTATGCCACAATAAGTATTCTATTATTTTAAAAATTTAATTAAAATGTCGCTGCTTGAAAAGGCTCTTTATTTGTATCTTGGTTTTACTGCTTATCAAAATAAATAACTTCATATTCAAGACAGCTTCAATACCTTTATTCAGATTTAGAATTTTTCAATTCGGATATTTAATTAGAAAGATATCATGAGTTTAAAAATGTTAGTATTAGAAAAAAGTTTCGGCTACGGACCGGGCGGGAGAAAATTCAAGACATGAAGTGCCAGGGGGGTTGGCGGGACGGGGGAGCGGGAGAGCGGTGGCGGGGAAGGTGGAAGTGGAACGCTGGAGGGGAACGCACGGGAAAGGACATGCAAGGAGTAACATTTTATTTATTTGAATATGGCATTGCAACCCCTTCCCGGATACAGCTATATATTATAAAAGAAAGTCCAAAAAAACGTGTGGCTCACGAGTCCCGGTACGATCAAGGGAGTTATATGGTGTATTGGTGTGGTAGATCTCTATCCCCCCTAGGGAATAAGTGTATCCGTTTTTCTCTGAAGGGCGTGCTTTTGAAGATATAAGGGCTGGAAGTTTCGCCCTCTTAAAATTTCTAGAACAGTCTTCCGGAAAGTTCTAGAAGGTTCCATAGAACTCTAGAAAGTTCTGTAAAGAGTGCGGAGTATGTCGTGGTATGTTCGGGAATAAGGAATTGGGAACATCATTGCGCAACATTCCAAAACACTCTCTATTTTTCATGAGCGAAGCCGAGTAACCCAGCTAGTAGATATTATAAAGGCGAAAGTTTTGTATGGATGAGTGTTATTCTTTCACGCAATAAACACCGATTGGAATTTAAAAATTCTTTCACTAATCGAAAGCTACATTATTTGCGAGTAACATAGGCTTTATATATTGGTAAGCTCTGGCGTTATGAAAAAGCTGTAGCGTCATGCAATTATTTTTCATACGTTTTCTGTCCCTAACAAAATCTAGTTATTGCAAACGTCAAACAAATGGTTACCTTGGAAATTTTTTTATATTTATTTTTATTAGGCAATTCACCCTAAAAATAGTGCTTTGTTGGCGTCATAGTATATATCTACCTATCTCTAAAAATGTTTATTGTCCGGACGAAAAGCATAGCGTTGCTATGTAATTATTTGACGTGGGCTGTAATCATAAATATACCAAACCACCCACTAGATCGATAACTTCGGGCTTTAGTACGTGAAAAATTTGGTCACTATTTCACCATCAAAATGCAATAATTTTTCGACTTCTTTTACTTATCGCTTGTGACGTCACGCACCATAGACGAAGATAGAGTAAGCAACAACAGAACAATGCGCGACCATAGACAATATAATTTTCTTTCGGGGCCTACCCAATACCACCCAAATCATTAGCCTAAAATATTATTTTAAAAATAAAACTCGTAATTACATGATAAGAATTTTATTATAAACATGTAGAAAAAGGAAATACAAGAATATATAATTAAAATATGATTATGCGTTCCTACAAAACTACTGTATTTAAAATATTTTCATCTTTTAACAGAACAATTTAAAACTCAGAATTACATGTACACATTATAAACAAGAATACAATATAAGCAGGTTATATTTCTGTAGCAAATTGCCACATGAGGACGTTGTTTTAAAGATAAATTTCTCTTCTGAACGTACCTATTATATCTTTCGGCAGGTAAAAATAAATTTATCATATTTCCAAGATCCACGGAGACATTAGTTTGCATAAGATGTTTGATTCTTCATAAGGGGCTCAAAAAAACATTATATTTGTTTATTTGGCATTTAAAGTAGCTCAGCTCACCATATTTTCCCTGAAATCATAAAAAATAGGATAAGTTATATTTTCTAAAAACTACATCGGTTCAGTTATGGAAATTTGTAAAATAATGCAATTTTTATTGTATTTGTGTTTGTTATTATAGTACATACCTATGTATGTATGTAGTTACATTTCCTCCCATGTCTTTTAAAATTTATGATAACTCTCATATTAAACCAAGTTCTAGGATACCTACTTACTTATATAAAGAAGCCTACTCAAATACATTAAATTTGACTGACGTTTTTGTAAAATGAAAGTTATAAAAATAATAATTACCTCTGCATCATGCACCATGACTGATAGTATTTCCCTTAACCTCATGTAACCATCTCCAGAAACAGAAGCGAATGCATTGAAGTGTGGATAAAGAATGTTATATTGTAAACAAGTAAAGTTTTGTCGGTTCAGATTCCACTGAAAAATATGAATAAATTTATTAATATACTGATAAAAATATAAAAAAATGTTGAAAATAAGAACAGAAAATGCAATATAGAAAACATATTAACCTTTTTAAGATGTAACCGTGATGTTGGATGGCGTCAATTACGAGTATTAGATCCCAGGTGAAACATAAATATGTTCTGAAAACGGAAACATGTACATCAGTTTAAAATACAAATAAGCAGTACATTTCAAAAAATACTTTAGGAACACTGAAATAACAACCAAAGGAAGACTCCCACCTGTAATTTTGTTCCAATTGCGGGTCCTGTTCTCCCATTTTTCATTCGATCGTGAATTCCCAAAATTCATGATCGTTACTTATTGCGTCGGAAATGTAAATGTCAATTGTCAATCAAACGTAAATAAAGCAGAAAAATGCAACAAAAATAAAAGATTCTTATTGGTTGATTTAGTAGCCGGTGACCATAAACAAATCGAAGTGGACTTGTGAAGTCACCCAAAGATTCTGACCACGTTTTGGCTCGGAGTTATACCCGCCTGGCTGTAATTTTGTTATTTCTTTAGGTTTTTCTCTGGATTCAAATATGAATAAAATACTAATTCCTACTTGAGGCGAAATCATCAGAATAAATTAGGGGTGTAGGTACTTAAAATAAATTTCTATAATTTAAATATTTTCTAAAATAGAATTTTTATTTGCGAAATGTCATTCTCAAATTTTGAAATTTTCTATTAAACAATAATTATTTTTTATTAGACAAAAAAGCAAGAATAATAACAATTATGCCAATAATTATGCCAGTATTTTCCCACTAATACCATGCGAGCGAAGCCGCGGGTAAAAGCTAGTACTTTATATTTTATACTTTACACTTTATAATTGTCTTTTATACATTTTATTCACTGGTTATTAACTTACCTTTTTTCTTAAATTTCACTTACGTTCTTCATGTTGTTGTACTATTTATAAGTATGTCAATTATTTAAATGGCACCTGTTGTTCCGTATATGTGTAAATAAATAAACAAGTTCAAATTCTTTACGTCCAATCAGCACGGAAATGTCCACGGATTTTATTATCGGATTCCACATAATTTATCATCAGCTGATTCATCAGATTTGGTTATTGATCAAAAGTAAATCTAATTTTGTTCAATTATTTTTATCACAGTGCTAGAGATAGAGTAAATAAAATAATGCTGATGTTCTCAAGAAAATACATAAATAATAATAATTTCTTCTTATTTTTCATTATCCGCTTATCCCTTGTAGGAGAACTTTGGTTCATTTAATTAAATATTCGGAAATTTCATAATAATAATATGCTGTTTAATGAAAACAAAGGTACAATGTTTTTCCTTCGATATTTGCAGCACTTTCAAATCTTGCAACTCGGGGAATATCTTGCGATAGTGAAATCGGGAATGGTTTCTTTCGAAATGGGTTCGCAGGCAAAGGCAAAGAAATTTCGTGCAAGAATGGACTAACGTGTTTTATCAATAGGATAATTTTTGCTTGGGTCTCTTCAACGTGAATGTGTTAGAGTTTAGAGAGTTCGTTTATTTATTTTGAGATTCATAAGACAACTTTGTCTTAACTATGGCCAAAACAGAACTTAATTATTACAATAAGTAAAATAAAATAAAATAGAGATTCAAACATCCATGTAGGTAGTTTCCTAAAATCGCAAAAGTGGGATTCCGTGGTTTGTCCTAAATGGTAAATCATAGATATACGCCATCCGATGGATAAGCTATAAAGAGGATGGTGAAATACGACGTCTTCCGTGGTCTAGGGGCAAGACTCTCGACCAGCAATCCGGGTAAGTTAATTTAATTTTAATTGTGTTATTTCTCGCTTTAATAATTTAAAATAATAAAAGGTGTATTTGCGGCACGTTTCGGAGCGGAAAATTTACCTCAGTATCGCCCTAGTGTAATACCACCATTCAGAAGTTAATTGTTGCTTAAAATAGCTTTAGCCGTGTTTGATGACCATATCCAGGTACATCTTCCCCATCTCCTTCCCGTCCCCACTACCTTCAGCCCCACAACATACGTCAATGGAGGGTGGCATAGACTCACTGGCTCCAGACGGGAGCAGTTTGACTCTTGTGCGGTATTCACTTTTATAAAATTCAAAATCACCATAATGTAATAAGGTCTTCGTACGTTACCGCCATCTATCGGGAAGAAATGGTTGTAAATTTTCCCTAGACGCAAACCATCACAGGTTTCTGGGCATTCGGTTGGGTTGTTTGGACACAGATTGATCAGAATCTAACTAAAATATTAATAACAGTTTGTTGAGATTAAAATATGAATATTTAAACCACCACTACCCTTAAATATTTTTAACGTAAATATTTATTATATCATATTAGAATAAGTTAACAATAATAATCTAAAGAAAATATGAAAGAGAGCAAGACAAAGAAAAAAGACAACGGTATTTATTATATACCCAAACATTGAGCATTGAGATTAAAGTATTATATGATTTTGGTGGGTTCAAAGAGAGATGAGGGATAATCCCTTTTACATTACTATGGAAACTGGGAAATGATCTTGAATTTGGGAAAGTTTCTTTCGTGAGGTTTTTTATCCAGTAAAGACTTTTTCCTCACGATGACACTAATTGTAACTTAAATTCAGTCAATTAAATACGACCTTCAGAAGGTAATAGTAAAAAGGCCAAATGAGCCGTAGTACTAGTAGTTGGAAACATGAAGGGTATTGCAAAGCCCTAGCTAGTTAGAGGATTACGAAAGAATCCGTAGAATCAAAAAAAAAAAAAAAAAATTTGGGAAAGTTTTTTTAAATTTTTTATCAATACAGAATAATGTAACTGCAAAGCGCGTAGTAGAGGAAACGATTCATGGCTCATTATTAGCGATGTTAGTCATTTTTGTGAGACCTGACGTAAAAAATTTTCATTACACAACTTATTACTGCCATAATATATATCGGTGAAAATGGTAACAGAATATTGCATCATATACATGCTGATCAAACTAACATAGTTGTCTGACATTCAGTTCGATTAGTAAAGCACAGATGTCACTAAATCAGCCGCCAAAAATACTGATGTTTTAAAATATTAATATACGCGATATAATGAGATTTGAGGTTGCAGTTCTGCTGAAGTAGGCACAGTAAAATTATGTGCAGCCATGTAGATAATTATTACAAAACTAATGCGAGGTTAAAGGGGACTGCGGGCGGGTGCACAAATAAATATATTTTAAGCTGAGCTTTTTATAATGATTTGCCTATATACAATTGAGTTCACGGTTTAGACCCATCAATTAGATTATGGAGGGTCAAGGATGGGGAATATAACAAAGAGTGTGAATTCAACTTAAATTACGTGAAATCTAAAAGCACATAGTATCTTCTCGTCTGTGAATCTTACATACCATTACGTAACAAAGAATTCACCCAAACTCATCCCTGTGATAGTATGCTACGTATGCAATTTAGTTCGTTATCGCATAAATTTCCAGGAATGGTTTGAAAAGTAAAGTAGTTTTCATTAAAAAAAAATTATTTACCATTTATTTTAAGGAACACCATAATGAATTTAAAGACAAATAAATAAGAAAGAAAAACATCCAATAAGGAAATATACACAATAATAATATTCTTATGTAGATACATACGAACCTATTTTTTCTCATTTCCCGACAGTGTTCCCATATCCTCAAAAATGAAAAACTATGTTTCAATGATAAAAAAAACAATCATGCAAAAATCATTTTATACATATTTTTATTTCAGTTTTTGAAAAAACAACACAATATAAACATTTTTAAAAAATCCTTATTTAAGTGAGAGTTTTTATTTTAAAAAGGCGTTTTTTCCGTTATCAAGTTTAATTATTTGTCGTACCTATCTACTTATTAAAATATAATTAACTTCTTTTTTTTATAAATAAGTTTTTTTCAGGTCTTTGAGAAAAAATTCTTCCACAACTCCAATATTTTTTATAACATTTTACAGTAGGGGGTCGTCCATTAAATCACTTGATGTTTTTTAGCAACTTTTTAATCCCCCCCCCCCCCCCCTACATATATGTTGCCATTATTCATAGGTTCAAGTGCCGAATAGTAAACTCAGACTTTTTAAATAAATAAATCCTGTATAATTAATCTTAAATGTACGTTACCGTATGAATAATCTATGAGGAATAATTTGTTGGCTGCTCGATTCCCACAAAACGGTTAGCGGATGAAATTGTACATTACGGGGTGCAGGAAAAACCTTGGATTTCAGCTTCCGCATCCGGTTGCGTTGCCGGATATTCGGGAAGTTGGCGGCTGTGCTTCTGTTGGGAGGAAGGTGGGGTAAAGGGGATGTTAAACTCTTGCCATGGGCCAGGGGAAGTAAGCCAAGGCCGGTGTCCGGGCGGGAGGGGACTAGCACGTGTGACCTAGATAGAGCGAGCATGAGGCAATCAATACCTCAAAACCACCACCAGACAAAAACAACGTCCAGCAAACACTTACTTACCAAAATCCTAAAACACATACTTCACTTCAATCGCAAAAACAGTGATATTAAACACTTTTTTTACTCATGTGCATTTGTTCCTTAGCATCAAAGTTTTCGATATTGTTTGGAGGAAGACCAATTTTCAACCAAGTAAAAGACACTTTATAAAAAAATTGTTATTATCAGTTTATCCTTTTGAATGCGTGGCCTGTTTTGATGGGCTACTCGCGGAGTTTTGCCTCCAACGGACAGTTCGCGCGCAGAGCGGGAAACGGGAAAATATTCAAACAGAGATCGTTCTAACGTTAGAAATTTGAAATTAGTTCGCGCGCGTTCGGCTGGGCTCTGTTCGGACAGAGCGCTCGCGGAAAAGCATTGCGCAACTCTTTGGCTAGAATAAAATCCGTAAGGTTTAGTCAAGTCACACCGTAGTACGGTTTATATAATATAATAACATAGAATTTATATAGCGCAGTTTTGTGATATTTCACCTCAAATGCGCTTAATTATAATAAACTTAAATATAGTGTTCTTAAGAGTCCTAACAAAATTGATTAAATAATGTAAAACAAAGAATTTACAGTATTTATAGTATTACAATACATACATTACAATATTACAATATAACAATATTACAGTATTACAAAGCAATTTCAAAAGAACAATATTAACAAAAATAGTGAGTGCTGCTTTGTCACAGGACATTAGATAATTATAACCATAACGGTGCCATTCAACGAGAATCATTAAAACTAAAATATAATATAGAAAAGGAGGTAGTTTACGTTTAGAAATAATACAAATTCGGAGTGCATATAAAACTATACTGAGGAGGTAATCGAAACCAAACAATTACCGGAAACTTGAGGAACATGGCTAATTATAGTATATTGAAAAGGAGTTAAAATTCATGAAAGGTACGATTTTTTAAATAAGTTTGATAATTTTTTAAATAAGTTAAATAGGTTTGTATCTAATATCGATTTTTATTCAAGTGGGAAAATGCTTATTTCGTTAAAAAAACGTTTTGTCAAATTGGATAGAAAATTCTGTTTTAAAAAATTTTAATTATAATTTTTTGCCTAATTATTATTTGTACCTACTTATGTGCCTGTATAAGGACGTTTGACTTTTTGTTATCTTCTTACATGTCGCCTAGTGCAGGGTTTCTCAATGTTTTTCACATACATACCCTAGGGCTTCCAAAAACTATTGTGCACGAAATATTGAAGAAGGACCTTAAATTTCACCCTTTTAAGATTCAAATTATGCAAGTGCTTAAACCTAATGAATACAATTTACGTAAAATTATTTGCGAGACAATGTTAGAGCGATTTCGTACGGTAAACACTATCTTTTCGAGTGATGAAGCCCATTTTCATTTAAATGGAAGTGTAAATAAACAGAATTGTCGTTATTGGTCACCTAAAGGACGGAACCCACGTTTAAAACATCAACAGCCACTTCACAGTCCCAAAGTGACGGTTTGGTGTGCATTGTCAAGCAGTGGAATAATCGTATCTACCCTATTTTTTTGAAAATCGACTTATTCTGCCACCGGACAACCTGTGCATAATTACAAAATTATCTCTATGTACATCTCTACATATTATAAATTAAAGTACTCCGCCGCGTCTGTCTGTTCGCGATAAACTCAAAAACTACTGCGATGTTCACCAATAGTTTGTATATAATTTGTCAAGGTTTTGTGTAAATTGGTTGAAATATCCTTGCTTTATTACATAGTATAAATTGAAGTCGCTAAAAATGTATGTGCGCTTAGATCTTTTAAACTACGCAACGGATTTTCATGCGGTTTTCCACAATAGATAGAGTGATTAAATATGAAAGTTTATATGTATAATACATGCTTATTTATAGTAGAGAGGCAGCGGGCAGCAGGCCGCGGGCAGCTGGCAAGCGGCTAGTGTGGAAATAAATGTTTAAAAAAAAATTATGAAAACTAAATAAATTTTTTCATACATTTTGTATGGAACGAATTTTCATCTTTTGAAAGAGCTGCAGCAATATTGTGATAAATATAATATTAAATAGTGAGTAAATTCCAAAAATTCAAAAACATCAAATGTCAATGCTGATTGTTTTGCTTTTGTTCCTAATCATAAAATGCTGCCCCTCTTTCTTACACACTAAATGTGAACGTATGTCTGCACCCCCTCCAAAGGAAAAATACAATAATTAAAATAAATCTCTGAAATGAACCGCATTTTTTTATATAAGTTCCACACAGGAAGCCCTGAGGAAAATAATTTCTCTAAGGTTCTATGTAATCTTAGGGGATGCTGTGTGGAGGGTATTTTTTAGGAAGGGGAGGATAGGAAGTTCTGGGAAGGAAAAGGGTATGAGGGGTGGGTAGAAATCTGGTGGTCAGTGTGTCCGACCTCTCCAACTGTGATGCAAGGCAATAAGTAGAGAGTCCGGCTGGAAAGGTCAAAAGGCCTCCCTCAACCAGTGTCTCTCGATCCGCCACGCAGCAGGTGGGCAGACACGACAAACGTCACACCATGAACCCGGGCCAACCCTGCTAAATCACCAAACGTAGCGAACCACTTGGGGTGACCTATGGCAGAGGTGTTGGTTATCCAATAAACGGTTCCCGGTGCGGCGGCGTCCGTACCTGCCTTTCGAATTCCCGTAAGTAGAAAAGTAAGAAAGTATAACTGTAAATACTGACAAAAATAAAACACGGACAGTTGCTTCGATAATTGTTTCATAGTGTAATTTTTAACCTAATAAAAAAAGTAAAAACAGTTATAAGTTCGTCGAGTCAGTAGTTATAAATAAAATTATACTTACACTTTACAGATCACACCGAATTCACTCTATTGCACTCTTTAACTCCCTTCAAGTACGACGTTACATTTTTTGAAAATTCTTTATAATGACTCGACCAATGCTACCATTTTTAGTTTAAAAAAAAAAATCTACCTACCATCAGGACCAAGCCGACAAACCGATTTTTGAAGTGAAACTTCTATGGCCCCGCTGTGATTTGGATTTCGGATGAAACGGAAATGACGATTACTGCACCAGCGATATACGCATGAACTGCTCATTGGCCGCTTAAATTATGATGTCACTTTTAAAGGCTCCTATTGGTTGAGAAATGAAACGGAAATTACGCTAGGTCTGCGCTCATTGGTGCGGCTTTGATTATGACCTCACTTTTCAAGAATTGGTTGAGATTGTTTTGGTAAAGTCTCGCTTCTATCGCGTGTAAACTGCACTCGTTTTTTTTTATTTGATTAGTTAACCTTCAGAAAAAATTACAGTATAATACACAATTTCGTAACATCGACATTCTTATCTTGCGTGTGATCGGAAATTAATTCGTGATTATAGAATTTAACGGGAGCATCTCCTATCCTTTTCCTATTTTCCCCTTTCTTTCTCCTTTACCTTAACCATATTTTTTAAAATCAAAACCCTTTCTTTAACCAAACAGGAAACTTTTAACCAGTTTAACCTTGCTTAATGTTATTTAGCCATGCCTTTGCATTATTCATCTTCGTTCATATATCTCGACCTTATAAAAGCTGTTTGTTTATTTGCACGTTTTCCAACCAAAATAATATATATCTCGACCAGCTATTAATTTCCGTTCATTTTTTAACGCTTTTGATTTTTACTCCAGCCACAGCAAAAAAAGTGGCCACCGTTAACATTTTGAGAAGCACTGACCTTCTTAGGCGAACGCCATTATCACTCACTACGAAATAAAAGTTCCATCTGTTAATAATTAAATTGAAATAAAAAAATAGCATTTCATTAAGAACTCTTCTTTCCGTTGAATACGGATTTTTTAGTAGAAGAAATAATTTTAACGTAAAAACCGTAAAAATATCTAACAAAACGCTGATTTTTTTCTCTTGAAAGAGTGATTAAGTTTTTTTGCCTCACCGATTTGATATTTACGTAAGTTTCACTTTATTTTTTCTCTAAAATTTTTGCTCAAAATTATCAATATACTTTATGTTTTCATAATAATTTAAAGTTAAATTCAAGTAGATTTTATTCTACAAATATATTTCTTTGTAATGATCTTGTTCCTAATATGGGATTTTTGATGACCCTAATATGGAATACTATCTCATATTAGGAAGAGTGTTTCCAATATGGAATTCTAATAAATTTCATTTTGCTATTCCAGGTTGTATTTTGCCCTGTCGTAGTCGAAACAGTGTGAAACAATGTCGCAGAAGAAACAGCGGAAGACGTGGGACAAAAAAAAATGATAAAAGTCATAGAAGCTGTAAAATCGAAGACCGTGGGATATCAGAGGCCAAGAGTGGGTCCAATGTTTAGTCTGCCGCCATTAATGCCATTTTAAGTGTTCGGGAGCCGATAATATTGATTTTTTTATGTGATTATTGCATGCAAAATTTAAAAAATCAGTCTATCCTATAATAGGAGCACTTTTTTTTTCTAACCGTTTTTTCTATTGTTTTACCTTTCGTTTAAAATGAAGACGTTTGTGTGTTTCTTTTATTACTTCGTTGGCATTTTAAGGGCCCGCAACTCGAATTTCTACCGATTTCTTACATATCTCCCTTAAACATTTGAAGTTTTTAAGCTCTTAAAAAATATATGTTATTTTTTAAGATAATGTCTAGATTCTGCCCAAGCCGAAAAGTAAATTATATGAAATACCCTCGATAGAAAAAAATCGCAAAGTATGCTCCAAAAATTATAAAAAACAAGTCTGTTTCTATTATCTTATAAATTATATTTGTGAAAAAATTCACAATGTTTCTGTAAATGATATTTAAGATGCTCCCCAAGACATTTTTGCTCTATTTTAAATAAGTCGTGTTTTATTTAACATTTTCGCAATTTAAGCTCTAACATTCGTAATTTCATATCTCTTCATCTTCTTCTTTTCGAAACCGGTTGCGGAGCCTTGTTCCGTAACTATATTTCCAAAGATTTCAATGTATAATACGATTCAATTATAATTAATCTCATTGTTTTACCTAAGCTATTCCATATTCGGTACATCTCCTCTACATTTCAAGATTTGAAGCCACCTATGGGGTGGAGCCTCTCCTCGACAGCGGACACAATAAATTATTACTGCCTGCAGCACGAGAGCAATATGCTTATTCGACACGTTTTTTTTGTGACATCTCGTTACACCTATACGCATTACCTATGTGTAACGAGATGTCTGCAGTATTCGTCTTCTATCATTTTTTTTTTTTATTCGGCCCTCTAAAAGTTATGCATTGACAAATATTATTTGCTTTATATTCATAAACAGTAACGGCTCGTGACTTATGAGTGATTATTAAACTTCATTTTACAACACTCGACGTTTTATGAAAATTTACCTAATCATGCAAATAATAAAGATGAGTAATCCTTGCCGCAGCCAGCTTGCTTTCAGAGGGCGCATAAAGTGGCGAATTTTGAGATAAAAATAAAAGCAGATATCCGCAGTTAACAAACGTCCATCCAATATCCAATGGAAATCCTAGCAGCTGCTCCTGAAGACAAGTGCTTTATTTCTACAGCGCGGCGCGGCGGAAGGCGATATCACCTGCCCACAGGGGGCAACTTGCGTATATTTATATATCTGCAAATGAGTGCCTACCTAGTCAACGTGCAGTTCCTGTAATTATTCAAGGTGGCCAACATCACTGGAGTGAAATAAACAAGCCGAACTCTATGATTTTTTTAATGATGGAATACATTTTTAACGAAGTTTTTCAAAATGAACATAAAGGACAAGTTGTTTCAAAAAATTTGACGGATTCATCAAATATTGGAAGTTAATTTTCACGTTCTGTGTAAGTTCTATTCAAGTCCTGTTGTTATTAAACATTATAGGCCAATTGCTTCATAAAACAGAAATTATCACAGAACTTATATTGAACTTACGCAGAACGTGAAAAGTAACATCAAATGAATCCATCTTTTTTTTTTAAACCCGTCATTAGTAATGTAACTACCTAACTTCTAATTTAACCAAAGATATTGAAATATAAGGAGATATGCTACAATATCGCCCGACTGTCGGCGGAACTACTGTCTAATGGTCCTAGTTTGAATACAGAATTTAGTTGATTTTTCGAAGGTGTGCAGTAGTTTGGTTAACAATATAGTTTGAATACGGAAAGAATTCGTACGTTTAGTTGATTTTTTTAAGGTGTGCATCAGTAGCATCAGTAGGTTAAAAATATCGGCTACACCAGAAAGCACAGTCCCACCCAGTAAAAACTGCCAATAAGCCCATCCCCTTATATTTCAATATCTTTGCATTTATCCTAAATTTAGGGCATCATGATTAATTTGTTTAACTGTATAGGCAGTATTTCGCTTATTAGGTGACAGTACAGGGCCCGCAGATACTTTAATAGTACACAACTGCTAACCCTGTACAAATCGCAAGTGCGCCCCACGGTTGAATTTGGCAGCCACCTCTGGTCTGGAGCTCTCCAAAATACCTTTTAAAAAAACCCTCGACTCTGTGCAGAAACGGGCGGTCCGTTTGATAGATTCTCCCATCTTAACAGACGGATTGCAATCTTTAGAGCACAGGCGTCAGGTGGGAATGCTGTCCTTGTTCTACCGGTATTACAATAGAAAATGCTCCGAAGAACTAGCGTCGTTGATCCCCTCGGCACCGTTGCATAGTCGGGAAACACGCCAAACACGCGCCCAACATTTGTACACGGTTGACATTAGTCACATGAGAACGGGTCATTTTTACGACTCGTTCTTTAGTTCAACAGCTCGGATGTGGAACGATTTACCGGCCTCTGTGTTTCCTCCCTTCTACAACATGGGTCTCTTCAAGACCCATTGTTTTAACATGGGTCTCTTCAAGACCCATGTTCACTCTTTCCTTTCCTGAAAAAGACCCTCCACACAGCATCCTCAAAGATGACATAGGCCCTGAGGGAAATTATTTTCCTCAGGGCCTCCTGTGTGGAGTTAATGTAAAAAAAAAAAAAAAAGTAAGTTAATACAGGGTTTTCATGAAGGCTGGAGTAGGTACAAAACAAAAAAAAATCTCAGTAACAATTGATGAAGGTACTATTTCAGCGCCGTTGGGGTGATTTTTCACAAAAAGGTCGCTCTACAATTATGCAACTATACAATTATTATTATATTCAATTGTGGTATCATATTGTCGTATTTCAACAATCGTTGTTTTAATATTAGCACACCGAGCCGTTGTCATTTAATGCGGGAACCGAACTAGCACCATCCTCACTCAAAGTAGGTATATATATTAGGTAAATAGTCCATTTCACTAATGTAAACACTTGGTTAAGGTAACTATTTCATCGTACTGGCTGGGTATTTCATATTAAATTTTGGGTATTATTTTCGATTTTTCGAAGTCGAGGTTCCTGAAATTGCAAAGTCAAATAAATATTATAAAGAATGAATAGCATGAACCCCAATACCCGGTTTCCAAATTGAGGCTTAGCTTGGCTTTGAATACCAATGTTTTTTTGTCAGATTATATCAATGTTATATTGTCTCGATGGCTTTGTCCTCGACCCTTGACCACGATCGAACCATTTACTTTGAACCTATTGAACCATTTAAGTGTTTGAACCCGAATATTACTGTCGAAGGCATCTAAGAACACTATAATATATTGAGAGTTAATGGTTAATGAGTCAAGGAAAGCATTTTTTGGCTGCCTCTGTGGGTCCATGTCCTCACAGTATCCTGAGGATTTTCAAACCGAACCACTTTTTAAGGAACCTATTAACATATTTCAGATTCTGCAGACGCCTGATTACACGATATAATTTTTTTCTGATAATTATGTACGATAAACATAGTAAATGAAAATGTATTTAGTATGGGTTGTATTTTTAGCCTACCCAGTTTATAGTATCAGCAGCAGAGGTATGTATGCCAGCTATGCCAAAACTAATGTATTTTTATTGTATTCGAATAAGTTAACAAAAATAATCTAAACGAAAATATGAAAGAGAAATAGCAATAGCGAAATTGGTTAACGCGCTCGTCCCGGTTAGACGGAGAGGTCTGGGTTCGAGTCCCGCAGTTGCGACCATTGTCTTTTTTTGTTTTTCTGTTTCTAATATGTGATATATTTCACCGATGGGAATAACCTTCAAAAAAAGTATAAAATGAAAGTTTTTCTTATAAAAATTGAATATTTTTATTGTATTGAAACATCACTAAAGTCTGACTCTACTTGTTAAGATTAACTCAAGTGAAGATAAAACTCAAATTAAAAACCAATTCTATTTCGTTGAATCATCTCAGGCAGAACCATAACCAATTTTTTTTTGTCAGTGATGATGGCGATGATGATTTTTAAGTAAACCATTTGCTAAGAATTAAGGTTAGCCTTTTGTGAGGCAGGTTATATCCATCTCTATTATTTTATAATATACCTGCATACGCTATTTTTTAAAACTGTTCTCAAATACTCATATATGCTTTTCTACATTAGATTGTATGTAGGGAAGGGAGGGCAAGAGGGAAGGAGTGGGCAAGATGGAAACTATAAAAGGAAATTAATAAAAATAAAAGAAAGCGTTGATATTATTATTGGCAGTGAGCATATGGGCAAGATGGAAAATAGCATTTTAGGGCATAACGGAATTATTATAATGTAAGAGATAATTAAAAAGATATAATAATCCGGTCATCAATGGCAAGGAAAATAAAGGAAACAAATGAAAGTGCAAAGGAAAGGGTAAAGGAAAGGGGAAAAGGACAGAAAAAGATGAGAATATTCTACAACATCCGGAGCAGTCAACACAAGACGATGTGTTGTGTGTATTATGTGGAGAACCATATGTGGAACCGCCCAAAGAGGACTGGGTACAGTGTCCAGAGTGTTGTAGTTGGACACATGAACAATGTTCAGACATGGAAAACGGTTGTCTTTTATGTGTCAACTTTAAAATGTAAGGATATCCTATTCATTCCATCTTGCTCTTATAAGCTTTCCATTCTGCCCTCAGGGTTAGATTTTTAATTTTTTTCTTTTATGAGTCCTAAAAGATATTATACACAATTTTAATTATTTTTAATAACTCAATTTTATAAGCATGTAAGATCTCTCTGAAGACTGATTAAAATAAAGGATTGATATTATGTTGTTTTTTTTTTTTGATCTTAAAGTTAAGCCTTCCATCTTGCCCTCCCTTCCCCTATTCTTACATATTTGTATAAAAGAATTCTTCTTCTTCTTGTGCCCTGTCCGTTCAACGGACGTTGGCGATCATATTGGCTATGCGGACTTTGTTAACTGCGGCCCGGAACAGCTCTACGGTAGACTGACCAAACCACTATCTCAGGTTTTTCAGCCATGATGTTCTCCTTCTTCCAGGACCCCGTCTTCCGGCAATCTTTCCCTGCATTATGAGATGATGTCTCATCACATGTCCAAGATATTGAAGTTTTCGGATTTTAATAGATTTTTATTTAGTTTTTATAATTTCTTTCTTTGTAAAGGAATACCTACCTAGAAAATATAGGATTCCTTTGTGTTCGAATAATGAATTGCTTTTCAAATGTCATTCATTGATTTGTTGTCATGGTGACATAAAAAAACATATAAATATTGTTTTTTGACTAGCTATGTGGCAAAAATTGGGGCAATCAAAATATTACAAAAATAAGTATTATAATGTTTTTAAGATTGACAAATAAACTTCAAATTAAGTTTCTTTTATAACAGAGCAACACAAGATTTGTTTTGTCATTACAAATAAAAAAAAATTAAACAAATATACAATTGTCTTATAAAACTACATTTTTAGTGAAGAGAAATGATAAAATTACGATTCACATTTACAGTGTCAGCAGCATCGAATGGAAAAACCAGTGTGATCTGCATAACCTCAATCGAGACACCCGATGGACATGTTTGATATTCCCGATGATTTGAAACATGCAAGCAAACACACCGCCATAACGACTACGGATGTTTTTACCAAAATTAAGAATTCTCTAAGGAAAAGACATGAAACACGAAAATATGGATTCCCTTAACCCAAGATTTGAGGCAAATTTACTTAGATGAAGGTAATTATACTTTTGGTAAATATGCATAGAGTGAAGAGTCCACCTCACAGATAACACGGAATGTTGTGTTGTCGAAGTTTGATGCAGGGATAATACGGAATATTTCTTTTTTTAACTAATAGACAATCAAATTTGACATTATTTGTCGGAATTACCAATCTTATAAAATAAATTCTCGTCAAAATTAAAACAAAAAAGTACCTACATCGAATTATGGGGTTAAGGTTTGAACTACGAAAGCTGCATGTCATCATAATTTAGATTTACATCCCAGGTTTTGAATGGTTTGTTTGGCAAAGCAGGGTTTGTCTAGCGGGTATGTGTAATTATTCTAATACATTTCTTTCCATGTTCTGCTGTTATAGATACAGTTGTCAATATTGCATTCACTTTGTTTTATATGGTAATAATATTTTTTTCATGATTGGCAGCATTGATTGATTGTCTATCAAATTTTAAATAAAAACGGTAAATATAACATGGCGTTACCGCGTAAGTGTTAATAACAAAATCAAAATGTTAAATGCATATTTTTGCAAGTTTCTTTGTCTCCCTCAACATAAATACTCACTTTTCGTAATAATAAAGCTAAATCTAACTGTTTGAACAAAAAATATTCCGTATTAACGAGTAAGCGGTTCAAAGCATAAACAATATACTTTTTTAATACTTATTACAAAAAGTTTGCCTAATTGTTGTAGCTATGAAGAAAATTTGACGTGTCGTAAATTGTGATATCATATAAATTAATATTTTAAAAATATTAAAACCCACGAATAATATTGAGCCGAAATGCTTAAAAAATAATGTACGAATATTATCAGCATTCCTGGCATTCTCCACATTTCTGAAATTTCTTGCAAATCTTCATGAAAAAAATGTAGTCAATATATCTTTGAATATTTTATTTATAATGTTTATTAAAGCCCTTATGGGCTATTACGTGAAAATTTTACAATTGATTATGTACAGTATTTAATTATATGATGATAAATATAATTGTAGTAAGTACTCCTAAGTAAACAATATATCTACAATTTTGTGAAAAATTAACAAAACTCTAGTACGACGATTAAAATTGAATAATAATAATATAATCTGAGATTTAAAGAATTTGGCATTCTCAGAATATAAAAATATTACCATTTGTTATTTCGGCTACTGGCATTATACATTAGGGTGGAACACTTTTGTATGAACATTTTTTTTTTTCGAAATTCGAATTGGAATACCAGGAAAAAATTGCTTTATGTAATTTTAAATAACACTTCTCAATTTGGAAGTTCTAGCTCAACTGCTTGAGCCCCCGCCATAGACTTGAAATTTTATTTTTTAAGTTTTTATAGACGTTTAGTATTATACACCCTATAAACAAGATATTAAGTAAATACAATATGTTATGCATTAAATGATAAAATAAATTAATTTTTAAATTAATAAAATCATTTATTTTAAAATTAAACACAAGTCCAAAAAGTTATGTTGGTATGAATAACATCATTTTTTATAACAAAAATCCATTTTCATCTTAAACTTTAGCATGAGCTTTCGCGATGCTTATTTAGATTTTATTAATCCCTCTCGTCTTTTCTTGTCGAATTCACTTAGAGCTGCTTATTTCACAACTTTTACAGATCTTTCCACAGCCTCGGTGTGGCAAGGTAGTCTCATAAACTCCAACACTGTATCTTCTCCATTTTCAATAAGATCTTGTAACTGCTCATCGGAAATATTTATCAATATTGGGGGTTCGTATATATTTTGTTGCCAGTCAATCATGTGTATGTAAGAATGTGCATTTAAGTCCACTTTTGGCACCTCAAACATGCGCGAAACAGATTTTTTATTAATATGACGAGCCTTTAAAATGCGTCTTGCAGCGAGTTCTCTAATGTGCTTACGTGAATCTATTATCATACTCAACGACAAGTTTTCTGGAAGGACAAAGTAACTGTTTCGAATTATAACAGGGTCCACTATCGCTAACAACTCGTTGGGACAAACATCTAGTGCTGTTAATGAGCTTCCATAAATGATTTGAACCATCTTTGCAGGATGAATGTGTTTTGATAGCAAACCAGACAGGAGCATATGATTTTACGACGAACTTTGCTAAAGTCATAAGATTTTGTTGTTGATTTTCCGTAAAAATATACAAACGCAGTATGCATATGGGATAGTTTACCTGGGCTTCTCTGTAATAAATTAGGAGAGCAGGATCCATTTATGACAGCAGTAGTAATTTCTTGTAAATATTTCTGGTCTGTACTGAGATCTGTGGATATTTTTGGAGGTAGTTCACCTTCCATCTTCTCAAAGTTGGCCAACGGCAGCGTCTCGCATATCTCTAATGCTTTACCAATTTGACCTGCAAATGATTTAAGTCCTGCAGTAAGGCCATCCAAATAGGTAAACAAATGCCTCAATGGTAGCTCATTGGCGTGTAAGAGACAAATTATCTATTCCAATGGTCGAGATAGTCTGTTTTCCAAAAGACGAATCACGCCTCCTACTTTCCGTGTATTTGTGTTTGTTCCATCACAGCCAACAGATATTAAACCCTCTAGTGATATCTTTTTCAACACCTTTCCTTCCCTTTTAAAACTCGACGATCAAAAAGGAAGGTCGGCATTAGAAAAAAACTTCGGATCTATTTAGCCGATATGAAGTAGAGGGAATTTCTTCAATTCGTGTCTTTGAATTATGCCTGATTTCTTATTTTAGAGCACAAAATCATCTATTCAGCAATGTTTACTCTGCGTAAGATCCGTTATTCCTAAAGCCATAGGAAGTTAGTGCTTGTAAAAACATTTGTTCCTCTTTTGGCACTTTCTTTTTCACTCAAACAAGTACAGCTTACAAATTCTTTACAATTACATGCAGCTATATCAAAAAACTATCGACTTTGTACTCTGACCTCTTCTAACCTTTCTTCCTTAAGTTTCTTCAAAGACTTTTTCAAATTATAACACTTTTACCGATAACTTTTTAGTAACTGTAAGAGTCGTTTGTGTGTGACAATTGGAATAGAAGATATTACCCACAATTTTTAAATTTTCGTTCCAACTATTTCGGCAATTTCCAAAAACGTAGGTTCTTTTGTTGTGTTATTCCTTACTTTTAAGTCTTGTCGAACCCATTTATAGAATTTCATCACATTTTCTTACGTGGGTAGGATATTCTCTTTCAACTCTGCACTTTCACTAAATATCGGACATTTTAACTTTTGTCTTGTAAAAATCATGTTAAATCACTTAAAAAACGTTTATCAACAGGTGAATATAATTAATTGATATAGTTTATCGTGAATATAATTGACGTGCGACAATAGTGGACACTAGTTTAAACAAAACACTGCATTTCGTAGATTGTCACTTGCCGCCCCCCGCTTTGCCCCGCAATTTGCTCCTTTGTCACAGCGCCAAAGTATATTAAAAAAATGAAATATTTGATTGCAACAGCTAGCTTACTATATATTAATATGTTATAAAATAAAATAAAACTATTTTAAATAAATTCTGTACTATTTTGAAGGCCGTGAAAATAGCCCCTAAACTCTAGTTTTTGTAAATTTAATCTTCGATGTCTTGGCGGGGGCTCTTACCGTTGTCTAATATTTTTTATACTTTAATTGAGGGAATTGATGGAAATTGGCAACTTAATTCAACTATTCCAAATTAAAATTCGAAAAAAAAAATTTCGTTCCGGCCTATTATACATAGCTCTCTCATTCAAAATTTAGGCTTATTAGATTTGTCAAAGAATTTATATATGAAAATCCAAAAATCAATCATTTTAAATACATTTAGGATTCCGAAAGTTTTTTTAAATATTTATATTGAGGGATCAGTTTTCTCGGTCCAGTTAGGAGTTCTACCGAGCCGAACCCTCTGTTATGAAAATATCAGGAGTCGGTGAATTATTTTCCCAATTGGTCTCTGGTAGATTGACATGTTGTTCTTGTATTGTTTTGTAATTATTATACTTAATTTGGGACGCGGAAATGGGTACCGCCGCCTCGCGAACCTTTATTGGATAACCAACACCTCTGCCATAGGTCACCCCAAGTGTTTCGCTACGTTTGGTGATTTAGCAGGGGTGCCGGGTTCATGGGGTGAGGTTTGTCTAGGTCTTGGAGGCGGATGACCTAGACACACTGAACCCCAGATTCCTACCCACCCTTTCAACCCTTTTCCTTTCCAGAACTCTCCTCTCCTTCCTTTCCTTAAAAAACCCTCTAAAAAACAACTAAACAACTTCTAACCCTGTACAAATTGCAAGTGCCCCACACGGTTAAATTTGGCTGCCACCTACCTAAAAAAAAATACCTAAAAAAAAAAAAAATATATGTATCTACTTAAAAAAAAACCTGAAAAAAAATGCAGAAACAGGCGGTCCGTTTGATAGATTCTCCCATATTAATAGACGGATTGCAATCTTTAGAGCACAGGCGTCAGGTGGGAATGCTGTCCTTGTTCTACCGATAATACAATGGAAGATGCTCCGCGGAACTAGCGTCGTTGATCCCCTCGGCACCGGTGCATAGTCGGGAAACATGCCAAACACGCGCCCAACATTTGTACATGGTTGTCTTAGTCACATGAGAACGGTTTCTGCGACTCGTTCAACAGCTCGGCTGTAGAACGATTTGCCGGCTTCTGTGTTTCCTCCCTCCTACAACATGAGTCTCTTCTTTAGCCATGTTCTATTTTCCTTTCCTCAAAAAGACCCTCCACACAGAATCTTCAATGATAACATAGGCCCTGAGGGAAATTATTTAATGTAAATAAAATAAAAATTCTGACTCTTGACATGGCCCTACTCAAGTATCTGATTCACTTGGTCGTGCCATATCTTTCTTGGGCGTCCACGACTTCTTCTACCATTCAAATGTGCGTCACATATTCTGCTTACACTCCTTTCCGTTTGTAGCATAAACCTTTATAGAGAGGAAATTCCATTTCCCTTTTCCCTTTCTGTTTGTTTGATGAAAGATTTGTTGCTATTGATTTTCTTTTTTTGTATCATCAATTTTCATTTAATATTATACCTACCTACCCTCTATTTATTTATTTATTTATATAATACATGTTACATATATTTGACATTTCCATAGATAAGATACTAGGCAAATGCCTGTTTCATGGTGATTAATTAAGGATAGTAACTTTGAGTGTAGTCTAGTGTAAACACACATGGTTAAATTGGTAAAGTTATAATAAAGTTATAATAAAAAATAGAAAAGAGAAAAAGAAGTGCGTAAAACAAACATGTAAATAAAATAAACCTGTAAACATATGGTATCTACTAGTATGTAATGATGTAATGATGTTGAAAATTTATATCTTTATCTGAGTATATGAAACATGTTGTAAACACTGTCATAGTCACTCATCAGAAGGTCAGTAAGCGCCTTTCTGAAAGTGAGATATTTGGCTATATATATTGTTTTTGTTATGCCTTTCGCCCATTTCGATGTTTAAAAAAAGAGTAAATAACAAATTAACACCCTTTTGCTGAAACATGGTAGGTACCTTTATTTGTGTTCAACCACAAATTTTGTATTATCTCCTAAAAGTTGTTTCTTTTATTTACACTCATACACTTTCATCTCTCATCGTACCATATCGAGTAACGATCGATATCTATAATAATTAGGCACTTAAAATTTCAGTACCCACTTGTTCCGAAAGGGTGGGCGGTACGTTAAGTTACTTCGGTAATTAAGAAAAACATTAACGGAATACCTGCGTCCTACGATAATTTCCGCGCAATCGTTCCTTGGGTAGGTGTGTCAAAACATAAAGTGAGCTCCGTAGTAGTAAAAGTGCTAACCGATAGTGAAAGTGAGGAAACATGTACCCAGATGTGTACGTCCAAGATAGTATCGAGTAGTATCCAGAACGGGCTCCGAGTAACGGGGTCGCCCTAGATAGCACAAAGGGCCGATTAGGCCACAGCAGCGCACCGCGAAAGGGGTGAACCGCCAGTACGGAAAAGAAGCAGGGTAATGGGCGCTGCTTTGCGATGGTAACGTCGTGTCCCGTGCAAGGGCCCTTGCCTCCGACGAAGGGCCGCTCCACGTGGAGATCCCGCACGTGTAGGGAGGGTCACCGACCGGTGCACGTGCTTCCCCCCCCCCCGGCCCCCTCCCTGAGCACGCGGGGCCGCGCCAGGAGGGAACTAAGAACTCCGAACGAAGCCAGTGCGTGTATTCGCAGTGACCCGGTCGGTCTCTTTGCGGGCTACGGAACGCCGCGGGACGTTCTTTTGTTCGTCGCGTATCTGCATTCGGGAAAAAACGGTTTTTATTCTTATTGTTTTAAATACTTTTGTAATTTTATTGGTTTATTTTTGCCATTTTTGTGTTTTTTGCTACATGATTTTTGCGTTATTAAATGATATTTTGCGTTTTTTTTTAAATTATTAATTTCATGTTCTCGCGCGATTTTTGCACTAGGTATGTATTACATGTTTTTAAATGTCAAAATAATTTATTAAAATGTAATATGTGTTAAATGAATTAAATATTTGCGATTATTAGTTTTCCAAATTAATGGAACGAGAAAAGTCCATATCTCTACGTAGACGTAGGTACCTGTATTATCTTTGTTCGCAAAGAGTGTTCGGCCAAGTTGCTCGGCAGCGCTCGGACTCGGTGTTCTTGTTCGTTATTCCGCATTACGAAATTCGAATTTGAACGTTTGTGGCGCCAAACGGGGCACTGCGGCGGTGCATCGATCCGCGGGGCCGCCGCGCGCCTCTGCGGGCCCTGCGCGCGCTGCTCCCCTCACCCCGCCCCCCGCCCCACAACCAGAGCTGCCGCTCGGAGCCGGAGCTCCGGACTCCGGACTGACATTCATTTCCCGCGCTCCGGCCCGGCTGGACGTTCCGTTTTGATACTTCACTGCCAGCTCTGCTCCCGCTGTTCTTTGTCACTTTCCTCACTTAGGCAAACATACTTCAGCCCTTTTTATAATCAGTTTACCTTTTGCGAGTTTGCCTTTGTACAAAGTTTTTTATTCCGGTTGAATTGCAACAGTTTTTCCCGCGACCTAATTTTCCAACTTCCGCATTGTTTTCGGACGCCATCTTGTTTGAAACTTTTTTGCCGTTCGCGCCCGCCCGAATTTCCTGACCAACATTTTTATTTCCGTCATAATCGAGTATAGGAGTTTGTTTTATTGCTTTTTAATGGTAGTAATCGTATTTGAATAACGAATTCGTTGTCTATCGCGAAAATTCAACTTCGTCCGTCCTGCGATTACATAACGGCGGCTCGGGTCGGCTGTCGGGCTGTCAGCCGCGCCCCGCACCCCGCACCCCCTCTCGCGGCTGCGGTCCCGCGCGGCGCCTGGCATCGCGCCGCCCGCAGTCGTCGATCGCCAGCCGGCCAGAGCAGTCCACATCGGGGAGGGAAGAATGACTTTGGCTTTATATTTACAAGTCAGTCTTTTTCTCTCTCCTATGGGGTCAGCTCGCAATCTTCGGGAACTCTACTTCACTTCGGACCTCAGCGTGCCTGGCGGGAACCAGCAGTAGCAGTGACATCAGTGGTTGCGCGGGCCGTCCACACTATCCTGGCCGTGTGATTGCTGACTTTGCTGCGAAGGTTTCCTAGGCCTAGCCTGCCTAGACCAACATACCTACTGCTGTAATACTTCGCTACTGGAACACTTCCCAACTGGCCGACCTTGGAACTCACTACTGTTTCGCACCACATTTTCCGCATTCGCTCTTTCGATAATCTGTTTTATTTTATTTATTGTTTCGTTTATCTACATGTTCTTTGCCAGCGTACTTGTATTATGTAATTTTATAAACTTATTTACTGTTTATTGCGAATATTATTGTCTTTAATTTGTGCGATATTGTGTAGGTACTATTGAATAAACGTACTTAACTGAAAATACTCCAATATTAGATGCGTCCGCAAACATCGTCTGAAATATATTTTATGTATCTCAGCTTTTTTTATGGACTCTTCTTGACTATATTTTTTGACTTTACCTGATTTCATACTGTATTCCTATCCTATTATTATGTTTACACTTTTACAGAACTTTTAGTAGATCCTATTTGATAATAGTCCTATTTGAAAGGTAATGGCGATTACATATTTGCAAAACACTGAAATCTTGCTGCTCTTTACAATACCTACTGCGATGGTTTTCCTTGATAGGTGTCTGAATAGAAATTTCACTCTGTACACAATAAATTCTTGCTTAAAACAATTCGCTATCCATGATTATGAAACATTATTAGTGTTGAATTTGTCGGAAAGGTACAAAAAAATCAATTTGAAACGGCAACCTTCAAAGTCTTTAGGTATGAGTTGGAATAAATTTAAAGATGACATCATGCCCCGACACTTAGCTAGGTCGTAGCTATAGCTAGGGTTAGGCAAACCTACGCGGGCATTTGTCTAGCTCCTCCTCCTTTTCAGGG
Source organism: Limnephilus lunatus (assembly GCA_917563855.2). Lineage (NCBI taxonomy): Eukaryota > Metazoa > Arthropoda > Insecta > Trichoptera > Limnephilidae > Limnephilus > Limnephilus lunatus. Next base: position 35,807,732 of record OU830604.1, read on the forward strand.
CTCGGCCCGCCCTCCAGCGGGTACCTCCTGTTGGGCTACACCCTTGACGAGAATTCCTATGAGGCCAACCGACGCGACGCGACATAGCGATTCCCAGCGAGAATTCGGAGGGCCGAGATGGCTACCTACGTAATAAATTATGCCTTTAGGGGTATAGTCATTTTTTGTCGCTATGGCTTTGTTCCATTGGCTGGAATTTAGAACACGGAACGACCTTTTTGGAGGTGCTCGCTTTTATACCTAGATAATTTGGTTTTTAAACTTTAAATAAATGTGTCAAAATTAATCTAAATTCTTTATACGACATAAATAATGCGAATCATAATATCGCAATTCGTTGCATCACGTGACTCTCTGATTTAATAGGTAGCTTAGAATCTATTTAGAATAATTACAAAGCTATATGAATTATCAGTATAAGGTATCTATGAAATCATTCTATGCATTTCCGCTGAAACTGGTCGTCTATGTACACACATACATAAAGTCTTATCGTTTACTAAACTTGATTAATTTGCTGGAACCAAATTCTGCGAGAAAACTCTTCAGGAGAAGGATCAGCATATCCTAATAGAAGTTCGGTGTCAATGGCCTACTTTGATTGCATTCATAACTAAAATGTGATATTACAGTCACGATATCTGGTTTGGCTGGATAGACGGAGAACCTCATGGCTCATGGTAGTCACAGAGCCACGATGTTCTTTTGGTGTTTCAGAAGCGTCGTACGTTATTGTCAAAACATGACGCACTCTTCTAGCAGATTATTTTTCAAGTCGAGAGGGGCATTAGCATATCCACCAACGTAATTCCAGCGACGTATCGCCACTCGAGGAAATTTCTCAGAGTTTTGTAACGTTTTATTGCCCAATATAGTTTGTTCGGCCGTGCGTCTTGTAATCTTTTCTATTTTCAAATGCCAAGCAGAGTAGATAGTGGGGTCTTGCGACAGACCTTCGAATCCATCACCTTATCATTTGGCCCACATTCACTACAAAAAAATATTGTTGTATTTCTCGTGTTGGTCCACGACGCGACGTTCACTACTCACAGCGATATCTACCTACCTACGGGCGGGACTACACTTTCAATCGTCGTTTTCTCCATCTTAAATAATATACCTACAAAACTTTTATTAATTTATTTTTTTGAATCTATAGTAAACACATACTTAGATACTATTAGTAATAATTGTTGAATGAAATAAATTTTAATGTGTAGTAGTTTTAACGGATTCTAATTGCATAATTAATAACATAACAAACGGAAATGATGATAGTGTCATAATTTTTTTAACTTGGCTACACTTTTGGCAGTTGGTGTAGCTATAGGTATATCCCTACCTTCCCACCACGTATACACATACCAATACCAGCTTGTACCAAGAGTGACAACGTCTAGATAGGTAGCTACAGATATACAGCAACTCGCGCACTAGTAGGTAGGTATACTGACATCGCGGGGTACCTAATTTCTCACATGCATATTCGTTTATTAGTGCTTAAAAGCGGTGTTTCATAAAAATAATCATTTTTGCACTGTGAGCTTCAAGTGGTACCTACCTACATAAAGTGTGTTTAGGTACAATTCCATTCATTAGCTCACAATTTCCTTTCAAGAAGTCAGATAAGCGTGCGGTTGCAGCTAAATATTATCAACGCATTTTATTCACGATCTTAGAACTTTAAGGACGGTCTTAAACTTTGTTTCCCAAAATTTTAACAATTCATCAAATTAAAAAATTAATTTTCTAATTCTATAAAAATTCTATTCAATTCCTGTTATTAGGTATAAATATGATATGGCTAGTTGTTTCAAGTATCTAACTGAAATAAAAAAAATAAAAAAAAATTGAATATAACTTTCACAGAACTTGATAATTAACTTTGAATAATGATAAATTGTTCAAATTTTGTGAAACGACCCATCCTAAATTTATTTTTAAAAAAATCATTTCATTGACATTTTCGGTAATTTTGTTGGAGCTTAGGTTGTTTTCCATTAATTTTACTTAAACAATTTCAATTGTTTTCTTTTGTTAGAAATCAATAATGCTGAAAGAATTAAACTTCGTTATATCTATTATATGCATCGCTTCATCTACTTATAAAAAAAAAACTATTTAAAAATATTTGTGAAAATTAAAAATAATAATCTTTAAAAATAAATGTTATTTTTCTTACTTCATATAATTTCTTATATATAATAATATAAATATATAGTTGTCTAATTATATAATAAAGTGGAGTGACCGTGATCTGACAACCCTCGCCTGTGATTTAATCTGTGACTGAAAAGTAAACGCTGTGAAGTGAATAAGGAAATACAAAACGAAAACAATAGTTTCAAGTGCAAACGGATTTATATTTACAGTTCTTTCATTCAGAGAATGAGGTTCCCAACGAGGAAAAGGATTACAGTGATGTAAAACATAAAAAAATAATAATGAAATTCTTTAAAAAATGCTTTTCTGTTGGATAATTAAAAAAAACATACCTAATACGACTATAACAGTATGAAAATGAGACCAGCATGATAATCGAAATTCAAATAATTTGTAATCCGTAAAAAGTTCGATAAATATATATCTATCTATTAATTAAATAAAAATACATGTAGATACAAAGAGAACGTTAAGTAGGTAGGTATTAATATTGTCACTATTAGATAGGTATACTTAGGTATCTCGTCCCTGCCTACCTACTACCTATACAAAGATTTACCTACCTACCTACCGTTTGGGTAGGTTTGCATATATTGTGACGTGAAGTGACAAAATTTTCAATTTATGAAATTTCCAAAAAAAATATATTCATTTGAACTTTTCATTAAAAAAATAGACTGTGGAGTGAACATTTTGAAGAATTTTTTCCTTTCTCCGTAATAAGGCATGAGTAACTACTTATCTGTTCACTTTTTAATACTTTTGTTAATAAAAAGAAAGTTCAATTAAAATCTGTAGGTAATATTGTGTACGCCCGCAATTCATTTGTCAGAAGTTTATGTTAGAATCAAAAGTTATTATTTTGATAATAAAATTTAAAAAAAAAACTTAAATAGTAGGTATCTACCTATCGGAGTAATTTTCGATGTGAATAAGGTATAGGTAGGGTCTTATATACCCATAAGTTTAAATTAATGTACCCAAGCCATTTCGTTCGAGAGGAAAGCGGAGATAGTAGAGGCCAATCCAATTCACTATCCTATTGTTACATAAACCAACTTATTATAATCAATAATCTCTTTTATTTAATATTTTAAAAAACATTTACTACTTTGTCGGTACCCAGGTACAAATATAGTTACCCCCTACATCTAGAATCAGTTACCAATTAGGTATAGTAGATATTAAATATGTACCTAATAACTTTTCTCAAAAATTGGGTTTCGAAGAAGTTCGTTGGCAGTTTAGCGTTCTATTATATTATTATATCGATCAAAATGTCAATTTATAATTAATTTGTATCGCGGATTTATTATATATTCAGTAGTTAAGTGGGTACCTAGTTTAAAGGCAACCTAATGTAACCGATTATCACTACAATATTCTCCAAGGCCACATGCCACATCTGTTATCAGACGTATCGTTATAGGAACTTTGGCTTGGGAACACTAGGTACCTTGTACCTACCTACCAGTGGCGTGCGTTGCTCTACGACCAAAGGTAGGCTGAGTGTAGTTTTTGTAAGTATGGAGAATTGAGTATTTGAAATGGGCCATTTTCCTAATATCTTGTGCTGATGGTTTTGGCAAACTGGATAAATTAACGGTCAAGTACCGTAACGGGATCCATTTACTGGATGACCAACACCTCTGTCATAGGTCATCTCAAGCGGTTCGCTACTTTTGGTGACTTAGCAGGGGTTTGGTGGGTCTGCCCACCTGCTGCGTGGCGGGCCGGATTGAGAAAGACTGGTTGAGGGAGGTCTTTTGACCTTTTCAGCCGGACTCTCGACCCGCCGCCTTGCAGTTGGAGGGATGGATTGTATGAATCCATCCGTCCGTCCCTCCTGGACACATTGACCCCCAGATTCCTACTCAACTCTCATACGTTTTTCCTTCCCCGAACTTCCTAACTTCCCCACCTTCCTTAAAAATACACTCCACACAGCACCCCCTAAGATGACATAGGCCCCGAGGAAATGTATTTTCCTCAGAGCCTTCTGTGTAGAGCTAATTTAAAAAAATATATATAATTACAAATAACTATGTATTTAGTACGCCTGTTTACTTAAGATTTCACAGAAGGCAAAGTTTTTTGATTGCATAGATAACACACCTTCCTACATAACTCCAATAGATAAATAGATTTACTTTAAAAATTTAATATCTACTAGTTCTATTTTCCTAAGACCAGGTCAAAAAATCTATAACGGTACCTTCGTGTCTTATTGTTGATGCTAATAAAAAAACTAGTGTGAGGTCCGTTGTCCGTATTTTCAGTTGAAGCCATCTCATTTAGCGTTAGTTTGGCGAACGAACGCGGCGAGTCGGCGGCAGGCACTATCGGTCGACCTTATCCGCGCATAGCAACACGATTAAAAAACTTAGATACCGACGGTTGGTATGCACTTACTAAATTATATATTTATTAATGTAGGCAGCCACCTACGTCGATTATGAAGTGAAATAAATGTCTACATACATATTGGGTAGCAGTGAAGTCCTGTCGCGGAGAGACCGTTGTAACTTGTAACGCCTCTTTTTTAAAACATTCATCGTTTATGAGAATGCAGGGGGTTGCCATAAAGAGCGATCTGCGGAATAACTGTAGATAAGAACTCTATTTCTATGGCTGCAAAATCTTCACTTTCAGTTGTTGTCGTCGTATAAAATAAGTAATCGATTTTTATACTAAAAATCTTACACATTTGTCATCAAGTACCTAATTGAAGTATTCCAATTAATTTTTTGTAAGAAAAACTCTCTTTTTATAACTTTTGATGGTTATTCCCATTAATGTAATATATCATTGAAGAAGAATACAACAATAATTGCTATTTACAACTTAGAAACTTTCTCTTTTATTGTAATGTATTATCTTTCCTTAATGTATCTGTATACTCATATGACGTGTACTAGTTATTTTTTATAGTTTATCTTATGTTTTTAAAAACCTATCTCTGTATTATAAATGTGTAATGTAAAAGCCCACCAGGGCGTTGAAAATTAATAAATAAATAAAATAAAATAAATAAATAATAATCATTAATTAATAACAGATCACTTTGTATAAACCACTTTTTATTAAACAATATCGACATGTTTCAATAACAATGTTATCTTCTTCAGGATATGTTAATATAAAGAAAAATAAATAACATACTTTTTTTTTCTTTATATTAACATATCCTGATGAAGATAACATTGTTATTGAAACATGTCAATATTGTTTATTAAAAAATGGTTTATACAAAGTGATCTGTTATTAATTAAATAATAAATAATGCCACAAAGTTATTTTGCAAAGTTTGAAGCAGTAGGTAAATAATAATCTGTTTGGCGGTCCTATCTGCCTACCCCTGCGGAGAAACGGCGTGATGGTTAGTTAGTTAGTTAGTGTTCAACAATACGACGTATTTGTCTATTGTGCTAATTCAATTGCTGATGGAAATTTTTACACACTTTGTGTAGGCAGGTTAGTTATTAGATTAATTATTAGGAATCATTTTTAGAATTTTAAAACTAATATATATATATATATTCTTGTGTGTTATATGTTATTTAAAACTAATATAAAGTAGTTGATTGTTCGTTTGTAGCTTTGTGGCTTGTTTGTAGATTTGATTTGTTTACATATCTACAGAATTATTCCTTGGAGAAATTTTTGCACACTTGGCCTGCTAAACTAGATGAAAGTAGCTGTATACATGACTTTTCGAAAAACCACAAATCCCGGGAACGCCAGGTGCTTCAACTAGCACTTAATAGGAAAGAAAACATAAATGTCACAAATCATAAGTTAGTAATAAATTTAGGTCTGGTTGATATGGTTGGCTACCGCTGCCGCGAATGTACTTGAACCCCTATCCCTGGGGCGTGGCCGCCGCGCGGTGTGGTGTGGGCTATTCGGAGTTCGGAGGGGACATTCCTGCTACTGCGGGTAGACAATATACCTACCTACTCATACCAAGTAGGTATAAAATATATTTATTTTCTTTATCAACATTTTTTTACTATAACATCTTCGCATACCTATAGAAAGTAGGTACCTACCTACGTATACCTGCTGTGTAGGAGGTATCTATCTACTTACTTTCAACGCCAAAGGAATGATTTCGGGATATGAAGTGTTAAAAAAATTACGGAAATAATAATTTTTGGTTGTACCTATATCTGCATACTTGAAGTCAGTAATATTTTATTTGAAAATCTAATTATCTGTAGGTATCTGTGTGCAATATGAATAAAAAATTTGCAAGCTAAGGCGAAAAGAAAAATATGGATAGGTACCTATTTTTTTAACTTAGGTAGGTTCCTACATCCTTCCCACATATTGTTTCAGCTAATCGTGGATGTCTGAAAAAGAGTTGCTGACGAATCGTCGAACTTACCTACGGGTAGGTAGGTAGATCCGTGCATGGGTAGATAGGTATAAGACCCCAGACCCGTTTTGGAATTATATCAAGCGATGTCGCGTATCGTCAATTCTACGATAAAATATCTATTATGGTTAAATAGTAGATACCTATCTCAAAATCTGCAGTCGATAGGCAATCAAAGGAAGACCTATAAACTTATTTTTGAAACTCGATGAAATGAAAAATAGCGACACTAAAAAGAAACAAACATAGGTATCTATATACCTACCTATCTATAGGATTTAGCGGGCGAGAGAATTAAATAGAATAATCGGTCTCCTCTTTGTACGGTGCTTCTTAGCCTCCCCGCTCTTATCTAGGTACTTTAGTTTTCTGAAGGTTTCACTTGTACCGCGTGTGAATTGCACACTTGTAATTTCTGCACCGTTGTATGTGTGGATTTAGCCTACGAGAGAATGAGATAGTATAATCGGTCTTTGTAACCTATCAGTCTCCTCATTTGGGCAGTCGATAGAAGACCTATTGAAGTTAAAAAATATTTTTAAATAGGAAACGAAAAACCGACACTAAAAAGAGACAAATACATACAAGATTAAGCATGCGAGAGAATGAGGTAGAATAATCGGTATCCTCTTTGTGCAATGCTTCGTAGCCTCCCCTATCTTGTCTACTTTAGTTTTCTGAGGGGTTCTCTTCTGCAGCATGTGAACTGCACAAAGGTTTTTTTTTTAATTTCTGTTTAACGCTGACGATATTTTCTTCAATTGTTGTAGGTAGGTACCTACACAGCAATCGCCGGAAGAAAAAAATAAGTATGTATGGAGGTATCTAAGTATAGGTAGTAAATAGTAAATAATAAAAAAGCCGCAGTGAATCATAACTTACCTAAATAGGTAGGCACCTATCTACTTATTCCAGCAAATGCAAATAAATTTCTTCTTCAATAATAAATATAAAATTACTTTGAGGCACCATTTTTACATAAATCACGATGAAATGCTTACTTTTTAATACATCTAGGTATATCAACATGATTGTTTCAGTACCATTAGTTCCTTAATCAGGATAAAACGTGGGCACCTATACTAAAATTAAAATGGCATATAGTAATACAGGTACCTTCTACAAGTAAATCAAAATAAAAAGATTGTAAATAAAAAGAGTTATTTATCATGATTTCACCATACCTACCAACAAACTTTTTATAGTAGGTAGATAGATATGTTTAAAAGTAATGTAAAAGTATGGCATTCTTTGAATGTTCCCTTCCAATTGAAAAAAAATAAGAATAAAACAGTGTTTGCGCAAGTCGGCGCGACTCAAGAATCCCCCCAGCGGGTCTTGTTATTCGGTTACAAGTTTTTTGCTTTGGCAGAAGTTTTGGCGCAGTGCGTTATTTCAAACCAAACTAATGCGGTCTATGGAGGTACCTAACCAGCGGAGCTAGCAGCTAGCAGCTACAAGCAGACCTAGCAGGGATCAGTCGTACCAACTCACCTCCTTGCCCCTTGCCCGCCGCTTGCCGCTTGCCGCTCGCCGACACACACAAGGGTCTCTTTCCTAATCAGAAGCGCCAAAACTTTTCTTTAAATAATCTAAACTGGACGAGCGCCATTCATTATAAAAAATATGCATAACTAAAAGTTTTGTACACAAATTTAATAAAAAAAGTCTATATTTTGAAGTGAAAACTTCTTTAGCACCGTTGTGATAAAATATACAAAGAGATTTAGCATGTGAGAGGATATGAGATAGTAGATACATAATTGGTCTCCTCTTTTTGCGGTGCTTCGTAACCTCCCCACTCTTGTCTGCTTTAATTTTCTGGAAGTTTCACTTCAACTGCATGCGAATTGCACATCACTCTGATTTTTTTTGGAGTGATGTACGCTGGTAGGTAGATACTTACTTTTCCTACGGAAAAAATAAAATTTTGATGGGGGTTTAAATTTAATTGTAGTAAAAAAATTTAATTGTAGTAATCCGAACATTGATAGAAATACACATGTATCCACGGACGTACAAAATATATGGACTTGCCCTTACGTGTTAAAAAACGTGTTATTTCCCCCTCCCATCGGAACCATTTTTCGGAACCGGCTGGGCGTGTCCGGACCAGTGTCGTGCTCTCATCGTACATTTTACGCACAAACGCTGTATGTCTATGAAACACATACTTAGATATCGAGATACATAGCGACACGAAACACAAAGCCGCTGTTTACTGGGTCAAGTAAATCATGAAACATTTGTAAAAGTGTCTACGGAAACAAAATATTCCACTATGAAAATACTCTGAACCTTACTTTGCGAATTTAGATTTTACACATCTGTTCATACCGTGGCATGCAATTCGCGCTCCCATATAAAAAGGTCTATTCATTCAAAAGCAGATTTTACTATCAAGAACTAAATAGTGATATTATAGTGCGAGGTGCCTATATACTGTTAGATTGATTTATTGGCGAATCACAAGTCTCTTTCCTCTCTTCGCCCCGCCATAGTTGGTTTTTACCCCTCATCTGTAAGTTCTCGTCTAGTTATTTGTATATCTATGCATGTATCTATCAATGTTCGGATTGAAGAAGATAATATCTACTTAGAAACCTAACCGAAATATGAAACAGAAAAAGACACAGAAAAAAAAACTGGGAATCGAACCCCGGATCTCTTGTTACAAAAAATCTTAAACTTTCAAAAGTTATTCCAATTAAATTTAATTATTGTGGATTATTTTATCGATATTTACCCAAACATCTCAGAAAAACTACTTTACAATAAAAAAATATTTATATTACGTTAAGACTCTGTAGAAATCATATTTCAAGATGGCTAACATATTTATTTATAATACCTACCTAGGTGGTTATATCGAAAGATAAACTTTTAAACTACAACAAATATCTGCTTACTCAGCTGCGACCCAGGAACTTATTAAAACTGTTACAGCCGAAAAATATATTTCTCAAAAACATTAATTCCAAAATTTAAAAAAAAGTTTTTTTTTTCATTCTTCGCATTCTAACATACACATGTGTAATAACGTATGTACCTACATACACCCATACACAATCATTCATCCTTGTGGAAAATAGTTTGAAAATTTTGCAACGATTCTCCTTCTCCAGTAGATACCAACTTACAAGACTAGATTACTACGTTTACGAATGTGTAAAGTCCCACCGTTAACGGGTGTCATTTTTTTTTTTTACATGAATACCGCACAAGAGTCCCAACTGCTTCCGTCTGAAGCCAGTGAGACTATGGCATCCTCAAATTGGGTTATGTTATAAAGGGATTTCCGAAAAATTCCGGTAGGTACCTGTTTTAGCTGTTGAATAAAAAAAAACAGAGTGTGCAATTCACACGTGGTAGAATTGAAACCTTCAGAAAACTTAAGTAGACAAGAGTAGGGAGGCTACAAAGAACCGCACAAAGAGGAGACCGATTATACTAACTCATTTTCTCGCAGGCTAAATCCTATAGATGTAGGTATGTGTTTATCACTTTTTAGTGTCCCCGCTCCGGCCGGGGCCGGACTGACATGAAATGGGCGTGGAAAGTCATTAGTTCTTGGGTGGACGGCATAAGGTTCACTTTGAAAATCAAAATTCGTCGACTGCCGCCATATTGATTGATGTCAAAAATAACAACGCGAAAATGTATATTGTATTTTATTTTGTGAAGTTCAGGCGTAAATACAACATGGGTCTCTTCAAGACCCATGTTCACTCCTTTCTTTCCTCAAAAAGACCCTCCACACAGCATCCCAAAAGATGACACAGGCCCTGTGGGAAATTATATTCCTCGGGGCCTCCTGTGTGGAGTTAATATTTAAAAAAAAAACTTTTTTTGCGATTATTATAAAAGAAACTGAATTTGCTACATTAAACCATATCCGAAAGGGGGTTTATTAGTAGGAGAGTTGGCACTTGAAAGTTATTTTTTTGTAGGCCTAATACTTTCTTAGGCTTATAAAAGACTAATAAAAAAATGACCGATGTTTTTAAGGGCCAAGATATGTTTTATACGCAATATTTAATTGAAGCATCTATAATACTTCTAAGCAAACAAATTTTCAAAATAAAATACGATTTTGTGTGATTTTGCATTATTTAGTATGACTTCACCTTAAAAACATTGGCTTGCCGTTCATATTTCTACATACCTGTGTTTCGTGGGTGCGATAAGATTTGGAATGCTTTTTATACTTGGTTCCGATATCCGATTTTTACGGAAATCGGATAGTATGGCTGAATCGCTGTATGAAGGAAATGAATTTCCAATTAGCTACCAAACAACGATCAAGTGGGGTAAATACAAAATAAACACCAGATCTAAGCTCTTTGGGTGACTCGTTTACCGCTAAAAGGTAGGCAAGCGTGTACGGCTCGGGCGCCAATGTTTGCGTTTCCCTGGAATATGCTCAGGAAAGAAGCTGGAAAGCTTGGTTTGATTTGAGTCATGCAGTTTAAATGTTAAAACACTGCATTGTTCAAATTTCCGATTAAAAAAATTGTGTTCGTTCCTGCTCACAAACTGCGGAATTAAAAAACTTTTTTTTTCTCAGAAATAAAAAAGGAATATTTCAGTACAAAAAGTAACGAAGCTGAACTTTGGCGTTCTAAAGTAGTAAAAATTTTTGCCTGGAATTTATAGCGACTATTTTAATTCTTCCATCATATGATATGGGACTTTAAAAATATCGTTTACATTACGTCACTCTAATAATACTGCATAACTCATTTGGGATGCCACATGAGTTATGCAGTATTAAAATTAGTTAACATTAATTGTTTAGAAATTTAGGAAACACTCCAAACGCGTGCCCAACACGGTAGACATTGGTCACATGAGAACGGGTCGCTTCTACGACTCGCTGGCCAATTTACCGTCCTCTTTATTAATAATTATTGTGTTTCTCCCCTCCTACAACATGGGTCTCTTCGAAACCATTAAAAAAAATAAAAAAACACACAATAGAAGTGAAACCTTCAGAAAACTAAAGTAGACAAGAGTGGTGGGGGGGGGGGGGGGGGGGGGTGAAGAGGACCTATTATACTAGCTCATTCTCTCGCAGGATTTAAATCACAAAGTGCTAAAAAAACTTAAACTTCAAAAACAGTTCGGATCGTTTTTAAAAGGGTCTTATATTTCGGTAAAATGTGTTTATAAAAAATAAAAATAAATTTTCAATTTTTTGGCAAATGCTTGTAATTCCTAAATAATTCCTTTTTGTTTGAATTTCAGAATTCATTTTTGTCCACAATGCACTGACGAGTCGAAGCGGAATCCCATTGGAATCGTGTTGGTCATTATATTATTTGCATAAAATGCTTTCCAATTTGGCGCAATTGTTTGCTCTTCCCCTGCGGGCAAAAGGGTTGATATTATTTGTTCCGGATACCTACAACGTGTTTTAAATGCACCGGGTAGGGTCCTTTCCATGTTTACCGCAAGGTTACACATCAAAAACGAGTAATAATAATAATAATAACGAGTTTAGACTTTTGGCTAAACAAATTGTAAGTAGGGACCAAATAATAAAGGGGTATACGTATACTAACCCACTCCGAGATGAAACTTTTACTTAGGGCAACGACAACAACGTCTTCTGTGGAAGATCGGTAAGCTCATTGGTTTTGTTTAATTTTCGGGTTATTTAGGTACCATAACATATTATATAGGTAGATACCTAAACGAAAAATATCTAAGCACATATTATATTTAGTATTTCTTGGGCGTTAAATATGTAACAATTTCCAGACATTACGCTTTAGAAACCTTGGAAATAAACAAAAAATTAAATAAAAAAATAATTTAATTTAAAAAATGATAGCACCCTGCAAATCGACCTTATTAACAATGTTTCCTTGTAATTTCAACTCCTCCCACCTTTCCTCCCCTCCCCCAAAAATAACCCTCCCACTACCCCCACTTAATTAAATTTAATCATGTTTGTACTTCCATAGAATTCTAGTAAGTTTAAAGTTTGCTAGTGAAGGACACGGATGTGTCGAAATCAAATGTCGTAACAAATGTACGTAGAAAATAAAAATAAAATATTCCACTTAATTGATTTTTTTGTTTTTACATTAACTCCACATAGGAGGCCCTGAGGAAAATAATTTCCCACAGGGCCTATGTCATCTTTGAGGATGCTGTGTAGAGGGTCTTTTTAAGGATAGGAAGGAGTGAACATGGGTCTTAAAGAGACCCATGTTGTAGGAGGGAGGAAACAGAGAGGCGGTAAATCGTTCCACAGCCGAGCTGTTGAACTCAAGAACGAGTCGTAAAAACGACCCGTTCTCGTGTGACTAATGTCAACCGTGTACAAATGTTGGGCGCGTGTTTGGCGTGTTTCCCGACTATGCACCGATTACTATGATTAATTTACTATACCGATGTCTACATTTATGAAGCAGATACATAGTAGGAAGGACCTACATAATAAGCGGAATAACGACTTAAAATATTTAAAAAGTATTAAAAATGTACAAACACAAGTGATATTATGTCGCCGCTTTTCAATTGGACCGAGTTCTAATTTCACTTTACCTTGTTCCGAGATATGAGATGTCAAAGTTTGAAAATACGATTTCTCGTTATCTATTTACCAATTTATGATTATGTGGTTGAATCTTAATCTTTGTGTAAAGTATTTTAATTAAACACATTTCATAGGAAAATATTTGAAAAGAACGTATACTTACCATTTTAGAACATAACTAAACATGCAGATAGAATCATGTGCACCATTCATTGCATAAGGTTCTAACTACATTTCCTTTACATAATTTCAAGAAAGGGTCACTTCCTATCTAAATATTTTCCATTAAAATATGAAAAACTGAAATACTTAACACAAGATTGAAATTCAAAATCTAAAATTGTTAAATAGATTACGAAAATTCGTCTTTGCAAACTTTGAAACCTAAACACGGTAAGGCGAAGTTAGAACCTTATCCAACCATGACTATAATGCGCCCCGTAACAACGATCAACTGTCGGATGCAAACAAAATAGAGAGTGTAAGGTGATGTTAGAACTTTGTAAAATAAATGGAGCTTGATTTTGGAATTTCTTCATACAAGTATCTACGGAAATATAACACATATGGTTCTGAAAATTATTTTGGTTATAGAGGGGTTACAGTCGTTTTTCAAAATTGTCAGTAGGAACGAGATGTCTTGTCTGTTTCAGGGCGCCTGTCCTAGGAAACCAAAAACTCCAGTTAGGCGTACTTCTTTAGCACAGTTGTGATTTGAAACTTGATGAAACGGAAGTGAGCTACACTTAAATTAGACAAGCGTATACATCTACAGGATTTAATCTGCAAGAGAATGTGAATGAAAATATTTATTTATTCACGGGTAAATACTCGGTTCTAATATAATACACAAATCCACGGTTCCACGTGAGCCTCCAATAGTGTAGCGGTGTAAAGCGCCTGACGAACTTCAGCGGACAGACATCTGAAAAAAAATAAACGAACAATTTTTTTTTTTACAAAAAAATCCTTCATCCATCAAAGCGACATCGTTGTTTTTGTGGGTTGTTTCCTATTAAACTATTATGCATTTTGTTTTATTATTTTTGAATACGGAAGTCTAAAAAGGGTGAAGGGTTATTTCGTTGAGAGAAGAAAAGAAGCCCAACGTGGTGTACCTACATTTTGTGTAATTCAAATGTTTACTACGGTTGTACAAAGAGCCACTTCTCCCTGAGGACTAATCTTTATAAAGACGACTAAAAAAATTGAACTCTTTTAAAACCGCACACACTAAATTAACTATTTCATAAAAAAAATCAGAGCGTGTAATTCGCACGCGGTAGAAGTGAAACTAGAAATGTAGCTAGATGTCGCTTTCTTTTCATTTGATTGTTTTTTTAAAGTGGTTTGAAGATTGGATATTGATTTCACAAAATATGTATGTATATTTTTTGGATTTCGTAGGATTAGAACCGCCGTTCGCTTGATGTCAAACTTGTCAGGCACCTTGCCCACTACGCTATGGAAGGCACGCGCAGAGTTGCGAAATTACCGCATTATATTAGAACCGAGTATTTGTGTAGAACTAAGTTGCAACGCATTTCCGCTCTGGCCGCTGAGATTTGCGACGCACTATACCGCTGCGCTATGAACGCGCTCGGCGAGGCGCGAATTTACGTATTATATTCCGACGACCCGCAGATGAGCGCAGTCCTATCCTCTTTTCTGTTTTCTATCTCAACCAATAGGAGCCTTGAGCGCAGTTTGATGCTTCGCAGGTGCCGTAATGCGTCATTTCCGTTTCATCCGAATTTCGAATCACTCTAATGGGGCTAAGGAAGTTTCACTTCAAAAACGGTTCACGCTGAGAAGAGTAGCATTAATGTAAAAAAATGTTGTAAATTTCATTACGACAGATTTCTGATTTAATGTTAAGATTTCAAGTAAGTTTCTACTAACATACGTCGACTGTAGTAAAATGTAGCAGCCAGTTTTAGGAAGGTAATTTTAATATAAATTATATTGTTATGACCGGCCCCATGATATCAAGTCACCATTTAAGAATTTAAATTAACTTTCTACGTGGACGAACGTATAGCACTCAAGTTATGAATATAAAATCGCAAAGGCACTTGGAAAGGCGAAAGAAAATACGTGACTGCCGACTAGTTTTCAATTAGACTTCCTAACTTTATTTGACTTCTCCTTTGTAGTCGAGAGAAAGTGACTCCCGATGATAAAAAAAAAGCAAAATGTTTCACACACCTGAGAACCGCTTTCGATAGTTGACACGAATTAATTCATAATTTATCTATCCTCCTTCCGATGGGTAGAAAGTAAGGTTTATAAGGTTATTGTTTTCGCATTTCCGCAGGAACAGGCGGAGAGAGAGTGTAAAAAGCAAAATTAGTGGAGATAGAAAGAGAGAGAGTTATGTTTCGGCATGTAGGGGCAAGAGAGAGAGGTGCGAGCACACATTTTCTTTCTCTCTTTCTCTCATAGCCAGTTATGTTTCGTATATCTAAGACACAGTGCAGGCCTATTGTCTGTATCACACTGTAGGAGCAAGAGAGAGCTCTCTTCTTTTATAAGTTAGTGAAGTTTTACTTCACTCTTGTGGTTTAAAGCGCACTATTTTTTTATTTTATTTATTATTATCTGAAGTTCCCGGCGTTGCTCGGGTTTTACACATAGTTTTCGAAATTAAATGTAGACAGTGACCATCATCGTGTTTTGAAGGTTGTATGTGAAAAATTTCATCAACTTTGGCATAAAACTGTACATTTGTATACAAATCAAATCCACACCGCCCGCTTGCTAGCACATTCGTCCACCATATACAAAAGTTCTCCTTTATATTTCAACCAATTTATAATTATATACCTAAACCTTCCTCATGAAACACTCTTATCTATCGGTGAAATGAACACCGCATGAAAATCCATTCAATAGTTTTTGAGTTTATCGCGAACAGACAGACAGACAGACGCGGCGGAGGATTTTGTTTTATAATATGTAGATATTAACGATCTTAAAAAACAATTTTGCCCCTAGGTACTATTTATACTAAACAGAATCGCCTTTTGGGATGGATGGATGGACCTCCAAATTCCTACCTACCTCTGGTACCTACTCTTTTCCTTCCTAGGACTTCCTCTCTGTACTTTGCATAAAAATACCCTCTATACTAATGGTTCCTAAACTCTTTTGGCCCACTGACCCCTTTTGTGGGCGGGCGTTTCAGACTTTCAGGGAAGACCCAGAGAAACCCATCTCACCCCATCCCATCCAATCCTGCCCCATCCCATCCGGCCCAATTCCTTCCTGCCCCATCCCACTCGGCTCCATCCCATCATGCCCTATCCCATCCTGACCCATCCAATCCTGCCCCATCCCATACCACTAGACCCCCCCCTTTCCCCCCGTAGAGGAGTGTGAGAATCTTGCGCGGACCACCTGATGTTGTTCAGGAACCCCAACTCAATTTTAATTTTCCACGGACCCCCTGAATGATCCTGAGGACCCCTGGGGCTTCGTACGGACCACTTTGGGAACCACTGCTCTGAACTATGCTAACTTGACATATACCCTGAGGGCAATTATTTTCCTAAGGACCTACTGTATGGAATCTAATTTTAAAAGATTAAATTTACAAAAAAACAAGTACATTCGTAATCCGACAAATCAATCGTTTAAAAATAAATAAAATTACACGTGTGTATATACAAACTAGCAAGAGTGATTGAAATATTTCCACCTTTTCACTTAACCGCTGGAGCGACAGCGCAATTTATAACTTTTTTCTCTGATTGCTTGAGATTTTTTGGTGTTTTTTTTTCCGCCCACGTTAAAAAAATCATACCTCCGAATTTTAATATGGAGACAGACAAACTGATTATATTTCTATATAGCCAATGAATCCTCCTATCTTTTGTTGATTATCATTTATTCGTAGGAAAAATATTATAAAATCGTAAACTAACCACTTTACTTAATTTCTTACAAATAAGGGAAAATTTTGCCAAAATTGGCTGCAAAGCAATCCGAGATATTTTAAATAGTGCCATATTGTAACAAAAAGCGCTCCAGTGGTTAACCAAGGAGATAGTTTCTACTTCAGGGTTCAGGTACCTAAAGAGGATACTCAATTTATGTAGGTGATAATATTACAGCTTAATGTTCCTAGACAACTTAAAAAAAACAAATTTAATAATGAAGACTAGATAATCAGCTGCAATTAAAGTCAATTGAGCGCAATGAATCGAAACGATACAAAATGAATATTCTGGCAAGAACGTTAAACATATTATAAAATGCTGCATAAGTTTAGTTATTCAGCTGATTAGTTTGTCATTGGTGGTCAAATTGGTAATGGCTTATGTAGCTTACAACGCTACGGGTAATATATACATGATGTTAACTTTAACGAGAGATACTTGTTGTTATTTGAAGTGAAATAGAAATGTTAACGAAATTTTTGTCTCTGGTGACTTTTTATTTATTTTTTCATTAAAAAATCTTCCACTTATCACCCCGACTTGACCAAAACCAAAATTTGATTCACATTTTTTTCTCCAAATAATGTCAGAAATCACCGGTTAAAGTACATCAAGTACGTCCCTTGTAACTTTACTGAGTAGAATATTTAGACTCTTTTGTATGATTCAAATTAATAAAATACTTAGTTTTTAACACTTTTATTGTGTATAAAAACCGACATGTTTCGTGAGCAATGCTCACTTCTTCAGGGTTTTAATAATACTAATTTGAAATAATAGACATAGAACATGGTGTCAATCGAAAAATAACAGACATAGACAAATAATAGACATAGACAATGGTAACAATGGAAAGATAAGAATGGGTAGGGAACGA
Organism: Limnephilus lunatus; assembly: GCA_917563855.2. Lineage (NCBI taxonomy): Eukaryota > Metazoa > Arthropoda > Insecta > Trichoptera > Limnephilidae > Limnephilus > Limnephilus lunatus. The sequence continues at coordinate 35,825,641 of OU830604.1, forward strand.
GAGGCAATATGGAACAGTTTACAAAGGAAATAGGTTTAATATTGGGTCATTTAAAAACAATTTTTGATTATTAATAATATTTAAATTCGCATTCACACTCTTTCTGATCTATAATATTTCTAATTTATCCCACTGAATTCCATTGATATTTAAATGTATTAATTCTATTCCACTGTTGAAGTTAAGGGTGTGACTAGTTTCCAACCAATGGTTGGCAAACTCCGAGAAACTGTTATTGTTTAAAGATTTCATATGATCTTTAATACTTATTTCTTTTGCATGAATTTGTAATACATAATTCAAAGGAATTGACCAACCTCACAGTTATAAGGCTGCTTTACTTTAGCTTGGTGCGTAGCATTCCCGAGAGTGGATCTCAGATATGTTGGCCAGAGGACATCGTCTATGTAATAATAATCGAGAAAATACAAAAGAAATTTTTACGATACCTCTATATGAGAGAGTTTGGTTTTTACCCATGGCATTTATTCCAGAAGAGATGTCGCATTACTGCTGATGGCTTATAAGCTTCTAAATGGTTTTGTATCGGTACCTGATATTCTGGCTGAAATATGATTCTATATCCTGGATAATTTCACGCAAGGCCGCCAACACAGGCTTTTGATTTTTCCTAGGTGCAGAACTAACTTACCAAGTTAGTGATGCCCCTGGGACGACTCACTAGGTTAATTAACTGCCTCGCAGTTATATATAGTTATTATTGATATATAACTAACTATAACTCGAGCTTGCATAACTATTTTTTTTCCTAAATTACGAACCTATGTCAATTAATATTTGTATTTATCTCATAAGTTCTTAGAAAAACATTTAAACATTTTTAGTTAAACATTTAATTAGAACATTATTATTATTTTATTTTTAGCATGTGAATAAATACTCCTCCCATAAACACGAGCTCCTAGAGCTCAACTTATGAAGTAGTAGAATATTTTTTTTTTGTATAACCTTGCATATGTTATCATTTTTTTTTTTTGTAAAAATAAAAGTCTTGAAATAAATAATTAAAAAATAAATATTCCACATTTCCTACGACGATTTTAAGCGTGAAATAGCACTTATGTTTTAACTAAATGTATTACTTTAACTGTAAATGTTTTTATTATGTATCTTTTCTTACCGCTCTTGCAATGTATTGGTTTTATGCTGTTTTTGCAAATAAATACCTAAATACAATATTTTAATACCTTGGCGTTCATTACATATTCGAATAATAAAATTTCTTCGTTTTAAGCAGGTTCCTATGGGCTGGAGCAGAAATGGGCGGACCGTTTGATACATTCTCCTAACTTATCAAACGGTTGCTCTTTAGATGCCAAGCGTCGGGTCAGGTGGTATTTCAATGGAAGATGCTCCAAGATATGCTTGGTGTAACTCTAAGTGACCAGCTCAGGTATGGGGGCTCCATCGAAACCAGAGTTAAGTTAGCCTCTCAGAAACTGGGCGTACTGTACAGGGCCCGCAGATACTTTAATAGTATCTATCTACACAACTGCTTACCCTGTACAAATCGCAAATGCGCCCCACGGTTGAATTTGGCAGCCACCTATGGTCTGGAGATCCAAAATACCTAAAAAAAAACCTTTGACTCGTCGGTCCGTTTGATTCTCCCATCTTAACAGACGGATTGCAATCTTTATCAAAAGATATCAAATTATGATATCTTTTGATAAAGATTGAGAAAATACGACGATGAGGAAATCATTAAAATTATGAAGTAACCCCAATGCAACCTGCAGACAACAAACCAAAACTTTTATTTTATTTATTGTTTATATTGTTTATCTATAATCAAGAAACTAGAAGATGAGGAAATAAAGATCAGCACCCATTCAGCAACATACAGTCCGCCTCGGAACAGGAAACCTAGTGAGGAAGACTGTAAACAAACCACATAACTAGGTATTTTTACTTATTGTGTAATTTTACTTTATCATATATTGTCATTAAATAAAAAAAAATAAAAAATAAAAATGGAACACCTTGTAAACCCGTAAATTTTAACGGAACATTTGGCTTATTTTTTAGGTTGGGTACAAAGCACTCTTCTTAGTGTGAATTGCTTATTTAAAAAAATTCCTAATAGTGAAAAAACAAAAACTAAACACATTACTTATTAAGTATACAAAAAAAGGAATATAAACAAAAAAGTGGAGCAAATATTGCACCTAATGACTTTCAGATTTTGCATATCTTCTTGAGATCAGGCACAATATTGGTAAGTTGGATTCTAATATCTAGTGTGGCATCCAGGCTGTTCCTATACGTTGACTTCGTTGCAGAAACGAAAAACTAAGAAAGCAATTTAAGAAGAATATACGACGCAAATGTGAATGGTAGAATTTTTTTTATTATTGACCTATATACGTGATGTTTACAATATATTATTCGATGCTTGTCTCGCTAGGGTATACCTGTGTTGAGATAAGTATAATAAATAAGTCGGTGAAGCCCAAGGAAGACATGGCACGATCAAGTGAATCAGATACTTGAGTCGGGCCATGTCAAAAGTTAGAATAATAGAAGAGAATGTATGAGACAATGAATGAATGTGAGTGAGGCAAAGAGTGTGTGCCAAGACCGAGTTGTTTGGCGGCCGTCCTCTCTGCCTACCCCTGGGGGGAAATCCTAGTTAGTTAGTTTGTTTTGATAAGTTGGGGAACTCTTCTGACAAACTCGCCCACAAATCATTTAAAGGCTGGTCTTTGTATTTTTGTTTCAAGTTAGAGTCACTAATTAAATCAATTAGATTTTCATAGTCGTTTCATTGATACTTATTCACTTGCGCTTAAGCCTAATGATTTAGCTGTCACGGAAAATGGATTCCGAACCCAGGAATCGTCCTTAGTAGTAGTTATCGGAAAATATTGCAAAGTAGTTGTTTTCAAGTTATGCAGGTATTCTTAAAACTCTAGAAAACTCTTCATCCACTTTAAAATGTAATTCATTCAAACATTCACGTAAGGCAGGAAAACAATCAAAGTAATTAGATTGAACTGATGAAATCTAAAATCATTATTTTTTTTCACTTTTTCACCTACATTTACGGCACCATGCGCATTTATAGTTCGACTAATTACTAACAAGAATGTAAGACTGATTGATTTTATATTATTTTACTTCCAGGTAAAGTCGATATCGTAAAAAATATGGTTGGGTTCCTTGGGAACAGAATTTTCGTGAAACAGGTCCGTTATCTCGTTGTTATTGTTTCCACATTGCATGTTCATAATATTCACTCTTACCACAGTATTATAAACGATAGTAATAAACTTCAGAGATTTTTTTTAGTATGTAAAATGAAGATTTACTGCAATAACAGCATAAACGGCTCTTTAAACTTCCAAAAAGCTTAGTCTCTCTACCCGGAAGGATCTAGCACATAACTTGAGAACTATTGTGAAATATTTATACCAATAATAATTTCTTGTGAATAATATCAATAGTGTTGAAATATGAATATGTGTATTTTATCTACTACACTATATAAAGAGGTAAGATTTGTTTGTTTGTTTGTTTGCATCGAATAGGCTCCGAAACTACTGAACCGATTTGAAAAATTCTTTCGCTGTTGGGAAGCTACACTATCCCCGAGTGACATAGGCTATATTATATTTTCAAAAAAATTAGGGACCCTTACTAAAACTCCAATAATGCAACCCAAGGTGTAAAAAAATTACCTAAAATATTCTTTACATCGCGTGCGCTGCGAAAACTATTGATGATAGAATAAAATAATGTACTACGACTTTGTAGAACACATCATTATTTACAAAAAAGGTCGCAACAGCATATGTCTAACTATTATGGTTATGGCACAATAAGTATTCTTTTATTTTAAAAATTTGCCGTTTGAAAAGGCCTCTTTATTTGTATCTTGGTTTTAATCCTTATCAAAATAAATTACTACATATTCAAGACAGCTTCAATACCTTTAATTAACTTTTTGAATTTTTCAATTCGGATATTTAATTAGAAAGATATCACGAGTTTAAAAATGTTAGTATTAGAAAAAAGTTTCGGCTACGGGCCGGGCGGGAGAGGAATCAAGAAATGAAGTGCCAGGGGGGTTGGCGGGACGGGGGAGCGGGAGAGCGGCGGCGGGGAAGGTGGAAGTGGAACGCTGGAGGGGAACGCACGGGAAAGGGCATGCAAGGAGTAACATTTTATTTATTTGAATATGGCATTGCAACGCATGCCGGGAAACAGCTAGTATTAAATAAAATTCTTCCGACAATTCTCGCGGAACACCTACTCATGTTCGGCGGAACCCTGGTGTTCCGCGGAACACAGTTTGGGAAACCTAAACAATAAAATTAGTTTAATGAGAAATATTCATATTTTGAGTCATAAGTTTCGCAAAATTGTGCAATTAATGATCGTACATATTGCGTATTTATACGCGCAAATAAACAATAGGTACATATTCATATTTTACAGCACATTTGCAAAAATATTTTTCTCCTAAAATAATTAATTTATCGTCATCTATGAATTGTCAAGGAACACCTCTGTATTAGAGTAAATATAGAAATGAAGGTATGAAATCAACTTACAGCAAATGATTTCGAATATAGTAGATAGCTTCACATTAATATAGGTGTAGGGTGCAAGTGCCTACCTCCACGAATATCTGCAAAGCTCAAATCTTTTCGCTGCATTGCGGAATTTATAGAGTAGCTTATATGGAGGTGTTAAGCCGTTCCCTTGGCTGACACCTACCGTATATCTCTGGTTAATATACCCTCTTTCCCAGATATTGGTAATTATCAATATGTTAAAAATCATTTAAATGATGTACCTACATATGGATGAAATAAAGTCAAATTACTTTGTTTATAAAACTTTACTAGTTACAAAATCTACATGTTTCGAGAACAATGTTCTCTTCATTAGCATGAGTCATATAGGTACTAATGGAATATGGAATAAATTTGGGAAATGGGTTAGAGAGCGGGGGGGAGGGGCAAACCCAAATCAGCAAAAGAAGTGATACCTATTGCGGTAAATTTGCGAGTCGGCGCGGGCCTTCGATAGCGCAGTGGGCAAGGCGCTTGACAGTCTCAGCGGCCAGAGAGACAGACATCAAGCGAACGGAGGTTCGAATCCTACGGAATCCAAAAAAAATTAACATTTTTATTTTTGTGAAATCAATATCCAATCTTCAAACCACATTAAAATTAACAGACAAAAGAAAAGATAGTGACATGTGGCGACTTTCTAGTTTCACGTCAACCGCATGTGAATTACACACTCTGATTTTTTTTTATGATTATTAATTACTTTTGATTAATATTAACACTTTTCTCGCAATGGGGCTTTGGTCGTCGGGGTAAATTTTCGAAAATCTATAAATTTTACAAAGTTTACTAATTATGGTTCTCAGTAAAATGTACTCCTCCAGTGCAGATAGTGCAGATACGGCTGTGGTCTTGTGATCTTTCCAGAGAGCTAGAATTCTAATATCCTCCATCATCTGCATTTCGTTATTGCCTTATCATCTTCTGGCTCTCGTCTGCCTTCCTTCGCCATCGTAATTCCCATTGAGTATTTACTCATTTTTACCACTTGTACGTCCTGCGTAAAAGTTTTAGACAAATTGTTGACATAGTTTGAACAGAATGGTGTCTGCTATTAATAATTATAAAAAATAATCAATTTCGGATGTGGGGAGGTTAGTGGCTCCACACCAGTATATACCTATATACCAAATGATGCAAATTTAATTACAAGGTTAGTACAAAATATTTGAAATGTTAGTTGTGGAATAAATGCAAGCAAATATAAAGAGAAGCAAATAGAAATACCTAAGATTTCCGAATTTCCTTACCTGTATCCTCTTTGCCATTCCTGTTTACTGGTGTTAATAAGGGGAGATTATGCACCCTTTTCTGACCCCACTAACACTTTCAACTCCTCAGACGAAGTGAAGTTAATTGTGACAGCGCCTGGATAAAGTTTTTAGGAGAGATATATCTACAACGTTAGAAGGTAAGTATAAATAAACAACAACAAAAATATTTTCCTTTTTGTCCATGGCCAACTGACTGTGACAGCAGTGAAACTGCAAAAATGTTGAGAAGCATGCTGAGAAGAATTACAAAAAAGTGACGAGGTGAATATGGGAGACAATTTTTCCTTCTCTCTATTAGTAGGTAGCCAGGCATATTTTGAAGCTCCCATTATTAATAATTATTTTAACCCGCCATCACGCCATTTCCTTTGGTGCAAGTTGCTGAACTTTGCCATGATCTATAACTCTATAATGATGGAAGGCACTAGAATTTATTGATACATCGGGACAGAAAATCGTCTCCCTGTGGGCTGTCAGTAGTTATTCCAGCAGTATTCCGGTCTGAATTACGATTGAACGCATTCAAACTCAACATGCTATTTTGTTATCTGCCTCGTTTCGTACTTGCTGAATGCTCGACGCTTGCTCCTTCATATTCTTCCGCGAAGGCCAATCTCTGCCCAATCCGGGACTACCTGTATCCTTTAGGGATAAATTCCTTAAATAACTTTCAGTTCTTTAATGGGTATCGTAACAATAATCCTTTCTCCTCTACTCATGGATACTCAATTTGTTGTTCAAGACCAATTTTTATCTAATCATGTTGTATCTAATAGACCGCAACACTTAAGAAATCAGTTAATTTTTCTAATAGATTAGTCGTTCAATTGGCAAACCTTTCTGTTAAAGAGTTCTCGAGAATCGTTTGGACAGATTCATATTGATCGATTTAGTTACAGACAGCTTGATATTTTTCGTAGCGATGAACAGAGCATGTAATTTATTTATTTCAAAAACATTCGGCACAATATGTACCATTAAAATAATTATATTTATAGAAATGTGTATTGCGGTTTATTGAATACACTTCTAATTTAATCTGTCCTTCCCTTTCCCTAAACCAACTTTAGTCTGGTTTAACTTTAGTCATACGCCGCTGAAGTTATTTTCCGTGCAAGTTCCGAGAAAAATAAACTCACTCAAAGTATTTTCAACAGGAGGTTTTCCATTCCAATTATTTATTAAGGTTTCTAGTAAGATTGTTTACGAGTTCATGGCGTAATACACCTAGGTATACTCACGATTTACACGTTACCCGGGAAATGAACACACATTCACGTTTAGCGAATTGGTGGCGACATGCACGGGGAGAGGTTTTAGTGCCCAATAAGACGTTACACGACCACTTTAATTAATCCATTAAGTGTCAACTGACTCACACTGAGTTTCTCAAACTTACTACTTTGTTGATACTACGCACTACGGAAAGTTTAATGTGTCAATAAAACCGACAGAATTTTTAGAACCCAGTAAATAAATCTGGCTATATTATCTGGTCATCAAATAGAAAGCACATAAAATACTCTATCTATTTGCTTATACATATAGAATATACATGGTTAAAAACTATCGCACCATTAAAAATATGCCAGATTGTGTTGATATGAAAGGAATCGTGTAAAAATACTCCCATACTACCGGTAAACGCAAGGTTGTGTATTATGCAGTGACTGCAGTCCGTGTTTTTTATTTCACTAATTTTATTTTTATTTCACCAATTTTTTTATGGCGGGATAACCATGTGTTATGGCGGGTGAAGTTAACTAACTAACTAGACCAGCCTTTAAATGATTTGTGGGCGAGTTTGTCAGAAGAGTTCCCCAACTTATCAAAACAAGCTAACTAACTAACCATCACGCCGTTTCTCCGCAGGGGTAGGCAGAGAGGACGGACCGCCAAACAACTCGGTCTTGGCACACACTCTTTGCCTCACTCACATTCATACATCGTCTCATACATTCTCTTCTATTATTCTGACTTTTGACATGGCCCGACTCAAGTATCTGATTCACTTGATCATGCCATGTCTTCCTCGGACGTCCCCGACTTCTTCTACCATTCACATTTGCGTCGTATATTCTTCTTACACAACTTTATTCGTTCATTCGCTCTACATGCCCAAACCATCTGAGGTTCCCTTTCTTAATCTTACTCATTATGCTTACATCAGCCTTACATTATTTGCGGATAACCACATTTCTCATACGCCTCAGGGATCTCATTTCAACAGCATTCAGTTTACTTTCATCCTTCCTCTGCTTGACAATAATAGTAATTCGATTATACAATTCAGATCAAGTTAAAAATATTGTAGATATTATTTAAATTATGAAAATTAGATAGGGATTGTGGGAAGATGTGAAGGTAGATTAGATGGATGGAGTGTAAAATGTATGGGTACTTCGATCTACGTCAATGTATGGGTATTATGATGTATTGCAGATGTAAGGTTTCACAGCGTTATTTCATGTTTTTTTAAATTGTAAGGAGACATTTATTTATTTTCTAGCTATTTCCCGGCATGCGTTGCAATGCCATATTCAAATACCTTCCCGGGTGTCCCTGTTCTCCTCCCGCGTCCCCTTCCTAGCTAACTTTATAAATTATAATCAAATCTTTCCTCTTTATATAGTGTGTTAGATATAGTCCATGTCACCCGGGGATAGTGTAGCTTCCCAACAGTGAAAGAATTTTTCAAATCGGTTCGGTAGTTTCGGAGCCTGTTCAATGCAAACAAACAATCAAATCTTTCCTCTTTATATAGTTATAGCTGGGTTACCCGGCTTCGCTCAGGACAATAAGATAGTGTTCTGGAATGTTGCACAATGATGTTCCCGATTCCCTATTCCTGATCATTCCACGACATACTCCGCCACTCCTTCCACAATTTTCTACAGCTCTATGGAACCTTCTAGAACTGTCCGGAAGACTGTTCTAGAAATTTCAAGAGGGCGAAACTTTCAGCCCTTATATCTTTAAAAGCACGCCCTTTAGGTAAAAACGGATACCCTTATTCCCTAGGGGGGATAGAGATCTACCACACCATATAACTCCCTTGATCGAACCGGGACTCGTTTCTGAGTTTTTGCGAGCTGCACATTTTTTTGGACTTTCTTTTATAATATATGCCATATTCAAATAAATAAAATGTTACTCCTTACATGTCCTTTCCCGTGCGTTCCCCTCCAGCGTTCCACTTCCACCTTCCCCACCACCGCTCTCCCGCTCCCCCGTCCCGCCAACCCCCCTGGCACTGCATTTCTTGACTCCTCTCCCGCCCGGCCCGTAGCCGAAACTTTTTTCTAATACTAACAATTTTAAACTCTTGATATCTTTCTAATTAAATATCCGAATTGAAAAATTCAAAAAGATAAATAAAGGTATTAAAGTTGTCTTGAGTATGAAGTAATTTATTTTGATAAGGATTAAAACCAAGATACAAATAAAGAGCCTTTTCAAGCGGTGACATTTAAATTAAATTTTTAAAATAAAAGAATACTTATTGTGGCATAACCATAATAGTTAGACATATCCTGTGGCGACCTTTTTTGTAAATAATGATGTGTTCTATAAAGTCGTAGTACATTATTTTATTCTATCATCAATAGTTTTCGCAGCGCACGCGATTTAAATAATATTTTAGGTAATTTTTTTACACCCTGGGTTACATTATTGAAGTTTTAGTAAGGATGCCTATTTTTTTTTAAATATAATATAGCCTATGTCACCCAGGGATAGTGTAGCTTCCCAACAGCGAAAGAATTTTTCAAATCGGTTCAGTAGTTTCGGAGCCTATTCGATGCAAACAAACACACAAACAAACAAACAAACAAATATTACCTCTTTATATAGTGTAGTAGAAGATTATTAGATTAGATTAGATCCCGGGTGGTTATGTTCTGAAAACCGAAACATATACAACACAGTTTAAAACACAATTTAAACAATACATTTCAAAAAAATACTTTAGGAACACTGAAGTAACAACCAAAGGAAGACGAATTAATTAATTTAAATATTGTAATGTTGTTCCAATTACGGGTCCTGTTCTCCTATTTTTTTTTTTGATCGCGAATTCCCAAAATTCATATTCGTATCTACTTATTGTGTCGAAATCAAAAATGTGAAACGAAAATAAAGCAGAGAAATGCAACAAAAATAAAAGATTCCTATTGGTGGAGGTAGTAGCCGGGGACCATAAACAAATCGAAGGGGACTTACGATATCACCAAAGATTCGGTTGATTTTTTGGATCGAAGTGCGGCGCGACGACACAATTTTTTTTTTTGTTATAATAAAAAGACAAATAACTTTGTTTACATCACTTTTATTGGTACACAATCAACATGTTTTGTAAACAATGTTTACTTCAATTTTTTTATAATACTTCCATTTGTAAACTCGTGATATCTTTCGAATGGCATGTCCGAATTGAATATTTCAAAAAGGTAAATAAAGGTATTAAAGCAGTCTTGAAGTAATTTATTTTGATAAGGATTAAAACCAAAATATAAATAAAGAGCCTTTTTAAGCGGCGACATTTTAATTACATTTTTAAAATAAAAGAACACTTATTATGGCATAACTATAATAGTTAGACATATGCTGTCGCGACACTTTTTGTAAATAATGATGTGTTCTGCAAAGTCCTCGTACGTTATTTTATTCTATCATCAATAGTTTTCGCAGCGCACGCGATGTAAAGAATATTTTAGGTAATTTTTTTACACTTTGGGTTACATTATTGGAGTTTTAATGAGGATCCATTTTTATTTTAATATAATATAGTTATATAGCCTATGTCACCCGGAGATAGTGTAGCTTCCCAACAGTGAAAGAATTTTTCAAATCGGTTCAGTAGTTTCGGAGCCTATTCAATGCAAACAAACAAACAAATCTTACCTTTTTATATAGTGTGTTAGATGTTAGATTAGATGTTAGATGTAAGTGTTAAAACAAGGTTATACATTTGTATACATAATTTATGAAATGTTTTGACTGCCCAACTAGGAGGATTCCCGTTTTAGGACAGTCAAAATAGGATGGGTATGAACATGAATGTACAAAAAAGAAGGTAAATTGAGGATATAAAAGAACTGAAAGAATAAAAAATAACATAAAGATGTTTAAAAAACTTCTTTATGTTATTTAGAAATATTACTATTTTATTTTATTTAAAAATAACATAAAGAAGTTTAAAAAACACAGTAACTATTATTTGCTTTAAATAGTTGTTAAAATAATGATAAACGATTCGGTATTTAGATTGTCCGGAAGAAGGTTGAATATTTTAGGGACTAGATAGATGAATTGTCTTTGCGCTGTCGTAGTATGTAGTTTGCACCAATTCATGCAATAAGACAAGTTCAGCGTCATTAACCCCTCAGGGTTGGAGTTATATTTTTGATACTGCTCATAAAAAAGCTGTCAAATGCCGGCGATTTCTTGAGAATTTCCGCATTTCAATAAAATCAAAATAATTTGAATATTTCTGAACGTATCCAAAAACTAAAAACTGTTTTTGAAAGGTGATTAAATAAGCTTTCAAATTGTATCATTAGAAGTAAGCATTTTGTTTTTGAAATATTGATACTTTGAATGCAAACATTAAATAGTTTTCAAAGTGACTCACCTTACATTGTTTCCTTTAAAAACTGAACTAAAAAAACTGAACTAAAATAAATTGTGTTATTAGAAGTAAGCATGTTATACTTGAAATATTAAAATTTTGAATGCACACATTATAACATTTCACCTAAAATTTTGGTGAACGTATGACGTCATAAATCCGAATAATTTTATCTTTTTTGCGGATATCTATGGAACTCAAATCGTAGTGTAGATTTGTCTCTTTCAATTACTGTTTAGATCATATATCTCGTCATTAGAATAAGGGAGATACAACGACTTTTATGAGACCAGATGAGCTGACCCATATATGGGTCAAATTTACTTTATGTCAAATAGTTGTTTGACCCATTTATGGGTCAAATTTACTTAAGAGGTTAAGGGTAATATTTTCCTCAGGGCCTCCTGTGTGGAGCTAACGTAAATGAATATAATAATTATTATTATTTAGACCTCATTCTAGTAGGTACTTAAGATATGTACATTATTTGTGCACTCTATATAAGTTCCAGCTCTCTTCATAAGAGTAGAAAAATTAAATAATAAATACATATTATACTACATTATTTTCTCATGCCATTATATTATGTTTATCGGTGTAACACTACCTATTATAATAAAAACTGGTATATTAATCAGCATGATAAAGAATTGTAAGCAAACATGAGTCATGCAGTATTCTGTCGATCGATGTTTATTTTATTACACGGTGGGAAACTTTATTAAAAATTCATAGCTCTGTTCGTTTGGACGTACAATTCAGACTGAGCAAATCGAGTAACTATATCAAAGATATTAAAATTGTAACAGGTTACTAAAAATCCCGAAGTCCACATTCTAAATGATAATTTTTTCCAAAGTTTTCCGAATCAGAGCCTTTCGAATACATACTTATATCGCTTCCTTAACAATTTGGTTACGGAGACAAAGAAAAGAGAGTTCCTATTAGCTTCTCTTTTTTGATTTGGCCCTTCTATTCAAAATACCGCTTAATTGTATTTCCCTCTTACAACTAAAGAGATAAATAATAATATTAATAACTGTCTGCCATGAAAATTAATGCTATTCGCTTATTTTATTAAATATTGCAATAGCAAACGAGTCGTCCAGTTCTGATGATCAATATTCTGACAAACTTCTCTGTAACTGACAGCAGACAACAACAGCATGTGTAATAGACAACAATATTATCGACGTTGAATATTATGAGACATTTATCTACATTTAATGTCGGTTTTGCAAGTGATTAATATAATTACAAGCCTTAATAATAATATAAAGCATCAAGGAAAACATAGATAAAATCATTTAGGCTACATGGTATGGTAGTTCTGGACAAAGACAAAGACGAATTATCTAGAAAAGATTACTTGATAGATATTATAATATAGGTATATTCCCGAGAAGCAGGGACGTTTTGAAATCCACTGCAGTGCAGATCTCCGGATGCTTTTCGGCTGTGTTTTTTTACATTATTGATTGCCCTACTGACCCAGATTCCCTGGCCCGAATTTCATCTATTCACGGCTGCCTACATCTACACCGATGACCTAAATATGCGTTTCGTGGCGTTAATATTGAATCCGTAGACAGACCGACCGTTACTAACCGATTATTTACCGTTTGACTTATAATAATCAGCAGAGTCGACGCGCGGCGCGGCGTCGTTCCCTGTGCTCTCGTCGGGCTAAGGGGTAACTTTTCCTTCCCTGTCAACATATACTTATTTGTAAGTTGTAGATAACGTATCGAGGAAAATACCTCCATAGAAGGTGTCCGGATACAAGTAGTACCATCGGAAACTGGTAAATCTACATCACATTGGCATAAAGAACCCCAAAATGTTTTTTTGAAGTAAAACTTCTTTACGCACGCTTGACTTGGGGAGTAAGCTGGTAAATGCGTGACGAGAGCGTTACGAAAAATGTGATCGGGCGAGGCGAACGGAAGTTGAGAGGGAGATATAAGTTAGTGAAGATAGAAAGAGAGAGAGAGTTACGTTTCGTATAGTACTGTAGGGGCAAGAGAGAGAGGTGCGAGCACACATTTTCTTTCTCTCATAGCCAGTTACGTTTCGTATGTCGAAGACACAGTGCAGGCCTATTGTCTGTATCACACTGTAGGAGCAAGAGAGAGCTGTGCGCGCGCACATTTTATTTCTCTCTTATAAATTAGTGAAGTTTTACTTCAGTCGTGTGGTCTAAAGCACATTCGTTTTTTTTTTCGAAATGAGTATTTGTTTTTTAGGGTTAAAAAAACTTGGGACCAGCTCTATCCTTTAATGTATTTTAAACCCTTTGTCATCATTTTTTTTCCAAATTTGACATTAAAAATTCAACGGTTCGATTTACTCGAAAAACATAAAAATGATTAAAATATCAAATGTAATAGGTACCACAAAAATGATTTTAAATATGATGTACCTACATTCGCCAGTTTCCTACTTGTATCTACCAATAGTATACGAACCTGACATCATGTAATTATACTTTAACGAAATATTAAATGAATTATAATACCTATATATGTATAATCAACAAAGTTTTCGGAGCCAGTAGAACTGTTATTTTGTTATTAGAACACTGTTATTTTTGGGATAGTCATGACGTCGAAACACGTAGGCGAGGGGAAGGGGTGGGATGTAACGAAAAGAAAATGTTGACGCAGGTCTTCTTACCAACTGCCCTGAGCTAGTGTGACTATGACATGCTAAGCATTAAGAAATGTTTGAAGAAAACGGATACGTATTTTTGAATCCATAAATAACTAATTCACCCTATAATTAAATAAACTAACAGCCTTACTAAAATACTTTGTGAACATTTTATTCAATTGATAACGACCGTGAAACCCGAAAACCAAAAATGTATGAGAAAGTGACATAAAAGAAATAGTTCATGGAAAGATATATACCTACATGCTACATAGCCTATCCATCCAAGAAGGTTTGTTTATATGTTGTATACAGTGATCGAAATTCGGAGTTCATGCAAAAAAAAAACAATTAATTCCCTAAAATTAACATTAAAAAACTTACAATTTAACAAATTGCTTGCACATCTTAAAAATGTTAATTTCTTCGATACGTTTATCAACATTTTAAGACATTTATACCATAAGAACATCGCTGCTGGTGCTGCCCGATATGAATTAAACACATTTTTTTATTAGTAACAAATGGAATCTATAATTGCATGGTCTTTGTACAGATGTGTATAAATGAGTCAAATTGTTTAACGCTCTGTCGAATAGTTTCAGGCAAAGCTTCATCGTAAGAACAGCCTGATAACAGTGATAGCTTAACGTACTTCCCACCCAAAGTAAGTACGAACATTGCGAATTAACACTTATTATTATTAAGTTAACCACAAATGTTCCTAACGACCTTACCTGTGTTTTTAGGTACCTAGTTTGTACCTGCATAATTTATAATAAATATCGTAAATGTTGTAAACACATCTACGTACAAATATGTTAATTCAAAGTTTAAAATTTCGTTAAAAGTCAATAAAACAAAGGTGTGTTTCCCAATGTAGTTCTTTGTTCTCCGGACCCGGTAACGAATTTCTATTTCAAATTACCATTAATTTTCTTTGTACCTACGTTTATCGCCTATATTCCGACAACACACAACAGCGCGCATAGTCAAATAACAAAGTGCTTTGTAGATAAAAGCTTGTAGGTACACGTATAGGTTTTTACGAATACGGAAGTCTTTAACTCACTTATTTAACGTCAAATAAAAAGTTTGTCAGTTTGTTTTCATATGGTAAAACAATAATAACAATCTTTTGAACTCATTCAAATTAAAATTCAAAGTCACTGATATTAAAAAAATTTAACACAGAACTTTACAGTACTTACTCAAAATTAACACACGACCTCTCTTGAAGTCAATCGCCATCCACTAATCAGTACAGTGCAGAGGAAGTCATTAATCGATAATATCATTTCCAGATTCTCTCAGTGTCGCCCTGGTGAAAGTTTGCCTTTAAAACTAGTATATTATATTCCAAAAGCTTGGATTTAAATTGTTTGGCCATGTTTAGTCACTAAACATATATATTTACCGGGTGTTAAGGGACGATTTAAATTATTATGAGTAAATAAAAAAGAAACTTTGTCTCCGGCGAGTTTTTCTATGACTTTTATTTTTTTTCTTTTTTTTTTCTTCATTATCAAGACAAAAAAAAATCTTCCGCACATCGTTACTGGTAACTTAGTATCTGGCAATGTACATATATATATGACTAATCTTCCAACACCTCATCTTTTCCCCCTCCTCCCTACAACATACCCTGCCCTTGTCCCGGAGTGAATTTTGAGCGATTTTCACACAATAAGATAAAACAACTTGCAAGTTGCTACAGAGTAAGTTCTCCGAGAGTTCTCAGTGAGCTGTAGTGCTAAGATTGAAAAATACGACGTTATTGATGTTGTTTTCGGTTCGGGGATCCTCAAACTTCCGTATTCCTCTCAAAAAGTTTGCGAGATACCAAAGTCCCGCTGGGTTGTCGTAGTTTGTATTTTACTAGATTAACTTAACAACATTGTGCAATAATTGCATACTTTTCTGATGATTGTGTTATTTTAATAGTTTAGTTAAAAAAATTCCAAACTATATCAAATTTAATATAGATATAAGTTCTGTGAGTATTTAAGATTATTGCGACAGTAGTTTCGCTGTTCAAGGCCATTATCAAGCTGTGGTTACGCAACACCGAGACGCTCTTGTTTATGTGGTCTTATTTACGCCTACCCTATTTTTATTTGTAGGTATAATGTTAAAAATAATTTATTAATATTTTCGGTAAAAAAGCGTTTTAGTTAGAAAATCACTAACCGATTTTTGTTGTTGTTTTTCTTCTTTAATGATGGCAGTTTGGTCTAAATTTATATCTGTTGGAAAAAAGCATGAAATCAAGCCTTGTATAGGTATGTTATATATAAAAAAATACAAATGTGCAGTTCATACGTGGTAGAAGTGAATCCTTCAGAAAACTAAAATAGACAACAGTGCAGAGGCTACGAAGCACCGCATAAAGAGGTGACCGATTATTCTATCTCATTCTCTCGCTAGCTAAATCCTATAGATTATAGAAGTATGTGTTTGTCTCTTTTTAGTGTCACTATTTATCGTTTCATCGAGTTTCAAATTACAAAGGTGTTAAAAAAGTTTTCACTTGAAAAAATCGTTCGTTTGTACTTTCGGATTTATTTATGGCAGACAGGATTAGAATGCACTGGAAAACTTCCCTCTACTCTGGTTCCGTTCTAAACATTCCTCAATATTGGAGCCAGATTCTTAATATATGATAATCCGCTCCAAAATTGCACACCACCAATACCAGCATCAAGGATACCCGATATCGACGTGAGAAGCAAAAAAATACTGTAAAATTGTCCTACAGTCAGATTCCTATCTGAATCCGATTAAAAACCGGAAAATGATTGACATGACACATGTGATCATTTGTGACATGTGATGAATGACTGTCAATGGGGACTGTATCGCGGATAAACCTGTTGTCCTTTTTACAACGGCAGCAGAACAGCTCAGAGTTTTAGCCTCTTTGTTCGAGACACGAATCCAGTGAATTTTTGGAATCAAAATTACTTTGAAGAGTTTGCAATAAGTGTGAAATGTCGACGTGACAACGACACCTCGGGATATATATTTTGATGAATTCATTAAATCTTGCAAAGGTTAACATTACTATAATCAAATAAATATAACAAAAATAATTCTTAAAATCAGAGTGAAAAATCAGTTCTGTGTTGTCTTTTTAAATATGTAATCAATTAAAATAAATTAGATTGTCAAACATATTACAATATAAAAAGACTAACAACATAAAATAAAAAAGGTAACGGTCACAGCCGGGAATTAAAGTGAGATCCTCTATTCTTACACGAACAAAAATTCTAACAATTGAATTGCTGAAACCTAAGTGCGGTCATTTTAATGATATCATATTTCAATAACAAAATAGTAAGACTTTAGGATTTGGGTTTTAATCTCAGATGCGGCCGTTATTTATTTTCATTGTTACTTGTTAATATTGTTGTCAATGATAAAATCCATATAATATATAAAGAAGAGTGTTCCAGTGTGGGTTTGTTTTTTAAACAAATCAAAAGTTTTATTAAACGAGATTTCGAAATCTCGTTTAATAAAACTGTTTTTTAAACCCCTTTATTTACTACTTAAATTTACTTGCGCATGCCGAGTTTTAAAACCATGAAGTCTTATTTTCAAAATCTTTAAATGTACCAACAATATTTTTATTTCTTTTTAGTTCTAAAATACCTACCACGATAAAAAACCATGAGCATTGTCTGAAAATTTCAGAAACGGTTGAACATCATCTTTTTGAAGAGATGTCATGGCTTCCTCTTATAATAAGTTTAGTAATGTCTTCAGAGGGTGGAACAGTAATTACCAATAATTAAGAATTACTGAATTAATTGATATAATTAAGGAAAGGAGGATTTAATATTAACCACTCCACCGTCATTATAATGTTCAATTACTTTCCTGGTTAGATTTGGAATCACTCGTTAATCCGCCTAGACGTATCCTGGCCCTGTCCCTATATTACACAATTCCGTTGACATCAGTTCATCGGTCTTTTACTGACCTCATATTTTTTAAGTGAAAACTTTTTTAGCACCGTTGGGATTTGAAACTCGATGAAACGGAAGCGAGCGAGAGAGAATGAGGTAGCAACAAAATATTTATTCATTGCACGGGTACTATGTTCCAATATAATAGGATAAATCCACGCAAGTCTTCTTTAGTCCAGTGGTATAAATAAAAGCAACTGACGAATCTTAGCGGCCAGGCATCAGAGAACCAAGGATCGAATCCTATTATATCATAAAAAAAATATATTTTTGTATAATCAATGTCCAATCCTCAAACCACTCCATAATGAGCAGGTAAAGAAAACATAAAAGAGAGCGACTCCGAAGAAGAAAAAAACAAATACTAATAAGATGACCAAATATTTAGGTACATGGAATTCGACGACAAAAATATGGATAAAATCATCCTTCACATTGAAAAAAAATGCTTCGTGATCTCCCTACTCTTGTCTACATTAGTTTTCTGAAGGTCTCACTTCTAGCGCGTGTGAAATACACACTCTGAATTTTTTTTAAATATTAAATTTTTTTTCTAAAATTATTTCACTATTTTCTTTTTAACTAGCTGAAGTCCCCGGCTGACCCTGGTTATACAAAAAAAAGTTTCTCGAAATAAGATGTAGACAGTAATTTTCCTCGCGTTTTGAACGTTAAGTGTGCAAAATTTCATCAAAATTCTGTTTCAAGGGGTTTAAAAAACAGTCTTATTAAACGAGATTTCGAAATCTCGTTTAATAACTGTTGATTTGTTTAAAAAACTCGGCATGTTTTGAAACCGTGACCTTCGGAAAGCCTTACCTTTCGACCACAGAGGCCGTCCAATTATGTTTTCCTACGTTAACCGTTGTATTATAGTTGCTTTATTTACGTTATAAATTCATATATAAATAAATAAAAAAAAACTTTGTATATATTAATCCAAGAGTGTCTCATGACTGTACTTTAAGATATTTACTATCAGTTGTCGCGTAATAAAGTTTAGAAGTTCTTACTACGAGTTCAAAGTTCCTTGTTACCTTCACAAGTTTTTGTTCCGTAGGAAAACTTTAGCCCCTAATAGTAGATACCTAATTACTAATAACGCGTTGAAACAAAGGGCTCAAGGTTCGAATTCCACAGGAAATATTATGTAATTGACATTTTTGATTCATTCACTTATCCTTAGTTTTAGTATCTGTCAATTGCTATGTTCCTGGGAAAAAGGGAAATGCTTCTAGTGAGGAGAACTACGAAAATACTTGAAGTGAAAACATCTTTATCACCGCTGTGAATTTAAACTCGATGAAACGAAAACGAGCCACACTAAAAAGAGACAAACTCATACACCTTTAGTATTTAACCAGCGAGGGAATAAGACAGCAATAAAATATTTGTTTTATTTATGGGTACTCGGTTCCAATATTATACGATAAATCCTCGGTCCCACGCCAGTCTTCTTTGGTATAGTTGTATAAAGCGCCTGACTAACCTTTGCAGATATTTAGCCCACCAAGGAACAAATCCTAAGAAATATTTTTTTTTTAAATTAAACCATTATCCAATCTTCAATCCACTTCAAAATAAACCGGCAAATAAAACACAAAAAAAAACGCATCTAGACTCCGAAGAAGATAACATAAATACTAACAAGATGACCAAATATACGGAAAAAAGGTGAACTGGAATTCGACGACAAAAATATGGAAAAAATCATCGTTCACATTTTTTTTTTTTTTTTTTTTAACTTTATTTATTCTCATTTCTTTGTACATATAATGTATAATAGCATATTATAACATAAAACATAATAACATATAGTATAAACAAGAAATGAAAACCCACTAAGGCACTGCCTGAGCGTGGGTAATATTAGAACAAAATACTATATTTCTAAGTACACAAAGTATAAAATAGACTTAAAAAAAAAAACATATAAAATATAAAGTTAGTATTTCATAGGTAGAGTAAGTGAAAAAGGTTTTTTTCGACTATTATTTAAGTAAAATAAAAACATGGATAAAAACATACTGATTTTAAATAAAATGTTTTTTTAGTTATTAAAAAAAAAAAAAAAATAAAAAAAAAAAAATAAAAAATAAAAAAATAAAAAAATAAAAATAAAATAAAATAAAATAAACAGAAAACAAGAAAACATATTGTACTACAGTTTAGAAAATTACAGAAAGTGAGTTGTATGAAGATGGATAAATTTATAGAAAAAGCGTTTCAATATCTACATTATTCAACCATAATTTTACCTCTTTTATATATTTTATCATTTTATTTATCATTTGAGTTTGTAGTGGTAGAAGGTTAAATGTACGAGGACCAATGAAACTGCTATGTGTCTGTAATAATTTAGTATTGGTTTGTGGGGTGTAAAATATATTATTTATTCTTTTGATAAAACAAGTTCTTCGTAGTCTCTTCACTCTTGTCTACTATGTAGTTTTCTGAATGTTTCACTTCTACACTTGATGCTCTTTTTATATTTAGGTAGTGAATCGGAGAAAATGGCCATGTTAGAATTTAGACGAATATTATTGAATATATGAAGAGCACGATTGATTGGCGAATTGCTGCATTTGTCTTGTAATTAAACGTGTGGAATAGTTCTGTACGGCGTGTACGTCTTTATATTTTAGATTAATAAAAATAGTTGGTATGGTAAAATTAACTAGGAAAAGAAATTCAGTACAGTCAATGTTATTATAAAATTTTTGTGTATAAATGTCAAATCAGCTATTGCTCGCCATTGTTGCAAAGTTTGAAATGTGCATTCAAAGTTTTTGTTGAATTTGAAGGTAAGATTTGTTTTGAATATGTTTTATGCTATCTATGTATACTTTGTAATGGGGTGAAAAAAATTCTGAACACTTTACTTTTTACGAAGAAGAAAACCAAGCATTTTATATAACATGTGAACGATTGAGTCGATGTGTTTATTTGCTATCAAGGTAAACATCAAGATCTTTACATTGCATTTTAGATATGACAGGTTCATAGATGAGTGAATAAGTGTACTTAATTACATGTTTATTTCTGGTGAATGTCATAGTGTGACATTTGGAAACATTGATATCTAAACAGTTAACTTTGCAAAGCCTATCTAGGTCACTTTGTAACGCTTCACAGTCAGAGAGAGAGAGAGAGAATGAACAACTTTGAATATTTTCATGTCATCAGCGTAAAGCACATATTCGGAATTTTGAAAACATGACAATGTCGTTTAGATAAATATTGAGGAAGAGCGGACCTAGATGGGAACCTTATACATTATACATTTGTTTAAGTGTTAAATTAATATTCTTGAACATTTTCATGTTTGATATTTATATTTTTTTATTTAGAAATGTTAATGTTTATTTCAAATACAAACTTCTTAGAGATAATTATATCTGGCTTCTAAAATGATACTTCTTTTTATATAATTTCAGTAATAAGAAATATATTCGGATATAGCACATTTTTAACAGGAAGTGTTTTTCAACGGTGAATATTGTGAAATAAATAAAATAAATTGCATAATACTAATTTTATTTCTCTGTTTATAACGATGTGCACCGATGAATATACTTCCTTTAAAATACCTCAGAAGCATTCGAAATATCCATGAAATTTCAACGTGTCATTTAAAAGAATGAAAAATCAAATTTCATTAGTAAATTAAAGTTAAAAATTTTAATCTATTATTCTAGTTCAGAACTTTGAGTGCAGCATGCGTTATTTCAATTTTTTTAGATGCCTTGCAAAAGTAAGCCGTAAAATATATTACAGGTAGGTAGATGGTACCTACAATCGTACAATCGCTTCGAATTTGATTTCGGTAATCAAAAGAGCACAAATGATAACGTAGCATGCCATCGTCGACCCTATTGCAAGGTGAAAACACCAATTAAACTCGAAATAATTGAATTAAATCGTTAGAATTTGATTAAAACATCTGAAGTAAAAAAGCAAATTAAATTTAAACACCCCAAAAACAAATAAATTTAATTTAAATTGTTTAAAAAAAAGAGTTCTACGAACTAAACACAGAACCAAATAGGACATTACAGAGTACCTAGTTCGTGAAGATTATACACCCTTGAATAAAATTAACAAGAAATTATAAAGATTACCGCATCATGTTTCTTTATGTTGATCGAGTGGATGATTTCAATGGTTCTATTGACGATTACCTGTGATGACTGCTATAACTTACCACTCATTCCAGCAAAGGTTCATAATAATATATATTTTGTAAAGGTATCTAATATGTATCCGGGTCACCATCGATCGAGTGGATGATTTCAAGGGTTTGAGCGCCGTCCCTGCTCTGCGGAGAGCGCCGTGGTGGATTGCGCACGCGTCTGCACATCGATCCAGCGTGGCATTAAGACCGGCCTTAGGTACACACTGCCTACTGCCTGCTGCCTGCTCCGCACAAAGGGGGAATCCCGCGGAAAGTGGAAGGCGGCACAAAGAGGCCTGGCGACCTCGCAGCGCGGTACCTACCTATCTCTCGTCGGAAAATATGGAGCATTCTTGGCGTTGGTTGCGAAGCCGACAGCTGGTGGTTTTCCGATGTAGGTCGCTCAGTGACTTCGCTTTGAGGGAAAGTACAAAAATGTAAAACAAAAAAAAAATGTCAACCGCCTTCTCGATCTAAGTGGCGTCGAGATTGGCGTTAATTTCTGAAATATCTTGGTAGGTACCTATCACTATATTATAGATAAATACTGCTACTTTGGAAAATAATGAAAATATTACCCAATGGATTTACTCGTATCTAAGTGTCTAAATAACAATGATCAAATTGAAGTTGGTAATTTTATAGCCCCGTTGTGATTTAGAAATCAGGTGAAACGGAAATGACGTATTACAGCACCTGTGAAGCATCAAACTCCTATCAAGGCTCCTATTAGTTGAGACATAAAACGGAAATGTCACTAGGTCCGCGTTCATTGGCCGCTTTGATTATGACCTCACTTTTCAAGGATCGTTTGTTCTTCATTGGTTGAGATTGTTTTGGTAAAGTTTTGCCTCCACCGCGTGTTAACTGCATTCGATTTTTTTTATTGTATGACAGATTATTCATCCAAATATAATACAATCTTTTTATTCCGACACTCTTAACATCTGGGACGATTACTATACAAAAAATCAGAAGGCCATGTAAAGAGGAATTAAATACATCCACTCTTCCTGAAATTTCATTCGTTGGCACAAATGCTCTTGTCATGCTATGCTAGAACATCTGTTCTGCCATGTGGTATTTCGAATAAGTCGTGGTGACTACTACGGCTGAGGTTTTCAGGTACCATTCCAAGAGGAACGGCTATCATTGGAGTTATGAATTACTTATATTAAACCTAAGTATTCCATAGCATTAGATTTGTATTTTTATTTTATTTTGCACATTTTCAAGGAATACCTACCAATTGATTTCATTTTCCATTCTCGTCTTACCACAAGAATTTTGACGGCCGGCTCGGTCTAGAGTCTAGAGGTAAGGATCTGGACTCGCAATCCAAAGGTCACGGAATCGAATCCCGGCGTGGGAAAATAAATGTTATTTGATTAATCTGTGTTATTTCACTATTAATTTATTTAAAATAACGTATGGTATTATTGCGGCACGTTCCAGAGTGGAAGATACTCTCAGTACCGTCCTGATGTTAGACCGTAATTTAGAATAGAAACGTTCCTTGAAATGGCTTTAGTCATGTTTCGCGACCACATCTGAATAGCCAGGTACTTCTCCACCTTCATTTTCCCCATCTCCATCCCCTCCCTACTACCTCCAGCCTCACAACATACCCCAATCGGGGATACCATAGTCTCACTGGCTCCAGACGGTTGCAGCTGGGACTCTTGTGAGGTATACAAATAAAAATAAAATAAAAAAAATCAACTTTATTTGGTTACCCACCTCTTTGATGGGTTTGCCGTACAAAGAAAGAAGTGACGGAAGTATGAATCCATCCCTCAGAGAGTACGGCTGGAGAAGTCATGGAGACTCACTAAACCATTATCTCCCGTTCCAACCTACCATGCTACTGGGCAGACTCATCCGCCGCCAAGACCCGGAAAAATCTCGCTCCATGAACCTGGGCATCCCTGCTAAGTCACCAAACGTAGCAAACTACTTGGGGTGACCTATGGCAGAGGTGTTGGTTATCCAATAAATGGTTCCCGGGCGACGGTACTTAAATCCGCCTCAATTACAACCGGAAAAATGGTAAGATTTGATATTTCGATATTTTTTTTATATTGAGTAATTTTATAAAAAAAAATATTCGTTTTTTTTTTTTAATCGTATTTTTGAAACCCTCGCGATTTTTTGAAAATTTCATTCCGAAAAATCAGACTATTTTTTTAAACCGGAAAGACGGGACATAATTTTATGGGTGCGAAAAAATTAAGGGAAAATTAAGGGAACATAATCGGAGACGGGACATTTTCATGAAGTGACGTCACGAGCTAAAATAATGGATTTATTTATTTAAAAATAAAAAAACTGTATATTTCTAAATCTTTTTACTAACATTTTCGTAATCTTAGTATAAAAATCTATCCACACGATTTTTTCCAAGTCGTTATGAAATCCATGCAAGTGGCCTATTAGAGAACAAGGTGATGAAAGAGCAAAATGTGAAGAAAGCATTGCGAGCTAATCTTGTTTCTCCCATTGCCCTGGTTTTCGCTGACCCCGCCCGAATGCCGAGGACTGAGGGGCCCAAGAACCCAGAGGCGTGTCGCAACTTTTGTTTTTTCTATCATTACACAGTACCTACAGATTTGCCAAGTCTTGATAAATCATAAATATTTTCTAGTGCTTTTCAATTAACTTCAAACGCCCTGAGAAAAATAATTTCCTTAAAGGCCTGTGTCATCTTTGGGGATGCTGTGTGGAGTGTCTTTTTGTGGAAAGGAAGGAGTGAACCTGGGTATTGGAGAGAACATGTTATATGAGGGGGGAGGCACAGAGGCCAGCAAATTATTTAAGTGAAAACTTCTTTAGCACCGTTGTGATTTGAAACTTGATGAAACGAAAATAGCGACACTAAAAAGAGACAAACAAACATATCTATATGATGTAACCTGCGATAGAATGAGATAGTGTAATTGGTCTCCTCTTTGTGCAGTGCTTCGTAGCCTATCGGTCTGCTCTTTGTGTCTGTTCTTCAGTAGCCTCCTTACTCTTGTCTACTTTAGTTTTCTGAAGGTTTCTTAATCCGTTTGTTAAGACAGGAGAATCTATTAAAGGGACCGCCCGTTTCCACAAAGAGTCAGGTTTTCAAGTGTTTTGTTGCTCCAGTCCAGAGGTGGCTGTGAAATTCAACTATGGGGCGAACATGAGATTTGTACAGTGATAGTAGCTGTGTCAAAATATCTGCGTGTCCTATAAAGAACGCCCAGATGTCGAGAGATTGCCCTGGTCTTGTGAACACTTGATCGGTTGCTGTTGTTTTCACGGTGACCGGCCAACTCAGAATGAAACCAACTCAGAAACTCATCAGAAAGGTCATTAAGAGTGATGATAAAAAAATATTTGAAAAATGGTTAAATAGGTTAAGTTAGGTTAGGATTACCGGCTATTTTTTCAATGACCTTTCTGAGGTGGTTCTGAGTTGATTTCATTTTGAGTTGGCATGGAACCATTTTAACATATAATAATATTAGGTATCTAATTTTATGAATGAAAGAATTATCATTCGAGGTGAATGCCTTATCTACAATATCTGGTACGCAAAATTCGATAACGTTTTCGGAATTTCGCAAACGTACACAATTTTTATTTTTATTTGTCTATGTATTAATTTAAAATCAGGACTAACGGGGAAGTGCCAAAACTTTGCTGTGTTTGAAGGGGTAATACTTTCAACTATTTTTTCGATATTTTTTATGTTTAGTATTCATTCCTTAGAAGAGAAAATTACATTTTCACATATTTAACTTCAAATAACTAAAATAAATTCGTTTTACATTACATTACACATAAAAAAATACATTTTTACATTTTTCCCTTCCATTATTTTGTCGATTAAACATAAAAATGATTTTGGTTTTTTAAACATAATTATACTGTTTTAATTTCCAATGGTGTCTGGAAGGAAATTGTATAAATTGTCCCCTTCGTAACCAATGGATTGCTTACCATAGTCAGTATGTTTGGTGCATATTTGAGTTGTCGTGTAAAATGGGTGTGTGTACTTTTAATGAATTTCATGTTTGTATATATGATTTTATTATTTATTTTGTGTGTAAGGAGAAATGTAATATATTCATATAGTTTTCTTAATGTCAACAGATTGGTTTCCAAGCATAATTTTTTTGTGGTTGTTCAGGATCTGAAGTGCATTTAATTTAATTTTTAGTTTATTGTGAGTTTAAATGAAAGGCAATACGCGTATGTAAGTGTCCTTTAGAAAAAAAAATCTAATTTTGTTCAAATCAGGAGTGTTTTTACACCATTTATAACTCAAGAACGGTTGGACCGATTTTTATTACCTTTTAATTTGTTGGGTTAGTCTCTTCCCCGAACAGCAGAATAGCTATTAAAAGATCTGAAAAATTAATGAAAAAAAAATTATGAAGAAAATTCTTTTCCCCGTACATTTTGTACGGAACAAATTCTCATCTTTTGAAAGAGCTTGTGATAAGTATAATATTGAATAGGTAGTGAGTGAAATCCAAAAATTCAAATATGAATGCGCTGATTGTTTTGCTTTCGTTCTTAAACATATAATGCTGCCCCTCTTTCTTGCACACTAAATTTCAACAGTCGAAAAGGAGACAAACGGTGAACGTATGACTGCACCCCTCCAAAGGAAAAATACATTTTAATAAATATCCCTTATACGTATAAAGAAAATGAAACCCAATTCCCGTTAGTAAGTGGAAAAGTAAGAAAATCAAAAATATATATAAATCCGTACACAACGCCATCTCTGATGCAGACAAAAACAAAACACGGATAGTTGCGCATCGATAATTGCTTCATTGTGTTGTATTTAACTTAATTAAAAACTGAATTTCATTCAGTTTATTAGTTAACACAACAGTTATTGATTCTGAACCAGTACGAAGTTTGCCGGGTCAGTTAGTTTTCAATAAAATGAACACAGAACTGTAATGGAACGAAATATTTTCGCAGCGACAAATTCCATAACACGCTACTGAGCGGCTTTTATTCATTGATCTATTATTAGCTTGGATTTGTAAAGAATCACATTTGATCAGATCGTACGTACCTGAAACCTGAATGTCAGTGTAATCCGAAAGATGAAAGGTTTTGTTTTCAAATCAGTGACTCTACATATCTATAAATATCATATTTGCAACATGTTTTGTTGTAATTTGACGTAAGTTCGTATATTTTTTTTGTGAATAGCGTTTATATCATTTTTTTAAAACTTCTTTACTACCGTTGTGAGTGAAACTCGAAAAAACGAAAAATAGCGACACTAAAAAGAGACAAATACATACATCTAAAGGATTTAACCTGCGAGAGAATTAAGAGATCACTGCGAGTATTATCGGTCTCCTCTTTGTACTTTGTAGCCTCCCCACTCTTTTCTACTTTAGTTTTCTGAAGGTTTTACTTCTACCAGTATGAATTGCACACTCTGATATTTCTTACATTAGCCCCACACAGGAGGCCCTGAGGAAAATAATTCCTCTCAGGGAATATGTCATCTTTGGGGGTGCTGTGTAGAGTTTTATTTAAGGAAATGAAGGAGAGGAAGTTTTGCGAAGGAAATAGTCGGTTTGTCCAGGAGTGATGGACGTACGAATCCTATCATGTATTTCAATGGATTTGAATGATTTGATCAACCGCAAGGCGATGGGTCGAGAGATTCCGGTTGGAGAGGATAAAAAACCTCCCCCAACCAGTCAGGTGGGCAGACGTATCGGTCGTCAAGACCTGGACAAACCTAACCCCATAAACCCGAGCTCCCCTGCTTAGTCACCAGAAAATGGTTCCCGGGGCGGCGGTACCCATATCCGCCTCCCAAATTAATAGGGTTATTTTCCACTTCCAAGATTCGACTCGAATCTTGCTAAACCGACATTTATTTCATACATTAAGTGCTTATCTTCAATATAATCAAACCATTCAAACAAACAAAAGTGAAATTCAAATAGATGTATTTAAAATGGTCCATTCCAACTGAGAATAAAGTCAACTCAACACCTCTTTGAAAAGTCATTAAAAACCGTGAAAAAATATTTTTAAAATAGCCCTTTACCCTAACCTAACGTAAACTAATTAACAATTTTTTATAAAAATCACTCTTAATTAATAAATATCTGAGGGAAAGGATAAACTACTCCAGAAATATTCTCATCATAGAATCCCGTCTGTCTTGGAGAAAGACACTGGCTCCTACAATAAGAGCTCATGTAAAAGATTTTATCATATATCTTTGAATCCTTATTATTATCTATTGATATTACTTCTTTTATTTAATTTTTATCTTTCTAAATTCAATCTTACTATATTATTGTCACTTTCCTATTTTTCTTTGCTTTAGATTTTTATTTTTAATCCATTTTATTATTTTTTAACCTTGACTCTGTTTCATCTTAACTCTTATTTATTCATAAATACCTATGATTTTTATTATGTGCTGTACTTGTACTCTGTATGGGATGTGTGGGATTGCACTCTCCTCCCCACATCCTGGAATAAAGACCTTTACGGTGCTCCAGATTTTATGTCCGGGTTGAATCTTTCCCAAATGAAAGACTAAACTCTTCCACACACTTTTCCACAAATGAATATCTAGTAAATTAACGCAATGTAAGTGCACTATATAAGAATAAAACAATACAAGAACAATACGTCAATCCACCAGAAACATAATGGGAAAATATTTCACCGACTCCAGATATTTTCATATCAGAGGGTTCGGCTCTGATGAAATCCTAACTGGTCCGATAAATCCTACTGATCCCTCAATATAAATATTTAAAAAATCTTTCGTAATCCTACATGTATTTAAAATGACCGACTTTTGCATTTTTATGTACAAATTTTTTGACAAATCTAATATGCCTAAATTTTGAATGAGAGAGCTAGGTATAATGCCAGTAGCCGAAATAACAAATGGTAAAATTTTTATAGTCTGAGAATGCCAAATTCTTTTAATCTCATTTCCTAAATCTGCAGATTTTCTTATTTTTTCAGAAACAGTTTTTTGAATATTACAAGAATTTGGAATAGCGACATCAATGATATAAGTTTTTTTAAATTTTGTCATGTAAAACTATATCGGGTCTATTATGACTAATTGTTCTGTCTGTTAGAATAGTTTTATCATAATAACTATAATCACTAAGATTTTGTATTATTTATTATTATTATTATTATTAATGACGCTTCTTAGGTGGTTCTGAGTTGGTTTCATTCTGAGTTGTCGACCATTTAAAAGGGCTCTGCGTTTCGGCAGTAATTATTTATTTTCACCATTAAAAGTCAATTATTTTCTCGAATTACGTCGGTGATGTTGGTGTCTAGAATAAATTAGTAATATTATTATGTAGGTGAATTAAGTGCCTACTACTTTAGTACACATTTTTATCCCGGCCTTCTGCTGAGTGATAAGCTGATAAAGGTGGAGATAACGGTGGCATAATGGCCTTACGCAAATAATATCTTATGCTAGCGCCCTTCTAAACCTCGCCGCTATAAATGTACAAATTGTACAAATCGCTGATACAGATTCAAAAGATAAATATTTATTTTATATAAGTGTAAACGAGACTCGCGGGTCATATTTTAGAAAACATATCGATAATGGAAGTTTGAAATGCTGTAAAGGACAAAAATCCTAAAATGAGTTAAATATGTAATTATTCTGCTTTTTTTTTTTCTTTCGATCTGTTTTGTCGAAATTTTTCTAGGAAAATAAGCATATACTTTACGAAGTGCATTTTAATAGATTTATATTAAAATTAAAATTAATTAATTTGTGTTATTTTATTAATTTCATTATTTTAATATTACATTTGATTACAATAACAACGTATTGCACATCTCACTAGGTGTAAAATGACTGTGTTGAGATGGCAATTTACATAGTGGTTGTTATCTAGGTTTTTTTTTTTATATTCTATTAAGTCTTCTGTAAGATCTACTGTACATTATTTTATAAAAAATCGTAATTACAGATCTACAGAAATATATGTTTAAAAAAAACTTTCTATTCGCTCTCCTGAAAAATAAACATTTGGTCCTTTACAGCATTTCAAATTTCGATGATCGATTTGGTTCCCGATTTTTGCAATGGAAAGACGTGAAAATCGAATAAATTGGCAGTCTCCAATTTATTGTCAAACGAGATTCACACATCACAAATAGTTTAATTAAATAAAAACTACACAAAAAACTATTTGAATGGTTTATACGTTAATTGTACTCGTATTTAATGTAGGAAGCAGATTATTTGATTTTAATTTGAATATTCAAATGAACCCAAAAACTTTGATTCTGGAAAACTATAATTTGCGTATGGTTCAATAAAACTATAAGCGGACAACTAAATGTGATACCCTACTAAATAATACAAAATCTTGGTGATTTTAGTTTGAAAATTAGATCTCTTAGAAATATTTTAGATAGGTACTAATTATATACTGCGTATAAAAAACATATTTGCCTTTGAAATAATCGAGTATTTTTATAAATCCAGAAAAAATAAAGTATCATGCCTGTAAATACTATAATAAAGTACGCTTAGCAATCACTTTTCGGTGATGATTTTAGTGTTCAATTTGGGAAATTACATTTTTTATGAAATGTTCGTAAAGCGTGTAAAATAAACAAACCACACTCTTTGGCAATGATTTTTTCTTGAATAAATCAAAGCAGGCGGCTGGTAGTTGTTAAACGAATGGCGAATATACCTTATCGTCATCTATGTACATAAGGTGGCCTGATCCCGCATTTTGATCCCGACGTGGTGTAAGGCCGTAAGCCGTCTGCAGATCTGCAACGCTTTCGTGATTCCGATTTTTGTTACATTGAATTATAGGTTTAGGGGTTTGACGAAATCTGTTAAAGAGCTCAATTTAGCACAATATTTTCCGAGAGGGGGACGCATCCAGAATTTAGTCTACTTGATGGTGGAGTGATCTCTGTCTTAGCATTCAAGAATGATGTGCGCAGCAAAAATTTTGCTGTCAAAAAGAAAATAATTTGTCAAACTACAAAATCACGTTTGTGCCGCAACTGATTGTTTATTTTTCATCTTTTGTATATTTATTGTGTTCACATTATATTCTTCTCACAATTTTAGAAGAAAATACATATACAAAAAATGTTTTGTATTTTGACTATGCATTGTCGATTTGAAACTAAAATCACTGCACATTATGAATCGGACAACCTTTTGTATAATGAAGTGGGCGTCCATTTCATAACACATTTGGTTTCCGTTTAAATGCACACATTGTTTAATACATCAATAATATCATATTATAGATGCTCCAGAAAAAAAAATGGAGATGATGGAAGCAACTGCTAAAAAAATCAAAAAATTCGGCGTTCAAGAGGCCAAACAGAAAAACCTTGTCATCTCCTAAAAAGTAAAATGATAAGTGAAACCATACAGTAGGGAATCCAATGACTCCAGTAAGGATGACAACGACGTAGAAAATGATATTTTTATTATTATTTAGATATGTATAACAGTGAAGGGAAATGGAAAGGGAGTATAGCCGATGTAGTTGATTTATGCGGATTTCGTCAGGGATTACGCTATGTTAGTCCCAGACGGATGTCGTCGTACGTAAACTATTGACCGTCCTTTTCCTTTTCACACGTCTTATATGAAAACGAAAAATATAAAAACAGAGTGTGCAATTTTCACGCGGTAGAAGTGAAACTAAAGTAGACAAGAATGGGGAAGCTACGAAGCACTGCACAAAGAGATGACCGATTATTCTACCTCATTCTCTCGCAGGCTAAATCCTATAGATGTATATGTTTGTTTCTTTCCAGTGTCACTATTTTTCGTTACATCGAGTTTCAAATCAAACGGTGCTAAAGAATTTTTCACTTAAAAAAACAGAAGATACTATAACGATGATGTCACGTAGGACGACCTCTCTCTGGAACTATTACACCAGCGCCTTTGATAGGTACTAAAAGAAAGCGTTTTAGTTTCAAATATTCAAATCAAATAGTGGCTCTTCATCCTATTCTTAATTTATCGATCTATGTCCTGTATAAATACAATGTCCTTTTCAATACACGTGAAATTTATTTATATTTTACGTCTGTAAAACGTATTATTATAATATCTTTATACTTTTAATAATACAATTACAAACTAATATAATGAATTTTTATTAGTATACTATTATGTGTCGAATCATTATTAAAATATGAATGATTTAAGAAAATGTCTGTTTCACCGGCATTCTCTCCTACATACTATAAAACGAGCAGATTAAGATGAAGCCATACTAAATAATGCAAAATCATACAAAATCGTATGTTTTTGTTTTCAAAATTTGACAGCTTAGAAGTATTATAGATGCTTCAATTAAATACTGCGTGTAGAACATACCTTAACCCTTAAAAATATCGGTCATTTTTTTAATAAGTCTTTTAATAAGCTTAGAAAAAATAAAGTATTAGGTCTATAAAAAACATTTTTAAGTGCCAACTCTCCTGCTTATAAACAATTTTTCAGATATGGTTTTATTGCATAATGTGGCAAATTCAGTTTCTTATATAATTATCGCAAAAAATTGAAATTTTCGCCCGAACCTCACAAAATAAAATATAATATGTATTTTCGCGTTGGTATTTTTGACATCACGGCTACAATACGGCAGTCGACGAATTTGTTATATCAAAGTGAACCTTATACCGTCCACCGAAGAACGACTGGCAGCTGCCCCATTCTTCCGTCATTACTCCTCCGGACGGAGCGGAGAAACAACGTGTTAGGGTCCGCGCTGCTTGTTTTCGTGAAATCAATTTAAAAATTCCGTTTTATTACAATAAACAATGCATAAAAAAGGAATTAATGTTTTTTACAGGCCTTTACGAAATCAACATATGTAAATAAAAATTCTCAAATATATTTTCCAACCTTTCCAAAAGCTTTTTCTCAAGTATTTTTAAACTCCTCCCACAAAAGGGCGTGAATTCCGATTTCTTTCCCGTACTAGTGGATCGCCTTAAGTTAGACGTTTAAAATGATTTTTAAAATACAGGAGTGCCGCATTGTGAAATAAAACGACTAAACGACCATGGGAATATTATAATAATAATAGTAAATAATAGTTGGTGTCGTGTCATGCATTTACTTCATATTGACAACACTGATCATTTAATTAGAACTGCTGAGGAAATGTATACGTCCAATGGGTATTAATAAACACGATAATCAGGCAGGAAGTTTGCACGGGTAGGGCCGCGCACTCACTCCACAAGTGTAACGCTTAACTATTGGAACAGCCATATTATAATATACCTCAGTGTCAACGTCAACGGTAAGATTTACAAAACTCGTGCTCTGTTGGGCTAGACATGCAGCAAGGAGAGAACATACCGTCCATATGAACCAACGAAAAAGCTTCTTGAAGGTACGATTTTTTCGAACTCTTGAATCTAAATTGATGGTATCGGGACAAATGCATAATATCAATAAATGCTATGATCGCAAAAGATTCTCAAATGACTGCAGTCAGTAAATTTACGGAATCCTTAATTTGGAGGATATTATGAGAAAGTTTGAGACTCGTGGAAGTGAGGAGAGAAAGGCAATGGGAAAGAAGAAGGTTGGCTGGTAAGCAGGTACCCGACTATTAAAAAAATTGTTACTAAAAAAATTTTAAGTTCTGAATCCGAATGGCGTTTTTTTAACCAGGGCGATTCCGAGAGCATCCACAACTCTGGGATCAGCTCTTTCGAAACCACTAACTAGGGTTTTCAAATCCCTCATTTTATAAAAATTCCGGGGGATTGTGGCATATAATTTAGAAATCGTGGAGGATTTTTATTGACGGGTATTAAATTGAAATAACGCCAACCTTTTTTAATTATTTGGTAATAATTATCTTTTATATTAGTGTGTGTATTCTGAAAAGACCCTGAAAGGGTAACATGATGAGGAGTTAAAAGGTTGTATAACTCATCTTTAGTAGTACTTATTGTTTATTGTTTATTGCGGTATTTTAAATTAGGTACATAGTTATCTATGTCCTAATACAATCCATAAATATACATACACTTAAAATAACATAATAATAATAAAATAACACTATACCAAATCAATCACATATCTTCTCAATTTAATTTAAAATGCTTTTATGCTCTCTTCCAATTTATTTTTTTCTTTTAATTCTCCAAATATCTTCAATGCTCCTTTAGTACTGTTATAAAAATATGTTGGAATGGGAACATAATAAATACTTTAAGAGGATTTTAAGAAATAAAAAAAACATCATTGTTACTAAGGGGACTCTTTAAAGTCATTTCAGATCAATCGTTTTTAGTATTTGAAATATTGAAATGGTGACGTAATAATATTTAAAAAATAAGATCATAAATATATAAACTTTAGAGAATCCTCTCGTTCCATGTCACTTCAACGGAAAACGACCTTTCTGACTTCTGGGCATTATGGCGTTCGCGTATCACGCGATTCGCAAATAAAAACAGTACGTTTTTGGAGAAAATTTAGTATTTTTTTCAATCTTGTAATCCTGCAAATCCCGCAAATCCGCGGTATGAACTAATGCCGAAAATCCGCAGGATTTAAAAAAAAATAGTGCAAACCCTAATCATAACCCACATAGAGAATCGCGATGATTTGGTAAAAATACACAAAAATAAAATTTAAAAAATTTAAAAAAAACGATTGCCGTGAATGGCATACACCGCATACACGATAGAATGGCATACATACGATATTAATATCCTTATACTCTTATTAACACATTTAGCATGTGTCGGAATAGGATTGCGTTATGCTACGAAGTGTTTCTGCTATGTAAAATACACACATTATAAAAATGTTTAAAAAGTCGAGTGCAGTTCACAGGCGATAGAAGTGAAACTGCACGAAAACAATCTCAACCAATAGGAGCCTTGAAAAGTGATATCATAATCAAAGCGGCCAATGAGCGCAATACGTCATTTCCTTTTCATTCGAATTTCAAATCACCACGGGGCTAAAGAAGTTTCACTTCAAAACTTTTATAACAAGATGGTCATATGTAAATTTTTAGTATGTGTATGTGTGTCCCTGGTTTTACGAAAAGGTAACACGGTTTTGCAAGAATTATTTGCCGATCAATTACCACCGACTCCACACGCCGCTATACCATTAAACTGCTTTAACATCAAGACGTTAGTTAAGAATGACAACACAAATATATCTCATATTCCAAAGATCAGATTAAGCACCTGAAGATGGTATTATTATCTTGTGTACTGCGAAACGTATACGTTTCGAAAAAAGGAATCCTAAAACGTTAAATAAACCCTAAAATTACTACGCTGTTACAATTATCCAAATAAATAAAAATGGTTAGCATTCCAAGTAAGCAAAACAAAATTCTCATATTACTAAATCAAGAATATTTTAGTTTAAGGCACATATTATAAACTCCGATTACATATTCGTTGTCACAAATCGATAATGAGACATTAGATTTTTTTATATAGTTGATCTAGTGATTACTTCGTAAACCCCTGTTCCTTGGATCGTCGGGCGTCAATTTATTGTATTCACAGTAAATTGATGTTGGCATCATGAGAACGGGTCGTTTCTCCGACTCGTTTTTATATAAGACGTCTCGCACGTGTAAGGGGGTATTGTAGTCTATAATAAATTAGTTTAGATATTCAAGAATATCTCAACAAAAGGATTCTTCGAAATTCGAATTATCTTAAAAGTTATAGCGATTTTAGTGTCGTGGCAATAGACGGAATTTAACTAAAATCAATTTATATATAACAAAACTTTAAAAGTCTATTTCTCAAAACTACTTTTTTCGAGACGATTGTCATGATATCTCAAGTTTTAATAAGCCAATTTTCTTGAAATTTGGCATAAATTTTCTTTATACATCGCATTATGATAGGAACCAATTTTTTTTAAATTTTAACTTTTTTTTATTCGGAAAAGTTAAAAATTAACTGAAAAATAACATTTTTTTCTTTTTGATTGACAAATGCCATTTTGCCAGTAATTTTTTTTCTATTTTTTTTGGTTTCTACCATAATGACATTTGTACTGATAAAGAATCTAATTTTTTTTTTTCAGAAGACCAGAAGGGTGGAAATCGTGACAATGAGGACATGCTCTTTTTTTTCAACCTCTAAACAACAAACATTTAAAAAATAATGTTTGTGAACACTTAAAATATAAATAAATAAATTATAAAAAAGTGTACAAGTAGGTACTTAAGATATTAATATTTTTTTTATCGACCATCAAAAAGCGCCCGAAATTTGGGCTTCTAGACTAGAATAGGAACCCCCTTAAGAAAGGTTTGATCAGCCATCGTTTTTTGAGATTTAAAGGGACCCCGTTATTAACCGCCAATTCTCGAACAGTTAGCGTTTGGTTTAACGACCGTTGTGATTAAAGGCTTAAACAACGGCTGATCAAATAATCCAACATTTGACAAATGCTGACCGCTGAGGACTGAAAATTTGCTGATGACGGAGACCTGTCAAATGCCAACAAATCTATTGAGCTTAATGCGGATTTTGACGATGTCAAATGTGACATGAGTTTAACTTACTTGGACCTAAGTAATCCAAAACCATTTAATTTATCTGAGGTTGAATATGACATTTTTAACGATTCAATTGTTGAAATTATTGGATTGACAGGTCAGTGGATGAGTTGGCAAAGGTATCGTGAATTAAATTCCTCGGATGTCTAAGCTCCACTTTCGCATAAGCAACATATTTTGCTTATAATGATGGGAACATGAGATTTTAAAATATTATTAGGTAAAGCGTAACCCTGCCTTGCCTTGCTTTCAAAATTTTAAAAGAAAGGCAAAGGTTTAAAACTTTTCAAACGAATTGCATCAATATTTAGAACACAGGCGTCGGGTGGGAATACTATCATTGTTCTACTGGTATTTCTATGGAAGATGCTCCGAGGAAATAACGTCATTGATCCCTTCGGCACCGGCGCATATCCTGGAAACACGCCAAACGCGTGCCCAACATATGTACGCGGTTGACATTTGTAACATGAGAACGAGTCGCTTCATCGACTGGTTCTTGTGTTCAACAGCTCGGCTGTGGAACGATTTGCCGGCTTTTGTGTTTCCTCCTTCCTTCAACATGGGTCTCTCCAATGTTCATTCATTTCTCTCCTCAAAAAGACCCTCCACGCTGCATCTTAGTTGTCATAGGCCCTGGGGGAAATTAGGTATATTCCTCAGGTGTTGAGTTAATATTAAAAAAAAAAATTTGAAAACATGAATAAGTATCAATAATTGTTGGTTTAATAATTTATTGTATGTTTGCATTCCTGATAAAACTCTTGTAGGAAACATTAATTTGTAGGCTTCTAGACTACATACAAATGGACAAAGTTGTGCTAGTAATATTGTCGATTGTTGTCAATCGTTCTTCGTTCATTCGAGATTAGAATGATTTCAATGTCGCATAGTGGATATTACAGGCCTCTGTTTGCCAACACTCGGCACGAATGGCCGTGCTCCCATCAAAGGGCCCCACTCTTGCGCAAGAAGGGCCTGGCTAAATAGGTCAATGATTATTGTCTCTATTTTTGTGCCCATGGCTTGATTAGAAGCCTGCTTCGGCCTTCCTTCTAATATAAGCAATTACTGTTTACCACACCGCGCACCGCTCGCATACTGTTATAGACACGGATGTTAGAAGAATAGTGGATGTATTATGGTTTTATTTGTATTAGTGATACATAACTTACCTATATATTAGTAATTTTTATTTGAATAACGATTGTACTAATACCTAGGCACGTAGGTCCCTGATGGAAATTTTTTGCCCGACTCTATACCTAGTCAGTAACGTGCGGTTTTTATTTTTATTTTTGAGAAGAATTAGTTCTAGGTTTGGAAGTATCAAATCCGCTGTCTACTATTGGGTACTCTTTCATAGACAGTTGCAAAAAAATTACATTGGTTCTATCAAAGCGCCCGACTCAGAAATATACAAGAAAGTTTAAAAAAAAAACAGTCCCAAATGCGGTTCACGGTTCAGTGGACGCGGGAAACATATTAATCAATAGTTTAATAAGTCAGTAGTTTTCACACGCAAGCAGAACCACGAATTATAGAAAAGGAACGAAGCAACTGTAAGCGGGGTTTCCGCCGCTTGCGATTATTTCGTTCCTTTCCCATAATTCTTTGATCTGCTCGCGCTTATGTGCGCAAAATTAATACGCAGCTTTGTGCTAAAAACTTTATGCTTAAGACGCCGTATCCCTGCTCAAAAAGAAGAAGATGGAGAGATATGTAATGACGAATGTTGGAGAGAGCGCGCTAATATTTAAAATTATAAAATTGATGCGAAAATTGTGAAGATATTTAATAAAACAAGATTCGTTTAAAATAGAGCTAAATTAAATAAAATACCTTTCCATTATGAAAATACCGAACTAAAATATCATGAAAATTCTAAACTGCCTTTAGTCCTGGAAAAAACGGAACAATTATTGTGACGCCCGCAGACGATGAACTTTATTCGCGGCGACAACAGTTGTAAAACTATTCCAAAATTCACAAAAAAAATCAAAAAAGTCTCCCAACTAAAAGGTCCATCGTTGCGCACCTCCATACTGAGGCACTGCTGCAAACCAGCGGCATAAAAAAATCCAGAAAGTATGGCTGAATGTATTCCGGAATGTATAGCTAAGCAATAGTTGTCAACAGAATTATTGTAATTTTTTAAAAAGTAAGATGTACAAGAACTTTTGTCAATTTTTTTTTTACGGTGCTCCAGATTTTATGTCCGGGTTAAATCTTTCCCAAATGAAAGACTAAACCTTTCCACACACTTTTCCACAAATGAATATCTAGTAAATTCACGCAATGTAAGTGCACTATATAAGTATAATAAATACAAAACAATACGTCAATCCACCAGAAACATAATGGGAAAATATTTCACCGACTCCAGATATTTTCATATCAAAGGGTTTGGCTCTGATGAA
Organism: Limnephilus lunatus; assembly: GCA_917563855.2. Lineage (NCBI taxonomy): Eukaryota > Metazoa > Arthropoda > Insecta > Trichoptera > Limnephilidae > Limnephilus > Limnephilus lunatus. The sequence goes on from OU830604.1 coordinate 35,864,947, forward strand.
ATCCTAACTGGTCCGATAAATCCTACTGATCCCTCAATATAAATATTTAAAAAATCTTTCGTAATCCTACATGTATTTAAAATGACCGACTTTTGCATGTTTATGTACACATTTTTTGACAAATCTAATATGCCTAAATTTTGAATGAGAGAGCTAGGTATAATGCCAGTAGCCGAAATAACAAATGGTAATATTTTTATAGTCTGAGAATGCCAAATTCTTTTAATCTCATTTCCTAAATCTGTATATTTTCTTATTTTTTCAGAAACAGTTTTCTGAATATTACAAGAATTATTGACAAATATTATTATTATTATTATATCGTAATTATTGTAAGCCCGCAACTGTCTTTCCTTTGCGGGCGCCCGAACTGGGGTTACTCCACTCCTGACCACTTACGTAAGACTTTGTATGAAAAAAACGTAAAGGAATATACATATCATGGCTTTCCCTTCCCCCTTCCGTCAGCCTCCAGCTTAAAATAGACGATGCCATAATATGACTGGCTCTGCATAGGTTCTGAGAATTCTTATGGCGGGTGATATCATCTAGCAATCTCCACGGCTGTGTTTCTCCGTTGTTATAGATTTATCTAGTGAGCAGCAAGTATGGGTCGCGATTGCGATTATGCTGTAATGGCTGATAAACCATTTGTAAATGTAATTCAACCAGCTGAAACTACGTATCGAATAATTTATTACGCTGAGCCGGTCTCTGTACTGGCGACAGATCGTTTTATGAGTTGTTTGTTGGCAACTTGAGTCCGATGGCTCGTAAAAGAATCAGATAAACTTCTGAAAATGCACTATTATTCTTAAATAGGTACTATAAATTTCCAAGCTAACTTATGATTTACCTACACGAGGTACTTAGCCTATATTAACTCGTTTATGGGTGGTTGAAGTTTTTTATTCGTTCATGATTCAGGTAACGATTTAAAAATATATACATATATTATATAAATGTGTAGGTATTCATTTACTGAAAACGCTTCAATATTGTCAAAAACACGTATATTTACACTAAAAAGTTTAAAAAATGTATATTTTTACATTACTTAAAGTACTACCTGCTTTGCGGAATACATGACACGTCAGATTAATGACGTGCAATATAATTAATATTCAAGTACTCTTTTTTTCAGATAACTAAAGTAAACAAGAATGGGAAGGCTATAAAACTGCACAAAGAGGAGACCGATTATTCTATCTCATTCTTTCGCAGGATAAATTCTATGGATGTATGTGTTTGTCTCTTTTTACAATCGCATTATTGTTTCATCGAGTTTCAAATCACTGCGGTGCTAAAGGATCACTTCAAAAATCATAGTGTGTATTTCAGACGCGGCAGAAATGAAACCTTCAGAAAACTAAAGTAGATAAGACTGGGAAGGATACGAAACACAGCACAAAGAGGAGACCGATTATCCTACATCATTCTCTCGCAGGCTAAAATCCTACAGATGTACGTGTTTGTCTCTTTTGAGTGTCGCTATACTTCGTTTCAACGAGTTTCAAATCACAACTCAATTCTGGACCCAGATAAAAGAAATAAATGTTTTTTTTTTTAAATATTACAAATACAGATGAACTTCCAATAAACAATATGACTTTATTTTTGGGAGTTTCAATTGCATTTTGTAGGATCCTGGACATAGATCAATTATAGTTTCATGAAAAGAATAATTTACAAAAAAAATGCAACTCTTACAAAGATCGTCATACTGAGCTGGTCTACATCATATCGTATTTAAATCTACATAAGTACTTGCCTTCTTAGTACTAATACATGTAACAATTATGCACCAACGGGTTCCATCTCGTAATATTATTAAATGGTGTTTTTACTACGAAACACATAAAAAATGTTTTGAACGCGCGTTCCGCCTCCTGCTCTGAATGGTAGGTAGATACACCTTATTTATATTCAAACATTTGGCAAAATTATAGTTTGACGATTTTGCATGGGATTTTAACACGGTGATGTGGGTCACTTTCTAAAAAGGTCGCGAATTTAACTGACTGTTGGTCCTATTCCTTTTTACAAATAGGTCTGTCAACTTGAAACAGAGGATAGATTCTATTATAATGGGCGTTAGTTTTCACATTGGCCTAGCGCTGAAGTGGCCTCGCGCATTACGTCATGCCAAGCCAGCGGTTCTCAAAATGCGCGGTTCATCGTAATGTCCATATAAGTTACATAATATCTACTACACCTATATAAAGAGGTAATATTTGTTTGTTTGTTTGTGTGTTTGTTTGCATCGAATAGGCTCCGAAACTACTGATCCGATTTGAAAAATTCTTTCGCTGTTGGGAAGCTACACTATCCTTGAGTGACATAGGCTATATTATATTTAAAAAATATATATGCATCCTTACTAAAACTTCAATAATGTAACCCAGGGTGTAAAAAAATTACCTAAAATATTCTTTAAATCACGTGCGCTGCGAAAAATATTGATGATAGAATAAAATAATGTACTACGACTTTATAGAACACATCATTATTTACAAAAAAAGTCACTACAGCATATGTCTAACTATTATGGTTATGCCACAATAAGTATTCTTTTATTTAAAAATTTTAATTTAAATGTCGCCTCTTGAAAAGGCTCTTTATTTGTATCTTGGTTTTAATCCTTATCAAAATAAATTACTTCATATTCAAGACAGCTTTAATACCTTTATTTAACTTTTTGAATTTTTCAATTCGGATATTTAATTAGAAAGATATCACGAGTTTAAAATTGTTAGTATTAGAAAAAAGTTTCGGCTACGGGCCGGGCGGGAGAGGAGTCAAGAAATGCAGTGCCAGGGGGGGTTGGCGGGACGGGGGAGCGGGAGAGCGGTGGTGGGGAAGATGGAAGTGGAACGCTGGAGGGAAACGCACGGGAAAGGACATGTAAGGAGTAACATTTTATTTATTTGAATATGGCATATATTATAAAAGATAAATAAAAGTCCAAAAAAACGTGCAGCTCGCAAAAAATCAGAAACGAGTCCCGGTTCGATCAAGGTAGTTATATGGTGTGGTAGATCTCTATCCCCCCTATGGAATAAGGGTATCCGTTTTTACCTAAAGGGCCTGCTTTTAAAGATATAAGGGCTAAAAGTTTCGCCCTCTTGAAATTTCTAGAACAGTCTTCCGGAAAGTTCTAGAAGGTTCCATAGAGCTGTAGAAAGTTGTGGAAGGAGTGGCGGAGTATGTCGTGTTATGATCAGGAATAGGGAATCGGAAACATCATTGTGCAACATTCCAGAACACTATCTTATTGTCCTGAGCGAAGCCGGGTAACCCAGCTAGTATCTTATAAAGCTGTCTTCAAAAAAATCAGAGTGTGCAATTCACACGCGGTAGAAGCGAAACTGGAAAGTGGCTTTTTTTCTTTTGCCTGTTTATTTTAAAGTGGTTAGAAGATTGGATATTGAATTTACAGAAATATTTATATATATATATTTTTTTTTGTATTTCGTAGGATTCGAACATCCGTTCGCTGGATGTCTCTGACCGTAAATTTACTGCATTTGACGCACTTCCGTTTTCTCCGAATTTCAAATCACAACGGGGCTAAAGAAGTTTCACCTCAAAAGATAATTACCTATATCGTAGGCCCCAGTGGACTTTGGCTCAAATTAAGTCATCCCTAACACATTTTTATGTATGATTCTCTTTAATAAAACACCACGGTGCACAAAAAATCACTTTTCCTATTGTATTAGTATTAGATGATAATACTTTTTTAACGACTTCGAAAAGGAGGAGGTTATCAATTCGACGGGGTTTTTTTTTTTTAAATTTTTATCATGTTTGTTACCTCAGAACTTTCGATTGGGTGAACCGATATTGATGATTCCTTTTTTTATTAGAAAGCTGGTGCTTCCTGTGTGGTCCCATTTTAATTTGGTCCAGTTCTGATAATGGGATCCATGAGAAAACCATATATGTCTTAAATTTGCAATAAGTATGTGCGCGACAAATGGACGAATAACTCAATATTACGCCAACAGATTTCGATGATTCTTTTTTTGAAGTAAAACTTCTTTACGCACGCTCGTCACTAAAAATCAACAAAATAAACAAAAATTAAAAAAAAAAAACAAAAAACGACTTAAAAAAATGCACTAAAAAGTAAAAAAATAATTTCGAACGATTGTTATTTTTGGAGTCGGTGTCAGCCAAGGTAACTACATACATAGGTAGTTATTGGTGAGATGTGGAGATCTTGGCTGACACCGACTCCAAAAATAAAAATCGTACGAAATTGTTTTTTTACTTTTTAGTGCATTTTTTGAAGTCGTTTATTGTTTTGTTAAAATTTTTTATTGAAGTTGGACTGAGGGAGGACAGCCTAGGAGATCAATTTCCTGAATCTATGTAACAAGCTCTATATCTCTCTGTTATGTGGGCATTATTATGTCTGGACGCCTAGCATAGTCTAACGATCAGGTTTGTAAAACAGCACAATTTAATCAAAATTATCAACATATTTCCTTAGGATTAGATTAACAATAGTGAAAATAAAATAAAACAAACAAGTATAATAATAATAATAATTGGATGACTTTTATAGCGCCATTTTCGTGAGAAAATCACCTCAAGGGCGCTTTACAATTTCATTTATAGGTACATTAAAAGTATAGACAAATAAGAACTACAGACAAAAATATTATAGGTAGAGGTGATTAATTACTTAAAATTGTCATAAAAAACATTTATGTAAAATGAAATTAATTAGTATACGTAAAAATTAAATTTTCACAATAAAATTTTTTAAAACAAAACAATAATTATCAAAAAGTCAAAATAATAAAAATAAATTTAAGTATGAATATGAAAATAAATTTAAGAGATGGCTATTTTTAAAAAACGTTTGGTTATTTGTAGTATTTAATTAACTTTCAACGCTTTTTCTAATTTCTAAATTAGTTAGTTAGTTTTATCTTCTTCTTCGATGATATATTACATTGATTGTATAGCCATCAAAAGTTAATAAAAAATATTCCAATAAAATTACTTAAGCCCTATAACACTAATTATTCGTTTTAGATATACCTAAACTTTAAAGGATCTTAAAGTGAGTTTTACAAAGGTAGGTAAGATGGCGGCCATAGCTCAGTGGTAGAGCTCCTGACCGGCAATCAGAGGGATACGGGTTCGAGTCCCGTTGGCGGCAAGGTGGCGGCAAGTATATTTTCTCGGAAGAGTTTTTCAATGAAGATGAGTGCTTCAGGCTGATAATTATGTCTTATAATAATTGTTACCCTTTGTGACGTGATATTCAATCATTGAAGATAAAATTAACATCTTTCAAACAAAACACTTAAAACAGAAATATCAGAAAAAGATTCGGTCGCCTCTAGGAATTGAACCTTGCTGGGGATTTTATTAACTTCGGTGATTAAATATGTAAATATTGATGGTTGTTACTGTAACAGAAAAGGATCATGATTATCAATATTATTAATGATTCATGTCATCGTGTTGCTTGGTTAGTGTGGTATGTTGAGATGTGAATTTTAGTCACTGACCATAGATGACGTTGAGTTATCGATATTTGTCAATGCATAAGGTAGATAAAATAGCAGAAGCTCTAGCATGGTGAAATCGATAACTTTACAATATCAGATCGATAGGCGTAACTTCCGATGATTTTATATCGATATCTCGAGCACAGTTTCGCCGTCGACAGTTTTGATGTAAGTGTTTGATGGTTATTACTGTATCAGAAAAGGATTGACGAATTTTTTCACAGATTTTTCCTTTCGCAGAGGACATAATTTCGAATATTTCATTTAGTCATATCGACCAGCGGATGTTTTAGTTTTAGAAGCGCAGCGGCCGGAATTGGCCAACCTTCATGTACAAGGTTATAGATTTTATTCCAAAGGCCTGAACACAGCTCGCGTTGAACAATTCTTATTGTCCCATCAGTGGTTTTATTGTAGATAAGCAAAATCAATGGTAACTCACTAAGAGAAATTCTATATATTATGAGTATAAATGCTACAGATAGAAGGACTTTGGTTTTTAAATCACAACAACAACTGTTTGGATCACGCTCGTCTTAACTAAAATTAAAGATTTAATTAATAAGAGATAACTTTGTATAAACCACTTTTTTAATAAACAATATCGACATGTTTCAATAACAATGTTATCTTCTTCAGAATATGTTAATATAATGAAAAATAAAAGACAAACAAGTATAGACAAATTAGAATAAACTATAACATAGACGAAATATTAAAAAGTAGAGGTGATTAATTACTTAAAAATCATAAAAATAGTTATACAAAATTAAATATAAAAATTATTTAAAGAAATTTATTATCCAAATGCAATTTTATTTTTCTTTAAACAATTTTTATATTTAATTTTGTATAACTATTTTTATGATTTTTAAGCAATTAATCACCTCTACTTTTTAATATTTCGTCTATGTTATAGTTTATTCTAATTTGTCTATACTTGTTTGTCTTTTATTTTTCTTTGTTAACTTTAACTTACCACTTTGGTAATTTTGTTAACAATGTTATCTTCTTCAGAATATGTTAATATAATGAAAAATAAAAGACAAACAAGTATAGACAAATTAGAATAAACTATAACATAGACGAAATATTAAAAAGTAGAGGTGATTAATTACTTAAAAATCATAAAAATAGTTATACAAAATTAAATATAAAAATTATTTAAAGAAATTTATTATCCAAATGCAATTTTATTTTTCTTTAAACAATTTTTATATTTAATTTTGTATAACTATTTTTATGATTTTTAAGCAATTAATCACCTCTACTTTTTAATATTTCGTCTATGTTATAGTTTATTCTAATTTGTCTATACTTGTTTGTCTTTTATTTTTCTTTATATTAAAATATCCTGAAGAAGATAACATTGTTATTGAAACATGTCGATATTGTTTATTAAAAAAGTGGTTTATACAAACTTATCTCTTATTAATTAAATAATAAATAATGCCACAAAGTTATTTTGCAAAGATTTAAGAATTAAAATTAAAGAACCTATTTTTTTTCATACGGAGAAAATTTTAAACCTAACCTGAATTAAACATCGTTGTCATTTCGGTTTCTGAAATAAACGATAAGAATCGAAATAAAATGGTGTATTGGTCAGATTTAAAAAATCCAGTAAAAAAACAGAGGGTCGATTTAAAATTTTGATTATCATTCTTATAAGTAATTCAATTCATTCTTATTTACAGTTAAAAAAAACTTAAAATAAGACTTAAGCCACCACAACTCAAACGAGTATCGATTAAAAAACTTAAATCATGACTTTAGCAACCTCAACTCAAACGATTACCGATTAAAAAACTTAAATCATGACTTTAGCAACCTCAACTCAAACGATTACCGATTAAAAAACTTAAATCATGACTTTAGCAACCTCAACTCAAACGATTACCGATTAAAAAACTTAAATCATGACTTTAGCAACCTCAACTCAAACGATTATCGATTAAAAAACTTATATCTACTTTAGCAACCTCAACTCAAACGATTATCGATTATAAAAACTTAAATCATGACTTTAGCAACCTCAACTCAAGCGATGATTCGATTAAAAAAACTTATATCTTGACTTTAGCAACCTCAACTCAAACGATGATTCGATTAAAAAACTTAAATCATGACTTTAGCAACCTCAACTGAAACGATGATTCGATTAAAAAAACTTAAATCATGACTTTAGCAACCTCAACTCAAACGATTATCGATTAAAAAACTTATATCTACTTTAGCAACCTCAACTCAAACGATTATCGATTATAAAAACTTAAATCATGACTTTAGCAACCTCAACTCAAGCGATGATTCGATTAAAAAAAACTTATATCTTGACTTTAGCAACCTCAACTCAAACGATGATTCGATTAAAAAACTTAAATCATGACTTTAGCAACCTCAACTGAAACGATGATTCGATTAAAAAAACTTAAATCATGACTTTAGCAACCACAACTCAAACGGCGATTGCTCATTCCCACTAAATTAGCACCTCGTTCCAGCGAGGAAGATGTTGCTTTAAATGTAATGAAACCTTAAATTTCTTCCCTTTCCTTCCGCCTCACAACACACACATCCAATATTGAGTACACAACATTCCCGCTGGCGATGGGCATAGAGATTCTAATTATGAAATTCAATAAATTGAATATTTTTGAAAAGATATAATCTTTGTTGTTAACTTGCCAACATTTTATGGAGGTAACTATAGAGGCTAACATTTTTTTGAAATAAAACAATCACTTTGTTTGTAACCACGTCTTAATAATTTATTTTTTTCAATACCGACCACTTTCGCTTAAACAAGCATCTTCAGGTTATAAAATTAAACTGATTAACAAAGTTACTGCTTTCTACCAAAATATATTTACATATATATATTTTTAGTTTTATTAAATGTTCTTTAACAATAATCTTTTATACTTATCTGAGACACTATCAAGGTTACAAACCAGTTCTTAGAACACATGTTTTGAATGAAAAAGGTAGCTTCCAATAATACGGAAAAAAATGGTCGAAGACAATATTGTTAATTCTGAAATTTGAATTATGAGAATGACAAATACAACTCTTATAAGAGCTCGCAATAGCCGCATTGGTAAAAAGCGTTTGTCCCGGTAAGAAGAGAGGTTCTGAATTCGTGTCTTATTTTTTCATATATTGTCATCTTCTTCTTCAATGGAATTAATTTGGTTAAAATATTAATATAATTTATTTATTGCGTTTTTTCTTGGAACAGTGACCAACTCAATTTTTTCTTTAGAAAATGTAATATCTTCACTTCGCGCCATTCGCTAACCGTCAAGTTGACTCCATTAGAGTAATGGATCATTTGTGAACCACAATGGGGGTCTTGTTTCAGACCTCCTGCCTTTTCGCGTTTATGAGAATTATAAAAAGAAAGGCTATCGACAATTAATTTTATTTAACACCAACAAAACAGTTTTGTTTATACTCTGGGTTTCACCCTCGATAAATAATAATTATTATGGTATGTTCCGTGTATTTAATGTGAACGTCAACTATTTTTAGTCCGGCGTTATGTGGACTGGTGAATACGCCACGTAATTTTAATGACGCCGAAGGATTGAATATTTTTTTAAAGCTTGAACGTAATTGATGGTACCTACCTACTTCTACGCCGTTCAGGGTCATAAAACAAAATAATCATTACCTTGTAAGTTGTAAGAAGATTCATATTTTACACGGAAACAACAAATACCATAAAAAATCGTACTAATAAAATCATCGAAACAAAGCCCATATCCCTATGAATATTTTGTTAATACCTAGTGGTTTTCTTTGTCTCTTCAATTTGCCTATCTATGTAGATATATGTTGTCGCTTCGTTTCATTCATTCTCTTCACCTGACCCACATATTATTTGTTTACGCAAACATATTGATTTTCGCTCTATTTTTTGTTTTCACAAATGAAGTATCAAAAAACATCGTTCATGAACATTATTTATTTCTGTAATCCATTAAATTTTTCGAACGTAATTTACATCACCTTGATTATAAATTTGGTACCCCAAACGTCACAGTTGTATCCGAAACTAGTAATTTTCAAAGAAATTTGTAAGTACTTATGTATGTTTGTATATAATATTGAGGTATAAAAACTTAAGTACTTAGTTTAATGTGTGAAAAGTGTGAATAAAGCCAGCGATCGTGATAAGGAATGTTTTCTCCGAGAGATTTATAATAACCGAAACATGGCTTTCTTTGTTTTCTAGCTGCGGATCATGTGAACTTGGAACGGTTTACGTAACTACGTAGAAGTGATACAGGCGGCCGCGGCGCACAGTGAAGCCGAGACGGCAAAATAAATTTTCTCAAAGTAGGTACCTTAGTTTTTTTGATCGATAGCGCTTAATATTGTATCCACTCATATAGTTCTTAAATTGTTCAGGTTATCATTACTTACTGTCAAGTAGTACCTACCTACTGTTTGACATTTAAATGTTTTTGAAGTAAAATTTCTTTACGCACGCTTCTTGACTTGGGGAGTAAGCTGGTGATTGCGTGACAAGAGCGTTAAGAAAAATGTGATCGTACGAGGTGAACGGAAGTTGAGAGGGAGATATAGGTTAGTGAAGATAGAAAGAGAGAGAGAGTTACGTTTCGTATATTACTATAGGGGCAAGAGCAAGAGGTGCGAGCACACATCTTCTTTCTCTCTTTCTCTCATAGCCAGTTACGTTTCGTATATCTAAGACATAGTGCAGGCCTATTGTCTGTATCACACTGCAGGAGCAAGAGAGAGCAGTGCGCGCGCACACATTCTTTCGCTCTTCTTTCATAAGTTAGTGAAGTTTTACTTCAGTCGTGTGGTTTAAAGCACACTCGTTTTTTAATACATATTCATTTATTATTGAAGTGAAAACTTTTTTAGCACTGTTGTTATTTGAAACTCGATGAATTGGAAGCGAGCGACTCTAAAAAGAGACAAACACTTATGTACATCTATAGGATTTCTGGATTTACGTCACCTTATTTATCTCACATTGATAAAAAGTTCTTTGTAGTCTCCCCACTAGTCTGCATTAGTTTTCTGAAGGTTTCAATTCTATTGCCTGTGAACTGCGCACATGATTTTTTTATTATTTAATTCTGGAAAATCAATGCTTTACTCTAGGTGCTATCTTTACTGGAAGTAGTATCACTCATACAGTCGGACGACTGACGATTTAGCGCTGACGAGTTCCTCGTACGCAGCGCGTACACTAAAACGCTTCTTTAATTCACCTACATATCGCCGCAATCGACCAACATACGCAACGCGTCGTACGCATCAGACGTAAGCTTGTACCTGTTTCTAGGCTTAGAATTTATTTCTTTACTTTGCTAAAACTTGTGTTTTTTTAAATAATTGATCATTTTATATGGTGTGGAATTATGTAATTATATTTTTCACTCCCGGCAAGAGACTTCTTGGCGTTTGCCGAACACTAAAGCAGCAAGGGCGCTCGTCCGCCCTGTACAACCGTGGTCCTTCAATTATGGAAACCTACAATTTTGGATAAATAAGGATGTTTTTTTAAATATCTTCAGATTTATTTATAACTAGTACATTGATAATTTTCATTGGAACGTTTATAAAATTTAAAAAATTACGATCGGCTAAGCTAAAGATTTTATTGTTTTTAATAATAATTGGCTTAAAAAAAATAATAACTACTTGTCGTTTAGTAATCTACACGTTTTTTTTGTAAAATTGCTTCTCTATAATTGCGGTAACACTGTGCGGCGCGGCTGTGGGAGCTACTTACACTGGCTGAAGCTATGTTCTAGCTACTAGCTGCTAGACTGCCAGACCTTGGCGGAACAAAGAGATGGGAAATATTAAAACTAGGGTCAAATGTAGCTACCTAGCTAGGAGTATTAACGTGGGTATGCACCAACTTTGAAGATCGCTGATAATAAACTCTTGCGCCTGAATATGAACAAATAGATTGTATTCCTTTTGTATTCAGTGTTACCTACAGGCTTTTATGTTTGAATTTTAGTCAAAGAGATGAATACTTTAGTTAAATAGACGTTTATTTATATTTATAAATTATACACAGCTACAACTAAGGATGCGATCTTTAATTTTTTTTTAACAATTCTTCAAATTTTTTAAGTAAATTTTCACGTTTTGTGAATGTTCTATTCGTAGTTTGTCATTATTTCAGATAACTGTTGTAAAATTATACGATAACAGGAGTTGAATAGAACTTACACAGAACGTGAAAATTAACTTATAAATTTTTGGTTAAATGTTCAAATTTTTTTAAACAACTCATCCTAAGCAAACCACTATATTCGTTTCATTATACTCCATTAAATATATCTAACGCCATGAAATTTACGTGACTTCCGCTGTTCGAAATACGACTTTCCAGATGTTTTTGCAACAAACCTATGTGATGTGGTTTCTGAAAATTGAAAATCTGTTTGTACGTCTCAGAAAACATTCGCAAACGTTGAGCTCTGTTGTATTGAAAAATGCAGGATGTTCTTTAATATATGTACTTCCAAAGATGGTAGTTCTTTCTAAAAATCAGTTGTGATTTGTTTTATATATTTTTATCTAATTACTTCCTCAAATTGTCTTGCGCTAAGGTGAACAGCGACTATTTCTATTTACTTTTGTGCTGCAAGTACATCGGAATAACGGTGTGCCGAAACCTTGGTCAAATTTAACTGCCCAAAGCAGGTAACTTCGTATAATAATATCTCGGTTTGATTGCCTATTGAATTTATAAAACTTCGCCATAAATCGAGAAAATCGATTACACGCACTGGTTCCATTATTTTGTTCGAAGTCTTCGAATCAGCAGCCGTCGCGTCGTGAGAAGTAGGCAAATTATAGTTTCTCGAATATATATTAATGGTATTTATATTCAAACAACTTAAAATTAAATAAAACTACCACAAAACTGTGCCAGTTTTATTTAACATTTTAATATGTAACGAATTGGTATGTGTGCCTACATATTGTTTAAGCGAAATATTCTTTAATTTTCCATCAACGAGAAAAGACGCAGAGAGAAAGTAGATGTTGTCAAGTCCAGAGAAGTTTGCTCAACCTTACAAATTGCCAAAATTTGCTTTAGAATTGTTACGTATCTATTAGGTTTTGAACACCCCTCTACCTACGATTTATTTTCCTTAGCTTTCCTTTACTGACTTTTCTAAATAGCTTCACTTATGTTATTATTTTAGTATCTTCTTCATTTTCGTTCGATTTGAAGATTAAGAATCCAGATTTTGCATATTTTATTTATTAACACTTTACAACCGATTAAGAATTAGGAGACCAGGTTTCCCTATACTTAATATAGCTGGGTTACCCGGCTTCGCTCAGGACAATAAGATAGTGTTCTGGAATGTTGCACAATGATGTTCCCGATTTCCTATTCCTGATCATTCCACGACATACTCCGCCACTCCTTCCACAACTTTCTACAGCTCTATGGAACCTTCTAGAACTTTCCAGAAGACTGTTCTAGAAATTTCAAGAGGGCGAAATTTTCTGCCCTTATATCTTTAAAAGCACGCCCTTTAGGTAAAAACGGATACCCTTATTCCCTAGGGGGATAGAGATCTACCACACCATATAACTCCCTTGATCGAACCGGGACTCGTTTCTGAGTTTTTGCGAGCTGCACGTTTTTTTGGACTTTCTTTTATAATATATGCCATATTCAAATAAATAAAATGTTACTCCTTACATGTCCTTTCCCGTGCGTTCCCCTCCAGCGTTCCACTTCCACCTTCCCCACCACCGCTCTCCCGCTCCCCCGTCCCGCCAACCCCCCTGGCACTGCATTTCTTGACTCCTCTCCCGCCCGGCCCGTAGCCGAAACTTTTTTCTAATACTAACAATTTTAAACTCGTGATATCTTTCTAATTAAATATCCGAATTGAAAAATTCAAAAATTTAAATAAAGTTATTGAAGCTGTCTTGAATATGAAGTAATTTATTTTGATAAGGATTAAAACTAAGATACAAATAAAGAGCCTTTTCAAGCGGCGACATTTAAATTAAATTTTTAAAATAAAAGAATACTTATTGTGGCATAACCAAAATAGTTAGACATATGCTGTTGCGACCTTTTTTGTAAATAATGATGTGTTGTACAAAGTCGTAGTACATTATTTTATTCTATCGTCAATAGTTTTCGCAGCGCACGCGATTTAAAGAATATTTTAGGTTTTTTTTTACACCCTGGGTTACATTATTGAAGTTTTAGTAAGGATACCTATTTTTTTTAAAATATAATATAGCCTATGTCACCCAGGGATAGTGTAGCTTCCCAACAGCGAAAGAATTTTTCAAATCGGTTCAGTAGTTTCGGAGCCTATTCGATGCAAACAAACATACAAACAAACAAACAAATATTACCTCTTTATATAGTGTAGTAGATAAATAAAAAGGAATGATTCAGGTATCTACGCTAAGCGTGCACCCCAGACTTGAAATATTGGAAACATCTACATTCTACATCTATCAATGATCTACATAGTATTATTTAAAGCAAACATTGAAAGAAATATTCCGTTACTTTTGGAAAGATGACGGAATTTAAAAAAAGTTCTTCTACAATGTACCTAAGAACAACAAATAAGCTTTAGCTTTACTCGTACCTAATCATTACAAATAATTTATTATTTAGAGGAAGTTGCAAAAACATCAATTTAAAGGGACGACAATGCTAAAATATTTATTGCTAAGTAAAGGTGTTTGTTGAAATTCATAAAATATTTAAAAATTTCCACCGCTGACTGAAAATGATTTTCAAAACTTACACTAATATAATTTTTTGCAATAATATAAATACACCATACTAGAAAAAAACATGAACATCAACTAGGTACAATTAACGAAAAAAAAACACATCTTTTTGAAAAAAATCTTGCGGATATCAAGATATTGGTGAAACGGAATCCACAATTTTATTCTCATTCAAATTGTTACTCGTAAATAGTAGACAATACTAGTCCCATCTAGAGATCGTATGTGACCTCATCTTTCTAGTATCTTCTATTTTATTCGTTTTCAAGCAAGACGCGTGAGTAGGAAGAGGACCAACGTCGATGACGTCAGTAAGAGCTCTCGCTAGGACTAGATTAGTATTGTATTTATTTTAGTACTGAAAAAATAGTACGCACAATATGTTTACCGCCAATACGCATTTCATTGTTAAATCACCTATAATATAATTATTACTTTTGCTAAATCAATAATTTCAACCCATGGATGTATTAGTGTCACGAATAGTCGAAACACACACTCTATAAGTTCTCCCGGTTTGTTCGTACATTAGAATGGGACATACCTACTGCTACTATTTATAACTTAGCTTAGTGTAGTGTTAGCGTTTTTGGTGAGTTTGTTTTCGGCAGATGCCTATAAGTATGAGTAGTTAACTATGTTTGCAGTAAAAAGGTCAAAATAATGTACTTACGAAACGATTTGTGTTGTGTTTGCAGTAAAATATTTGTACTTCCTACACAATTCAAAACTTGCACATTACAAAAAATGTAGGGTTATATGGTACTAGCTGCAATCCTACTAAATTATAAATCTTGTTTCCTTTTACCTACTTAAGAGATAAATTTCTTGGGGTGAAATTGTTTAATTTGTTGAAGTGTAAACTTCTTTAGCAACGTTCTGATTTGAAAATCGATGAAACGAAAAATAGATAAAAAAAGACAAACACATACATCTATGGGATTTACCTTCGAGAGAATGAGATAGAATAATTGGTCTCCTTTTTGTTTAGTGCTTCGTACTCCCCACTCTTGTCCACTTTAGTTTTCTGAAGGTTTCACTTCTGCCGCTTGTGTATTGCACACTCAGATTTTTTTTAAAAATATTAATTTTTAAGTTGTTTCTATATAATTATACATATTTATTATATTTAAGTCTTCTGCTAAATCAATATCTTTGACGTAGAATAAAATCAAAGTTTAAAAAATCTCAGCATGCAATTCTCATGCAGTAGAAGTGAAACTAGAAAATCGCTAGATGTGGCTTTCATTTCTTTTGCCTGTTTATTTTAAAGTGGTTTGAAGATTTGATATTGAATTTACAAAAATAAAAAAGGTTTATTTTCTTGGATTTGGTAGGTTTCGAACCTTCGTTCGCTGGATGTCTCTCTGGGCGCTGGTAGTCGGATGCTTTATGCCGCGGCGCTATTGGAGGCCCTTAGTCGTGAATTTACCGCATTATATTAGAATCGAGGACCGTCAAAATAATAAATTTTAGTTACGCACTTCCGTTTCATCCGAATTTCAAATCACTAACGGGGCTAAAGAAGTTTAACTTCAAAAATTTACTTTAATTGTTTTGTATGACAAACAACAAGATAAAAAATTATGGACTTTTCGAGTAGCAGGTGTAGGTAGATAGTTTTATGGTAAAATAGGTGGAAAAAACGGAACTGTCATGTCGTATCGAAAATTTATAGAAAAAATGTGATGTTTTAAAACGGGGTTCGTTTTTTAATTCAGATTTCCTGACCGTTTCATAATGGCAACATTATAATGTTTTTAACAATCTGAAAATCTTATGTATCTTATTCTGTATGTTGTAGGTTGTATCCTACTTTTTGTTTGCGCGATGCGTATCGTCATCCGAATGCGTCACAGGTCTGAATGCCAGAGCAGCTGTGATCTGCGTCAACAGATCTGCTAGTACTATGTCATGATTATTACCAAATCGTATGTTTGTATGTAGAAACCAAGCTGGGAATTGAAATAACTCAACTTCAACACGCGTACCAAACCAACCCACACACGCAAACGGGAGTAACACACCGTTATGAATATATGTACCTGTGCATTATACAATGCAGCTAACCTGCCTTCTGCTTAGAACACCTGTCGAACCAGAAAATCGTTAAAATATTATTGGAATTAATTGAAATTTCACAATTTTTATAATATAATATGTAACTGGTGTATATATGGCAGACTATGGATGAGGAATATGGGAAAGTACCTGAATTTTCAAGAAACTTTTCTAATCTGAATAGAGGTCTCATACCAGGGCGATGCTAAGAGTATCTTTCATTCTGGAATGTGCTTAAAATATTATTTATATTATTTTAAAAGATTAAATTATTGATATCACACAATTAAATCACATTCAATTTACTTGTGCATGCCGGGTTTTGTTTCGTCTTTCGGATTGCTATTCGAGAGCCTTACCCATCGATCACGGAGGCCGTCGATGTACATAATTTTCTAATAATTATTCGCTTTTGATAGATATTGAAGAATTCCAAATTAATTATAAAAGGCAGATCATACATACTGTATACGTCATAATAAAAGCTTTTTTATACCTTTATAACTCCATTCATCCAGTTAAAATGTAAAATAGTCTGTATATAGCTATCGTGTTAATGTGAAGATGAATGAACATCATGTTACTCGTCCTGAGCAGGAAAGAACTATCCGAATTTGACCCTGGCCTGGCAGCCAGGCAGGTCCTTGCGTATCATCTCAAGGCGAACGGCTTAGTTTGGGTCGATAACAAATCTAATGTTAACATAAAAATGTCTGGATCACTTCAGTCAAAGGCGACTTATTGGGCCATTTAAAGACCTCAAATTAAATAAGTCATTTTCTGGTTTTTATGTAGGTACTTGGAAATGCAAAAGGTTACCTGAGCCGTAAAGACTTGGACTACTTGAGAATGTTTATTATTTTGCTAAAAGTTTAACGACGGAATTGGAGTTGTTTATTGACTAAAAGCAGGCTCGATGATAGAGTTCGCCATGGGCGGGTCTAGGTATATGTAAGCATATAAAAGGTAGCTCATTGAAGAACGTAGTAAGAGGGCGCACAAATTTTAATATTTTGCCAAATTTCACGCAGTCGTAAAGAGTCGGGACCCTTTGAATTCCACGTTGTTGGGAGTCAAAAAAATAACCGCGTCTGGTGACCGGTGACCACCATGTCCGCGCCAATGCAAGCTGTATTTTTATTCAATTTTAAGTTGGTTTCTGGACTTGCTACAAAAGTTCTATTTTGTATTGATTTTCTTTATTATTTTATTCGTGCCTTATAGGGGGGGCTGCTCTACTCAAATATCTGTATAAACTAGTAGGCACAGAACGTTGGTATCCTGCAGTGAAAAGATAAACTTAGTGCGTTCAGATAATCCTGGTTTAGCCTAGCTCCTGGTTTAATAGTTATTTTAACGTATATATCTCAAAATTAAAAGTTCCACTGAAATTCACTTATAGTAGTGAACCGTTGTCAACAAAATGAGCAATCGTTGGGTTTAATTAGACATAAATCTCTCTATCCCAGGTGCAACAAATGCTCATCAATTGCACTTAGCGCTTAATGCACTTAATCGTTAATATTCATTTTTTAGTGCATTTCAGAACGTGAGAAAAATAATGCTGTCTCTTTTTAATCTTTAGTCTAATCTTTCGTTAATGATATTTATTATTATTTGTTAATTTAACGTTTAAAATGGCCCCACCTTACATCTCTGAATTATGCGTCCCGGAAAATACCGGTCCGAGGCAATTAACCCTTAGATCGGCAACTTCATCTGCTATAGACAGACTAATAGAACCCAAACGAAAGCCAAATACTAAGTTCGGAGATCGTGCTTTCGGAGTATCTGGGCCTAAGGCTTGGAATAGACTCGCTCCGGAATTAACATGAATAAAAAGCCCAACAGAGTTTAGGTCCAAACTAAAAACCTACCTTTTCGGACTCTCATACCCTTAACTTAATTTAAATAAACCTATCTGAGAGTATCATACTTGTATTGCCTATGATATGTTCACACTTTTCATACTGAATTAAAATTACTCGAATCCTTACACATCAATCTGTCTCTCGGAAGATCAAATCCTTGTACTACTGCACCGCCCACCATTAAATGTTGCTTTTAACTTCCAAAATACATTCATTAAAGAAAATATTACATATTAATATTAACATATTTTCAGGATTAAACAACATGTGTTCACAATTATGTCCTCTGCGTGCGAACTCTATCTAAATTTCTTTAAATATACAATAAACAGTGTTAATTTCAAGCGACCTCCCAGGTAAGTATGGTCCTGTATTAATTCATTTTTAGGCAGCATCGCGTTCATTGGTCAAAATATTGTACATATATTTTCGTATCGGTGATCAATGAACCGGTGTATGCAATTTTTAGCCATAAGTTGTTTTTAATTGTTTGTCTAGCTTGTAGTCTTTCTAGATTTTAGGCATGTATGGTAAGTTTGTACAGCGTCCTTGAGGTGATTTTTCACAAAAACGGCTCTATATAAATCGTCCAAATATTATTATTATTAATGGGTTATTGACTAGATAACTCTAATTTATTTGTAAAATGACATCAGGTTAACAAGATTACAACAAAAATATAAAATTTTATTAGAAGTTGGCGCGACTTGAAGCATAAAAAATATTACTTAATTCAAAGAAGATTTGGAAAAGTCATAAGAACGATCGAGTGGTGTGATTGCCGAGTGATAATATACATGTGTCGCCGCGCCCGTAATTTCATTATTCCATACACTTTGATGTGAATAGAGACTCATAGGGGTTAATAAAAAAACACATTTCCTGTTTCTCGTTTCGAATAAGCAAACAAACAACAAGAGCAGCGAAAATATTTTGCAAAGAGCTACTTGACGACTATTTTGTTTTTTATTCGGTTCAGTGAAGATTTTGATTATGAGCAGTTTGTATTTAAAAAAACTTTTAAATCTTTTTTTTGGTGACTGGACAACTCAGAAACAACTCAACTCAACACTCCTTTGGAAATTCATTAAAAGTGATGAAAAAAATAAATAGAAAAATTGGTTAAATGCGTTTGGTTAGGTTTTGGGCTATTTTTCAATTTTTTTTTGTTGCTTTTAAAGACTTTTCAAAAAGATGTTGATTTGAGTTGATTCTGAGTTGTCATGGAACCCTAATTTTCATAACCCCGGCAATTTTTTTAATGGATTTTTAATGGAGCTTACTTGACCTACAGACTTTTCTAACCTAAACAAGATGTGGTTTTATTATTATTTATTGAGTTATTAGTTTATACTACATGAATATAAACTAATAATCACAATGTAACATTTCATTTGATAAATTTAAATATGTTTACAGTAAGCATAACATTTCTTTTTAAATACATTAATTCTTTCTTCATTCTTCATACTTTCAGGCATTTCATTATATCTATACATTAGGCAGTTCTGTGATTTTGATTTCTTCATTTGTGGCAATCGAACTCTGTTTATATTTCTTGTTTCATAATTATGTACGTCTCTATTAAAAACAATTGCATCCTTAAAGTATTTTGGCATTTGGTTTTTCATAATTTTTTTCACAAAAATAAACACATTAAATAGTAGTCTTTTTTTATTGGAATCCAATTTAGCTCCTTTCTCATTTGATTAATCCTTGCGTATTTGCCTTTTCCCAGTATACATCTCATAGCTCTGTTCTGTATAACTTCTTAACTTCTAGTTTGTATTGGGATTAAAATAATTACTACAGAGAACACGAGAGTGGAGTCCAGGCTGGTAGTACCCAGGAGAAGTTACAAAATGAGATTATATAAGAAACTCGACGATCCGAGACGATTTAAACATTGAGCCATTGTTACTCTTCATAGAAAAATCTCAGCCGAGGTGGATTGGACACGTACTACAATGTCTGATGGCCGAATTCTGAGGAAAATATTGAGTGCAATTTCATAGGGTAGACGTCCAGTGAGCCACCCTAGATACAGTTGGGCGAGGCAACTCCAGAAACTGTGTGAAGAGAGGATGGGACTGCCATGGACAGAGGCCGCACAATCAGCGCAAGACAAGGACGTATGGAGGCACCTTGTCGATGCAGTGGGTCCCCGACCCGAATAGGATAAGGGGAAAAAGATGGTGATGACTATATAGACCATGATCGTAGATATAATAGATATATTACACAGGTGCAATATGAACAAAATATTAGTTTACAAATTTCTTAACAACGTGCCATTGCTAATATCGTTAATTAAACTGCCATGAATTATTATTTAAATGATTATCTTTGACGCATTTTATAAGTCAGTATACAGCTGAAATTAAAAATCTGGTGACTGATTTTTTTTTTAAATTTGACTGAAAAAATCCAACTTTAGACTCGATTTAATCGAAAACAAAAGCTCAAATAAAAAAAGTTCAACAACAAATACGGCACCAAACGTGATGTAGATTCACCAGTTTCATTTTTGTTCTACAAGTCTGTACAAAAATCAGAACAATTGTTTTTAAACTAGATATTATCTCGGATAAATAAATCCGATTTTATTTATGTGGAACACCTACTGACCGTTAGCTTTCAACTTTTCTGTGTCTTGTTCTTTTTCATATTTCGTTTAGATTTGTAAGTGTTATCATCTTATTCAATGATATATTACATTCATGGGAATAACCTTAGAGTTATTATATTAGAGTTATTCTAATAAAAAAACGAGTGTGCTTTAGACCACACAACTGAAGTAAAACTTCTGATCCATCTATATGATAGGAAGAGAGAAAGAAAATGTGGGCGCGCACTTAGTGATATACGAAGCGTTCGCCTCGCTTTTCGTAACGCTCTCGTCACGCATTCGCTAGGTTACTGCCCAAGTCAAGCGTGCGTAAAGAAGTTTTACTTCAAAAATTACACGCGGTTGCAGTGAAACCTTCAGAAAACTAAAGTAGACAAGAATGGGGAGGCTACGAAGTACCGTACAAATATAAGACCGATTACACTATCCCATTCTCTCGCAGCCTATAGATGTACGCGATTGTCTATTTTAGTGTGGCTATTTTTCGTGTCATCGAGTTTCAAATCACAACGGTGCTAAATAAACTTTCACTTCAATAATACTAATCATAAACATGTGTGAAATAATATCCTTCGAACCCTGATTTTTGGTAATCTGGCATTATTTTAACACACCCAGCCCATCGCAGTGTTAGAACATAAAGATTCTAACGATGGTCTCATGATCAATTAGATTTTCTAGTTGGTGGTTTATTTTAAATCAGTATTTCCCATTTTACTAGCACAGTTCCAAAGATTTTTCGATGCCTTCGAAGACTGCTTACTTTTTGTAGTGAAATTTTTATCAGCACCGTTGTTATTTGAAACTCGATGAAACGAAAAATAGCGACATTAAAAGAGACAGACCCATAAATCTATAGGATTTATCCTGCGATAGAACTAGAGAGACCAATCGTTCTTTGTGCGGTGTTTCGTAGCCTCCTCACTTTTGTCTACTTTAGTTTTTAGAAGTTTTCACTTACACTGCGTGTGAACTGCCCATTCTAATTTTTATTCACTTTGGGTTTAGCATCAGGTCTCCCAATCGTGGGTATTATGTACGTAAGGGTTTTATTTATATTAAATTAGTGGTCTTTTTTCTATTACTTTTATATTTTCGACACGAGTAGTCCCTTACAAATATACATTTTTGATTGTAACATTTCCGAGTTGTAAGTTTAAAAAAATCTATTAATCTATACTAAGCCAATTAAAAATGCATGCAAGAGACTCGTTCTTTATTATTATTCAGATGCCCGAAACTAACGCGAAACAAAGCAACGTGCTAGTGAATTGTATCCCCGCCATAGAAAATCTTCAAGTAGTGCGTGGAATTTTATGGTTCAGCGTAAAAAAGGAGTTGTTTGTACTATGATGCGGTGTGTTTTTTTGGGTTTGTTTGATTTCGGCGCATTTTTAATTCGAGTGGTCCCGCGCGGATAGCTCGGCGGCAACGTAGACTGACCTTGGCTGGCATTCTTTATTGCGTCGTCTAATACACCAACACGGCGCGCCCACACACACACACACACACAAACACTCACTCGCAGGGCCGCCGCGGTAAGCCTTCCGATATTCTAAACAAAATCCTTGTATTGGGGCTCTGCCGTAGGTCCAGCGACAGGTATCTATATTTGTAAAAATGAATCCCCGTGTCCCTTGGTTAAGGCATAACTTCAGAACGACTTTACCTATTTCATTAATCTTTTTTTTTTAAATACTTTGTAGAAGGTTCTTACGAAAAGAAAAATTGAGAAAATTGCGCATAAAATTGGATTATTTCAGAAAACTTAAAGACTATTTTAACATCACACGTTTGACAGTTCGCGCGTTTGATGAATGAAATGAATTTAGCAGGCAGTTTTTTTTGTAACAATAGAATTGTCTATGGATTTTTTTCAAATTATAGATAATTTAAATAGGTACCTACCCATTTTAGATACCAAATTAGATTAATTGTTCTTATAATATACAAAAATGATTATTTGTAACATATTAAAAATGAAGAAAAAATGTAACAGGTGGCACACGAGCTGTTTGAAAACTGAATGTACTGAGACTGAATATGTGGCACGCGAGAGGGGGGTTTGCGGGACGGGGGAGCGTTAGAGGGGTGAGGGTAGGTGGCGAAGGTAGGGGAACGCGGGAGGGGAACGGGGACGTACGGGAAAGGACATGAAGGGATAAACAATTTATTTCTTTGATTATGGCATTGCAACGCATGCCCGGAACCAGCTAGTCTTAAATAAAATTAAAATAATTACTAATCACATCCATAAGCACATGTGTGAAGAAATTATTCAATTTTTGGTGACAAATTTGGTGGCAAATCACAAATACCTATAAAACGATAGGTTAAAAAATATCACGTGTCGGGAGGTGAGAAATTTGCTGTTGCATTCTGGGAAACTTGTTGAAGTGAGTTAAACATACTTTACTTCACGTCATGCTCAATCATTTATACACGGTTGACATTTGTCAAATGAGAACTCGTTCTGGTGTTCAACAGCTAGGCTGTGGAATGATTTGCCGGCCTCTGTGTTTCCTCCTTCCTACAACATGGGTCTCTTCAAGACTAATTTTCATACCTTCCTCTCCTCAAAAAGACCCTCCACACAGCATATCAGATGACATGTGTAAGTGTAAAAAAAAACCATTGATTGAATTTACTCTTTCGTTTCAGGCGCTTTCAAAATCAAGGTTCCCTATTTTAATTCCCATGCTTCGTTTTCTTCCGCCTAACAACATTAACTGATTGGGGTGAAATAGTCCCCCAAGTTCCGGGCAATAGCATTAACTCCTAATCACGTACATCACCTGGAAATTAAAAGGTTTATAATATTATTTTTCTCTGGATTGAGTATTTTTTTAAGTATCTAACACCTTGCATTCGATAATTTAAACGAAATGTAACATACATTATACCCTTATTTACTACGTCTTTAATTTTGTTTTCTTCAATTATTATTTATTCGAAAAAATCAAATAAATCAACAAATCTAGACTCTCCGGCTCAGCCCTGACGTCACAGAATAGGCGCTTTTAATATTCCCACGTTTACGGAACGGCGACAGAAATGTAGTTTATCAATGAAATCAGACGGTACAAAAATAAACATACGTTATATAAATAAACATACGTTCCGTAACATAATAATGCTGTAGCTCCTTCTTAATCATGAAAAATGGTGGACAAAAGATGAAACACACACTGTACGTATGTCTGTATCCTTGAAAGGAAAAAAATAGTATTTTGGAGAAAGAGTACTTTTATTAAATATTTAAGAAAGAGCTTTTATTTTTACATGAGGTCCACGCTGGAGGCCCTGAGGAAAATAATTTCCCTCAGGGCCTATGTCATCCTTGTGAAAAAAAACAAAAATGTGTGCGTAAGAGAACTACGTAGGTACTACTGAAAACCATTTATTTAATCTTCCGGATATCAAGTCGACCTTTTCAACCGCTTCCTCTACTTCTTCTGCCTTCCACTTGGAAGGGGGGAGGGATACACCTCCTCTAGGAGAGGAAGGATTTTCTCCCTCCATGTAGATGCTGTGTGGAGGGTTTTTAAGAAAAGGAAGGAGAGGAGAGTTCTGGGAATGAAAAGGGTTTGAGGGGTGGGTAGGAATCTGGGGTTCAGTGTGTCATGGTCATCCGCCTCCAATACCTAGACAAACCTCACCCCATGAACCCGAGCACCCCTGCTAAGTCACCAAACGTTGCCAAACCACTTGGGGTGACCAATGGCAATGGTGATGTTGGTTATCTAATAAAGGTTCCCGGGGTGGCGGTAACCATACCCGCCTCCCAAATTAATTAATTAAGCTGCAGCATTATTACGATAAATACTTTCTTGTACCGTCGCCGTTCCGTTAACGTGGGAATATTAAAAGCACCTAATTCGCTCAAACACCATCACGGACGAGATTTACAAACGACGCACGTGAAGTCATCTGATGCAAAATCCATGGTGCCACTTAACATTTAAATTTGAGGCCGTTTTAGACATTATAAAAATCGCACATAAAATACATATATATTTCACGTGATAAAAACGTAAATTCGAAGTCTCCTTTTACCCGACTGATCAATTGAGTCAGTACATAGTCGGTTTACGATTGCTTGCCTCAGGAATACAGCCAGAATACCTTTCTATTATTACTAAATCTAACCGACAAAATGCTTTTCTGTAGTATGTGCCTCTTTCTGGCGCACGTAGTATGGATGAGGAAGGTGATCAATGGGCATATGTTATTGGAAAGTTTAGACAAACGTAAATAAATATTATAATCCTGATGCTATGTGATTCGTATACGTGGTAGTTTGGAAGGAAGATAACTATTTTTTTCTACTAGGAACCCAACTACTTTTCTAATATCTGATAAAAAAATATTCGAGTGCATTTTACACGCGGTAGAAGCGAAACTTTACCAAGACAATCTCAACCAATACTTTTGAGAAGTCATGATCAAAGTGACCCATGAGCGCAGACTAGCGTGATATCCGTTTCATATCTCAACCAATAGGTGCCTTTAAAAGTGACATCGTAATCAAAGCTGCCAATAAGCGCAGTTGATGCGTCGCAGGTGCAGTAATCGTCATTTCCGTTTCATTCGAAATCCAAATCACAGCGGGGCTATAGAAGTTTCACTTCAATATATATATAATAATATGTATTATACATTGAAAGCTTTGTTTTCGATTGTGGAAAGATTTTTTGAAATTGAAAAGATTTCTGGAATTTCGGGAATAGCTTAGCCTAGGATTAGTTGAAGACTTTTGTATTTAGTTTGTAAAAGACTTCCAGAACTTATTTTTTTCATCTTATAATCAAACATCATAATTCAATCATATATTTTTTTTTTTACATTAACTGCACATAGGTGGCCCTGTTATCGTAATTTTTTGTCATCTTTGCGGTTACTATATAGAGCGTATTTTTAGGGAAGAAAGGAGAGAGAATGGTCTGGGAAGGAAAAAGACATGAGGAAAGGGTAGGAATCTGGAAGTCATCCGTTCTGTTCTGGTTCTCCCGATCCTGCCTGGTGGGCAGATGCATCCGCCATCAAGACCTGGAACAACCTTACCCTATGAACCTTGAAACCCTGCTAAGTCACCAAACGTGAATCGGGGGAACTATGGTAAGGGTATTAGTTATGCGAAGTGGTCGACGTACCCACATCTGTCTCCCAAATTAAATTATAATCAAATGCAACGTGTTTGATTCTTTTGAAGTGAAACTTCTTTAGCTCCGTTGTGATTTAAAACTCGATGAAACGATAAGGAGTGACACTAAAAAGAGACAAACACATACATCTAAAGGATTAACCTGAGAGAGGATGAGATAAAATGAAACCTTACCTACGTATAGTACCTACGAAGCGTTGCGCATTGGCCACATTGATTATGAGCTCACTTTTCGTGGCTCCTATTGGATGAGGTTGTGTGAGTGAAGGTTTCAGTTCTACCGCGAGTGGATGCACTCGATTTTTTATACATAATTTTACGCGTGATGGATGTTTCGCCACTATTATTTATTTTGAGTATCCAACAATCCTCTTTCAATAATAATTATCTTTTCCGTATTGTATTTTCGATGAAATACTTACCTTCCAATATTCAAAACATTTTGGGTGCCGCGGTTCCTCTGGCTCCGGCAGTCATAACAATAATATTATGATGTATTTAAGTAGATACTTATGTGTTGGTACGTACATGTATATAATAATCCGTGAACACGAACAACGAGATGGATACTGATAAACGACGGGCAAAGGTACATACCTTACTTATTGCTTTTTTTTTAACTATTTGAACTACCTAAGTATGTTCAATTTTACTGCAATAATTTTATAATAACTTTTGAAGGTTACACACATCAATTTAATATCATTGATGGTGAAGATAATATTAATAATAAAACACGAAAAAAAACTCATAAAATCAAAATTTAACTGGGAATCGAACTCAGGATCTCTTTCTTACCGGGACAATGCCTTAAACCAGTCGGCCATTGAGACTTATTTAATATTTGTCGATCATCGTGATATCTACATTTGATATCGATCTCGTATTTCAAATTCAAAATTAACAATATTATAATCAACTATTTTTGGCTGCTATTTCTTAATGATTACATATTTCTAAAGAATTTATTATTAACCTAGATAGTGTATCGGATAAACATCCAAACAACAGCCGATTTTTGAAGTGAAACTTCTTTAGCCCCGTTGTGATTTGGAATTCGGATGAAACTGAAATGACGCATTACAGCACCTGTGAAGCATCAATCCGCGCTTTGATTATGACCTAACTTTTCAAGGCTCCCATTGGTTTTGGTAAAGTTTCGCTTCTACCGCATGTGAACTGCACTCGTTTTTTTTTTTATATGGGACACCTGTTGACATTTACTACAAGTCTAGAATGAAAAATGGGTATTCGATGCATATCGTATGATTTAAGATTATCAAAAATAAGTATATGAACAAAAGAAAATATGTTCGTTTTGCTTACTATGTCTATCGAGGACTTAAAGTCAAACATAGTTGTCTACAAAAAAACATTATATGGCTCAAAGTTAAACAAAAACTTACCAACAATTATTACTGGTGTGTCGTTTGTAGGTAATTTTTTTGGCACGTCGAATAATTGGTATTTTTTTAAATATTTAACAGTGTTCGAATTTAAGGCTCCATAGTAAGCATTAAAAAAGAAGAAGAAGATGGTTTGAAAGGGAAGTGTGTAAATACGAATGTTGAAAATTGAAAATATTTATTAAAACACGGCTCGTTTAAAATAGAGCAAAGATATCTCGGCAAATGTCTAAAGTCGCATTTAAAGATACGTTTTGATTTGTTTTGTTCCTCTAACGTGTTAAATTTCAGAACAAATTTATTAATTTTCGGATAATATTTTGCTATTTTTTTATATCTCCCCAAATTTTTTAAGAGCCAGAGAACATAAAGTGTTCAAGAAAAATATGTTATAAATCGGAAGAAATTCAGAATGCTGGGCTTTAAGACTTATAATTATTTATGTGTTTTTTTGTGGATAACGTTAATTGATTTTAAGTAATTGATAGCGGTATATGTAAATAGGAATTTATATTTTTATTCTTCATGCTTGCGAATATGATGAAGCCTCCTTTTGTTTTACGGAACATCATTTGTATGGCAACAGGATTATGTATATACTTTATATACACCATAGGGAACCGAAATATTTTCCGAAATGGTCATAATTTTGTTTGAAGACCCAAAACATTTCCTTTTATTTCCCAACTCACCACTTCATATTTTAATTTTCCCTCCCGGATTCTTTCGGCTTTATGATATCTCCCCAACACCAACATGCTCATAACTCACAACACAGTGGGCACATCAGATCTTATAAATTCTATGCCAGAGTTATTATAAATAGCTGGGTTACCCGGCTTCGCTCAGGAAGTTGATATGAGTTTCAACAGACGTTCGAACCCCCGACAGATTTTGCTTTATATACCAATGGGGAGCCCTACCCACACAAAAAGGCTTTGAATGGTCCACAATGTTACAGAATATTCCACAACATTCGAGAGTGTTCTGAAATATTCCACGATGATCTGAGATGTTCCAGGATATTGATGAACGTTCCAGACTATTCCCCAACTTTCCACAACATTGCAGAGTGTTCTAGAATGTTGTGGAATACTCTCGAATAATCTCGAATGTTCTGGACTGTTCTAGAATTTTCTAGAGGGTGTAACTTCCATCAGGCATCAGGGTGCCCTTACATGTTCAAAAGCACGCCCTTCAGGTAAAAACGGGAACCTACTTCATGGACGGGGCTACCAAACCATATAACGCATTTGATCGTAACGGGACTCGTTTCTGCGTTTTAGCGGCATGCATATTGTGTTATACTTTTTTTATAAGATATGTTGATTATCCCAAAATATTAATCAATGTTTTTTAATTGTTTTAGGACGGTTTTTTGTTGGGGAATAATAAGCGTGAACTTATTATTCGTGTTGTATGAATGAACCGGATATATTTTCTTAAACATCACGCATACAAATAGAATGTAAATATATATAACTATGGAACTAATTATTAGATATTATAATTTGAAATTTAATATTATTTCATGCGACTGAATCTGTGAGTTAAATGAGAAATGTCGTGCTTGTTTCAAGGTAACGAGAAGAAATAATAATAATAATCGGCAACTTTGTCATGTAAATGATTAATTTATGCCTACCATATGTTGGCTGGTATAATATACCTAAAGTACATATTATAACATAAAATTAACAATATAGCAAATGAAATGGAGTTAAGATGATCCAATAGTCTAGGAAAAAATCTAAATCGGAATCCACGCCTCTTTTTGGGAAGCATTTAAAAATACTTGAAAAGGCTTGATAAAAAGCTTTTCGAAAGGTTGAGAAAGGTATTAGACACTTGTTTTTTACAGGTTGATTTCGTAAAGGCCTGTAAAAAACATGAACTCCTTTCTTACGCATTGTTTATTGTACGATGAAATTTAAAATTGATTTCACGGAACCAAGCGACGCAGAGTCTAGGGACGTCTATTTCCCACTACAGACGGTTGTTCAAACCACATACGAGGCCCTGAGTAAAATAATTTTCTTCTGAGAATATGTCGTTTGGGGATGCTGTGTAGAGAATCTTTTGAAGGAAAGAAAGGAGAGCACGTTCTGGGATGGAAATAATTAAAGTATACCTACCGCAAAAACATAATTTTAACATTTTGTATTTTTTTAACACAAAACATTTTGTGGGTAAATTTACTTATGCTTGTACTACTTTGTTTTATTTATGTCATTCTTAGTTAATATCTATTTATAAAAGTACGTAATTTGGTTCCAACTACGTAAAATATATGTAGAATGCGGGTACATACAATATATATATATATTGCATAATAATTGTGCGGTTGACCGATATTATAGACGTAGCGAATGACACAACACACAACAAACAATAAACGGCACCATTACGTACCAATAACTATCAGATGGTATATTATTAGTAACGAATATACGTATCTATTAATACATGAGCACATAAACGTTGTGTACACAACATTGTCATAATATTCGCGGCTAGGAAGATTTCCGTCTATTCTAAGCCACGGGTAACAAACTTTTCTTTTCGTGCGACGAACGAAATTTTCCGAGGGCGATGGGAATGGTAAGAGCGGTAATGTAAATGTATATGTGTACATTTGTTTATGAACAGAAAGAAAACTACTCGTAGATTAAAAGAACAAAACAATCATAAACACAAAATTGTTTATTGTATAGGCAAACATAGTTTTTTTTAAGTAAAACGAACGGTCAGCCCTTTACGCACACTTGACTTTGGGAGTAAGTTGGTGAATGAGTGAAGAGAGCATTATGAAAAGTGTGATCGGGCGAGGCGAACGGTCGGGCGAGGCGAAAGAAAGGTGAGAGGGAGATAAAAGTTTGTGAAGTTTTACTTCATTCGTGTGGTCTAAAAAACATTCATTTTTTTAATATGAATACCTCACAAAAGTCCCAGCAGCATCCATCTGGACACAGATGGAGTATGATGTGAGGCTGAAGTTATTCAGATCTGGTCACCAAACACGGCTGAAGCCATTTCAAGCATAGTTTCAATTCTGCGTTGTGGAATTATACCAGGGCGATACTGAGAGTATCTTCCACTCTGGAACGTGCCGCAAATATACTACATATTATTTTTTAATGAATTAATTATGAAATAACACAAATTAATCCAATTTAATTTTATTTGCTTACGCCGGGATTCGATCCCGCGACCTTCGGATTGAGAGTCAAGAGTCTTACCCCTCGACCAAGAAATAATGAAATAAAAATTTAAGCATAAGAAAGATGTAAAAAATATGTAGAAATTAGCAAATCGAAAATTAAAATGAAAAAAAATATGTATGGTGTGTAGTAGACCGCACGAAGTAGAACTCTTTTAAGTTTAATAAAATATGAAAATAAAATAAATATGCCTGCCTGGTCTTAGATACTATTAAGTAAAATAACTTTTTTCAGAAGATCGGTGTGATTCTTGCAATTTTAAATCTTGAACTCATTAGTAGGTAATAAGTTTTACTGAAAAAAAATAGTTTGGTAGGCCACTGTCCACTTATGCATTACAAATAAGAATAAGATAGATTTATAATAGGTGGTATGTCCAATGAAAAAGGGCATAATTTTTAATATTTTGCTAAAGTTTCAAATTTTTTTAACATTTAATGTTGATCTACCTACTTAAAAATGTACAATATTTTACGAATTCTTTGAAATGTCGTAGATTCTTTTGGAGCATAATTAAGAATGGAGGCGATAATATATGAATATGTACAGAAAATCAGAAATTCTTAAATTTTGAATCACACATCATTGTTAGTTGCAAAATTTGAGAATGTTTTGAACGAAATATTTTATTTTCAATTTTAACATATAAACGCGTGATCACTGATAGTAAAATATTTGTTTTATGCTAGTAGCACTGCCGACCTCCGTGATCCAGGGAATAGGTCTTCGACTAGCGATCCGGCGGTGGCGGGTTCAGATCCCAGCGTGTGCAGATAAATTTTATTTGATTGATTTGGGTCTTCACAATTTAATCATCTAAAATAATATTAGGTGTATTTGCGGCAAATTCCATTGTGGGAAATACCCTCAGTATCGTCCTGGTTTAAGACCACCAAGGTTGCTTGAAATTAGGTGTGTTTGGTGACTAAATATGAAAATCCATGACTTTTCATCTTCCCATCTTCTCCCTCTCTTCACTTACCTTAAGCCTCACACAATCCCTTAATTGGTAATGCCAAAGTCTCACCGGCTACAGATGGGAGCAATTGGGACTCTTGTGAGGTATTTACATAAAAAACAAAGATTCAGGTTATCTCTTTATTTAATACAGTGGTAAATGTCGCGAAAAGTTTCCGTACGCCTTCTCTGTACTTATAGCGTATATGATTGCATGGACTATTCATTTTACTGAGAAAAAGTTACGTCATAATTACAGCAAAGTGGGGTGACAAAGATTTATAAATCTGAATAGACTATGGTCGAAAAATTTAACGTATATTGCGCTGTTAAATCGTCAATGAACTTAAAAACTATTCAAAATGTTAATGGATTATACATTATACATGCAACAGAAAGCGATTATAAATCTTACTAATATTATAAACGTGAAAGTTTGTATGGACGTATGTGTGTTTGTTACTCTTTCACGCAAAAACTACTGAATGGATTTTAAAGAAACTTTACAATAATATATCTCATAAATCAGATTAACATATGGGCTATATATAATGGCAAGATCTGGCGTTATGAAATTTGTATAATTGAAAATGTGTGTATTTCACATATTTTAGCGGTGGGGGAAGGGGAACGCGGGAGGTGGGGTTCGCGGAGGCGGAAAGCGGGGAAGTTGGAAGGGAACGGGGACGCACGCGAAAGGACATGCAGGGAGAATCAATTTATTTCTTTGAATGGCATAGCAACGCATGCAAGGAACCAGCTATTGTGTGTGTATTTATGCCTTGTCCAATATAGCAATATCTGATTTTAGGTATGTACTTAGTTATATATTATATTTTGTTATATTATATCTGATCATAATTTCTTCATAAAGCTATAACGTACCGAGAATCGGAGTTTAACGTGCGTCAAAAATTCAAAATGGCACCGATCGTCAATGTGATTGTCTTCAAGTAGGACGAGAGTTTAAAACAACCGTATTGTGTTTTATTCCAAGTTTTCCTTTTAATGAAAAGCCCCAACAAAGAATTAAGTTACAAATATAAAAAAATAATATATTATATTTTACGTACACTAACCATCTTATTTTATTTCACGAAATCTTCCAAACCAACTTCAGGAAATTTCCATTCGTGGAGATGGCATTCTAACTTTTTATCGATGTATTTTTATTATATTACTAGAAGAAATCCCCGGCGTTACCCAGGGTTATGAATGGTTTGGAGAAAAGTTTTCATGTTTGTGAATTCTAGTAAACTGGATGTAGTTTTCATAATAGTAAGGTGGTCAATAAGTAGAAAAAAATTTAAGGAATTCGTTTCACTTCATCGTACCATGTCTTCACTTTTACGTCGTGCTTTTTCCTCACACACCTTTCTACTTTCATCACGTATGCTTAATTTTACCAAACATTCTTCTTAGAACCCAATTTTCATTCAACACCTAAACCTAATTTTACTAAACGTAAATATCTATTTAACTTAACGTCCATGTCTTCCTCGGGCGTCCTCAACTTTTACTATTCTCTTCCACGTGAAACATTATCCTTACACTCCTTTCTTTGTTCATCATGCCTCATTTGATCACACATAAGTATTTGCTTCACTTGGTCGTGCCATCTCTTCCTCGGGCGTCCTCAACTTCTTCTACCATCTACTTTCACGTCATACATTATCCTAATACCTCTTACTTCATTCATCACGCACGTCTCATTTTGCCTCAATTAACTTCCTCTTTCTGCCATTCACTACTGTATATATACCACGTTATTAGTTAATAGTAAATATTCAATACATAGTACCCGAAGTTGCCCGTTCTTTATGTAGAGTTTTTCAAAATCAGATGCAGACAATAATTTTCCTCTATCAATTTCATCAAAAAGTATCAAAATACTGCTTAAAGGGGTAAGCTAAGGGGGTGGGATGGTTTTTCGAAATCTAATGTATAATGATCTTTATCAACCGGGGAATAAAAATATAGATTTGTATACAAATCAAATCCACGCCGCCTACCCGCCAACCCTCCCGTCAACCCTGCCGCCAACCCTCCAGCCATAACAAACAATCAACTTTATATATTAGAGAAAAGGATTTTGAAATAGAGAACTTCAGTCCAATTTTTAAATTTTTTTAATTAATAATGACCTTCTAACTTAAATAACTGCATTTTATTTTATTTTTAGAGTTAGTTTTAATAGTTAAAATAATTGTCAAAGTTTTAATTTTTCAAGATCCCCCTAAAACCACCGTATATATGGTGGGTCGTGTTACGTCATCAATCACGTCATATACTATAAGATCGCGCAATCAGCTGTTCGACTCGGCGCCATTTTGAAATTTGGAGTTCGAAGGAATCTCCCTAGAAGTAGCATTACTATTTTTTTGTACAGTATTTTTTTTAAATATTTTCAATAATAGAGATAAACTAATAAGAGATACCATAATTTTTGAAACTGAATTTTTTAGACCTAAATAATGTTTCAATAAATACAACAACTAAATCTCTATAAACAGTATGTAAATTAACGATTAAGATGAAATGTTGTTAATATTGTTGTCATACGTAAATTCCCGTACAATGACTTTACAGTGATCACTGACGTCGCAACTAAACATTTTAGTAATACCAACTTAACGGCGTGTTTCAACTACAATATTAAAAATGCACTTTTTAATATTTTTTTAAAAACTGTAAGTTTAGTATTATTAAATAAAACTTACATATTCAGAATCAGCGTTTATTGGTCTATATGGACATATTTTTTTAAAGCCACAATATTTTTTAATGGAGTTCCTTATTGCGATAAAAATTTAGATTATATTAGATTCGTAAGGCGGGAATATCCTGCATCACCCGATACAAACTGTATTCATTCTATTCATCGGTTCTTCGACCGGGGATGGGTCTTTCTCTCTCTCACCAGTTGCAGGTTATTTCGTTCTATACTCTTTGACATTGTGACAACCTTGTGAGGACATGTCGTGAATCGAAGAAAATCTTCGATCCATCATAGATATAACTACCAACTTTCTAATATAGATGTCAATAAAACCTTTTCTACGCTCTACATTTACTCCAAAACAACTAGACTTGTTTTGTTCTATTTTTATTTCAACAACTCTCTTTTTTATAACTTTTGAATTTTATTCCCATCAATGTAATATTATATCATTGAAGAAGAAGAAAACATCAATAATCTAAACGAAAATATGAAAGAAATAGAACAAGATACAGAAAAATAAAAAGATAACGGTTGCAACTGGGATACGAACCCAGAACCTCTCGTCTTACCGGGACGAACACCTCTACTAATTCGGCTGCTGCCATCTTCTATCAAACCGTCATATTTGTCATTATCATATTTCAAATTTTAGAATTAACAATATTATCTTCGACTAATTTTTTTCCGTATTATAGGCAACTACCTTTTTCATTGGAAACAATCGTGCTAAGAACTGGTTTGTAACCTAGAGAGCGTCTCGGATAAATATATCCGATTATTTTGTTCTCCCTGAAATAATTAAAATGTGTATTCTAAACTAATTCAGGTAAACTAGTTCAAGCAATTAGTTACGTTAACATTGCATTTGAGAATTTGAGATCTATTCACTTTAGAATATGTCAAATTTATTTTGGAATAAACTTCGGTTTATATGAGATGATGTCTGAAATCATACGTAATACAAATGGTGTCCAGACAACTCAACAACTTACAACTTCAACACCTCCTTTGAAATTAAAAGTTCAATTTTTAAATATATATTTTTTTAACTAGCTTTTGCTCCCGGCTTCGCACGCGCTACTCCCCCCCCCCCCCCGCAACACTCCCCTCTCCCACCCCTGCAACCCCCACTCCCCCAAACACCCTCCTCCCTAACCCTACCCCCTCAACGTAACAATCAAACACGCGCTGTAAATCTTGACTATTAAAGGGACCTCCATAGCAACCTAAACAAATAACAAAAATGATAGCTCATGTCAAAAAATTAGGTATCAACGCTTTACTTTTCATCTGGACAATAAACGTATAATTGTATACAAATTTCATAATTCCAGAGCTCTAAGTTATAGCCCATAGACTATTTTAATGTGTAAGCTATATTACTGTAAAGTTTCATTAAAATCCGTTCAGTATTTATTGCGTGAAAGAGTAACAAACATCCATACATCCATCCATTCATCCATCCATACATCCATACAAACTTTCGTCTTTATAATATTAGTAGGATAACTTTTTAAAGGTGTGTTGAAATACCATCATTTCGAGTATCGTGGAACATTATAAACATAAAATTATGTCATTGAACACTAAGTTCTATTTCTACCTTCGTGATAAAGTAAAGTCAAATCAGCGCCATTTTTATTTTTAATTAGTCATTTTCACATTAGAATAGTCTCCTTTAACCGCCTACTCTCGGCCCCTTTCAGGTTTTAATCAAATATATTTCTGCATCATGCATAACGGTCAAGCTTCAACTCTTGAACAGTGTTGGTGGTTAATAGCTGGTCATTTATGGTGTTCTCGGAAAATACATCTATAATTATTATAGATGTGATTCATACTTCATACTGCAATTAAATTCAAAGACAGCCACTGTGAAAATACTCATATCGGCGATTAATAATTCCTAAGATTAATTAAACCTGATATTATAGAAAAAAATAATTATAGGAACTTACTTGTGATATTTTGCAATTCATGGATATGAAAATAGTGATGTTTTTATTTTATAAAGAGATACTTACTTACACAGAATAAAGTAAATCTTTATTCTATGCCTACATGATGTAGAAGATAATAACAAAATCAGAGTGTACTATTCACACGTGGTAGAACTGAAACCTTCAGAAAACTTAAGTAGATAAAAGTGAGGAGAATACGAAGCACTTTTTTTTATCAATGTGAAGGATGATTTTTTTCCATATGTTTGTCATCGAATTCCAGTGCATCTTTTCTTTTACATTTTATCGTCTTATGAGTATTTGTGTTTTCTTCTTGGGATTAGCCAGATGTCGCTTTCTTTTGTGTTTTCTTTTGTGTGTTCATTTTGGAGTGGTTTGAAGATTGGTACTGATTTTACAAAAATAATTAATTAATAATTTATTTTTTTCGATTTCGAAGGATCCTTGGTCCGCATAATTTCTGACCGCTAAGGTTTGTCAGGCGCTTTATACACATATACATAAAAAGGAGAATTGCGTGGGACAGTGGATTTATCGTATTAAATTGGAACCGATTACCCATGAAATAAATAAATATTTTATTACTATTTCATTCTCTGGCAGGCTAAATCCTATAGAGTCGCTTGATTCCGTTTCAACGAGTTTCAAATCACAACGGTGCTAAAGAAGTTTTCACTTCAATTATTGATATTTTATTCCAAATACACCACGCTCGAAAGATTTACATAAAATGAGCGGGTTCCTATACATTTCCTCAGAGAAACTATTAAGGAATGCAAGTCTTTAGCAAAATTACTCCATATTAGTTAAGGCGATCAAATAGTCCAGGAAAAAATCGAAATCAGAATTCACGCCCCTTTAAGGGAGGAGTTTAAAAATACTTGAGAAAAAGCTTTTGGAAAGGTTGGAAAAGGTATTTGAGAATTCTTTTTACAGGTTGATTTCGGAAAAACCTGTAAAAAACATTAACTCCTTTTCTACGCATTGTTTGTTGTAATAAAACGGATATTTAATTGATTTCACGAAATCAAGCGACGCGGAGCCTAACGTCTGCTCCCCGCAACGGCCGGGGAAGGTCTGACTGAAAATGGGTGTGGCGTATTCATTAGTTCCTCGGTGGACGGCAAAGGGTTCACTTTAAAAAAAAAACAAATTCGTCTACTAGCGGCCGTATTATAAAATAACAACTCGGTCATCGTTGGAATGCTGTGTGCAGGGTAATTTAAGGAAAATAAAAGAGAGGAAGTTCTATGAGGGGTGGGTAGGAAGTCAATGTGTCCAAAGCAGTATCTTCGGATCTGGTCCACCATGCAGTAGATGAGCAAACGCATCGCCACCAAGATCTAAACAAACATCACCACTAGAACCCGTTAAATCACAAAACATAGCGAACCACATAGGGTGTCGTATGGCAGGTTATCCAAAGCATTCTTACTGTCATCCACTTTCATCTCAAAACCAATAAAAATGTGTTTTCTATACATACGTAGGGATTTTTTTTTTAAATATACATCCATGAAGCAAATTACATTAGAGTTTATAAAACTAAGAAAATGATATCTATATTTTTACAACTTTGCAGATTTTCTCTCGATGTTTGTGGTTTACAATACTCGTAAAACAGTTTTAGCAGAAAAAATCTAAAGGAAAATTATAAAGGGTCCGCCAAATAACTTTTTTTTTTTTAAAATGCTATAAAAAAAAAACTACTGAATATTTTCTCAAATTTCTTTTTTTATTTATAAGTACAATCCTTCCGGTTAATAATGAAAAATAATTTCATTCAAATGGCTGCCTCGGCTGGCCATGCAGTAGCCTACACGATCGGTCCAATTTTAAAGCACATTATCGATTGTGTGCAGCTGTATTTCACCAATGGCTTCACGAATATTGTCCTTTAAAGCGTCAATTGTATCTGGCTTGTCGGCGTAACATTTATCTTTGAGGTCACCCCACAAATAATAGTCCAACGGTGTCAAATCGCAGCTCCGAGGTGGCCAAACGACATCAGCTCTGCGGCTGATAATGCGATCTTCAAAAACAGGGCGCAAAACATCGAGTGTAGCTTCGGCTGTGTGGCACGTAGCGCCGTCCTGTTGAAACCAAATGTTACCAATATCCTCCTCTTCAATTTTTGTGAACAAAAATTCGTTCAACATGGCCCGATAACGATCGCCATTGACTGTAACGGCCACTCCTTGCTCATTTTCAAAGAAAAATGGCCCAATTATGCCTCTGGACCAAAATCCGCACCAAACAGTGACTCGTTTTGGGTGTACCGGCTTTTGACGCTTTAAAGGACAATAT
The DNA here is from genome assembly GCA_917563855.2 of Limnephilus lunatus. Lineage (NCBI taxonomy): Eukaryota > Metazoa > Arthropoda > Insecta > Trichoptera > Limnephilidae > Limnephilus > Limnephilus lunatus. Next base: position 35,903,564 of record OU830604.1, read on the forward strand.
TCGTGAAGTGGGCCAATTGACGCTTTAAAGGACAATATTCGTGAAGCCATTGGTGAAATACAGCTGCACACAATCGATAATGTGCTTAAAAATTGGACCGATCGTGTAGGCTACTGCATGGCCAGCCGAGGCAGCCATTTGAATGAAATTATTTTCCATTATTATCCGGAAGGATTGTACTTATAAATAAAAAAAGAAATTTGAGAAAATATTCAGTAGTTTTTTTTTATAGCATTTTCAAAAAAAAAAAGTTATTTGGCGGACCCTTTACAACAATAGAAAAGCGGATTGAACTCGTGTATAGTGGATAAAGATCGCATTAATGCTTTATAGCTAGTAATAAAAAATACCAATAATTTGCAGGTAAATTTAATAATAATAAACAAAATATTTATGCTTTAAGATTTATTTTGAAAATGTATATAATTTTGTCGAATTAACCATAATTTTGTTTTTATTTTCTTTCACTACCCCATGTACGTCAGCAAACATGGAAATTCAGGCGCGATTATTTTTTATTTCTTCTCAGAAAATCGTTCGCGAATAGCGTTTTCCGCTACGTTTCCCCCCAATGATGTCATCTACATTCAGCCTGACGTCATTTAACTTGCATTTATCACTCATTGCACGCTCAAATTATTTGCACGCCCCAGTAAATGAGTGAATGCGACACGAATAGGATTAAAAATAATCATATTAATAGAATAAGTGTTTGTTTATACTAAGGTAATAATACTATGACCGATAGGCAAAAAACAGTATTGCGCCAATACGCCTAACTGTTTGATGTCTGTAACAACTGCTAAATCTCCCCTTAAAAGTAAAGTTTTGATTCTAACTGATAATATAGGCTTTTAGTATATATATATATATATATTTGTTTTTTTGTTGATCGCAGCCCTTCTTTAGTATATTTAGTTTTTTTGTTGATCGCAACCCTTCTGTTCTTTTTTTTTGAAAATAATAATAATAGTTTGTTCCAGAATGTAACTACGCAGGGGTAGTGCAATGCAGTACATTCCATATTTTGAAATAATAAAAGAACTTAGACTGATAATAAAATAAGATTAAAAGTAAATAACAACTTCTTCTTCTTCTGTCCGTTCAATGGACGTTGGCTATCGTGATGGCTATGCGGACTTGTTTACTGCGGCCCGGAACAGCTCTGCAGATTGTAGACTGGCCAAACCACTGTCTCAGGTTTTTCAGCCATGAGATTCTCCTTCAGCATTATGAGATGCAAGATCTCATACTTCTCTGGATGTCTCATCACATGTCCAAGATATTGAAGTTTTATGATTTTTATAGTCTTAATTTCTTCTTTTTCTTTATTCATCCGAACCAAAACATTTCCATTAGTAACCCTGTCCATCCAGCTTTTTTTAAGTATTCTTTTGTAGAACCACATCTTAAATGCCTATAAATAACAATACATAAATTAAATTTAAAAAAAAAACGATTAAGCATGAAAGACATGAGAAATGAAACTGAAAAAATTATAAACTCGAAAATGAATTCATGATCCTCTCCCATCTCCAGAGGGCCATCAGGGGGGACTCCGTCCAGGCAGTCACGGCGTTGATGATTGCAATCTTCGATTGACGTAGTCTGCGCCATAAACTTCCGCGGTGGAGGAGAAGTGCTCGGTAAGTGTGCACTCGTCCCTCCAGGAACATTAGCTCCGCACAGAAGGCCCTGAGGAAAATAACCCCTCAAGGCCTATGTCATCTTTGGGCAGGGGCGTGCATTCCATATAGGCACATAAGCACTGCCTACCCTGCCGTTTTTGTAAAACATTAGCAAGTAAATAATTTTATAATTTTTTAAATTATTGCTAAAAATAAATACACACTTTAAAAAAAAGCTGAGCAACCGAAACTACACGGCATAAACTGTAACTAAAAACTACACGCGTGCCCCCCGACTGCTTCACTAAAATGCTGTCTAAGCAGGAATTATTTCTGACTAGAGCTAACTTCAAACAAGACAATTCAATGTTTACGAAATGCACAAAGTATAGAGTAGAACTGTCGTTTTGAATTTGCTTATATGTGTTTTTTTTGTTAGTAATAAGCAGTGCTTTCTAGATCAAAATTAGCAAATAGCAATCCGTGACGACAGAAACATCTGTTGTTATGTACTTCTATCAAATAGTTGTCTTTCATAAATGCTAATTGTCGGTTCAAAAACGTTTGTCGTACTTTAATTCTGAAATTATCTGATAGAATATGAAAACCTGTGAAACTTGTTGTATTTTCCTACTGCCTACCCTGATCAAAAACTCTGTGCACGCCCCTGTCTTTGGGAATGGTGTGTGCAAAAAGGTATGGGGGTGGGTAAGAATCTGGGGGTCAATGTGTCCAAGAGTGACGGACGAATTAATCTATTAACGTTTAATAATTAATATAAACAAGTTCTGCTACGCAATTATTAGATATTACGCGTGACAGCTGTTTCGCCTTCTGAAGGCATTATCAAACTTTTTGGTAATACCTTCAGAAACGAAACTGCTGTCACGTGTAATAATAATTACGTAGCAGAACTTGTTAATAAATAAACTGTTTTAATAAATTGAATAATAATATTATTGAATATGTAAAAGAAATTACAATTAAAATTGAAAATTTTAAAAATCACAAAGTGCCCCCGTCATCGGTTAGTGAGTGGTTCACCTAGTAAGAAGTACCTGATGAGTCCTGGCGGTGAAGGAAGTGCCGAATGGCGAGGACAATCACCGTGGGCGGCCGCTTTGTCAGCGGTGCGGTTCCCCGCTCCCCGACCACGGTCACTCGTCACTCGTCACTCGTCACCCGGGTGCTCGGAACAGTCATACTAATACCACACTGGCAGCCTACACGCTTTTCCGTGTCTCCAACTCCTCTTTTCGAATGGCTACAAAATAAACTTATAATAAGGTACACTGAGTAGTTTAATAAGGCTCATGGAGAAACTGAAAAAAAACTAGTCGGCCACTCAATTCTATCCACAGGAAAGGAAGTTTGTTCAGGAGGTTATAAATTGAGTTGTGCCGTGAACTGAGTTGCCAACCAGTTTTCGGTTTTTCCATGAGCTAGGGCCCTTATACACTTATTTATTAAATTTAAGAATTATTAAAATTGAATAACAGATAAAGATGACACAGAACGTTTTAACTGTATTTTATTCCTTCAAGGTTTTAACAAGATTTATAAATTTGTAAAACTATGATGAGCTGTTTGATCCCCGTCATTTATTTGTGCGAAAGAAAATCAACAATTGTTTTCAACTATATCGATAATTACGTATTTTTCAATTTTGGCACACTGCTATTGGCTAGCACAACATCCAAAAAACCATATATATAAGGTGTTAAGGGACGTATTGACTTACTTTAACCAGTATAGCACTAGATTCACGCGCAAAGACGGGTTAATAGTTCCGAAATTTAAGAATAAGTACGGGCAGAGAACGTTTGAATACAACATACCGAAAATATTTAATTTATTACCTGATACCATAAAGCAATGTAATTCTATGAATAAGGTTAAATATATGCTGAAAAATTGGCTATCGGAAAAAAATATTTATATTTATATTGATTTGTACAAAAAATGTTGAATTTGTAGATATAAGAAGTAAAATTATATCATTAAAAATTTATACGTAACTTAATTATAAGCACCTGCTGACAAGCCAATTCAATTGGCTTAGCAGGAGGTGTTTGTGATTTGTAATAACTATTATTACAATAATAAATAAAATAAAAAAATTTAAAAATAAAGTGATTCGCGATGTCATTCAGAGTAAAAAATGTAAATGAAATATTGGTCTCAGGAGACTTTTTTTTTTTCCTTAAAACTAAACAAAAAATTAATCCTCATATTGTTACGGTCACTCAGCCAGTAACTGCCCATCCCTCATCACGACTCTAGCCGTTCAATAAATTCGTATATGTCTATCCGAGACGCTATCCAGGTCACAAACCAATTCTTAGAATGATTGTTTCCAACAAAAAGGGTAGTTGCCCGTAATATGGAGAAAAATAATTAGTTGATAATAATGGAATTCTAAAATTTGAAAATATGAGATTGACAATTATGACGTTTTGAAAGAAGGTGGCAATAGCAAAATTGGTTAACGCACTCATCCCGGTTAGACGGAGAGGTCTGGGTTCGAGTCCCAGTTGCGACCATTGTCTTTTTCTGTTTTTCTGGGTCTTGTTCTCATTCATATTTTCGTTTAGATTATTATTGTTAACTTATTCTTGTATGATATATTGCACTGATGGGAATAACCTTCAATAAAGTAGATATAAAAAGAAAGTTTTTCTTATGAAAATAAAATATAAATTAACTTAGTACCTAGTGCAGTTTTCTTTTAAAAAATAATCACATTCATGGCTCTGTACTCAAAATCCTTAATTTATCAATTTAATTGGTTACGGAGGTCATCATTTTATACATCTGTCAATATCATTTAAATAATTACTACCGTAGTGTCATTTTTTATTTTCACGCGCGGTCACAATCACGTGTAATATGTTGTCATTGTGACCACAGATGATGTAAGAGGTTACAGATTGTAACATCACTAGAATTATCGCCATTATTTCACTCGTGACTTATTCGTAGGTCGGTACTTTATGCTGTAATGATTAAGTAAATAAAACGCATTAAAGCAAACAAGGGGCCGATTCATTCAAACTGGCGAATTGATTTAATAATTAATTGTAAAGCTGATGTATGGAGCGTTTTCAAGAGAAGGAAGGAGTCAACCCAGGTCTTGAAGAAATACTTTGGAGGCGAAGAGTAATACAAAATCCTGACAGCCGAGCTTGCGCAACCCATCTTTGAGCGGAAAATGTCAACCGCCCACAAACGATGGACACACTTTGACATGTATTGTCTCTACGATGTGTACCATGGTGCTGATCATGAATATCATAAGTATATTACAGATACTATGTGAATCAGTTGGGGACCTGGGTGTTACCTTAGATTCCAAACTTACATTCCGATTACATATTAATAACATTGTCACTAAAGCCACCCAAATATTAGGATTTATACTACGAACATCAAAACTATTTTAATATCTCGATACATTTGTTTTGCTATATTATACCTACGTCCGTCCTCACCTAGAACACGCCTCACCAATTTGGAATCCAAGATATATAACATATGTTCGTAGAATAGAACGTGTTCAAGAAAAATTTCTCTCCTACACAAATTTTCGGTCGTTTTATGCATTCCAATCAAATGAAGATATCAGTCAATTCCTTAAAATCCCGAAATAAAATTGTAGAAGAATTATTTCTGATCAATTGTTATTGTACAGAATCCTAAATAATACGATTTCTTCCCCGTATCTTTAATAAAAAAAATAGATATTAGAGTTCCTGGTCGGAATGGCAGAAACGTATCCCTTTTTTATGACAGCCGCTCCAACACCAACTACTTACAAAATGAATTCATACATCGAGCCTGCCACTATCATGACACACACCTCACATATACAGACATCTTCAATATAACTTTCAACAAATTTAAAGCAACACTATTAGATAAATGTATTGCACCGCAACACACCACTTAACATTCATATTTATATTTATTATATTATTAATCAGATTTCTTTTCCTAATTTTGCAATATATTTACATATTCCCTAATTACATAACTATCATCCTTATACTCCTATAAGATCATAAGCTTACCCTTTATTGTGTTTTTCTATATTCTTATCTTGCATATTTAAGTACTTAGCTTTTCCTAACTATTTTTTTCTTAGTTTTTCTTTAAGTTTTAATTTAGCTTTTCTTTACTATTTTTTTCTTAGTTTTTTCTTTATGTTTTAATTTAGTTTCTCTTGACTATTTTTTTCTTAGTTTTTCTTTATGTTTTTCTTGTCTAGCTACTAAAAAAAAATATATCAGCGAAAACATGTTTTTAGGCTTAGGTACTGTTTTATTTTAGCACTCTTTCTTTTTTATGTATCTTTTTAAAGCTGTTTGTTTTCCAAATAAAGATATTATTATTATTATTATCATGATACGAGGAGCGCAGATGGTCGAGGGACTCTGCAATTTTCGCAAGGAACTCACTCCTTTTACTTTGTCAGCGCGCTTGGTTCGTCCTTATTTTTTTTTAGTAAAAATTTGGAAAAGTATGACCGCCAAATAACTGACTATGACTAAAACCTCATTCTGAATCATTAAGAGGAAAACGGGCGGTAATGAATAATTAAACAAACACTTAAAAAAAAATTACAGTGCAGATGTCATAAAAACAACTTTTATTTTAATATGTTGCGACCGCCGAGAAAAACAAATATTTATTATTATGACAATTTCTAAAATATAAACAACTAGCGACCCGCCCCGGCTTCGCACGGGAGCAATGTAGATACTAATGTAAGGCAGTGTGAAGTGATTTAATAATACTATGGTTATGATAAGTCTATACTACAGGATATCTTTATATACAATATTTACAGCTGTTTTTTCATGAGATAGTACAAACATGTTTTTAGATGTTACTCTCAAAAGCGCTACATATAACTGTCCGTGTGAGAAACACTCAACACTCAAATCTAAGCCAGCAACGTTGAATGTTTGACCCTGTGACTTATTAATGGTCATTGCAAAAGATGCTTTACCCCCTATCTATTGGTGAAAACCGCATGAAAATCCATTGCATTTTGAGCGACTTCATACTCTGTAAAGAAGATATTTTCTTTGAATTTCTCGGCTTTTCTCTACTGTAAAATCCATGTATTATACATACAAACCTTCCTCTTGAACGAACCTATCTATTGGTGAAAAACGCATGAAATTTCGTTGCATAGTTAAAAAGATCTAAGCGCTTATACATTTTGAGCGACTTCATTTTATACCTTGAAATTATTATTATTGTAAACCATTGGGTCCACTTTGATGTACAAATCAATATTTGAAGCAGAAATGTTCAAAAAATTCCCTCAAATCTAATCAAATTCTCAATCAAATGATTTACAAAAGTAAAAACAAATCTAAAACATACAAAATTGCGACAAACTTTAATGTTTTGAATCAGTTGCCAAAAATTATAATCTTTTTTTATATAATCTTTATTTCAGGTTGGTAAAAACGACAAAATTTTCTGATTTCACTTTTACGTTAGAATTTTTTTCTTTTTTCTTTCGCATATATTTTTTAAGTTTCTAGTTAAAAAAAAAGCAATAAGTTTCTTTGAAAACCGACAGTCCGTATAATAAAAATCGATACTATTTAAGGGCGTTTAATCAGCCAGCGGCCGAAAATCCACATTTCGTCGAAAGATGTTCTTACGATCGTACAGGGCGTTTCCAATGAGAAAGATGAATTATTCTCCGTACTACCTTTTTAAAATTATAACTCAATATCGATTTTATTTCATTCCAAATTTGCTTTAATTTATACCTACATTCAAAAATGCTGAAAGGCATGATGATAAAACTATTAAAATTATGTACTTTTTGTAATCATTTTTTTATAGTAATCTCTACTCCTTTCGGCTTCAGATTCATAATAGGCACAAATAATTGGGGATGTCCATTGGCTCATTTTTTCAATATTTCGACAAATCTCAAAAAAATGTGTGATAAAACTTTCGGGATTGGGCTGGGGTTCCGCAAATAACCAAATTAGATTTTTACCGCTAGTGGCTTCTACTGGGCTTAATACGCTTCTGCTTGAGGTCTATGATCGTAATTCACCCGTCCATTGGCTCATTTTTTCAATATTTCGACAAATCTCAAAAAAATGTGTGATAAAACTTTCGGGATTGGGCTGGGGTTCCGCAAATAACCGAATTAAATTTTTACCGCTAGTGTCCTCTACTGGGCTCAATCCGCTTCTGCTTGAGGTCTATGATCGTAATTCACCTGTTTTGGTAGGGTAATCACAAAATCGTAACTGATTGCCTTTTTTTGCAGAGTCTATGTAAGGAGACACCTATTTTCGAAAGAACACAAACCTAAATATTATGTAGGTACATGTCAGTCTCAACTGTGACGATCGATTACGATATGTACAGAAACAGCACTTGTGTTGTCAGTCATCGCTAAAATACAATCGTGTTCTTTGTCTTGTTGAGTAAAGTTGGGTTGGGTTAGGTTAGGTTAGGTTAGAGAAGGCTAAGGCTAAGATTCTGTTAAATGAATTTAATCGAAATAACAATTTTAATTAATTGTTGAGGAAAAGTCAAGTATTCAAAAATTGCCAGAAGTGTATCCCCATTTTTATTTGTAGTAATCTTCTTATTTCGCCAGTGTGCAGTGTGATACCTGGAGTAACTCCAATATTTTCCTTACCTTATAAAGATAGGAAAATGATTTAATAAACTAGAGTTATACAGACATTTAAAAAAATGTATAATTTTATTGTACCTCGTCCGCATGATTTTCCAAAAATAAATATACAAACAGCTGACCGCTTCACCGCCCGCCTTCGTCACGTCGATAAACAAGAGATAAATATTATTTTTATAAGGCCTTCATCATATATGTCAGTATGTAGATACAGGAGTCTGACGCATGTATGTATCACACATTTCTTGATATGAATACAAACGTTCATTCATGTCCCTACACGCAGTCGATATTATAAAATGCCAGCACGTGTGCATTTATCAATAATCCAATATAAAGCGGTGATAAGAATGCACAAAAGGCCTTCTTTCATACTGGCAGCTTGACAGCAACAAAGTAAGGCAATGTTAAGAAACGTATCTCTGTCAATTTTAAGAATCGTGTTATATTTTTTAAGATAATGACAGACAAGTAGTACCTAAGTATGCATGTGGTTGGTAGTTAGTAGTAACTTATTTAATAGATACGAATTACATAATACCAGTATGGATTTGATGAACGTTTCTGGCTTGCCTTGAAATGGTCTCATTATGTGTGTTCAACACACGTGAACATCACTCCGAGCTTAAGATTTATAATAACAAATAATAATCATATTCAAGAGTTGGCATTGTGAGTATGAAGTTAACCGTTGACACATTTTATAAGTGGTATAATTTTCTCGGTCGAATGGCGTAGAATTAATTCAATATAATATGGGTAAGTAATCACGTAACCCACGTAAAACGTTTCACTGAAGCGTTAAATGTTACTGCGATATGAATTTGATTTGGTATAACATTTTTCATTGTGAATTGTTAGTAGGTATATGGTTGATGTTCTAAATATTTTGCTATTTCTTGAGATTTCTTCAACGCTGATCCAAACGTTAAAAATATGAATTGTTGAGAGGAAGGTAATTTTTTCACGTAGGTAATTTTTTTCTGTCTAACCACATTTACTATGCAGTCAGGAGGAAAACATTTCGTTTTTATTTCAATTTATTTCTTGGACTGCGAGTTATTAGATTGCCATTTCGATGTGGTGGGATATGAGGCTTTTCATTTTCCGGTGGATGTTGGTGGCACATTTTTCTGGAGGATCAAAATGATATTTTGATATTGTGAGGGTAACGTATTATTATATCGCTATTTTCCAGCAAATATATCTTTCGGTTGATATTTTCCTGCTGTTACAACTTGATAAATATGGGACCACAATTTTTTTAGACTGACATAAACGTTGACCTTTCTTGCTTTAAGAAGTGGATCTTCGGTGGCCATTTTCCAGAAAAGAGATAATCAAATGGCTATTCTAACTCAATGGTCTTAGAACGCCATTTTCCAGAACAGGGATAATGAATTGAATTTCTCACAGCTGTGTAAGCAAGTCTAAGGTTACTGTTTTCTCGGAGGAGTGATATTAACTTTGACTTTATCCTGATGCTTGGTTTTAGTCACTACCTTTATAAGGATTGTTCTTTTAAAACAACTTTATATTTTCAATTTTTCAGTGACAGAATAATGAAGATTCATTTTTAAGGTTTATGATAACGAATATTGACAAAATTCTCAAAATTCTGCTTACTACTATGATTTATATTAACCTTCTTCCTAGATGAAATAAAATTACAATTTGTAACAGAATAAGATTTCCGAAATAAAATAACACCAACGCGTTTGGTTAAAAAAATTAAGATCAAATAAACGGAGATTTTATACCAGTCGTCGATTTCCAGGATGAACTTCAAAATAAACACAAATTTGTTATTACAATACAATTTTATGTCATTGTGTACACCTACCAGCCTACATTGATGATAGCATGTATAATATAATATTTTCCTTTATGTGAAAATGTACCTAATGTCTGTATATAATAGTATGTGTACGTATCTAAGAGCAACTATTATGGTGAGTGGATTTACCTGTACCTCTAAACATAGCGCTCGTTGCGGAGATTACAAAATGGCATAGGTACATTCCAACTGTATTAGCCAATTCTATTAGTCAAATAATCTGTGCTCTTTTTGTCGAAAACGCAAATAGAGACTAAAGATATACTAATATTGTAAACAGACAATTGACTTACATGTCTATTTCCAAAAGGGTTCAGCAAAAGTTTTACTCTCGAAGCTATAGATATTGATAATGTCCGTGAACTTCTTCAGGTACAGCAACAATCAGACCAGATTTCGGAAAGCCGTGGAAGCAGTAAAGTCTGGTTCCCAGTTTGTTCAGCCATAAATAGGTAGATATCTATTGAATCTATCAAGCAATGCGAATAAATATTCTACGATGTCCAATTTTAAACTCCAAAAATTTACTAAAGACATACTAATATTGTAAATAGGCAATTGACTTACCTGTCTATTTACAAAAGCTTTTAGTCTCGGAGCTGCCTTAGTTGTGAAACATTGATTGTGAAAGAAGAAAATGATAACGTCCGTGAACTTCTTCAGCTACAGCAACAAACAGACGATTACGAAAACCGACGCACGTCTATCTTGTCGCATTACTAGTTGGTTCAATTATAAATAGGTACCTATTGAATCTAACAAGTAACCCGAAAAAATATTTTATGATGTTCGATTCCATTTCAAAATCCAAAAAGATTTTTATAATTCTGTAATGCCTCTGAAAGCAACCTATAATCCTAAACATTTTTAATTGACTGAGCGAAGCGAATGAATTTGTTCGTTACGTCCTGTTTCCAGTTCAAAATATTGCCTTTTTGTGTGAAATATTTTGAAAAACGTCAAAACGATACATTAATATTATGGTACCTATACCAATACCTGCCTGAAGAAATAATATAAGACTATGGAAACTGATGTGGCGTGCAGTGCGTACTGATGGGTGTAACAGTGTAACTGAGATAACACCCCACGAACTCCTGCAACCCACAAAGAATAATGTTTTCTAATGTCCAGGTACATGTTTAGATAGTGGTGGTTACAGCTTGACGCGTAAACTTTACAGGGAGCCAGAATGAATCTAGAAGCACTTTTAATCCTAAAATAATCAGCCATTGGTAAGTTGGTTTCTTCTAAAAACTGAAATCTTATTGTTTTTTTTTATGCGAAAGCCATATTTTCAAGGTTCTGGCTTTCATAGACGTTTGAAACATAAGACCCCTCTGTGCATTATTAAAAAAATCAAATGTACTAAATAAGGTCTTCGCCTAAGAATTTTTCGAGGAGTGAAAACTTCTTTAGCACTGTTGTGAATTGAAACTCGAGGAAACGGAAACGAGCGACACTAAAAAGAGACAAAAACATACATCTATAGGATTTAGCCTGCGAAAGAATGAGATAGAATAAAACCTTACCTACGAAGCGTCGCGCTCTGTCAAGTTATGCCATTGGCCGCTGTGATTATTAGTTCACTTTTCTCACTTTAAGGCTTGACAAGCTGATAACAATATCAACCCTTGAATATAATATTGTTTATCAACCCATCTATCTGTCCTTCCCGTAACGAGTTTTCTTCTCAACTCATTGGGAATAATGTGTTACTTACCATGTTTTTGTAATACATTGTAATTAAATAAATAAATAAATGTTTAAGACAAGATTTTTATGCATAGCACAAGGGGTAAAAATATTGAATTATATGGCGGGCAGGAGATAAGCCGACGTAGCTCAGTGGACTGAGCATTTGAACGGAAATCAGAAAGACGCGGGTTCGAGTCCCGTCGGCGGCTTGTATCTTTTCTTGGAAGATCTTTTCAACGTTGAGTGTGGGTGAAGGTTTTACTTCATGTCTGCGTTAAGTGCTCTGACTTACTTGATATAATTGAAAAGATGAACAGACAGAAGTGTGTGCGTTTTTCTGTTCCCAAAGTAAACTCAGTTTTTCCCTACCTTTGTTCAAATTGATTAAATTAATCCAATATCGAATTTCAATATTTTTTTCCATTGGCCTGGTGTTATGTAAATTGGCGATATCGGTTTTCTTTCATTTCGTTATAGATCACATTTCCATTATCTGTTCAGTGGGTTGTAATGTACCTACATTGAAAAGGGTAATATACTAGTCCCATCGTTCTAGAATCAACACTCTTTTTCGTTTTCACACAAGACATGTGAGAAGAAAGAGGACGATCGTTAATAACGTACTCACGAGTTCTCGGTGGGAATAGTATAACCGACTTTTGTGTTATGGCGGTTATTGAATAGTGTAGGAACTGACTTATAGGTTATAGTGGTTATAGCATAGATGAATAACAACGTAATCATCGCAAGTGGCTGATGTGCACGGTGCTGCTACTGACTAAGTGCATAATCCGACCATTGTGCATTCCAATTGGAAAATCTGCAACCTACGTGCTTATATTGTTACCATGAAAAACATAAAGAGGACGAGTTCCTAAGCATTTATCAATAGATACAAGTATGAAAATTCTTTCCCTGTTAACCCGATGTGTGGGGTATTTAAAAGCCGGGTTCGAAACATAATTCAAGGATTCCCAACTTTTTAAGGATGAGAACTTTTTTTACCCTAGTTTTCATTGCGTTTGACTTCTAACGGGAATTTTTTTTAACCTTTTTTTTATTTCTTCAAAATCTCGGCATGCTTCTTTATTTAGATAACGACACAGCTAGCGTTGCCCACTATCCTACGGTCAAGATATAAATGTTTCATTGGTTGTAAATTTATTTTACATTATTCGAAGCGTTACACCTCAATCTGACTCTTACCAAGGGAAAATCACATTATTATTTTTAATTGATAAACTATAAACTAAAACAATGCATTATCTAATAAAAATAAAGCAATCAGTAGCTAACAAAAAATATTAGTTAAAAAGCTTAAAGAATATTTCCTGGAAATGTTTTTAAACCAGTGAATATTGGCTCGCCTTCATACGTTTGTTTTTTTTTATGTTTTATGTGTATGGATGTCTCTCAGTATTTCTAAAATTTCTATTCTTGACAATGCATTTTTTATTTAATTATTATTTTTTTTCCTTTTCAGTATATTGTATTTTTTAAACATGTAATATCTGTGTAAAATGTACTTATATCTATATGTCCTTCCCGTAATGAGTTTTCTTCTCAATTCATTGAAAATAATGTGTTACTTACCATGTTTTTGTAAAACATTATAATTAAATAAATAAATAAATGTTTAAGACAAGATTTTTATGCATGGCAGGAGATAAGCCGACGTAGCTCAGTGGACTGAGCATTTGAACGGAAATCAGAAAAACGCGGGTTCGAGTCCCGTTGGCGCGCGGCGGCTTGTATCTTTTCTTGGGAGATCTTTTCAACGTTTATGAGTGTTTCAGGCTAAATAATTATTGTTACCCTTTGTGCTATGCATAAAAATCATGTCTTAAGCATTAGTTTATAAATTAAAAATAATAATTAATAGTTGACGAGTTAAAGTATTTCACCAAATGTAGACATAATTTGTCTCGACGCCACCTAGTGAGAGATTTAGCACTTGCAATGCCTTTCTCATATAAAAATAAAGTTGGTTGTTTGCAGATGGAAAAATGGAATAAGCAGTAATTGTTGAATGAAACACTAGTATATATTGAATTATTTAACGGACAGGAGATAGGACAGAGCATTTGACCGGAAATCAGAAGAACGCGGGTTCGAGTCCCGTCGGCGGCACGTATCTTTTCTCGAGAGATTTTTTCAATGTAGATGAGAGTTTCAGGCTAAATAATTATTGCTTATAATAATTGAAAATTACATTCATGAATGTGTTCATCCATGGTTGTATATTTATTTAACATCATTCAAAGCATTACTCCACTCTGACTCTTACCGAGAAGATAAATATTTTAATCGAAACCTTCGCACCGCTCATTATAAAATTTTACTTTTGCTTTTCCAAATACGTTTATTGAAAAACATTTATATATCGACTGTGGTTTGATAAAACCCCTCAACTACAAAATCAAAAAACTCTACAGAAAATATTTACAAATTTGTAAAAATAATTAGATTTGAGGGTTGAATAAATTCATTTACCGTTTTTCTGAAATATGTATTACATTTTATTTTTTGTACTAAAAATGCCTAAATCAGCAAAAAATATTTTACTATTTTGTACTATTGCTACTGAAAAGTAAAACTCCCAAAAAATGTGGCTTGAAGGGTTTTACCAAAGCACATATTATTATTAAATGTATGCCAGGATTAAATAATGGCATTTCCAATAACATGTGTTATCAGCTATGTCCTCTACGTGTCAACTACATCTACATTTATGTAATAAACGATCTCAAGTGACCTTCCAGGTAAGTGCGGTCCTGTATATTTTCTGCTCCTGCATAGTAAAATCAATAAATAAAACAATACATGTAAATACAAATGCATTGTATTTATAGTTTTGTGTTGGTGATTGACGAACCGGTTGATGTAATATGTTAGCCATAAGTTGTTAGTCATGGTTTGTCTAGTGTGAAGTTAGAAGAAAGATTGTAGAAATATATTATTAGTTTGTACAGCGACCAAAATAATCGATACTGATTTCATTTCGAAGGTAGGTATTTATTTATAAAACCTGTTAAGAAGTCCGAAGGCAACCACACCAACTATAAAATAAAATGAAAAAATAAAATAAAACAATTGCTGAGCTCCACTTTGGCTCTACGTTTAAACCATTAGTTAGACCATTTAATATTCTCCATAAAAAAATAAACTTTGAATGCTTACTGTCTAAACTAAACCAACTACTGATTTTTTTTTAATTTTGCGTTTTATTCCAATTTCAAAGAGACAAACAAATACATCTGTAGTATTTAGCCTGCGAGAGAATGAGATGAAATAATGGGCCTTCCTTTTTGCGGTGCTTCGTAGCCTCCCCACTTTTATCTGCTTTAGTTTTCTGAAGGTTTTGCGTTTACCGCGTATGAACTTGTATTTTTTTCTTCTTTTATTCGAGGTTCTTATCTGAGACCCCGGTGCGGTGTTTCGTAGCTTATCGGTCTCCTCTTTTACTTCGTAGCCTCCCCACTCTTATCTACTTTGGTTTTCTGAAGGTACTTCTACCGCGTGTGAATTGCACAGTCTGTTGTAATTTAGAAATATATTAAATTGATGTCACTTGTCAATTGAAGCCACAAACTCACATCTGAAAGCATATTCCAAGCCTGCATACTAAGCCTTATACCCAAATACGAATCTGCTTGTTGAACTACAACTTACTTATTGAATACTTATACCTACTTATGTTGTGCCTGACTATGTATTTCATAATCAGTATATTATTTAAGTATTCTCGTTATGATCCTCCTGTACAACTTACCAATGTTCCATGTAAAAGCCTTCAAGGCGTAAATAAATAAATTAATATTATTGACAGCCTGTTTTGAGGCATATTTGAGGCAGATATTTATATGAAATTGGTACGTGGGAAGATAAAGCTGTGACACTCAGCGAACAAATATGTTCTACGGACGAAATTGATTTTCCGAATATTAATAATTCACTGTTCTCCTGATTCATTTGACAATACTGTTATGCTTTGTCACGTCACTATCACAATTAAGATCTTTTTATATGTATTTGTTTCAGAAAAAGTGTCTTATATCGAATATTTCCCGTTAATCGTAACATGTTATTTTTCTTTAGTTGTCAAGTGCCCTACAGTCACTTAATTTTTACAAAAATTCTTGCAAAACTGTGAAAAATTTGAGAAGAAATTTTGCAAAACAATGATTGTTAAATCAAACATCAATTTTGGAAATTCTCGAAAGTACTCGCCTAGTACTTTGATATGAAGAATATTATAGATATTTTAAATAGGTATCAAATTTAATTGATTGTTCTTATAATATCTTATGTACTTCTTACTAATATTATAAATGCGAAAATTTGTATGCATGGATGTGACTTACTCGTTCACGCAATAAATATCGAATGGAATTTAAAAATTCTTTCACTAATCGAAAGCTATATTATTTGCGATTAACATAGGCTATATATATTGGTAAGTTCTGGCGTTATAAATAAGCTGTGGCGTAATGAAATTATTTATTATACGTTTATTGGCAAAGCGTGTTGCTAAGTAAATGTTTGACGTAAGCTGTCATTATTTGTTTAGGTTACTATGGAGATTTATTTGATAGCAAAAATTCAAATATAAGTATTCTAATATTAATATTTAATATAAAAATATAAAATAGGTACTAATTTACATTTTGACCTAAGCCAACAACTATACTAATATTATGAATGCGAAACAGCGCGTATTTGATTGTTGATTGATTGGGGGGAAGGGAGGGGGGGGTATTGCGGGGGGAGTGGGGCGGAGGTCGAAGTGGGGGGGGAGAGTGGGGGGGGGGCGAATATGCGAGCGATGCCGGGGGCAAAAGCTAGTAAGAAATATAATTCATAAAAATGAATATTTGTAATGCATGAAAAATGAAAATTTGAATAAAAAAATTGTAATAGGTGGCACGGGAGCTGATTGAAAACTGAATTACTGATTACGGACTTAATATGTGGAACACCGGAGGAGGGTTGGCGGGACGGAGGAGCGGGAGAGGGGAAAGGGAAGGCGGGGAAGGTGGAAGGAGAAGACGGGAGGGGAAGGTAACTCGGGGGGGGGAACGCGGACCCACGGGAAAGGATATGCAGGGAGAAACAATTTATTTGAATATGGTATTGCAACGCATGATGAGAACCATCTAGTATAATATAAAACAAAAGTAAGTAATGGTAACCCATATTACATACACAGGCAGTGCCTAATATGACCAAAAATGCTAAATTACATCAACAAGTACTTAAGTATAAAATTTGAAACTGAAATTAACCTGTGAAAATATTATAGTCAAAAAGTGAAACATAAAAGAAAAAAAATCGAGTGTAGTTTTCACGCGGTAGAAACGTAACTTTACCAAAATAATCTCAACCAATACTTGAAAAGTGCGGTCATAATCAAAACGACTAATGAGCGCAGACCTATCGTAATTTTCGTTTCATAACTCAATCAATAGGAGCCTTTAAAAGTGAAATCCTAATCAAAGCGGCCAATGAGCGCAGTTGATGCGTCGCAGGTGCAGTAATCGTCATTTCCGTTTCATCTGAAATCCGGGAATAGATAGAAGTTTCACTTTAAAAATGAAATATTTTAGAAAAAAAAACATTTTAATGTGTTAGTTGGAATGAAATACTACCAAGTATACTATATGTTGATACCGTTGAATAAGTTTTCAAACCGCAGTCATTGATAAGAATTAAATTTCCTCTCATGTTTGCTTTGAATTAGGTTTACATACCTGATAACGTCCGCGCTAACTACAGCAGACAGCGCAGGCTAGCATGCGGTTACTGCTTATTTTGTTGTAGTAAAGATGTTAGTATTCCATTGAAAAACTTCCCAGAAAATAAAATATACCCTACCGAACCTTTTACATAGTGCAAATATCAACAACATTTCAATGCAAAGATAAACGAACGTGCGAATTTCTAAGCATTTCAGTTCAATACACTAATTCATCTGTGCCTGTTAGATTTTCTATTATGGTAGATGAAGATGAAGGATGCGTCATATTCATCATCACGTGGCGCTGCGTTCCAAGGTGGAATTTTGCCTCCTCGACAGATGTTCTACGCTGGCTCCAGTCATTCGCCATTCGCCCCCACTCAAACCTGTACACAAAAAAAAATCGTAAGAAAAAAGAAATCATTTTCAGCTACAACATCTTCCATAAACTCCCATTTTTCAATCTTAGCGTTCTAGCTCACCTAAAAGTTAACTGCAATGATTATCGGATGCAGGCCCTGTATACCTATACAGGGCGTTAAGGGACGTACTTGACTTATTTTAACTAGTAATTCCTGACATATTTGGAGTAACAAATGTAAATGAAATATTGGTCTCCGGTGACTTTTTCGATGAAAATTTGTTTATATTTTTTTTTTCTTCGAATCAAACAAAAAAAAATCTTTTACATGTCGTCACTGATCACTCAGCCGAGTAATCGCGAAACCCTTGAATCCGACCCCTACATTCTGATTTAAGTTGAAAATAAAACATCAAAAAAGTCACCGGAGACCAAAATTTCATTTGCATTTTTTACTTCAAATAATGTCAGAAATCACTGGTTAAAGTACGTCCCTTAACAACCTTTATAAATCGAAACACTTATGGCAATGCGGTTGAGGCGGTGCGATACGTCAATAAGTAATTGAAAAAAGATGGTGATTTAGGTACCCACCTACCTACACAAAGTATATGGGATTTAATAAAGGAAAATCTTCTATTACAGAGATAAAATAATTTTAAAACCCCTCCATTCAACATTTCATCTCTTCTAAATCTGAACTCGACTCCAATCTTCCATATAATTCTGAAATTTGTACAATTAACTAAAATTAATATATAAATTCACCTTTCCTTTCTCTGTAATTTTAAATGATGGCCTAGAACACCCTTGAAGGGTGAAAGCCAGAAATAATTGAAAAAAAATAAACGAGTTTGCTTTAGACCACACGACTGAAGTAAAACTTCACTAACTAATAAAATAACATATGACATTGGGGTGGCATTGACATTGAAAAAAACGACTGAAAAAAATATACTAATTAAGACTTGTAGCAATAAATTAAAAAACGCAGAAACAAAGTCAGACCCAATACATCACAAACAAGTTCTAGCAGCACTGAAGAAAATTACTTTTTTATGAGTGTTCTCATTGCTAGTTGGAAGTTTTGTTTTAAATGGTAATGTGGAAAACCGCGGGAGGACATTACAATTTTTCCAGCTAGAGTTAAAACATCCCAGCGTCAACATATCGCGTCGCTAGTAATGCTGCGTTATACCTACCTACTATTTATATTGTGCATGTATTTCCTTTGCATTTTGAACGCCAGTACCTACCTCGAGTTCATATAAACTGGCTGGAAAATTATGCATTGTCGATGCAACTGTATTTTTGGTAAATGTCATAATAATTATAAAATTTAATGCATAATTGTGAAACATTATGAACAAAATGTGGTACATGTCGCGACTTTAAAAGTTTCTAAAACTTTTATTCAAAAACATCTCCGACAGAACGTGTTTTATTTACGTAATCTTTAATTCCGTAATGCCCCTTTACCAAGTCAAGCGCGCGTAAAGGCCCGACCGTTCGCATCACACTTTTCACACGTTCGCCTCAACCACCGTTCGCATCGATCACCGTTCGCATCACACTTTTTGTAACAATCACACTTTTCGTAACAATCACCACTTTTCGTAACGCATTCACCAGTTTACCCCCAAGAATCGAGCGTGCGTAAAGAAGTTTTACTTCAAAAACTTTCTTCTTTGTCGTTACTTGTCAAAAATACTGAAATAATTATATAGATACCTGTCAATACGGAGGGTTGTATTAGGAGATCATATTTGTTTATTCTTGGCCGGTAGATGATGGGTGCTAATTACTGAATGGTAAATACGTAAGTCCCTACCTAAGCATAACTTTGATTAGTACTAGTAAATAGTAAATAGTTAACGAGTAGACGTCTAAACATATTAATACGAATTTGTGTAAGTTTAATGTATTTAAAGAGATTGCGAAAGGTTATCGGAGAATGTACAATGAACAAATGAACTACATTCACAAACTGATAAAGTAAGAAACGAAGAAGTCCGTAATATTACTACGTTATATATTATATAGATATACAGACAGACATGCGCAGAGAAATTTTCTTATATAATTTTAAAATAAAATTATGTCTTCTATTTTTTTATAAGAACAACTCCCTTTTTATAACTTTTGAAGGTTATTCCCATCAATGTAATATATCATTGAAGAAGACGATAACAGTAATAATCTAATAATATTGATATGAAAAAAATTGATCAGATAGATCGCATATCTTAAGACCCCACATTCCAAATTTTTACCGATGTATAACATAATTCCCTTAAAAACACTTAAATTTTTTAAATTCTTAAAAAAATATATATTTTTTTAAAATAATATCCGTACAATTGCCAAGCCAAAATAGTAATTCTATGTAATTACCTCGATAGAAAAAAATTGAAAACTAAAAAATACAAACTATAAATAAATAATAATAAAAATATGTTCTATTATTTAACATAATTTTGTGTATCATTAAATGCCACTTTCGACATTGGTTCAGAAAACTTTGCACTATTTTAAATGAGCCGTGTTTTACATAAAATATGAACGACTTATTATGCCTTAATTGGTTGCACAAGGTTCTATGTGCGTGTTTAGGTATGTTCTGAAATGGTAAGTATACGTCCTATTTAAATACTTTCCTTTAAAATATGTTCAATTAAATTACTTAACACAAGATTCAACCTCAAACCCGGAAATTGGTAAATATATTATGAGAAATCGTCTTTGCAAACTTTGACACCTCATATTTCAGAACAAGGTGAAGTGAAGTTAGAACTCTATCCAAAAATGAAATGACGAAATGTTGACTAAAGAAATAGGAAGCGCAAAACAGCATAAACACCCAAAAAATGAGTCATGATAATATGTAGCAGTGGTGTGCTGTTATGTTTTGGACATTTTGTTTTCAATGACCATTCTTCAACAATCAGATCAATCTAATAGAACTATGTTTAGTTTTTCCATACATTACATTAATTAATTAATTTTATTAATTGAAAATTCAATATAAACTTAAAATTGAATACTTATTTAAAAAAAAATTGTTGTTGTGGAGGGTAACTGAAGAATGAAACAAAACAAGAACATTGCCGTGTTTCGTGAAAAAGTCGCCACGCATCCAGCATTTGAGGATTTTGGGGGAAAGAGGGGACTACTAAATAAATTCAAACGGATACCTTTTAAAATGGTTTGCTGGTATCTACGAGTATATTCATAATGAATAAAACATCCCGTTGCCATCTGAAGCTGAATAGTAAAGGGCCTAACACAGTTCCTTGTGGAATTTAAAAATCTGAATTTTCTATTGCACTTAGTTAATTATTTACTTTCACCTGCTGTATCCTTAGATAGAGATAACTCTTTAACCACTGGAGCGATCAAGTAGGGAGCAATAAATTTGCCTCGATTGCTTGAGATTTCCCAGAAGGTCATTTTTTAAATTTTTCGCCAACATTAAAAAAATCATTATATCTTCGAATTTTAACATGGAGGCTTAAAAACTTATTACAATTCTATATAGCCAATGAATTACCCTGTATTTTACCGTTTATTTCATATTTGTAGGATTTATAAAAAAAATATGAGAAAATCGTAAAGTTTATAATCGCGCGAATTTTGAGTGTTTTTACTTGAAACTGCCGTGAGGGATACTTATTCGGGTCAACAAAGAATATTTTCGGTTTCTGTATGATGTCTGTGGTATGTATACTTGATAATGAAAGGTGCATATCCACGGAAAAAGAACTTAATTTTATCCATAAACAGCTGTTAAAAATTCGGCGGGAAAAAATATTTAAAAAAATTGTTTTTAACATTGTTCTAAAATAGTATCCGAAGTTCAGATTTCCCACATCTATGGTCATAATAGATGAAGCATTTCAATAGCTCCGTGTTAAAATAAATGGCTAGCCAAGGAAATTTTTTAAATAATTACAACAAATGTTTTACGAATGGTAGGAAAATGTTGTCCATTTTTGGACCGAAATCAATCGCGAAAAAATAAAAGTGTTCCATTTTTCGACCGAAACCGCTCCAGTGGATAACCTAGCTTTGTCTGTTATTCCTATATTATTTATGTTATTAATTAACTTTGAATGTGAAACCGTGCCAAAAGCTTTACGGAGGACAATGAATACACTTAAACATTTTTCCTCTATCTAATATTTTATAAAAAATCTATCTAATTCTTCAATTACATCTTTCGTGCTTAATTAATCAGTGAAACCGTATTGACCAGGGTTAATAAAACTTTTTAAAATCTAAGTTTTACCTCACTTTTCCGTGTTTGGGATGTATCAATTGGATATTGTATACTAAAGAGGCTGCAGTTAACGCAATATTACATACAAAATTGATTCATGAAGTTGAAAACAAAGCCTAGAGCCTAGAAATTCGTAGAAAAATGGAAAAATACTCCATTATTAATTTGAACCTCCGAATGCACATTTCTGCCAAAAAGAAAGACCCGTCTCTTTAAGGAAAATTGGTTTCGTTAACAATTATTTTAAAAGTGTGTAATGAGTTGTCGCCAGTCGGTTGTCGTTAATATCGCGTCCATTGTGTGGTTAGTGGAGGCAGCGCTGAGTTGCGATAGTACTCGTAGATCGCTCGGCGCTCGGAGGGTCGGGTGGGCGATTACGTCACGTGAAGGAATAAGTTTCAGGAAATCGATACACCTAAAACAGCCTTTACGAAAAGACTTACGTTCATCCAACTGAAGATTTCCCAATTTCACACGAGGGTCTAGATTCTAGATTATAACAGCAGTTTTCTCACCGTAATTTATTTTAATTGACTGTTATAATCTGTTTTATCCCGATCATTTGATATTTCGTCTGTAAATTTGTTTTTGAAGTGAAAACTTCTTTAGCACTGTTGTGATTTGAAAATCGATGATAAAAAGAGACAAATACACACATTTATAGGATTTATCCTGCAAGAGAATGAGATAAAATAATCGGTCTTCTCTTTGTGCAGTGCTTAGTACTACCCCACTCTTGTCTATTTAATTTTCTGAAGGTTTCACTACTACCGCGTGTGAACTGCACACATGTGGTTTTTTTACGTTTCCGTGCCGGTTTAAGACTAGGAGCTGCCAAATAGGAATAATCAATATTATGGCACCCACCGGCCTGAAAAAGTTTTAAAAAAGAATTGAAATAGGGACGCTTCTTTGTATTTTTCTTTTTGAAAAAAAAATGCTTATATGTAGGTAGGTAATTGAGTAAATACTTACAAATCTCATGATCTCGAAGGAATATAGTGCGTCTAGAATGTCTAGATCATAGGTTCTTAACCTTATTTTGTCCACCGTCCACTTTGAGAATATTTTTTTTGTCTAGCGCCCCCCAATTTTG
Source organism: Limnephilus lunatus (assembly GCA_917563855.2). NCBI lineage: Eukaryota > Metazoa > Arthropoda > Insecta > Trichoptera > Limnephilidae > Limnephilus > Limnephilus lunatus. Next base: position 35,926,882 of record OU830604.1, read on the forward strand.
TTTACTTGCAATCTGCCGCAAATCTGAAACAGTTATTGCCATGATTATATTTGCCACAACTTAAGCAAACAACAAAAAATAAATTGTTTTGTTTATCACAATATGGTGGTAATTCTTAAAAATAATAATACAAATTAGATTATGAAGTACGTGGTAAGCGTGTTTTTTGTGTTTTTTAGACCTTTTTTTTACCTGCCCACGCCCTCATGGTGCCATCTCAACGCCTCCACTGTGCCATCTCAACGCCCCCAGAAAGTCTCAATCGCCCACAGGGGTGCGTTATCGCCCACGTTGAGAACCTATGGTCTTGATTCCAGATCAACTAGCGAGGTCCATTACCATCATGACCCAGAAAATGGAAAGTAAATTCATACATATAAGTGAGGACTTGGAAATTGATTTAATTTGTGTCATTTTACTTGTAATTAATACAAATAAAAAAAATATATACTGTTGTACAGTAGGTAGGTTGTAATGTAAGTACATCTATATTTGCGATGCGTTTCATAATGGTAGACTCCTAGCAACGTACTAGTGAAAGACCAGTATGGACTTTTGTGTGGTAGGCACATATTCACAATAACAACAAAAAAATCATATAGGTATATCTACATATGTGTTTGTGTGTGTGAGTGTTTGTAATATGTAGGTAGGTACCTTTACCAATCGAAAACACATCTAAGATACTAATTTAAAAATAAGCAATTACCTACTTACACATTACATAAATAATATATACATTTAAAAAATATTTTATTCAGTTATGTTTACATCTTATATCTAACATATTATTTTCTAAAACTACTATAATATTATTTTGATAATAGAAGAGCATGAAAGTCTCTCTACGAGGAATGGGACCCTTACACTAACAGCTTTAAAAAATATAAACTATTACATTGACAGCCCATACCGCTTGGATTGCTATAAATTGTTCGTGCCGAACAACTACCGCCAGGGTCTACACCACGGCTCGCTCTGTATCCCACATGACAGAACGGACGTTCTGGCTTAGCATAGCATGACAAGAGGTATGGTGCTGCTAAATGATATCTCTAGGTCTATTGAGATTTTTAACATTGGCCTTTAAGGATTCATTTAGGCAATAACTCTAAAATATACATTATTGTAATTTTTTTCATTTAAAATTATGTATATTTGTAATAGGATTTATATTGTCATAGGATTACATCAATCTGCAATGCACATAAAAAAATTATGAGAATATGTATAAGACCGAGTTGTTTGGCGGTCCGTCCTCTCTGCCCACCCCTGCGGGGAAATGGCGTGATGGTTAGTTAATTTTTTTTAGTTATAATTTAATTCACAGTTTGCACAGATAAAATTTAATTCACGGTTTGCATTTTTTAAAAGAAACACAAACATTCCCGGGTTACGATTAACCGAATAACAATAAAAAAAACTCTCAATAGGAATCGTTGCTTGTGTCGTGATGGCAGACTTATCCAGCCGAAGAGTTAAACTAGACGCATGTCGAACTCAGGTGCTCAATAGAAAAATAATATTCTCATACTCCAGCACATTACGTGTGACATTCTTTTCTCTTTTAAATATGAGAAAAGAAGTGGCTCATATCGAATTCCTGTAATACTTCTCAAACGTTACCAACTTATTACCAAATCATCATAATCGAATGTAAACAGGTATCTATGGAAAGTAATTAAAACTGAACCTAGTTTTCTAAAGTTCATAACATTTTATTAAAAATAAAAAATAAATTACCGTTTAGCGGTCAAAATCTGGAAGGCTTGTGTGAAAATTCGTATTAGATAGAACATCCGACCTCTCTTTCACACAACTTCACGGTCAAACTTTTCCAATGCGCGTTCTGATTGATAGTTTTTCTGTTCAACGACTCTGTTTTGTCGGTTGTTTTTTTTAGTATACTGAATAAAATATTTTGCAGTAAAGAAACTTTTTTTAATGTTTATTCATTATGAGGCTGACAAAGTAACAGATTGTGGCAAAACATTTTTTAAAATCTCACTCGATTATAATATTTATTTCGCATATATAACGATTACTATGACAAAGCTATTACTGTACGAGATGTAACAAGCAATACGATTTTATAGTAAAAAATAGCTCTAATTATGTAAGTTCTGTAGATTAGCGTTAATGGTACGTAATAAATAAATGTATTTTTGACCTCCTCTCAAAAAATTAGGCCAGCAAGATTTTGGCCATGTAAATGAAAATATATTTAAAACTCAAATAAAAAAAACACGATTGTTTAGGTTGAATCAATTTATCGATTTTCCCGTCGCACGGTGAGAACTTGCTCCTATGGATTTTTGTTCGAAGAAGAACAAAGTAAATAATACACGGAAAGAGAACCTCTCGTGTGTTTTTTCTTCAAAAATATGAGTTTATCTGCCAAAAAAACAACGTAAGTGCCTACTTACTTATTTTATTGGTGAACAACAGCAATGAATTATTTCAACAAACTCGTACATAAGTATGTACCCCTCGCGCAGCCGGGTAAATCGTTAATAATTATAATATTTTGATGATTTTTATAGCGCTATTTTTTGTGAAAATCAGTTCAAAGGTGTCGTAACATAAACATATAATAAAATAGGTATACGGGCATTAGGCATACAACTAAGATTTAAAACTAAGACTTATAAATGGCATCTAAGTTTTACGACACCACGCCACGCCATTATCAAATATTTATAACCAATGCCATCTGTTAAATCAAATCCACACCGCTCGTTTGCCAGATATATTTTTCAACCAATTTACACAAAACCTTAGCAAATTATATACCTAAAAACCTTCCCCATGAATCACTCTATCTACGGGTGAAAACCGCATGAAAATTCGTTCTATAGTTTAAAAGATAAAGTTCAATTTATAAAAATATATTTGTGAACAAGTTCTGCTATGTAATTATTATTGCGCATGACAGATATTTCGCCTTCTGAAGACATTATCAAACTGTCTGATAGTTTGATAATCCCTTCAAAAGGCGAAACAACAACGCATAAAAATAATTAAACAGCAGAAATTGTTAATAAATAACTGTTTATATAATTTGAATAATAGTGTTATTGATATGCAAAATAAATTAAAATTAAAATGGAGTTCTACAAATTAAAATCGGTAACAATAAATATTACCGAAAACCTCCCATGAAATTTTGAGGTAAAACTTCTTTACGCACGCTTGACTTGGGGAGTAAGCTGGTGAATGCGTGACGAGATCGTTACGAAAAGTGTGATCAGGCGAGTCGAACGGAAGTTGCGAGGGAGATATAAGTTAGTGAAGATAGAAAGAGAGAGAGTTACCTTTCGTATATTACTGTAGGGGCACACATTTTTTCTCTCTTTCTCTCATAGCCAGTTACGTTTCGTATATCTAAGACACAGTGCAGGCCTATTGTCTGTATCACACTGAGAAAGAGAGAACAGTGCGCACGCATATTTTCTTCCTCTCTTCTTTTATAGTGAAGTTTTACTTCAGTCGTGTGGTTTAAAGCACACTCGTTTTTGTTATTAGGCATAATACCTTTTTCTGCAAATATTAAATATTTATGCTTTTATAACAAAAAAATACGCAGGTATCTCTTTGTATTTAATGAAAAATAGCAAAGAATTATTTCAACAATCTCATTCTTTGGTACCTTCTATGTTATAAATATCGTAAATTGTTTAGTACAGAGTTGTGGGTACCTCCACTTGTAATTCTAGGTATATTTATTGCTTGAATTACTCTTTCGATTAGGCATGATACTAAATGCTTGGTAATGGTCTATTATTCTCTATTTAAGTCCTATAATTTGTGGGATATGAAGGTTGCGGATCGAATTATCGGCATGGAGTCTGGACTTTGTCATTTAATGGAATTAAAATAATAATTAGATACTAGATGTGTCTAAAATACATCTTTATTACTACGTACATAAACCTCAATAGAGATGGCTGTCAAATATTGCGTTATTAAGATAATGTCTTTAGTCAGACATGCTCAAAATTTAGTTTGGTTTTCAAAATGTGTGGAAAATGAACACGCGTTGAACCCTACAGTGGTATAAATATATGTAGTTTTTAAGCACCACCTGTCGATTAAGTTAAAGTTATCCGGTTTCGCAAACAAACATTTTTTTTTTTTACATTAACTCCACACAGGAGGCCCTGAGGAAAATAATTTCCCTCAGGGCCTATGTCATCTTTAAGGATGCTGTGTGGAGGGTCTTTTTGAGGAAAGGAAGGAGTGAACATGGGTCTTGAAGAGACCCATGTTGTAGGAGGGAGGAAACACAGAGGCCGGTAAATCGTTCCACATCCGAGCTGTTGAACTCAAGAACGAGTCGTAAAATCGACCCGTTCTCATGTGACTGATGTCAACCGTGTACAAATGTTGGGCGCGTATTTGGCGTGTTTCCCGACTATGCACCGGTGCCGAGGGGATCAACGACGCTAGTTCCTCGGAGCATTTTCCATTGTGATACCGGTAGAACAAGGACAGCATTCCCACCTGACGCCTGTGCTCTAAAGATTGCAATCCGTCTGTTAAGATGGGAGAATCTATCAAACGGACCGCCCGTTTCTGCACAGAGTCAAGGGTTTTTTTAAGGTATTTTGGAGCTCCAGACCAGAGGTGGCTACCAAATTCAACCGTGGGGCGCACTTGCGATTTGTACACGGTTAGCAGTTGTGTAATATTAAAGTATCTGCGGGCCCTGTACAGTACGCCCAGTTTCTGAGAGGCTAACTTAACTCTGGTTTCGATGGAGCCCCCATACCTGAGCTGGTCACTTAGAGTTACACCAAGCATATCAATGGAGGTCCTGTTCAGAAGAATGCTTCCGTTGAAGGAGACTAGATTATTATTTCATGGCTTAAACATGGCTCTTCGCTCTGCAGGCTGCAGCTCGGAACAACTCTTCGAAACTGCTCTCGCATCAGTCGAGCAGAGTTCGGTGCCATAAAGTGAGCCGTCTTCTAAAAGATGCTTCTCGTATAAAAACAACGAAGACGTGACTTCAGATTGTTTTCAGTTTGAATTTATGAGAATCTGAAAAAGTTTTCAGATCTAATCTAAATTCTACAATGTTAGTTAATTTTTTTTAAATTAGCTTCACACAGGAGACCCTGAGAAAAACAATTCCCCTCAGGGCCTATATAATCTGTGGGAATGCTGTGTAGAGGGTATTTTTAGGAAAGGTAGGCGAGGAAGTTCTGGGAAAGAAAAGGGTATGAGGGGTGGGTAGGAATCTGGGGGTCAATTCATCCCTACCACTGCGGTGCAAAACGATGTTCCGAGAGAGTACAGCTGGAGAAGTCAAAGGGACTCCCTCAACCACTCTCTCCAGATCCAGCCTGCCATGCAGCTGGTAAGCAGATGCATCCACCGCCAAGACCAGGAAAACCTCTCCCCGTGAACCCGTGCATTCCTTATTGCGGGTTAACAGTTATTTTGATTGAACAAAAAGTTGTTTATTGTAGGAACTATCAGCAAACGTAATATTATTTTGATTTACTCAAGGTTTATTTATGTTGGCATGTAAACCACTACCCGTGAGCGTTTTATATCTTCTATCTTCCGTAGGTTGCCCTACACTGACCTAGATGCCCTAGATCAGTGAAAGGCAACCTGCGGACCGCTTTTCGTATTGTCCACTTGACTAAGTAAAACTATCAAAATTAAAATTTGCGGTAAATAACATGTAGCGGTTTCAGTTCGTTTTTGCCAAAGGGTTTACCGAAAAACTTAACGTATTGAATCAGCCATTCTAAATAATAAGATTATTCCTATGAAGATAACATTTTGTGGTTCGTTGAAAAAAAATTACAATAGCAGCGCAGCTCCTTTTGTTGTGATCTACTAAATTTGTATTTTAAAGGTTTTCGTTTTATAAAATACCAAAAGTTTTCTTGACTAAATATTGTTTACTTTCCGAACGATAAAAATCCACAGTTTCAACTATTTTTTGCTCGTATTTTAGCCAAAATTGTAAGTATTTTTTACGCGTTTTTAAATAATTCTGAATGATCAAAATCGATAGGCTTTTTTGTTTTGGCCTTGGAGAATTTCGTCTTGCGCTCTTTAATTATTAACAATATAAACAGATTTACGACATCATCGAATGAAAAGTTAACCATTGAAAAAATCTCTAAATCCCCTACCCCTGAGCCCCGTGAAATTGAAAATGGATAAATTGGCCGTCCAATTAAAAAGGTTGATCATTACTTCCCTAGATGAAGCCGCGCCTTTCGCGTGACACATCTCACCTCTCGCAATAAGTCACTCGGAAATGTTCAGCTGGATTAAAATTCTACGGAAACTAAGAAAGAGATAAAAAAAATTTAAGCGGGTGATAGATTTTTAAAATTTATTGACCTTTTAGTTTATATAACTAATGGAAACTTTTTGGTGGCTTTGGTGGTTTTCTGACTCTCAAGAAGACCCGACCCAAGACTAATTTAATTGTATTCTATCTATTTGTAATTGTAAAATAAACTATAGATAAATATCAAAATAATCTAAGCGTACTTTTCTTATTCTGGTTCATTGATATCCAATTTACTTTACTCTTAATAATACACATAGTCAAAAATTATAGTGGTAGATTTTCTCATTATCGCCTTGGCATTAGGCAAAAGACCACCATTCAGAATCGAAACATTTAAAATGGCGTTAACTTTAGCAAACTTCCTTTACCCCATCACCTTCTCTTCCCCACTCCTTTCAGTATAGCGATAGCGAATCCCCTAGTCCCATTGCCTTCGGACGGTCGAAAGTTAAGACTCTTAAAAAAACACACTTCAGAGATTGCGTTCCCACTACAGTTATAACTGCCTCCTTCAAAGTTTTTAAGATAAGATAACACTGATGCAAAAAATAGCAATCGCTAAAAAACCTCAAAAATTGGATGCGATTGAGTGTGTCTTCTCTCATTCCTGCAACAGATAATAATGTGGGATTGAATATGATTCAAAATCATTATAACCTCGATGTTAAATCACGTGAATCATTTCCAGATTTTCTCCACGGAAGATCAGCACCCCCCTTCGGTATTGATTTCATGATTCCAGGCTTTCCCGCGCGTGCCGATAATGGCCAGCCTACCTGGCAGGAATTTAGGCTCTATAATGAATAATACTCCTAAATTTCAGTTCAAATACCAAGCCTCCGACGGAAAGCCCAAAAAAATAGGACAGTTGATACTTAAAAATATTATTTTTTTTGTTTTAATTATAAACTTTTAAGAGTTATTTAGTTAAATCACAACTAACATGAGTGAAATTTTAGACACATATAAAAAAAATACAAACTCTAAATGATGACGGAGCAACAATTGTAATTTATGAATTGAGTCACGGAGATACAAAATCCGCTGAATATAAATAAAAATATACGTTTTAAATCAATATAATTATACTTGATTCTTTTAGTATTTAGCGAAAAATGCTAATAATTAATTTATTTTCTAGTTACTTCGAAATATTTTTGTGAATGTCAAAACCAGAAGAAAATTTTATGTAATGTGTTTTTTGAAGTGAAAACTTCTTTAGCACCGTTATGATTTGAAACTTGATGAAAAGAAAAAATAGTGACACTAAAAAGAGACAAATGCACACATCTATAGGATTTAGCCTGCGAGAGAATGAGATAGTATAATCGGTCCCCCCTCTTGTCTATTTTAGTTTTCTACCGAGTGTGAATTGCACACTCTGATTTTTTTTATCCCCACGACTCAATTTATCTATCGAATACGAATCTGTTTTTCTGTAGCTTTAAATCGATATTTCTGTCATAAGATTTCTTATTTATGAAGTTTTAAAACAACAAATAAATTGTCAATTAATAATAATAGTCTTCCAAATATTTTGTCTATAATTTGATTATACTTATTGTTTAATAAAATCTGATAAATAATACTGTTGAAACCGTAAATTGGATAGGTAAGAGATTGTAAATTCATGCTATGTAAATATTATTTAGCTTTCCTTCTCCCCTATTAGCGTCCCTCATAACAGAGTTTAATCTTAAGGGTGCTAGTCTACCAACACGTTGATCTGTAGGACTCTTGTGTAGTTTCGAAATAACATAAAAATTTCAGGTCGCAATCGGAACATCAAACATAATATGTTAACATAACACACATACTTTTTAATAGCTCAGCATTTTTACTGATTTCATTAAGTCTTCGAGGTAGAGTCACGCAAACTAAAAATATCTTTCGCTGCAACAACAATGTCAATAACATTTCGGTTGAAAACTCTCTTATACCACGAGCATATCTTATACAGCTTAGGAACCAATTTGCAGAAGTAGATACCTAGTATATTCTTATTTGATCTGAAAAACTAAATAAATAAAAAAAATAGAAGATGTGCAATAGGCCACTAGCATCACATTTAAAAAAAAAAATCCGGCTTAGGCAACAAATATTCAAAGACATTCCTTTTTTTTTTAATCGTATATTTGAAACCCTGGCGATTTTTTGAAAATTTCAATCCGAAAAATCAGACCATTTTTTATAAACCGGAAAGACCGGACTTAATTTTATTGGTGCGAAAAAACGATAATTACATAGCCGACAATCATTTAAAAAAAAGAACGTTTTCCAAACGAATAGCAATAAATTGTACGGGGTTCTCTTCGTAACATCTGTAAAAACACCGCCATCTTTATCAAAAAATCAAACCAAAGGAGAAGTTCGCATAGAACAAACTATAAATCTAGCGAACGACGCAAATACAAAAATTCGCCGGAAATCAAAGTGATGCCATATAAAAAAAATATATCAATGTGGAATTTTACAAAATTAAGGGAACATAATCGGAGATTTTCATGTAGTGACGTCACGAGCTCAAGTAATGGATTTATTTATTTAAAATTAAAAAAAACTATACATTTCTAAAAATTTTTACTAACATTTTCGTAATATTAGTAAAAAAATCTATCCACACGATTTTTTCCAAGTCGTTATGAAAGCCATGCAAGTGGCCTATTCAAACGCGGTTGAAGTGAAACCTACAGAAAACTAAAGTAGACAAGAGTGGAGAGACAACGAAGCACTTTTTTATCAATGTGAAGGATGATTTATTCCATATTTTGTCATCGAATTCCAGTGCACCTTTTCCTATACATTCAGTAATCTTATTAGTACCTATGTATAGATGTCGCTTTTTATATTTTCTTTTGCCTGTTCATTTTGGAGAGGTTTGAATTGATTTTCCAAAAAAAAAACAATATATTTTGGACTTCGTAGGATTCGATCCCTGATCGGCTGAATATCTGCAAATTTTCGTCAGGCGCTTTATACCACTACACTAAAGGGGACTTGCATGGGACTATGGATTTATCGTATTATATTGGAACCGTGTACCCGTGAATAAAATAAATATTTTATTGCTATCTCATTTTCTCGCAGGCTAAATCCTGTAGATGTGTGTATTTGTCTCTTTTTAGTGTCCGTTTCATTAAGTTTCAAATCACAAGCAAAATATCGCCGGTGGTGGATAAAATCCTATTTGGCGGCTATTTCAACCTTGTAAATGAATAATTTGTGTAAACACATTATTGCCATCATTGACCCCTTGGTACTGTAATCCGCTATCACTGCTTCTATTGACAGTTGAAATGCTTTGCATTATTGAATGTATTGGTTGCAACCACTGAAGAGAAATACACGCAGAAGGGTGTTGCAGGCATGTCTGGAATATCCGATGTTCGGGGCCTCTTACTTTGAATGAAAATCGATCAAACTTTTTCAAATATTTATATTCTTTCTTGACCGGGCTCAAAAAGAAGAAGATGGAGATATATTAAATTAAGAATGTTAGAGCGACATTTATGCGACAAAATTGATGCGAAAATTGCGAAAATGTTTTGTAAAACACGACTTGTTTAAAATAGAGCAAAAATCTCGTGGAACGTATCTTAAGTATCATTTAAAGAAACATTGTGAATTTTTCACAACTGTAACTTGTAAATAACTGAAAAAAAACGTGTTTATAATAATTTTTGGAGCATGATATCGAGGGAATTTTATATAATTTGCGTTTCGGCGTGAAACGCGTCTAGATAATATCTTCAAAAATAACATATTATTTTTTTAAGAGCTTAAAAACTTCAAATGTTTGAAGGAGATATGTAAGAAATCGGTAGAAATGCGAGTAGCGGCACCTTGTAAATTGACGAAATTGGTATAGGTTACAATCCAATTCACTCGATAGAAAAAATCGCAAAGTATGCTCCAAAAACTATTATAAACACGTTTGTTTCAGTTATTTTACAAGTTATATGTATGTTTATTTTACATAGCAGGTGGTACATGGACAAGAAGAGCTAATGATAGAGAGAAATGGCGACAGTTGGAGGAGGCCTTTGTCAATTAGTGACATACAGACAGGGAGTCGATGCATGATAAGTGTTATACATATTATAAATAGTGTAATGTAATTTACTCTCCGAATAAAGGTTATTATTATTATTATTATGTTATTATATCTATGAAAAAATTCACAGCGTTCCTTTAAATGCTGTTTAAGACAACTTCCGTAAGATTTTTGCTCTATTTTAACTGAGTCGTCTTTTATTAAACATTTCCACAATTTTCGCATCGATTTTATCGCTTTAAATGTTAGCGCGCTCTTCTAACATTCGTAATTACATATCTCTCCATCTTCTTCTTTTTAGCGAGGATATGGCGCCTTAATGTACAGTATTTCAGAATAAAAAGTAGTAAAAATGATAGTATTTTTATAAGTCAAAAGAAGAGCTGGAATCAAGTGTAAGAACTGAATAAGAAAAGCACCCAGACCTGAAGAAACCTGGGTCTTTGATGAGTCTTCGACGGGTCTTCAATGAGTCTTCGATGAGTCTTCGATAAGTCTGAGATGGGTTTTCGATGGAATGACGGTAGATTTAGACAGCTCTACTTTGTAAATGAAACTTCTTACAAAATATTTGACGTTAAATGAAAACAAACAAAAATAACGGTTAATTCTATTTCGAAAACCGTTTTCTAGGGTAAATAATTCCACTGGTTTGAGTACTTGTGCTCTAGGAAACAGTGGGATTGGGATCTGCCACAGGACAAGGCAACCAGGATATCACGTTGTCAGCAATACGGGAAGGCAATTGATTGATTCTCAAATCCCTCCAAATACAAATGATCTAATCAGGGAGGCTGCAAATCTTCTGTCAGAAGTGAAGCGGTGAAGAAATGGCACCAATGTGTTCGCAGTTGAATTCGCAAAAGAGAATGAAATTTTTAAAAAAATAAAAAAAAATGACTTTTTTTATGTTTTTTAGGGCTACTAATGTTAACTATGATAAAAAAAAATCAGTGTGCTTATATTAATAGACATCTCAATAGATATCATGCTTAACTTTTCTGAAAATAATCAGAGTATGAGTAAAAGTGAAACCTTCAGAAAACTAAACTAGACAAGAGTGGGAAGGCTATGAAGCACCGTATAAAGAGTTGACCGAGCATCTCATTATAATATCGCAGTCTAAATCCTATAAATATAATATATGTTTGTCTAGTGTTTTTTTAATTTCAGATAGAAAATGCTGTGAAAATCTTTTGGCCTACAACGATCGATAATTTTGATGCTTTAACAATAATAAATATTTCTGATGACATGTTAAGATTAGTTGTAATAAGTTTTTTTAAACGACTTCGAAAAGGAGGAGATTATCAATTTGACGGTATTTTTTTATTTTTTTTATATTTGTTACCTCAGAACTTTCGATTGGATGAACCGATATTGACGGTGCATTGTAATGTCCATATAAGTTACATAATATATCTTATAAGGCTGTCTTCAAAAAAATCAGAGTGTGCAATTCACACGCGGTAGAAGCGAAACTAGAAAGTGGCTTTCTTTTCTTTTGCCTATTTATTTTAAAGTGGTTTGAAGATTGGATATTGAATTTACGGAAATATATATATATATATTTTTTTTGGATTTCGTAGGATTCGAACATCCGTTCGCTGAATGTCTCTGTCCGTGAATTTACCGCATTATATTTGAACCGAGGACTCCTCAAATAATACATTTTACTGACGCACTTCCGTTTTATCCGAATTTCAAATCACAACGGGGCTAATAAAGTTTCACTTCAAAAAGATAATTACCTATATCGTAGGTCCCAGTGGACTTTGGCTCAAATTAAGTCTTCCCTAATACATTTTTATGTATGATTCTCTTCAATAAAACACCACGGTGCACAAAATAATCACTTTTTCTACTGTATTAGTATTAGATGATAATACTTTTTAAACGACTTCGAAAAGGAGGAGGTTATCAATTCAACGGTTTTTTTAAATTTTTTTTATGTTTGTTACCTCAGAACTTGCGACGGTGTTTTTTTTCTTTTTATATTTGTTACCTCAGAACTTTCGATTAGGTGAACCGATATTGATGATTCTTTTTTTATTAGAAAGCGGGTGCTTCCCGTATGGTCCCATTTTAATTTGGTCCAGTTCTGACAATGGGATCTATGAGAAAATCATATATGCCTTAAATTTGCAATAAGTACCTATGTGCGCCACAAATTGACGAATAACTCAATATTACGCCAACAGATTTCGACGATTCTTTTTTTGAAGTAAAACTTCATTACGCACGCTCGTCACTAAAAATCAAAAAATAAACAAAAATTTTAATAAAACAAAAAACGACTTCATCCAAGGTAACTACATACATAGGTAGTTATAGGTGAGATGTGGAGATCTTGGCTGACACTGACTCCAAAAATAACAACCGTAAGAAATTTTTTTTTTTTACTTTTTAGTGCATTTTTTGAAGTCGTTTTTTGTTTTGTTAAAATTTTTGTTTATTAAAATTTATTATGAAACGAACTCTTGTATTTAGTTAAAATTGAATTAGTTTTGACTAATTGTATTATATCCTTTATAATACTTCTCCCCACTGCTATTGAGGTTTAATTTTGCTCATCTTGCCCAGTTGGAAAATATGTATTTTTTTTATTAATCATGAATAAACTGTTAAAGAAATGATGTTATAAACTTTTCGCATGTTTATTCTATATTTTACCATCCTAACAATGCTCGCATTTTCGTAATATTATTTCTAGGCCTTTTTCACAATTTTCCATATGTCCAGTAGCATATACATATAGTACTATAGCATAACCCCCGAATGTCCATGCTGGTAAATACGGATAACACGATTAAAAATTTGTCACAATGAGACTTTGAACAATGGGGAGAGCTGGCAGGGGAGTGTCGTGACCAAATTTACAGCTCTAAAAAACTATTTATTTTATTTATTTACATAATATTTAATGCTTTAAAAAACTATTTATTTCATCACTATACGTAATACTTACTGCTATAAAAAACTATTTATTTTATCACTATAAATAATATTTACCGCTATAAAATATTTTATCACCATGCATATTTACTCCTGTAAAAAACTTTTTTTTATCACTGTACATATTCACTGATCTAAAAAACTATTTATTTTTAACTTGTTAATTGTACATAAATGTGTGAACAGGAAAGAAAATTCTTCGTTAGCGGTCTAGAGGTTCCTTTATAAAAGGCGTAGACATATTTCAAACAGCAGAAACCGGCGCATGAAATAACGACTTTGAAATTGTTTTCTTAAAACTAATATGGATTTAGGAAATACATTTTATCCATCGTTCCTTTCCCATAATAAAAACTTTCAAAGAAATCTGAATTTAAGTTAGGAAATATACATTTTATATAAATTAATCGGAATATAAAATATTAAAACTTACTATATTTTGATAAAAACAAACTCTCGAAATCTACAACTTTTCCGTTCACTAACGTAATTTAACAACACGAAATATTCTAGATTATTATGTGGCACTGACTGTGTGACTATCTACAATTTGTAGATCGATATATGTAATTATTTTTAACTTGCAACCTCATTTCGAAAAAAGTGGAATTAAGAGTACTAAAATTCGTGCAAAGACCGGTTACTACTAAAAAAAACGAGTGTGCTTTAGACCACACGACTGAAGTAAAACATCACTAACTTATAAAAGAGAAAGAATTACTCTCTTACTCCTAAAGCGTGATACATACAATAGGCCTGCACTGTGTCTTACGAAATATACGAAATACGTTATACGAAACGTAATGAGAGAAAGAGAGAAAGAAAATGTGTGCTCACACCTCTCTCTCTTGCCCCTACGAATATACGAAATGTAACTGTCTCTCTTTCTATCTTCACTAACTAATTATCTCCCTCTCGACTTCCGTTCGCCTAGCCCGATCACACTTTTCATAACTCTCTCGTCACGCATTCACCAGCTTACTCCCCATGTCAAGCGTGCTTAAAGAAGTTTTACTTCAAAAAGTTTTAACGAGTTAAATTATGAATATACAAAGACATTTACGCCAAGATTATTTGGGAGGTCTTTGGACAAAGAAACCACAAATAGTCTAATCTCACAAGGGTCTTTGGACAAAGACACCAAAAATAGTCTTGTCTCACAAGTGTCTTTGGACAAATAAAAGCTTTCAAGCATATTACACTAGATACAAAAAATGAGGAAAAAACATTAAAAAAAAATTAACAAAACAAAAAAACGATTTCACAAAATAAACTAAAATGTAAAAAAAATAAATTTCATGTTCTTCTACAACTTAATAATCAACCTACTTTTTCTACTCTTATATATGTAGGTACGATTGTTATTTTTGGAGTCGGTGTCGGCCAAGGTAGGCAGAAGCACATCTCACCTATAACTATATCGAATTAAGAACCTCCTCCTTTTAGAAGTCATTTAAAAATAATTAAATGATGAATTAAAGCATTTGCATTTTATAAAATTGTGAGGCTCACATTGTTTTATAAAACAAAATCACTAGTGTGACCGAAACTTTAGGTTTTTAAATTACGAGATATGTATTTTTTTATATTTTTTATGTCGAGGTTTTAATTCAATAATCTTAAAATTATCGCTTACCTACTGTGCACAGCGCGCCCCTGATCGTGGGAAAGTGTAACATGGGATGAGCCTGCGGGTGAGTGAGATGACAAAGCAGGGTGGGAGGATTTGGGGTGGCGGACGGTGGTAGGGAGGAAAAGGGAATCACAATATTCACTCCGCCGGGATTGATATTAGAGCTATTTGGGCTCTGCGCTCTACCCCAGGCAGGGAAAATGAAAATCAACTGTGATTGTAACTTTGACTAACACTATCTAGCTTAATTAAAGGTATCACTGGTAAAAAAAAATCCAGTAGATTACTGTATATAGATGCAAGAAAATAGTCGAACCAAATCATTAGAAGAGACAAAGGTTTCCATAAAAAGATTATTTATCTAAATGTGTGATCGATGTATGATCTGTCAGGAATTTGCATATTCGATTCCAGCAGTACTCGTAGCACAAAAATATAAACATATTCAAAGATATATATATATATATTTTAAAAAATTTATCTTTCAACGTTGGCTTGGGTGTATTCAAAACTCTATTTTTTGATACTTTTCTTTTTTCTACAAATGCGTATTTTTATTGAATGTAGCATGTTTATCTACTTTTCTGAAGCAAAAGCACGTAAGTCAAAAATCAAAAACTTTTAAGCTTAGTTTCAGTTAAGTTCCAGTGAAGTTGATAAGCACCTAATAATTGAATATTCACATACATTAGTATCCATAATTAAGTATTATACATACGTTATCTCTCTTTACAGAGCAGCTATAATATCTATTTATTTATGTATTTATTTGTAAGAAATAAACAGCTTTTACATAATACATAATATACAGTGATAAATATATAACTGAACTGGAGTCAAGCCACGGAAGTTTCTTATGCTAAAGAACATCGGAAATGAAGTTTTATTATTTTATAATTAATTTTGGGTTATAGGAAGGGGAAACGAAGAGGAATATAGGAAAAGGATAGGAGATATAATATGTATATATTATATAGGCACAATTTTCAAATAACAATTTCAAAATGTCCAAATGATAAATATTATATAGATATTTAGGTACATTTTTAAAAGAAGAATCGTCTAAATGTCCAAATGATAGATTATGTTTGTATATTTAGGTATAATTTTAAAACAAGAATTGTGAAAAACTAGCATCATGTGTTCGTAGGAGCTCTCTGATTCACACGTCACAACGACATTGGAATCACTTCTGGAATGTCATGTGATTGGAAAGCCGGGGACACCGATAGCAATCTAATATGTACCTAATTGAACTACGGATATCTGTCATCGCCGAATTGGATATAGGTATCATTCAATAAGGGAAGCTTGTACATTCAATTACGGCTCAACTTGTTAAATGCCGCGCGTGGCACAATGTTGCCTCAATGTAAATTTTAAATTTTGATTCAGATGGAATTTTAACAAGAAAAAATTACATACCTATTGGATTAGTTTATATCAAACGAGTATCTACTTTTATTTAAAATTTTTGTAACAAAAATTTTAGGGGGTACTATAAAAATCGTATACACATACATATGTATTTATATTTTATTATTTTCATATATGTGCATTCGAACTTCGCTTTACATATTTATTCTGTGAAATGTCTGTTATTTAAGTACCGGTTTCGATAGGTCCGTGTCGTTTACTAACTAACTTTAGATATTAATTTCAAAACAAATTTTTTTAATAATTGTTAAACTCTTCTAAAACAAAAAAGCAAAAGTAATTTATAAATTTAAATTTTATTAAATGAAAAAAAAAATACAAATTCTTCAAACAGACATACTACTAGCATCTTCAACATTGCCCTTCCTTCCACTTCAACCTGACTACTTGAACAAACCCTAACGTGGATGCCATAATCCCACTGGCGCTTTTGTGCTGCATTCAAATAATCGAACCCGCAAAACTACAACTTCTGACTCAGATGAAGCAATATTTGCTTTTTATTTAAATACACATACCTACTCATAATTCTTTTTTATATTTTGGTCAAGGCAACATTCCAATATTCACATCAAGGTGTTATCTTTATCTGAGTTTATTTTGTATCTTTCAGCCTTATGGGATTAACTCATTCATGGCTATTTTAATATTTTTCCAGTCGACTTACAAATTACTACACGAAATTGAGATTTTCTGCGCCTACCTCGTGGGCCGATAGCAAAATTACGTCAAAACAGTCCACTATCAACGCGTTATATATGACGTGTTTGGACAAGTGTGGCAATTTACCAGAATAATGTTTGTTCGTAAAGGCTCCTCCGTAATAGGAGTCACTCACCTCTACCAATATTTACTCAAACGCGATTTTGTATGCTTAAGGAAATACTGCGTGAACCACTCGCGAATTTCTACATCCTAAAGAAGTACATATTATTGCGTAGAGAATAAGTGTTAAGTGGACCATCTTTATCTTATGTGTTTAATAGTTAGTGGTTACTAGCCGACTGTGAGTTTTAAGACTGCTTTCTCGAAATTTTATTTCTTATCGATAAAATGAAATGTATAGACCCGGAAACAATTTGGCATGTTGTCTACTTTACATACAATAACAAGAAATAAATTAAAAATCCTGATTGGCGAATTAATTTTTATTTTGCACGAAGAAAAGTTGGTACATTATATCGCTAAGACGAGGTCACCGTTTAGAAAAAAAATTAAAACAATAGTTAAACACTTTAACTTCTTTTTCCTTTACATATGGTCATCTTATTAGTATTTATGTTTTCTTCTTATTGATATCGCTTTCTTTTGTGTTTTTTTTTTGCTGGATCATTTTGGAGTGGTTTAAAGATTGGATATTGATTTTACAAAAATATGTATATTTATATTCTCTTATTGGTTTTCTTAGGATTCAACCCTTGGTCCGCTGGATGCCTGGCCGCTAAAGTTCGTCAGGCGCTTTACACCACTAGACTAAAGGAGACTTGCGTGGGACCGTGGATTTATCGAATTTATTATACTGGAACCGAGTACCCGTAAAATAAATATTTTTTTATTGCTATCTCATTTTTTTGCAGGCTAAATCTTATAGATGTATGTGTTTGTCTCTTTTAAGTATCACACGCTTCCGTTTCATCGAGTTTCAAATCACAACGGTGCTAAAGGAGATTTCATTTAAAAAAATGATTTTCTTAAAAAAATTATCAAAATCCAAAGACCAAATCAGGTTTAAAGTGATGGTTTCTTAATATTCGCATTGAATAACAATGTATTAAAATTATTTGTTTTGCTCCACACAGGAGACAAGGGAGGAAAATAATTTCGTTCAGGGCCTATGCCATCTTTGGGGACGCTGTTCGAGGATATTTTTAATGAAGGGAAGGAGAGGAAGTTCTGGGATTGAAAAAGGTTTGAGGGGTGGGTAGGAATCTGGGGTTCAGTTTTCCAGGTCATTCCCCACCAAGACCTAAACAAATCTCACCCCATGAACCCGAGCACTCCTCCTAAGTCACCAAACGTAACGAGCCTTTGGGGTGACCTTTGGCAGAGATGTTGATTATTGAATTGCTGTTGATTGATGCATAATATATTGCTTAAAAATGTTATATTTTGTTGATCACGCGTGGGAAGACTGTTACCTTAAAGCAACTAGTAGCCTTATCTCAAAGATTCACTTATGTAATTATGTATTATAATGATATTGAACTTTGAACCTCACAAGAATATATCTCTAGAAGATAATTATATTATTAGACATTTTGCTCTACATAAGATATCACATCTCATATCTACTAATGACCAAAGTCTGTGCAACTTCGTACACTAACAAGAATTATTTTGTAAACATTATATTCTTTCAATAATTTTAGATTAATTACTAGACATAACTATTAAAATACTTGTTCATATGAAGCAGTTACTTTGTGATGTGACATTATAATTTAAAATAAAACAATAACTTTGTAAACACCACATTTATTTTTCTACAATTCTCCATCTTCACCTATACATACTTCCTCCGTTACTTGAGGAGTCCAGCCCATTTGGTTAAATCATGTATTAGCTATAACACACATGTAAATTAATTTTAGTAGAGATTGTACTGCCCTGAAGAAGCTACGGTTGTAGCGAAACCCGGTCGGCATAAAGTATATAAAAAATAAAAGGGGTGTTTACAAAGTTATTGTTTTATTTTAAATTATTAAAATACTAATGGGCACCTTCGAGTGGTAAATTTCTTGATTATGTGCGTGAGTAACGGATTTTAAACAGACATAAAAAATAAGTGACGTAAATGTTTTGAAAATTAAAAAGAAACTATCGATCAACTTTTATAAACATTTTTATTTAAATTATATATATAGTGTTCTGTAATACCAAAATTTGGCATGGTAGAAAATGAGAATGTTCGAGTATTTTTTTTCCATGAGCTCCACACAGGAGACCCTGAAAATAATTTCCCTTAGGCCCTATGTCATCTTTGCGGATACTGTGTGGAGGTTTTTTTTTAAGGAAGGGAAGGAGTGGAGAGTTCTGCATGCGAAGGAAAAGGGTTTAAGGGGTAGGTAGGAATCTGGGGTTCAGTGTATCTCAGTCTTCCGCCTCCAAGCCTATCCGATAAAGGTTCCCGGGCGGCAGTACCCACTCCCGCCTCCCAAATATCCTTATCAGACACAAAAAGTTGCCTGAAATGGTTTTTAGTTGTATGTGATGAACAGATCTGAGTAGCCTCTTTTTGCCATTCGTTGCCCCCCCTCCTCAAGCCACTTATTCCATAGATATGCTGACTCTAAACCAGTGGTTCTTAACCTTGATGGAGGTACTAATCACCACCAGTTTCTTATGCGCATTCACCGAACCCTTCTTAATTGGAAATCGAATAGAACCACTGCTCTAAACAGATTGGACAAAAAGTACCTAAGAACAACCATTTTTTTTAATTGGATCATATTATTCAAGTATTTAATGTTATTTACAGTAAAACAATTTCAGAACCCATTGTGTATAATAAAGGTTGTTATATGCATACATTGTGGCTTTATCTTTCGAATGACCTTGGTTGATAAAAGTGGGTTACTGAGATAATGGACAATTTTTCTACAAATTTAATATTAAAAAACATGTCTTTTGGTACAATTCCTCTTGTGATAAGTGTTGGTAAAAATTTAAAGTCGGTTCTCCATCAATATCTGACATTTTCTATAAAGGCTAGAAGATGGCCAACTGATGATTGTGCTCTATTGTGCATACTTATACCACTGCCCCACTATAACACACTCTAGAAGCATTACATTATCTTGGCATTGAAATCGAAGAACATCTTCAATGGTAGGTACTCCCAAATAATAAAAAAAACATTATAAAAAAATTGACCAAACTCATGTTTGTCTTTCGCCTTTGAAAGTACTAAAAACTGTTTCAACTTTATTACGATGAACCTACTTTTATATATCAATGTTTTTAAACCAACTCTATGCAGTCCTGGATTTGTCAATAGGTTTTATAGGCCGCGGCCTACGGGCGGCAGAGCTCAGGGGGCGGCGCTCGCTCGCTTTGGTAAGCCGTTGTTTGTGTGCGATTATAAACAAACAACAAGTCACTGTGGTTTTAGGTAGTTTTCTATTTATTAAACGTTAAATCTCATTTATTAAAAGTCGTTAATTCCCAGTAAGTTCTCATTCTATGTTAGATAACTACTTATGTTTATGCTACTGCGCGGTCAGTAAGGGTGGCTTTGGGTCGGGGGCGGGCGATGTAATAGCCACCCGCGCTACTCGCCGTTTTTTTTTTAAGAAAAATTAAGAATAATGAAGTAGAAAGGAATTGGTTTGTTTATTAGAAAAGCAAAGGATCCGTATTCTGCGGACCCTTTTTGGCATTTGGATCTATTGAAAACAGGTCACAATTTGACCAGCAAGAGCAAGGTTACAACGATTGGAAGAATGCAGGAATTCGAGTAGCTCAACACGAAAACTCTCCAAACCATAAGTCCTGTATTCTCGCTTTAAGATCTAAAGGTTTGTTTCACGGTTGTATTGAATCATTACTAACTGCCCAACTAAACGAGGAAATTGCTTATTGGAAGAACATTATTTTAAAAAGGGTTGTTGCTGTAATGGAAGGATTGTCATCAAGAGATCTCGCTTTCAGAGAAAGTAATGAAATATTTGGGGACTCGCACAGTGGGAATCACATAATGCTACTTGAATTAACAGCGGAGTTTGATCCTTTTTCTGTCAAGCATAATGAAAGAAAGGCAAACCTAGAATCTAAAACTACTAGCTACCTATCAAAAACTGTCTGCGACGAGTTCATTTACTTAAAGTACTGAAATGCATTAGTAATGAGATAAAAGAAGCAAAGTACTTTTCTTTAATTGTAGATACTACACCAGATACAGAACACGTAGATCAACAACTGGCACTTGTGGTTAGATATATTTAAGACAATGGAGAGTCATGTGAGAGATTTCAAAATTCTTACCTTATTAAGGATACAAGGCTCAAGAAATGTTTAATCTCATTACTTTAGAGACAAAAAAGTTGAACATAAATCTAGAAGACTGCCGGAGTCTGTTATATGATATTGCCTCGAACATGTCAGAAATTTACAATGGTTTACGGCAGAGACACCTGAATCTACATAATTACTGAATCTTTTAAAGTTTTTGAGGAAACTGTGCAACGTTTCCCCAAACTGAGATATATGTGGCTTTCTGCGTCGCACTTTGCACTCCGGCCACAAATTGTTCTGTTTAAACCGAGTGAAGAATTACCAAAGGTCTTCATTGTCTCAAGAAAAACTTAACTCTTTGGCTATTCTGTGCATAGAAGCAGACATAATAATGTCAATAAAACATACTTAATAAAATTGTAATTCTTGTTTCATGTTACGCTTTTACATTATGACTAATTCATTCGTTTATTTAATTTTTTAATACTTGCTTAACCTATATTTAAATATTTATTTTAAAAATTGTGTGTCAACTAATAAAAGCCTACAAGTGAGTGATTATGATACGTGGCAATTTCTATGAAGGAAGGAGGGGCGGCGCAAATGAAGTGGCCTATACTCATGAAAAGTATAAATTCGGCCCTGACTCTATGTACTTACCACCTTCCTATTAAGTAAAGTAAATGCAATAACATTATTTTTATTTCTGCTACATATCTATACCGGTTTTATTATTGTATATCTAATTTTAGTAACTCTTTTTTTATTCAAGTTCATAATGTAGGCTTGATATCATGCTATATAAGTTTATTTATTTCTATATTCAAATAATATAATTTCTGTACATACTCTACAATGGTACTATTTCCAAATATTACACGAAACATTTTCTTTATTGAGTTGGATAAATTCGTTAAAAAGAAATAAGATTTATTGTAAGGTGGTTTATTGTGAGGAGGACTGTTAATATATTATATCAGCCTTACTTATAATGAAACCCTGCCACGGCTATGTAGAGTCGTGGTAGCTACACAGGGGGGTACACTGCACCGCTCAGAGTAAAAATCTTTACTCATCTTCATAATATTGCTCGACAGCTGGATTATAGGTTATGATTTTTTACGGTAGCAACATTCAGCTCCAAAGCCGAAAAATACAACAACTTCACGTTTATTCATACGTCAAAATATTATTCGACGATATTGTTTTGTGTTTCACGTTTCAAAAATAACTGATAATGGATAATCATAAACAGTAATTCGGATGAGGAAACAAAAATTGGTAAGCGTAATAAGAATCGGGGTGACGTTGAAATGAGTGAAATAATAATAATAATAATAAGCCTGCTTGGTTATCGATTTCGCTGATTTGTTTCACAAAAATCCAATTATAAACACTCGTTTCTATTTCTACCCCATTATCGTATGGCACAGAGAACTTGGAGATCGGTAGATACTTTGCCACCCCGTTTATCATCGTACCAAGGCAATTAAACGTCTGACGTTAACTTTTGTAAATCTATATTTAGACCTAAAATCTCCTTCCGTAAGTGCCGCAAATGGATTGAACCTTTTTTTGTGCACGAATGCTGCGAATAAATGCATGCTATAAAGCACACATCACCTCCGTTGAGAAAACTGCACTAGGAACAAAAAATCTTTGGAATTTTGTTAAAAAACTAAACAATGAAAGTACAGAATACCCCCCCACAATGCATTATGATGATATTGATATTGTTTGCTTTGATATTGTAAATTTGTTTGCGGATCATTTCCAAAGTGTATACGAAGGTGAAATATCAGATAACAACGTACCATCATACACATATCAAAACACAATACATCTACAGAACTACACCATGACACAGGAATCATGCTTAAATAAAATCATTTCACTTGACCCTAACAAATCTGCAGGCCCAGATAACATCCCACCAATATTTTTCAAACAATGCGCATCTGCAATATCAGGTCCACTCACCACATTATTTAACCACTTACTTTCTTCTGAACATTTTCCAACCCGTTGGAAATCTAGTTATATTACCCCGATTCTCAAAAAATGTGACGACACAGACATTAAAAACTACCGTCCTACAATACAGCGCTCCCGAAAATCTTTGAATCCCTTGTTCTTGATTTAATTTATCCATCAATATTAAAAGTAATTGATAAAAACCAACACGGATTTATTTCCGGTAGGTCAACTGCTACCAACCTGTTACTTTACCATAACTATATTACAGAATCTTTTACAAAAAAAAAAAACAAGTTGACAGTATCTATACAGATTTTTCAAAAGCTTTCGACAAAGTATCACATAAATTATTACTTAGTAAATTGTATGCCTTAGGACTGAGAGGCAAGTTGTTGGATTGGTTCTCAAATTATTTTTCTAACAGAATCTTATTTGTTAAAATTCTTTATCTAAGTTATTATATGCAACTAGTAACCTACCGCAAGGGAGTCATCTCGGCCCCATTCTTTTCTTAATATTCATAAATGATATCATAAGCTGTTTCAATGATGTAGAAGTTCTGCTTTTTGCCGATGACATCAAATTATACAAAGAAATATCCAATATTGGTGAATGCCTAATCTTACAGTCAAACATCGACAAATTACAAAATTGGTGTGTCACAAATAACTTTTTCCTCAATATCGATAAATGTAAGATACTAACGTTTTGTCGAACAAAGACCCCACTATCTTTCAAATACACAATAGATAACAAAATCTTAGAAAAAGTTAATGAAATTAGAGATCTTGGAGTTGTGTTTGACAGGCAATTAAATTTTATAAATCACATACAACAAATAACCAACAAAGGCATGAAAACACTAGGATTTATAATTAGAACAATCAAAGACTTTAACTCGTTGGAAGTTATAAAAATCGTATATTTGTCACTCGTACGCAGCTTGTTGGAATACAATTCCATAGTTTGGTCCCCATATTATCAAATCCATATAAAAAATATCGAAAGAGTGCAGCACAAATTTTTAAGATTTATTAACTTCAAGTTACACATACCTATTCAACACATTAACTACACATCCTTACTAAATAAACTTAAATTGCATTCCCTAGAAAACAAAAGAAAAATAAATGACCTTACTTTTTTGTTTAAAATTATTCATTCTGAATTAGATTGTTGCGAACTCCTGCATCTCATCGATTTCAGGGTACCCAATCGAGCAACAAGGCAAAACGTATTATTCTGGAACAATAATTCTGGGACGAACTACCACATACATGCACCTATTTCTCGACTTCACACATTAGGAAACAAATTTACCTCTAATATCGATGTATTTAACACAAGTTTACCATTATTTAAGAAATACCTGAACGATACTTTTATGTAGAATATTTTGATATTTAAGGAGCATCACATAGGGGCTAATGCATTTATTCGTATATTTCTATATTAATCCACAATGTAAAAACTTGTTACCGTTTTATTTTTATGTATCTTGCATTTTGTCATGTATTTACAACTTAAAACTTAGAAACTTTCTCATTTATTGTAATGTATTATCTTTCCTTAATTTATATGTATACTCTTTATGACGTGTACTAGTTATTTTTTATAGTTTATCTTTTGTTTTTAAAAACCTGTCCCTGTATTATAAACATGTTATGTAAAAGCCCACCAGGGCGTTGAAAATCAATAAATATAATAAATAAATAAAATACGGTCAATATTTGCCAATGCTCTAATCAAAACGTCAAGATTCTCATAAAATTTTGCCTTTTCGAAAGTTACAACGCCGTGGTACTGAGTTAACCCTGGTTACCGGGTGGTTTAAATTCTGACAGCTACTACATCTCCCGTACAGCAACGGGGTAAGAAAACACGGATGCGCGCGATTGACCCACCGCATTTGCCTTTTCGAAAGTTACAACGCCGTGGTACTGAGTTAACCCTGGTTACCGGGTGGTTTAAATTCTGACAGCTACTACATCTCCCGTACAGCAACCCACCGCATGTTGAGTAACAATTTCACCTACCCAGGTCTTGCTCTCGTGGTTGTATCTTATTTTGTGATTATGAGTAAGACTGTATGTCTTAACAGTTATTAAATAGAAGCAATTATTTGTAAATTTTTCAAAAAATAAAATCAGAAAACGGAAGACGATGAACGGTGAATGAATATTTATTATTAGATATTTACATTTAATGTAATGTAGTTGTTACCTACACTTAATGATGAAACAATTTATAAATACATAACAGGTTATCTTGCGATAACTTACCACATAATAATATTATTCTTACATAGTAAAGATTACGACGACATGTAGTATATTTAAAAGAATTAATATAAATACGAACCATTTTCTGTGAATATATTTACAGGGTGTTCGGTAAGCAATGGATAGAATTCCAACTTTATGCGAATAAGCAAGGGCGGATTTAGGGGGGGGGGCACGGGGGCACGTGCCCCCGTGCCCCCCCCCCAGGACGGTATTTTTGTGTACTGTGGAGATTCCATCACAGTACATACTTAGAAGCAAATCAAATTATCAGAGTTGTTAAAATATAATATGAATAAAATAACAGAAAGAACATGAGTCAAACTCTAGTCTATTTCTGGCTGGAATTGCGAATTTTGTTCGTTGCATCCCATTCATGCACTTGCAAACGAAAAATGATAATCAGCGTTTGCGAGAGCGGTACGGTCGGGGGAAAGCGTCGTCGGGAAAGCCCCCCCCCCCCCCCTCACCCCCCATTAAAGTTGACTAACACAAATTTCGACTTCATAAAAAATTGGTCCGTCCTGGGGGGGGGGGTATTGTGCTCGTGAGTGGCACCCAGGGCGGGCCGCCCCCCCCTCCGCCCCTTATGCCCCTCCCAGAAAACAATCCTGGATCCGCCCTTGCGAATGGGGGTTCCTAATTCGGTTTCCCTAATGGAATATCTTGTTAAAACTCACTAACCACCGGATGAGAATTCAAATTACAAAACCCTGGCAACTATACAGGGCGGTTCCGACGAGAAAAATTGATTATTCTCTGCACCAGCATTTTTAACTAATAACTCAATATCGATTTTATTTCATTAAAAATGTGCTTTAATCTTTGCGTTTATTCAAGTTAGCATTAAATAAGCAAATGATAGTCTAAATTATATTCCTGTATAGGTACATTCCTAAATAATGAAATATACTGCCCTGAACTCGTTTCTGCCAAACTTTTTAAACTAAAACCATAAAAAAAACGAACGCTGCAGCGAACTCAAAAATTTTCCGTGTTCTTCAAATATCAATAATCTCTGCTATCGCCATATTTTTTAAAAACCGTACACACACACACACACACCCTCACACACGCACCCTCACCCTTACACACACACAGAAACACACAAATATAAATATATACAACACATTTTTTATTACATATCAATTATATTATCACCCCTTACATTTCATAGAGAAATGACATTGCCAGATTACTACCGATCCTTGTAATTTTTTCTACAAGTTTTTAAACTATTTACCATCCATTTTTATTAGAATACTGTATGTTTTTAAGTTATAAAATAGCGCTTAAACCCTGCCTTCGGTGTTTGAAGTTTTTATTTCAATAAAACAGATTAAAAAAAAAAAGTTTACCCGCGGTGGTAGCGAAACTTTACCAAAAAAATTTCAACCAATAGGAGCCTTTAAAAGTGAGATCATAAACAAAGCGGTCAATGAGCGCAGACCTAGCGTGGTTTCTGTTTCATATCTCAACCAATAGGAGCCTTGAAAAGCGACATCATAATCAAAGCGGCCAATGAGCGCAGTTTGACGCTTCATAGGTTACTATACCTACGAAGCGTCAAACTGCGCGTCAAAACTATGCGTCATTTCCGTTTCATCCGAATTCCAAGAATTTTCACTTCAAAAAATTAAATAGCAAAAATATTTTACCTCGGCCTGCCAGCTTTGTGCCGCAAAGTTTGAATATTTAGGGCGTCTAGCCTAGCCATCCGCAGAATGCGGGGATTTAATTATACAGAGAAGTGTATCCTTTCCCGTTTCCGGTGGCTGATAGTACTGACGTCCAGCGCACAGTGGACAGTGGAAGGAGAAACCGTAGTTAGGAACTAATAATTCACCCCTGGAAAGTTAAAAGCTTGTTGTTGGGAAGGCAAATTGTCAAGTTGGCGGTTAGTTTAGGTTTATTCAAATAGTTATTTATATTTAAATTACTTTAAAAGAAAGCAGGAATTTTATCGCGAACTCCATTTGTTTTTTTTGCTCATCGCAGCAATACGACAGCCGTGTCGTTATCACATTAAACTAACATCTAAATAAAGGGTTGATAGCTAATGGTTTTTTAAATATTAAACTTTCCAAATTTAGTACAATACATTTAAGGCTTCGTGGTGTGTTTGCGTGGTTAGTTACGTTTGAGGAATTTGCAGGGGTGCTCGGATACATGGGGTGAGGTTTGTCTAGTTCTTAGCGGCTAATGCGTTTGCTTACCTATTGCGTAGTGGGCTAGATCGGGAAAGCTTTGTTGAGGGAGACTTAACCTAAACCTCTCCAGCTGGCCTCTCTCGACCGCAATGGGAGGGATGGATTCATACGTCCGTCACTCCTAGGCACATTGACCCCAAGATTTCTACCCTCGCACATTTTTTTCCGTCCCATAACATCTTCTCCTTTTTTTCCCTAAGCAGATCCTCCATGGCGATGCTGTATCGCCAAAGACGGTGTAAGCCCTGGGGGATTTTTTCCCCAGGGCCTCCTGTGTGGAGCCAAAGTAAAAAAGGCAATATAAATCCTCGGATATTTAGAACAAATATGTAATCGGCAGCATAAGATGAGGCGTGTCATATTTTTTTTTAATTTGTAAAAATATGTTTTAATAGCTTCATCCGGAGCACAATGCAAATGAGCCATTTCCAATTAGTAAGCATGTAATTAAGCCCTCTAAGTCCAAACAATCGAAGCATCCGTGGCTTTATGATGTAAACCTTAATTTTTCTCTTATTTTGAATGTCAAAAAAATTCTTCGACAAGCGTCGAAATTCTGCTCAAAGGGTTAGGAAAATTGGATGGAGGGTAGTTTTCAAACAATGACTTTTCTCTTATTTTGAAGGTCGAGTGTACAAAATTTCATCAATCTCGGAATAAAACTGTAGATTTGTATATAAAAAGGCCACGCCAGGATACTACTGTACAACAGTCTGTACACATATATATACGAGTATATAAACAAATATATTACTGAAGTCCCCGATGTTGCCCGAGCTTTATACAGAATTTTTCGCAATCAGATGTTGACTGTAATTTTCCAATGATTTTGAACGCTAAATGTTCAAAAAATCATCGAGTAATATCAAAATTCTGCTTTAAGGAATGGGAAAAGGGATGGGGCATTTTGTAAAATTTCATCAACCTCTTAATAAAACCATAGATTTTTATAAAAACCAAAGCCATATCGGGATTTGTCTTCATATATGGTTGTTAATAAATAGATAACAACAACTAGGCCCCGGTGTTGTTCAGGCTTTATAGAAATTTTCTAAATCAGATGAAAACACTAATTTTTCTCCTTTTTTGAGAGTCAAGTGTGCAAAATTTCATCATAAAGTATCGAGATATTCTTTAAGATATTCTTTATCGATGTCCATAGAAATACATAAAAAAATCTTTTCTGTCAGATACATGATAGACCGCCAAATTGCCTATCCACTGTTCGACATCGTTATTTTTTTATTAAATATTCTTGTATGAAATGATAAAAAAGTGAGGTCACCAAATTGTTTATTATGCATTTATAACATACAATAAATATTGTCTTTTATATAATCCGTGATTTTAGTACCGTTTTCACATAAAAACATCACGTGAGTCATTTTTTCATTTTTTTTATGTTTGCATTCTAAATTTTTATGTTTACAAATGTTAATATTTATTTGTAACATAAAAATTTGAAAGCTTATTTCATATCCTTTCAAAAACAGTTTTTAGTATTCGGCTAAGTTCGGAAATGTTTCATTTATAGAGCTTTAATTGTGAAGCGGAAATAACATAAAGTTTTCGTAAATCTGACATGTCGTTTAAGACGTAAAAAGTGCACATTCGCGATGTATCGGAGTGGTTAAAGAGCCGGCGATGTGTGAATGCGATGCGGTGCAGACCACCGAACATGTGGTCAACGAATTCCCGCTCCATTCACTCCCCGGCGGGATTGATGATGTTCATAGGGCGACATCTGAGGCCCTACACTTAGATATCCCCCTCTGACCCCCCACCATACCAAAGAAGAAGAAGAAGGGGGAAGGAAAAGTGGATGGGGCGGTTTTTGGAAACGTAATTGTAAACTGTGACCTTCCTTATCGCTCAGAATAAAACTGTAGATATGTATAAAAATCAAATGCACGCCGCTCGCCAAAATTTGTGGCAAGACGATCAATTTTATATATTTTAAAATATAACGTAACTAAGGAGTTATTTGGACTATAATTACGGAGAACATCACGAGATGGAAGTGACTAACATTGCTAATAGATATGGTTATTCAATCCACTCTCAGCTTTGTAAATTTACGTAATGTAAAGATAGGTACATTATTTCATAGAAATATTACAATGTTCCTCTTAACGTATACGTAACTTTTGTTTAGTAAACCAGGAGATTGTATTGTTATTTTACATCAAATCTATCCAATTTTAAACGTTTCTTCACTGTAAACCCCAATTTAGGGCATTCCTCATAGATGCTTACACTAGTATATATATATGTATATTATATATATATATATATAATCCTACCAATCCTATCCACTATTTACAAGTCTGCCATCCAATATTGTCCATTCCTCCACGTCAGGCAGGAATATATTGGACTTTCCATAGAGACAGACCAACCGCAACTGAATATTGCGTTATGCAATCTAACTAGGTACATACACGTATTTATATCATATGCCGTGAATTGACTTCTTATTAAATATTTTGCATTTGATATCAGGACTGACTCATTTAGATACTCGTTTTAGATACATTCTCAGAAGTATGTAGATGTGTTCTATTGCACAGTTTATAGTTATAAGAAGGCTATAATAACATACTTCAATCACAATAATCAATGATAGGCATGTTAATATTTGATGCATGATTTCTATATCATATTTTACTACAGATTCTAAACAACTTAATTCAGATATCTTTACCATCGGACAGAAGAATCATGGCTAATAAATGTACTATTTTATTAAAAGTTATTATTTTTAGTTCTTAATTATTATTAAAAATCTCCAACGGACGAACAGACTGCTTAAATAAAACTCGCCTTATTAACAGAGCTAATTTACTAACTATACCTGCCCAGTCATTCCAAGCGAAGTTAACTTTAAGGTAACAATAAACTCTATACCAAATTACTCTATTTATAACCAATTCCTAGATTTTCAAGTTACCTTTATTTACATATTTTTATTCTTCGTAAATATAATGTTCTATTATTTTAACACATTCCAACACTTTTTTTAACACTTAGGTATTTGTATCATATTCCTTTTCATACACCAGCATTTATCACACATACATCATATTGTTTTATGTCAGGTCTCACATAAACCTAGTTTATTAATTATATTGTTTAAGTATTTTATTTTTGTTATTATTAAAATACTGATACCCTCCAGTGTACCACTATATCATGTATCACTTGAATGTATGTAAAAGCCATTTCATGGCGTTTAAATAAATAAATACCTACTGCTGGGTATAAATGTATGAAAGAAACGTAAGGTAATTATTAAATTATTTAAAACTAGCTGGGTTACCCGGCTTCGCTCAGGACAATAAGATAGTGTTCTGGAATGTTGCACAATGATGTTCCCGATTTCCTATTCCTGATCATTCCACTCCTTCCAAAACTTTCTACAGCTCTATGGAACCTTCTAGAACTTTCCGGAAGACTGTTCTAGAAATTTCAAGAGGGCGAAATTTTCAGCCCTTATATCTTTAAAAGCACGCCCTTTAGGTAAAAACGGATACCCTTATTCCCTAGGGGGGATAGAGATCTACCACTAGGACTCAGGACTCGTTTCTGAGTTTTTGCGAGATGCACGTTTTTTGGACTTTCTTTTATAATACATGCCATATTCAAATAAATAAAATTTTACTCCTTACATGTCCTTTCCCGTGCGTTCCCCTCCAGCGTTTCACTTCCACCTTCCCCGCCACCACTCTCCCGCTCCCCCGTCCCGCCAACCCCCCTGGCACTGCACTTCTTGACTCCTCTCCCGCGCGGCCCGTAGCCGAAACTTTTTTCTAATACTAACATTTTTAAACTCGTGATATCTTTCTAATTAAATATCCGAATTGAAAAATTCAAAAAGTTAAATAAAGGTATTGAAGCTGTCTTGAATATGAAGTAATTTATTTTGATAAGGATTAAAACCAAGATACAAATAAAGAGCCTTTTCAAGCGGCGACGTATTAATTAAAATTTTAAAATAAAAGAATACTTATTGTGGCATAACCATAATAGTTAGATATATACTGTCGCGACCTTTTTTGTAAATAATGATGTGTTCTATAAAGTCGTAGTACATTATTTTATTCTATCATCAATAGTTTTCGCAGCGCGCGCGATTTAAAGAATATTTTAGGTAATTTTTTTACATCCTGGGTTACATTATTGAAGTTTTAGTAAGGATGCCTATTTTTTTTTTAAAATATAATATAGCCTATGTCACCCAGGGATAGTGTAGCTTCCCAACAGCGAAAGAATTTTTCAAATCGGTTCAGTAGTTTCGGAGCCTATTCGATGCAAACAAACACACAAACAAACAAACAAACAAACAAACAAATATTACCTCTTTATATAGTGTGTTAGATTAGATAAAACCTATATTATTCCATTATTCAATTTCTCGTACAATCAATATTTCTTTTGTTTTCTTATTCCTTTGTAATTTTATACGTTCAGTGAATTAAATCTCTCAATAAATTTTATTAAAATCGTCTTTTAAACAAACTATTTTTATTACTTGACTTCGTTCACTGTAAAAATTCTCGGATATATTGATTTCATATTCCCTAAAGACTTATTTCAGTTTTTTTTTTTTTTTTATATTTCTTTTTTTTAACTTTGAGTAAAACTTCAAATTATAATACTTAATTAGACGAAGACAATATTAGCGAAACCTGGAAACAGAAAAACCAGTAAAAGATTTTGGCACCTCTGGGACGCGAACCCAGGACCTTCGGCTTAATGACCGAATTGGATAGGGACACCTTAGCGCAGTTGGTTGCGCAGCGGCCCTGAAAGCCGAAGGTCCTGGTTTCGAATCCCAGAGGTGCCAAAATGTTTTTCTGATTTTTCCGTTTCCAGATTTTCACGCGACAAAATATCCCCGACAAGATATTCTCCGACAAAACATCATACGGACAAAACATCGACCAACAAAATACATATCTACTAAAACTAAACCTCACCCAACCTAACCTAACAAAAAATGGGACTAAAATAATGCAGACATTATTATTATTATGTATTTTTTTGTTAGGTTATGTTAGGTTTTAGTAGATATTTTGTTGGAGGATGTTTTGTCTGTAGGACATTTTGTCGGAGGATAGTTTGTCGCGGGATGAATACGCGCGGAGCCATATCTGTTAGCTAAACTTTGTAAGTGACTGATTGGAGAGTTTGCTACTAATTTGTTTGTAAATGGTGGCATTGAAATAAGTCCTTTTGCCCAGTAAGTCGAGTAGGTACTCTTAAATTAACTAAACTCAGGAGTTCGCAATAATCAAGGTCCAAATTTACAATTTTTAAAAACAACAATGTCTTTCGCCGATCTTAAAGTGTATGTATTTTTAAGATATTTAATAAAAAAGTGTAGTTAATTGATAAGATAAGATATTTAATAAAAAAAGTGTAGTTAATTGTTCTTAGGGGATATTTAACTTTAAAATAATAAATCGTAGAATGGAGCTGTGCAGTGTACAGTACATTGCTGTACCTACTGTACGTAAGTTTTAATCAAATAGATCAAATGGTGCTAGTTTTAATACGGAATTATTTGATTTTTCTAAGGTATGCAGTAGTATTGGTTCAAAATATCAGCGACACCAGGAAGCACAGTCCCACGCAGTAAAAACTGCCGACAGCCCATCTCCTTATATTTCAATAACTTTCAAGAGCATTACGGAGATTTAAGAAAAATGTTAATAACAATCATTACATAGTATAAAATGAAGTCGCTCAAAATGTATGTGCGCTTTGATCTTTTAAACTACGCAACGGATTTTCATGCGGTTTTCACCCATGGATAGAGTCATTCAAGAATAAGGTTTATATGTATAAAACACGCTTATTATAGTAGAGAAAAGCTTAAAAATCTAAAAATTAAAATCAGGCAACGGGCAGAGGGCAGCGGGCAGCTGTCAAGCGGGTGGTGTGGATTTTATGGGTAATGGCGTTGTGTTTCGTTAGCCACAGCAATGTGTGGCCGGGTCTGCTAGTTTAGAATAAATTAGGAATGCGGACGAATATTCCGGCCATTTTAATTTGTTGTTCAATTTCGGTAGGAACTATCGGTTTGCACAAATTCATTCAAACGTCTCCTCTTTGAAATGATTTACCCGCACTATTTCATTATAAAATTTCACAATACTTTCAGTTCCATGCGAAAATTTAATATATGAATAATTTTGTCTGGAGTCTTCCGGACTTCCAGCGGATCATTTCTAAAATTGACTACATAATTTCACAAAGCTCTTGTCTTATTAGTAATGCAAAACGAGTTTATCAGTATTTCTATTTCGGGTTCCGCGAACCTCATTCCCCCAAGTCTGCGCCAAACCTGTATTGAACAAAAAAACTCATATGAATAAATAAAAATAAAAACGAAAAAAAAACGTCTTTACAACATCTAGTCCCCTTATTTGCAGTCGTTATGTTGGCCCTACAATCGCCGCGCCGCGCTGGTTTGGTTGTGCATAGAAAGTCAGGTGAAATACCGCCGTACCGGCTGCGGCTGGGCTAGCGGATACCTCGGCTCCGAGCGATGCCAATTTTATTATTACGGCATGCAATTTTACGTGATATATCTAGATAGATTTTGGCGGTTAGGCGGCCATAAGTGAGGTTTATAGTTCAATGTATAAGGCAGCCGTATGGCAGTGGCGCGTAATGAGTTAATATATTTTATTATAAGTAATAATGCCTGAAACACTCATCTACATTGAAGAAATCTCCCGAAAAAAGATACATGCCGGCGACGGGACTCCAACCCAAAAATAATAAATGAGTTTTTCAGGCTAATAATTATTACTTATAATAATTGTTACCCTTTGTGCTATGCATAAAAATCTTGTCTAAAACATTAGTTTATCAATTAAAAATAATCTCACTATACTAATATTATAAATGCGAAAGTTTGTAAGGATGGTTGGTTGGTTGGTTGAATGGTTGGTTGGATGGTCCTTACTCTTTCACGCAATAAATATCGAATGGAATTTAAAAAATTCTTTCACTAATCGAAAGCTACATTATTTGCGAGTAACAGCGGCTTTATATATTGGTAAGCTCTGTCGTTATGAATGAGCTGCGGCGTTATAAAATTATATATCATACGTTTTCTGTCCCTAACAAAATCGAGTTATTGCAAACGTCAAACAAATTGTTACCTTGGAAACAATGTTTTTTTTTTAATTTTAGGCTTTAAAAGAGTGCTTTGTTGTGATTAAAAAGAGTACTTTTTGGGCGTCGTAGTTAATACCTACATATCTCTAAAAATGTTTATTCTCCGGACAAAAAGCATAACGTTGCTATAAAGCATAGCGTTTGAAATGGACTGTCATTTTATTTTTTTAGGTTACTCTGGATTCAAATATGAATAAAATACTAATAAAGGGAGTAGGTACTTAAAATAAATTTCTATTTCTATAAGTTAAATATTTTCAAAAAGAGAATTTTTATGTGCTAAATGTCATTCTCAAATTTTGAAATTTTTTATTAAAAAATAATTTTTTTTCTATTAGACAAATAGCAAGAACAATAACAATTATGCCAGTAATTTCCCACTAATACTATGCGAGCGAAGCCGTGGGTAAAAGCTAGTAATTAATATATTTTAATTGAATTTTTCACGCACCTTTTATTTGAGTTTTCTCGAACAGAAGTAATGGAGATAACTTCAAAATGACACGACGTAAGATTATGTACGTACGTTGCTTTATTCAAACAATACGCCAACCGGTTTCGGCCCAACCGCGTGTTCGTCGGGATGGATTTGTTAACCCGTTTAATCTCAGGAGACCAAATTTCTCCCAGCTCACAAGGGTCTCATATAAAATCGCCTTACTGTCATGGTGAGAAATTAGATCTAAACGGTGTTAGAAAGAGAAAACTCCACGCTTTATATTCAAATTTAGAATTTTACCATAGAAAAATTTAAATATGCACCTCTTCTTCTTCTTCTTTATGTGCCTTATCAGGTCCCCCTGACTTTGGCGATCACTCTTGAAAAGGTCTCTCTGTCTTGCGCTGCCCGGAATAGCTCCTCCACACTTCTAATGCCGGTCCACTCTCGTATATTTCGCAGCCAAGACATTTGTCTCCTACCAGGCTCTCGGCGACCCTCTATCTTGCCTTTCAATATTAAATGGAGCAAGTGATACTTCTCCCCTCGAAGTATATGACCCAGATATGAAATTTTCTTGATTTTAATTAATGTAAGCAGTTCCCTATCTGCTCTAGCCCGCCTGAGAATTTCTATGTTGGTGATCATGTGGGTCCATGGGACCTTGAGCATTCTCCGGTGAAGCCACATTTCGAAAGCCTCTAACCTGTTCATGGTATTTATTTTCAAGGTCCATGTTTCACAACCATACAGCAAGACCGACCACACATAACATTTTAGCATTCTCTGCCTTAGTTGCACCTGTATGAATCCTAAATATCCGATGACAATTTGAGAAAAGTGTATGAAAATATGAGGAAATTTTATGAAAACGTGAAGTAATAATACATTTGTCTGTTAAAAAATGTGTATGTTTTTCAAATAATGATTGTCCTTACCACAGTTAGAAAACGGCTTTGAAGTCTGAAATATGTGTCAAAATAATAATAAAACGAGAACACTTGCGACTTAATAATGACGTTACGATTTAATTTTCATTAAATAATTTAAAAAAATAACATTATTTATACTATTAAGCTAGTTATTTATCATCGTGGGAGCTTAAATGTCCCCCTCCCCCTTTCCCATACTGAATGAAATTTTAAGTAGGTACTGTCACTTTTAATTTCTACCAAGATTCTATTTTGTTAATGCTTCGACGCATTCTTCTTTTTGTTAAATTATTTTTTTAAAGTTTGGCTCCGGTGGTCTAATGTTTGCGAATTTCTAAAATACAGGAACCGGCCGTTACATGGCAGATGTCTTTTTCGATTGTTGCGTCTCACACTCTTTGGGGATTGTTTCCTTGATAAAATATTGTAGTCAATAGAAATTCTGATTTACGAGCCGTTTAATAATCATTTCTTCTTATACAGCAATATTATTTTGTGACAGTACTTTAATTCAAATTAATAAAATACTTAGTTTTTACTACTTTTATTGTTTATGAGAACCGAAATGTTTCGTGAGCAACGGTCACTTCTTCAGGGTTTTAATAATATCTACTAATTTTAAATATTTTTAAATAATAGACGTAGACAATGGTGTCAATGGAAAAATAATAGACATAGACAATTTTTAAAACCCTGAAGAAATGAGCGTTGCTCACGAAACATGTCGGTTTTTATAAACAATAAAAGTGGTAAAAACTAAGTATATTATTAATTTAAATTCATTTAATATTCTCTCACATTTGATCAAATTTTTACAAAAAGTAATCACGAATCTTAAAATCTTTCTTCTTACTAATATTATAATCTTACTGTAGGATGTACTTAATACATGTAGGATTACGAAAGATTTTTTAAATATTTATATTGAAGGATCAGTAGGATTTATCGGACCAGTTAGGATTTCATCAGAGCCGAACCCTCTGATATGAAAATATCTGGAGTCGGTGAAATATTTTCCCATGTTTCTGGTGGATTGGCGTATTGTTCTTGTAATGTTTTGTATTTATTATTCTTATATAGTGCACATACATTGCGTGAATTGACTAGATAATCATTTGTGGAAAAGTGTGTGGAAGGGTTTAGTCTTTCATTTGGGAAAGATTTAACACGGACATAAAATCTGGAGCACCGTTTATAAATGCGAATGTTTGTATGGATGTATGTTTGTTACTCTTTCACGCAATAAATACCGAATGGAATTTAAAAATTCTTTCACTAATCGAAAGCTACATTATTTGCGAGTAATATAGGCTATATATGTATATTGGTAAGCTCTGGCGTTATGAATAAGTTGTGGCGTTATGAAATTATTTATTATACGTTTATTGGCAAAGCGTGTTGCTAAGTAAATGTTTGACGTGGGCTGTCATATTGTTATTTGTTTAGGTTACTATGGAGATTTCTTTGATAGCAAAAATTTAAATATGATTATTCTAATATGAATATGTAGTGTACAAATATAAAATAGGTACTAATCTACATTTTGACCTAAGCCAACAGCTATACTAATATTATGAATGCGAAACGGGGCGTATTTGATTGTTGATTGATTGGGGGAAGGGGAGGGGGGGGGGGTAGTGCTGGGGGAGTGGGGGAGGGGGTGGAGTTGGGGGGGGGAAACAAGTATGATTTACAAATGTACAGAAAATAAGATTTTTTTGATAGAACTCTGTAAAACTTCAAGAGAAGACATAAACACATTTCTGTGAAATTCTTACATGCGTAATAAACGAGAAACTCGTAATACCACTTCGAGGGTTTCTTCGTCAAGCAACGGAGGTAAAAGTGGAAGATTTTATGAATTTAACAAACTTTTCCATACAGTTTCTCAAAATGCACAAAATTCTTGCTCACAAAAGTCAGATCTGCACAGATTATTCCTAATTTTGTGACATCAATTGTCATTCTCTTGATTTCGTTCTATAACAAATAGTGTAGGTAATTAATTACGGGGAACAGAATTTAGTAGTGCATTGTTTTTAATGTATAATATAACAATTTACCAAAGTATGTAATTTTAGATTCAAATGGATCACAGACTGTGATGAAACATTGGGTGTTATTGTAACCAAATGAATTCATCAACATTAGATAGAACCTTCGTATCTACTAGAGCGATGTCCATAAATATTACACTACATAATACAATTCTGCGCCAAATCGTTATATCTTTCAAAAGTAAGTTGGCACATCTGCCATTTGAATTAACTTTTAAGGTATTCTTAAATATTTTGATTCCTCTAAACTTTTTATTCCAGAGACATGAAGCAGAATAGGTTTAACAGCAAGAACTTTCGTATGGATGTCACCTGTCAGCTATTTCTACAACATTATTTCATCTAGAATGGCGCTAAGAACAAATTTAAAGAAACGCAAGAAAAAAACAAAGTTCTTTTATATTACTATTTAAAACATCTATTTTAAATTTTCAGGCCGTTTCTTCGGTCGATTAGCAGCCAATTTCAGAGAAATGCGTGTGTGTGGGTTAGTGCCACCAATTGAGGGTTGTAAAGAGAACGTATGACGAAGAGCTGAATGGCAAATGAAGTCGAAGACGTCCGAAGATATGGCACGAAGTGAAACGAATACTAACGTATGGTAAAATGAGACGTACCCGATGAACGAAGAAAGGGATAAAAGAAGAATTTGTGACGTGGAAGTGAATGTTGAAGAAGTTGGAGACGTCCGATGAAGATATTGCACGATCAAATGAATTTATGTACGTGTGGTAAACGTCTGGCTTACGTGATGAACAAAGAAACGGGTGTAAGAATAATGCAAGACGTGAAAGTTAATGGTAGAAGAAGTCAAGGATGGCCAAGGAAGGGGTGACACGATCAAATAAAACAAATTATTTTCACAGTCTGTAGTGTAAAATGAATTAAAACCTCAGTACCCCTCTTTGACCTCCACAATCTCTCCTACACCATAAGAAAAAGAAAAACTGAATCGAAAAATGTAAGTAGAAGTAGATTGCTGCGCTTAGTTAAGGTGATAGAATTTCATTAAACCTCATGCCTTCGTAATTTTTACTAGATAATAATAATTATTGGATATTTATAGATAGCCGTTTTTGTGAAAAAATTATCTCAAGGGCGCTGTACAATTTCTTATACACAAGTTACTAGCAGACCCGGCGACACGTTGCTGTGGCTAACGAAACACAACGCCATTACCTAGCCATTATAACCAACGCCGTCTGTTAATTTGCTTACATATAAAATCCACACCGTCGGCTTGCTAGCCCGCTGCCCGCTGCCCGCTTGCCAGCTCGCTTCCCTTTATATATTAAATATTACAACAAATTTACACAAAACCTTGACAAATTATATACCTAATCCTTCCTCGTGAATGACTCTATCTATTGGTGAAAACCGCATGAAAATCCGTTGCGTAGTTTAAAAGATCTAAGCATACAGTCAGCGGGAGCGATTTTGCTTTATACTATGTAAAGATTATGCGCTATCTAATTTTGTATTATACTATTAAATAACTTCTGATTTTTTGTACTGACGCACTTAAATAACTAACACATTCTATTAATTTTATTGGTTAACTTCTGTAACGAATTACTCATGTAGGTATATATATTTTTGTCATTATCTAAAATATATCCAAAAAATGAACAAATCAATTTAAAACGAGAATGTCTTTCTAAATATGTACTACGGCCTTGGGTCCCCCAACCGTACCTATGCCTACTGTAACCTAAGTAAATAATTAAGAAGTAGTGAATATTATTTCTGCCATACGAAAACATTTTGTATTCTTCTTGTGGTGTTTAGTTAACCCTCACGCCATTTCCTAGCAGGGTTAGGCAGAGAGGACGCAACCCCCAAACAACTCGGACTTGGCATACACTTCTTGCCTCATTCACATTCATACATCATCGCATACATACTCTTCTATCATTCTGACTCTTGACATGGCCCGACTCAAGTAACTGAGTCACTTGGTAAATCGTATATTCTCTTCACACTCCTTTCTTCACCCATTTGCTCTACATGTCCAAATCAGCTAAGCGTCCCTTTCTTAATCTTACATATTACGCTTTTATCAGTCTTGCATTATTTCGGTTCTCACAGGATCATACACAGTTTTATTACACATACGCCTCAGATATCTCATTTCTACAGCAAGTAGTCTGCTTTCATCCTTCCTCTGTCGGTTACATGCTTCACTGCCGTACCAGCACTTCATCGTGGACTGCTAGCTTCGCTTCTTTGGACAGTTTTTATGACAGCATGATTTCTCTTTTTTTTATTGTTCTAAAGTCTGTTTTCCCAGCCAAATTTTAAATTTTATTCAAAAAAAAAATGGACTGACGATGGTTAGTTGGTCAGCATTGCGTGCTGAACACTGTGATATAAACTAACCCCTCAACAGCTGTCCGTCAAATTGATGTTGTTTGAAGTCCGCCGTTTCGCCGTAAGTATGCATAGTGTGCAATTTGCTAAACAAAGTCACGCGGATACCATACCACCATACCCAAACTTTCATAATTTTGATATCATACCTACTGTACCTTCAAAGATTTAGAAAATTTGCAAAGCTGACTTATTTTGCCAAAATAAAAGTAAGTTAGTCGATTTTCTAGACAAGAAAATATTATTCTGTTATCTAACACACTATAAAAAGAGGAAAGATTTGTTTGTTTGTTTGCATTGAATAGGCTCTGAAACTACTGAACCGGTTTGAAAAATTCTTTCACTGTTGGGAAGCTACACTATCCCCGGGTGACATAGGCTATATTATATTTTCAAAAAAATTAAGGATCCTTACTAAAACTCCAAAAATGTAACCCAAGGTGTTCAAAAATTAAATAAAATATTCTTTACATTGCGTGCGCTGCGAAAACTATTGATGATAGAATGAAATAATTTACTACGACTTTGTAGAACACATCAATATTTACAAAAAAGGTTGCGACATCATATGTCTAACTATTATAGTTATGCCACAATAAGTGTTCTTTTATTTTTAAAGTTTAATTAAAATGTCGCCGCTTGAAAAGGATCTTTCTTTGTATCTTGGTTTTAATCCGTATCAAAATAAGTTGCTTCAAATTCAAGACAGCTTCAACACCTTTATTTAACTTTTTGAATTATTCAATCCGGATATTTCATTCGAAAGATATCACGAGTTTAAAAATGTTAGTATTAGAAAAAAGTCGCGTGGTCGCGGCCACCCCGCTAGGCTACGGGCCGGGCGGGAGAGAAGTCAAGAAATGAAGTGCCGCGCGGCCAGGCGGGTATAACACCGATCCGAAAGGTCAACCGAATCTTTGGTGATATCGTAAGTCCCCTTCGATTTGTTTATGGTCCCCGGCTACGGCACGGTACAGTACTGTACAGTACGGGCTACGGCTATGGTACCCGGCTAGGACTGAATATTTGGAACGCGGAAGGGGAGTTGGCGGGACGGGGGAGCGGGAGAGCGGTGACGGGGAAGGTGGAAGTAGAACGCTGGAGGCACGGGAAAGGACATGCAAGGAGAAACATTTTATTTCTTTGAATATGGCCTTGCAACGCATGCCGGGAAACAGCTAGTGTTTAATATAAGGTTTCATGTAGGTATAATCTTGTAGTGGAATGGTCCGTATATAAGAAAAATGCTTATTGAAAATTTTAAAATGTTTAAATCTATCTATATAAAATATAAAAATGTTTGTTTGTATATACGCCATGCGTTGCTATATTAAGCATAGGAAATGTTTCAAACTTTCAAAATACCTTTGTCCACCCTCGCGAAGGTTTCTGGATTATTACAATCAACTAAAAAGTTTTTTTAATCATTACAAAAATGTCACAACTTGAAAATAACATTTTTAAAACGACGATTGTAATCGAAATTCAATATTCGAATAAACTTTTTAAATTAATGAAGTTAATTGAAGTACTTTACTCACTTATGGTACTAATCAAAATCGAATACTTTGAATCTAATTGAAAATTTTATTTAAAGCGTATTATTATATAATTATGGTACCAAATTTGATTGATTGTTCTTATAATGTACAAAAACGAATGTTTGTAACATATACAAAATTAAAATTTATAAAAAAAATTGCAATAGGTGGCACGCGAGCTGTTTGAAAATCTGAATGTACCGGGACTGAATATATTGAACGCGGGAGAGGGGAGGGGATCGTGGCAGGGTGGTTTGCGGGAGAGTGGAGAGGGAAGGCGGAAAAGGCGGAGGGGGAACGCGTGAGAAGAAGGTGACATGGAAGAGGAAAGGGAGACGGAAGGAGACGGGACGAATGAGAAAAGACACGCAGGGAGAAACAATGTCTTTATTGGTGGCATAGCAACGCATACGCATGATTATTGTAAAAAGTTTGAACAAATACAATTAAACTTTGAAATAAAATGATTACATATGTCAGATAGTAGGCAGCTACCTACATACAGATATGTAATCAACCATACGCACGTAAATATTCAGTAGATAAGAATACAATGACCCCATTTATTAAATGAAGCTTACCCTAATTTTATTAATATTATCTTTTATTTTATGTGTGGACACTATTTAGTGGGTAGGTTGGAATTTTAGAACGAAGATGGATGTCCTTAGTTACAAAATGGCAATGCGCGATATTATAAAAGTTAGTTCTATGAACAGGAGACTTCACATGGAGTAACATTAGTCGTGTTACTCTCTTCTTAATTAAAATAATTATTATCCCATAATTCTTTAATGTATTTAAAAAAAAAATAATAATGCCACTTAATGTTTTTGGAAGTTATCAGAGATTTGCTAAAAAAAATGTTTTTCGGCTCTCTCGAACATTTCATATCTTGGACTTGTATCCATACGCTTCTCGCCTATATATGGTCCACTCATCTTGGTCCACTCACGTTGCTTCTAACCTCCCAGGACCTTTTCTTTTACTTATAAACTTTTTTTGATTATTTTCATATTCTCTATCGTAATATTAAGTACAAAAATTGTGGTTTGATGTACCGTAATTTACCATTTAAATTTCACAAGGCGTATTTAGAAATGACTGTCCAATAAGTCTGTTCCTACCATACATTTAATGTAGGATTGGACCACGACAGATTGAGAGACTTCTGAGAGAGTAACTGTTCTCTTGCTTGGAAAAT
This sequence comes from Limnephilus lunatus, assembly GCA_917563855.2. Classification (NCBI taxonomy): domain Eukaryota; kingdom Metazoa; phylum Arthropoda; class Insecta; order Trichoptera; family Limnephilidae; genus Limnephilus; species Limnephilus lunatus. The sequence continues at coordinate 35,970,439 of OU830604.1, forward strand.
CAGCCGACTATCTAGCCATCCGAGATATCATAACACAATTCAAGCATTGGGAATAAAGTGGACTCCACCGATGTACCTTTACCTTCATACAGGGAAAAATCTACAGGGATGCCCTGAGAAATGGTCATGATAACATTTTTGACGTATACTGGATACGGTTTACCTTGAATTACTAGCCTATTCTTGCATTTACCTTGAAAGGGTATCATTAAAATTTGTTTGTTGATAGGAATATTTTCTGTTGTATCATTTTGTGGTCAATCTTTTCGAACCCGTGGTATAATTGGCCTGACCTTCCAAAAGCTGTCAAGGTGTTTTTCAGATTTTGACACACAATTATCACGGATAAGTTTTAAATTTGAGCGAATATTATAACAAAATCTTTGACACGAAACGTTGTCGGCAATTATAGGGATTCTAGTTATGTGCTCAATTCTAATAACAATAATAATCATACTGATTCCAATAAAAAATTTCATTTAAGCTCGTGTGATATCCAATGGGCCACTTTTTCACATTTTTTAAATTTTTTTCCTGTTTAGGCTAATATTCTGAGGCATTCTGTTTTTTTTTTTTAATCGTATTTTTGAAACCCTGGCGATTTTTTGAAAATTTCAATCCGAAAAATCAGACCATTTTTTATAAACCGAAAAGACGGGACATAATGTTATTGGTGCGAAAAAAACGATAATTACATAACAAATGTAAAAACACCGAAATCTTTATCAAAAAATCAAACAAAAGGATAAGTTCGCATAGAATAAACAATAAATCTAGTGAACGTTAAACGCAAATTCAAACATTCGCCGGAAACCAAAGTGTTGCCATATAAAAAAATAACAATCAGTGTGAAATTTTACAAAATTAAGGGAACATAATCGGAGACGGGACATTTTCATGTAGTGACGTCACGAGCTCAAATAATGGATTTATTTATTTAAAAATAAAAAAAAACTATACATTTCTAAAAATTTTCACAAACATTTTCGTAATCTTAGAAAAAAATCTATCCACATGATTTTTTCCAAGTCGTAATGAGTTCCATGCGAGTGGCATATTCTTTAATATATGCTTTACAATTTATTTTTTTAGTGTTTAATGACATTTCGCCAAAAAATTGGTTATCAATATTTGGAAAGTATTCGATGGGTTATCTTGATTCACAGTTTAGTTTTTCAGCATCTATAGGGTTATTGGTATGTTGTAAGTTTGTAGAAATAAAATTGAGCTTGTATTTCCATATATTGGGTACTGGATCATGCTAACTAACATTTTGAAGATATATTAGTGGCACATTATCAGCGTCGCTCCAATCTACTTCGTCTTCTGCAGTGCAGAGCTGAGAGGTCATCCAATTTCTGATTTCTCTTCATTTTCCTCATCACCCACCAAATTACAAACACATTACAAATCGGAATCATCTGGATTCATGAGAAGTAGTAATTTTGCGTCGATTTCAATCGCAACCAACCCTAAAATGAAAATAAAAGATGTGATAGGGGGCCATAGTATCGCCTATGATCCAACAAATTAAAATATCTGTAAATATAACTAAACATTGTTCCCTGTTCCCTTATCATTTTTTTTAATTTTGGGGTATGTTGTGAGTGGGAAGGGGAAGTAGATGGGAAAGAGGAAGGAGGAGAAGTACATAGTTATTATTAAATAGTAGTGAATTAAACAAACAATTGTAATAATAAAATTTAATTTAATAACAATTGTAATAATAAAATAACCCTGAAGTATCTTTTGGAGAAATTTTCACAAGTACAAATCACGATGTTCAGTTACAATTGTTCACTCGTAGTTCCCTCGGAATAAATTCAAATCAGTACAAATGTTCCCTGTCGGTAATGTGGGTATCTTCTTTAACAGGAATTTTGGGTCTTTATCGGAATTACTAGTAAATATTTTTGAGCATAAAACGCCGAGTTTCATACATGATATCTGCGGCCCGAAGAGGTTATGTATGGGTGATAGATGTTCATTTTATGCCGGAAAACATATTTTTCTTATTCTATAAGCCTTTCGACTTGAAACAATTAAAATCTGACCCTGAATAATACCAATTAGAATGAATAAAAACATTTCTTTTAATTTAATTGTTGGTATTATATTTAATAAACACTTGGTTTGAGTGTGTTCAGAAGATGTTACGGTGTTAATACTCTCAGAAAATATGACTTTGTGTTGGTAGTTGGATCATAACTCGACATCTAACGAAGAGGTTAATCGATTGTGGACTAGCCTTCTCGGAAGAATAAAAATAATATGAAGTAGTATTGGCCGACTGAAAAATTGATCGCCTGGCGGAGGTATCCGAAGGCTCTTGGAAAAAATATATATAAGGCAACTAGTAGGTACTGAACCTACATAAACACCGGTTGGTAGGAATTAGAGCAGTGATGAGCACACCGCGGCCCGCGAGCCCTTTCCTGCGGCCCACAAAATTTTCAACGATCGCATTCTGTTTTTACAATGGTTTGTCGATGAACTTTATCTTTCTTTAAAGTTTTAAATCAGCCACTCAAAATATAAAGCTTTTTCTTGCGTGTGCAAGAATATTCTCATATAAAAGTAGAATGTCTTGATTAGACTTTAGAAAAATTTTCACCTTTCTAGCGCAGAGCTTTTTAGGAGATCTATATTTGATGCATTTTAAAGGTTACTATTTTATAAAATACCAAATGTTATCTTAACAAGATTTTGCTTAACTTTCCGGACGATAAAAATCAATGACATTTATTAGTTTGAAAAAGTGTTTTTGGTATGTTCTTTAATATTTTATAATGATAAAAATCGGCAGCATTTTATTGGCCTTGGAGAAAAGAGTTTTTTAATTTAAAATATATATATATATATATATTATAGTAGTAATATAAAATGAATTATTGTATAACCTTGCACATGTAATCATTTGTATTGTAAAAACAAAATTTTTGAAATAAAATAAATAAAATAAATAAATAAATATATATATATATATATATATATATATATATATATATATTTATCTCCTCTCGTAAAACGTTGATCTTGCGCGACGGTACACCAGTTTTAAGTTGATCCGTTCGGACGTGTTGATCCATCCGGATATGCTGATCCATTACACAAGCTGGCATACACATCCTGATCCATGTGGATCAATTTATACCATCAAGATTTCGCTGTAAGCCACGCCCATTGTTCGGTGTCTTATACATTTTACACGTTTTTTTTTGTTGATCCATATAAATGCCAAGTTTTGACCGCCAACAAAGGTGCCCGTCTGTCGTACTTTTTAGCTTCTTTTAGTAGGTACCTGTACGTTCTTATTTCAATTCGTTCTATTTCATTTCTTTTTTAATGTATTTTGGTTTAAGATTTAATTTTTATTTTGATTTTGTTTTTGATTTTGATTTGGATTTCGATTTTGATTTTGGATCGAGATTTTAATTTTGATTTTGGTTTGAGATTTTAATTTTGATTATGATTTTAATTTTTATTTGCATTCTTATTTTGATTTTTATTTTGATTTTTACTTTCATTTTGATTTTGAAATTGCTTTTGGATTGAGATTTTGATTTTGATTTTGGTTTTGATTTGAGATTTTAATTATGATTTTGACATTGATTTTGATTTTGGTTTTGGTTTGAGATTTTGATTTTGATTTTTGATTTTGTTTTTATTTTGATTTTTGATTTCGATTTCGATTTCGATTTTGATTTCGATTTCGATTTCGATTTCGATATCGATTTCAATTTCGATTTTGATTTTGATTTTGATTTTGTTTTCGTTTCCGCTTCTAAGACCCGCACAAACCTCACCCCATGAACCTGGGCACCCCGGTTAAGTCACCAAACATAGCGAACCACTGAAGGTATACCTTAATTTTGGGAGGCGGGTATGATTACCACCGCCCCGGGAACCATTTTTGGGTAATCAACACCTCTGTCATATGTCACTTTGCAGTGACATTCGTGACTTAGCAGGAGTGCCCGGTTCAAGGAGTGAGATTTGTCTAGGTCCGTGCGGCGAACGCGTTCTCTCACCTACTGCGTGGCAAGCCGGATTGGGAGAGACTGATTTTTTGTGACTTAGCAGGGCTGCTCGGGTTCAAGGGATGAGGTTTGTCTAGGTCTTTGCGGTGAACGGGTTTGCCCACCTACTGCATTACGGACCGGATTGGGAGAGACTGGTTGAGGGAGACCTTATTTTTTTTACATTAGCTCCACACAGGAAGCTCTGAAGAAAATAAATCCCGTCAAGGCCTATGTCTTCTTTGGGGATGCAATGCATTATCGGGGAATACGTATGATTCCTCGATAATGCATTGCATTACGATCTCTACGAATTCGGAAGTCGCAAGAACAAATTGCATTACGATCAATACGAATTCGGAAGTCGCAAGAACAAATTGTTGCGTGTGAAAGTAAATATTATTTTGATTTAAATGTATAATTCAACGATATCTAAGGGGCATTGCGACCTTGACTACGAATTCGGGAGTCGCAAGTTCGAATTGTGGCGTGCAGAGGTAATTTTTATTTGATACGTTTGTATAATACAACAATAATGCAGTGCAGTGCGATCTTGACTACGAATTCGGATGTCGCAAGTTTAAATGGCATGCGCCAGTTAATTTTATTTTGATAAATACATATAATTCCTCGATAATGCACTGCCTCACTATCTTGGCTACGAATTCGGAAGTCGCCAGTTCGAATTGTGGCGTGCGGAGGTAATTTTTATTTGAAACGTTTGTATAATACAACAATAATGCAGTGCAGTGCGATCTTGACTACGAATTCGGATGTCGCAAGTTCGGATATTGATTTTGGTTTTGGTTTGAGATTTTAATTTTGATTTGGACTTTGACTTTGATTTTGGTGTTGGTTTGAGATTTTGATTTTGATTTTGAATTTGATTTTGACTTTTGATTTTGTTTTCGTTTCCGCTTCTAAGACCCGCACAAACCTCACCCCATGAACCTGGGCACCCCGGTTAAGTCACCAAACATAGCGAACCACTTAAGGTATACCTTAATTTTGGGAGGCGGGTATGATTACCACCGCCCCGGGAACCATTTTTGGGTAATCAACACCTCTGTCATATGTCACTTTGCAGTGACATTCGTGACTTAGCAGGAGTGCTCGGTTCAAGGAGTGAGATTTGTCTAGGTCCGTGCGGCGAACGCGTTCGCTCACCTACTGCGTGGCAAGCCGGATTGGGAGAGACTGATTTTTTGTGACTTAGCAGGGCTGCTCGGGTTCAAGGGATGAGATTTGTCTAGGTCTTTGCGGTGAACGGGTTTGCCCACCTACTGCATTACGGACCGGATTGGGAGAGACTGGTTGAGGGAGACCTTATTTTTTTTACATTAGCTCCACACAGGAAGCTCTGAAGAAAATAAATCCCGTCAAGGCCTATGTCTTCTTTGGGGATGCAATGCATTATCGGGGAATACGTATGATTCCTCGATAATGCATTGCATTACGATCTCTACGAATTCGGAAGTCGCAAGAACAAATTGCATTACGATCAATACGAATTCGGAAGTCGCAAGAACAAATTGTTGCGTGCGAAAGTAAATATTATTTTGATTTAAATGTATAATTCAACGATATCTAAGGGGCATTGCGACCTTGACTACGAATTCGGGAGTCGCAAGTTCGAATTGTGGCGTGCAGAGGTAATTTTTATTTGATACGTTTGTATAATACAACAATAATGCAGTGCAGTGCGATCTTGACTACGAATTCGGATGTCGCAAGTTTAAATGGCATGCGCCAGTTAATTTTATTTTGATAAATACATATAATTCCTCGATAATGCACTGCCTCACTATCTTGGCTACGAATTCGGAAGTCGCCAGTTCGAATTGTGGCGTGCGGAGGTAATTTTTATTTGAAACGTTTGTATAATACAACAATAATGCAGTGCAGTGCGATCTTGACTACGAATTCGGATGTCGCAAGTTCGGATATTGATTTTGATTTTGGTTTTGGTTTGAGATTTTAATTTTGATTTGGACTTTGACTTTGATTTTGGTGTTGGTTTGAGATTTTGATTTTGATTTTGAATTTGATTTTGACTTTTGATTTTGTTTTCGTTTCCGCTTCTAAGACCCGCACAAACCTCACCCCATGAACCTGGGCACCCCGGTTAAGTCACCAAACATAGCGAACCACTTAAGGTATACCTTAATTTTGGGAGGCGGGTATGATTACCACCGCCCCGGGAACCATTTTTGGGTAATCAACACCTCTGTCATATGTCACTTTGCAGTGACATTCGTGACTTAGCAGGAGTGCCCGGTTCAAGGAGTGAGATTTGTCTAGGTCCGTGCGGCGAACGCGTTCGCTCACCTACTGCGTGGCAAGCCGGATTGGGAGAGACTGATTTTTTGTGACTTAGCAGGGCTGCTCGGGTTCAAGAGATGAGATTTGTCTAGGTCTTTGCGGTGAACGGGTTTGCCCACCTACTGCATTACGGACCGGATTGGGAGAGACTGGTTGAGGGAGACCTTATTTTTTTTACATTAGCTCCACACAGGAAGCTCTGAAGAAAATAAATCCCGTCAAGGCCTATGTCTTCTTTGGGGATGCAATGCATTATCGGGGAATACGTATGATTCCTCGATAATGCATTGCATTACGATCTCTACAAATTCGGAAGTCGCAAGAACAAATTGCATTACGATCAATACGAATTCGGAAGTCGCAAGAACAAATTGTTGCGTGCGAAAGTAAATATTATTTTGATTTAAATGTATAATTCAACGATATCTAAGGGGCATTGCGACCTTGACTACGAATTCGGGAGTCGCAAGTTCGAATTGTGGCGTGCAGAGGTAATTTTTATTTGATACGTTTGTATAATACAACAATAATGCAGTGCAGTGCGATCTTGACTACGAATTCGGATGTCGCAAGTTTAAATGGCATGCGCCAGTTAATTTTATTTTGATAAATACATATAATTCCTCGATAATGCACTGCCTCACTATCTTGGCTACGAATTCGGAAGTCGCCAGTTCGAATTGTGGCGTGCGGAGGTAATTTTTATTTGAAACGTTTGTATAATACAACAATAATGCAGTGCAGTGCGATCTTGACTACGAATTCGGATGTCGCAAGTTCGGATATTGATTTTGATTTTGGTTTTGGTTTGAGATTTTAATTTTTTTTGGTCTTTGACTTTGATTTTGGTGTTGGTTTGAGATTTTGATTTTGATTTTGAATTTGATTTTGACTTTTGATTTCGATTTTCTATTTCGATTTAGATTTAGATTTTGACTTTTGATTTTGATTATAAAAGTGCAATATAAAATAACTCAATGTCTATTTTTAAATTATTGTGGCATTGTAAATGAGGTTTTTTCGTAACTCAAATTCTCAATAGAAATCAACACAAACAGGCAATTCCGAAAGCGTTGTTAAAATCAATGAAATAGACGTAAGCTTCCATATTCATTTTAATTTTAAAATACTTACGTAATACAATGTTATTTTAACTAATTAATTATTTTGACAAATGCCTATTTATTTGACCGAAAATTAGTTACTGTTGTTGAATAATAATATAAATTATAAGACATTATAATATCTATGTATTTACAAATGACAGCAATTGGGATCAGTTTTTATTTTTATCGTTTTATTGTTCATTTTTCATATTATAATATCAAAATATATTATAATATGAAAAAAGTTTAACATTTTACTAACATTACTTTGCGAAACTAACATCAAAGATCATTTACTAACTGACCATAAACATATAACAAAAATACAATAAAATAAGGTATAACGGTTGGTTTTATTTTTTATTTTTTATTGTAACTGCAAAATTTCATCGACGGAGGAATTAATGTTTGGGTTAGTCTCATTTTGAGCCTTTATTGACTGGCCTACAAGGCAGGGGCCGCCTCTGGTTACCGGCTATTTTAAAATTATGTTTTCATAGCTTTTAAGGCGATCCACTAGTACAGGAAAAAATCGAAATTTGAATTCACGCCCTTTTATGGGAGGAGTTTAAAAATACTTGAGAAAAAGCTTTTGGAAAGGTTGGAAAAGATATTTGAGAATTTTTTTTACATGTTGATTTCGTAAAGGCCTGTAAAAAACATTAATTCCTTTTTTATGCATTGTTTATTGTAATAAAACGTAATTTTTAAATTGATTTCATGAAAACAAGCAGCGCGGACCCTAACACGTTGTTTCTCCGCTATATAAGAAACTGAATTTGCCACATTATGCAATAAAACCATATCCGAAAAAGTGTTTATAAGTAGGAGAGTTTGCACTAAAAAATGTTTTTTATAGACCTAATACTTTATTTTTTCTAAGCTTATTAAAAGACATTAAAAAAATGACCGATATTTTTAAGGGCCAAGGTATGTTCTACACGAAGTATTTAATTGAAGCATTTATAATACGTCTAAGCGGTCAAATTTTCAAAACAAAAACATACGATTTTGTATGATTTTGCATTATTTAGTATGGCTTCATCTTAATGACCTGAATTATGAGTTGGTTTCTTTCTGAGTTTGCATGGAACCAATCTAACACTATTTAAAGAGGAAAGATTTGATTGTTTGTTTGTTTGCATTGAATAGGCTCCGAAACTACTGAACCGATTTGAAAAATTCTTTCATTGGTAGGAAGCTACACTATTCCCGGTTGACATAGGCTATATGATATTTTCAAAAAAAAATTAGGGATCGTTACTAAAACTCCAATAATGTAGCCCAAGGTGTAAAAAAAATACCTAAAATATTCTTTACATCGCGTGCGCTGCGAAAACTATAAACAATAGAATAAAATAATGTAGTACGACTTTGTAGAAAACATCATTATTTACAAAAAGTTTCGCGACAGCATATGTCTAACTATTATAGTTATGCCACAAAAAGTGTTTATTTATTTTAAAAATTTAATTAAAATGACGCCGCGTCAAATGGCTCTTTATTTGTATCTTGTTTTTAATCCTTATCAAAATAAATTACTTCATATTCAAGACTGCTTCAATACCTTTATTTAACTTTTTGAATTATTCAATTCGGACATTTTATTCTAAAGTTACCACGAGTTTAAAAATAGCCCCGTTTGGGGAAAGGGTTGAGAAAGTCTGATTGGAGAATTCATAATCCATCCGGTCCGCCACGCAGTTGGTGGGTAAACGCATTCTCCGCCAAGACTTAGACAAATCTCAACTTCTAAACCCAGGCACCCCTGCTAAGTCACCAAACGTTGTGAACCACTTGGAGTAACCTACGGCAAGGATGTTGGTTATCCGATAAATAGTTCCCGGGGCGGAGTTACACATATCCGCCTCCAAATTGATATTCCTTTGTTGGGAGACGGGTCGAGGGACTAATATAGGTATTTTATGAATGTACCGCACAATAGTCCCAGATGCTCTCTTCTATCTGGAGCTAATGAAACTAAAGACGGGTTGTTTCAAAAAATTTTACGGATTCATCAAATATTTGAAATTATTTTTTTACGACCTGTGTAAGTTCTATTCAAATTCTGTATTATTTCAGATTGATAGAGCAACTGGCCTATAATGATATAATGACGGAACTTGAATAGAACGTGAAAATTATCTTAAAATATTTGATTATATTACAAAATTACAATTTGAGGTTTTACTCATAGTTAAAAATAAATATTCCTCCTAGACTTGCAGAAAAGTCAATAGACGTCGCATATTAAATAAAAATTGACAACTTTATCCAAGACACTATCTAGATTATATTTAGTTCTGGTTGAATTTTGCAATCTTTCATACAGATAGCAGCCAATAAAATTTGCGTTACGAAAATGAAGATAATGTTGGTAGTTTCTAGTCGAAGTATGAAACGGTTAAAAATGACAGAATCGGATGGGGACTAATTAATTAGCTTAGCGCAATGGTTAGAGCTGCTGCCCGGAAAGCCGAAGGTCCTGGCTTGGAGTCCCTGATGTGACCGTACCTCTTTCTGATTTTTCTGTTTCAGATTTTGGATTGAGTTTCGCTAATATTGTCTTCATTTATTTAAATTTTACAATTTGAAGTTCAACTCATTGTTCTAAATAAAAATAAATATTCATCCTAGACTTGCAGAAAATTTAATGGCCGTCCTTAACCAGTCTCTCGATCTCGATCCGGCCCGCCACGCAGCAGGTGGGCAGAGGCATCCATCGCCAAGGCCTGGACAAATCTTACCCGAGGAATCGGGCACGCCCGCTAAGTCACCGAACAGAGAGAACCACTTGGGGTGACCTATGGCAGAGGTGTTGGTTATCCAATAAATGGTTCTCGGGGCGACGATACACTTATCCACCTCCCATGTTATTCCCAGTTGAGAGGCGAGTTGAGGGAGTTCTAGGTTAGGACTCTTTCAATTAGTCTCTCCCAACCTGGCCCGCCACGCAGAAGGTGGGCAATCGCATTCGTCGCAAAGACCTGGACAAACCTCTCCCCTTAAAACCGGGAATCCCTGTTAAGTCACTAAACGTAGTGAGTTTCTTGCGGTGACCTATGGCGGAGGTGTTGGTTATCCAATAAATGGTTCCCGGGGCGATGGAACAAATCGGACTCTCTCAACCTCCCAAATTGGGTTGAGAGAGTCCAATAGAAGAGTTCTAGGTTAGGTCTCCTTCAATCAGTCTCTCCCGTTCTGGCCTGCCATGAAGTAAGTGGGCAAACACATTCTCCTCAAAGACCTAGACAAACCTCACCCCTTGAACCTGGGCACCCCTGCTAAGTCACTGAAAGTAGTGAACCGCTTGGTATGACCTATGGCAAAGGTTTGGTTGATCAATAAATGGTTCCCGGGGCGGTGGTGTGCGTAATCCTCTTCCCAATATACCTATAATATTAATGATAAGTTTTTAGATTTTCACGGCCAAAAGCATTTTCGTTGTTTGTTTTTTAGGTGTTATGCCGTGTTGCGCTACCTCCTTTTTTATCCGACGTTTTGGACAGCGTTGCAGTGTCCATCATCAGGGCAGATCCGGCAGATTGTCGCAGACATCGTCGGATCTGCTGGATCCGCCCTGACGATGAACACTGCAACGCTGTCCGAAACGTCTGCTAAAGAAGGAGGTAGCCAACACAAAACAAAAAACGAAAATATAATATTAATGTATGTAGGTTGCTGAATTGCCGCCAAAAATATTTTAAAACATACATCTTGTAACATGCATATCTTCAATGGATTACAAATGTCAAATATTTCAAAACGGTTTACGTAAAAATTAAACCAACTCGTTCGGTATCATTTTTTACGGAGTGCCTTGAAAATAGTTTCCATAGTGTGGATTATCATTGTGGGTGGTAGAGCCCGTTCACACTTCTGGCTAGGCATGAGTGCAGGTGTTCAAAACAAACTGGGTGTTTAAAAATGTTTGGAAGAAAATAATTATCGATTTTTTCTTTTTTAATTATTTTATTTATATAGATGTTTTTATTATTTGGAATGGCTAAAAGCTTATCAACTTTGAACTTCAATGAAGAATGTCCGAAGTAAAAACCATTGAAATCCCGCTTTTTTTAATATTTAAAAACATCTAATCGCATATCCCATTACTAAAAATTGCGTTTTAACTGAGAAAAATGAAATTATGTGTGGTATATTTTTGTTTATCAGTTGTTTAAAAAATAAAGCACGTTTTAATAAGTAAGGACATTTTTTTCGAAAAGTAGTTCTTTAGAGTAGGTATTTATTATGTTATTTTTTTGGGCAAAAAATTGTGTTACCTTTACATAGTATAAAATGAAGTCGCTTCCGCTGTCTGTGCGCTTAGATCTTTTAAACTAAGCAACAAATTTTCATGCGGTTTTCACCAATAGATAGAGTGATTCATGAGGAAGGTTTTAGAGTATATAATTTGTCAAGGTTTTGTGTTAATTGGCTGAAATAGGGCTGGCAAGCAGACAGCGGGCATCGGGCAGTCGGCAGCAAGCGGGCGGTGTCGATTTGATTTAACAGATGGCGTTGGTTATAAAGGTTGGGTAGTGGCGTGGCGTTGTGATGGCGTTATGTTTCGTTAGTCACAGCAACATGTGGCCTGGTCTGCTAGTTTTTAACTAAAAGTATACTATCTCGGGAATGACTAGCGTAATTAAAAAAAAAAAAAATTAAATCATTGTTTTTACCTTACTTAAGAAAATATTTTAGAAATCATAATTAATACTTTCTTACGACGGCGACGGCCAAGGAGCCGCCTTTTTATATTAAAGTGATATTAAAAAGATTTCACAATCTACTCTTTCATAGATGGCGCAAGTTTAATTATTTTAGGGAACACGCTTTTTACAAGTAGTGCCTTATTAAGATGAATGAATTGTTAGCGCCCATTCATGCGTAATATGAATATGAATAAATAGTTTTTTTGGTTTAAATAAATCTTTCAAAAATGGCAAACAAATACCATATTGTATCGGTAATTCAATCCATTATTGTATTTGTACGCCTTTCTTGAAAGATTTATTCAAACCAAAAAAACTATTTATTCATATTCATATTGCAACTGTACGGGCGCAAACAATTAATTCATCTTAATATTTTAAAGCACAACTTAAAAAAAAAAGTTTTACGCTAAAATAATTAAACTCGCGCCATCTACATATAATATAGAGGCGTTCTTTTAAGGTGAAGTTATACGTGAAATCCTATTTAGATTAATCCTTATGACGAATTGGCTTACAGTATCAACATCAAAAAATATGCTACGGATAAATTGAAGCTTTTACTAGGTTTTTTATGTAATGGAATTAGAATAAAATTATTATTTACATAACAAAAACAAAATAAGCGTAAACCACTAAAAAAATGTTTTTTCATGACTTAACTATGAAGTAATACAAGAAACATTTTTATAAAAATACTCCTTTATGGGTAAGACCATTTTTGAGGTTTTCTATGTTCTAACTTTTTTTCACTCTTATAAAATTATGGACAAAATAAATAAAAACCACTTTTTCGCTTACTTGCCGCGCGCAAATAAGACGCTCGATTGCAAATTTTGCAGGCACGAGAATCGAAATACTTCTAGCGTTTATATTCCTCTTAAGTATCACATTTACTTGGAATTCTGAGTTTGTTTGAGTCTCAAAAGTCTAAAAAATCCACTTTCCGTCACATAATCGAGATGAAACTTGGTACACAGTCGATTCTTTCTGTCTCTGAAATTTTATGTTTATGTAATAAATAAAATTTGCCAATGCAGTTCGGCCCACATTTTCATTAATTAATACTAATGAGGCTACTGTGAAATAAGTTTTACCATAAAACATAATCGTAAAAATTGATTAATTTTTATTGAATTTGTTACCACACTGTAGATTTGCTAAAAATTTAAAATAATATTCAGATATATTTTTAAATAGCGGCAACATGAATATATCAAGTTACCGACATCCGGTCTTTAATACAATGGTTTTTAGAATATTTCAACCACTCGGATACGTAAGCGTGTTAATATATATAACAATAGCCGTAAAATAAGCGCGTTTTTTCGTGTGTTCCCACAGAAGTCGTTATAACTCTGTTATTGTTCTAGTGATAACCCTAAAACAAAAAGTAGAAGATCCATATTGAATGCTTCACATTTCTATTCAAAGTTGTCCATAGAAGTACATAAAAAATACTAATTTTGTAGAAACAGTTTTCACCCCCAAATCACCTACGCGCTGTTAGACATTATTAATTTTTTAAATATTCTTGTATGAAATGGTAAAAGGTAGGTGACAAAATTGTTTATTTATTCAATAGAATAAGTGTTATTTTTACATAATCAGTGATTTTAGTACCGTTTCCACATAAAAACATCGCGTGAGTCATTTTTACAATATTTTTATGTTTGCTTTCTAAATTTTAATATTTATAAATGTTAATATTTTTTTGTAATATAACAATTTGAAACCTTATTTCAAACAAACGTTTCAAGTTTTTAGTTTTTTTCTGTTATTTGTTTATGGGGTGTTATACCGTGTTGCGCTACCTCCTTCTTTGGCCGACGTTTCGGACAGCGTTGCAGTGTCCTTCATCAGGGCAGATCCGGCAGATGTGTGACAGTTTTTAGTATTCGGCTACGTTCAGATATGTTCCATTTATTGACCCTTAATTGTGAAGCGGAAATAACACAAAGTTTTATAAATCTGGCAGTTCGTTTAAGACAAAAAACTTGCATAATCGCAAAATACCTGAGTGGTTAAAATATTGTGATACATATTAATTTTAAAAGTAAACAAACGATTTCCGACCAGAGGTGACCATAATTTCTGTTGAACATTTACAGGAAATACAGTTTTCTACTCCAAAACTTATGGGAAAACTATAATATTAATCAATGTGAATAGTGTTATAATCACCGCCAGACTTGGCAATGTCTGTAATCATGACGTCTGTTTATCGTGTATATTAATTAGTGCATGATGCACATTCGAAATCAAATATGAAGTGTAGGTAATTTTTTTTTCTTCAAACTTCGCAAATAAACTTTGTGGCTTCATTATTGCTTCAATGAGAATAAGTAATTTTGTAAACACCACTATTTTATTAATATTATCGACATGTTTCAAAAACAATGTTATCTTCGTCAGCATAAAAGATTAATAATTTTAACAATTAATCATTATCCGGTTATTATCAATTGAACTACGGTGTCCCCATACAACATATTGCGTGGCTGAAAAACTTTATAAGTAAATGAATAATACTATGAAGTACACTCCCAAACCAGATCGTGTTTTAGATTTTTTGTGAAATTCTTTCTAAACTAAATGTAGCTTCGTTCTTTCAAAAAAATTAGAGTCCTTGCGAGAGCCTTGAAGGAGTAACCATCTGTTACTTATACCAGGGCGGGTAAGTGGTGGATAATAACCTCCAATGCTCGTAGCCAGTAGGACTATTGCATCCCTAATTGGGATATGTTGTGAGGCTGAAGGGTGTGAAAGCTCAACTGTTTGACTACCGGTGTGACTCCAAAGTTCATCAAATTATTGTAGATTACCGGTTTCACTTTAAACCAAAGTTCACCGGATAGTAGTTTACCGGTTTGACTTAAACCAAACCAATTTTTTAATGTAGTTCAAGTACCGTACCGATCAAAGTTCATAAGAATTGAGCTGTAGCTCAAATGTGTTGCTGTAGGCAAATCGCCGGTCAGCAGCTCTGACCACTGAGCTATGGCGGCTTATGGCTTTGGCGGGTATTAGATAAGCCGCCATAGCTCAGTGGTCAGAGCTGCTGACCGGCAATCAGATGGTCACGGGTTCAATTCCCGTTGGCGGCCAGTATCTTTTCTCGGAAGATTTTTTCAATGTAGATGAGTGTTTCAGGCTGATAATTATTGATTATAATATTTGGAATCTTATTTTATATAATTACATTTTTACAGTACCCGTATTTGATTGTGTAACATTTAAAAAAAAAATTATTATACTTTATACTTGATCGACGCTTTTATTGCACATTATTAATTATTTTATTGAGACTAAATTTGGTAAACTTCTTTTCAAGGGATTATTTCATAAAAAAATATTTTGCATTATGATAAACTAATAATTATTATCTACCTTAAAAACAAACTAAAACTACGAAACTAAAAACTACGTATCCGCTGGTTGAATTCCTTTGTACAATTCACTTATCGAATACTCATTGTGTATGAGAGGTATGAGTATTCGATAAGTGAATTGTACAAAGGAATTCAACCACCGGATTCGTAGCTTTTAGTTTAGATTTAGTTTGTTTTTAGAGTAGATAATAATTATTAGTTTATCATAATGCAAAATATTTTTTTATGAAATAAACACTTGTGTTGTGCCTACTTATGTCTCTCATGCTCTGTTTATTATTTTATGTATTATGTACTTCTTATTATGCTATATACTTGTTATAATGCTCCTGTACAATTTAATCACATGTAAAATCCATCAAGTCGTAAACAAATAAATAAATAAAATAATATTATTATTTGTAATTAACTGTATTTCATTTACCCCGTCCCATATACATCGATTTAAAATTTCTCCCCATATTTAAAATTATTCCCCGTCCACATCGATTTAAAAAAAATGTCCTCCATATCCCAATTCATTTTGCCTCAGAATTACTAGCCTAAAGGTTGTTTAGTAATGTATTATAAAAAAAATGTAGAGAGGGAGTAAACTGGCATTCTACCAACGGTTTATCCATGGAACATGTTTTTTTATTCAAAAGTTGTGTGTTTTCGTACGCTTGAATACTATTTTATTTAAGTACATTGTCTTTAAATTAAAAAAGATAGGTCTTCATAGATGACGATTTTTATCGGTGCTTTATTAGAAAAACCTTGGCAAATATTTGGTTTGAAGTATTATTGCATACCTATATCACACAAAAGCAATAAAAAAGAAAGATTTTATTAAATAATTCAAAAAGTTGTATACAGATATTGAAACAGTCTTGAATATGAAGTAATTTATTTTGATAAGGATTAAAACGAAGATACAAATAAATAGCCTTTTCAAGCGCGACATTTTAATAATTTTTTTAAAATAAAAGAATAATTATTGTGGCATAACCATAATAGTTAGACATATGCTGTCGCGACCTTTTTTGTAAATAATGATGTGTTCTACAAAGTCGTTTTACATTATTTTATTCTATCATTAATAGTTTTCGCAGCGCACGCGATGTAAAGAATATTTTAGGTAATTTTTATACACCTTGGGTTACATTATTGGACTTTTAGTAACGATCCCTAATTTTTTTTGAAAATATCATATAGCCTATGTCAACCGGGGATAGTGTAGCTTCCCAACAGCGAAAGAATTTTTCAAATCGGTTCAGTAGTTTCGGAGCCTATTCAATGCAAACAAACAAACAAATCTTACCTCTTTATAGTGTAGTAGATAGTAGAAGTGTGTTAGATTAGAATGATCGCCTTTCGGAACGGTGAACGGTGGAACAACTCATAATGAAACATACTGAGAAGCACTTCAGAAAACATAGGTTGAATAGGTTAAGTTAGGTTAGGGTTACCGGCTTTTTTAAAATTATATTTTCATAGCATTTAATGACCTTTCTAAGGAGGTTCTGAGTTATTATGAGTTGGTTTATTTCTGAGTTGACATGGAACCTTTCGGAACATCGCCTTGCAACGAAATGGGAGGGATGGATTCACACGTCCGTCACTCCTAGACATACTGACCCCCAGATTCCTACTCACACCTACTACCCCATTCCTTCCCTGAACATCCTCTTCTTCCTTTCCTAAAAATACGCTCCACACTGCATCCCTAAAGATGACATTGGCCTTGAGGGGATTTATTTTCTTCAGGGCTTCCTGTGTAGAGCTAATGTAAGAAAAAAGGTCTCCCTCAACCAGTCTCTCCCGATCCAGTCCGTAACGCAGTAGGTGGGCAAACCCGTTCGCCGCAAAGACCTAGACAAATCTCATCCCTTGAACCCGAGCATATACATATATTATCAAAATAAAATACAATATGAACTTACGACTGTATTGTAATGCGTTACCGAGGAATAAAACAAATTTATTAAATAAAATTTACTGGTGCACGCCAATTTTGAACTTGCGACATCCGAATTCGTAGTCAAAGATCATAATGCAACGCATTATTGAGGAATCATACATAGATATTTATCAAAATAAAATTTACTTGTGCACGCCAATTTTGTACTTGCGACCTCCGAATTCGTAGTCAAGGATCACAATGCAACGCATTATTGAGGAATCATGCATAGATATTTATCAACATAAAATTTACTTACGCACGCCAATTTTGAACTTGCGACTTCCGAATTTGTAGTCAAGATCGTACCGCAACGCATTATCGAGGAATTATATCTAAATATTTACCAACATAAAATTTATTATTTTTGAACTTGTGACTTCCGAAATCATAACCAAGATCGTAATGCAACGCGTTATCGAGGAATTATAAAAATTTAACAAAATAAAATTTACTTGCGCACGCCAATTTTGAACTTGCGACATCCGAATTCATAGTCAAGGATCATAATGCAACGCATTATTGAGGAATAATACATAGATATTTATCAAAATAAAATTTACTTGCGCACGCCAATTTTGAAATTGCGACATCCGAATTCGTAGTCAAGGATCATAATGCAACGCATTATTGAGGAATTATATATAGATATTTATCAAAATAAAATTTACTTGCGCACGCCAATTTTGAACTTGCGACATCCGAATTCGTAGTCAAGGTTCATAATGCAACGCATTATTGAGGAATCATACATAGACTTTTATCAAAATAAAATTTACTTGTGCACGCCAATTTTGTACTTGCGACATCCGAATTCGTAGTCAAGGATCATAATGCAACGCATTATTGAGTAATCATACGTAGATATTTATCAAAATTATATTTACTTGCGCACGCCAATTTTGAACTTGCGACTTCCGAATTCGTAGTCAAGATCGTACTGCATCGCATTATCGAGGAATTATATCTAAATATTTACCAACATAAAGTTTATTATTTTTGAACTTGTGACTTCCGAATTCATAACCAAGATCGTAATGCAACGCGTTATCGAGGAATTATACAAATTTAACAAAATAAAATTTACTTGCGCACGCCAATTTTGAACTTGCGACATCCGAATTCGTAGTCAAGGATCATAATGCAATGCATTATCGAGGAATCATATATATTTATCAAAGTAAAATTTATTGCGCACGCCAAAATTTGAACTTGCGACTTCCGAATTCGTAGCCAAGATCGTAATGCAACGCATTATCACCCCTCGAACCCGGGCACCCTTGCTAAGTCATCAAAAGTATCGAACCACTTGGGATGACGTATGACAGATGTGTTTATCCAATAAATGTTTCCCGGGCGGCGGAGCCTAGCAACAAAAACCCGCGGAAGTATATTATTAGAATTTTATAAAATACAGAAAGATATATTTTTCAAGTCGGTGCCGCGGCCGTTATAATATTACGTTTTGCAACTTCCATATCGGCTCAACCAATGAGCAGTAAAACCAGATATAGGTATATGTTTTTTTATGACCAATCAGAAGGCTTCGTTCATAACGCCATCTTGAACGCCATTCTGATTGGTCATTGTCAGATCAACAATTTTATAGTAAAAGCACATATAGGTACATAAGATATACGATTATGTGGATCAACAACGCATGGCAATTTGGGCGGATCATCAACGCATGGTAAATTGGGCGGATCAACAGTTACGAAGCGTATGATTTCCATACAAATATCGAAAATTTTATGTGTAGTATTTCGTTTACTTTTACTGGGAAACTGGCAACCTTGCTATTTAATGTAACGTTGTTGCAAATTCATACAGAAGTAATCCATTAAAGCCAAGTTATTCGGTGTTAAAGGTGGATCAACACTGTCAAATAACTTCTTACTGGATCAGCATATTACGAGAAGAGGTCAATATATATATATATATATATATATATATATATATATATACAATACAAGTACATATACTACCACTGCAAAGTTAACCATGTCAAGTTGTACGTACCCTACCCCCTGCGATATTAATCAATTGGCCCTTCGGATAAAAAGGTTGATCATCACTGGCTTGGAGTTTGACGCGGATTAATTTTGCAGGCAGCCAGAAGAGGCAGGTAGGTACTAAAGACAAAGTTTTTGGTTATTCGTTTGTCATGATATTTTTAATTGAATGACAAAAATTTACTACCGAAATTTTTAAAATTGGTTAAAGCGCTACTCCGTTAATTTTATTTATTTGTTTATAAGACATACATATTATAATACAAGTTATAAGATGTTCAATTTTTACACGGTTATGTACCTGTTACGTAGATCATAGAATTTCATTTTTTAGTTACGCCTGACATGTGTAATAACGGGTTTTAAAACTTAATTAGATAATGAACAAGTCATAATAATAAGAAGAAAGAAAAGAGAAGGGGGGGGGGGAATAAAGACACATTTTTAAAAGCAAGAATTATAGGCTCACTAAATTGTAATTGAATGTTTGGTGAAAGGTTAAGTGTAAGTAGTTTAAAAGTTTATAATATGTAATTATATCACGCCAAGAAATTTAATAAATTGGTTTTGAATGTTTGAAAGGAATCATGGAAAATGTCTAAATGTAGTAACTTTTCGTAGTGGGTATCGGTTGTGATTGCGCGAGTAATTGGTGAGTTACTAGCTGCATTAGTGTTGTTAGCTTCAATAGTTAATGAGTAAGTAGAATACCCGAGTTCAAGATTTGGTGGCAACCAAGTGGAAACCTAATAATTTGTGAAAAGGATTACAAAGCTTGTACAAAGTTATAGAGAAGTAATTATAACATGGATGAAGAAAAAAATTGCACATAGTCCCCCTTACTTACAATGGCGGTGTCGAGATTGTGTGACGCTAAGTCGTAATAGTTTAAAACTAGACTTATTATCTCGGCATCTTTATGGTTAAAATGGCATTAAACCTTACATCTAGTCGGCTTAACTATAGCAAGGCTGCGTAAGAATTTAATGAGCTAAATGGTGTTATGTCTGTTGGTATGTATGTATGTGTACAAATCGAAACTCCCCCAACTCGGCCCAGGCCAGTGAGGGCAGGGTGGTGAAGTGGTGAGATGGTGAGGTGGTGAGGTGGCGAGGTGGTGAGGTGACGAGGTGGTGAAGTGGCGGGGTGGGAGGTGATGAGGTGGTGAAATGGTGAGGTGGTGAGGTGGTGAGGTGGCGAGGTGGCGAGGTGGCGAGGTGGCGAGGTGGCGAGGTGGCGAGGTCGCGTGGCAAAATCGACTGGGATGGGGCCGTACAGGTTAATATATAAATATGTCTGTTTAGCTCTCGGTGGATCTGACGGGTTGATTAAAATTATTTGTAGCCACAAGCGTCAGGTGTTGCTAGCAGGAAGGCTGAACCAGAAAACCTCTTCGTGTTACGTCGCAATAGGAACAAAGCCTTAACTACGTCACTTTTCCATTATTTACCTAGTAAACAAGATATTATCAAATACATTATTGTGAGCCTATGTTTATATTTGTCGGCTATGTCTAGAGTCTGGAACGATAAAATTTTTTAGGTAAATTGATACAATTAATGTAGTTAGGTTTAAAGAAGAAATGTACCGATGATTCTTTAAATATTTTAGCTTTATGACCCATACAGACGTTATAATATGTACCTAGGTATGTTATCACGTACATTATACCTATTTTTTCGAAATTTTGGGATATACAATGTACAGAAGAAATCTCTCACATCTCTAAAATAAATACGATATTTATATAGAGATCACTAGATCGTTCAACATGAAGTACTTTTCTAACCATATAGCTAATAGTTACCAATTTCACAGTTTCTCAAATACAACACATGTTTCGGTGTATGGAGATTTACGAGTATTAAAATAATATAATATATAGTATTATTGCACATTTATTTTAACAATCGCAAATCACGTGTTTCGCAAGCTGGACTCCGATTAGATTAGCACTATTAGCAGTAACCCGTGGTCCGTGGCTGAGAGAGCCCGAGCCCGGAATCCGGGCACGGACACTGGGCAATAGTAGAGAAATAAAGTACAGAGGCAGTGTGCAGAATTGCGGTGAACTTGGATTGGGATCGGGGAGTGGGAGCCCGCCGCGCCACTCCGAGGTCTGCACTCACTCTAGCATCTCTGCACTCTGACTCAATCAAGCTAACTAGCAATGGACCTATATACCGCAATTGACAGCATCCTCTAACTATGAAATGCGCAAATTAATATACGTGAATAATAAGGCACCGACTAACGGATGATGGGTGTGGAGACATGCGGAGTTATACCGCTATATAAAATGCCTGTGTTGATATCACCTATCGATTAAAAACTTATAGTCACGCTTCTGATAGAAATAATAGTCCGGTGAATGTGAGCATAGCTAGGCCCGCCTGACAACACCGCCGGATTAGCAAAGGAAATGGACGGTTTCCATACAAGGTGCATAGAGCGAGAGAGAAAGGTAAATGTCAGCTCTGAATTTGACCATTTGGAATACACGATGCATAGCTATTTGACGAAAACACGTTTTTCGCTGGCGGCAGGGACCAGCCTCAGTAGGATAGTAAAAATAAATTCTCTAACGCCCGGCTGAGTTGGTTGCATCATCGGCCCAACGGCCGACAGGGGACTACGCTGCTAGATACGACGCTAGCTCTGCTCTCCGCTAGCTGCTAGTCTCGGCTCAGGCCTCCTTCTTCAACTATACTCGACTCGGGCAGACTCCGGGGCCAGTCGGCGTCCACCGGGGCACGTAACAGCGGCGAAGTCTTTTCGCCAAACGTTAAAAGTCCCACCAAACAGATCGCGTGGTCTCTTTTAGCACGTGGTGTAGGTTCGCCCGGCTCGGCGGATCGGGCCAAAGATCGCCGTCAAATTTAAGAAATATTTTACGGTGTTGCCGCACATTACTAGTTCTTGACCAAAATTAAATTGTCTAACCACGTTGCCACACATTCTCTTCGGCTAGGTTGAAAATAATTTCGACGGTGGGACCAGAGCTGCTAGAAACTCGGGCGTTGGAGCAACACGGAACACGCATCCCACTACTATAATACTAGCGCTGGCGGCCTGACACCACTTGCCACTTGTCAGCTAAGTTGACCACTATTGAAGTTTCTCCCGCAGTGAATGTGAACCGTAACTATGCCATTTTTTTCAGAAATTTGAACTATTTGTTAGAATTTATTAAAAACTTGTTTTATGCCGCATATCGGTTAGTTTGAAAACTCGCCGTCTGACGTTAGGCGTTGTTGTTCGGTGTTCAATTCGAGTCTCCAACAAAGCACTTTTTTATAAGTGTTTACAAAAATATTTTTTTTATAAAATAAAAGTATACATTTTAGGTAGCATTTATGTGTACACGGATAAATTCATTTAAAATTTGTTGGAACATTTCAATATTTTGACTGATAGAAAAGGATTGTTTTTATAGCTATATAAATCTTTTAAGTTGTTATAGAAACGCTAGTAAATTGTTGACTGGAGATGGTGAAAAAATCAATTATTTTATCAGAATTTGGTTCATTAAACATTTTGGAATTATAATATGATAATCGCACGGAGCAAAAATTTATGAGAGACACACTATTTACATTATTTGATGAAATATCACATTTGCCTAAATGCAACTAATAAAATTTTCTCCCAAGTAAATATAAATGTTATTAGGTAGGTTAGGGAATTTTGTCGAGTGTGTGAAACACTGTGAAAATCGTGAGATAATTTTAATGAAGTGAGGCGTAGCCAACAGAAGAGTTATTAATTCACATTAAGGCAAGTATTAATGTTACTAGTTTGGCATTTAGGTAAACATTTGTTTAGTAACGAGGTTCTTGTATGTTTTATTCATGTACGGTGATGGTGAATGAGCCTCTTGGTGGGATAGTAACATTTATTTAATCGTATTGTAATCTATGGTACCCAATATGGGTTTACGATATCGCACACTTATGTACTTCCATGAAGTGTTCGATAGTATTTGAATGCCAACACTTATAGGTTGTAATTTAGTTTAAAGACGTAGTTGAGAACGTAAAGGTTATGTGGTAGGTAACTTTAATATAAATACATTTATTACATAGATTTATTGATTGAACATGGTAAGATAATTAGGTAAGTACCGAAGTTGGTTCCCAGTACTAACGTTCCTTATAAATTGATAGATTTTTATTCGTTATTATTTTTAATTAGTAAACTAATGTTTAAGACAAGATTTTTATGCATAGCACAAAGGGTAACAATTATTATAAGCAATAATTATTAGCCAGAAACACTCATCAACATTGAAAAAATCTCCCGAGAAAAGATAAATGCCGCCGACGGGACTTGAACCCGCGTCCTTCTGATATCCGGTCAACTGCTCCCACCCGCCAAATAACGTAATTGGTAGAGCAGTTGACCGGATATCAGAAGGACGCGGGTTCAATTCCCGTCGGCGGCATTTATCTTATCTCGGGAGATTTTTTCAATGTTGATGAGGTTTCTGGCTAATAACTATTGCTTATAATAATTGTTGACTTTTATTCGTTTTATTATAAATTGTTAGAATATATTTTCTGGAGTAACATGCTACATGCAATTTAATTGATATAATATTAGCTCCCAGCTACCTACACAAACGGAAAAGATTGGAAAATAGAAGGTTGCTATTTCCATCTTGAAATAGAAAACTTATCCAGACGTAAATGTTTTATTTGCTTTATTGTGATTTTCCAGACTACAGTAGTCTGAAAAAACAACCAAATCTAATACAAATCATTTCATACAGTACCTAAAGCGTGTATATTAATACAAGTGTATTATAGGAGTCATGTTAATGATAAAATATTTTGTTAATCATCAATCATCAGTATAGGTAAGATAGAAAAAAAAAACAAATTGTTTTTTTAGTTACGTTAGTATATTCTGTCAAATAAGAGAAGAAAATATAAAAATGAAATTACATTATTTGTAGGCTGGCAACACCAAAATAACTGTCAAATTTTCCCAAGTGCAAAATATAGAACACTATATACACATTTAAAAAACATTTTTTGTTCTTAAAGAAATAAACTTAAAATCAAGAAGAAGCACTGATTTTAAGGTACCCACATAATTACATAAATTTGATTAAGAGCGTATAACCAGACAACACCAGCTATATGTCATTTTTAAATCAGTGTTTAGACGTATTGACTGTTTTCCGCAAAAAATTAAAAATTGCTTTCGAAAGATTGTTCTTTTTCTAGTAAACGTATGTTTTAAATTTTCAGAATAAATGACCATTTTTAGCATAATAAAGTTATACCATAGGTCGTTGGCGGATTTGTTAAATTTTCAAAAAAGTACATTTGTTATACAACACCCATTTCAAATCATATAATCATGCAGTAAAATCAATCAATTCATTATCTGGTAAATGTATGTAACAAAATTTTAATTTTAGTTCAAATAAATTCAAAAAAATATATATAAGTACATGTGTTTCTTGACGAAAATTGGTCCGTTTGTGTATTTTTTTGCGCACTTACAGACTTATATATTTCTTTTTTTTTTACATTTTTATTTTTCTGAGACATTATTGAAAAATGATAAATACTTATGATCAAAAAATAAGTACAAAAAGTACATAATTTTAATAGTTTTATCAACACGCCTTTCAGCATTTTTTGATGTATAGGTATAAATTAAAGCAAATTTGGAATGAAATAAAATCGATATTGAGTTATAATTTTAAAAAGCTGGTATGGAGAGTAATTAATCTTTCTCCTTGGAACCGCCCTGTACGATCGTAAGAACCTCTATCGACGAAATGCGGATTTTCGGCCGCTGGCTGGTTATACGCTCTTAAATAGTAAAGTGATTGGCTTTCATTTAATTTAACATAAATTTGAATTAAATAGTAAGTAGAAAAGAAGAATCACTAATGGAGAATTTCGTTATTTATTTTTGGGGTGTTATGCCATGTTGTTAGCCAACGTTTCGGACAGCGTTGCAGTGTCCATCATCAGGGCAGATCCGACAGATGTGTTGGACAGACGGCATAATACCCCAAAAACAAATTACGAAAATACTTTTGGTAGTGAAAATCTAAAAACGTATCTCACTAACGGTGAGTTTAGTTACACTTCTTTTAGATCAGAATCAATTAAATAGGGAAATTTCTAAAGTGTGCTTTTTATTTTAAAACAATGTCGTTGTTCTTCTTTATGTTAGCACAAAAATTCAGCATACATTTTTAAGATAAAAGTGAAAAAAAAAATTTTCATTGCAACACAGATACCTACTTATAGGTATAATATTATTATACTTTGTATTTTTGTGCTAACATAAAGAAGAACAACGACATTGTTTTAAAATAAACTTTTAAGCCTTTTTAATTTTTTATAAAAATGTAGGTTACACGGCTTTACTTTTTCACCATGAGTTTTTTTTAGTATTGCCATTTAAACAACTGTATATTACAGAGGCAAACTAAAAAAAATAGATTAAAAATAAAAATCGAAAGCAAAGAAAAATAGGAAAGTAACAATAATATAGTAAAATTGAATTTCGAAAGATAAAAATAAAATAAAATAAGTAATATCATTAGATAATAATAGATATTCATTTTTTTGCAATTATATTTCTAATACATTTCAATTATGAAATGACATTACATGTACCATATAATAAGTTAATTGTTTTTTTTATGTGGTATAATAATATAATGAAATATATAAGTTATTTTTGATGTTAAAACCCAAGCGATTCCTCCAAAAATATACAAAAAAACCAAGCGCAACATTACGTAAATTTATTAAACATGGGAAATGCGGAAAATATCATACAATGTAAGAAAGTAAGGAATGAACTTTTTCGATATTTGTTTTTTTTTTTTGTTTTCAACTTTTCTTTATTTTTTCGTGAATACCACACAAGGGTCCTAAATGCCCCAACTTGGATCTTAAGCTAGTGGGACTACGGCATCCCCCATTGAGGCTCAGAGACAAAAGGCACTGGGGAGGGGAAGGAGATGAGGAAAAGGAAAGTGGGGAAGCACCCAGCTAATTAAATCTGGTCACCAAACATGGATAAAGCAATTTCAAGCCACGTTTCCAACCTGAATGATCTTGTTACATCAGGGCGATATTGGGAGTATCTAGTACTCTTACCCCTCGACAATGAAAGTCATCAAAATGAGACAAAAGAGCTCAAGATTTGAACTCCGAACATTTTGACTAGGTACACGTGAGTATACGTACTTTTATTGTATATGTTTCTCCAAATGCTTTATTTGTTAATGATGTACATAAGGACGGGTGTGCATTGTGATTTCTTTCAAATATGCAAACAAAGTCGTCACTGTTAATAGCAAACGAGATTTTTGTGCAATTGCGTTCAAAAGGTCAACATAATGGCAACACTCACTACCCACTGTGTCTGTGTCTACCTTCAGCGGAGAACACGATGCCTATTCAATGTGGGTTCATTAGTAGATTTTTTTAATGTGAATACAATAATCACAACTGCTCCAAACCGTCTGGAGCCACTGAGACTATTGCGAGTCTGAAGGTAGTGGGAAGGGGAATAAGGTGAGAAAGAAGAAGGCGGAGAAGTACCTGGCTATTCAGATCTGATCACCAAACACGGCTAAAGTTATTTCAAACAACGTTTAGATTCTGAACGGTGGTATATTACCAGGGTGATACTGAAAGTACCAACCACTGAAATAATTATATACTGTAGATATTATATAATATTTTTTGAATAAATAAATTTGAAATAACAAAAACCATGCTGAGATTTGAACCTGCGACTTCCAGATTCCAACACTCAACCATGGAGGCAGTCAGAAATTGACGGAAGTACCAATATCCCTTGTTCACTATGACATTCAAGAAATAAATTTGTGATCTTTGTGCGGTGCTTCGTAGCCTCCCCACTCTTGTCTACTTTAGTTTTCTGAAGGCTTCACTTCCAACCCGTCTGAACTGCATACTTGTAATCTTTATTATTGACACGTACATAATATTATGTATGTTTCCCGGTATAAGTTTTTTTTTGTGGAGACATAGATTTTCCCACAAAGCTATGCATATTGTCAAAATAAAAATAAACAAATGATTAATTTTTGCTCTATTAATCACAACACGACTATTCGTATAAGTCAATAAATCCTCAAGTTGTTATTTAATTAATTTAAAGTTAAAAACAGTAAGATAATAAAACAGGATGTGTTAGGGTAGGTCGTGTGAGATTGTGTAGGACTAGGTTAGATTAGGTTAGGTCTAGATCTAGATAGAGATAATAACTTCAACTTAGGTT
This sequence comes from Limnephilus lunatus, assembly GCA_917563855.2. NCBI lineage: Eukaryota > Metazoa > Arthropoda > Insecta > Trichoptera > Limnephilidae > Limnephilus > Limnephilus lunatus. The sequence continues at coordinate 35,998,233 of OU830604.1, forward strand.
AAGTTAGCCATTTTTAAACAAAGTTCTTAAACAAGTTATTGTTATTTTCGTTGTTAGTTTTTGGGGTGTTATGCCGTGTTGCGCTACCTCCTTCTATAGCCGACGTTTCGGACAGCGTTGGAGTGTCCATCATCAGGGCAAATCCGGTAGATCCGACGATGTGTAATTGTTAGTGTAGAGTGTGTGATTATAATAATCACATATGTAGAGTGTGTGATTATAATAATCACATATGTAGAGTGTGTGATTATAATAATCACATATGTAGAGTGTGTGATTATAATAATCACACACTCTACACTAACAAATACACATCGTCGGATCTACCGGATTTGCCCTGATTATGGACACTGCAACGCTGTCCGAAACGTCGGCTATAGAAGGAGGTAGCGCAACACGGCATAACACCCCAAAAACTAACAACGAAAATGCTTTTGGCCGTGAAAATCTAAAAACTTATCCAAGTTATTGTTATGTTATGTCGGTTTGAAATACGCATTGTTTTGTTTTACGTCAGCTCCACACAGGAGGAAAAAATATCCCTCAGGGCCAAAAAATCTTTGGGGATGCTGGGTGGTGGGTCTTTTTTACAATGATGAAGTGTTCTTAATGTATTCGACGTCAACTGTTGTTTGTACGTAAGCGATCTGCAGTTATCCTAGGGAACAATCAAAAGTTATCGAAAGTTATCAACACAATCCTTTACAATCGACCGTGCTAAAGGGCCTGATGTACATGAGTACAATAATATAATAGGCCACTTGCATGGGTTTCATAACGACTTGGAAAAAATCATGTGGATAGATTTTTTTACTAAGATTACGAAAATTTTAGTAAAATTTTTTAGAAATGTACAGTTTTATTTTTTATTTTAAATAAATAAATCCATTATTTGAGCTCGTGACGTCACTACATAAAAATGTCTCGTCTCCGATTGTGTTCCCTTAATTTTGTAAAATTCCACATTTTTTAATTATTTTTTTATATGGCCACACTTTGATTTCCGGCGAAATTTTGAATTTGCGTTTAACGTTCACTTGATTTATTGTTTGTTCTATGCGAACTTATCCTTTGGTGTGATTTTTTTATAAAGATGGCGGTGTTTTTACAGATGTTACGAAGAGAACCCCGTACAATTTATTGCTATTCGTGTGGAAAACGTTCTGTTTTTAAATGATTTTCGGCTATGTAATTATCGTTTTTTCGCACACATAAAATTATGTCCCGTCTATCCGGTTTATAAAAAATGGTCTGATTTTTTGGATTGAAATTTTCAAATAATCGCCAGGGTTTCAAAAATACGACTAAAAAAAATTAAAAAAAACCACATTGTTATTTAGAATATTGGTATCTATTATAACTGTTGAACCTACCTATAAGTGTTATACCTTATAGATAACGGTTAGTAATATTTCTAAAGTTAGTAATAAAGCCGTTTGATATGACTTTTTTATGGATTGAACAATGCATTAATGTTTTAACCCATTAAAACTTTTAATCAATAAAAAAGTCACATTAAAATGGTATTCCACCACGAATTGTGAAGGATTCAAAATTAGAAAAAAACAATTTAATATCTTCATTGTTTTGAGGTCTCAGATTTTCCACAGCATTATGAAAAATAGTTACCGTTAATCTATAATTTTTAAGTACAAGTAATAATTTTTTTATCTCGTGTTGCGAACCTGAAGAAACAGTAATAGAAAGAGATGAGGAAGAGAATGTGAGGAGCCGAGACCTGGTTATTCACGTCTACTCATTTTATCACACATGATATATTCAGATATACTCATTTTCATCATGTATGATATTCAGATCTACTCATTTTCATCATGGTCTACTGAGTCTACTCATTTATCACCAGGTTGATCCAGTGAGTATTTACAATATAATATATGTAAAAAAAGGTGCGAACATGAACGTACTTGAAGTTAGAGAAATACGAAGAAAGGGTTAATAGAGCGTTATGAAGAAATTACCTAGGTAGTATATATAGGTATAGGTAAGCATGAACAAACAACGTCAACTGCGGTCAAGCCTTTGCCTTAACGCTTGATGTGGTTACAGGTTAGGGGATATACTACCCATATACTACCTCATTATGGGAATTTACCATCCCCAGATTGAATTAAATTAATCACGTGTTTGTACTACTTACTCTAACAGATACATGTTATGAGTATACACTACGGTACAATAGTATATGTATACTGTGTTAAGTCTTTACTCTAATATATATATATATATTTTTTACAATAGCTCCACTCCAGGAGGTCTTGAGCGAAAAAAATTCCAGGGCCTATGTCATGTTTAGGGATGCTGTGTGGAGGATGTTTTTAGGTTAAGGAAGAAATTGAAGTTCTGGGAAGGAAAAAGGGTGGGTTGGAATCTGGGGATCAATGTGTACAGGAGTGACGGATGTATGAATCCATCCCTCCCACTGCAGTGCAAGGCGATTATCCGGGAGAGTACAATTGGAGAGGTAAAATGTTTCCTTCAACCAGTCTCTACCGATTCAGCCCACGCAGTTGGTGGGCAGACGCATTGGCTTCCAAGACCTGTACAAACCCTACCCCATGAACCCAAGCACCTCTGCTAAATTATCAAACGTAGCGAACCACAATATCTTCGACTATTTTCCAATGAAGTCCACGATTAGATGAAGATAATATTGTTAATTCTAAAATTTGACATATCAGATTGACAAATATGACGTGTAAATAAGGGGTGGCAGTAGCAGAATTGGTAAGGCGTTTGTCCCGGTAAAACGAGAGGTTCTGGGTTCGAGTCCCAGTTGCGACCATTATCTTTATCTAATTTTCTGTGTCTATTCTCCCTCATATTTTCGTTTAGATTGTTAGTGTTATCTTCTTCTTCAATGATTTCTGAATGATTGGGTTAATTTTAACTATTTTTAAATTTATTGATATATTATGGTATTATTATGGCATTATGGTATTATGGTATTATTGTATACAATAATTGAAAGAGATGGGATTGGGCGCGAAATTGAGTCATCTGAAAGTATGTTGCCTATTGTATGCTGATGATGCGGTGCTGATATCTAACAGTATGGTAGATCTACAGTCTCTCGTGTCTAGGATGTACGAAGTATGTATGTATGAAGAATGAGTTAATGATAAATGTAAGTAAGTCTAAAGTCATGGTATTTGAAAGAGAGAGTACGAAAACAATGTGCAACATAGTCGTGAATGATGAATACTCGGAGCAGATGGATGAGTTTGTTTAATTGGGAAATATGTTTACGAGAGACGGGAAGGCTGATAGAGATATTGAAAGAAGGATAAATGCAGGTAACTATTAATGGAGGACTGAAAGCCGTTGGCACCAACAACAGACTGTCCAAAGCTAGCCGTTCATAAGGAGTACAGGTAGATACCCAGAGGTATGGCATTGAGGCATGGAACTGGCAGAAGAAGGATAAAAGTAGACTGAATGCTGTAGAAGAGATCCTGAGGCGAATGTGTGGTAAAACCATGTACGATCATGTGAGAAACGTGGAGATCCGCAAAGAATTTAAGGCTGATGTTAGCGTAATGTGTAAGAAAGAGACGCTCCGATGGTTTGGACATGTAGAGCGAATGAACGAGGAAAGGAGTGTAAGGAGAAAATATGACTCAAATGTGAATGATAGAAGAAGTCGAGGATGCCCAATAAAGACATGGCACGACCAAGTGAATCAAATACTTGAGTCGGGCCATGTCAAGAGTCAGATTAATAGAAGAGCATGTATGAGACATTGAATGAATGTAAACGAGGCGAGGAATGTGTGCCAAGACCGAGTTGTTTGGCGATCAGTCCTATTTGCCTACTCCTGCGAGGAAACGGCGTGATGGTTAGTTAGTTTATGGTATTATGAATCTCATCCTTCGCCTTATGTTAGGAGTTTGGATCGGTTTATACTATAAAATCTTAATTTATAACTGAAAACGACTTTGGCTCTTTTGCATGCAGTGTTAATGGTTCAACCTTATTCAAACCGTGAACCGTGTTCATTTATTGGGTAATCTTCATCGACAGGATGCAGTGTTTATGTTAGGGGAATGGTAACTAACCACCGCTTCCGGTGAAGATCCAGGTGAGATGGGTAAATCGATGGACTTAATCAAGATATTCAAATATCCTCGCCTGCCCTCTTGAGGCACAACCGGTGGAGCTTGGACATTGTTAGCAGATTACCGTGCCAAGCAATATCAAATGGAATCACGTGGGGGTAACCGTACGCGGTGGGTAAGAGTACGCGTCGATGTATGTGACAAATTCCTATGTTCTTCACCTGCGCCCTTTCCTCAACTCGTCGTGTGTACAGTGCGTGGAAAATTTGAATTGGTTGAATAAATTACTTTTCTAATGATTTTTTATTTGTTTCATCTCTGCTACCGATTGGTGTTGTTGTGTAAACAATCGTGCCATAACGGTGTAATCTATGACATTTTTTTGTAAAATAGTGCTTCACGTGTGAAACAAACACATACATCTACGAGAGAATGAGATAGTATATTTGGTCTCCTCTTTGTGCGGTGATTCGTAGCCTCCCCACTATTATCTGCTTTAGTTTTCAGAAGGTTGCACTTCTACCGCGTGTGAATTGCACACCCTGTTTTTTAAGTGATACTTCCTTAGCCCCATTAGAGTGATTTAAAATACGGATGAAACGGGAATGACGCGCTACGGCACCTGCGAAGCATCAAACTGCGCTCAAGGCTCCTATTGGTTGAGATATAAAACGAAAACGACGATAGGTCTGCGCTTATTGGCCACACTGCTTTTTTACGCGTCGTCGGAACATAATGCGTAAATTCGCGCCTCGCCGAACGCGTCACATAGCGCAGCGGTACAGTGCGTCGCAAATCTCAGGGGCCAGAGAAATCCAGCGGACGGAGGTTCGAATCCTACGAAATCACAAAAAAACATTTTTGTTTTTATAAATCAATATCCAATCTTCAAACCACTTTAAAATAAACAGGAAAAAGAAAGTGACATCTAGCGACTTTCTAGTTTCACTTCTATCGCATGTGAATTACACACTCTACATTTTTTTTATGTAACAGCTTAACCCTCTACATAAAAAATGTATATATTTTTAACGATTTAGGTAAGTGCGTATAATTACACCGGATTATTTTCACAGTATAAATATTATATTTATTAAGAAAGCATCTATATGGATGGACCCAAAAGCCAGCATTTTGCACCCAAAAGTATATATTTAGATTATGGTTCGCGTATGTCATATATATGTATAACTTTTTAATTCTTCAGTGATATAATAAATATTAAAAATTAAATAATATATCTAAGTATTTTATTATAAAAATCCGAATGCAAAAACTGCGTAAGGTTACCCCACGTGACTCTAATGGCCAGAGAAATGTCAACATTGCCAGTATTTCTATTTTGTTCCAGTGGAGGGATGACCCAACCGGTGTTTCTAATAGGGGCTTATAATAGTTTCATGACAAACCAGAACTTCGAAGAAAAGTGATGATAAGTAAAGAAAAGCGTGGAAAAATCACCTCAAATGCAGAGGCCGCTTTATGGGTTCAGAAGTGGAAGGTCATTTAAAAAAATTGATATTTTGATACAAGATCAGAATAAATACGATAATATTCATTTCACGCAGGTACTTTACGAGTTTGAGAGCCAAATTACATTATTAAATATGGTAAATTTTTTCTTGCTACAAGCGTACAATATGCAAAATCACCCTACGTTTATCAAACCATCTCTTTCAGACGCATAATTTCATCATGCTCTCTCCCTCACGGCAATGACCCAAACTATCTTCAGAATCCGAAAACATTTTTATTAGGCGACATAGTGCCATTTCGTTTATTGTACGGTGCGTAAAGAGACAGAAACATTAATTTGGGACATTTCGTAAATTGACCCAGCCAATCATAGTGCGTGGAAAAGAAAGCTTCCATTTAAGACGTTAGATGTCACTACTTGCCGCTGTCTCGCGATGCATTTCAAATAAGTTAGAATAATCCAGTTGTTTTGTTTTATATTATGTTTTACTAGCATCCTATAATTTTGGGAAGTCTTTGACCAATTGACCTGAGGGAAGGGCCGCCACTGCTCAAATGTTATCTATCCTAACCTAATTTAATATGACTTTTATTTTATCATGTTCTGTTTCGTCACTTTTCTGTTTTATCCGGTTACCATTAATTTTTTAAGGTAAAATGTTTAGAATAAAGAAAGCATATAATACATCAATGTTAGACAGGTGTGATTTCACCTGGGTTTTTGCCGTAGGCCATTGAGTGTTGAGGTCAACAATTTATAATGACACATTATTTTTACATTTTATTGAAATAAAACTTCTTTACGCACGCTTGACTTGGGGAGTAAGCTGGTGAATGCGTGACGAGAGCATTACGCATTCACCGAGAACGGAAGTTGAGAGGGAGATATAAGTTTGTGAAGAAAGAAAGAGAGAGAGAGAGAGTTACGTTTCGTAAATTACTGTAGGGGCAAGAGAGAGAGGTGCGAGCACACATTTTCTTTCTCTCTTTCTCTCATAGCCTGTAACGTTTCGTAAATCTAAGACACAGTGCAGGCCTATTGTCTATATCACACTGTAGGAGCTAGAGAGAGCAGTGTGCGCGCACATTTTCTTTCTCTCTTCTTTTATATGTTAGTGAAGTTTTACTTCAGTCGTGTGGTCTAAACACTCGTTTTTTTTTGTTTTAAATCAGATATACCTACAATATTCCAAAATTATATCTACCAGGAAGAATATTCTTTTTTGGTTTCATTTATTGGGTACGTATATTTGTAATGAAATACTATACAAAATTATAGGTACATTTACATAATTTTTATGTATATAAATTTTATAAAGAAATAAATTATTACTATCATACATCCGTAAAAATATTCGTCGTTTTAAATTCAGGAGGCGGGTATGGGTACCGCCGCCGCGGGAATTATTTATTGGATAACATCTCTGTCACAGCTCACCTCAAGTGGTTCGCTACTTGGTGACTTAGCTGGGGTACCCGGGTGCATGGGGTGAGGTTTTTCCGGATTTTAGCCGTGGATGCGTCTGCCCACCAACCGCTTGGCAGGCTGGATTGGGAGAGACTGGTTGACGGAGACCTCTTGATCTCTCCAGTAGGACTCTCTCGGAAACGTCTTGCACCGCCGTGGGAGGATTGAATTCATACGTCCGTTACTCCTGGATACATTGACCCCCAGATTCCTACCCACCCCTTACACCAGGCGAGCGATTCCATATCTTTTGTCGGATCGTTATAAGATAACGGACGTGATCTCCTGTCAGATTTGTGTGATTTATTTGTTTTTTCCATGTACAACGTACACTAAATGAATAAATAATCATGCATACTTGCAGGAATTCGTGTTTAAAACGATCTAAACTAAAATATATGACAGTAAAAGATATAGAATCGCTCTTCTGTTTCCTTCCTAGAACTTCATCGCCTTCCTTTCCTAAAAGCACCCACCACACAGCATCCCCAAATATGACACAGGCCCTGATGGGAATTATTTTACTAAGGGCCCCCTAAGTTGAGCTAATGTAAAAACATTCTATTCTATCGGTGATAAACTGAAAATCAAAAGTAGAAAATGCTCGAACGATGAGCTCTGGCGTCATGAGATTTGTTTAACCATTGATGTCCGGAGATTCAAGGTAACCAAACCACTACTCTCAGGTACGTTTCAATCATGGAGTCATGAAATATTCATTAATAAATTGTCAAAAATGGTATCGAGGGACACAAAACAAAGTGTGTGGAAAACGGGTTACCTAGTTTATACTGGAATAAATTGATTTTGTTCACCCCTGCATATTTAGCAAGGGACTCGGTTGGCCTTGTGTCAACTTCTGCTGCTGTTTTATAGCGGACTACAGGGTAAACCGAATGTCCACAAAGCTCAGTTTCCTCTACCAAATAGAGTCATACCTATTGGATCACTGAGTGCCTACTCATTTAAACTAATCCCAACGATGAAATTCCACGTACATTTACTAATGTGTCATATTAATTATTTTATTTATTAATTTCGTTTATACTACGTTAGAGTATAAACTAATATAAGCAAGATAACATTTCATTTCATTAATTTAAATATTTTTGCAGTAACAATAACATTTCTTTTAAATACTTTCCGATATTTCATTAAACGTCTTTAGTCATCTATACATAAGGCAGTTCTAACTGTAGCAATTACAGAGGTTTACCGAGGGCATAACTTCTTACGTTTTTAGAAAATTCCGTGTAGTACCGACAAAGATGTAAGCCGTCAAAATGTAGATTTTGCGGCCGGCCGAAAACTTTGTGACATCGCAGTACACGCGTGGTGGTACTGCTGCACTATATTATTTCTTCGCATAGTATAAAATAAAGCCGCTCCCGCTGTCTGTGCGCTTAGATCTTTTAAACTACGCAACGGATTCTCATGCAGTTTTCCAAAGTTTTAAGGTACATTATTTGTCAAGTTTTGTGCAAATTGAGAGCAGCGGGCAGCGAGTTGGCAAGCGGGCGGTGCGGATTTGATTTAACAGATGGCGTTGGTTATAAAGGTTGGGTAATGGCATGACGTTGTTTCGTTAGCCACAGCAACGTGTGGCCGGGTCTGCTAATACTGTATAATTGTACAAGACACTATTGCACAAATGAAAACTCATATCTTCGTCGTTTTTGTAGATATCGGAAAACTGATTTTTTTGACGTTAATAACTCTTTAAAAACACAACATTTTCTTCAAAATATAAAATACGTAGGAGACGACTTCATTCTATTAACCAGATAAGAAAGGGGATGCGTGGCCATTATTATACTTAAGATTCCCGGGTTACGAATAACCCAACAATGTTTGAAAATCTCCTACGTCCACCACAGAGAGCCGAAAATGTTGCTTGTGTTGTGATGGAGGACTTAGCCAGCCGAGGAATCAAGCACGCAACGCCCGGGTGGGACCCAAACACGATGCCCACTCAACCACTGACCGGTCAAAACTTTAATTTGAGATGAACCTAAAATGTGTACCTAACCAAACTGAATAATTATTATAATCAATCAGCCTGAAACACTCAACTACATTGAAAAAATCTTCCGAGAAAAGATACTGGCCGCCAACGGGAATTGGACCCTTGTGGAGGAACAGAAGTTCAATTCCCGTTGGCGGCCAGTATCTTTTCTCGGAAGATTTTTTCAATGTAGATGAGTGTTTCAGGCTGATAATTATTGATTATAATATTTGTTATCTAGCCTTTGTGCTATGCATATAAAAATAAACTTGTTTAAAAAACGTTAGTTTATCAATTAAAAATAATTATGAATAATTATTATTTACTTCTTCAAACATCGCAAATATACTGTGTGGCGTCATTACTGATATAATGAAAACAAATAATATAATGCATTACGTTTTTTTTTATTGTTTAAATTAATGTGCTAATTTATTTATTTATGTTTCAAATCATGATACCAAGGCCATTAAAAAATTCAACCTTTCATGATTTTAGAGGAAACTTTGGAATTTTTTGTGAATTAATTATAATTATTAAAAAAATTATTTTGCCTTGCCTACTGTAAATATTAAATCGTCTTAGAGGAGTTTTTTGGGTATAAATTTTAATATATAAACGGCAAAGTTTTGCTTCCATGCAAATCGGTCTTATGTATTTTAACTTTTCGCTCATCAAAATGCTTTTTTTATATATATATATTTTTTATCTTATAATTTACTAGCAGACCCGGCCACATGTTGCTGTGGCTAACGAAACACAACGCCATTACCCAACCTTTGTAAAATCCAAACCATCCGCTTGTCAGCTGCCCGCTGCCTGAATTGAATATTTGAATTTCTCGGTTTTTCTCCACTATAATAAGCATGTTTTGTACACATAATCTTTCCTCTTGAATCACACTATCTACTGGTGACAACTGCAGGAAAATCCTTTACGTAGTTTGAAAGATCTAAGCGCACATACATTTTGAGCGACTTCATTTTCTACTCGTACTATGTAATGATTACATTTTTACAGTAAAGTAGAACAAAATCATTTTTTTATAGTTATCATTAACTCACAAATAATCAATAAAATATAATAATACAATACAACCATCACGAAAAATTGAATTCTTTAATGATCTATATTTTATAATTTAAAAGACAAATAAATAAAGTTGTATGTATACAGATCTTTTTATTTAAAAAAATTATTATTCAGTTTGGTTGTCAGTTGGCCGTCTTCCAAATTTAAGTTTTGTATGAATAGGGCCGCGGAGCCGTTCTCAAATTGTTAACACAATGAAGTGGTCACCTATTTTATTTATTTTATAAAGAAAATGTAATTAAACGAAAAAAACACATTTTTTAATAGTTTATGACAGTAGTTTTTATAAAGTTATTAACATTTTTCTTTTAATTCAGCTAGCTCAAAACGACATAAAAAGATTCAATTTGTCAAAAAAAAATTTTGGTGTTCATAATGCAAACCACTTTGTACTAAATATTAATCGACAATAGTAATTTCAAAAAAGATTTTTACAGCTGCCATGAAGTTTGATAAACTTTCTTTTACATATTGGGGTATTTTATTGGGATTGATGCACAACTAAGCAAAGTCAAATCACGTGATTTTGATTTGTAAATTTGATCGCTTAGAAATATTATTGATGTTTTAATTAAATACGATTAGAACATTATAATATATATAATTTGCCTTCGAAACAATCGAATATTTTTTGATTAGTCTTTTCATAAGCCTAGAAAAAAATAAAGTACAAGGCCTATAAAAACTGCTTTTAAGTTGAAAATTTCATATTTACGAATCCCTTTCGGTTATAGTTTTATTGTATAACCTGAAAAATTAAATTCTTTAGAAAATGATTTAATATTTTTCTGCCTGAGTCTCGCAAAATAAAATAAAACGATGTTTTTTCGTGAATTGATCAAAACTGGCGGCTGGTGTTACACGGAAATTTAAACTTTATCGCCATCTACATAATGAGTGTTATTTTTAGAGGTCTGATCCTGAATTTTAATTTTGAATATAGAATTTCACCGACATGTTTCGGGCATCCTGTAACCGGCTGGTGACGATCCAGGAAACCCTGGCATAATCAGGTGAATCAGCTATTGGATGAATGCCCTGATGGCTGGGGGAATAAAAATAACTTAACTCCTAGAAATGTGGACATTGAATTATATATACGATCTAGTTCTACAGTCAAGAATTATTTTCAGAATGTGTGTCAACTTTAGTGATAATTCGATTTCCGGGATGAACAACTGTTATCAAGGAATTATTAATTTTTGCTCATATGATGCAGATACTTCGTGATGTGACATCATAATTTAAAATAAAACAATAACTTGGTAACCAACAACTTTTATCTGGTATATACTTATTGCTTAACGGGATTCGCTACAACCGTAGCTTCTTCAGTAATTCTTTCGTACTCTAGTAGATCAGAACTAGTAGAGTGTACTGTAGAGTATTATACTGCACGGTTAAAAGTTATTGTTTTATTTTAAACTATCTGGGTTACCCGGCTTCGCTCAGGACAACATTTGAGAGTGTTTTGGAATGTTCAACATTGATGTTCCCAAATCCCTATTCCCGAACATTCCACAATTTTCCAGAATGTTCCAGGATGTTCTGGAATGTTGTGGAATGCTCTCAATTCCTGGGGCTGGGGTGTCCAGCTTCACTCAGGGAGTTGATGTGAGATTGAATTGACGTTCGAATCCACGACGAATCCTGCTTTATATACCCCATATGGGTAGCCCCATACAAAAAATAGTTCAAATGTTCCAGAATAATGTTGGAGGGTTCTGGAATGTTCAATAATAATATGGGATATTCCTGTATGTTCCCAAACGTTCCATCCTATTCCCGAATATTCCACAACAATCCAGAATGTTCCGGGATGTTCTGGAATTTGTCTTTTGAACTGTTCCAGAAATTTCAAGGGGGTGAAACTTTCAGCCCTTATACCTTTAATGGCAAAAACGTAAACGTTTCAGGTAAAAACGGAAACTTTCTGCATGGATGGGGGATAGAGGGCAACACAATATAACTCCCGTTATCGTACCGGGGCTTGTATTTGAGTTTTAGCGGCATGCACATTGTACACTTATTAAATAATGTAAACTTAATATTAAGATGATCCAAACTTCTAGAACTTTCCAGAACCTTCTAGACTCACCGACACACTCCGCCGCTCATTTCTGAAAGCTTCTAGAACTTTCTCCTTCCATAACATCCTAGAGCATTAGGGAACCTTCCAGAACTATCTAGAACCTTCTAGACCTAGACTCACCGACATACTCCGCCACTCCGTCCAGAACTTTCTACAGCTTTATAGATCCTTACAGAACTTTCCGGAACCTTCTAAACTTACCGACATACTCCGCCACTCCTTCCAGAACTTTTTACAGCTTTATCTAACCTTATTGAAGTTCCCGAGAACCTTCTAGAATCATTAACGTACTCCACCACTCCTTCCATAACTTTCTACGGCTTTATCGAACCGTTTAGGACTCCAGAACATTCTAAACTCACCGACGTACTCCGCCATTCCTTCCAGATTTTTCAACAGCTTTATCGTAATTCAAAGAACTCATCGGAATATTCTAGACTCACTGACGAAATCCACCACTCCTTCCAGAACTTTCTACAGCTTTATCGAACCTTATAGAACTTTCCGGAACCTTCTAGGCTCGCTGACATACTCCTTCACTCCTTTCAGAACTTTCTAGAGTTTTATCGAACCTTCTAGAAGTTTAAGGAAATGTTTAGTCTTCTTGTAATTTCTAGTCTTCTTAGAACTTTTAGCCCTTTTATCATCAAAAGCACGCCATTTAGGTAAAAAAAGTGCCCTTATTCTCTATTATCGGGGCTCTTATTCTCTCTTATCGGTTATTTGGTCCGCACGTGTTTTTGGACTTTATTTTATTATATAATAGCTGGCCACGTTGTGTTAGCCACAGCTAACGAAACACAACGCCATCTACTGGATGGTTACCCAACCTTTTAAGTCACACCGCCATATTTAATTTGCATTTAAATCAGAACGATCGGTCGCTCCATTTATATTATTCCCGGTATGCGTCGCTATGCCACGAAAGAAAGATAGAAAGATATAATATATACACAAAGATATATTTTAAAAAAATATTACCCCACTGCTAAATATTAGCATAAGGAATACTTCTATTGGTGGATTAACTATACCACCCATACGAACCACAACAGCACAGAATCACTATGTATATAAAGGAATAAAATTATTTAATCAATTACCCTCGATATGCGAACAGAAAAAAATTACGAGAAATATAAAAAAAAAATTAAATCATATTTTGGTAGTTCCACCATATAATTTTAACTTTTATTAAATATGTTTTTGACTGTTTGTTATTCCAAAGGTTTTATGTACATCCTATATATATTTTGTTTAATTACCCTTATAATCTTTTAAAAATATGTTATTAAGTCTAAATCTATTCATTAGTTAAGTTCTTAAGTTTGTTATAAGGTTTTGAAAAAAAAAAAAAAGAAAGTTATTATCAAGTTGTCCTCTCCTAAACACAAGCACTAGCTTTATTAGGAGAGTATATAAAATATGTAATTTTAGAATGAAATAAACTTATTGTAAAAAATTTACTCAATAAAAAAAAAATTAAAAAAAAAAATATATATATATATATATATATATATATATATATATAATAATATAGAAAGATCCCCTTCCCCCTCCTGCATTCCAATCATTCAGTCTCAGTACATTTGGTTTTCACACAGCTCGCTTGCTCTGCTTCAATCTCACATTTCATAATGGCAGAGCTCACCAGTATATATAGAAACCTTCGCAGGCATGCTATGCACAGTAATGCACACATCAAAATCCCCAAAATTTGAATGAAACAGGTAGAGTCGTTCGGAAGTTATACGCGTACAAATATTTAGGCGATTCATTTTTATTTATATAGCTAGATAGATTGTACTTTTCTTTGGAGAGGTGCAGACATACGTTCACCGTTTGTCCCATTTTCGACTGTTGACATTTAGTGTGTAAGAAAGAGGGGCAGCATTATATGTTTAAGAACAAAAGCAAAACAATCAGCGCATTGACATTCGATGTTTTTGAATTTTTGGAATTCACTCATTACTGAATATTATACTTATCACAATATTCCTAAAATATGAGAATTCGTTCCATTCAAAATGTACGAGGAAAAGAATTTACTTCATAATTATTTTTTTGGTGATTTTTTCCGGTGTTTTAATCTATTGTGCTATTTCGGGCGGAGATAAATCCAACAAATCAAATATCATAAAAATCGGTCCAGCCGTTCTCGAGTTATAAATGGCGTAACTAACCCCACTTTGTTTTACATATTATTAAGATATTTATTATTATTAATTTATTACTGGCATATTCTTTGGCGAGAAACATTGCCAATCATGTTTTTAAAATTCGCGATTTGGAATTCTATTTCTTTAACCTAGTTTTTTTCAATTTCACAACTTCCAGATACCCATTTATCAAAAGACAAATAACTTATAGTATCTCATAGTATCTCTCAAAGTTAATGCGTTAATTCTTATGCTGCGGAGGTCACTGTTGAAAACTAAGCATATTAGCCAGTTTCATCGTATTCAAGACTCTGTTCAATAAAAATTAGAACATTGTCCAAGAAAAAAAATTTCATTACATATAACATGTACTTTTCCCAAAATTTTCTCGGCAACAAATGAATATCAAATAAAGTGGAGCAATCAGTAAAATCGGGAGACAATTACTCTTTGAAAATCAGAGGAATAATTGGTTTCAAATATAAGTTGTTTGTCTTGTAGACTTGATTCCTCTTTGCCACTTGACAGATTTAACGCGAGACGCCTTTATACACTCACAGTAGCAAAACTTTCAGTTCTCCGTGCCAAATAATTATTATCGTAGTACCTACTTATATCTAGAGTCGTGTACCGTATACCTGAATATCGTAAAGTCAAAAGTAACTGGGTTAATCCGGTTAGTAATGCGTAAGTTAGTGTACTCTTAGTGTGAATTATTGGACAACTTCAAGAGAGAATGATAGAAAATTATGGAAAATCCTTTATTCGCAAAATGCCTTTATTCGCATTTATGCATTTCGAATAATTTTATGATATGTGCATTGTTAAATTCCTTACATCAATAATTTATTTTTATTCGTATTACTACATAAGTTTTCCACCTGCCAGGTTTAAGTGAAATTATGGCATCACCTTTTTTGGAGCGGATGTTGCGAGACTGAGGGAAGTAAGGAAAATAAGAGAAGGTAAGTAAGGTGTATGATTAATTTATTAGTTCACCTCAGTGAGGAAAATATTCAATAATAAACTATGTCAGTTATAAAATCAGTGCATCTATGTAGATACCCACCAAAACAAAAACTTATTATCACCAAGTATTTAAAAAATTGTTTAATATAATTTAAAATATAATTTGATTACGCTTGTTCGTTTTATAAAAGATTTGCAGAGAAATCCAAAAATATAATTGAGGATCTTGTGTATTTTTAACGACGGCTAAACGTTACTCCAATGTTACACACACGCAAATGACTAAAACAAGCATCACACTAAATGTGCATACACTTCAATAGGCCAATTGCATCACATTTAAAAAAAAAAATTTCCGGTTAAGGCAAATATTCTCAGACATTTTGTTTATTTTTTTTTAATCTTATTTTGAAACCCTGGCGATTTTTTAAAAATTTCAAAAAATCAGACCATTTTTTTATAAACCGAAAAGACGGAACATAATTTTAAGGGTGCGAAAAAACGAATAGCAATAAATTGTACGGGGTTCTCTTCGTAACATCTGTAAAAACACCGCCATCTTTGTCAAAAAATCAAACCAAAGGATAAGTTCGCAGAGAACAAACAATAAATCTAGTGAACGTTAAACGCAAATTCAAAATTCGCCGGAAATCAAAGTGATGTCATATAAAAAAAAATTATCAGTGTGGAATTTTTCAAAATTAAGGGAACATAATCGAACATAACGTCACGAGCTCAAATAATGGATTTATTTATATTAAAATAATTAAAAAATATACATTTCTAAAATTTTTTACTAAAATTTTCGTGATCATAGTAAAAAAATCTATCCACACGATTTTTTCCAAGTCGTTATGAAATCCATGCGAGTGGCATATTAGCTTAGGAATACCACGCCATATCTAATAACCGCATATGGTTGATATTCTGTCATAATCATATCCTGCTCTCCCACAAGCGAGTGTCCACTGTCCACTGCCCTAGTTTGGAAATAATCAAAGGCTTTTAAAGTCCTTTGAGGTCTCACAAAAGGACAATGCAATGAGGTGGATATTAGAATTCTATAATGCAGCGAAACGTTGTCAAAGGACAGCCTGTTCCAAAATGAATCAATTTAAAAAGAGATCGAATCGTTTTGTTCTGGGGTGACTGAGAAAGGATTAAAATGCTTTGTGACGATGAATTGTAATTTGTACACGCTTTCGGCAGAATATTCCACAAAATATCCAGCAAAAATAAATAAAAAGTGTGCATCACTTGTAGATTGTGTATAAATAAATAAAGTTATCTTGACTAAGTTATTTGTTTTTAAATGAAGACAATGTTAGCAAAACTCAATCGAAAATCTGGAAACAGAAGAAGATACAACCACCTTTTCTGATTTTTCTTTTTCCAGGTTTTCGATTGAGTTTCACTAATATTTTCTTCATTTAATTACACATTAGAATTTGAGGTTTTACTCATCAAGTTAAAAATTTAATTAAAATTACGTTATTTGTCTTGTTAATAAATTTGTTTTTTTTTGTTTTTGGTTTGCATTTTATAGGCAAAAATACGATATATTTTAACTTTGTCAATTTAAACATTAATTTAAACAAAGATATTTCTGACAAATCTTCGTCTTGGATTATGTAATAATTAATAATTCGTTTTTCTTGTCACTTTTCTGGGAATCGAAATCGTTCAAGCATGAATGAGAGTATATTAATTTAGAGCCAGCAGACAAGGAGCCATTAGGGGGCTTTGCTGGATCATTTTATTTTTTTTAATAAGTCCTGTGTGTCTTAAATATAATTAATTTTAAGAAAACATTGTCAACTCGTAACCGATTTTTTTTTAGAAATTTTTGATATCGATTTTTTTAACGGTGATTTTTAAAAACATCTATTTGAATTTCGATTTGGTTTTCGCGAATGATTGAATGCAAATCTTAGAAGTGGAAATTAATCCACTTCCCTAGAGCTGAAAATCGGCAGATTGACTAGTCGATGACAATGCATTCTACCAACTTTTGATGCCACTTACGCAGACACGCGCGTAGACACATCCATTTTTCTGAAATTGGATAACATTAGATATATTTAAAAATTTACAGCAGTTAATTTTTTTTTTCTTTGTTTTACATTTTTTCAGAGAAAAATGTGTCATTACTGGGGTACCCCGTTCTAAGGACACATTGTACAAGTTTTTTGTTTGAATATAATATATTATAATTCGTATGTAATATTTTAGCCTGTGTTAAAATATTACATACGAAAATTATAAAGTTGAATCTAAAAGAAAGTACAATACATTAATTTTTGTTCGGATGCAAAATTGTATCTATCTTCTTCCTTCCCATGTCCATAATCCATATTTTTAAGTTTCTTTTGAAGTCGGTTATTTTTTTAATTGTTTTTATTGTAAGAGGGAGTAAATGAAATAATTTTATGGAGAATTGCTGCATATTTCTTTGTCCAAATGTCGTTTTAGTTGTAGGTTGGTGGAATATATGTTGTAGGTTGTAGTGTAGATCTTGTGAATCGGCTCGAGTTTGTCTGTGTAAAGTTGTCCTTGTTTTTGAATGCGTACATTAGAATATCTTTTGTGTATAATTGTTTCAGTGACATTAAATTCAGCGCTTTAAAAACATAGTCTGTAGGGGTTCTGATGGGGACTCTAAGTATAATTTTCAAAATTGCCCTTTGTGCTATGAGGACTGGTTTTATTGTGGAATCGCACGAGCTTCCCAATCCGATAAAACCACATTGTAGATGAGATTGGGCTAATGCGTAATAGATTTTAATTCATATTAGAATAAGTTAACAATAATAATCTAAACGAAAATATGAAAGAGAACAAGACACAGAAAAACAGAAAAAGACAATGGTCGCATTTTAATTAGCTGTTCTTTATCTAAAATGTTTCTTATTGTTTTGAAAAAAATAGGTTAGTTTTTTAAATTTGGCGCTCACATTTTCCACTTGGGAGTTCCAATTTAAGTTTTGATCAAGGAGGACAATATCAAGGAGGATACGGTGTTTCTACTTTTGTCGTCAGAATTGCAATTATTCCAAACATGGGAACACCTCAGCACAGGTTCGCCTAGTGAGGTGTTCACAAAATACTACTAGGTACTTACCTATATACAGTTACGGAACAGTATCATTTTTTTTTCTCCTTATTACTTAACTTAATATCTATGTATTCCAATGTAATTATCTGTAATATGTATGTATGTTCAAGAATGGAAATAAATAAATAAATAAAAAAGATCTATAATTATTCCAAGATATTTTATTGTTTGTATTTCATTCAATTTTGGGCAGTTGCAAGGAATTTATCGGTTCACGTTTACACAGTCTTTATGAATTTTTATGTTTAGGTTTGTATTGAGGTTATCTGTCTGTTTGTTGTGTATTTTGAATTTAATATATTTAGTTTTTGTATCATATAATGTTAGTGAATTTGAATAAATTGTTTCCCTGGAGGAGAATATTCACTAGGAATTCGAGAACCTGTCGCCCGAAGCTCTGGCAAGAGTGATGAAAATGCCATAAAACGGGCCCGTATGGTCATCAACTCTGGTGGCGGCAACTTGGCCGATATCATTTTCTCGACTTGATGGAATAAATTCTAATGGATTAAATAAACAAAATTCACAAAAGAACCAAAGTTTTTTTATTAAAAAAACAAAATTACTGCAAAAGAACATCGGATGATTACATTTGCCCCACCCTGTACAAGGGCTGTTAAAAAAATAACGGGAATTTTTAAATTTCGTACGCCCCAGCACATCATTGGTTTTTGATGCATCCGGGGCGTTCGTGATCTTCAACGTCTTCACGGCCATCTTGGAAAAGCTTATAGATACCATTCGTAAACCCTTATTTTACTCGTAGCAGACTCACCATAGGCCTTTGTTAACATTTCAAACACTTTGTTTCACTTTACTTCATTTTTAACGAAAAATTTGATACAAATTCTTTGTTCCATTAAAAAAAAAAATCGCCGAGCTCATAAAAACACGCTAACCTTAACGGCTGCCACAAACTAAACAACGAATATAGCTGAAAATTTTATCATACTTCAGGGGCGTGCATCCCAACAAAACGAAAATATTTTTTTGACAATCGGACACTCCAAACCAGCAAATTTAAAAATAGCCGTTATTTTTTGAACAGCCGACATATATTAACTATTTGATGGTGATATATAATATTTTGAACATGTTAAAATTGTATGTTGGTATGTGATATTTTAATAAAAATGAGAAACTACATAAAAATATTATTCTCTTATACAAATTTTTTGTGTGTCATCAGTGAGAAAAATTTGTGGAGCACTGATTTAAATGACTTCCATTAACAATGAAATAAGTAATGAAACATCTAGCTATGAAAAACACAACTGAGACTTGAACTCTTTACGATCCATTATGTGTACTAGAAAGTAGAAAAAAAACGAGTTATTTTAAAAAAAATAATTTGATGACCTTAAAATACAAACGTTGTGTGCCCAATTTCATGGGAACAAGGCGTACATTGATATATAACGCGCTAGATAAGCCATTAGTTGAGTAAGCAACTAAAGCAAAGTGGACCTACTTTCCTTTGTTTGTCATTACAATATAACAATGTTACTAGAAGGTATAAATTGCTTTGCGAGTGTTGATTTTGGCTTGGTTCTAGTACTTCTAGTGGACAAAATTCGAATCAGTATCTGAATTAATATATATTATACATATTAGAATATCACGGCCGATCTGAAGGGAGAGTCAAAGTTTAAACGTCTTGTGATATACGAGTATATATTTTTTTATTAATAAAATTATTCGCAATTGATATACAAACTCTCTGGCACAAAAAATATAATACCTATTCCCCACAGAAAATAATTCCAACCATTAGAACAGTCATGCCCAACCAGCAGCCCAATTATTTTTGTAGAATTTTTCAGCTTATTATCTTTGAAAATTTGGTATTTATATAGAAAAGGATAAAATCGTTGCCGTAATTTATCACACTTATATTATATTTTGTGAATTAGAACTTTCTTGTTCTTCTTCTTCTTCAATGGTGCTACAGCCCATTTCGAGCCTTGGCCTCCTTCAAGATCAGCCTCCATCGCCCTCTGTCCTCGGCGTTGTCTTCCAATCTGCAATATGTTATAGTCCTCTTGCATCCTTCCTGACATCCATGCGTTTCGTTTACCTCCCGTTTAAACCTTCTTCGGTACTAGTGGGCTTGGCATTCGGTGTACATGTCCGGCCCATCTTAGTCTTAACTTAACAAGTATAATCTCTGAACTTTCTTCTTATTAGACCTTAAACTCTCGATGGGGGTTTTGATTTATTGCTTGAAAAGTACCAGGCGCATTGCCGCATTAGTAATTTATTTTTGCAATCAATTCCTACCAGTATATTTTTCCGCCCATTTCTCGGAATATCGAATAAAACTAATAATTTTAATAGATGGTGGGTGAGTGCAAAGACACACACAGGTGCATGAATTAATGTCCGTTTATGCGATCTGGCATTTAAGATCGCGGTTTCGCAACAATAGCAATTTTGGACAGAAAAAAAATAACCAACCTTCCTCAGTCCCTAGTGGCCCACCTGAGTTCAGTAATTTTGTTTGGCCCACCGAACGATTTGGGTTGGGCATCCCTGCTATTTGTGCGTCTAAGGCCTTCATCCACCCACAAGTGCTAACCATTTCACGGTATTTCCATAAACAATTTAATCGTCTTAAATATTAGTTAATCCTGTTTTTCAGCCGGAGTTATTCGCCTTTCAGGTCTCCCATTGTGCGAAGTGAAACAATAACGTTTTTATTATAGCGCTCGCTACGTACCTACTTAATCTGGCGTAATACTTAAGTTTATTATCTGGCTGTTTTTAAACTCATTTAGAAACACGGTCTCAAAACGGTTCCATGTTCCATGACAGTTGATACGCCAACAACCGGCCCCCCGGCCTACTTATATACAATGTGCAGTCGGTTTAGGAAAAATACGGTGAACTTAATTACTAAGTGACCCCGAAGGGATACGCAGAGAGGATGTACCGCGAAATAACAAAAGTTTAAAACATATTTTAATTCAAATGCATCAAGGAAAAATCTGCTTCTCTATGTACTGTGTTTACCAGCGCATAAGTAGATAGGTACCTATTGCAAATCGACACTGTATAAATTCGTTTGATTTTCAACTTATATGAACGGAATTTAGAAGTCGATTTTACGTTTGAAATTGGTAAAATAATGCACAAAAACTTATAATTTTATAGTACCTAAATATTATTTCGGGTGGCCAATTGTCAGGAGATCAACTGTCGGGTCCCCCTCACAACAAACCCCAATTGGGGATGACATAGTGTCACTGGCTCCAAGTGGTTGAGAGCAGTTGGGACTCTTGCGCGGCATTCACATAAAAATACTAAAAACAATCTAAATGTACAAAAGAACTGCACAATATGTAGGTATCTACCTGTCAACATATGTATATATTTATTTCAATATTTACTTCTGTTAGTTATGTAAGTAATTTACTTATTTATTTCTATCCATATTTAGTATACTGTTCAATGCAAGGGTAATACAAAAAATATTTCGTAGTAGGTAGATATTTAGATTGGAAGATAGGTAATGTAAAAGGTTTATTAATTTTTTTTTAAATAAAGACAAACATTCCCGGGTTACGAATAAGTTGAATAATTTGAAGATATTTGAAAATCTATTGCTACCACCACAGTAGGCGGAATATGTTGCTTGAGTCGTGATGGAGGACTTGGCTAGACGAGGAATTGCATTCACAACGCCAAAGTGGGACCCAGACGTGATGCGAGCACAGCCACTATTTATGTACTTACTGGGCGTTGCCCGTATTTTACAAATAGATTTTTGAAATCAAATGTTCACAGAATTTTTCCTCTTATTTTGATTTTAAGTACGCAATATTTAATCTGCTTTCAGGGGTGGGAAAAGAGGATGGGATGGTTTTTAGAAAGCTCGTGAAGACAGACACCTTCATCTTATGTTGAATGTAAAGCGTGCAAAATATTATCTCAGAATAAAGTTATAGATTTGTATTTTTTTTTAAAGAGTGTTCTTTAGACCACACCACTGAAGTAAAAATTCACATTACATATATGGCGTTCCACAATAAATATATGCGTTTCATAGCGTTTCATGCGTTTCATAGCGTTACACATTAAATATATGGTTCTTTTTCGTAACGCATTCATCATTTTACCCCCAAGTGTCGAGCGTGCGTAAAGAAGTTTTACTTCAAAAATCATTTTGCAGTTCACACGCGGTATATAGAAGAGAAACCTTCAGAAAACTAAACTTCGAATGCAGAGTATCAGGAGCAGGATAATTTTAGGGTTTATTTATTATAATACCAACTGTTAAGTTTAAAAAATATTTAACATTTTATTCCATGCCGCGCGAAAAGGAGGCCGATAGGCTATGAAGCACTGCACAAAGAGGAAACCTATTAGTCTATCTCATTCTCTCGCAGGCTAGATCCTGTAGAATGGGTTCCTAGTTTGAAATTACAACGGTGCTAAAGAAGTTTTCCCTTCTACCACAAAGCCACTCCGCAAAGCCTATGTATATGTTATATTGTTTCGAAAACACCTCGCTAGAAGAGCCTTCATTGAGTTGTACACGTGTTTCAGTTACAGTTTTGTAGTGAAATGATTATTGACTGAGCAAAGCGAAGTCCTGTTTTAACTCGACCGTTTGACGTTTCCGTTTCAAGACGGTGGCCGTTTTAATGGTTCATTAAACATTATTTTTTGAAATGTGATATTGTCGTGTTTACTTTTTTTAATTATATTATTCGCATTTGGTGCCTATATCCTAGAAGAAAGTTTGAAATGAGAATTATCGTTGAAATAGAAACGTATATTTCCTATTTATAAATTTTAAAGAAGTTATGTTAAATACATAGTTAGGTAGTTTTTAATTGTGTAGGTAGGTATTTAAATCCTTACTTACAATTCTTTAAATATTTGGTTTTGTTCACAGAACTACTACAACTTTTTAAAGTGAAAACTTGAAAATGATTTGAAACTCGATGAAACGAAAAATTGCGACACTTAAAAGATACAAACACATTAATCTATAGGATTCAGCCAGCATGAGAATGAGATAGAATAATCGGTTTCCTTTTTTTGCGGTGATTCGTAGCCTCTCCCCTTTTGTCTACTTTACTGAAGATTTCACTTCTACCGCGTGTGAACTGCACATTTGTATTTTTATTGGGTCCACTGTCACTAGAAAATAATGATCTCCAACTCAAGTACGACCTGCAAATTTCAAATAAATGTTGATTACAATTTCTTACATATTGAGCTGACGACTTCATGTCTACGATATTGTGGATGCAGCTGCCAATCCAAGTTGTTTTTTTTTCGCAAATAATCTTCAAAACATTTTTTGCTGATATATTCGAAACATTTAGTTACATGTATATGTTATGTAACCCTAGCTGTCGGCTTAAAACGTTCGTTTACTGCAGGGGTTTAATAATTTAAAAATCAATCAATTATTTATCAGTCAGTACGCTCACGTCATCGAGCGAGGAGGGGTAGTCAAATGAAAGTCTCAAAATTCACTTTGCGCGATCAAATAATCAGTCATTATTCAGTAACGGAAAGGGTCATATTAGTTATTCGAACGTCTTCGTATAGTTCTTGAGGTGCTCTAAAAATAAGCTTTGTAAAAAATATTTTTGTGAGAGTTTACAAAACTTTATGAAATTGCCTGTTCCAGATAATATGAAACATATGGCAAATACAGATATCAATGCACTAAAATTATGGTTTGATAAAAACCTGTTGATTTTAAATTCTAAAAAAACCTATTATTTACCATTTTTCATTGAAAAAACAAGAAACACCTAAAGAAATAAACATAATAATCCACTCTGTGACAAATACAGAAAACCACAAATGCAATATATTATGTACAAACATAGAAAGCAAGATCGATATTAAGTACCTGGGCATAACAATAGACCAGCGTTTAAAATGGTCCCCACACATAAATATTCTGAACAACGGAATAAGGAAAATAACATATATATTTAGATGTTTAAGAGATATTTTAAACGAAAAATTACTTCGAACCACATACTTCGCTTTCTGTCAATCAATTATACAATTCGGCATTATTGGATGGGGCGGTACATATACAAATCAAACACAAACAATTTACATATCGCAAAAACTAATAATAAAAACAACTTTAAAAAAACCCTACTCATATTCGTTAGAACTTTTATTCCAATAATTTAAAGTCAGAAAATTAAGTGCAATATATTTTTATCATGCAACATTACAAATTTATAAAGATAATATTCAAAATAAAGTTGCACCATTTAAAAACAACAGAAATCTTAGACAAACATCAATACTTCCTACTCCAAAATGTAAAAAAACACTAGGACAGTCATAAATATCTCGGATTAAAATTTTTTAATTCACTTCCTGAAAAAAATCAGAAACATGAACAGTAATATAAAAAAAAATTAAAACTCACCTTAAAAATTATACCGAAAATTTGAACTGAATATAAAAAATATAACAATTAAACCAATATAATAACACCCCCATACACACAAGCCCTGCTTTTTTATGGGGATAAATCAAATATGTACACATATTATGTAATTAATTATTATATTGAATTTATTGTAATTTGTGTATCTTTCTCTGAATAAATTAATATTTCACTACCCCATACTTAATTTATTGTAATTGTAAGATTTACCAAAACATACATTCATTGAAATGTGACCCACATTTTCCCCATACATGATGCGCAGTGACGAACGAAAGATGTTTTCACGCAAAGAAAGTAATCGTACAGTGTGGAGATACTACCTACCTTTTGTTTTATTGTTTTTTAATGCAATAAAATGGCATGTTATTTCTTGTTTGTATTATAAAACAATATTTACGGTTTTTTCTACAGTACTTTAGTACTTGAAGTAAGGATAGGGGTAAGTAAGACATGAATAGGAATAAATACTACTTTTAATTTGGTAGGCGGGTTTGGGTACCGCCGCCCTGGGAACCATTTATTGGATGACCAACACCTCTGCCACAGGTTACCCCAAGTGGTTCGCTACGTTTGGTGACTTAGCAGGGGTGCCCAGGTTCATGGGGTAATGTTTGTCTGGGTCTTGATGGCGGGTGCGTCGGCCCACCTTCTGCGTGGCAGGCCGGACTGGGAGATGCTGGTTGAGGGAGACCCTTTACAACCGGTTACCGTTGTCCGGGCCGCTCGGTAGTACAGGGGCCCGACCCTCAGGCTCACGACTGAGGGTGGGCTGCCCCATCAACGAGTGCAAAAACCCCACCGCTGCTGTTGTGCCGGTTCGTGACCGGAGGGGACCCAGCAGTTGCGTTTGGGGCGCATTGGGCGACCTCTCCAGCCGGACTCTCCCAGCCCATCGCCTTGCACCGCAGTGGGTGGGTTGGATTCATACGTCCGTCACTCCTGGACACTCCGATCCCCAGCTTCCTACCCACCCCTTATACCTTTTCCTTTCCAGATCTTCATTTCTCCTCTTCAAAACAAAAAACTTAACTCAATCATGAACTTACAAAAAAACATAAATAACATCTTTACAACGGCGAGAAGCAGGAGTCCCCGGTGCAGGCCAAAACTGTTGGTGAACTTCACCAACATTCGCGGCCTGCACAAAAATCTAAATTCAGTCCACCACCACCTTGTTTCCCAACGTCCCAACCTTCTCTTCCTTTCCGAAACGCAGATAGCTGAGCCTACAGACGCCTCCTATCTGGATTGCCCGGGTTTCACCCTCATGGGCAAATTCAGACCCAAAGGAGGTGTATGTCTCTTCAGCCGAGCTGACGTCAACTGTGTGCGACTGTTGAATCTGGAGAACTCCAAATTCGACGTAATGTGGGTGCGCGTCAATCTTGCCAGTACGGTAAGGTTTTACGCGTGTTTATACCGCTCACCGAACATTAGCGTTTCAGATACATCCGAACTCTTCAAACATCTAAGTAATACTGTTGATGACCTCTTGCCCCGCTTCCCTACAGCAGAGTTTGTGGTCCTGGGGGACTTCAATGTTCATAACGAACCTTGGTTAAAGTTCTCAGGACCAACAGACTCGGCTGGACGAGAGGCGGAATCCTTTGCCCTCTGCTACGGACTGGAGCAAATGGTTCAGGAGCCTACAAGGGTTCCTGATGTCCAGACTCACCGCTCCAATCTGCTAGATCTGTTTCTAACCACTGTGCCACACGGCTACAAGATTGAAGTCACAGCGCCTCTAGGATCGTCCGACCACTGCCTGGTGACAACATCAATCCCCGTAACCTTCAGACCGCTAAATGAGCGGCTGAAGAGAAAAGTGTGGCACTATAGATCAGCAGATTGGTTTGGTCTGCGGGCTCATTTCAATGCCTTCCCGTGGTCAGCTGTCTGTTTTCAGACTTCGGATCCCTCAAGATGTGCCCAGGAAATTGGTGAAGTCATCACATCCGCGATGGATGGCTTCATCCAATCCACTGTGAAAGAAACTGGTGTGGGCTCAAAGCCGTGGTTCAGTCGACAATGCTCCGAAGCAGTGCGACGAAAAAACGCGGCTTACCGAGCCTACAACACATCTCGAACGTCTGAAAGCAGAACAGTATATAACAAAATGGCAAAGGAATGCAGGAGGACCATTAACAGGTCAAAATTCGAGCACGACCTGCAGATCAGCAGTAAGCTGGCTGCCTGCCCGCACGGCAGCAGAGCGTTCTGGTCGCTTGCGGGCTCAATAGGTCGCAATTTCTGCAAATCCAGTCTGCCACCTCTTACCAGACCTGATGGCTCTCTAGCAAATACCGCCGCCGAAAAGGCTAACTTATTAGGCAAAATGTTCGCGGAAAACTCGACCCTCGATGATCAAGGTGCTACCCCGCCGTCGGTTCCTCATTGCAGTTTTCGTATGAAAAAGCTGAGGATCCGGCATCGGGATGTACTCCAAGTCTTACGAGGGCTTGATGTTAATAAAGCTAGCGGGCCTGACGGAATACCTGCCCTGGTATTGCAGAGGTGCGCTGTAGATAATAGCTCCAATTTTGACGAAGCTTTTCAAAATGTCCCTGAAGACTGGCTCTGTGCCCTCTGGTTGGAAAAAAGCGATCATTCACCCTATTCCAAAGAAGGGTGACCGCTCCAACCCAGCCAACTACCGCCCCATAGCGATCACATCTGTTCTGTCAAAAGTGATGGAACGTGTGATCAATGACAAACTGCTCACATACCTCGAGAAGAACAAAATTATTAACGACCGTCAATACGGATTCCGGCGGAACCGCTCGTGCGGTGATCTTCTCGCGTATGTGACGCATGTTTGGGGACGGTGCCTGGAATGTTTTGGTGAGACCCAAACGGTTTCACTGGACATTTCCAAGGCCTTTGACCGGGTTTGGCATCGAGCGCTTGTCAACAAACTGCGTTCTTACGGACTTCCCGCATCCTTGTGTGCGTGGATTGCTGACTTTTTGAGGGGGAGGTCGATTCAGGCGGTTGCTGACGGTTTCACCTCTTCCTCGCATTCGATAAATGCTGGCGTCCCACAGGGATCGGTTCTGTCTCCGACTTTGTTTCTGTTGCACATCAACGACCTCTTGTCATGTGCACCGATTCATTGTTACGCGGATGACAGTACAGTCCATGATAGCTTTTTGTTTGACAAGCCTCCAAAGGGCACACAAACCCCAATAGCTCGGAGGGCTTTGAAGCAGAGAATGGACGGTTACCTCGAGAGTGTTTTCTCTTGGGGTAAGAATAACCTCGTCGAATTTAATGTTTCAAAGACCCAATCATGTCTGATAACGTCTAAAAGGGATCGAAATGATAATCTAGTCTCCTTCAACGGAAGCATTCTCCCGAACAGGACCTCCATTGATATGCTTGGTGTAACTCTTAGTGACCAGCTCAGGTATGGGGGTTCCATCGAAACCAGAGTTAAGTTAGCCTCTCAGAAACTGGGCGTACTGTACAGGGCCCGCAGATACTTTAATAGTACTCAACTGCTAACCCTGTACAAATCGCAAGTGCGCCCCACGGTTGAATTTGGCAGCCACCTCTGGTCTGGAGCTCCAAAATACCTAAAAAAAACCCTTGACTCTGTGCAGAAACGGGCGGTCCGTTTGATAGATTCTCCCATCTTAACAGACGGATTGCAATCTTTAGAGCATAGGCGTCAGGTGGGAATGCTGTCCTTGTTCTACCGGTATTACAATGGAAGATGCTCCGAGGAACTAGCGTCATTGATCCCCTCGGCACCGGTGCATAGTCGGGAAACACGCCAAACACGCGCCCAACATTTGTACACAGTTGATGTTAGTCACATGAGAACGGGTCGTTTTTACGATTCGTTCTTGAGTTCAACAGCTCGGCTGTGGAACGATTTACCGGCCTCTGTGTTTCCTCCCTCCTACAACATGAGTCTCTTCAAGACCCATGTTAACTCCTTCCTTTCCTCAAAAAGACCCTCCACACAGCATCCTCAAAGATGACATAGGCCCTGAGGGAAATTATTTTCCTCAGGGCCTCCTGTGTGGAGTTAATGTAAAAAAAAAAAAAAAAAAAAAAACTTGGTCTGGAAAATGTCGAAACTTGAAGTCACCGCACGCCACTGCTTTCCATATCATTCAGAGCCAATGTACGCCGGAATGCCAGCTATAGAAAGGTATAACAAACAACCTGCTAAGTAAAATTGGAGACGAAGTCTACTCTCTAGTTGTACGGGGACGATAATCAATAAACTTTAGTTCTTTATTATTGACGAGAATTCCTCAAAAAACGTTGGCGCCAGTGAAGGTAAAATAAATATGAATAAAAACTGAGCGAAGGGACTTATTTATATATTATGATCGTAAGTCGTTTCCACTACTGTTTTACATCATAAGATTTCGGACAGCAATCAACGACAAAGAAAATATTAGAGTGGAAGATACTCTCAGTATCGCCCTGGTGTAAGACCACCATTCAGAATTGAAACGTTGCTTAAAATGGCCTTAGCCGTGTTCGGTGACCAGATCTGAATAGCCAGGTACTTCCCCACCTTCCTCTTCCTTATCTCCTTCCCCTCCCCACTACCCTCAGCCTCACAACATACCCCGATTGGGGATGCCATAGTCTCACTGGCTTCAGACGGGAGCAGTTGGGACTCTTCTGCGGTATTCATATAAAAAAAATAATAAAAAGTTGAACCCTACGCAAAAATGTATTCGCTACTAGAAATTATTGGGGGCAGTGATTTTAATGAAAACAATTTTTTAACGTTTTGCATAAACCCCATAAACACTGCCTAAAATGGTAAGTATACGTCATATTTAAGGATATCCCTTTAAAAAATTTTCAATTAAAATACTCTACATAAGATTCAACCTCGAATCAGAAATTGGTAAATAGATAATGAGAAATAGGCTTTGCAAACTTTGACACCTCATATCTCATATCAAGATAAAGTAAAGTTAGAACCCTATCCAAAAGAATGAACGATTTGCTTGATGGCTATAACATCACGGCATTTTTTATAGACTGTCAGGACCTTCTTAGGGTTGCAGTTCTGACACTAATGTTGACTAACCACTGACATAGCGATTGTCTTGTTTTCATGTTGGGATTTTTCAACCTCTGATAATGAAAATGACATTCGAACTTGATTCAACTTTCGATCAAATCGTCAAACACAACCGTTTTCTTCACTATTTGATCAAGAGCTCATACTAAACGCAGATTCTCGGATAATTTCAGTTATTCTTTTCTAATTGTGATCGACCCACTTTCATTTGCTCCACTGCCGTCAGCCTCACTGCATACCCCAATTGGAGATGCCATAGTCTCATTGGCTTTAGGAGGGTTGGAGCAGTTGTGAATGCTGAAGATTAATAATTTTTTTTTAAAATATCATTCAGCCTCACTGCATACCCCAATTGGAGATGCCATAGTCTCATTGGCTTTAGGAGGGTTGGAGCAGTTGTGAATGCTGAAGATTAATAATATTTTTTTAAAATATCATTAACGGTTGTGTAAAACTGCTAAGAATCGGCGTTTAACAGCGCTGATCGTCGATTAAATGTGACGAAGGTTGAAACCCCCCGACCTAAGTATTTTGTTGCGACACTTCAGAGTTACATTATCCCTCTGCAATATATACCAAATTCAGCGATCAATAGTGACTCGAAGGAGACTGTTTAAACATTCAGCAGTTTGAAGCCATTAGCGATTGAATCGTCT
The DNA here is from genome assembly GCA_917563855.2 of Limnephilus lunatus. Taxonomy (NCBI): domain Eukaryota; kingdom Metazoa; phylum Arthropoda; class Insecta; order Trichoptera; family Limnephilidae; genus Limnephilus; species Limnephilus lunatus. The sequence goes on from OU830604.1 coordinate 36,028,836, forward strand.
CGGGCGCCCGCTACAAGAACAAATTAATAATATATTGTACCTCCGACAATGAAACGAATAATCAATCATTATAAGTGAACTGACCTTCCGTCGAGGGTTTAGAATTTTGAAGTGTTTCCACTTAATGCTTTTCCGCGATAGATTTGTCATCCATCGAGAAAAATTGTCAGAAAACGATCAACTTACGTTTCTTCGTTAGTTGTATTTTTATTCCCTCTTCAGATCTTCCTTTACGATTGTCTATTTATTCAAACTATAATAGTTATATTAATGAAAGTTGGAAACTTTTGTGGGCGGAAGGAAATAAAACATGGGAAGCAAAACGTTGCACAAAACGTGAATCAGTCATGTTCAATCAGGTGAACAGATGGTAATGTATGAGACGATTTATGAATTTAAATGATATTATGAAAATAAGCCAATACAGACATGCTTAAGATGAAGCCATACTAAATAATGCAAAATCATACAAAATCGTTTTCTTTTAAAAATTTGACTGCTTAGAAGTATTATAGATGCTTCAATTAAATACTGCGTGTCCAACATACCTTGGTCCTTAAAAATATCGGTCTTTTTTTTAATAAGTCTTTTAATAAGCTTAGAAAAAAATATAATATTAGGTCTATAAAAAACATTTTCAACTGAAAATTCTCCTACTTATAAACATTTTTTCGGATATGGTTTTATTGCATAATGTGGCAAATTCAGTTTCTTATATAATTATCGCGAAAAAAAATTATATTTACCCCCGAACCTCACAAAATAAAATATAATATGCATTTTCGCGTTGGTATTTTTGACATCACGGCGACAATACGTCAGTCGATGAATTTTTTATATCAAAGTGAACCTTATACCGTCCACCGAAGAACTACTGGCAGCCGCCCCATTCATCCGTCATTACTCCTCCGAATGGAGCGGAGAAACAACGTGTTACGGTCCGCGCTGCTTGTTTTCGTGAAATCAGTTTAAAAATTCCGTTTTATTACAATAAACAATGCATAAAAAAGGAATCAATGTTTTTTACAAGCCTTTACGAAATTAACATGTAAAATAAAATTCTCAAATATCGTTTCCAACCTTTCCAAAAGCTTTTTCTCAAGTATTTTTAAACTCCTCCCATAAAAGGGCGTGAATTCCGATTTCGATTTTTTCCTGTACTAGTGGATCGCCTTAAATCATAAAAACATCATTCACAGCTTTTTCTTCCTCTGACGCTCTTTTTTAATTTTGTATTTTATTTCTATACTTGAACAAATGTACATTTTACAGATATGTACATTGGTTTACATAGATAATAAGTTCAGTAATAAGAAAAAAAATGTTAATGATCCGTAACTGTACGTAAATAGGTTAGTAGTAGTATTTTGTGAACACCTCACTAAACGAACCTGTGCTGAGGTATTCCCATATTTGGTAATAAGTACTATTCTGGCGACATAAGTAGAAACTCCGTATCCTCCTTGTCCTTGATATAGTCAATAAGGGCTCTGTGGGTCGACCCATGATTCATAGGTTAGCTATCATCAGAGACATCACAACTCTACGGAACTGCACTCGCACCAGTCAAGAAGATTACCAGCCATGAAGTGTATAATTACATATTTTTCTCTGGTACGTATTCCATCAATATATTTGATATTTGAACACTTGGTCACTTTCCATATTTCCATTACGTATTAGCATTCCTCAGCTTAGTAGATTCCTACCCATTATCTATAAGAAACGTTAGTGTAACAATAATTGTTCATTCATTACCTGTACTATTATGTGTTATTTTTATTACTTATAAAATTATTAACTTGACCTAGTGAGATTAAAAATTGATATGTTAACAATAATTCCTACCACGTAATGAAACAACAAATGAATAAATAAATTAAATAAATGGTCTTGTCTAAAAGGTTTTTTTTTTTAATTTTCTCACGCAGCAACAACTCAGAAAAATAATTTCCCTCGGGGCCTATGTCATCTATGGGGATGCTGTGTGCCGTGATGAGGGTCTTTTGAGGAAAGGAAGGAGATGAAGTTCTGGGAAGGAAAAAGGGTATGAGGGGTGAGTAGGAATCTGGGGTCTGCGTTTCCAGTACGATAAGTAGATCTATGACTCCATGTTTGCCGTAGAAAGTATAAACCCATCTCTCCCACAGGGCAATGCGATGTTCCGAAATAATCCTGCTGAAGAGTTCAAAAAGCCTCCCTCAACCAGTCTCCCCCAATCCGGCCTGCCACGCAGCCGGTGGGCACATGCATCCACCGCCAAGACCAGGAAAATCTTATTATAACATTGATTATAAAGCAGAAAAAATGTGAATCATTCGGAAACCTTTTCATCCTGAATTTTCTAATTTCAAACCCAATAATTGCTTTAAAGAGTTAAAAAGTTACATTAGACGCAATACCTTTTTTTGTAAAACAGTAGGAAGGTTAAAAATACGTGTTTATTCGGACCTGGTCACCAAATACGGCTGAATCCATTTCAAGTAACGTTTCGTTTCTGAATGGTGATCTTTCACAAGGACGATACTGAGAGTATTAACCTCTCTAGAAATGATCAACAAGTTAAAATATTTCTTTAAAATGCTGTTAAAATCAGACAAAACGCGTGGTACTTTACTAGATAAGTGTAAATTATAAGGTTGGTTGGTTGTACTTGATACAACAATAAGTATGTTCTTCTTGCTTATAATCATATTTAAATTACGTCACAGATGAGGTAAGTTCTTAGAACAAATTTAACAACGTTAATGACGTAATCGTTGCTAATTGCATGAAGGTATATAATATATATCTTTGTTGGACTGTTCGGTTCTTGAAGTTTCTGAAGTTAGCATATGTCGGTATATTTGCTAATAGATTGCTTTGTTCTAAACTGACGTAAAACGTTTAAAGCTTTTCATAAATAATGACTATAATTATTCTACTTTAGCATCTCCTGTGAATTCTGTTAATTTTACTAAAAGTTTAGACTTAGCATATAAATATTTTAATAAGTAATAATAAACGTTTTTATTAGCCTTCTGGCGTCCAGCTTTGGACATAGATCTGCCAGTGATCACCATTTTTTCAGAGTCTCCACTGCTCCCGTCTGGGCATATCAGAAGATAGGTGCTTATATAACTTGGTATTTACTATCCGTGACTTGGAATTTCATGGATAAAACACAAAATTAAGAAGGGTGCATATATTTTATATATATATTACTAGCTAACACGGCGATCTTCGTACCGCCTCAGAATCAATAACTGTAGTGTTAACTTATTAGCTGAATTAAATTCAGTTTTTTTATTCAGTTAAAAATTACACAATGAAGCAATTATCCATGCGCAACTGTCCGTGTTTTGTTTTTGTCAGTATCAGAGATGGCGTTGTGGGTGGATTTATATTTTTGTGATTTTCTTACTTTTCTACTTACTTACGGGAATTGCGTTTCTTTTTTTTTATACGTTTGAGGGAGATTTATTATAATTATTGTATTTTTCCTTTGGAGAGCTGCAGGCATACGTTGACCGTTTGTCGCATTTTCGACCGCTGACATTTAGTGTGTAAGAAAGAGGGGCAGCATTATACGTTTAAGAACAAAAGCAATACAAACAGCGCATTGACATTTGTTGTTTTTATTTTTATTTTTTGGAATTCACTCACTTTTCAATATTATACGTATCACAATATTGCTGCAGCTCTTTCAGAAGATAATAATTCGTTCATGAGGAAAAGAATTTTCTTCATATTTTTGTTTCGTGAATTTTTGCGATGTTTTAATAACTATTTTGCTATTCGGGGCGAAGACAAATCCAACAAATCAAAGATCATAAAAATCGGTCCAGCCGTTCTCCAGTTATAAATAGTGTAACTAACCCGACTTTATTTTATATATTAAGATATGCAAAAATATCAAGATAATCTCGCGTGTAACTTAACAAATGTATTTGGATTCCTTCATATTTATTTGAAAAGAAAAGTACAAAGTTAAAAATGAACCGGTTTTCACAAATCCTTTACGGAAAGAAAATTCGTCGAACACCTGTTCTTTTATTTTCTTAAAAAAAACTTAATTTACAAACCTCGATTTACCCCATATGACTATTCAAGAGATCCTCTATGAGGGAGTTCAAAAAAGGCTTTAGAGACAAAAAGTAAGTATAATTAGTAGAAACGGCAGAAAAATAAGACCAAACTGTTAGACAGAAAATAATAGACCAGCACATTGCATTTAGTAACACAAGCTAGCAGTGCAACGAGGTTTAAGAATAATAATGAAGCCCTCAATAGAAAATACAACATTTTCTAAGAAATTACTTAAGGCGATCCACTAGTACAGGAAAAAATCGAAATCGGAATTCACGCCCTTTTATGGGAGGAGTTTAAAAATACTTGAGAAAAAGCTTTTGGAAAGGTTGGAAAAGATATTTGAGAATTTTATTTTACATGTTAATTTCGTAAAGGCTTGTAAAAAACATTAATTCCTTTTTTATGCATTGTTTATTGTAATAAAACGGAATTTTTAAATTGATTTCACGAAAACAAGCAGCGCGGACCCTAACACGTTGTTTCTCCGCTCCATTCGGAGGAGTAATGACGGATGAATGAGGCGGCTGCCAGTCGTTCTTCAGTGGACGGTATAAGGTTCACTTTGATATAACAAATTCATCGACTGCCGTATTGTCGCAGTGATGTCAAAAATACCAACGCGAAAATGCATATTATATTTTATTTTGTGAGGTTCGGGCGTAAATATAATTTTTTTTCGCGATAATTATACAAGAAACTGAATTTGCCACATTATGCAATAAAATCATATCCGAAAAAAAGTTTATAAGTAGGAGAATTTTCAGTTGAAAATTTTTTTTATAGACCTAATACTATATTTTTTTCTAAGCTTATTAAAAGACTTATTAAAAAAAAGACCGATATTTTTAAGGACCAAGGTATGTTGTACATGCAGTATTTAATTGAAGCAACTATAATACTTCTAAGCAGTCAAATTTTCAAAAGAAAACATACGATTTTGTATGATTTTGCATTATTTAGTATGGCTTCATCTTAATAGCAGAAGAGTTGGAAAAACATATACCACCTTCTTAGGTTTTGGTATTGATTTCTAATAAATATAATTCGATATTACTGCGACATAAACAATGAAATTTCTGACTATAAACTGCAATGGAACAAAGGAAGTGGTTACGCCAATACATATACCCACACATACACACACCTACATAGCACACATACATACTGTTACTGCTTGGGATTGGTATTAATATTGTTGCAAATCCTGTCCTACCTTGTTCCCAAAATCCGCACCTATAACTACCTTCACCACGTGAGTCTGCAATCAACAGCCCGCGCCGCAACATACCTACTATAGCCACCGTGCTCCCGCTACCTGCAACATTGACGTAATTCCGCCGTGTTCGCCGTGTACACGAAACGCACGCTTATTGCTGTTTTCAGTGCCAATTGGACGGGGAGAAAGAAGACAAAATTGCCAGCATACAAGTTCTTTATCCTGTTTCGGTGAGTCCTTTCCTTTATATGCAGCATGTGTTTTTTCCTCATTCCAAGCAGTAAACAGTAACACAAAATTCAAGGTCCTTCGTCAGTCAATCTTCGCACATATCAAATCCACTCTACACACACACTATCTCATTCATCTTGATCCAAACGAGCCGGACATTTTTGAACCATAATATTAGTAGATAATAATCCAGCAGAGTGTGAATACGTTTTTACAATGCCGCATATAAATAATTACCCGCATTCCCGCAGTTTGATATACCTACATGAGTAATTTTGTTTCTTTATACCTATCGTATTATGGTTGGAAATAACATATTTACCCGCTATTAGAATAAATAGATACAAGACACTGCTTTGATATTTATTTCTGATAACTCATGTAATTATATCTTGCTAATCAAATCGCATTACCTACCTTATAAATAATACGATTATTTCCTAATATTCGTATTGTTTATATTATTGGATTACATTACAAATAGAATAATACGATCGTAATATGTATAATTTGTTAATGATTTACCGACGTAGTGCACGGCGCATCTGTTAACCTTTCACAGCTCACCAGTCAATTTAACCCCGTGCGGTTATCACTGTGAATTAAATAAATATTTATTAAATATTAATTAATTAATTCCGCATAAATAATACAGACACATTATTTTAACCGCAGTTTTAGTTGTTTATCGTCTCATATTTTGTAAAATATAACCGGAATAAATAAAATGGCTACAAGCGCGTCATCCGGGTCGTCTCGGGACGAAAGACGTCTCAAACGTTTAAATGCTAAACTATCAGCTAGCTTTGCAAGCTTACAGTCGGTGTATGACAAGATAAGGAAAGCTTCGGAAAGCATTAGCAATCGCCAATCTTTTTTGTCAGGCGCAACTACTGTTGAAAAAATTCGTTCTGAATTTATAACAATTTTAGATGAAAAGGTGGATTGCGAACTGGAATTGAATCCGGAAGCAATTGCTGAATACTCTCAATTAAATGCATTTGAAGAACTCTTCGGGGTTATTAAATATACCGAAGCAAATATGCTGTCCAATCCAGTTGCGAAACCTCGCCGTCAAATTAAGTTACCGCCTTTGGAAATAGCGTGCTTTGACGGAAAATTAGATAATTGGCCTCTTTTCTATGAAACATATAATTCGGTTATACATTTGAATGATTCTCTGGATAATGCTGAAAAGATGCAGTATCTGATGTCTAAATTAACCGGAAAGCATTAAATATTTGCAAAACTATTACGCCTACTGGTACAAATTATCAAGTTATTTGGGACGCATTGTGTACTAAGTATAATGATCAACGCGTTCTTGCTGAATCATACTTTGACCGATTGCTGAAATTGCCTCCAGTTAACTCGGCCACGCCCGCTTCTTTAGAGAATTTCGCAGATGCATACTCCGCTAACATCGCCGCGCTGAAGCAATTAAAAATAAAAGACCTCGCAGAATTCATATTGCTACAACTGGGTCTTAAACGGCTTGACATAGAGACTGTAAAGGCTTTCGAATCTTCTATTAAAAATAATGAAAATTTACCTTCCAGCGCGGAACTAAGCGACTTTGTAAGACAACAGCAACGAATTCTCAACCGCGCGCAATTCACGCAACCGACCTCGAACCGCCTTGGCTCAAATATTAATTATACCGCTAAACCGCTAAAAACTAATTCCGCAAAGGCATTTATTAATGTCGAAAAAATCGATAATCACTCCATCGAAATTTGTTTTTGTTGTCAAAAGGGATCGCACCCTTTATACCAATGTACTAAATTCACAAGTCTAGAACCACGCGATCGATTTAACTTTATTAAGTCATCGAATATTCGAGTTTGTGTGAACTGCCTCAGTACTAGGCACATCACAAAAGCTTGTAAATCAAAGAGTACATGCAAAACATGCGCGCTCAACCATCATAGTTTATTGCATTTCAAACAAACTGATGGGCGAAAGTCACAAACAGACCCAATACCATCTCCCGCGTTACAAGCAGATGCCGATAATGATAACTTAAATTCTTTGAATCCGGTTTCGCTATGTGTAACAAATTCATGCCCTAGTGCAAATACTACTGCACTCTTAGGAACGGCTGTTTGCACTACCAGAGACGCTAAGGGCCAGGTACAGACGTTACGGGCTCTAATAGATAGCGGCTCCCAAAGGGACATAATTACGCGCAAATGCTGTTCACGCTTGAATCTTACGGTGCGGTCATCTCCAAGTACTTACGTCACGGGAATAGGTGACGTAAGAAATGTGACAAATGGCATAACTTGCTTAAAATTACATTCCCGCTATGATGTCACTCAGTCGTATACGATTAAACCATATATAGTAGAAACTATAACCAGTGAGTTGCCTACTGTTAACATTAACCGTTCCTCTTTGTCGTATCTTGACAATTTGCCCTTAGCAGACACAACATTCTGTACGCCCGGTGAGATTGATATTATCTTGGGATGTGACATATTTGCTCGCATTCTAAAGGCAAACAAAATATCAGGTTCTCTCGGCCAGCCATTTGCTATTGAAACCACTTTGGGATATCTCATCTTGGGTACTGCCCCAACGATGATTGAAAACCCAAGTATAAACGCCACGCAATCATTTTGTACGTTCACGCAAAATAATGATTTTTGCCTGTCGCGCTTCTTCGAATTGGAAGACATTCCAGATGAGAAGTTTTTAACGCCTGATGAACAAGAGTGTGAGGACATTTTTAAACTCACTACCTCTCGTGACACGGCAGGTCGTTATATCGTCGCGTTGCCGTTTCGAAACAGTCCCTCTGTTCTCGGTGAATCGTTACCCGCCGCCGAACGCAGGTTTCGATCTCTCGAACGCCGCTTGATATCGCAACCCGCAATAAAGTTAGAATATGACAAAATATTACGCGAATACCTACAGAAAGGGTACATTTCGCCGGTCGACAATTCTGACTTACCTCATTACGTTATACCGCATCATATTGTAGTTCGTGAAGATAAACTTACTACTAAAATTCGCATGGTGCTAGACGCGAGTATGAAATCCGATTCGGGTTATTCGCTTAATGACATCCTACATACCGGAAAGAATTTACAAGGTGATTTGTTTCGCATTATCCTCAATTTCCGATTGTTCGCAATAGCTATAACCGCTGACATAAAACAAATGTACCTACAAATCGTAGTGCAAGAAGAATGCCGTCGTTATCAGCGCATGCTGTATAGATTTAACAATAGTGACCCTTTACAATTGTTTGAATTTAATCGCGTCACTTTCGGCATGTCTTGTAGCCCATTTTTGGCCATGCGTTCACTGCGTCAACTCGCAACGCATGAAAAACCTCGTTTCCCACTCGCGGCAAACTTGGTGGAAAATGGCTCATTCTACATGGATGATTTCGTCACCAGTTGCTCATCAGTCGAGGAAGCTACCGAGTTGTCGACGGAATTAATTCAGTTATTCGCTGCCGGAGGATTCGACCTTGTAAAATTCTCTTCTAATTCTCCAAAGTTTTTATCCACGATTCCTACAGCTCGTCGTGTTAAGGAACATGTGGAATTTAATCCCGATGAAAACCTAAAAATACTAGGGCTTCATTGGATACCCGCTTCTGATCATTTTGTATTTGTCGTACACACCGACGAAAGAACGTGTACTAAACGAAACATTCTCTCGACGATTGCTCGTCTTTGGGATTTGATGGGTTTCGCCGCACCAGTTGTATTATTGGCTAAGCTGATAATTAAATCTCTATGGGAGTATAACCTGGATTGGGACGATACTCCTCCTGAAACAGTTGTCACACTTTGGCGACAGTTTAAAAAGGAATTGCCATTACTGCAATCTATTAAAATTCCTCGTTTTTTAGGAATCGAACCCCAATGTGTATTAACGCTTATCGGGTTTTCAGACGCAAGTGAACGCGCATATGGAGGTGTTATTTACTTACATGTTTACTGTCCGAATACTGATAAAACCACAATTAATTTATTATGCGCTAAATCCAAGGTCGCTCCGGCTAAGACGATTTCACTTGCGCGATTAGAACTATGTGGAGCGCTAGTACTTGCACGATTAATGCATACGGTCAGTAATACCTACACATCAAATTCGAAAGCTCATACGACTTTAGCTTTTTGCGACAGCACGGTTGCTCTAGCTTGGATAAATTCACCGCCTGCTAGATGGCAGACCTTCGTTGCCAACCGCGTCTCACAAATACAAAACCATCTTGGGGCTGAATGCTTCCATTATATAAGAGGTCAAGACAATCCCGCCGACTGCTTATCGCGGGGTCTTACTCCCGCTCAGCTAATAGACCATCCGTTATGGTTTAACGGTCCCGTATTTGCCCAATTACCTAAAAGTGATTGGCCTTTACAACGTTTTGATACGAAATCGATATCTGATCCACCCGAATTAAAAACAAAAATTTTGATGTCCGTTCAAGACAATAACCGCCCCAAAACAATTGCTCCACCGTTATTGTGTGCACTAGCTTCTCGTGTTAGTTCATGGCCGAAATTAATTCGAATAGTAATTTATGTTTTTCGTTTCATTAAGAAATTACCACGAGCATTCGAATTAAGCCATATCTTAGTTGCAGAAATCGCTGTTATAAATTCTATACAGCAAGAACATTTCTCCGAAGATATAAAGGCAGTCAAAGATGGGAAGAAGGTTCGACGAGCGATTGCGAAATTAAATCCGTTTCTTCATGACGGAATTCTAAGGGTAGGAGGCAGATTGAGTAACGCTGAAACAGAATTTGACAGTCGTCATCCCATTCTATTGCCCGCTCGGGATAATGTAGTCAATTTAATAATAGACTACTATCATATAAAGAACATACCGCAGGGCCGTTGTTAAACTCTGTCCCTTACCGTCACAATAGATTTGACGACATCTTAGAAGTTAGTTCATAATACTTTAATTTTTAAAAATCAATTAGATTAGTTTCATTGTTAAATAGGTACCAAACCCTACTAGTTTTATCTACCGCAGGTTCAGTATTATTTATTGAATCCTTTCAAGTCATATTTTTCGTTTCAATGTTTTTTATTCATTTTATTTCCTTGCTATATCAGTCATTTTGACCATTTGGTAAAGCATTTATATAACTTACATAATATTTTCGTAACTTTTACATAATTTATTACATTCTACCGCGTGTCATTATAATTTTGTTTGCGCATTGAAACGTATTGGCACTCTTTTGGTTTATGGAAGTGGATTCTTTCATCCCCTTCCAGGCGGGGGGCATGGTTACGCCAATACATATACCCACACATACACACACCTACATAGCACACATACATACTGTTACTGCTTGGGATTGGTATTAATATTGTTGCAAATCCTGTCCTACCTTGTTCCCAAAATCCGCACCTATAACTACCTTCACCACGTGAGTCTGCAATCAACAGCCCGCGCCGCAACATACCTACTATAGCCACCGTGCTCCCGCTACCTGCAACATTGACGTAATTCCGCCGTGTTCGCCGTGTACACGAAACGCACGCTTATTGCTGTTTTCAGTGCCAATTGGACGGGGAGAAAGAAGACAAAATTGCCAGCATACAAGTTCTTTATCCTGTTTCGGTGAGTCCTTTCCTTTATATGCAGCATGTGTTTTTTCCTCATTCCAAGCAGTAAACAGTAACACAAAATTCAAGGTCCTTCGTCAGTCAATCTTCGCACATATCAAATCCACTCTACACACACACTATCTCATTCAGGAAGCATGTCAATTTAAACGTCAGCTGCTCTAGTAATAAAAAGTATATTTTTAGAACACGTAAAATATTTCCATCAAATTAAACAATTTTACTTATGGGACGGTTTTTGCACGTGATCATCAAGTTTAATGATCCAATCGTGTTATCACGCGATTGTACTGCATTTACCAAAAAGCTAAGAAAATAATATATAAAATAAAGAAAAATAACATTTCCGAAAATATATGATTTAAATCCTACGTTAGAAACCCATCTACAAATGTGAGTACTAATATTTATTTATTAGGAATGTTTATATAAGTTAGAAAGTTTTTCACATATAATTTACTGTGTTTGTCTAAGGGGCCGTTCAAGTATTACGTAACGCACTTGGGGGGGGGGAGGGGGGGTCTTGCAAAACGCTACTGTGCGTTACGGGGGGGGGGGGGGGTTTCTATTTAAATAACAAATAGGGAATTAAAAAATTAATGCACATTCGGCTATGTCAATGTTTGGGTAAATTGCTTTAAGTTCTTTATTTCTTAGAACCTAAAAGGTGAAATCGCTTTGGTTTTTCCGGGCAGTTCTCCATCTCAAGCTATCGTTGTTAAGTAATATTGTAGATGGATACATTCATCAAAAAAGCACTTTTCTAAACCTCCAAAATTATGTCGTTACTAACATATTTACTTACTAGCACTGTTTTGAACTTCTCCAGTGTTCAAATTTTGATGGAATAAAAATTTTCTGATAAAGGTTTTTCTCCACTGTGGAAAATATATGATTTTTTAGATATCCCTATGTAGTACATGAGTAGTCAGTACACGAAAAAGGTTACTCTCCACTGTGAATCAGCGTGTGCGTTCTTGTCCGTCCCTTTTGATAACATGATTAGTTGCAGTTGGGACACGAAAAAGATTTTTGTCCACTGTGGGTTAACACGTGATTTTCTAGATGTCCCTTGCGATAACATGAATAGTGGCAATCGGGACATGAAAAAGATTTTTCTCCTTTGTGGGTTAATTTGTGACGTTTTATTTGTTATTTTGTAGAACATGTATATTTGCAGCCGTGACATGAAAATGGTTATTACCCACTACGGGAAAACATGCCATTTCTCTACGTATATGCATAGTTACACTCAAAACATGAAAAAGGTTTTTTTCCATTGCGAATCGCTCTGTGGATTTTTAAATCTCCCTGTCGAGAACTTGAATAACTGCATTCAGGACATGAAAATGGTTTTGATCGCTGTGGATAAACATGTGATTTTCTTGGGGCCTCTTTGAATAACGTGAATACTCGCAGTAGAAACATGTAAAAGGTTTTATGTTACTGTGAGTCAGCAAATCATTTCTAAGAAGTTCTTTTGTACAACATGAATAATTGCAGTCGGGACAAGAAAAAGGTTTTTGTCCAATATGGGTAAACGTGTGAACTTTTAGATACCGTTTTGGAGATACCGTTTTGGAGCGCATGAATAATCGCAGTAGGGACATGGAAAATGTTTTTCATTACTGTGAGTTAGCAAGTGCCGTTTTAGTTATTTTTTCGAGAAAAGGAAATTTTGCAGTAAGGGAATGAAATAGGTTTTTCTCCACTGTGGGTAAACATGTGATTTTTAGATTTCTCTCTGTAGTACATGAATAGTTGCAGTCAGAACTTTAAAAAGATTTTTCTCCACTATGAGTCAGCAAGTGACTTCTTAGTTATCTCTTCTGAGAACATGAATAGTTGCAGTGAGGAAATGAAAAAGGTTTTTCTCTTCTGTGAATCATACTGTGGATTTTTAAATCTTCCTTTTGAGAACTTGTAAAACTGCATTTGGAACATGAAGAAAGACAGTGTTAAATTTTGGAGATCCGGAAGGAATACAAGGCGGATAAAAAAATAATAATAATAACAACTTGAATAAATATACGCATGTATCGCGAGTTAGAAATCTCCTGTTTTATTTATTACCGCAAATGCGATTAAAACAAGAAAATACTTACTTGAAGTATGCCAACGCAACTAAACTCAAATAAGAAAATACATCGTATATATTTCAGAGTTACCTATTCGTGAGTTTTTAGTGAGCTAAGCAGATATTACGCTTCGTGATTAATATTATGAATAAAATTAACAAAAATTACACAACATTACAATAAAAGAGCTGCTCTATTATTTGCTAGTTATCAGCTGGTCGTGTTTCCCGAGACCTTATTGGTTAACAGGCGATGCAGTCAGCACCGTGGTCGTGCCACTGACAGATCTAATGCAACTCTCCCTCTCTCTCTCACTGACGGCCCACGTAACAGAAAGAGATGTTACAACTGAGATCTCAGCGGCAGCACCAGCACCAGCGGGCCGGAGGTCACGCCGATTATTATGGTGCATTATTTTATTAACGAACATCCTACGGAGTCGGCGATGCGACGTAACTACGTTGCGAATAATTCTACATTAATTAGCGTTGGCGCACAGTGGTGCATGTTTTTTTACAGCGGGAACTAAACCTATAACTCTGGATACGGAGTAATTTTAACAATAAAATAAAACATAGAGTGTAAATTACCCCCGCGGCAGAAGTGAAACTAGAAAGTCGCTAGATGTCGCTTTCTTTTCTTTTGCCTGTTTTTTAAAAGTGAATTGAAGATTGGATATTGATTTCCAAAAAATAAATGTTTCATTTTTTTGGATTTCGTAAGATCCGAACCTCCGTTCACTGTCTCTGGCCGCTGAGATTTGCGACGCGCTATACCGCTGCGCCACTGGACGCTCGTGTGAGGTTGTGAATTTAGCGTTTTATTTTAGAACCGAAGACCCGTCATATAATAAATTGTAGTGACGCATTTCCGTTCCATCCAAATTTCAAATCACTAACGGGGGTAAAGAAGTTTCACACAAAAAAATACGCACGGATTACTGTACAACGAGCATAGTTATTTGATTTTTTGAAGTGAATAATTCTTAAGCACCGTTGTGATTTGAAACTTGATGAAACAAAAAACAGCGACACTAAAATGCCACAACACATACATCTATAGGATGTAGCCTGCGAGAGAATGAGATATTATAATCGGTCTCCTCTTTGTGCGGTTCTTCGTAGCCTACCCACTCTTGTTTACTTTAGTTTTCTGAAGGTTTCACTTCTAGTTTTTTTTTATAATTTAAAAACAAATTCTTTACATAACTGGCCATAAAATTATTTAAATTACTAATTTTAATAAAATAGGTAAACTTCTCTTGAAAGTTTAAAAATAAGGTACTTACACTATTCTGCTCCTTTTAAAAAGACTAAAAAAATATGTGAAGTTTTTAGAAACTCAAGTTTTTAATTTTGTTAACAAATTAAAAGAATAAATCCTCAAAGTTTCTTAATTTTTTACGTTTTAGTAATAATATAGATAAAATAAAAAAATTTAATCAGAGTTTACAGTTCACAGGCAAGTGAAACTTTCACCCACAAAAATCTCATCCAAAAGCACCCTTGAGGTGATTTATCACAAAAACGGCGCTCTACAAATTGTCCAATTATTATTATTATTATAAAATTATTAATAGGAGCCTTGAAAATATCTCATAATCAAAGCGGCAAATGATACTTCGTAGGTATTGTAAGTAGGTGGGTCGTTTTCAAATTTTGCGCAGGTAAATGATGCTTGGATTCAAAGTTTTTAATATTATTCCAAACTCTTATTTTACAAAACAATACAATTCTATTATCAGTAGTTTTATGTAACAGAGTGGTAACAGTCTTTGAACGATTTATGTCAATTAAATCGCCTGGATCGGGACAATTCCTGGTTGTACAAGATATTCACACTAAGCAATAAGAAATTATGGTAAACTCGAATAGAAAATACTAATTACTTACCCAATAATGTCGGTAACAGAGTGGATGCTGGACTATCTTTGACGCCGCGTGGCCGGCTGGCTACCATTGTAATCCCCTCCGCCCTTGCAGACGCGTTCATAATAATGATGGACACTACACTACAACTGACAGAGCTTTGCGTGCGACCTCTGTATTTCTTCACTGATTTTTCTATTGTGACAGAGTGGTACTATTACTTTAGACGATTCGTGGGACAAAACTTTGAAATCATATTTATGCTAATTTTATGACAATCTAGTGTATGACTGCATTTGATGCAATATCATAATGTCTTTTATGAAGTACGCCACGAATGTTTAAACATTGTACATAACAGGAAAAAAAATCAGGCTTATTTATATTGTACTGTTACTTGGGACACAAGAAAAATGTATGAAAAACAACTCTGTTACGAAGAATGACCACATTCTTATGACTAAAAAATAATAGAATTGATATATTTATATAGTAATATTTTAAAATTATAAGATCTTGAATGTAAGGTTTCATTCTATCTAATTCTCTCGCGGGCTAAATCGTATAGATATATATGTGTTTGTCTCTTTTTAGTATCGTTTCTGTTTAATCGAGTTTTGTCGAGTTTCAAATCACAACGGTGCTGCCACTTCAAAAATATATCCAACAATATAAAAAAATAAAAAAGTTTTAAAACTTAACCTAAAAAAAACGTGTAAAACTTCGTGAGCGGAGCTACGAAGTATCTTCAGCATAATATCAAAAAATTAGGGTGGTTTGAGAAAATGTTTTTTCCGCCTCGTCGCCACTGTGCGGCGTGGTGTCTCGACGGTTAGCGAGTTAGAATATTCTTCAGTGATAAATTAGATATGAAGTCCGATATTGAAGCGACTACCATTAAATAATAATATATTTACTTTTTTTTTTATTAAAATGTTGCCACAAAGGGAATTTGCGATTATTGAAGAAATAATATATTTATGTGGGAATCTTACCATTTTCATAAATAAGGGGAAATATAGTATGAACTATGAACAAATAGATCGATGTGACTGAGAATCTTGGAGAATGTCGTCATTCTCAATGTAGGTACTGTTTCATAGTGCTTTCACACAAACAAAGTATTGAATTCCGTAATGTGTCTTTAGAAAAATATTCTTTTGTGACCATTACGTTGTAAAGTCTGATGTTGAAGAGTTTAACATCAATACACGTAAACATGTATTGTTTAGAGTCTATCAGACTCTTCACAGTACGGACATTTTAAAACTGAACTGTCTGCAAATATAATATGCGTGTATCATTTCATTTTCACAGATGAAGGAAAAATGGCAACTTTGAAGAAAGAAACTGATGAGACGGAGAATCTTGAAGAACTGAACTGATTTGTGATCATTCTTAATGCGTATTTCATGGTTTGTGAAAATTATTGACAGAAAACAATAAAACGTAGAATAAATAAGAAAAAAGAAACCTAAATAACAAAACATGATAATCGTTCATTATTAAAAGCATCATATAATGTTGTACGGGGTGCGATTGAATAAATAAGGTAGGTACTGTCAGGAAGCCGATTATGAGGGAGACGCTTGTATGATGATTTTGATAAGTATGTGGATCAGTGGTGGACGAAGATAAATAATTAAAGAATATTTTGTTATGTGATGGAGATGTTGAATAATTATTAATGTTGTTATTATATTTATTAATTTTGCTGTGATTGTTAGTATACTACTCCATTTTTTAAGTAAAAACTTCTTTAGCAACGTTGTGATTTAAAACTCGATGAAACAGAAGTGAGTGACACTTAAAGGAGACAAACACATACATCTATAGGATTTAGCCTGCAAAAGAGTATGAGATAGCAATAAAATATTTAATTATTTCACAGGTACTCTTCCAACATAATACGACAAATCCACGGTCCACGCAAGTCTCCTTTAGTATATAAGTATTATTAATTTTTTTTTTAATAAAAAGACAAATAACTTTGTTTACATCACTTTTAATGGTACACAATCAACATGTTTCGTAAACAATGTTTACTTCATCAGGATCAAACGTATACTGATGAAGTAAACATTGTTTACGAAACATGTTGATTGTGTACCATTAAAAGTGATGTAAACAAAGTTATTTGTCTTTTTATTAAAATAAATAATGCCATCACAAAGTGAAAACCTTTCCGAAGAAGTTTTCTTCGAAAAATTATTTTTTTTGTAAAATCAATAACCAATCTTCAAGCCACTCCAAAATGCACAGGCAAAGAAAACATAAAAGAAAGCGACATCTAGCGACTCCAAAGAAGAAAACACAAATACTAATAAGATGACCAAATTTATAGAAAAATGCGCACTGGAATTCGGAGAAAAATACATGGAAAAAATCATCCTTCATATTTTTAAAAAAGTGCTGTGTAGTCTTCCCACTTTTGTCTGCTTTAATTCTGAAGGTTTCGTGTTCTGTTTTTTTTTATTTTTTTATTATTTGGTTGTAATGTTTTACCATCATGAAATTTGTCTAAAATCACAGATTTTGGTGGGCCTATTTCTTAAATAAGGCATCTGCCATAATGTGCCATAATTTGTGATATAGGAGATGTTCAAAGAAGAAATTGCAAGTGCTTTTGCTGTACCAATGGTTCGTAGCAAATGCGTTCGTGGGGGTTTGCTCGGGGCCCACAATTTAATCAATTATATCGAATTCGTAACTATAACTCACTAACAATAACTGATTATTAACTTCCCCAGATATCCGTCTAGAAACTTCTGAAATTTTATTAATAGCTTTAGAGGAAATATCAATTTTCTAGAGCTGCCAGGGTGAATTCGACCGTAGGTCCGTCCAAACGGGTTGTGTCGAATATTGTGTACATGCCTTCTTTACTTACTTCATTAGGATTCCGACTTTATTTTAGGGTAATTTGTTGCCTTAATAGCTGAGGTGTACCCGGCGTTGCTCGGGGTTATGAATGGTTCGTGTTGTGAAATTCTTGTGTACCTGAAAACTGTAGTTTTAAGGCAGAAAAACATTATCATAACGATTGAACTGGGAGGTACTTCATGTACCTCCCAGTTCAATCGTTAACAACGACACTCACGCAAAGGGCCTATTTTCCCTCTGCTCAACTGAAGATACACCTCGTGTACCTTCCAGTTCCACCGTAATTGCAACACTAAACACTAACTTAAGGCGATCCACTAGTACAGGAAAAAATCGAAATCGGAATTCACGCCCTTTTATGGGAGGAGTTTAAAAATACTTGAGAAAAATCTTTTGGAAAGGTTGGATAAGATATTTGAGATTTTTTTTTTACATGTTGATTTCGTAAAGGCCTGTAAAAAACATTAATTCCTTTTTTATGCATTGTTTATTGTAATAAAACGGAATTTTTAAATTGATTTCACGAAAATACGCGGCGCGGAGCATAACACGTTTTCTCTCCGCTCCGTTCGGAGGAGAAATGACAGAAAATCGGGGCGGCTGCCAGTCGTTCTTCGGTGGACAGTATAAGGTTCACTTTGATATAACAAATTCGTCGACTGCCGTATTGTCGCCGTGATGTCAGAAAATACCAACGCGAAAATGCATATTATATTTTATTTTGTGAGGTTCGGGCGTAAATATCATTTTTTTCGCGATAATTATATATGAAACTGAATTTGCCACATTATGCAATAAAACCATTTCCGAAAAAGATAAGTAGGAGAGTTTTCAGTTAAAAATGTTTTTTATAGACCTAATACTTTATTTTTTTCTAAGCTTATTAAAAGACTTATTAAAAGAAAATGACCGATATTTTAAAGGACCAAGGTATGTTCTACACGCAGTATTTAATTGAAGCATCTATAATACTTCTAAGCGGTCAAATTTTCAAAACTAAAACATACGATTTTGTATGATTTTGCATTATTTAGTATGGCTTCATCTTAAGAATTGGAAAAAAAACTTTTTTTTCTCTTGATCGTTTCTTCTCCGGACATCCTCGACATCTTCTACCATTCACTTCCACATCATATATTATCCTTACATCCCTTACTTCGATCATCCCACAGCTTTACCTTACATAGGTGTTTGTCTTCCTTGGGCGTCCCCGACTTTTTCTACCATTCGCTGCTATGTATATGTAATATTGTTACTATTATTTACTTAAATTGGACTCTTATGTACAAACATAAGAGAGAGAAAATTAAGGTAGATTTACCATAAATAATAATATTATAAACATACCTAATGAAATTGAAAGAGATCTTTTTTATCGGACTCCATACGTCTTGCGACCCAAGCGTCTTTTCAGAAAAGTGGCTGTATGAGCGAACCTTGTTAATATACATTTTCTACGAACCTTGGTGGTAATCAAAGTTCGACTTTTTATGAATTTTTTCCTACTCGCAATGATTTTCGATTAGAAATATGATTCAGACGTATCTTGTGTCATGACGTCAATAACTGCTTGAAAAACCTCATGAATTCATATATCAAATTACCCGCAAACTCTAGCGGCTAAAAATAAAGAAAGAAATACTCACTTTTGGTGGTTTTTACCTCTTATTATTTGCATCCCAATAAATAACAAGTCAAAAACAACAGTTTTTGAAAATTGATGTTTTAGAAATTTTCCTAAACGTGGGTTATTCCTTAAGAAAAATGGTGCAAAACATTTCAGCCATTTATCTCAAAATTTCATTTTTGAGATATTTTTGGTTAAACTATAACTAGCTGACCCGGAGAACTTCGTACCACTGCAAAATCAATAACTGTTGCGTTAACTTATTTCTAAATTAAATTCATTTTTTTACTAAGTTAAAAATTACACAATGAAGCAATTATCGATGCGCAACTGTCCGTGTTTTGTTTTTGTCAGTATCAGAGATGGCGTTGTGTACGGATTTATATTTTCTGTGATTTTTTTACTTTTCCACTTACTTACGGGAATTGCGTTTCATTTTCATTATATGTGTGAGGGAGATTTATTATAATTATTAGATTTTTTTCTTTGGAGGGGTGCAAAGTGCACACATACCTTCACCGTTTGTCTCATTTTCGACTGTTGACATTTAGTGTGCAAGAAAAAGGGATAGCATTATATGTTTCAGAATAAAAGCAAAACAATCAGCGCATTGACATTTGACCTTTTTGAATTTTTGGAATTCACTCACTATTCAATACCTATTATACTTATCACAATATTGCTGCAGCTCTTTCAAAAGATGAGAATTCGTTCCACACAAAATGTATGAGGAAAAGAATTTTCTTCATAATTTTCTTTTTCGTGAATATATCCGATGTTTTAATTGCTATTCGGAGCGGAGACAAATCCAACAAATCAAAGATCATAAAAATGGGTCCAGTCGTTCTTGAGTTATAAATGGTGTAACTAACCCGACTTGGTTTAATATATTAAGATTGACGCGAATTATTTTTCCTTGATTTTTAAATATTACAATGAACGTTTGGCCCAATAACTATTTAACTAAACAAAGCGGATACTTATACGCCACTCGGTAAGTTTTACCTTTGTATTTTACAAGTAAAAAATGATCATGTTGGATAAGGTAAGCAGAGTTTACCAATTTTATAACATTGCTTATTAATTTAATGCAAGTCAATTAATAATTTTTTGCTGTGAATATAATATCGTTAGGTAACCTACTTCTTTAGGAAAACAATCAAATTTCAGAAAAAATTTGGGAACCAAATAACTAAATTTAAGAAAAGAATCCAGTCGAGTTGGTGAATATTCGATACTTTGATCACAACCATGCATTTTTTTTAAATAGTCATTAGGTAATTTTGAAAAATCACAACGCTGCCAAAAATGTTTTTACTTTAAAAAGATTTATTTTGTCGGTATTGTCTAGAAACGGGCGGTCCGTTTGTTAGATTCCCATACATTAACAAATGGATTGCAATCTTTAGAGCACAGGCGTCAGGTGGGAATGCTGTCCGTGTTCTATCGATATTTCAATGAAAGATGCTCCGACGAACTATCGTCATTGATCCTTTCGACAACGGTGCACATAGAGGGAACAAGCCAAACGCCCGCTTAAAATGTGTACACGATTTACATTTGTTACATAAGAACGGGTCATTTCTATAAGACTTGTTCATGAGTTCAATAACTCGGCTGTAGAATGATGTACTGATCTCTGTGTTTCCTCCCTCAGAGGAAGAAGTGAACATGGGGCTCTTCAAGATCCATGTTCATTTCATCCTCACCTCATAAAGACTACGTATTAAAGAAGCAAGACACATGTTATGTACAAACTTTTGTTATTCTGCATAATCATGGACAAAGATTTGTTAGATATACATAATTCAAAATAATATAATATTTCCTTGCCGATAAAGAATCATAATTGGGAGAATGTCAAAGTTATCAGCTGATAAGATCCTGTACAAATACGTCCGTTGAAAAGTGAACAAAACGACGGACAAAGGGTATTTCCAAATCAAAACAATTTCATCAAATCAATGCTCCATTTTCTAGAATCTAGATTCTAGAGTGTAAAATGTACACAGGATGTCACTCATTTTTCAATTTTCTTGGGCGTGGTTGTTCGGACCACAGTTGTGGCGTAGGACAATAATTAACGTAGGTATGGAACGTAGATACTACGTTGCTGGGTGAGTTATACTTATTATATAAAATAATAAAATATAAGAAAAAGATCGAATAACTAGTTTACCAAAACCAACCAAAGTCAGTTACATGAATAATACATTGTTGGATTACTTCTTTAACGAAACTTTCAAAGTACGGTAAGTGGAAGTTGGGTATCTTGCATGACGAAGTTTTGCCAACAAACGTGTCACCAGCGCGCAGGGTAGGCATAATGCACAACTGTCCCTGCATCCGCCGCTGCAGTATGCCTGCGCCTGCATTGGGAACGAGAGCGTCCATATTTCCCCACAGAACAGAGTTGAGAGACGTAGGTAATTACGTCGTTATTCCGTGGGGAGGCCTTCCGTCGAGTAATCACCGCTAAACTGCGGCGGTGGCCAACTAAAGTGGTCGCCAAATGAAGTTTGAAAGTTTGAAATTTATGCCTTTGTCAGCCGTATAGGTAACGCAACGAAAGATGAGCACAATAAAAATGCTTAGAATTGATGTATTGGTCTATCTGTGTGAACGTCAAGCGACGCCCACTAATAGATAAGGTTCTCTGTCTTGCTTACGCTCACTTATTGTAACTAGTTAGAAGAGAGGCAAGTTTTAACGACACCCTTACGGACTACACTTATGGGGTGTCCTATTCATTCAGTTCGTAATTTGATTTAAACATTCGTGCACCTACATATCGCAAGTGAAATAATTATTAATATTTAAATTTGAAATAATAAATAATTTTCATTATTTTTAATTCGAATCTTTATTAGTAGATTTACAGAGTGTTTTTAAAGTGTGCAAGTGTAATATTTATTACGACATCATGGAGTCCTGTTTCAAAACGGGACGTGGCAAATCACTGAATGGACAAAGTCGTGAAATTTAATTCCGCGTGTTTAATTATTTTATGCATAATATAAAAAACGGTGGCCAATTTTTAAGCATGAATGACTTAATAAGTGGCATAGGTGAACTTTTAGATGATTCTGACTAATGTGCTAAAGGTCCAGTGGGATATTCTAGGAAACAATATATCTTTGGAAATGTGGGTTAGTTATACTTCTAGGAAATATATCAAATTAACATTAAACATGCTTTGTAAAATAAATATTTCTGGTCAGAATAATAATTATTCTCCGAAAAACAATTAGGTGCCTATAAATTTCGATTGCCGTAATTTCCGTGAATTAGGGTCATTACCAATGGAAGTTTATTATTTACAGTATTCTTAAATAAATGGCTAAGAATTATTAGCAATACCATTGTCTTTTTTTATGAATACCTACCAATTTGAATTCAATCCTGAAAATTATCTAATTTACTTAGTTTAGAAAAAAAATGATAATCTTCAGTATTTCAATAAAGATGTTGTAAAACAAAATAAGTTTTATATGACCGACTTAAAAACGCTTTGACTTCGAATTCTCAATTGTGAAATAATCATTAATTGTTTTTTTTTTAAAGCCTAAAACGAAACACGCTGTATGAAAGTTTTGCATCTGTGTGAGTACTGTGATGAAGTCAACTTAACTTGCGAGACCTATACCACAAGAAGGTATTAAGTCGTATACAGGTTAATAGGGGACGTAACTGGCTTACTTTAACTAGTGATTGTGACATTATTTGGAGTAAAAATGAAAAATGAAATTTTGATCTGCGGTGTTATTTAAAAAAAAAAATTTCAACTAAAACATTAAAAAATGTAGTGTATCTAAAAGCTTCCTGTCTTGTCACATAGATGTCCGTAAATCTGTAGTATATCAGCAGGATTGGGTTCCCGGTACATTTATTTTCACAGATACCTAAATTTCTAAGCATTTACTTTAAAATTATCATTTTTTTTCTTGTACTTATTGATGTTATACAGCATTTTTGTTTATATAACCCCCACACAGGCAGTGCCTTAGTGCGTTCCCATTACCTACTTTTGTCTATTATATATTTTTTTATTGCTAACTATTACAATATTACTTGTATCTTATGTTTACATCTTAACCTATTTAGAATACATGTAAAATTAGTTTTGAAATGTGTATATGTAGATATTATGGAAAAAAATAAAGAGAAAAAAAGGATACCAGAAGGCCGAGGCCATCTGAACCCACAAAAGACAGGGGCCACACTGACCACCAGATCAATTTTAGCAAACTCTTAGTTAGGTCGTCTATACCGTAGTCACCTCCTTGTAAATTGTTCAAAAGAACTACATTTCTTTTAAGTAAAATCCCCTCCTTCCATGAAGTGTCGGAGATCTCACAACAAAAAATCACTTGTGAGAACACAATAAAAAATCACTAGGTGTTGGACAGATATGGTCATGGTGAGGGATTGGGCGGATACTCGGCTGAGTGATAGAAAAAGATAATGTAAAAAAAAATAACCAAACATGTTATGAATAACTGTTTAAAGTGAGTGATTTGCCTACGTTTCATTATATATAATATTTAATATATGTATATAACCAAATGATTCTAGGTAATTTCTAGGTAGGTATAGCAAAAATATAAATGTTTCTACAATATCAACGAATAATACGTATAACGTATCATTTTTGTTGTGGAGGATATTTTCAGAGTAGCCTTTGTGTCCACCGTTCATTTTACAATATTGATTAAATGGTTTTAGATAGGTAATATATGAATACTCAAGCACCAATATATTTCCAAACCTCTCTCTCCCCCCTTCACACATCCCCATCAATGTATGCCTACCACAACACGGGTATGGTATGGTTCTTAAAAAAATTGCAAAAACCGGAACGTATAAACATTTATGAAATAACAAAAAATATAAAAATATATAAAAAAAATCATTGCGGCTCATAACGTTCTTCAATTCGGATCACAACCTCCAGTCAGAATGAGATAATGAAGATCGGTATGTAATTAGTCAAAAGGCAATTTTAAAATGCCATAATGACCTTATTAGAAAAAAATCGCATTGGTAGGTGTGTTGATTGAAATGCCGCTTACAGTTGCTTCCTTCCTTTTCCATAATTCGTGGCTCGGCTCGCGTTCATGTTCGTACAGCATTAAGCTGCGTAGAAACAAGCGAGCCGAACCACGAATTATGGGAAAGGAGCGAAGCAAACGCAAACGGCGCGAAACGCAGCTGCTTGTGTTTGCTACGTTCCTTTCATATAATTCGTGGATCGGATCACGTCTCGGTTCACAAATGTAAACGCATATACCAAAGAGTCACATATCTTTGAATTTTTAATAACTTAAAATATCGAACCCTTCCTCGATCATTATTGTAATCATTTGCAGATGGATCTCTTCTCTCTACCAGAAGAAGGAAAGAACGAAACAGCCAAAGGGTATATAGTATAAATAGCAAAGTGCTGCCATGAAAATAAGAATTGTGAGAATAAAATCAGAAGAAAATTAAACAGACCTCTTGACTATTGAAATGCTATTATCAGCGACACCTAGTTAGCTGAGGCTTGTGTTGCCTATGCTTGAGGATTCGAAAAATTGCCGCATAAACCTATAAGAAAACAACCATGATATTGACTTTTGTTCTGGAACGGGATTTTCTTTCACTTCTATTCTTTATTTGCTGATTTTTGAAAAGAAACCTATGTTGGCCTACGAAGATTCATGAAAATATACACTTAATTTCCTATTTATTAGTATTTTATGCATTTATTTTTATTGTCTTGTACGTGCGTTTTATTATTTTTACACACATCCTAATATATTACTATTTTTTTCATACACATCCTAAGATATCATGATTTTTTTCTGAAAGACGTTGGTAAATATTTGATCGCATTCACGTACATTTATCATTGTTTTAATGGTCTAGCATTAACTGCTAGATTAATAAAAGGTATTTATTGAGTATTGTTGAATTTACGATTTTCCTTAATTGCAAACAATGACAAGTTATACGCGTATCACAATAAATTAACATGATCAATATTTTATAGTAAAACATTGTCTTGCGAAGTAGTCCGTGTCCAGGTTACGCGTGCAGAGTCTGAAAATCTGCGTATATCCAATAAATTAAAAAAAAAAATATTTTGCGATAATTTTTTCAAACATATTTGCTTTTTTTTTTTACTTCAATCAATGCCATAAAAATAATATGAGCTTTATCTAACTATCCTAAGCACTCTCTTTAGGGTGAATTGCCATAGATAAAAAAAAACTGTCCCAAGAACATATGTATTTAGGATTGAATTCGAGCTTAGTAGTTCCATTGAAATTGCTCGGCTTTTATTTAAAGTGCCGCCAAGGACGTTGGCAATTCGCTCCATAAGATAATTGCTTCGCTGTCCCTTAGAATGGAGTATATTACAATATGTTGCGATCTAATGCTTTGTAGAAGCTTAAGTCGAAACTACTAATTTTGTAAATAATCAAACATAACTTGAACTTTTTTTAACAACCAAATATATCTATCAATTTTTTATATAGTTAGCGACTCTCAAGCATTTTACTGTCCATTAAACGATTCTTAGTGTTATAAAAACTAATTTTTAGAATCAACCGATTTAAGCCTATCTACTTTCCTACCACAGCTATCTAAGCATTTTGCATCATGGATTTGCACAGCAGACCAATTGATATCAAACTCTTTTATAAATAAATAGCTGTTTCCCGGCATGCGTTGCAATGCCATATTTAAATAAATAAAATGTTACTCCCGTGCGTACATTCCCGTGCGTTAACCTCCAGCGTTCCACTTCCACCTTCCCCGCCACCGCTCTCCCGCTCCCCCGTCCCGCCAACCCCCCTTGCACTTCATTTCTTGACTCCTCTCCCGCCCGGCCCGTAGCAGAAACTTTTTTCTAATACTAACATTTTTAAACTCGTGATATCTTTCTAATTAAATATCCGAATTGAAAAATTCAAAAAGTTAAATAAAGGTATTGAAGCTGTCTTGAATTTGAAGTAATTTATTTTGATAAGGATTAACACCAATATACAAATAAAAAGCCTTTTCAAACGGCGACATATTAATTATATTTTTAAAATAAAAGAATACTTATTGTGGCATAACCATAATAGTTAGACATATGCTGTTGCGACCTTTTTTGTAAATAATGATGTGTTCTACAAAGTCGTAGTACATTATTTTATTCTATCATCAATAGTTTTCGCAGCGCACGTGATGTAAAGAATATTTTAGGTAATTTTTTTACACCTTGGGTTGCATTATTGGAGTTTTAGTAATGATCCCTAATTATTTTGAAAATATTATATAGCCTATGTCACTCAGGGATAGTGTAGCTTCCCAACAGCGAAAGAATTTTTCAAATCGGTTCAGTAGTTTCAGAGCCTATTCGATGCAAACAAACAAACAAACAAACCTTACCTCTTTATATAGTGTAGTAGATAAAAACTTTTAATTTAAAAAAAAACGAGCGTGCTTTAGACGTAAAAGAAGTAAAACTTCACTAACTTATAAAAGAAGTGAGAAAGAAAATATGCGCCCGCACTGCTCTCTCTTGCTCCTACAGTTTGATACAGGCAATAGGCCTGCACTGTGTCTTAAGATATACGAAACGTAACTGGCTATGAGAGAAAGAGAGAAAGAAAATGTGTGCTCGCAACTCTCTTGCCCCTACAGTAATATACGAAATGTAACTCTCTCTCTTTCTATCTTCACTAACTTGTATCTATTTATTTATTTATTTATATTTATTTACGCGCTAGTGGGCTTTTACAAGCATAGAAGCAAAAATATAAAAACAATAATAATTATATACTATGTTATTATCTCCCTATCATCTTCCGTCCGCCTCGACCGATCACACTTATCGTAACGCTCTCTTCGCACGCATTCACTAGCTTACTCCCCAAGTCAATCGTGCGTAAAGAAGTTTTACGAGCGAGATTGCTTTTTGAGAAACAAAACATGGAGAAAACCTTAATTTTATTTGTAAAGTGGATATGAAAAGATCACAGCTCATGACGGAAAATACGTTGTGAATTAATAGCATTTCCGTCCACCTTGAAATTTATAAACCGGAAAGTTGTGCGAATTTCAAGTATTTTTGAACTGATTTCTGTTTAGTGATTACGATTTGAATATTTATGATAATTCTCTTCGAATTAATTTGAACACTTGATTCTGAAGTTAATGATTATTATTTAAGAATATTTTATAAGCAAATCAAAACGTTTCTTGTAAATTACGTCCTCAGCTGTTCTGCTTTCGTATTAAAGAGCAGAGGCGTTGAAATGTGAAATGTGAGGTTTTTTAACCTCACACAAAAACTTAGAATCTGGCACACAAAAGTAGTACGACTTCATTTTTTCGACTAGGCGATTATAATACTAACCAGTTACCAATACAATGTCTACTGTGTGAATAAGATTTAGAATTGTTTTTGCTGTCGTGAGTATGTAAGTACTTATACTTTGTACTGATGGAGAGTTTAGTACCTACTTACATACCTACAGATAGTTATGTCCTTTTTAAACTTATTTAATTATTTTTGACCTGCATAGGTTGTACGTATTATGTATGTATATAACTAATCTTTTGTGATCGATGTTGTGAGTATATTTTCCCAAAGTCGAAAGTATGTATTCCAATTTCATCAACACTTAAAACTATGAGTTGTGTAATTCTTTGTTGATTGTGATTAGACTGATTAGATATCTGGAGAGGGGATAGATAATAATACATGTTGTGCAATGTGTATATTATACGGATTATACCTCACCACGAGTACTTTGGTGTAGTAAAATATTATAGTTTTTTAGTTAATGCAGTTTTACGCAGAATTTTTTTGTTTTATTTACTGCTTTAACATAGTACCTCATATAAGATTTGAAATGCGTTGTAACTGAGTTTTTTTTACTATATTTTATTATTTCGTTACTATATTTTAAGTATTTTCAAAATATTTTAAGAAGTTAAATGGAGAGAAATTGAAAAAAAAAAAAAAAAAAAAATTGAATTTTTTTTTAGTACTCTCTATCAGTATATTATTATTATGATATAATATGGTAATACACCAATGGATGTATATTTTTTGTACTTTAGTGTGTTTTTTTGATTTGATATACTAAAGTATTAAAATTAATACGATGTTAGCGCAATATAACATGTTTATCTTTGAACATTATCATATAATGTAACAATGTATTATTTATATAAAGGTGCATAGTTTAATTTCGCATTATCTAACCTACTTACATTAAATTGTTTTTAATTTTCTTTTTCTACCAAACTCCACTTTCCAGAGACTTTTATCTGTATATTATTGAATTATGGTTTATGCAACCTTATAACATGTAATTATTTTAATAAAATATGTATAACTGTTTGTTTTACTAATAAACTGAAGCTACAAAATAAAATAAATAAACGATTTCCGAAAATCTTGAAAATCACACGTATGAACATTTTTAATATGTCTGAAATTTCTTCCCATTATAGTGTGTTTTTAAACTGGGTACAGATAAAAATCTGAGAAGGTCTGATCTGGCGAATTTGTTGTACGGACGATTAATTGGAAGTCCCACGCACGGGAGAGTAGGCTTTGCCTTTGTGGATTTTTTAAAAGCATTATTTTGTATTTGAAAACTATTCCAATGTATCAAAAGCTTTCAATAAAATAAAACAATACATTTTTTTTTTAATTGTTAAATGAAATTAAAAACGAAAAATGTATCAAAAATACGTGTACCCATATATTCTAAGCACCTATTTATACTAAACCAATAAATAAATAATATAATTTTTCCATCAAATAAATAATATAAATTAAATACCGTTTTTCATTATAATATAATGAACTTGTTAAAACTGTCCGAAGAAGCGAAGCTAGCCGTCCATAATTGAGTACTGGTAACTACCCTTATGTATGGCAGTGAGGCATAGAACTGGCAGAAGAAGGATGAAAGTAGACTGAATGCTGTAGTGAGATCTGCTGAAATGAGATCCCTGAGGCGAATGTGTGGTAAAACCATGTACGATCGTGTGAAAAACGTGGAGATCGCAAAGAATGCAAAGCTGATGTAAGCGTAATGTGTAAGACTAAGAAAGGGACGCTCCGATGGTTTGGGCTTATAGAGCGAATGAACGAGGAAAGGAGTGTAAGGAGAATAGGTATATGACGCAAATGTGAATGGTAGAAGAAGTCAAGTATACCCAGAAAAGACATGGCACGACCAAGTGAATCAGATACTTGAGTTTTTTTTTTATTTTGGTTTTTTTATTTAAGCGACTATTTAAAATAATTCCATAAGTATTTAATATATAATGGTTATGTAAGATATTGTATTTCTTAGTCCTCCTCACTAGGGGTTCCTGTGCCGAGGCGGACTAAAATTGTTTAATTACAGTTTATTTGTCTTCTATGTCGTTTTTAGTGTCTTCATTAGGGTGTTTTCGTTGACCTCTTTCAGCCATATTTTTATTCTTGATTTGTACCTACTCATTAATTTTTTTTATTAGTTTTATGTCTTGGGAAAGAATGTTAAGGAGTTTAGTTGCAAAATAAGTGTAGTTTCTTTGTTCGAATGTGGTTTTATAACTTGGAATGTATTTTATGTCATTTTTATTTGGATGGATACGCTGTCTAGTAGAGGATTCAGTATTTTTGAATAGCTTCAATAATATTTTTTTGGCATATATTATTTGTACATTTGGTACGTCAAAGCTTTTGGCCCATGTCAAGAGTTAGATTAATAGAAGGATATGTATGAGACATTGTATGAATGTAAACGAGGCAAGGAGTGTGTGCAAAGACCGAGTTGTTTGACGGTTCGTCCTCTCTGCCTACCCCTGCGGGGAAATGGCGTGATGGTTAGTTAGTTGTTATTATTATTATGGTTCTAATAGTCGTACAAATACTATAATTCCGTGTAAATACGCTTTCACGCTAAAAGCTCGAACTACGGAGCTGTTGCGCTTATGCCAACAATTTGAGGTCATATTTGTATATCCGCCGGCAGTGCACCGCTGCAAATGTGGTGTTAATAGAAAGCCAACATTGGTGCAAATGGCTCGTTTCAGACCCCACCAAAAGGCAGACTTGGTTCCTACTGCCCCTGAATAATTCTGGTCATCCATCATCAGAATTCAGAGCTCCCACAGAAGTTGTGCCAATGCACTGAACGAATAATCCCGCGAGAATTGTGATTCATACCGATTTGAAATTTGATGTTACCAATTGAGCCCTTGCCCAGAATAATCTTGTATCCAACTGAGTTATTGATGGAACAATTTTGGATTATTAAAGTACGGACTAAAGTAATTTAAAATAGGCCTGTGGCAGCACTTTAAAGATATTGGTTTATTGAAAAAAGATGTGTATATGTCAAAATCACGGAGTGTAGTTTAATTCATGGGATTTATACAGTGGCGGCTCCTCCCAAGGGGACCGTAGGGACAGTCCCCACCAGTTATTCCAGAAACATGCTTAGAAAAAAATGACAATTCTTTGTGTTCACAAAAAAAAAATTAATGCGTTCTCAACGTAAAAGTAATTAACAGTTGCAGAAATATAATCTAAAAAATTAATTTGGATAATTTTTAGGCTCGAAATTTGAGGAGCTTCTGCGGGATGTCCTCAATCTGGGTATAAGATTTAAAACTAATTTTCTTATAGGTATATTTTAAACATTTATCAGAAAGTTTTACAAAACACGAAAATTCGTAGGAGCACATGACAAACGCAAACAACTCAATTCTTTTTTTGGTAAAACAAAAACAACATAAAAAAACATGAAAATATCTAGTATGTAGCATTCTAGAAGGCATCATTGAGTGAAGCAGACTAAAAAAATACATTTTTGGAATAATACCGTGTGTGAAATTTTCATGCACGACATTTTACAACCAATTCAAGAATCGTAGGTTTATTATATTTTAAATAAATTAAATGTAATGAAACATGACTGGTGAAACAGAAGAATATTTGGGGATACAACATTCTTCCGGGCAAGGTCTCAATTATTACATAATACCTCTCTATTCGTTAATCCGAGACGGGCCAATGAATTTGATTCACTGTTCAAGAAAGAATTTCGAACTATGAAAATATATGATTATTTTTTTCTATAATTGTAAAAAATTGGACTTCTTCTGGTACACGGATACGCCCAAGCTGCCCACAATATACTTCTATCGGTTTATCCCTTCGGTGGCTCTACGTACTACGTATTGCGCAGGGGGACGGAGCGATGTGTGATTGCAAGCCGGTGCAGGCTAGCGACTAAATAATCGACGAATGCTCGCTTCACACTTTCCTGTTGCATCCTTGGGATACCGACTGATTCATAGATGATGATATTTAATCTGGATGGTTCCCCACAATACGCATTGACCAAAATATGAGAAGGAACAATTAGCTTGTAATTATTGGTAATCCTCCATACCCCACTACGGAGTAAGAATGGTAGGTATAACCAACACATTTACACAAATGAAACAAATACCATTGAAAAATTATGTTTTTTTCAGTTAACAATACTGTTAATTTATATTTTATTAAAGTGAAAACTTCTTTATCACCGTTATGATTTGAAACTTGATGAAACGAAAAAGAGACAATCACACACATCTACAGATTTATAACCGAGGGAATCAGATAGCAATAAAATATATATTATTTAATTCACGGGTACTCGGTTCCAATAAAACCGATAAAACCACAGTCTCATGCAAGTCTTCTTTGGTGTAGTGGTATAAAGCACCTGACTAACCTCTGCAGACATTTAGCGGACCAAGATTTTTATCCTACGGAATAAAAAAAAACATATTTTTTGTAAAATCAACAACCTATCTTCAAACCACTCCAAAATAAACAGACAAAATAAAACACAAAAAGCGACATCTAGCGACTCCGAAGAAGAAAATACTAACAAGATGACCAAATCATCCTTCAACATCGATTAAAAAAGTCCTTCATTTTCTCCCCGCTCTTGTCTTCTTTACTTTTTCTGAAGGTATCACATAAAAAACATAACAGGTAGGTAACCTAACGCTAACATAAAATAAAATAGAATAAATAAATCACATAAATAAGTAGAATTGAGAATAAAATCAAATTAAAGTGTCGGCCATAATGCAGGCCGACGCATCATCTGCATTCATCACCCATTGAGTGGTGAGCTAAGTCACTCGGATGGAGCCACTGACAATGACATTGGTTGACTTCCGTGTCCTGTCCTAGATGACTAGTCGGTGATGAAGTAAGCCGTGGAATGAGTGCACCTTCCCTTCAGTGAACATCTTGGGGCACTGCAGAACCTTGCGAGTTGCATAAGTTGCCGGTATGCATTGTTGTGGATAACTTCAGCTCGTACCATTGCGATTCTGGGTATTGTGTACACAGCTCAGATTTATACAGGACAGTGCAGTAAATTTTGAAGAGTAACCGGAAAATTATTATGAAAAAAAATTAAAATTAAACATCAAACGTGAATGTTTTTGTGATACTTACACCATCATTTCAACAACGGGATTTATGGCGCCATCTTGGGAATCCCAATTTTCAATATGAGCGGCGGGTATGGGTACGCCACCCGGGAACCATTTATTGGATAACCAACACCCCTGACATACACAGGTCGCCTCAAGTTGTTCGCTGTGTTTGGTGACATAGCAGAGGCGCTCGGGTTCATGGAATGAGTCTTAGCGGCGGATTTAGTGAGTGGTGGAATCGGAAGGGGCTGGTTCTCGACCCATCGACAGTGAATTTATACGTCCGTCACTACTGGACATATCGACCTCCAGATTCCTACCCACCTCTCATAGCTTTTTTCCTTTCCAGAACTTCGTCCCCTACCTTTCAATAACACACAGCACCCCCAAAGATGACCGGTTTTAACCGGTCGGTGGTTGAGTGGGCATCGCGTTTGGGTCCCACCCGGTTCCGATTCGATTCCTCTGCTGGCCAAGTCCTTCATCACGACTCAGGCAACATTTTTCGCTTACTATGGTGGCAGTAGGATATTTTTAAACATTGTTGCGTTATTGGTAATCCTGGAATGCTTGTATTTCTTTTAAAAAAATGATGTACTTCCTGAGGGATTATTTCTCTTCAGGGGCTCTTGTATGGAGCTAATGTACAACAGACGGTAAATACATGCTTTGGACAAAGGCATTATAAATATCATGTTATAAAAGCATTCAACAGTCTTACCCTTGAAAATAAAATGGAAGAAAACAAAAATAAATTCGTACTCAAAATTACAAAATGGATTAAAGAACAAAAAAGATAATATTATCAAAATTTCAAAACAAAATTAGAATAAAACACATAACTACACGTAACACTCAAAACCAATATAAAACACAACACATAATTTATACCGATTTTAAATTTATTTAAGTAATAAAATAATTCATTTCAACTATAATTTTACCTTTTTTAGTTTATTTTGTTTTACAAAATGGAGGCCTCAGCACAGGTGAGCTACCCAATAAGGCCGACATTGCTTATTATAATTGAAATGTAAGATATTATATCAAATAAATAAAAAAATTTAAAAAATATTTTTTTCTCGAGGTTTGATCATGTTTTTCTTACAGTACTTTATGTCTAACCACTGGAGTGACAGCGCAATTTAAAACTTTTTCCTCCGACTGCCCGAGATTTTTTGGTATACATTTTGAATATTTTCTAGCCATCATTAAAAAAATCTACATCCGATTTTTAATATGGAGACCAAACTGATTATTGTTTTATATAGCCATCCATCTTTTATCGATTATCACATATTCGTAGGAATTATAAAACAAATATCATAAAATCGTAAACTTCTACTTAATACTTACAAATGAAGGAGACTTTGCCAAAATTGGCAGCAAAGCAATCCGAGGTATTTAAATAGTGCTTCGTGGCAAAAAGCGCTCTAGTTGCTAACAAAAGTGTATGTGAGATCAATAAATCGATGTGTTAAAAATCGAGGGTTAGATCACTTTTAAGCTAATGTACTGTACAGTGTACATATGTCTTTTTCAAACGCGCAGAAGGGCTGAGTTATAACGAGTGATGAGACAATAATCACCATGACACAAAGCATAGCAGACGTTAATAACATACATCATAATAATACGTAGGTGCCATACCTACTACCTACTGCGGATTGCATAAACTAGTGACGTACGGCGAACATTAAAAGCGGGGGGAAAGTCAATAAAAGGCTTGACGCATGGACATACAAATAGATGGACCTGCCCTAAGTGATAAAAGGCGTATTATTTCCCCCTCCCATTGGAACCATTTTATCGGAACCGGCTGGGCTTGCGAGGGCCTTGCGTGAATCTAAAAAATGTGACGTCATCATTCTTGTCCGGACTAGTGTCGAGCTCTCATCGGTATATTTTATGAAATAACACCGCAAAAATGGTGATTTGTGTTATTAAAACATGTAAAAATAGAAGTGAATAAGATAATGAACCCAATTTTCGTATTACATTCCATAGGTAAGCATTATTTTAGGCTTATTCAGATCATATAATATGATAACACATCAAGATACATGGCGACGCGAAACACAAAGCCGCTGTTTCATTAAGATACATGGCGACGCGAAACATAAAGCCGCTGTTTACTGTGGTAAGTAAATTATGAAGCATTTGTAAAAGTGTCTCAACTAAATACGGAAACAAAATATTTCACTCCGCAAATAAGTGAAACTTTTCATTGCCAAATTTGGACTTCAGATATTTGTTCATATCGTGGCAAGCAATTCGCGCTCCCATGTAAAAAGGTCGATTCATTAAAAAGCAGATATTACTTTTAAGAACTAAATAGTCATATTATATAATGCGAGATGCCTATATACTGTTAGATTGATTTATTGGCGAATCACAGTCACCGTCCCTCTCTTCGCCACGCCATGCTTAGTTTTTACCCCTCATCTGTATGTTCTGGTCTATCTATTTGAATATCTATGGCTTGACGTAAATAATATATGTAGTAGGTTGGTGCCACAATGCGGGAGTAACTAAATCAAATGGTGACCGTACAACTCAAAAAGGTGCCACTTCTTCAGTCCTTTGAAAAGTCATTCAAAGCCTTGAAAAAAGAACTAGATTATAGAAGTTACGTTAGGTTAGGTTATGGGGGGTCTATGTAAATTGACCGAATTGCAATTTTTCAAAATCAATTTTTCGAATTCAATTTTTTTTACATGAACCTCACACAGGAGACCTTGAGGAATATAATTTTCCTCAAGGATTATTCCATCTTTGGGGATGCTAAGTGAAGGGTTTTTTTAGGGAAAGGAAGGAGAGCTAAATCACCAAATGTAGCGAACCACTCGGGGTGACCTATGGCAGAGGTGTTGGTTATCCAATAAAGGTTCCCGGGACGGCGGTACCCATTCGCGCCTCCCAAATTGATTGTTGGAAATGGAATTTTTCGAAAACATATTTTTCGAAGATCAATTGTTTTGCACACTAGTTTTTCGAATTGGTATTAGTGCAGTACGTACAATAGTATTTTATTATATATATCAACTAACCTAAGCTAACCTATCCTTACCTAACCTAACCTGACAGTATCTCGTTAGTCATAAGCAAGTGAAATATATATTTTAAAATATGATAAACAAATTCGAAAAATATGTCTTTCGGCCAATTGCTGTTCGAAAAATTAGTCTTTCAAAAAACTGAAATTTGAACAATTGAATTCGAACAATTGATTTAAAAAAATTGAATTCGAAAAACAAGTTGCTCCAGGTAACATGGGCTATTTTCTATTTTTTCGTCACTTTTAATGACTTTTCGGGGGTGTTGAAATGCCACTTTGTTGAGTTTTCATGGAACTAATTTATACACGACAAGTTCACGGGTTGACCTCGGGGCCGGTGACTTTTGATCCGGTGGTTTCGGTGTGGTCGAAACACTTGTTCGTCAATCATATATGTCAATCGATAACCATCGACAATTAGAAAAACACTGGGATATCCCCGTTATGGCGGGCGAAGAATACAACAAAAATGGACACTGATGTAGGTACGTAAATTATGTTTTTTGTCGAGTGTTTTGGAAACATTTCGTCGCAGGAAACAAGACTCTACACATACACCTAATGGATCATTTCAAGAAAAGGACACCTTACCCAATGTTCGTTAAAAAATATTGGAGAGAAAAAGGTTTCATATTCAGAAACTACATCATTATTGGCACAAAAATTTCGAGATATTTTTTGAAGTGAAAACTTCTTTAGTACCACCCGTGATTTTAAACTCGATGAAACGAAAAATAGCGACATTAAAAAGAGACAAACACATACATCCATAAGATTTAGCCTGCGAAAGAATGGGATATAATCGGTCTCCTATTTGTGTCGTGCTTCGTGGTCTTCCCACTCTTGTCTACTTTAGTTTTCTGAATGTTTCATTTCTACTGTGTATGAATTGCACACTCTGAATATTATTATTTTTTCCTTATTCATAAAATAACTTTTGTGTATCTACAGTTTTTCGACTACCACACTAGATCGAGATGCTATGTAGCTAGTAATTTTCGTCTTATTTCGAAGTGGGCAAAATTTCAACAAGAAATTTCAAAATTCCAAGGGTGGGGGTTGTTTTTAGAAATTTCATGTAGACAGTGACCTTTTTACTGTTTTTTTCCTCATCGGAATAAAACCGTAGATTTGTATAAAAAACAATGCCACAGACACTCTTCTTTATACATATTTATAGCTTTTCTAATATTTCCCTAAAACTACCTTCACTTTCTAATAGAAATACTAATGCACACTGCAGATGATTTTTTGTGCAAAATTCATCAAGGGAGCTTAAGGGCCATTAACCAGCCAGCGGCCAAGAATTCATATTTCGTCGAAATATATTCTTACGATCGTACAGGGCGGTTCCAATGAGAAGGATTAATTATTCTCCGTACCAGCTTTTTAAAATAATTCGATATCGATATTCAAAATTTGCTTAATTTATACCCACATTCAAAAATGCTGAAAGGGGTGATGATATAACTGTTAAAATTATGTAATTTTTGTAATTATTTTTTTATCATAAGTATTTATAATTTTTCAATAATGTCTAAGCAAAATAAGAATGTAAAAAAATCTTATATGTGCTAGTTTTTAAGACCGTAAATAAATAGACAAACTGTAGTATTTTCGTCACAAAACACGTGCACAGATCTTTTTTTTAATCTGAAACATAGCTTTCCAGATAATTTATTGATTTATTTTACTGCATGATTATAGGATTTGAAATGTATGTTTTATAATGCAAAATTTTGTTTGAAAATTTAACAAATCTGCCAACGACCTACGGCAAAATCTTATTGTACTCAAAATAAACATATTTTCTTAAAATTTAAAACATAGCTTTACTAGATATAAGAACGATCTTTCAAAATCAATATATATATTTTTTGGAAAAGAGTCAATAAGGCTAAAATTATTTAAAAATGACATATTTCCGGTTTTTTCTGGTTATTGCCTCGAAAAGTGTAATCATATGATG
This sequence comes from Limnephilus lunatus, assembly GCA_917563855.2. Lineage (NCBI taxonomy): Eukaryota > Metazoa > Arthropoda > Insecta > Trichoptera > Limnephilidae > Limnephilus > Limnephilus lunatus. Next base: position 36,066,937 of record OU830604.1, read on the forward strand.
TGTGTAGTTACGCTTAAAAACAAATTTATCACTTCTATTTATAGAAGAGCTAAGAAAAGACGAGATGAACCAGAAAGAGCCAGAAAGATGTAAGAAGAAAAAAGACATAAAAAGAAAAAGCAATGCTCAATTAATTCCTTTATTCCTGCCCATCCTTTATATTATTGGATTTTTAGGTTGCCATATATACCGGTTGATTAAACTCCTGCATTCTTCTCATCATCAGAGCACGTGTTCCAAATCCTAACAAATCAGTGTCCCCTGGTGTACCAGACTCATCGGGATAGGTTTACTCCTGGCTGGTATGGTACAATCACATCGTATAGTATCTATGTACGAGTATAACTTTAACGTTTCATGCATTACATACAGATACCATTCGATAAAGCTGTAAAAAAAACATTGTTTAAAATCACAGAATTGTAGGCATACATTGAAATGTGGGCAATAATATATATACAACAATATAAGATATAAAGATATGTATGCAGAGAATGAATAGTTCCACACAGTTATCATCCTGACACTCTCCTCGTTCTTATGCATACATCTTTCTAGGAAATGTAACGAATTAAAGGCCAGGAGCGCATAATGTGTTGGAGACATTCCTGTGTCTGAAGTCTGAAGCCGCGTGGAGCTGTGAGCATTCGCCAAGTTGGTCATGTTAATCATATAAAATCTATCTATACCTACAGCGCGGGGCCTATGCTTGGGCCAACGGAAAATTTGGCAAATAGAGGCTATGAGTATTATGAATATACGGATATGTGTAATAATATGTTGTGTAGGCACAATGTATGTTGTGTTGTGTCGATACGTAGTATAACGCTATGTTCCATAGTAATAATTATAGTATTAGATTTTGCCTAGGTATGTGTATTATAATGAGCCGAGTGTAAAGGATGTTGAATAGATGTGTTTGTTGGCATTTTGTATATGTAGTGAAGGTATCTATTAAATATATATATACATTATGCTGAATGCGTACCTATGTGAATGTTGTTGGCATAATATTTAAGCAGGCAGAGAACGGACGCTAGCAACAGCCGACTCTTCATAGAATTTTTTAAAAAGGCAGGTCATTATGCCGCGAATGTATTGGTAGGATGATATTATCGGGGGTGGCCAACTACGATTTGATAAATATCGATCGATACCGGAATTTAATATTGATTTTCCTGAAGTCTGCGTCAATTTTGAGCAACGCAAATTGCAAAAAAATATCATTGTATCTATTGCATCAAAAATAAACTGCGTATGTGACAGGAATATTCTAACCTGCATTGACGCAGAGGTACGTAGAGATGGAAGTCTAAGAATTCTTTAAGAACACGTTAGTAGTGAAACAGTTTCGTTACATTTTTAAATGTACAGAATGTTTGCCTAAATATTTCCTATAAAAAAGCTTTGTAAAGATCAAATCTATGGAAATGCTACTCGGTAGTAGGTACCTATTCAGTCAGTTATTACAGATATTTCCTGTTACGTTAACTAAAAATCTTACCTACTAGATAAAGATTAAACTTCCCGATTCAAAGCGTGATATAATTGATGAACGAAGTTTCACAACATCGCCACACATACAAAGTTAATATTGAAAGGTTAGAAAGAATAAAGTTATTGAAACATTTACGGCCTTACTAAAAAACCCTGTGAAAAATTTATTCAATTGACAAACGGCCGCGGATGTGAAAATATTACCAATTAAAAAATTGTTCTTGGAAAAAAATACACGCCGTTTACACAACCTGGGGGGCTAGTTTATCTCTGTTTTAGGGATGATGTCTGAACGAAATTTGGAATTTTCCTAAGTATTTTGAAAGTTCTATATATTTCTTATTTTTGAAGGTGCCGTATAAACAAATACCATTTTTAAAAACTAGATAAAATTACCGTTTAGATTTGTGTATTTGAAATACACTTTAGTTTTAAAAAACTGCCATATTTTAAGATTTAAACACGGAAAAAAATGTAAATAATTTCTTACCAAAACATTTTTGATGAAAGTGTACAGAAATATTAAAAAAATTAAAATTTAAAAAATACAGACCTTTTGTATAATGAATTTGAAATGAAACTGTCACCTCACTTTTTCCTCGTGCATACAATAAAAAAATTATAAAAAATTTCAAAGTTTTTTTTAATGCCAAAAAAATAACCTTAAAAATATCTCTGATATTTCAACGCATTTCTTGCACCACTAAAGATGTTAATTTCTTTGATAAGTTTACCAACACGTGAATTTGATATTAATATTTAAAAAAAACACCACTTTTAAGAAATTCTCATAAAATAAAGATTTAAAAACGTAAATATGAACCTTTATGTAACCCAAAACAATATTTTGACAGTTCAACTTTTAAATACTGTTTATTGTGCAATAACTTGATAAAACTGATGTAATACCATACAAATAACATGGCAAATGTATTAATTACATGAATAGAAGAGTGAATTGGTCACTATAATAGAAATCATTCAGTAAAATCTCAACATTTTGTAAAAATATTCCCTTCATGCATGAAAACCAACTGCTGTTTTTTGCGCGGGCAAGTTGTGCAGGCGCGATGTCATCACCATCTAGCGGCTATGAATGAAAACAAATTTTTTGTATGGAAAATTTGAAAAATTGCAGTGTTGCCAAATTTAAAACGTGTTTTAGAGTGAAATTTTTTTTAGTAATATTTCGTGTTTTAGTGTAAATGTGTTGTATCCATGATGCTACAAAAACACAGGTAATCGGTCGTGCTGTGGTTTTTTTTTAGTAAGGCCGTAAATCTTTTCGAACATCAGAATATCTAAAACACTATAATTTAACATTCCATATTTATCGTTTTTAGAAGAGAGAAGACATCCATCCGACCAGAATTTTTTATTAAAAATCATCAACAACGTCGTTGAATCGTCATCTTCTAGAAAACATTAATTTCCACTGTCCTATACGAAATACAAGGTCAAACCAACTATTCCATATCCCGCAGTCAAAAACAAATTACACACAACAAGGAAGAACGTGCATAAAATAATATATTTTGAGATATTTTCCATCTGAACTCTGGTTAATTTGCTAAATTCATAATAGAAAAAAATTTAAACAAATTGTTAATGACGAACACTCTACTGTAAATATATATAAAATACTGAGAAAATTTTCAGATCAACTAAATCAGAGAGCTACTTTATTTTCTTAGTACTCTCTTGTTTACCACACAAACAAATTGTTGGTTAATTTAAACGTGATTCAATTAATTACGTGCCGTAAAACGAGAAGGAAAGGTGAGCACACGCAACGCTTGTAATGTCTATTGTCTAACATAATAAAAAGCAGATTGCTTCAATAATTTTCTTAATTTTATTTGTTATTCGGTGAAAAATCAATTAAATCTGTGGTTGGTGATTCCTGAGAAATGTAGGTCACTCCGTTAACACAAGATTGTGGCCCTCTATTTCCCTCTCCCTCTCTAACGCACACACTCACACCGACCTACCGCCAAATTCTGACGCATGCGCTGACGCGATCATACACACATTCTATGAATGGAAATATTCCGATTTTCAACGCTGCCGCTTTTCGTATTAATCAAAATAAAGGGTTAAAAAGTTAAAATTAAGAGTGCGGTAAGAAAATGCGCACACTTTATTTGATTTATTTATATTATTTCATGTTCTCCATCAAACGGTTACACAATTTAAGGCACACGTTAGAATAAAAAGGTCATGGAGGGCAGTTTTATATTTTGTGACTTGCGTCAAGCGATGAACTGTGTATAAGTGACTATTAAAATATTAATAGGTAGTCAATTCAGAATCGTTGTACAGTCGCTCTGTTGATTCGCGCGTTCTGATAGGCAGAAGTATTCGCTTTCAGAGCATAAAAAAGTGCATGCGTATCTCCCACTATTAGGCGCACATTAGTTAACATATGGTAACTTTTACCTTTTGAGAATTACCATATATACTAGCTTTTACCCACGGCTTCGCTCGCATAGTATTAGTGGAAAATTACTGGCATAATTATTGGCATAATTGTTATTTTTTTATTTGTCTAATAGAAAATAATTTTTGTTTGATAGAAAATTTCAAAATTTGAGAATGACATTTCGCAAATAAAAATTCTATTTTATAAAATATTTACATTATAGAAACAGAAATTTATTTTAAGTACCTAATCCCTTTATTAGTATTTTATTCATATTTGAATCCAGAGTAACCTAAACAAATAAGAAAATGACAGTCCACTTCAAACGCTATGCTTTATAGCAACGTTATGCTTTTTGTTCGGAGAATACACATTTTTAGAGATTTCGATTTTGTTAGGGACAGAAAACGTATGATGCATAATTTCATAACGCCACAGCTCATTCATAACGCCAGAGCTTATCAATATATAAAGCCGTTGTTACTCGCAAATAATTTAGCTTTCGATTAGTGAAAGATGATGAGGTAAGTTTTTAGATTTTCACGACCAAAAGCATTTTTGTTGTGGACAGCGTTGCAGTGTCCATCGCCTGATGATGGACACTGCAACGCTGTCCGAAACGTTGGCTATAGAAGGAGGTAGCGCAACAATGCATAACACCCCTAAAACAAACAACGAAAATTCTATATGAGCTTTGTCGGATTAGTATAGAGCTAATATGACTCCAGCAGTATTAGAGTGAGACAAAAATAGTTCCATTGTATAAAGTAGCTGCATTAACTTGGTCTTTCATGCCCGATATCAGACAGATTAAACGCTAGTATCAGTCGCATGCATAATCAAAATAGCGTCAATAATCAACAATCAATAATCAATAATCCAGTTCTTGTGAACCTATGAAGCAACTATTATTTAAAAATATATATTTTAATTTAATAGGGAAGCAGAGTTATATAAGTTTTAACAAAGTAATAGGCCACTTGCATCAATTTTTTTCCTGTTTAGACAAATATTCGACATTCTGTATGTTTTTAATCTTATTTTTGACAATTTCACAATTTCAATCCGAAAAATCAGACCATTTTTTATAAACCGGAAAAACGGGACATAATTTTATGGGTGCGAAAAAACGATAATTACATAGCGGAAAAAAATTAAAAAAAAAAAAACGTTTCCACACGAATGTAAATAAATTGTACGGGGTACACTTTTTTTTGTTTGTTTAAGGCAATTCACCCTAAAGAGAGTGCTATGTCGTAACATCTGTAAAAACACCGCCATCTTTTTCAAATCATCAAACCAAAAGATAAGTTCGCAGAGAACAAACAATAAATCTAGTGAACGTTAAACGTCAAATTCAAAAATTCGCCGGAAATCAAAGTGTTGCCATATAAAAAATAAAAAATCAGGGTGGAATTTTACAAAATTAATAGAACATAATCGGAGACGGGACATTTTAATGAAGTGGCGTCACGAGCTCTAATAATGGATTTATTTATTTAAAAATAAATAAAAACTATATCTACATTTCTAAAAAATTTTATTAACGTTTTCGTTATCTTAGTAAAAAAATCTATCCAAACGATTTTTTCTTAGTCGTTACGAAATCCATGCAAGTGGCCTATTACCGCAAAAATTCGTAGTACCTACAGACAATACAAAAACATAGATGATTAAAGAAAATAAAAAAAGAGTTGATGACCTTGAAACGCCAGCACAATTTTCATGGATCGTAGCTAAGAACCATTTCGATCACGTCAGCTTTCAAACAAACAAAAAAACTGCATCATAATCGGTCCACTCGTTTAGGAACTACGATGCCACAGAGAGACACATAGACACGTCAAATTTATAACACCTCTCTTTTTGCGTCGGGGGTTAAAAACATAAAATGGTAGAAAAAAAAATGTTTATACCATATACAAACAATTAATAAAAAAGCAAAGATTAAATTATGTGGGATGGATAATATGAAATTAAACTATTAACCTATATGAAAATAATATATTTTCAGCTTAGAGATAATGTTCAAGGATAAACGAGATTAAAAAAAGAAAAACAACAAAATGAGAATGAGAAAATAACACACGGCAGGGGTGGAGGGTCCGTAATTCATTAACAATTTGTTTTAATTTTTTCTATTAGGCGTTTAGTAAATTTACCTGAGGACAAATGTAAAATATCATCGTCTATATTATTGAATTTTGTGCACGTCCTTCTGAAAAATAAGTGTTGTTTGTAATTTGTTTTTAAGTGTGGGAGGTGGAATAGTTGTATAATTATAAATCCTACACTCTCATCAGTAAAATAACATCGGCGCAGCCGGTAAGATTTGAAGGCATTTAAATAAAATTCTGAATTCGACCTCACCGCTTCATTCTAGAACGCTTCCGTAGCAACTTTGCGTGAGTCTATGCATACTCGGCAATACAGACGCACTATCTATTGGCGTTGTGTATGTGAGACTGTGGCTGTGCTGGGAACTGCCAACGTCAATACAACGCCGCGGCGTGTAGCGCTTCTCCGGCGGGTTTTTCTTTGTTGGCCGAGTATTCAATAACTTAAGTGAAAATAAAATATTATTTAATAAAAAAAAGGTTTTTATGATTTCCTATGAATGCGACCATGTATTGCGTATTGCTGAACAAATTCATTGAAGCGCTTTGTGTTGGAAGCAGCAAAAACAGCAATACCATGTTTTAGATAATAATGTGTAATTACTACTTTTTAGAAGAATCAATAATTTAAAAGAACCCACTGAATTGGATAATAAATTCAAGGGTGGTTCATTTTGCGATAATGAGAAAAAAAATTGATGACAAATGTATTGTTAAAATAAAGTATTTATATCTTCGACCAAGTTTATTTTTTTTCTAACTTTAAGAGTAAAACCTCTAACTGTAATTTTTAATTAAATGAAGACAATATTAGCGAAACTCAATCGAAAATCTGGAAACATAGAAGCCAATAAAATAAGAAAATGAAGATAATGTTGGTAGTTCTTAGCCGACGTATGATGCAATTACAAATGACCGAATCGGACAGGGACACCTTAAGCTTAGTTGGTAGTAGTCGGCCCGGAAAGCCGAAGGTCCTGGTTCGGGTCCCAGAGGTGCCAATAATTTTTTCTGATTTTTCAGTTTCCAGATTTTCGATTGAGTTTCGCTAATATTGCCTTCCTTTAATTAAAATATTTATACAGATACTTACCTAAATAATACCTACGTAATGTGATGGTAGATAACAACCATCAGGTCATTTTTCCGGAGAAACAGGGGGAGAGGATGAAACGCCACACATCGCGTCCTTGGCACATACTCCTGGCTTTATTCACATGTATTACATCATCACCACGTCATTTCATACATACCTACTCATTTTTTAATCCGTCTCCTGGCATAACATGACCCAATTCGAGCCTTTTATTTCCTTAATCGGCACAAGCTACCATAGCTTGATGGTCTTCGTGTTTGAGTGGTTATGATTCTAGGATACGAATCCGGAGGTCGCGGGTTCAAACCCCGCGAGTTCATATATTTGCAGCACGTTCCAGAGTTGTAGATACTTTCAGTATTCTATCCGTATCACCTACCATTTATTATTAATTCACAACTAATTCATTTTAACCTTTGACTGGTGACATGGTTTTTTTGTAACGTAACTGGTGACAAATGGCCTGAGATAGAAATTAGGTAATGTAGCTTACAGCAGTCTTCAAAACAGTTTAATAACATATAAAACGATAAAATAAAACTAGTCAATAAACTCTAAATGTAATTTTTAATGAAGAACTTGTTATAACAATGTACGTACTAAGTAAAATCAAAAAACTAGAGATGAGATCAGTAATTACAAACAAAAAAAATTAAATCAACATATTATAACAAAAATACTCATTTTCCTAGTAATTAAGATACAAATCAATAAATAAAAAAATAATGCTCTAATCACTGGTATCATTTATCTAAACTGGCAATGGTCAAACTTTGGTTATTTTTATTGGCAATCAGGGCATAATTGTTGGGCACATTGGAAGCAAACATGTTTTTTATCCAAATAACATTGGTAATTAGATTTGCGATTTAACTTCGGAGGACAACTGGCAGAGGTTTTCCGTGTTTTTGGCCTGAAATTAAAAAAAAAGAAAAAAAAATCAAAATTACTTTAAAAAGTTACGTAAGTGGTGACATAGGGTTTGAGAGACCGCTGCCGAACTTTATAACGATGTAACTTACCGATTTGGGACTGTGCGATGCAACTATCCTTATCCACGTCCTTATAACTAAAGTCGAAGCTACTCAGGCGTTGGAACAAAGCAAGCGTGGGGAAGGAAGTGAAATGATGTTTTACTGATGCTGCTCGGCCTGTGAGACCGCTTGTCACCAGTTAAAGGTTAAATAGTAATAGTCATCGCATAGTGGTAGATACCTTCAGTATAAACGTGGTTTAAAATGATTTTAACCGTGTTTGGTGACCTTATCCGAATTGCCAGGTACTTCCCCACCTTTATCTTCCCATCGTAATCCACTTCTACCTTCAACCTCGCAACATTCCACATTTGGGAATGCCATGGACTCACTGGCTCCAGACGGTTGGGTCTTTACAACAGATACGCCTCAGGGATCTCATTTCAAAAGCAATTCGTCTTTTTTCCCTTTCCTTTGTAGTTTCCGTGCTTCAAAGTAGCACATGAGTGTAAGAATCAGAACTCCATTGAGGACGATTGTAATTGGATTAACTCTTGTCTTAACAACTTTAGAAGGTTATCCGTCAACGTAATATATCATTTAAGACGAAGATAATACTAACAAATCTAAAAGACAATATGAAAAAGAACAAGCCACAGTAAATTAAATAAATAGTGTGGGAGAAATTAGTAAAAGATAATTTTGTCAATTCTGAATTGAAATACAAAATCGACAAAAATGACTTAAAAAGAAGACATCTCAATAATCAAGTTTGTTAAGGCGTTTGTCCCGATAAGACAAGAGATCCTGGGTTCGAGTCCCAGTTCTTTACCATATTTTTGAGGTGAAAACTTCTTTAGCACCTTGTGATTTGAAACTCGATGAAATGAAAAATAGCGACACTAAAAAGGGGAAAACACATACGTCTATAGGATTTAGCCTGCGAGAGAATGAGATAGTATAATTAGTCTCCTCTTTGTGCGGTGCTTCGTAGTCTCCCCACTATTGTCAATTTTATTTTTGTTTAGATTTACTGGTATTACAATAATCCTCAATTATTTTTGAACTAGATATCAACTCCCTATCAAACCAACTAAATGGACTTGTAGTCAATGAAAATGGTTCTCCGCCCGAGAATTTGAATATTGTTTCTAATTTTAATGTTTAACAACACCGAAATAATTTAATCCATTCCGACGACGGCCCACGAGTTTTAGACGAATCAATATTCACCACATAATCGCTTGAGAAATAATTTATGTCGGTGTCCAGCAAGTTTATTGCTTGTCGTTTGAAATAATAATAGGTAACATATAAGAACAAAGCTGTGTTCTAACTTCCATGTACATATTTGGAAGATGTATCTAATATATATTTTACCTACTAGCTGACCCGTCGAACTTCGCACCGCCTCAGAAACAAGAACTGTTGTGTTAACTTATTAGCTGAATTAAATTCAGTTTTTTTTTAATTAAGATGAAGCCATACTAAATAATGCAAAATCGTATGTTTTTGTTTTGAAAATTTGACCGCTTAGAAGTATTATAGATGTTTCAATTAAATACTGCGTGTACAACATACCTTGGTCCTTAAAAATATCGGTCTTTTTTTAATAAGTCTTTTAATAAGCTTAGAAAAAAATATAGTATTAGGTCTATAAAAAACATTTTCAACTGAAAATTCTCCTACTTATAAACATTTTTTCGGATATGGTTTTATTGCATAATGTGGAAAATTCAGTTTCTTATATAATTATCGCGAAAAAAAATTATATTTACGCCCGAACCTCACAAAATAAAATATAATATGAATTTTCGCGTTGGTATTTTTGACATCACGCAACAATACGGCAGTCGATGAATTTGTTATATCAAAGTGAACCTTATACCGTCCACCGAAGAACGACTGGCAGCCGCCCCATTCTTCTGTCATTACTCCTCCGGCCGGAGCGGAGAAACAACGTGTTAGCGTCCGCGCTGCTTGTTTTCGTGAAATCAATTTAAAAATTCCGTTTTATTACAATAAACAATGCATAAAAAAGGAATTAATGTTTTTTACAGGCCTTTACGAAATCAACATGTAAAAAAAAATTCTCAAATATCTTTTCCAACCTTTCCAAAAGCTTTTTCTCAAGTATTTTTAAACTCCTCCCATAAAAGGGCGTGAATTCCGATTTCGATTTTTTCCTGTACTTGTGGATCGCCTTAAGTTAAATTACACAATGAAGCAATTATCGAAGTGCAACTGTCCGTGTTTTGTTTTTGTCAGTATCAGGATGGCATTGTGTATGGATTTATATTTTTGTGATTTTCTTACTTTTCCACTTTCTTACGGGAATTGCGTTTCATTTTCTTTATACATGTGAGGGAGATTTATTATAATTATAATATTTTTCTTTTGGAGGGGTGCAGATATAAACTGTTTGTCCCATTTTCGAATGTTAACATTTAGTGTTTAACAAAGAGGGGCAGCATTATATGTTTAAGAAATAAAGCAAAACAATCAGCACATTGACGTTTTTTTACGTTTTTGGTGTAAAACGTCTTTAAGCACGCTTGACTTGGAGAGTAAGTTACGAAAAGTGTGATCGGGCGAGGCGATCGGAAGTTGAGAGGGAGATATAAGTTAGTAAAGATAGAAAGAAAGAGATTTACGTTTCGTATTTCTGGAGGGGCAAGAGAGAGAGGTGTGAGCATACATTTTCTTCCTCTCTTTCTCTCATAGCCAGTTACGTTTCGTAAATCGACACAGTGCAGAGCTATTTTCTGTTTCACTGTAGGAGCAAGAGAGAGAGCAGTGCGCGCGCAGATTTTTTTTCTCTATTATTTTATAAGTTAGTGTAGTTTTACTTCAGTCGTGTGGTCTAAAGCACACTCGTTTTTTTTTTTTTAATTTTTGGAATTCACTCACTACTCAATATTATACATATCACAATATTCGTGCAGCTCTTCCAAAATATGAGAATTCGTTCCATACAAAATGCATGAGGAAAAGAATTTTCTTCATAATTATTTTTTTCGTGAATTTTCGATGTTTTAATAACTATTCTAATCTAACAAATCAAAGATCATAAAAATCGGTCCTGCCGTTCTCGAGTTATAAAGGGTGTAACTTACCCGACTTTTTTTTTTATTAGGTATGAGATAGGTAGGAAGACCGCAGAACGCAGGCGAATGAGTCGAATTCTCGTGTTGGCATACATTGTACGCTTCGAGCATCAAGAAGAATTGTGTGCTAATACGTATTTTGATATTATGTATTTTCTGGCGACAGGTTTTTGATGCGTTTTGGTAGACAGGGGATATACGAATGATATGGTCTTCCCGCTGAGAGCGCTGTCGTAACTTCTCTTTCTGACCCATGCTTCGTTTATGAGAACAAATAAAATGTTACAACGGGGCTATCAGTGGTAAGTATGTTTGAAGATCTATCAAAAAACAAGCGAGCCAAACTCAAGTTTGCCAAAGATTGACGCAGTCTTTTCATCGATTGGCCAAATCGTAAAAGATTGTTACAAATATTTAGACATTTATCGTTGACACATGGCACGATCGAGTGCAACACATACATACTTGAGATGGCCCTGTTAAGAGTCTGAATAATAACAGAAGAGTGTGTGCATTAGACAGTCGTGATGTTTGAATGTGGACGAAGAAAAGCGGCCTCCGTGGTCGAGAGGTAAGGCTTTCGACTAGCAATCGGAAGGTCGCGGGTTCGAATTCCGGCGTGCGCAATAAATTATATTTTATTACATATTTTTAATCAAACAATTCAATCATTTTAAATTATATATATAGTGTATTTGCGACACTTTCCAGAGTGGAAGATACTCTCAGTATCCCCCCTGGTGTAAGACCACAATTCAGAATTGAAAGGTTGCTTGAAATGGCTTTAGTTGTGTTTGGTGACCAGAACTGTACCATCACCTCATTCATATCCCCTTTCCTTCCCCACTACCTACCCCTGTGGGAAATATCCTGATAGTTAGTTTTGTCCCCTTATTGTGAAACTTATTATGACTTTTTCTATTTTCTATTTGGAACTAGAATAAGCCTATCTGAAATTATTCTTAAGGGTTATTTGTTAGATCTTTCCAAGCTTGACCTCAATCTTAAAATGTTAATGAAAAACAAAGTTTGAAGGTGCTCTCTTTTAAAATTCTTATTTTTCAATTAATTTCTAAAATAAAGGAATGGTTTATTACGATTTCACTATATTTTTATTTTTTATTATCTTTTAAACCTACCATTGAAAACGACCTTTGCAGTTACATATTGACTATAGTTTATACAATAACCTAGCCTAGAACATTAACAAGTAGTATGTATATATAATATTATAGGTGCATTGTAGAGGAGATGTACCGAATATGGCATACGTCCCTGGCATTGTTTCTCAAAATGTATGTAAGAAAAGCCTCCACAAAAACCAGCGTTCCCGATTCCCCACCGACTGACCTTGAAAAGGTAAGCACTCGTCCGGACGCCGAACACACCACATTCACCTGAGAGAGTGATTAAGTTTTTTTTTAAATTGTTTGTTTTTTTACGTAAGTTTCACTTAATTCTTTCACAAAAATTTTACTCCACAAAAATGTTAATCTTTAACTGATAGACAATATTATTATTTGAATTTGATGTTTTCGAAATAATTTAAAGTAAAATTCAAGCAGATTTTATTCTACGAATATATTTGTTTGTATCGATCTTGTTCCTAATATGGGATTTTTTGATGACCCTAATATGGAATACTATCTCACGTTAGGAAGAGTGTTTCCAATATGGGATTCTAATAGAACTAATTTTTTTTTTGCTATTCCAGGTTGTATTTTGGCCATTTAGTAGTCGAACCAGTGTGAAACAATGTCGTAGAAGAAACAGCGGAAGACGTGGGACAAAAAAAAATTATAAAAGCCATGGAAACTGTAAAATCGAATACCGTGGGATATCAGAGGTGAAGAGTGGATACAACTACAAACTACAAATAGACAGAAATATCCATCTTCATACGTCCTTACCCATATAAAACAAATTAAAATTATAAAATCCTAAATAATATAAATCCATAATTAGATTTGACAGGATTTACTACTGTACTGTATCTCTTCCCTCATTTATAAGAAAACTCTCTCTATGTGATTTACCCACACTTTCAATCATCTTTATGTTTAATTGTTAATTATATTACTCTTATATATGATATGTAATTATGTACCTCTACGCCTGTCTCAACACAGGTATACCCTAGCGAGACAGGCATTGAATAATATATTGTAAACATCACGTATATAGATCAATAAAAAAAAAATAAATAAAAAAATGTTTAGTCTGCCGCCATTGATGCCATTTGGAGTATTCGGGAGCCAATAATAGTGATTTTTTTATGTGATTATTGCAAGAAAAATTTAAAAAAATCAGTGTATCCCATAATAGGAACACTTTTTTTAATAATCGTTTTTTCTATTGTTTTACCTTTCGTTCAAAATAAAGACGTTTTTGTGTTTCTTTTAATACTTCGTTGACATTTTAAGTTCCGTAACTATATTTCCAAAGATTTCAATGTATAATACTTATTAAACGATTCAATTATAATTAATCAGATTTTTTTACCTAAGCTATTCCATATTCGGTACATCTCCTCTAAGTATAATAATGATTACGATAAATTTACAGTTATGTAGAAATAGATCTAAAGATTCATAGATAAAATATTAATAATTCAATAATTATAGGAGTGTATAAAAAGGATACACTGCCGTATAAGCAATACACATGGTATTAGGAGACGTACTTGACAGACTAACCTGTATTTTCTGACATTATTTAAAGTAAATATGTAAATGAAATTGTGGTCTCCAGTGACGTTTTTTAAGTTTTCTTTTTCAACTTAAGGCGATCCACTAGTACAGGAAAAAATCGAAATCGGAATTCACGCCCCTTCATGGGAGGAGTTTAAAAATACTTGAGAAAAGGCTTTTGGAAAGGTTGGAAAAGATATTTGAGATTTTTTTTTTACATGTTGATTTCGTAAAGGCTTGTAAAAAACATTAATTCCTTTTTTATGCATTGTTTATTGTAATAAAACGGAATTTTTAAATTTATTTCACCAAAACAAGCAGCTCGGAGCCTAACACGTTGTTTCTCCGCTCCGTCCGGAGAAATAATGACGGAAGAATGGGGCGGCTGCCAGTCGTTCTTCGGTGGACGGTATAAGGTTCACTTTGATATTACAAATTCGTCGACTGCCGTATTGTCGCCGTGAAGTCAAAAATACCAACGTGAAAATGCATTTTATATTTTATTTTGTGAGGTTCGGGCGCAAATTTCAATTTTTTTTTGCGATTATCATAAAAGAAACTAAATTTGCCACATTAAACAATAAGATTATATCCGAAAAGAGGTTTATAAATAGGAGAGTTTGGACTTCAAAGTGTTTTTATAGACCTTTTAATTTTTTTTTCTAGGCTTATTAAAAGACTTTAAAAAAAAAAACCGATATTTTTAAGTGCCAAGATATGTTCTACACGCAGTATTTAATTGAAGCATCTATAATACTTCTAAGCGATCAAATTTTCAAAACAAAAACGTATGATTTTGAATGATTTTGCATTATTTAGTATGGCTTCATCTTAAAACATAAAAAAAACTGTTGGTATTGGTCAGCAAGGTTCGGGGTGAGGGGTGAGCCACTCGCGGAAGAAATAATTTTTCTTTGGTTTTGAAGAAAAAATTTAAAAAGTGACCGTAGACCAACTTTTTTTACTCCAAATAATATCAGTCACATACATAGTTTCATAGATAAGAGTAGGTACATGAGGTTAGTATTAGAAAATTATTAGCCTAAATTGCATTGAAAATGTTAAAAATATCTACCGATTTTCTTCAGTATGAGAAAACATAAGTAGTGCAGCTAAAAGTATAAAAAATAAAGTGTTATATTTACTCGGTTTGTTGTCACGGCCTTTGGATTGACGTTTACCCAGTTCAGTATATTATGAAGTCTCTTGAATTGATTCTATTTATAACAATTCTCTTATACCTAATACGTTACGGAGAAAAGCTTTCTTGCCACGAAAACTTTTAGGGGACAATGAGCGATTGTCACACTTTGACACATTATTGTTTTCTTGCAGGAATTAAAGGTACAAAAGAAATATGATATTTGTGCTGATTTTTTTCTCCTTTAGGAGATATTTAAAAAAAATTAATTTGAGAACAAAATTTTCTTTTCGAAATTATTTGATTTTATTATTATTTATTTTATTTAGCCCATCTGGGCTTTTACATGACTATCTATCTATTACTAGAGCGGAAGATACTCTCGGTATCGCCCTGGTGTAAGACCGCCATTCAGCATTCCCTTCAGCCTCACAACATACCACAATTGGGGATGCCATAGTCCCACTGGCTCCAAACGGGAGCAGTTGGGACTCTTGTGCGGTATTCATGTAAAAAAAAAGGAATCCCTGTTTCCCTTGATCACGTCTTAACTACAGAACGACTTTACTTATTTCATTCATCTTTTTTTAAAGTTTTCTAATTCTTTGCAGAAGGTTCTTGCGGAAAGAAAAATTAAGAAAATTAAATAATTTCAGAAAAATTGACGACTATTTTAACTTCACACGTTTGACAAATCGTTCATTCGATAAAATTAAATTAAGCAGGCAGCTGTTTTTTTTTGTATTAAATGGATGTTTTAAATTATAGATATTTTAAATAAGTACTTACCTATGTTAGGTACCAAATTTGATTGATTGTTCTTATAATATACAATAATAAATATTTGTAATATACGAAAAATGGAAATTTAAATAAAAAAAATTGTAATAGGTGGCACGCGAGGTGTTTGAAAAAACTTTAACTATTTTATTTCTTACCTTTTTACTTTAAACATTTCTCTTACCCTACTTTTTTACCTTTACCTACTTTTTACCCTTTATTTTTTACTTTTACTTTATACTTATACCTCCTATTACATTAATGTTGAACTATATTTAAATATTAATTTAATTATGTTAATGGCACTTGTCGTACCGTGTAGGCACATGGAAATAAACTAGTAAATAAGTCAACACTTTAATTTCCAGAAAATATCGATATAGGTAATAATAATTTAACTAATACAGTTTTAGTTATTACACCCCTTGCTTATAAGAAGGTGATAGAGATTGGAGGAAATCGACGTAAGTACTAAGAAAATTCGAGGAATTGAGTCATAAATAGGTAAGTAACCAAACAATGCTGATGTTATAACAGCACTATATGCTCGTAAACAAATTAACATAATTTTGTTATTGATGGAAGATCATTATGCGTAAAACAAGTTGATTATACATACACGCAGATCAAGCTAGATATTGACGTAATGATTTTATTGCGCGTCCTCCGTGAACGTAGGCAGAGTCTTTGTTCGATAGTGCGTTGTTAAGTCGATACTTACGTTGCAAGGGGTTGGGTACTTATTCCTGCCGAAGGTGGGCAGGTAATCTTTTCCAGTTTTGTTATAATCTAAGAAGCAAAGTGTGTTTTTATTTCAATCATATTTTTAATTGCAATGTCTTTGGTAACCCCCGGTATAGTCTGAAAATAGAATTTAATGAAATGGCACAAAAAACTTTTAACGTTCCTATCTAATTAGAAAGAGGGCATAAAATACATCGTGAATAATATCAAATCTTACATTTATATTGCGGAAAAACTGGATTAGATAGATTTTTATTTATGAACTTAGATACTTACCTTTAAGTCAAAATTAGCCCTATAAGTCAAATAAGTCCTATTTAGAGTCTGTAAATTAGTAATTAACCGTGTTTGAGAGTATCATCTTATTCCGCCAGAGAGCATAAGCGTTGCAACTGTTAGAAGTTTTCATGTAAGAGTAATCAACTTTGCGCAGTGGCGATATCGTAACCAATGAGGTTTATCCGAGGTGCAATTATTGCTAGTTGAAACTTTTACCAAACATTAAATAACTTCTAGTAATAAGGACGATTTCTTCAACTTTTAAACCGGGTATAATATTCGTAGCTGTCAAAAATACAATATAATATGTGATTAAGGCGATCCAATAGTCCAGGAAGAAATCGAAATCGGAATTCACGCCCCCTTTTTGGGAGGAGTTTAAAAATATTTGAGAAAAAGCTTTTGGAAAGTTTGGAAAAGGTATTTGAGATTTTTTTCTCAGGTTGATTTCGTAAAGACCTGTAAAAACATTAACTCCTTTTTTACTCATTGTTTATTGTAATAACAACGAAAATTAAAATTTATTTCACGGAACCAAGAGCCTAATACGTCTATTATAATAATAGGTCCCGGCCGGGGGCGAACTGATAAAAAATGGCTATGGCAAGTCTGTAGTCCTTAGGTGGACGGCATAAGGTTCACTTTGAAAATCCAAATTCGTCGATTGCCGCCGTATTGATTGATGTCAAAAATAACATCGCGAAAATGCATATTTTATTTTATTTTGTGAAGTTCGGGCGTAAATATTTTTATTTGCGATTATTATAAAAGAACTGTATATCACATTAAACAATAAAACCATATTCGAAAAGGGGTTTACAATAAAGGAGAGTTTGGACTTGAAAGGTTTTTTTAGACTTATTAAGACGATGAAATGACCGATATTTTTAAGGGCCAAAATATGTTCTACACGCAGTATTTAATTGAAGCATGTATAATACTTCTAAGCGATCAAATTTTCAAAACAAAAATACATACAATTTTGCATTATTTCGCATGGCTTCCTCGTAAGTATAGTGTAAATGAAATGTAGAGGTTATGTGTTACTTGACTTTTACAAAGATAAGCGCTGTAGATATAGTCAAAGCGTTGGTACGACAGGCATTTTTGCGCAACATGTTTCGAGCACGAGGAATTAATTAAGTGACATATTTTATACCTTTCAACTTTCGACAAGCAGGTTCTAACGGGGTTCAGATGACATCATATCAAGCGATAATGCACTTTATTGCGCGTTCGCCCACTACGTGCTTCTCTTTAATAAACTGTATGCAAAATTTTATGGATTCTTGTTTTGATGACATCCTTTGATTTCTCATCTCGAGTTTTTATTATCCTCGACCTCCGCTACCTCATGAAATGGGTGAAGTCATTTAAAAAATGACCCCATTGTTTCCACAGCAGTTGTCATGGGCTAGAAAACGCATTTGATAGCTTTTGATTAATTTGAACCGGAAAAAAGCTAAACCTGTGAGGAAATGGAAAATTAAAAAAAAAATATACACGTCTAACGGACAAATTGTAGAAAATGAAGAACACCAAATAATAATTAACTCGGCTGTGTAATGAATATGGTATATTTTGTGTTTCTTTCGTCCATCAAATGCTTATCTTTCAGTGACAGTTTCACCTTATCCTTTTCATTAAAATACCTTCACATTGTATCCCCAAGGAACCTGTAAGGACTTCTGTTTAAATATATTTTTTTTTTTGTAAAAAATTTTTACGATCATAATAGTTGGTAGTACTATAAAGCTGTCTCATGACAGCAGAGCTCTTCTGGAGGTTCAACCAATTCAATATAAAACAAACAAAATACTCCATGCAAGATCAAAAAACATTAGACTGCGAATAGTACAATAAACGAAATAAGTCGAAGCAGAGCCAGGCAGTTTTTTTAGGTTTGTTGTTCTGCTTTCCGGTATAAATTCTATTATGACCTGTATGTATTTAATGATTGATGCTTTGTAGTAATAATATACTGATCTTAATTATGAGAATTGGTAAATTTGACTTAATTACATTTTGGATAAATATTTAGGTAGATATTTAAAGGCGTGCCTATGTGCTGTTAATTTTTTATAATTATTAGGAAACCAATAAGGAAATCAAGCGCACCATTATCTTTTTCTATTCCTTTTTTTTTTAAATTGATAAATAACTTTTTTTTTTAATTTAATTTTAAAATTAACTGATAAGTAGAATGCTCTAACACGTAAACCAGAATAGAATAATCTTAATACGTTTATTTAGAATGTTGTGATAATAAGCGGTGTTCTAATTATTCTTCAACGTCGCGACGCGCGACATCCCTTTCCACGATATTCCCCGAAGGCTAAAAATGTACAGAGTGAGCGCGCCTCGAATTGTGTCGCTTGACGGAAAATTTCCGAAGAACGCGTAAAGGAAGGGGAGAAACGAGGTCGCCGCTTGGAGTGGAAAGGGGGCGATCACCCCATTAAAGTTTTCAGCGGTTGCTGAAACAGGGGTGGAAAAACGAAGGCAGCTTTCAGGCGAACAAAGGAATAATGTAGGGACGGAATAAAAGAGAATCACCGATGTTTAGATGTTTTGTGTCATTGTGTCAACTATTTTTTTCAAAACACTTATCAATGCTCACAATAGGCCACTTGCATAACATTTTTGTTAATTTTTTTCCGGTTTAGGCAAATATTCTAAGACATTCTGTATTTTTTTAATCGTACTTTTGAAACCCTGGCGATTTTTCGAAAATTTCAATTTGAAAAATCAGATCATTTTTTATAAACCGGAAAGACGCGACATAATTTTATGGGTGCGAAAAAACAATAATTACATAGCCGAAAATCATTTTTTAAAAATAACGTTTTCTACACGAATAGCAATAAATTGTACGGGGTTCTCTTCGTAACATCTGTAAAAACACCGCCATCTTTATCAAAAAATCAAGATAAGTTCGCATAGAACAAAAAATAAATCTAATGAACGTTAAACGCAAATTCAAAAATTCGCCGGAAATCAAAGTGTTGCCATATAAAAAAAAAATAATCAGTGCGGAATTTTACAATTAAAGGAACATAATCGGAGATGGGACATTTTCATTTAATGACGCCACGAGCTCAAATAATGGATTTATTCATTTTAAAATTTAAAAAAACATATATTTCAAAAAAAATTTACTAACAATTTCGTAATCTTAGTAAAAAAATCTATCCACACGATTTTTTCCAAGTCGTTATGAAATCCATGCAAGTGGCCTATTGAAAACATTAAAAATAATTTTATTACAGAGAAGCGTTTCCAATGTATAGATTCTTATACTAATTTTCTTGCAGTAAAGGAATGATACAATTTGAATCGTTTATGTTGGTCTCCAAGACATCGATTTATATGATTACCAGTTTTTTTTACGTATAGATTATTATCATTGATGAACTATCATTGAATACAGTTTATGCTAAATAATTATATTGTTTTTTTAATTAACAATATCAATTCATTATATTAAACAACAACTAAGACGAATGTATTATAAATCTGAAACGAAGCGCAGAACTCATAATAAATAAATTTTTACTTATTTTTATTTTTGAAAAAACTACATTAGCGCCGTCGTGATTTGAAACTCGATGAAACCAAAAATAGCTTCATTAAAAATAGACAAATAGGTACATCTGTAGGAATTTAGTCTGCGAGAGAATAAGATAGTATATATTCGGTCTCCTCTTGGTGCGGTGCTTTTTAGCTTATCGGTCTCCTCTATTCTTCGGACTTCGGACTCTTGTCTACTTTAGTCTTCTGAAGGTTTCACCTCTACCGCATTTCAACTGCACACTTGTATTTTTTCTATCTGTTTCACACAATATTGCTTAGATAATATACTGTAATATAACTAAAGTTTTGGCTGTGAAAACCTAAAATCTAATACCATTTCTATAAATTATTTGTCATTTCTATCTATTTCATATAACTATAATATTGATTACATATACTAAAACATCAAAATTTCCCTTATATGTCTTCACTATGAATAGAATTTATATGCAATTACTTATATTACCTACCCACGTGTTGGTTCCCATTGCTTACGATTTACATGTGTAAAAAATATATATATGTACATATATTACGCAATTATGCTAATTTTTTAAGTGAAAACTTCTTTAGCACCATTGTGATTTGAAACTCGATTAAATGGAAACGAGCGACTCTAAAAAGAGACAAACAGAAGATTTTTATGCATATAAAAATAAAGTTGGTTGTTTGCAGGTGGAAAAACGTAATAAGCAGTAATTGTTGAATGAAACACTAGTATATATTGAATTATTTGGCGGGCAGAAGATAAGCCGACGTAGCTCAGTGGACAGAGCATTTGACCGGAAATCAGAAGGACGCGGGTTCAAGTCCTGTCGGCGGCATGTATCTTTTCTCGGGAGATTTTTTCAATGTAGATAATTCAGGCTAATAATGATTACTTACCTATAATAATTGTTTAACTCACATATCTATAGAATTTAGCCTGCGAGTCCCACGCCAGTCTCCTTTGGTGTAGTGGTATAAAACTTCTGACGGATCTTTGCAGACATTTAGCCTACCAAGGATCGAATCCTAAAAATCCAAAAAAATAAATATTTATAATTTTGTAAAGTCAATATCCAATCTTCAAACCACTCCGGAATGAATAGGCAGACAACAACACTCCGAAAAGAAAGTGACTCCGAAGAAGAAAACACAAATACTAATAAGATGGCTAAATGCATAGGAAAAGGTGCACTGGAATTAGACGACAAAAATATGGAAAAAATCATCCTTAACAATTATTAAAAAGTGGTTCGTAGTCTCCCCACTCTTGCCTACTTTAGTTTTCTGAACGTTTCACTTCTACCGCATGTGAATTACACACTGTTTTTTTCTTAAAACTGTGGAAATAAATCAAAGAATTATTTAATTTATTTTTAAAATCCGCGGTTATTAATCGTCTATCTTCACCATCGCCCTTTATTTTCCTGATACCTACGGGAGTTAATGTTTCCTAATAACCAGTACCATTATGTTATTATAAACTCGACTTTACTCGTGACCCTTGACAAGTAACGCGTCGATGCTAGGGAGGATCCTTCCCCATCCCTAGAAGTAGGCTCTGCTTGCGACTCATCCCAGAAGACATTATAATATACAACCTACTTTCGAAGGACGCAGGGGTCGCTTACGATTTCCCACTGCAAGAGTGTCGTCAATAATGACCCATTGACGAGTTGAACTGGAAAATTATTGTCAGTGTTGAATAAAGTTTCACGCGAGAGGGATAGCTTTAGGCAGGACGTACGTAAGGGGAATGTCCTTTTCAGCATTTAATTCTATAATCATTTTCGGAGGGGGAATAAAACTTTTTGGGTTTTTACACATTTTTTGAAGTAAAACTTCTTTACGCACGCTTGACTTGAGGACTAAGCTGGTTAATGCGTGACGAGAGCATTACATGATCGGGCGATAATAGAAAGAGAGAGAGTTACGTTTCGTATCACACTGTAGGAGCAAGAGAGAGCAGTGCGCGCGCACATTTTCTTTCTCTCTTCTTTTATAAGTTAGTGAAGTTTTACTTCAGTCGCGTGGTCTAAAACACACTGGTTTTTTCATTAAAGCAATGTTAGGGATATAGTGGAACCGTTTTATGTTATATTTATGTCATTTCGTTTGTTTTATGGAATCATTTTATTATTTTCAGTACAGTTATTTTCTAAAATCAGTAGGAACATTGTGTGTTTTTATAAATTTATCTATGGGACATATAGGGTTTTTTGTACAATTTAATGAAATTATCATAACGAGGGCGTTATTGGCAATTATTGCATAAACGCGTAAAAGGCTGAAATCAACACTTAAAACAGAAATCATCGCAAAAACGACACCGATAGGCTACGAAGCACCGCACAATGAGGAGAACGATTATACTATCTTATTATGTCGCAGGCAAGGACGGCCGGCGTAGCGCAGCGGTAAGACGCTTGGCTCGCACACCGAAGGTCGCGGGATTGAATCCCGGCGTGGCAAATAAATTTTATTTGATTAATTTGTGTTATTTCACAATTAATTCATTTAAAATAATAAATAGTATCTATATTTGCGGCACGTTCAAGAGTGGAAGATACTCTTTGTATCGCCCTGGTGTAAGACCACCATTCAGAATTGAAACGTTGCTTGAAACGGCATTAGCCGTGTTTGGTGACCAGATCTGAATAGCCAGGTACTACCCCACCTTCCTCTTCCCTATCTCCTTCCCCTTCGGGAATGCCATAGTCTCACTGGCTTCAGACGGGAGCAGTTGGGACTCTTGTGAGGTATTCATGTAAAAAAAAGGCTAAATCGTATAGATGTATGTGTTTGTTTCTTTTTAGTGTCGTTTTTTTTGGGTTTCATCGGGTTTCAAATCACAAAGATGCTAAAGTAGTTTTCACTTCAATAACACAATTAATTATTCAAACATATTTGTTTATAACTTTGATATTTAGGGCTAGCTCTCATATGTGGAATCCAACATAATATTTTATATTTTATAGTGAAAACATCTTTAGCACCGTTGTTTTTCTTAGCTAAGAACAATCATCACCTCTTTGTGCGGTGCTTCGTAGCCTCCCCACTCTTATCTATTTTAGTTTACTGAATATTTCACTTCTACCGCGTGTGAACTGCACACCTGATTTTTTTGTTTATGTATATGATTTTCGTAAGGGATGTTTTTCCATTTTAACCCGTCTTATTTAAACTACGTATATTCTTACTTAAACTATATGGCCGGATACTTCGATAGCGATACATAATAAATATATTAAACCGACTAGTCAATACTTTTATTCCGTACTGCTGTTATATACCCGTATTTTATACAATGTAATAAATTTAATATTTTCATCACACAGAAAAGTGTAACGCTACAATATCAAATTTAATTAAATAAGCATTGATACCCTTTTGTGATATTTTATTATCATGTCAAAGACCTCGTCACAATTGTGACCTCATTGACATAATGTTGCAAAGATTGGCCCCAAAACATATATACGTCCCTTATAGAATATATCATATCTTAATTGGGATTTATACTTAGAGTAAGTTCTGTTTTCAAAAATCCACAAACATTTAAAATTCTCTACATATTACACGTCAGAAGCCACCTAGAGTATGCTTCAACAGTATGGAACCCTCATTGTTCTACATATAAATCAAATATAGAAAGAGTCCAGATAAAGTTTTTGAAATATGTTTCGTTTCGCATGCGAAATGATGTAAATTATGTCTCTATTAACCTCAAAACCCTTGATCAACGCAGAGATATCAGAGACCTAGTAATGCTTTATAAGATATTCCACAATTTTATTGATAGCCCTTACCTATTACAAAATATTAATTTCAGATGTCCAATAAGAGTTACTCGATCTCCAGACATATTTTATATTCCTAAGAGCAATGCTAATTATCTTCAAAATATGTTTATAAGAAGAAGCTGTAGCACCTTCAATAGATTATGCACAGATATTGACGTGTTTAACACGAACCTTGCTAACTTCATAAAATTTCTAAAAATTCAACGGAAAACTTTATGTTTCAATAATTCCTTATCTTTCTTTTTCTTTTTTCTTTTTTCGTTTTTCATTTTCATTACATTTTCTTTTTTGATTTCAACAGTTTGCATTAAATAACCTCTTCAAAAATGTTACACTATATATTACCCTTGAATATACATTTTTTGTAGATTTAAGTGAGTAGATTCACTTTTTCAGAACTGTTTATATTACATACGTATATGATATGAAACTCAATGAAACGGAAATGACTCTAAAAAGAGACAAACACATACATCTATAGGATTTAGCTTGCGTGAGATTGAGATAGAATGAAACCTTACCTACTTACAGTATCTACGAACTGTTAAGCTGCGCTCATTGGCCGCTTAGATTATGAGCTCACTTTTCAAGGCTCCTATTGGTTGAGATTGTGTGGGTGAAGTTGAAGTGAATTTCACGTGGTGTATACTTTTGAGAATAATCCCATATTATGTTGTACAATCCGGATATCGCAAAATCGGGATACAGAAAATGAATGTAAAAGGAAAATGGTTTTCCCAAGTACATGGATTTTTACATGTGGTATAAAAATATATAGAGAGGTTAGGATGAGAAAGAAAATATGAAGTTAGGAAGAATCTAGGTGTCTGTTCTTCACATCTATTCAATAAATAAAGCTGAGTTCTTTGCCAATGGTAAAACACTAACTTTAAAAGGTGAAATTGTTCCATTAAAAAAATAATTGATACTCGCAGTAATGAAAACTCCATTCTGTTGGTTACTTCCGAGAGGCTGACCTAGTGCATTCTATATCACTCCCTGACCCACATTCTTAATCAAGCACCATTGTAGCTGAAACAGGGAAAATGCTTTTTAGGTCATATTACATCACACAGCGCTAATGTCGAAATTATTAATTTAAAATTTTCATATCGTTAATTGGGATACACCTTTCTTTCCAGGCAGTCAATTGAGGACTAAAGATCGAACGAACTTTTTTTTTAATTCGCAGGTTTCTGTTTTTATATGCAATAGGATATTCAAACTTATGTCAATCTATCAGATAGTACATGTGCCAAAAATTTGATTTACGCATTTCATTTATGCCATAAATGGACTAGGTACAAAGGTAAAAAGTTAAGAAATATAAGAAACTAGCTGACCCGGCCACGAGTTGCTGTGGCTAACGAAACACAACGCTATCTACTGGATGGTTACCCAACCTTTTAACTCACACCACCTAATTGTTAACACCACTTAATTATTAATATAAATCGAATCGATCGGTCGCTCCATATATATTATTATAGCGAGTTCCCGGTATGCGTTGCTGTGCCACTTAATAAAGAAATTGTTTCTCCCTGCGCGTCCTCTCCCATTCGTCCTGTTCCACTTCCGCCTTCC
Source organism: Limnephilus lunatus (assembly GCA_917563855.2). Lineage (NCBI taxonomy): Eukaryota > Metazoa > Arthropoda > Insecta > Trichoptera > Limnephilidae > Limnephilus > Limnephilus lunatus. Next base: position 36,092,729 of record OU830604.1, read on the forward strand.
CTTCCTCCGAGTTCCACTCCCCATCCCGGGTTCCACTCCCACGACCCCCCCCCCCCCAAGTTCCCCTCCCCCCTCCCGAGTTCCCCTCCCCCCTTCCAGGTTCCCCTCCCCCTTCCCACATTCCATTCAGTTTTTAAACAGTTCGCGTGCCACCTATTGCAATTTTTTATACAAATTTCATAACGCCATAGTTCATCGGTGTATATATAGTGCTGTGTAATATAAGTAAAGTGAAGAAAATAAAAATATTTTAAAGTTGTAAAAACCCTTTTTTTATGCTGTGTGGAGGGTCTTTTTAAGAAAGGAAGTAGATGAAGTTCTGGGAAGGAAAAAGGTGTGATAGGCTAGTAGGAATCCGGGGGTCAGTGCCTCCAGTAGTGATGGACGTGTAATCCGTCTCTCCACCTGCGGTTCAGGACGATGTTCCGAAGAGGTCAACAGGTCTTCCGTAAGCTATGCACTATATTCTGCTCTCTAAGGTCCATTTCGCTATTTTCCAATCCGACACATTTGTCGGATCTGCCGGATCTGTCCCGACGATGGACACTGCAACGCTGTCCGAAACGTCGACAAAGAAGGAGGTAGCGCAACACGGCATAACACCTTAAAAACTAATAACGAAAATATAAATTTTATATTTATTAAATTTAAAAAAAGGCAATGGCTAAATATGTTCGGAATCGTGTAAAGAGTGCAGAGAATTTACTATCATTAAATTATTAAGTGTATATAAGTGCAGTAAATTTACTATCATTAGTTTCTAATTTGAAATATTCTAGGCGTTTGTGGACAATCGTGCAATAGGCCACTTGCATGGATTTCATAACGACTTGGAAAAAATCGTCTGGATAGATTTTTTTACTAAGATTATGAAAATGTTAGATAAAATTTTTTGAAATGTATAGTTTTCTTTATTTTTAAATAAAGAAATCCCTTATTTGAGCTCGTGACGTCACTACATGAAAATGTCCCGTCTCCGATTATGTTCCCTTAATTTTGTAAAATTCCGCACTGATTAATTTTTTTTTAATATGGCAACACTTTGATTTCCGGTGAATTTTTGAATTTTCGTTTAACGTTCACTAGATTTATTGTTAGTTCTATGCGAACTTATCCTTTGGTTTGATTTTTTGATAACGATGGCGGTGTTTTTACAGATGTTACGAAGAGAACCCCGTACAATTTATTGCTATTTGTGTGGAAAATGTTCTTTTTTTTAAATGATTTTCGGCTATGTAATTATTGTTTTTTCGCACCCATAAAATTATGTTCCTTCTTTCCGGTTTATAAAAAATGCTCTAATTTTTCGGATTGAAATTTTCAAAAATCACCAGTGTTTCAAAAATACGATTTAAAAAAAAATAAAAATACAGAATGTCGTAGAATATTTGCATAAACCGGATTTTTTTTTAAATAATGTGATGCAAGTAGCCTATTGGCCTAGGTACTTACTTTTACAGAAATTAATTAAATATAGAAGTTATTTCGAAATTTTTGTTAGTAGGTATGATTATGGTATGGTGTTAGTGCAATCCCACACATCTCATTAGCTTTAATATAATACGTATGTGCAAGTTCTTTCATGTTATTGTTAACCTTTATTATTGTTAATTAGTTTCCTAGCTTAATCTGCGGTAAGTCATAACAGAATTATTGGTACATGACCTGCTCTAGCCTAGACAAACGTGTTGGTTATTTCGCTCTTCAATGGAAAACACTAAATAAAAAGTTGCCACACTGCGTGTAACATTATTTTAATTTGTTAGCGGCAACAAGTTTGGGAATGGTGGGCCGTTTCGTCAGTTTTGTGTCGGAATACGAATTTCTATTCAATGGATCATTGACCCGTTACGGGACGTGTCGAAATCGTTCAAAATTGCCACAGCATTTTTAAAATCATGTCAATAATAAACAACACGATTAATCCCATAAAGTGTCACGAGCGTGGATAGAATGCCAAACGTCATAACTTAAAACATGACGTCTGATATCAAATTTAGCCTTTGTTTGAAGAGCCGAAAAAAGAGCAACATGAAATGTTTTGTTTTAGAAATTTATGTCAGAAAGGGGAATAAAAAACAACGGGTTGGTTGAATATGTGAATATGATTATATTAGGTTCAGCACAAGCTCGATAGTACGTCAACAATAAAAGAAAGCCGTTGTATTGTACATGATTCAAGAAAATATAATATTGTTGGAATCGTGGAAGAAAAATGCCACAACTAATTGAATTTATATAATAACTGCATTAATTTAAAGTCTATGCTCTCTATGAAGTAGTCTATCTTCGCAATAATTTTTTACCAAAAAGTGGAGATAGGTACAACGCTTCTGATACGTATAGCACTTCGTACGTTATGCACTATGCCATCGAAAGGCGCTTTTGTTCTAAGCTACAAGAATCAAGCGATTTTTGGTCTATACAGATAAATATTTTGGTGTCTCACGAAGCTATAATCTTCATCTCCCCTTACCCCCATAGCATACGTGGGGAATGGGAGAGTACGGAAAATCATTTATTTGTCACCTTGACAGATGTCAGGGTCCGATCCCCTGTCCTGCTGTTTGAATCGCAACATTTTCAAATATCACCTGTATAGCTGATCGCGGCACTTCATCTAGACCACGCCCACACTTATAACATATCATCTGCCATATGTGACATATCTGTATGGGATGATACGGCGAGCGATGTGGTGATATAGGCCACGCCCAAAAATTGCTTTGAGCTTACAGCGTAGTATGAAAGTGCCATTTAAAATACATTTTCACAATAATTCATTCATGCACAATTTTACCATCAACTTTTATAAAACAAACTTACTATATAGAAGTACGAATGAATTCATCATTCGCCAGAAGTAAATTCCTTGCCACCCCAGTTGTTCTGGTCTATTTCGGTCCGCCCGCCATTTAGCCTGCAAGTTAACTTAGCGAGGTCTCTATACTCAATTCACCCCTGACCAAATTAGCACTCGGTGACTGACTGCAAGGGATTATAAAGAATTTATATTTGCCGCGTCAGATCCGACGTTGGTTGAAGTCGACTTCATGCAGGAATATGTCCACATTGTTGAACAGATGACACTTGAGAAAACAAGCGTAGAAAGTTGATAGTGAGAAGTGAACGAGCCATCGCATCGTGACAAATTCACGACAAAAATCCCGAAAGCAAAGGGAGTGAGAATGATACAGATCACTCCTAGAAGAAAATACGCTTAATTCAACTTCTGGTTATATTCGAATATTCTTTACACACTGAAAGAAACCTATTTGATAATCAGGATTTTCTGAGATAATTAAAATAGTAAATAACATATTAAAATAATAAAATATTTTTGAAGTAAAACTTCTTACGCACGCTTGACCTGGGGAGTAAGCTGGTGAATGCGTTTTGAGAGCGTTACGAAAAGTGTGATCAGGCGAGGCGAACGGAAATTGAGATATAAATTATGGCAGTTATACACGACATTTTTCAGCCCGATTCCAATTAGAGACGAAAGTCAATTTTTTTTACTTTACGCGATCGCTATTTTCACCTCTATTTTCATATCTAGGATTTCCATTGTCATCACTGCAAACAACCCATGAACCATACTGTTTGTTGTGATGCCAACTGAAATCGGAGGTATGAAAATAGAGTTGAAAATAGCGATCGCGTAAAGCGAAAAATATTGACTTTTGTCTCTAATTAGAATCGGGCTGAAAAAATATGTCGTGTATTATAGGCTTTGTGAAGATAGAAAGAGAGAGAGTTACGTTTCGTATTACTGTGGGGGCAAGAGAGAGAGGTGCGAGCACACATTTTCTTTATCTCTTTCTCTCATAGCCAGTTACGTTTCGTATATCTAAGTCACAGTGCAGGCCTATTGTAGGAGCTGTAGGAGCAAGAGAGAGCAGTACGCGCGCACAAGAGTCCGGACCCAGTGGGATTGTGGCGTCTCCGATTGGAGTATGAAGAGAGTGGAAGAGAAGCGATAAAAAATGGGTAGTACATGACTTTTCGGCCACTAAACACGGCTAAAGTAATTTCAAGTAAATTCTGAATGGCGGCTCTCACCAGTTATTAACTGTTTTCCTGATATAAATTTTCTTTGCTTTTTCTATGCAATCGCAATGTCCACAGTAGCTACGTTCGCAATGGGCCGGTATTTCTCTGTACTCAGGAATTTCATCAGTCGGTTATTTTGTCTGGGTTCCTCCCAGACAGCAGCATCGCTCAAGCCAGCTTAAAGAGCAAATGAAATACCGGCCCCGCAACAATCAAAAGCTATAATTTTGATAATGCTTCTTCTATCCGTGGCGGACGGTTGCTTTCCATTCAAACAATCAGAATAATTTGATAGTCCATCCACTTTCATGAAGATAGTATGATAATTTATTCAAAGCCATTGTACCAGACCTACCTCGACGGTGTGAGCACCACATGTGCCATGTACCTGCTCACCTAACAGTTAGGTACGCCTTGGTCACTGTATAAATTAACAGTTATAATTGAATAGCGAGGTGAATGTGTGTGAAATGAATAGAGAAGATTTGATAAAAAGTGTTCCATTGACCTCGGCTGTGAACCCATCTGGTACACTTGGCACATTGCTTCGTTTAAGTAGGGAGGGTGCTGGTGAAACAACGTGGGTTTTTCTGCGTATTAGTTATTGTAACTGTACTAAGTAATTGCTGTCACGCCGCGGCCGACTCTCCGCAGGGATAGAGCGAAGGATGGGCCGCCGAACAACTCTTCCTTGGCACACAAACTCATTGTATCATTCCTTTTAATACACCTTGTCATATGTAGATACTCTTAAATTATTCCGACTCTTATATTTTGATTGAAAATTAATAAAATACTTAGTTTTTACCACTTTTATTCTTTATAAAAACCGACATGTTTCGTAAGCAACGCTCACTTCTTCAGGGTTTTAATAATACTAATTTTAAATATTTTTATATAATAGACATAGACAATGTTGTCAATGGAAAAATTATAGAAAGAGACAATGGTAACAATGGAAAGATGAGAATGGGTAGGGGACTAGGAACAATATGGAACAATTTACAAAGGAAATAAGTTTACTATTGGGTAATTTAAAAACAATTTTTGATTATTAATAATATTCAAATTAGCATTCACACTCTTTCTGATCTCTAAAATTTCTAGTTAATCCATCTGAATTCCATTAACATTGCAGTGTATTAATTCTATTTCACTGTTGAAATTAAAGGTATGACTAGTTTCCAACAAATGGTTAGCAAACTCTGAGAAACTGTTATTGTTTAAAGATTTCATATAAATGCTCTTTAATCCTCATTTCAAAGTTTTACCTATATAAAAGAAACCACAATCATTAGACTTCAATTTATAGATTCCAGATTTTTTTCATTTCAGAATCTTTATCTTTATTATAATATTTTATTCAGTTTCATTAATTGATTACCATCTTACTTTAATCTTACCTTCTTACTCGATCTAAAATTATTTTTGATTGTAATAACAATATCAGGACTGAGTCATTCTGATACTGGCTTGTACCTGGACTGCATGCAGTTGGAAATGCTTTCTCAGAAGAACCTATAAGATGTGTTCAAGTGCACCGAATTTAGTTACAAACTGGCTATAATAACATACATCGAAAAATCAATGTTAGCATAATACTTTCTATTCTTCTGTATGGGTTCTATATAATTTAATTAACATGTTTTACCTCAAGATTACAGTATTATAAATATATATAGCATGTTTTGTAATTGCTTGGCGTTTATTAATATAAATAAATAAATATTTTCCTTGGGCGTCAACGACTTTTTCAATCATTCACTTTCACTTCATATGTTCTCCTGACTCACCACCCACCACTAGATATCCAAGCCATCTTAGCATACCTTTCTTAATCTTGTTCATTCCACATTTCTAATACCTACCTACCATATACGCCTAAGGGATCTCATTTCCATTACAGCATTCAGTCTACATTCATCCTTCCTCTGGCAGTTCCAATGTTGAGACATGTATAAAGCAAGTGGAATGTGGAAGGAAAAGTTATCTGAGAAGAGGTGAGAACATGTCGTGCCGGTATTTCAGTTGTTTCGCTTAAGGCTCCGCAACCGGACTCGAAAAGAAGAAGATGGAGAGATACGAAATTACGAATGTTAGAGGAGCGCGCTAACATTACAGCGACAAAATCGATGCGAAAATTGCGAAAATGTTTAATAAAACACGACTCGTTTAAAATAAAGCGAAAATCTCGTGGGGAGCATCTTAAGTATCATTTAAAGAAAAATTGAGAATTTTTTCACAAATATAATTTATAAGATATTAGAAACAGACTTGTTTTTAATAACTCACATGGAATCACCAATTTAAACATGTTCTATCCAAAATTACTCCTATAACTGGTGTTTTATATAGACTTCGCGGGTTACTTCCTCCCTCTCTATTAAGATCGATTTACCATGCTATGATTCACTCACATCTAATATATCTCGCCGGAATCTGGGGATTTGCTACAAAAAAAATGATTTCAGAAGTCCAAGTCGTCCAAAATAGAGCCCTGCGAAATATATTCAGTTTACCTTGGGATACACACGTCAAAGACATTTACAGAAACACCCAAATACTTCCTTTTAACACCATTCCCACTTTTGAAATAACAAAAACTATATTACAAGTAATTCAACACTCGGCACATTCCAACACTACACTCAATTACAATTGCGACGTACACCAACACAACACAAGAAATCACAACAAACTTCATATACCAAAAATCAAATCAACAAAATATGGACTAAGATCCCTAGAATACATAGCTTACACAAAATATAATCAACTACCCAACGAGATCAAATGTGCAAGTCAATGTAAAAAGACCCAAACTAAAATGCTCAAACTTCATTTTATGAATGACTATCTGAAATAATAATGTTGTGTATGTCCTATGATATGTCCATTTAATACATACAGCTATATGTTTCATGTAATGCGTATCATTCCCGCAATGAGTTTATTAACTCTTGGGAGTACAATGCTTTATATAATATACTATATTCTGTATTGTATACTTTTAATAAATAAAATTTTTGGTGCATACTTTGCGAATTTTTTTATCAAGGGAATTTCATATAATTTGCGTTTCAGCGTGAGCAGCATCTAGACATAATCTTAAAAAATAACATATATTTTTTTAAGAGCTTAAAAACTTCAAATGTTTAAGGGAGATATGTAAGAAACTGGTAGAAATTCGGGTTGCCGAGGCTTAAGCTTGTCGATTAAAACCTTTCCGATGGCAATAAACATCTCTCAAGCCAAGCTTACAAAGCAATTGTAATATTTAAAGGTGCTTAAAGAAATATTGTTGTTACAGCTGCTTGAATATTGGTGCAAAAGTACCTACACAACCAAAAGTAGTTTATTGGCATGGTATTTATAGAAAACAGCTACCAGTAGTTTACCATAACACTGGAAAAATCCCACAATAACAAATAGGCCGCCTTTCACGACTTAAGAGAGAATCCGGTCGCCGAAAAATTAAAAAATTGATATTTTACCTTTTTTTAACTATTGCTGTCACTGTCGCTCTTACACCCCCCCCCCCCCCCGAACACTGAGCGAAAGAGACAACTGCACCTCAGGCTGATAATAGTGATAATACCTAAATAAAATCGTCAAAACCGAGATTTTGTATTAAATGATTAGTTTGTACACTGTTCGTCTGTTGAAGGCGTTCAGGCAATCTTAACGATTTTTGGGGGGTCCTAAGTCCTAACTACTATAAGAAGTAACTTATCAAAAAAACATAGTGTGTAATTCACACGTGGTAGAAGTGAAACCTTCAGAAAACTAAAGTAAACAAGAGTGGGGAGACAACGAAGAACTTTTTTTTATCTAAGTGAAGGATGATTTTTTCCATATTTTTGTCGTCGAATTCCAGTGCACCTTTTCATATACATTTGGTCATCTTATTAGTTTCTGTGTTTTCTTTTTCGGAGTTGCTAGATGTCGCTGCTTTCTTTTGTGTTTTATTTGCTTGTTCATTTTGGAGTGGTTTGATGATTAGATATTGATTTTAAAAATATTTAAAAAATATATGGATTAGCAAGATTCGATCCTTGCTCCGCTGAATGTCTGACTTGCGACTGAGGAGACATGCGTGGAACCGTGGATTTATCGTATTATTTAGGTGTACCCGTGAAATAAATAAATATTTGATTGCTCTCATTCTCCCGCAGGTTAAATCCTATGTGGTTGTACGCGTTTGTCTCTTTTTAATGTCGCTCGCTTCCGTTTCATCGAGTTTCAAATCACAACCTTGATAAAGAAGTTTTCACTTTTTCACAAAACTAAAACGTACCAACACGCTAGTGGTAGATATTTATATTAGATAAAATATTTTCAGTAGTGTCAAAATCCTGAGAGGAAAGAGGGGAAAACGTTTTTACATACAAATCGCCGTCCGGTTTCCTCTTAATATTGCCAAAATAATAGGCCACTTGCATGGATTTCATAACGACTTGGAAAAAATCGTGTGGATAGATTTTTTTACTAAGATTACGAAAATTACGTTAGTAAAATTTTTTAGAAATGTATAGTTTTTATTATTATTAAAGAAATCCATTATTTGAGCTCGTGACGTCACTACATGAAAATGTTCCGTCTCCGATTATGTTCCCTTAATTTTGTAAAATTCCACACTGATTAATTTTTTTTATATGTTTAACGTTCACTAGATTTATTGTTTGTTCTATGCGAACTTATCCTTTGGTTTGATTTTTTGATAAAGATAGCGGTGTTTTTACAGATGTTACGAAGAGAACCCCGAACAATTTATTGCTATTCGTGTTGAAAACGTTATTTTTTTTAAATGATTTTCGGCTATGTAATTATCGTTTTTCGCACCCATAAAATTATGTCCCGTCTTTCCGGTTTTATAAAAAATGGTCCGATTTTTCGGATTGAAATTTTCAAAAAATCGCCAGGGTTTCAAAAATACGATTAAAAAAAATACAGAATTTGCCTAAGCCGGATTTTTTTAAATGTGATGCAAGTGGCCTATTGTAGGCGAATACACGTTGCAAGTTAATAATTTTCGACCACCCGTCGCGTTGTGTTGAGTTGTGGGTAAGAAATAGTTTCAAGCATGGGAAATTCCAGTGCCCCATAAGTCTCGCGTCTCGCTCCACCAACAAACATTCGTTTTCTTTTTAAAAAATCGAATAAGCTATAGGTAATGATTCTCGAATTAAATCGTATATCATTTCAAAAAAATCTAAAGCAAGCCGTCATCAGATTAAATGGATATTCTAGAAAAGAAAACCCAATAAGGGCCATTAACCAGCCAGCGGCCGATAATTTATATTTCGTCGAAAGATGCTCTTACGATCTTACAGGGCGGTTCCAATGAGAAAGATTAAATATTCTCCGTACCAGCTTTTTAAAATAATAACTCAATAACGATTTTATTTCATTCATAATTTGCTTTAATTTATACCTACATTAAAAAATGCTGAAAGGCGTAATGATAAAACTATTAAAATTATGTACTTTTTGTAATTATTTTTGATCATAAATATTTATAATTTTTCAATAATGTCTAAGCAAAATAAGAAAGTAATTTTTTTTTTAATATATTAGTTTGTAAGACCGTAAATAAGTAGACAAACTGAAGTATTTTCGTTACAAAACACGAGTGCGGATCTTTTTTTAAATTATTTTATTTAAAGTAAAATTAAAATTCTAAAACATAGCTTTCCCAGATAATTTATAAATTTAATTTACAACATGATTATATGATTTGAAATGTGCGTTGTATAATACAAAATCTTGTTTGAAAATTTAACAAATCTGCCAATGACCTACGGTAAAACCTTATCGCACTAAAAATAAACATATTTTCTCAAAATTTAAAACATAGCCATACTAGATAAAAGAACAGTCTTTCGAAATCAATTCATAATTTTTTTGTAGAAAAGAGTCAATACGTTTAAAATTTCATTTAAAAATGATATATTTATGTTATGAAACTGAAAGAACTCAAAGAGAAAGAATCCAAAAATCTAATTGCTAACTACCTTCTTCCGTATCTTATCTTCTTCGAAACGGATATTAAAATTTCTAACAAACGAAATAGACAAAACAAAAATAAAATCATTCAATGTCTGTATTTGAATTTCGATTCTGTTTTCCTGAATAAATTCTTTCACAAAATATCTTGAAAATGGAAATTAACCCACTTCCCGACATCCCGACATCGAACTGAAACTCGGCAGATAGAGCATTGTATGACAATGCATTATTTCAAAATTGGCTTCTAGCCGGCCCAAAAGACGGCTGATGTAAGTATTACAATTTAGGAGGCGGGAAAGGGTACTGCCAAAGCGGTAACCACTTATTTGACACACCAACACTCGAAGCGGTTCGCTACGTTTGGTGACTTAGCAGGGGTGCTAGGTTCATGGGGTGAGGTTTGTCAATGTCTAGGCGACGGATGCGTTTGCCCATCCACTTCGCGGCGGACCTGATCGGATGAGACTGGTCGAGGGAGACTCTTTGATTTCTCCAGCCGGACTCTTGACCCATCGCCTTGCACAGCAGTGGGAAGATGTGATCCATACGTCGAGCATTCCTGGACACATCGACCCCCAGATTACCGACCCCTCATACCTTTTTCCTTCCCCGAACTTCCTATCCTTCACTTCCTTAAATAGAGCCTACACACATCATTCACTAAGATGTTATAGGCCCTGAGGGAAATTATTTTCCTCAGGGCCTCCTGCGTGGAGCTAATGTAAAAAAAAAAATCTACTTGAATTTTAATTTGAATAAATTATTTATTTTAGTGTAAATTATGTAGTATTATAATTATTTTAGTGTAAATTATTTAGTAGGTATTATTAAAATATTTATTTTAGTGTAAATTATTTTGTATTTGGTATTATTTGTAAATTATTAATTATTTAGTATAAATTATTTATTCTACTTAAATTTCAATTTGAATAAATAATTTATTTTAATAATTTTTTTACCCACTTCCCGAAATCCGATCGAGCTGAAACTCGTCAAATAGAGTCACTGTCGATGACAATGCATTCTTTCAATTCTGACGGCTACTAGCCGGCTCAACAGACGTCCTGAAAATTGAAAATAGATTTATTAGAGTAAAAAAGATTTTTTTTGTTGTTGGTTGACTTTTATTCTCGATTCAACCGTTAAAACTCTCCGGTAACACTTTATCCTCTCTGAAAGAGGATTACTAAACTTCATGAAAAAATTAAAGCGGAAAATTGAGTTTATTTTTCTGAGCGCATTTTGTCCGCGCTAAAATAAATTCCACCGACAAAAAAAAACTTTGAATAAAAAAAGTCGTCCCACCATTTTCACTAGCAGCCCGCAGAAGGATGGGATAATAGGCCGATTGAAGGCATTGGAGGTTTACATTATTTTGAAAGCAGGACCGAAATATTTATTTTACGGTGTTATTATAATACTTGGTAAATGAAAAGTTCTTTAGCACCGTTGTGATTTGACCATAAAAATAGAAAAACAAATTCCTGTAGAATGAAGCCTACGAGAAATTGAGATATCAATAAAATATTTATTTATTTCACAGGTACTCGGTTCCAATATAATACGATAAATCCACGGTCCCACGTAAGTCCCCTTTAGTGTAGTGGTATAAAGCGCTTGACGAACCTTTGCAGACATTCAGCCGACCAGGGATCAAATCCCACGAAATCCAAAAAAAAAATATTGTAAGATCAATATCCAATCTTCAAACCACTCCAAAATGAACAGACAAAAGAAAACACAAAATTAAAAAGATGTTTTCATTTTAAAAAATAAAAATGTGCAATTCACAGTCGGTAGAAATTAAACCTTCAGGAAACTAAAGTAGACAAGAGGGGGGAGACTATGAAGCACCGCAGAAAAAAGAAACCGATTATACTATCTCATTCTCTTGCAGGCGTTTTAAATTTATGTGTTTGTCTCTTTTTGGTGTCGCTAAGTTTCAAATCACAACGGTGCTAAAGAAGTTTTCATTTTTAAAAAACTTTATGTGAAGCCCGGGCAACGCTGGGGACATCTTGGTTCCAAGGTAAATCAAATCAAATAATTTGGTCCGCTCCAAAAATTTGTTTTGTTTTATAATGAAAGCAAGATGCGTTTCTCAATAAATAGTTCGTTATTGTTTTATAATAAGCAAAGGAAAGAAAAATATTTTTATTTTCCAATCATACTTTGGTTCAAAAACTATCCCTAGTGAGTGTCCATTTTTTCTCAACCGCCTGGAGCCAGTGGATCTACGACATCCCTGCAGGATTATCTTGTGAGGAAGAAGGGTGTGTGAAGGAGATGGTAAAAGAGTAATGGTTAGAACTACCTGGTCACCAAACACAAAAGTTATTTCAAGCAATATTTAGGTACATTTTTTTGATGATGCGTATGCATTACCAAAATGATACTGAGAGTATCTACCATTCAGGAAAACCTATTTATAATAAACTAGCAGATCCGGCCACACGTTGCTGTGGCTAACGAAACACAACGCCATTAACCAACCTTTATAAAATCCACACCACCCGCTTGCCAGCTGCCCGCTGCATTTTTTTTTTTACAGTGAATACCGCACAAGAATCTCAACTGCTCCCGTCTGGAGCCAGTGAGACTATGGCATCCCCAACTGGGGTATGTTGTGAGGCTAAAGGTAGTGGGGAGGGGAAGGAGGTGAGGAAGAGGAAGGTTGGGAAGTACCTGGCTATTCAGATCTGGTCACCAAACACGGCTAAAGCCATTTTCAAGCAACATTTCGATTCTGAATGGTGGTCTTACACCAGGGCGATACTGATAGTATCTTCCACTCTGGAACGTGCTGCAAATATACTATATATTATTTTAAATGAATTAATTGTGAAATAACACAAATTAATCAAATAAAATTTATTTGCGCACGCCGGGTTCGAACCCGCGACCTCCGGATTGTGAGTCAAGAGTCTTAGCCACTGGACTACGGAGGTCGTCGATGTATTGAATATTTGAATTTATCGGCTTTTCTCTACTATAATAAGAATGTATTACACATATAAACCTCCTCTTGAATCACTCTATATATTGGTGAAAACCGCAAGAAAATCCGTTGCGTAGTTTAAAACATCTAGTAATTTTCAATTTAGGAGGCGGATATCTAATACCTCTGTCATAGGTCACCCCAAGTGGTACGCTAAATTTGGTGAATATCAGGGGTTCCCGGATTGATGGGGTGAGGTTTGTCAAGGTCTTCTAGGACTCTTTGACTTCTCCAGCAGGACCCTCTCGACCCGCGTTGCCCCGCTGTGGGAGAGATGGATTGATTCGTCCATCACTATCTACTGAGCACACTGACTCCCAGATTACTACCCACCCCTCATTCCCTTTTCCTTCAATATAATACAATATTCCCCTTTAAACATACCCTCTACAAGCATCCCCAAAGATGACAAAGGCCGGAGTTAATGATAAAAAGCTCATAATAATGCAGTGATAATTTAACTTCCTTTTTTCAAATCCGATCAATATCTCGTAGAGGATACAAGGTATTTATTACGTACCTATCTATACAATACGACGCAATGACCTATTCTGCTGTGATAAAGCAAAAAGTCAACCAGGAAATTGCAATAGTCACATTCCGAAGTACTTTTCATTTAATACATGAAATATCGCGTACATCAAAGTGTGACTTTTTCAAATTCCTAGCTGCATTTTTGCTTATGACAGAAGTATTACGTTGGTAACTTATCTGGAATCGAAGCAACGCTATCTAAAGATCCGATCTTTGTATATATTTTTATATTTTTAGTGTATATATTTTGAGGGTACGGCTGGACCTTTTTGAAAAAACCCCTCAATTTTATTGTAATATGCGGATAATGTTAGACATTATTAACTGATTCGACCCTGCTATACTATTTTTTGCTCGTTGTGTATGCAAATTTTCCACGCGGATCATCAGATTGAATACGTGTGTGTTTCTAATAGAAAAATCGTCCGATCCCCATTGCATAAATTTGCCAAAAAATGTGAACAGCGATTTATTTTTCAGTGTGTTTGTATGTTGTGTGCAAATGCAACAAGTTGGTCATTGTTGCATATCAGTTTCGTACAACATCAATCGTATCAACGTAGGTATGTTAATAAATAGGTACTCAAATAAATTCTCGCGATGTGTAGAAAACTCGACTAACTTATCCGACATAAATATAAAGCCACTAGTCATCGATTCAAATACCGATAAGTAAACATGGACTTTATAAATAAATAAATCGTAAATCTTAAAGAAACTCCTAATATGCAGAAAACTTGGCTAACTTTAATCCGATATATAGCCACTATTCATTGGGTCGAGTGCCGAATGATAGACTCGGAGTTAATTAATAAAAGTATAATCATAATAAATATAATATTAATAAGTATATTATACTTATTATGATTATACTTTTATTAATTAACTCCGAGTCTAATTATATAATTAATAAATTTATAATTTGTCACATAAAAACATATATTATATAACAGCGACATATCATTGGTACCAATTATTGTATTAATTCTACAACTTGTAACTACTTTCTAACATGTAATTACATTAAGTTAGGCTAATTAATTAAGGCTAAATAAATTGTGCATAATGCTGGTAACAGACCTAGCTACAAAAGCGCCAGCGTTTTACAGGCTTGGCCTATTCAGATTTACCAATAATTATTTTTATTTACAGAAAAATATTCGTTTGGTATCACATTTTTTCGGCGATATCACCAAAAAATTTCGTTAATATCTCGCTGATGCATAGTGTAGATTACAAAAGTTTTTAAACTGAAATTTAAATATTTTTACAAATCGAAATACCCTTCGTGTTTTTGCGGTGGTGAAAAAATTTTTTTTTTGTATTCGGTGATCATCGTTATATCTGCACACTTCATAGTTGCTTTACATAACAAATTTTTCGGGTGTAAAATTTTTTGTTCTTAAACACACCTAATTTTTTGAATAGTAATAATAATTCAATTTACTAGATTAAATGCGTGTAGCGCCATCTACGCTTTATCGTCTAAACATTTTCTATGGTTATCGGGAATATCGCGATGACAGACGAAGCGCATGATAACGAAGTTTCCTACAGCTTGTCTGTAGTTTTGAATAATGTTTTCTGGTTTGGCCAACAGAGCTCAGTAGTAGTGTGTGTTTTCTGTCACTTTGTTATGATTTGATTCTTGGACTGTCTGCCCTGAATGCGGAGATACAAACCCTTGTGCGAGTAAGGGATGGAAAATAAGGGGTATTTTTCTTCTTGATTCGTATGCAGGTACGTTCTGTCGATAACTCCGTTCGGGTGGGTGCACGTACATTGTTTCATGGAAATGTGATAAATTCTCCACTCGAGTCGCAGCAACACGGTTTTCGCTAAAATCTTGTCAAATGCATCTGAAATCGCGGGCTTACGGCCTCCGCCCGTTTTTTCACTGACATGACTTTAGAGGATCCATTTTTCGTAGTTAAAGAGTAAGTTTGACATTTTATTCTCGACTGCTACTGCAAATGGCTTCCTTTAAAATCTGCTATCAGGTAACAAAGAATACCTGTCGCCTGCCAATAGCTGATAACAAGTAGCTAGTTTTAGATAATGTTCTTATCGTTTTGGTATTGTGTGGGGATGTATCGATCGATCAGTGTTGTAGGTATTGTTTTAAGTGTGTGTAGTCTAAATTGTTAAGCAATGCGTCCTGAGGAGCTTGTTTCTGGTTTCAGCGAAGTGTTCAAGGCGCTGAACAAGACTCGCGGGCTGTACCTGCGCTGGCTGGAGCTGGGAGACGCGTCGGGCGGGCCAGCGGGAGCCGAGGCTGAGTGGACCACCACCGAGCTGCGCAATGCTCTGCGCAGCATTGAGTGGGATCTAGAGGACCTCGAGGATACTATCAATATCCTTTAAATTACACCCTAGTACAAGTTTACGAGCCAATAACCGACCAACCTACCAACCTGTAGCCATCATCAAACCAATCACATCAAATATTCATTATTTTGATGGATCATTATCTTTCTTCCGCTAATCATTATCTTTATATTCACTAGAAGTGTGTCAGAAACATATCTATAGTTATCGACATATTTATTGACACATCTCACAATGTTTTTCATTAAGTTACTGAATTAGGTCACCTAACTTACATTGTTTTATTTCTGTGTTGTTTTCTTGTAGCAATGTTTTGTTATTATCCTTAACTAATGAACACGTATAGTTGAGAAGAACCCATCTAAGTTCAAGATTGACAATAAGGAGTTGACCAGTCGGCGAAACTTCATTGAAACTACACGGCTGGAAGTAAAGGTAATATTATCAAAACATTTGTATTTCTCTATTCCAATGCGATTGAACATTCATATAGCGGATTATACCTCTTTCTCATTCTTATGTTATATTGTGTATAATATCTGTCATCCAATAATATGAAAGGAAGAGAATGGATATTTTATCCATTCCCTTCCTTCAAAAAACTTTCATGATATTTTAACTATATTTGTAATATTGCCATTTTGCGATAAAATAAACAACATCTTATAATTATGATTGATTTTCAAAGTAATAAACCTTATTGCACTTCCTCATCTTTTTGACAGCTTCACAGTGTCCATCATCAGGGCAGAAGTGTAGTGATTTAAAAAGTATTTTTATTTGTGTAGCTCACCGATAACTTCATTAACCTTTTAAATGCCAGTAGGTAGAAGTGTAGCTGTGTACAGCAGGCCGTGAACTTTTAACCAAAATAAATCATTTTTACATCTTATTTAAAAAAAAAAAAAAAAAATCAAAATAAAAAAAACCAAAATCATCCCAATGTCGTCTCTGTGTGTTCCATATTTTAAATTAATAAAAAACAGGACATATGTATGATTCAGAGGCTCAAAAAGAGCGAGTAAACTCGCTATTTTTCTATGGCCGGCCTGCTGGACATGACCAAGGATGCGAGAAATCTCACTCTTGGCACAGAAGCGGTTAAAGATTATTGAAGTAGCACAGAATCACTTCTACCCAAATAAACCTACTTTTTACTACCTCTGCCTTGATGGTGGACACTCCAAGGCTGTCCAAGAACATTGGCAGAAGTATAAAACAGCTTATTACCCCAAAAATCAAATGTCAGAGTGCTTTTGGCCATCAGAATTCTAATATCTTTTAATAGCTCAAATAGCCTTATATGCCATAAATTTACAGACACTGTAATCCTTTTTCAACACGCAATTGTGACGATTGTTTTGTGGACAATCGGTTGAATTGAATTAAATAAATCATGATTATTTAATCACATATTAGTGCTTCATTTAACGTCCACTTTTAATATAGAGTAGCAACAAGTGAAACATAAATTGCCATTTCAATAATTCAAAAAATCATATTGGAAACTGATGCATTTTGGGCAACAAGTATATTATCACCTACACTTTTATTAAAGATGTATGTTACATGACTTGTTTTCGAATAAAATTGTTGCAGATTTTTTTCTCTTTTTAGTAATCACAAAACTGATTAATAACACTTTGCACTTATTTTTGGCCTTAAGATGCTGATTTGGCGACCTTTGTGAATTGCGATGCGTAAAATTATGCCATAAAACGATTGTTAAATGTCATTGTTATCTGTTTATACTGTTTGAATATTATAACTGATCTGGCCCTCGAACACACTGACGAAGGTTTTACTGATAATTTGGATAATTTTTAATTGTTCCCGAGTTTGCCAATGAACAAACAACAATCCACATCGACTAAACATGCTTATTTTGGTCAATGTTAATTGTTGTTGAATGGTGATCTGCAGTTGTGCTGGGGAATGATGACAAGTTATCAAGGTTTTCGATAAAAAAAAAAATTATGTGCTTGTGCAAGGGGGCCAAAACTAGCGAACTTCAAAATACATATATTCTTCTTAATTCTAATTTTTAAACTCGTCATAGTACGAGGGTAGGCTGAAAAGTAATGCACACATGCTTGTACAGTGTGAACCAAATGACCTTCATAAGCGCGCCAGGTGGAATATGGAAGTGACGTTCCTCTCCTATACGTACGCGTAAGTGAAGTCGTTGAATTCATCCAGTGTATTTTGAGAAGCGGAAGTATGGAGACGTGTTTTAGTGTTATGTCAACGCAAGCTAAACGGCGTGTTGTTATCGATTTTTTAACTGCTGAAAAAGTGACTGCTACTGACATTTATCGTCATTTAATGGATGTTTATGGTGACAATGCTGTCGATAGGTCTACTGTAAATCGATTGGTATGGGTCCACGATTTGGTTTCAAATGACCGGCGAAACAATCCAAAGCGTATCAGAGACCAATTTCGAATATCCAAGGAATGTGTCAGCTCCATTGTTGAACAATTAGGATACCGTAAAATCTGTGGACGATGGGTACCACGCCATTTCACAGACGATAACAAACAGCATCGAATTGAGCCTTTTCAAAACCTGAAGTTTGAACCGATTCCACCCCTTCTCACTCCCCCGATCTTCCGCCTTGTGATTTTTATTTTTCTCCTCAACTGAAGAGACACCTCATGGGTAATCATTACACCTCAGGCGATGAGGCGAAAGCAGCCGTCAAGTCTTGGATTCGAGAAATGTCGGAAGAATTTTTACAGTTATGTAATGAAAAAACTTGTTACACGTTGGGAGAAATGCGTCAGCCTTAACCGTGACTATGTTGAAAAATAAATATATACATAATCATATATTTATTTTTAAGAAAGCTTAAGAATCGTACTTCAACATACTTTTTGCCCGATCTTGCTATTCGTTTTTGTTCATGTTTTACAAGCATGCGTGCATTACTTTTCAGCCCACCCTAGTATTATACCTGACAGCGCAATGGCGGCCTAGATGAAAAGTCTTGTTTGCTGGAAGGTCCGATTTCCAGTGACTGCAAAATGGATCAATATTGCGAAAAAAAAATTTAAATGAAAACTTCTTTAGCACCGATTTAAAACTCGATGAAACGAAAAAGCCTAACTAAAAAGAGACAAACACATACATCTACAGGATTTAGCCTGTGAGAATAATCGGCCTCCTCTTTGTGCGGTGCTGCATAGCCTCCCCTAGAAATATGAGATTGACAAATATGAAGTTCAAATAAGAGGTGGCAGTAGCCGAATGGTATGGCATTCGTCTCGGTAAGACGAGAGGTTCTGGGTTCGAGTCCCAGTTGCGACCGTTATTTTTTTATTTCTGTGTCTTGTTCTCTTTCATATTTTCTTTTAGGTTATCAGTGTTTTCTTATTCTTCAATTATGGGAATAACCTTCAAAAGTTATAAAGAGAGTTGTTCTAATAAAATTTGAATTTTTTATTATTTATTTTTACGTGAAATGACAAAAAGTGAGTTAACGATAATGTTTATGATACATTTGCCTAATAAAATATGTGTGTGTTTTTATTTTTTTCCTTATCATTAATTTTAGTTAGAAAAATGTAAAGTGAGCCATTTTTAAAACTTTTTATGTTTGCATTTAAAATTTTTGTATTTCAAAAATAACAAATTTCTTTGGAATTATAAAATTTGAAATTGTAATCACCTTTCAAAAACCCTTTTTAGTTTTCAGATGCGTTCTAAAATCTTTTATTTATTGCAAAGCGGAAATATTTTTGGTTATAAAAATTTAAAAGAGTATTTATTACATCACCTTTCAAAAAAAATTTTTAGTTTTCGGATGCGTTCAGAAATATTCCATTTATTTGGATATTATTGCAAAGCGGAAATATTTTGATCTTCCGACACAATAAGCCTGAGGGGTTCATAAAGTAGAACACATTACAGAGAACTCTAATACACATATTTAATATATACACATATTTAAGAAAGTTATTCATTTATTTATTTTTACCTACCTATCTACCAAAAACTTGGCTTATTTTGGACAAAATGTTTGGGCCCAAAATGTTTGGGCCTGGTGTGTCCCAATTGAGCGAAATTGACTTTATAATAAACCTGTGAGCGACGCGTTCAATGAACTTATCTGCTAACAAAATGCGTACTCGGTGGCCTAAGTCTACAATTTAGTGTGCACCTTTAATGGATTTGAACCTATTGCCAAAAAGGTTTGATTGTTCATATTACCGCATTCGAAGTATGTTGGACAGTTACTAAAAATATTTTCTGCAATAGGTATGTCTGTTTCTTTACTTTGACAGGAAGTTATTTATCTGCTTAGAGATCAATTCAGCCAAGTGTTAATAATTTTAAAATCTTACAAATATTATAAATGCGAAAGTTTGTATGAATGGATGTGGCATTACCCTTTCACGCAATAAATACCGAATGGAATATAAAAATTCTTTCACTAATCGAAAGCTACATTATTTGCGAGTAACGTAGGCAGTAATATATTGGTAAGCTCTGGCGTTATGAATTAGCTGTGGCGTTATGAAATTATTTATTATACATTTATTGGCAAAGCATGTTGCTAAGTAAATATTTGACGTAAACTGTCATTAGGTTATTGGTTTAGGTTACTATGAAGATTTCTTTGATAGCGAAAATTCAAATATGAGTATTCTCATATGAATATTTATTGTAGGTAGATACAAATATAAAATAGGCACTAATCTACATTTTGACCTAAGCCAACAGCTATACTAATATTATGAATGCGAAACGGAGAGTATTTGATTGTTGATTGATTGGGGGAGGGGGAGGGGTAGTGCGGGGGGGAGAGGGGGGGACGAATATGCGAGCGAAGCCGGGGGTAAAAGCTAGTACTAAATAAACCAATTATTTATTTTATTAAAGTAAAACAAATAATTGCCTAATAACAACTGACACATGTACATATATTGTATTATATTCAGTTGTTTGAGTGTGTTTGAATAAATCGTCTGAACCTCAAACACACTCAATCATGTCTGAGAGTGTTTTGAATTTGCGTAACCATTATTTTTATCATTGGCAGGATATGAAAGACAAGATGAACGTGAATAGAGGCAAGGAACGCTTGAGGCTGGCGGACGGGCCAGGCAGCGTGCCCCCGAGGCACTCTACCACCAAGTACTCCAAGTTAGAAAACCAGACCGATAGCCCCAGTCGCTATGATGACAGTTTCCTGTCTGAGAACTCGGCAGTCCAGCAGAGAATGCTGGACTCTCAAGATGAGCAGCTGAATGTCATCAGCCACTCCATTGGATCCCTCAAGACAGTCTCTAGGCAGATCGGAGTTGAGCTTGATGAACAAGCTGTGTAAGTTTGTTTATTATATACTATCCCCCTTATAAACGCAGTTTAAATATTTATAATTAATAAAATCGGTGCAAATGTTGGAATAGTGAATCACTTAATTTATTACCACGGCGTATTTTTTTATTAAAATGGCCTTAAACCGGGCTTAATCTCTCATCAGCGGTTCGCCCGCCAGCGGGCACAAAAAAAATCTTTGCTTTTTTTAATGTGATTTTAACTCTATGCATAAAGAAAATTGTGTGAAGGACAAGGTAAGAATCGCTTGCGCCAACATCTTTCTGATGTAACACTTTATTTGATTAATCTAACTTCTCAGAATGCTTTCAAATTAATGTTTTAAAACATTAGTGAGTCACTTTTAGCAGCTATCAGTGGCGAAAATAACGATAATTACGTTTTCAAAGAAGTATCAATTTCATTATTTCTTTGAAAACTCCTCTAAATTTAATTTTTTTCATGTAGGATTTTTATTCAGGTTTGTGTAGAAGTAATAAAATCAGTTTATATTCGTATGAATATATTTTTTGATATTTGTTTGTCGAAAGGAAGAATTTTTTTTTTAGATAAAGTTAGCTACTTATTCTGGGAAAACTTCTTACGATATTATCGTGTAAATATATGAATAATAAGATATATTATCCAGTAAACAAAACAATCACAAAAAAGCAATTCCTTTGTTTTTATATGGATTTTTGATCAGAACTCATCAAGGTAATTTTCACTCAGTTTTCGAAATCTCATGCCATGTTCAACAGGTTAATGCTTTTAACTATACCAATGACAAGCGTTTTTTGGTTTAACTATACCAATGACGAACCGGCGGTATAAGTAAATTTCATTTCAATTGGCCAATAACGATGCTCGCTCACTGACTGCACCTCTGAACTAATCATAATTGAGGAAGCAGTACATGTTTCAACAAATCAGTAAAATTCCTGCGCACATTTATAGGGCTTGACTTTGACTTGTACTGTAACTAAGGGGATTTTTATTGGTATTAAAATTCAAGCTGAGGTCACATTAAGGGTTAACTTGTCGGTTGGAAAGGTTGTTTACAATTTATGAGAAATTTTAATCAATTTAATTTAATTTGAAATCAAGTGAGTTGATTACTCCAGAAAGTGGATTTCCAGAAATGTGTTATTATAAAAACGTTATGTTAAACCAAAAAATCATTCTATTTTCTTTTTCCCCCAGATTGAGAGAGATTTTTCAAAATCATACTGCCAATGACAATGACTTTGTAGAAATATAATCTTCCGACAAGTGATAATGGTTCGTAGACCATGTTATGATTGCACATGTTTCATAATTTATTATTGTTAATTTATGTACATTGTGTGCTATGTAAATTAATAATTTATTTCTAACAAATTCTTTTGATTTGGAATAGACACTTCTTATTGTACTAAGTGAATAATTTAATAGCCCAATATTTGAAAATATTTGGTATACGTACAGATTACATTATTAAATAAATGTTTCGGCCTCCGGTAGACACAATGATTATATTCTTAAGTTTAGTATGATGATAAAGAAAATAGTTACCTTTACATAATATATATTTTATTCACTAAGATGGATTTTATTTCTAAACACAATCAATATATTTTGTAGCCGCTATGGACTAAATGTGACGTGCATTCAATAAAATTTTTAAGTGTCTGAAAAGAATCGTTAGCACGTTATACAGATATAGGGTCGTTAAAGTTGAAATGGTTTTTCAAGAACTTTGATAGGAGAGGCGATGTGGAAATATAATAAGAAACCTTTTTTGTTGTTGCAATACGTCAGTTATTTCTTGTTGCATTATCCAACGGAAGCCGTCAAAGAACTTTTGTTATTCAAACAATGTCCGTAAACCCGTGCAGACAATTTTATAGGTATTTTTCGCCATTATTCTCCCTCTGACGTCTACCTTTTGTTGCTCTATTTACAATTTGCATCCATACAATACCGTATGACATAAATAGGTCATGCATGAAAAGATATGCTTGGACTTGACAGATATTGTAAAGCAGGTGAAAATTTATTTCAAACTGGTTGTTTTTTTACAGAAACTTAAGTACTTTTATTCGTTTGGCCTTGTAGCGACAACAACGTAATAAAAAATTATTATTTAGACATGCACCAAATAACTTTGTATTGTTTTTACAATATTGATTATTTTTGTTGTGTATTAATGGCTTGAATCGTTTAGGGCAGTGGTCCCCAACACATGGGCCGCAGCCCGGTACCGGGCCGTGGACCAAATGGTACTGGGCCGCGCAAGGGCTTGCTTAAAATGAAAATACTATTGAAAAAAAAGTTTAAGCTGTTATTATCGTTGTTCTTATGTAAATTTTAAATTCAGATGAAGGTTATTAATGAATGTAAGAAAATTCTTTAATTGTTTGTTGCTACCTGACCAAATAACGAAGATATTTTCAACTATCTCATCCAAACTAAGACATTAGATAATCCGCAGTCGTGTCCTAGAAAGTCCACAGTTGAAAAGTTTGTTTTCAATAAAATCAATAAATATTTCAGCAAACAAAGATATCAGGATAACATTTAAATCCCGATATTAAACCCTATGCATTCTCAAAATTCTCTATCTTTTAAAAACATACTTTCAACCTTCCGTTGAACCTGATAATAGAATCGGTGTCGGATAATAATGTCGGATAATAGAATTCGTAAATATTTCAGCAAACAAAGATATCAGGATAACATTAAAATCCCGATATTAAACTCTAAGAATTCTCAAAATTCTCTATCTTTGAAACACATACTTTCAACCTTCGTTGAACCTTAAAAATATAAAAAATACCAATGAATCCAAAAGATAATTGAAAAATGATCTGAAACTTCTGGAATAATCCTTCATTGTTATCTTGTGTTTTCTCTACTATTATTTGTCGCTACAACTTATGTATCACAATTGTAATTTTTATTATTATATGTCCCCCCCTCCCCCCCAGTGGGCAGTGGTAAAATGCGTCACCCCATGAACCCGGGCACCCCTGCTAAGTCTCATCAAACATATTAATAATAATTAGACAATTTGTAGAGCGCCGTTTTTGTGAAAAATCACCTCAAGGGTGTATATTAATATGCAATTAGGTGATTGACCGATCTCACAGATGTCCAGATATCAGCCAGTTGTGCTTAACCGCTTCTGTGCCAAGAGCGAGATATCTCGCATCCTTGGTCGTGTCCAGCAGGCCGGCCATAGAAAAATAGCGAGTATTCTCGCTCTTTTTGAGCCTCTGAATCATACATATGTCCCATTTTTTATTAATTTAAAATATGGAACACACAGAGACGACATTGGGATGATTTTGATTTTTTTTTTTTTTTTTTTGATTTTGATATTTTTTTTTTTAAGTAAGATGTAAAAATGATTTATTTTGATTAAAAGTTCACGGCCTGCTGTACACAGCTACACTTCTACCTACTGGCATTTAAAAGGTTAAAAACAGAAAGCATCTAACCAAGAGAGAGAGAGGTTGGACCATGAAAGTATTCTGTGACACATGTATTAACACATTACTTAAAACTCTTCTAGCTTTTTTTAAGGTTTGGTTAGTGGCTAAATTAGACATTGCATGAGAAACAGCGGATCCCAGAGGCCTACCAGTGTTGTCAATCAGCTGTACAATAAATATTTTGTGAAGTGAACCATTACATATAGGAAAATAAGTTTGAAACCTCTTGTTTTAAATGTAAAAAGTGCTAAATCTCTCTCAATTTTAATCCTATTCTCAATATATAGATTTTACATACGATTTAATATTAAATTATTATTATTTTAAGATTAAATAATTTCTCATAGATTATTAAATAAATAATAAATTTTTTTCAGTGCTTTGTAATTCCTGGCAAAGAATTTATAGTTCCGTATCTTATGTTACTTTTTAATTAAATTTTTTTTTATTTATGTTTCAGGATGTTGGATGACTTTAATAGTGAGATAGAAAATACAGATTCAAAATTAGATTCTACAATGAAGAAAGTTGCAAAAGTTCTTCACATGTCAAATGGTAAGATATTTATGTTGTTTAATTATGTCTTTGGTAAGATTAATAAGTCAGGTACGGACATATGTCTGTTAATGTTGTATTATTGTGAAAACAAGCTTATGGGTCTGAGTATTTAAGATATGCATTTGTTAAAAGAAAATATATAAATGTTGAAAAGAGTATATGAATGTTATTCTATAAATATTGAGAAAAACGTTAAAAGATTAACGCCCAGTTGTTTTGCAGAGATTCAAATGTAGCATTGCCATCAAATGGTCATTAAGCACCATTTTGTTTTTTTGAAATTTGAAAGGCCCCCATTAAACGCCGATTCTAGCTGTGTTTCAGCTTTTTATCAAATTGTAAAAAGCTAACAAGCTTAAGACTCTGTTCCCGGCCCCAAAAAGAAGAAGACGGAGAAATATGAAATTATGAATGTTAGAAGAGCGCGCTAACATTTACAACGATAAAATCGATGCAAAAATCATGAAAATCTTTAATAAAACACGACTCGTTTAAAATAGAGCAAAAATCTCGCGATAATTGTCTTAAACAGCATTTAAAGAAACGCTGTGAATTTTTTTCATACATATAACTTTTAAAATAACTGAAACAAATGTGTTTATAATAATTTTTGCGATTTTTTTCTATCGAGGGAATTTTATATAATTTGCGTTTGGGCGCGACTAATGTCTAGATATTATCTTCAAGAATAACATTTTTTTTTTAAAGCTTAAAAACTTAAAATGTTTAAGGTAGGTTTACAAGAAATCGGTAGAAATTCGAATACCGGCCTCTTAACAACATGATGGTTGTCCTATTCTGCTGATCACAGTTTGTTCAAAGGCTTAAACGGACTTAGAACTGGCATTTAACAGGAACCTTTCAACTGTCAAAAAACAAAATGGCAATGCGTGGCCATTTATGTCACCAAATATGTTGTCATCGAATCATGCCACTTCATCACCTCCTTTGAAGAGGGTGAAAAATCAAGCAACTTCAACACCTCCTTTGAAAAGTCATAAGTGATGAATGAAAAAAAAATGGTAAAATAGGTTAGTTGGATTAGGTTATGGGCTATTTTTCAGTTTTTTTTTTCATAACTTTTAATGACTTTCCAATGGAGGGTTAAAGTTGCATGACTCTGAGTTGTCGTGGGACTATATTTCACATGGTCGTGTAAAGCCACTGCTAAGATTCACAATTTTAGAAAAAAAAAACCTCACACTTTTACATTTTGATTTCCCATGAAAGAATAGCAGGCACTCTTTTTACACACATTAATTTTCTTTAAGGATTGCATAAATACGAATTTTATGCGCTAAGTGGTGAAAAGATTAACCTTTTAAAGACTATGCCGTTAAAAAAATTACGATGCCCATGGACTGCTATTTCAAATTCTCACACATATGCGTCATGTATTTTATAGATGAAGCTCGTCTCTTAGGCACGCTATCGGTATTGAATGCAGTGAAACTCTCTTAAGAAGTTCTCTCTAAGAAGTTTAGTTTTGTCGGTCCCTCGGCCCAAAATTGGCTCATTTTTTCCACTTACAAGGTTTTCCTGCTTAAGAACTTTGTTTAGAAAATTTCTTATGAGGGTTTCACTGTATCCACCTCTACACATCATTATAAATATTCTTAGTCGACAATGAAAATCTTAGTACATCATGCCCATTTTTTAGTGAACTGGTATTACATATATATATTGTCTTCTGTAAATTAAAAACTATTACCAGAAATGGCCACTCGTGGCAACACATCGAATGCAAAAGTATTTTTGTCCGATCTCTATGTTGTACTATTTCTTGTTCACAATCTATGTACTCGTGACCGGCCAACTCAGAATGAAACCAACTCAAAACCACCTCAGAAAGGTTACTAGAGTGATGAAAAAAAATGGTTAAATAGGTTAAGTTAGGTTAGGGTTACCGGCTATTTTAAAATTATTTTTTCATAGCTTTTAATGACCTATCTGAGGTGGTTCTGAGTTGGTTTCTTTCCGAGTTGGCATGGAACCGTATTTATCATACATATTTAGTTTCCACAACAGTTTACAAAATCAGTCTGCGTGTCTTGCGTCACACACCATCGACGAGGATAGAGGAAACTCAAGGCCATTTTAAAAAAGGCATGACTATAGACAATGCATATAATTTTCACTCCAGAGCCTACCCCATTCATTCATCCATTTTTTTTTTAACTACTAGCTCTGAGCCAATGAGACTGAGCTTTCAACCACAACAGTTTTTTCCATGGTGAAATGAACATCGGGATCTTTCTCTGAGTGCACATGTATACACGTCATTGGTTTATCTCTGCTCTGAATGAAGTTAAACCATTCTTGTGTTCTGACTGCATTTAATCATTTTCCCAAAAATCGAATTTATAAATTAGAATAAAATTTGAACATTTAGCTATCAGAGAACGTGAATCATTTAAGCCTGCCGTGAGAACGAAAATGGGTTATTTAATCCAGTTTTCACAGAACATGATTAATGCAGTCAGAACATGAGATTGGTTTGTCTCCGCTGCGATAATTTAAGTGAATTTTTACTCAATAACAAAAATATTAAAATGATTTTTGCTATGCTTGTCTAACTGGGAGAATCCCCTGTCGAGGTTTACA
This sequence comes from Limnephilus lunatus, assembly GCA_917563855.2. Classification (NCBI taxonomy): domain Eukaryota; kingdom Metazoa; phylum Arthropoda; class Insecta; order Trichoptera; family Limnephilidae; genus Limnephilus; species Limnephilus lunatus. The sequence continues at coordinate 36,120,611 of OU830604.1, forward strand.
GTTTTTGAGAAATCTTCACTGTTTGAGAACAAAAAATATGGATAGGCTAAATCAGTTGATCACCACAATTTTTTTCATCAAGAAGTCGCACCTAGAAAAAAGTGTGCTTTAAAAAATTTATTCTATGATATTTGTTGCAGAACTTTTGTATTTTTATATAATTCATTTTTATTAAATTAAATTGTGTTTTTATTAAGTTAAATTGTGGATGAGTTTGTGTATCTGGGTAGTATGTTTACGAGAGATGGGAAGGCTGATAGGGATATTGAAAGAAATAAGAAGGGTGAATGCTGGAAACTCCATTAATGGAGGACTGAATGCCGTTGGCGCTAATAAAAAACTGTCAAAAGAAGCGAAGCTAGCAGTCCACAATGGAGTCCTGGTACCTACCCTGATGTATGGCAGTGAGGCATGGAACTGGCAGAGGAAGGATGAAAGTAAGCTGAATGCTGTTGAAATGAGATCCCTGAGGCGTATGTGTGGTAAAACAATGTATGATCGTGTGAGAAATGTGGATATCCGCAAAGAATGTAAGGCTGATGTATGCATAATGAGTAAGATTAAGAAAGGGACCCTCAGATGGTTTGGGCATGTAGAGCGAATGAACGAAGAAAGCAGTGTAAGAAGAATATACGACGCAAATGTGAATGGTAGAAGAAGTCGTGAACGTCCGAGGAAGGCATGGCACGATCAAGTGAATCAGATACTTGAGTCGGGCCATGTCAAAAGTCAGAATAATAGAAGAGAATGTATGAGACGATGTATGAATGTGAGTGAGGCAAAGAGTGTGTGCCAAGACCGAGTTGTTTGGCGGTCCGTCCTCTCTGCCTACCCCTGCGGGGAAACGCCGTGATGGTTGGTTAGTTAGTTAGTTAGTTAAATTGTAGAAAATAATATCTGTATTGGACCATTGGACATAACTGAACATTTCATAAACTGTATTGTGCCAATGATGTTTGTAGATAATTATAATTATACTAAAAAGTATAATTCTTTCATTTACTACCAGTAGTCTTATCTCGTTTCTGTATAATATTTAAATACATGACTGCATATTACAATTTTTTTTTCCATTGAGTGGTACTTTGGTTATATTATTTTTTTCTTTTTTACTCATGATAATGTTACAACATTACAGGTTATAACTATTGATAGAATAAAAATTGATAAACAATTTTTTTTTTTAATTCCATTGTCAATTGAAGAATTTTTTTTTCCATACAAATAATTCAACTTCTGTACTCAGAAACTATCTCAAAATGTTGGAATTTCGAAAAAGTTTACTGTTTTTTTTACTTGTATTATCGTGTCGAATCACCTCCCAAAGTTAGTGCACTTTACGCCCATCCATCTTGTATAACAATACGAGTATGCCCCAGTTGATCAGAATAGATTTCAATCTTTCATAAACTATTCAATTATTATTATGAAAATAATTAATAACTTTTTTTTTTTCAGATCGGAGACAGTGGATTGCTATTGGTGTGTTGTCAGCTATATTAGTTGTAATAGTTGTATCGTTTATGTTTGTGTGATCACAATATTCTATTTATTTTATTAATAACAGTTTGTAACAGAAGTGGACGGTGCAACTCCTTGAATAATGAGATTAACTGTTATTAATTCAAAAAGTTGTGACTTCATTGCGAATCGAGGCTCGACCCGATTAGGGAACAAGCGACCACTGTAAAAGGATGGAGAAATAAAATCCTACATTTTTACGATTTTTCAGAAATATGAGTGTTCTGTGGGGACTTTCTTCCCTTCAAAAATTTTGATCTTTCATAATCTGGAAACTTTTTGTCCTGAATAATCGTAAATAAGTCACAGAACCCCTAAAAAAATCGTTGTAACCCATTGATGGTGAGCAGAGAGCGAAAGCTTTTGAAAGCGAGCTAAGTTAAACTAATTGATAGGACATCTCAATGAGTGAACTGAATGATTGAGTACCTTCAAACGTCTATCATGACTATTTTACACTAACATCTTAGAACTCAGTCACGTTTGTTTATAACAATTCCCCATCAGTTTTCGTCATATAGCGATTATGGCCGCTTCTTTATGTTATGCTAAATTCTTAATAGTTTTTTCTAAATTTTCTTTCGTTTAATACAGCATTCGATTTTATAAAAACCTATTTGACTGCTACCTTAAGTGTTAAAAACAAACTTGACTGTTTATAGGTTAAACGCCTGCAAATCATTTTCTTCGTGAAGTGCTATCCATTTCTGTTACACCTGTGAAATATTTATTGAAGTGAGCTTGGGTGGGTTCGGTAAATTTGTAAGTCTATAATTTCCTGGATTAACTTGCCTCGAAACAAAATGTTAATGTTTGCTTAGAAGAGATTTTCATTTTGCATAGCTAATTAAATAATATTAATCAAATGAAGGAATATAATATTAGTCACGCACACAATATTGTATTAATTTAAAAATATATGTTTTGGAAAATTTCATTGTAAAGTAGCTATTAGTATCGAAATTGTTTTTTGGCGACCTTGTGATTGAAAAATGTTAACACAATTTATTTAACAATTTTTTTTTTTAATTGCGCCTTTGTTTAATTCACTATAATGATTAATTTGTATGTTTATGGAAATCAAAATAAATTAATATTGGAATTTAATAATAATATGCCTTTAATAATGTAAAGCAAATGAAATAATATTATACTCACTTACAAAAAATAATATGTATCAGTTTATTAATCAAGACTTATATTTTTGTAAAATCCTAGAAGAGTGAAGATTTTTCCATGTAGTTATTAAATCACTTTCCTCACTCGGTGTAGCATTTGTTTTTGTGTCTTTATTGTGTTTAGATATTAGATCAGAAATTGTTGTCTACACAATTCCATCCAGAAGCCTGTTGTGACTTTTCTTCCGATCTGTGCGATTTTTCAGAACTCAAATTATGCCGTAATGACTTGCAAATTTTTTGTTTTTCTGAATAATAATGAATATCTGACGAAGGAACACAGCAGACCTCTGACCCCCTCAGTAAGTCTCGGCAAGGAAGAGGGAGGTTAATAGTGGTAGAATAATGGTTAGAAAGACCTCTACGCAAATATCGTATTGTATGAATCTGATTGTAAAATGAATTGTAAAACTAAGGTCAACAAAACTGAAATAACTTGTCTTAAATAAAACTACTGGTCAGACATATATACAAATTGAAAGACTAAAATATGATATAAGTAGTGCTAAGTAGTGAAATTCCTATGTGCTTAGCAAAATGTAAAAAGCCAAAAGTCACAAAATAAATTGTGGCTACAAAAAGATGGTTACAGGTTCGGCTGCCAAACTTAACATTCTGTTCTTATTGTATTTTTATTAGCATTCCAGAAAACTATTATTTATTTCCTATTGTGGAATTTAGCCTAAATTTGAAGGGTTTCGGTCAGTTGAAATACAATCCCTTTAAGTAATTTATTATTTTAGCTACTAACATGTTCATTATAGCGACTTGCATCATGATTATATAAAACATATTTTCTTTTACTCATTTTCACAAATTTTGGCCATGTTCACAATTTATATTATGTATTAGGAAATAAAGAGAATTAATTCAAATAAAAAATAACAAAACTCTTTTTATTCTTCTATGGTAAAAGCTCTCTTAATATGTAGAGTACATATTTTATAAAATCAGGGTTCAAATATGTATGTATATTATATATATTGCTTCTTAAAATGGTAAATTTTCAAATTAATAATTTTCAAAATAACTTTAGCTTTGAAAGTGCAATATTGAAACCTACAATATACAAAATTGAGAGTAAAATTTTTAAAATTTATAATAAAATATACTTTCAACAATTTTATGTGTCGTAACTTCTGAAAGGTGCCAAGAAGTACTTCATATTAATATATCTACTTTGAAAAAAAATATTAAGTTACATGAATTGAGATTAAACTATACCATGTATGTGATGCAATAAATAAAAATTCATTGGCTTAGTGACTAACTCCTGGGCCCTTGAATAGCGGTCTATTAGCCAAACCCCACCCCCTCAAAAAGAATATGGATTCGTGTAATGTACAATCTATTATTATTTGCACAGTAAGATATATTCTCTCATAAAATGTTACATTTTCCAATTAATTTCAATTCATCCTACCTATAAAAGTTCACCCAGCCAAAGTACATAATTTTCTTTAGATTTGGTTGCCTACTAAACAACGACACTACTTCTTTAAGGAAAGAAACTCGTCGTATTTGTCTAGGTAGATATGAAGCATGTCAGTAATATTAAATTTGTAGTTTATACAATTAATATTCGTAATTGTCAATTGGTAAAGGATTTTTAGTTGTGAATTTTAAAAATTGTTCAACTCGTTATGATTATTGGGATTCATTTAAATTATCACCTTCAATACCTAAATATATACAGGCATTCAAAATTCATATTCATTTATGTGAATAAACTACTCATTCAAAAAAGAATTGCATTTTTCTGTGTTATTTGCAAAGAATTGTGTGACACCTGTTACACCTATTCGTAATATTGTTACATTTTATGAATATATATTTTATCCTGTTCTTGCAATGGGGGCGATGTCATGTATTGGCGATCAATATCATTGTGATTTCTTCAAAACCTATGTCTTCTCTTGAAACGTGTGAAACATTGTGATTAGTTTATTGGTACATACATATATTATTTTTAGATAACATTATTTACAAATCTTTGTTGAATATGTCGTATGCTTTCTATGGTTTGTTAGCGAGTTTCTCAGTTAATCGATTAATGACGGGTGTTCCAAAATGGTCAATTTTTTATTTAGATTCTTTTTAAATCTTTACCTTAAATTATGGGTCGAAAGGATATCATATTTACAAGTCAAAATATCTTTCTTTGATCTTAACACCTTTCTATCTAAATTTATTTTTAATTATAATATTACTTTTCTAAATATTTTATCACACCAAGTTGGAACATCCGTGAAATGATTTTATAGATTGTTTATTAAGTATAAATATTGAAATATTTGTTATATTATACTTCTTCTTCACAAAAACTGTTATTTTACTCCATTACTTAATTTCTTCTAATATAATAATATGTCTTTGGCATGCTGCGCTAAGTCGCCAATAATTAACTTATTGATTTTTTTTCATCCAATTATCATTTTAAAGTCTTTCTTTTTATTGCGAGAATCACTAAATATTTCTTTTCACAACATAAATTTAGACGGTTAAATATCTTCAATGTCTTAATGCCAAATTTCACTGAATACAAATTTTACAGTTGGCGACTTTCACAGCACCGCAACGATTCATCGTAATCCCCTTTCCTATTTCCCAATTGAACAATTATGTATCATGCCTAAATTGGTTGGCTTGATTGCTTTTCTGAGCAACAATTCACGCATTGCCCACACAGCATTTTCTTAACTTTTCTGGCCTCCTGTTTTATCCCTAGATTTCAAATTTTCTGAATGCCTTTGAGAGTATGAACTACCAGAAGCACAGGTTACTCCTTGAAAACTCTGAGTAAGTACAAAAAAATGGTGAACGCAATACCTGAAATATATATTCATATAATAAGTCCCACTTAGTTGCTTATTAAAAGTAGAATTGTATTATGATCACTACAAAACTAAAAACTTTGACTATAATTATTGCGGAAGATAAAATCAACATCTCAGTGAAAATATTAAGTAAGTAAATTATAAAGAAACTGTCGCAACTGGGACTCGAACTCAAATCTTTTAGACTCACCGCGACTGGCATCACTTCCAATTGAGCTATTACTATCTAGCTCCATCATTTTTAACAATCTCATTTCCTATTTTGATATACTAACGTTAAATTATTTCCCATATATTATTAGGCTGCCATTTTTTTTTGTGTGATTACAAAGTTTTTTTTTTTCCATGTCGTTATCTCTTTCATATTATCCTGGATGTTGATATTATCCTCTTCAATGAATAAATATTACAATGAGGTATAAGTAATACGTATAATGTAAAAAAATTCCCTAACTTATCCGATAGATATAATATACTCGTAACCACTATTAATAAGTTCGCGTACCGAATAGTAAACTTGGATTTTATAAATAAATAAAACTAAAATATACTTTATCCTATGGACACGCTTTTGATGGCATATCGAGATTTATGATGAAATACCCTCTAAAACTAGCAGTTAAAAACCCGCTCCACAAGTTTTTACTGCTAGGCTCTGCGGGCGGCTTTTGGTTCATTGAGTGTTGGTGTTGATTGTAAATCTTGAATCCCAAGTACAGATTCCAAAATTAGCCCGTTCCTCGTATCCACCGTCAACATGTCAACCAGTGATGGCTAGTCACCGCGGAAAAGTAACTGGGACGGGCGATGACGTCTTATGTAATATACAGCTGCTTGATATGTACAACTGAGTATTACCGTCAATCTTTCGAAATCGGGGAGATACTCCAGGATCACAAATTTGTAGAACTTATACCTAGGAAGTGCACGTCCCTATGGGGTCTTGCCGACGAAAGTGGCGACATCTTGTGACGAATTCTTGAATTAGAAACCTATCTAATTACAACGGTAGCTTTGTCTGAAAATCCACGCACACGGATGTTTATATGGTGCGGCGGCAGACATTCGTTTAAATCCGGATTCTTAAATTCATCCACACAGATGCTACTGTGTAATAAATAAAATAACAGAACGATCGATGTCCATTAAAAAATAAAATTCTTAAATAATAGGTCCAGAAATTCTCACATATTGCTAAAGAAATGCAATAAATTATTAAATTTGATTTATTTAACCCGCCATTGGTGACGTATATGTCTGTAAAACCGGGTAATTCGAAAAAGTGTAATATTTTTTTTACCATTCATCGAATCATACTGCGATTTCGAGTAGCTGCCTTATTCCACGCCCCCTACCGCCAGTCTACCCCGCGACAGCGACGCGGGCGCACCTCATGGAGTTTTGGCGCCAACCCGGGGCGTGAGACCGGCATCACCAACTAAGTAAGTCAAATGGTTATTGTGTAATTTATAAGATAAAATAAAATAAAAAACATAAGTATTGTCATTTATGTTTTTTATTTTATGTTTCAAATGTCATAAGACTGACGTTAAATATTTAAGATTGTTGGGTTTAAATAAATATTGTTAAAATATCTCATAATTTTAATTTTATTTATTTATTTTATTTTATTTTATTTTGCAGAAACAAACAGTACATAATTACATATTAGAAAGTAGTTACATGTTATAGAGTTAATACAATAATTGGTACCAATGACATGTCGCTGTTTTATAGTATATGTTTTTATGTGACAAGTGATGCATTTTACCTATATTTAATTAATAAATTATTGAGGGAGAGGGGTAAGGGTGTGTGTGTGTGTGTGTGGATGTGTGTGTTATGTGTGCAAGTTCAGTGTGCTAGAAATGTTTTTCTTAAATAAAGGAAGGGAATCAAAAAATATATCGATATTTGTACTTGTTTGAATTGAGTTGAATCTTTGAAGGATGCAGGATATGGGGGAGTTGGCTGCAGCGTTCGTATTATTACTGGTTGTGTAAAAAAGGTTGGTGTGGCGAGTTCTTTTAGATGGGATGTTAAAATTTATTTGGGATAGGAGTTCTGGGCAGTCTATTTCGTTATGTATTATTTTATGGAGAAATGTCATGTCGGCTACCGTTCGCCTGGATTTCAGGGATTGGAGAGTGCAGATATAATTATTGTTGTATTTATAACCGAGATACTTAATAAATTTATTTTGTATGCGCTCTATATTATTGACGTATTGGGTGTATTTGGGATTCCAGACAGGCGATGCAAATTCCAGTGTACTTCTGACTAGTGAGGAGTAAAGCATTACTAGCGTATTTGGATTTTTAAATAATTTACTCAGACGTAGTATGAAACCCAACATTTTGTAGGATCTATCAGTGATTGAATCAATGTGCGTATTAAATATAAGTTTACTGTCTAAATATACTCCTAGGGCCTTACATTCATTTTTTGAGATCACGGGTTCATCGCAGAGTGAATAGCGGAAGTTAATTATATGCTTGTTTCTAGTAAAGGACATAGTGTGGCATTTAGAAACATTGAGATCCAAGTAGTTAGCTGTGCAGTAGTTGCAGAGCCTATCTAAGTCACTTTGTAGCTCTTTACAGTCCGATAGAGAGCGAACCGTTTTATAAATTTTCATATCATCTGCATACATTAAAAATTTAGAGTGTTGGAAGCATGAGCCTATGTCATTTATGTATATATTAAAGAGGAGCGGACCAAGATGGGAACCCTGAGGGACACCCGAGGTTGCTTTGATAATTTTGGACAAAACTCCATTTATTGAGATAACTTGACTACAATTGATGATGTATGATTTAATCCATCTAAACAAGTCACCGTGTATTCCAAGACGAGTGAGTTTATTTAACAGAATTGAGTGGATAACGCGGTCGAAGGCCTTTGAAAAGTCGGTATACATAGCATCGACCTGCACCCTTTCGTCCATATTGCTGTGCAAATAGTTGACGAAAAGGGCCAGGTTAGATGTTGTAGACCGATTTTTCATGAATCCGTGTTGGTTCTGTGTAATTATTGTTGTGATAGTCGGGTAAAGTTGGTCGTAAACGATTTTTTCGAGAATTTTACTTAAGATGGGAAGTTGAGAGATAGGTCTATAGTTTGTAACGTCATGTTTGTCGCCCTTTTTAAAAATGGAGTTATTACGGCAGACTTCCACTTATGAGGAAAAGTTCCTTCACTTAATGATTTTTTGAAAATTGCACTGACCGGAGGAGTGATATATTTACTACAGTTACGTATGAAGATACCAGGCAAACTATCTAAACCGGGTCCTTTGTTAATGTCAATGGATGAAAGATACTTGTAGGTGATGTCGTCATTGATTGTAATTGAGGTTATAGATATATTATTCAGTGGATCAGGTTCGTGAACATCGGATGCAAAATTTTGGGTATGATCAGTGAAGACGGTAGAGAAATAGTCAGCAAACAGATCTGTAATCTCCTTACTATTGTGTGCGATTCTCGAGCCGTATGTTAGGTATGGAAGGAGATTTTCTTTGCGTTTTGACAAAGCTCCATATTTTTTTAACATTATTTTGTACGGCATATTCTAAATGTGAAATATATTTGTGGTATGTGAGAGTAGCGATTTTCTTTTGTCGTTTTCGAAGCAGTGAAAAGGTTTGGTAATGGATCTAGTGGATTCTTGTGGCGTTTCCAGGCTCGAAAGAATTTGAGCTTTTCTTTTGTAATGTTGATAAGAGCCGAAGAATACCACGTTGGGAATTTGTTTGGTTTCAGAATTTTTTTTGGAACAAAGTTATCTATTAAGGCGTCAATGATAAAATAAAAGCTGTTAACCGCCGTGTTGACGTCCTGTGCGTTTAAGACAGAAGACCAGTCAGTTTTTGATAGAGCGTCGTTGACTAGGTCATAGTTGACTTTATTGAATAATTTGATCGTCTGGGGTGAGGAAGTAGTTGTGGGGGAGTGAATATTGAGTTCGACTATTAAGGATGTGTGATGTGTATCCTCCTGAACCAGAGGGGAGTCGGCAGGAGAGACGCAGACTGTGGTGTTACAGAGCACTAAGTCAAGTGTTCTACCGTGCCTATTTGGAATGTGGTTGTATTGTTTTAAGTCCGAGTAAGATAGGCAGTTTAGGAGGGTGGTGGAGCAAAGGTCAGTACCGCGGGGTGTGTGGTGTTCCAATTGATATTAATACATCTAAAGGTATTGTGTTATGTTAATAAAAGAGAATTGATTTAAGGAATACCTATGAAAAAGATATCATTTTATAAACTCTTCAATGAAAAGTTGCATGAACAGTAAATTATTGAAAAACTGGTAGTCAAAAACCCCGGTGCGTGCGGGACACCAACTATGTTAGTCAAATTCACGTCACCAATGGCGGGTTAAAATTGTCAACAAACCTTTTACATATCTTTTCTGTTTTTCGTAACTACGTAATATGTACTGTGAATTATTTATCTGTACAAAAGTATTTCCCTACCCAAAAAACATCTGTATAATTTTAGTTGTGTTTTTTTTTTCAAAAAAAATTAAAACCGTCAAATTCAATTTATTTTTTTCTGAGAAAAATGAACTTGACAAATGTCAGAAAAATTGTAATATGTTTTGAATTTGTTATTTGTTTACGATATTGTTAATTTTTTTATATGTTATATAATGATGTACGCCACAGGCTTGCACGTTCGGGTGAACTGGAAAATTTAGGAAAATAACTTTTTGTTTCATAATATATCCGTGTCAATCCAAAGAAGGTGGTGATCTATGATCTGTTGGTATTTGAAAATAAATGTTGATTTTTTAGAAATGATATCAGTCAACTTATCTTGTCAGGGCTCGTACCCGAGAGCTACTTGACAGACGTAAATATCATTGAAGCAACTGAAATTTCGGGTCATACTATAGATGATTTAAATATCTACTATCTGAGTTGGAGGATTCATGAACTCATGACATGTCTGAAGATTACCACTACGGCTCAGTAATTAGATTGATCGCTCGGGTTTGATCAACAAAGAAAATCCACATAGTTTTATTTAATTTTATATTTCTGAAAATATACACAAGATTAATACTCTCAATGTAATATTTTTCAATTTGGGAGGCGGGACCATTTATTGGATAACCAATACCCCTGTCATAGGCCCACCTAAGTATTTCGCTACGTTTGGTGACGTAGCAGAGGTGCCCAGGTTCATGGTCTGTCTAGGGTCTTGGCGGCAAATGCCTTTGCCCACCTACTGTGTGGCCGGATAGGGAGAGACTGGTTGATGGAGACCTTTTTACCTCTCCAGCCGGATTCTCTCGACCCATCTCCTCCCACTCCTAGACACATTGACCCCAGATTCCTACCCACCCCTCGTACCTTTTTCCTTCCCGGAACTTCCTCTCCTTCCTTTCCCTAAAAAGCCCTCGCACAGCATCTCAAACGATGACGTAGGCCCTGAGGGATATTGTTTTCCTCGGGCTTCATGTGTGGAGGTGATGTAAAAAAAAATCGTGTCAATGTTTTCTGAGCGAAAATAGTGACGTAGGTACATAAAAGATCTGAATTATTTAAATATTATATATCAAAAATACACCCGTGACCAACATTTATAATGTTATCGGGCGCCCATGTTAATCCCAAAAGCCACAATATCCAAGTCATTATTGCTTTAAAACCCAAATCTTGAAAGCTTAACAATTATTTGCAATATTACGTCAGTATTTTCATCATTCGGTTACGACTTCCTGTTGCCTTTATCGGATCATATAAAAATAACGATTTTTAACGACTTGATAAAGTAACATGATTTAAAGGCGGCAATGGCGCTAATAAAGGACCTCGCTAAACGACAAATGCAAGAGTTTTGACTGTTTTCAAATAGGGTGAAAAAACAGGATGTTTACCAGAGATGAAATAATTATTTAGGATGAAACACTCCATAAAAAATACACACATTTATTACAAGTCAATTAATTTGCAACCAGCAAATGATTGAACCTTTTTACTCAAAGCATTTAAATTACTTGTTTTTTTTTAGTACGGCTCGGAGAAAGCATGTCCTGCATATCCGCAGAATCTCGTTATGATATTATAAGCCCATAGTTTTGCCGGGGTTTTCCTCGGATTATGTCCCTGTTATTGCGGCATAAATTATTTTCGTTCCTTGTATTAGAAAATAAATAAATGTCAACATACAATAATTATCAAGTTTGGAAAACCACAGATGTAAATAACTTCAGTTTAAGTTATTATGTTACATAAATATAGCGCTTTAATCTTACGATTTTTCACGCATGCATATTGCCATTGAGCGTGAATGCATATCGCGTATCTAATCTCGGTATAAATAATAATATAAGGATTGGGAGGTATGTAATTCTAACTACGAATGTTTTGAACACTTAAGGTCAGTTTTTTCACATTATTTGAACAAATCATCAAATTTCGAAGTTAGTTTTCAAGTTCTCTTATTATTAGCCAGTTGCTTCACGAAACTTGAAAATAAACTTAGAAATCTGTTAAATTGTTAAAATTCTATGAAACAACCCGTCTTTTCAATTTATCAGTCCTGGATTTGTCTTCAGGCCGTATAGGCCGCGGCCTAGGGGCAGGAGCCTACAGGCATCCTACAAGTGAGTGATTATGATAGGCGGTAACTTCTAAGAAGGGGAAAGGGGCGCCGCAAATCAAGTGGCCTACACTTATGAAAAGTATAAATCCGTCACTGCTGTTTATAGGTACATAAAGATATCCACGTATAAATAAATTAGTGCGTTTGTAATTATGATTTGTTTAAAGGCTGTTATAACATCGTTTTAAACCGTTCCGTGGCAACTTACAATTCACGATTTTCCCTTTATTGTACGGAAAGCGGTTGTTCATTGATTTTAACTTACTTTGGCCCAGATGGGTTGATTGCCAAGAGTTTTTCCCCTGCCGCGTAATAACTTACAACTCTATAGTCAGATATCGTTTATTTAATGTTTACACATCCAACGGGAACGTAGACGAAAAGTAATATGATTTAAGCGGCCGGTGGTAGTAACGGTTGGGTGAATTTATCAACGAGTTTTCCGTTCTGTTGCGGAAAATTCTTGTTCGAAACCGGGCACCAAACATTTCATTCGAAAGGAAAACCGGCGCCGCGCCGTTTGGGCCCCAAATGAATATGAGTATTTTTGGAACCGCTACCGCTACAGTAGTCCGTCCCCGTTGGTTCCATACCTGCATTTTAGCATCGCTCCCCTTCTCTATTCCGAGTATGGATTTTTGGCCTTTGGTTGTGAGACTGAAGTACTCATTGTACTCAAGTCATTTCGAGTGAGTCGGTCGAAGGCGTCGCGTGTGTTGGTGCTGTATTCTTGCGTTACCACCACGTGTGCTTGCTGACATATTGTCCGAAGCCGATATACCACGGTGACCACGGTTGAGCCGCAGTTCTCTGGTTCCAGGTATCTTTACGCTCGGGTGGTTTACAGTTCGAGGGGTGCACCGGAATCCAATTCAGGCAGGTGAGTGCTTTTGCGTGCATATATTATTTATTCTGCTAGAGACCTTTTGGTATAGAAGTGATGCAACACCAATTAGAGTTTCACTCGATTCCAGAATGCAATTTTAGAATAATCTTCTCAAAATTAGGAAAGTGTTATAATTAATCCGTGAATTCTTTTTCTATACTTTTTATCTCAATATTCTGACTAAAATTTTTTTATTCAAATTAATTTGAATAATTTTACCGCTCTTTAACTGTCATTCTCGCAATGATAAAATGTTGCACATGCATTAGGTGCATTATAAAAAGAATGATACTGCGCGTGTTTTTTTGCGAAAATTCAATTACGCCGGGCAGAAGTATCCGAAGCTCCACGTGTCCATTAATAGTTGTTGATTTACGACAAGACGAGCGAGTGTCATAATGTGGCTTTCGGTCTTCAGTAGAATCAAAGTCTTTCTTATGCTGGTAGTCCAAGTGCTTCCACCTTCCACTCCCACCTCACGTAGAAATATGCTAATTTTAGTTAGAAGTAAGAATCCACAAAGAAAAGTAATACTATAAATAATATATTCAACGCCGGCTTATGCCGGCATAACACAATATTGGAATAATGTTGTATCATATTATCTAAAAAAACAATTTTGATATTTAAAAAAAATTATACTTAGCAGTTTTATTACCAAAAACGGTTGGAAGCATTCTAGTACAGAATTATCTTACGATAATAAATTTGCAATGCATGTACTCTATTACGATAGTACGTACTACGTAGGTATCTATGCAAGTACCATGTTTTCGCAGTTGGTTGTTCCCAAGCTATATATTTTTAAACAGGCTTTTCCCAGTAAGTTTATAAGTCGTTTCCCGCAAAATTTTAATAAACCTCAAAACTTTGGCATTTTTAATTTTTTTCCATATTATATCTTATCTTGTACAAGTTGTGTGTTGTGTGCACATTGTTGAAATATTTTGTGTGTAGTCAAAGGAAACCTTACAAGTTTCTCAGGAACCTGAAGCCAGCTCCTTCGCATGTGTTTATTAATGTTTAAATCACTGCCCTTAACCTGCCGATAACCTAAGTAAATATTAATAGGGTTAGTCGGGTTAGTGTTAGTTATCAGGGCAACAGAAATAGCAGGGGTGAATTGCGTCATTCCGGTTTATTCCAAACTAGTAACCCCGCGGCGCGGCGCCACTCTTACTCTTGTCTAAAATGAGGCTTATTCTAAAAATCTAGTCTGGGTACAACAAGTTGTATAGAAATATTGAACCGACAGTTTTTTTCAATCCAACGCGACGCGACGGTTCGTCTAGACCAGATGTTCTTAAACAATCCCAAATGTCGCTCTTTTTGTGAGAGTCGATCATAATAAAACGCCTCGTAACTATGAAGCAGAAAACCTGTTTGTTTCAGCAAATTTTTCAACGATCAACTCTTATTATGAATTTTGCACAATTATTTAAGAAACGGATCTCATTGAAAATTAGAGTTAAGTTTCAATAATAATGATTATCAAATGCGAATAAATTGCATGAGTTTATTAAATAATAATAATAATATTTGGACGATTTATATAGCGCCGTTTTTGTGAAAAATCACCTCAAGGGCGCTGAAATCACCTCAAGGGCGCTGTTACTCTTTGATACAGCGCCCTTGAGGTGATGTTTCACAAAAATGGCGCTCTACAAATAATCCAATTATTATTATTATGAAGAATGAGTTAATGATGAATGTAAGTAAGTCTAAAGTCATGGTATTTGAAAGAGAGAGTACAAAAACAATGTGCAACATAGTCGTAAATGATGAATACTCGGAGCAAGTGGATGAGTTTGTTTAATTGGGAAGTATGTTAACGAGAGATGTGAAGGCTGATAGAGATATTGAAAGAAGAGTGAAAGCAGGTAACTCTATTAATGGAGGACTGAACGCCGTTGGCGCCAACAAAAAACTGTCCAAAGAAGCGAAGCTGGCCGTCCATAATGGCGTCCTGGTACCTACCCTGATGTATGAATGCTATAGAAATGATATCCCTGAGGCGTATTTGTGGTAAAACCATTTACGATCGTGTGAGAAACGTGGAGATTCGCAAAGAATGCAAGGCTGTGATGTAAGCGTAATGTGTAAGATTAAGAAGGGACGCTCCGATGGTTTGGGCTTGTAGAGCGAATGAACGAGGAAAGGAGTGTAAGGAGAATATATGACGTAAATGTGAATGGTATAAGAAGTCGAGTAATGTGTGCCAAGACCGAGTGGTTTGGCGGTCCGTCCTCTCTGCCTATCCCTGCGGAGAAACGGCGTGATGGTTAGTTTATTATTAGACAAATCTTAAAACCAAACTCGATTAAGATAAGCAGTTATTACGAAAAATGTGGATAAAAAAACCTCTTTAATGTTAAAACTTATTCGATTCGATTACGTTTTATATCGATGCAATAATTTATTGAATACGCAAAAAGCGATAAAAAAGAAAATAGCGGTAAAAAGAAAGTTGATAACGATTATTCGTCGTTAATTGCTCAACTACCACCCGGCTTCGCCAGAGATTTCTACACTCATTTTTTGTTTTTTATTTATTTTTTTATTATAGGGTAAAAATGACATAAATGGGAATTTATACCCGCTAAGCTACTGAAAGTTGCTCGTCAGCAGCTCCACAGAAAAGAATATTACAACAATAAATTAAATAATCATAAACGCATTAGCATAGCACCAACATATACATATTATAATAACATACCCACAAACACAGTGATATACACAAGTTGAAAATAATACAGAAACAGTATTTTTATGGAGTTTATATATATTCCCCCATAGGGGGAGTATTGTTCAGGTCTTGTCGGCGAATGTTGCGTGGCAAAGGGATCCAGAGAGGTTGGTTGAGGGAGGCCCTTTGACTCTTATAGCTGTTACTCCTGACCCCCAGATTCCTACCCTCATACATTTTTCCTTTCCAGATATTCTTCTTTTCCTTAATTTCCTTAAAAAGACCCTTTTTTGTTTGTTCCTCAGACCTTCTGTGTAGAGCTAACGTAAAAAAAGTCTGCAGGGTGGACTTTCATAACAATCTGCGTGGATTTAAAGTAAAAAAAAATGACCTTGAAGTTCTCGCAAAAGAACTGCAATTTTCATTACGTCAGTTCTATATTTTTCTGCTTCATACTTCCGGCAATGAGATTATTTGCTTTACAGTTAATATAATGCAGAAGCTTATTATTATTTTCCCTTTTCCGATAAAATCGCAATCCATCACTGTGGTGTACTTTCGTTTATTAATGTTTGGTTTCTAATCTATAAAATAAATTAACATTTAATTAATTTATAATAATTTTAGTCCGTGATACAAAGTTTGAGCACCATCGCCCTCATACCTGGAACCAGCCATTTAGGTACCTACCCAACCCATTCTTCACGATTCTCCGTAGTTTGGCGAACATTCACCGTTACTCCGGCAAATTTACATTTGCCTCATCTCTCACTGAAATAATCTAGCGACCAGCCGTAGGATGGATGTGGATGCCAGTAAGTAGGTCTCTTACCAAAATAAGCGCAAGTAGGCCCCTTAGAATCGTAACGCCTCAGTAGGCTTTCGATTATTTACTCCTTTTTTTCTTCTTCTTTTCTCAAATAATTAGGTTTATCACATTTTAGATCTTTTGCTATAATATGTCACCCGAAAGTGGTTCGCTACATTTTGTGACTAAGCAGGGGTGTCCGGTTCATAGGGTGAGGTTTGTCTTACGCCCCGGAGGCGGAAGCGTCTGCCCATCTGCTGCGTGGCGGGCCGGATCGAGAGATAATGTTTGAGGTAGTCCTTTTGACCTCTCTAGGTGGGCTTTCTCGACCCATCGCCTTGCACCGTCGTTGGAGGGATTGATTCATACTTACGTCATTGATGACCCCCAGATTCATACCCATCTCCAATACCTTTTTCCTTCCAGAACTTCCTCTCCTTTCTTTCTTTCGTAAAAAATCCACCCCACCGCTGTACAATTTATTATGAGTTCTGGTTCTGAAGGTATATTTGGTTTTATTATTTACAAACAGATACATAAAATATACTTATCTGGTGGGTCACTTTCAATAAACACACTTTAATTAGAAAATTTATTCTTGGAGATGAAACGACTTTGCCGCAGAGGACACTATTAAAAAAACTACAATCCTTCAGTACAAGGGCGGATTTAGGGGGGGGGCACGGGGGCACATGCCCCCCCCCCCCCCCCCCCCCCCAGGATGGTCTTTTTGTGTACTGTGGAGATTCCATCACAGTGCAAATCAAATTATCAGAGTTGTTAAAATATATTAATAAAATAACAGAAAGAACTTGAGTCAAACAAACTCTTGTCTATTTCTGGCTGGAATTGCGAATTTTGTTCGTTGCATCCCATTCATGCACTTGCAAATGAAAGATGATAATCAGCGTTTGTGAGAGCGGTACGGTCGGGGGAAATCGCGGTCGGAAAAGCCCCCCCCCCTCCCCATTAAAGTTGACAAACACAAATTTCGACTTGATAAAAAATTGGTCCGTTCGGGGGGGGGGGGGGGGGGATTATGCTCTTGAGGGGCACCCCCCTCCGCCCCTTGTGCCCCCCCCAGAAAAAAAATCCTGGATCCGCCATTGCTTCAGTAAATATTCGTCACCATAAGTTGGGCAAAAATGTATATTATTTACGAATAGGTAGGTTCTATTATTTACATGTATGAATTTTATATTTGTACAAACTTATTTTAATCAGAGAGCAGACAAAGAGGATAGAATGACGCAAGTCTTCACCCACTCCTTTTTTCTATTTTTTTATTTACAAAAAGATATATAAATTACAATAAATTTTATATTATAACTAATAAAATAATATACAAATATTCGGTTTACCCCCTTAAATAAGCAGGGCTTGGTGTGTACATCTTCTTAATTATGCGCGTCTACCATTCAGCTTTGACGTGATGTACGGGCTTAGAGTAACGTACGAGTATTATAGTAGGTATAACTTACTTATCTGCATCAGACATGAGCAACCTTTTATGTAATAATTAAAAAAAAAATTCAAAATATAAAATTGTGCCAGTTCTTAAAATTTATTGAAAAATAATAAAATAAATAATCCGTTTATTTATACTGACTTCTAAGATTGATAAAACAATACGAAAATAAACAATAATTATAATTTTTATTTTGTTTGTTTATTTAGTAAAGAATACACATAATATTTTACATTTCTAAAATGTTTTGACTGTATCTAGGAGGAATTTCCGTTTTAGGATTTTAAACATAATTATTATTGGTTTCGGAAATTACCCATGTTTTTGTTGTTTACCCATATGTTTCAATAATTAATTAACAAAGTTCGTTTTAAAGATAAGTAAGTGTCACATCTATGACATAATTGCATGCACAAAATCACATAATTTTAGATAGTATCCGATGGTCGAATTTTTAACAAGAACTGTGAGAAGTAAAATATGTATCAATAAGGAAAAAAGATTATATAATTGTGGATACTAAAATACCTACATTACTATAACATATCCGAGTGTGCTGAAATACCAAACCTGTAGATAAAGGTGCTATATTTAGTATCTATTTATTCGGAAGTAGCTTTTACCCCCGGCTTCGCTCGCATATTTGTCCCCCCCCTCTCCCGCACTACCACTCCCCCTCCCCCAATCAATCAACAATCAAATACGCTCCGTTTCGCATTCATAATATTAGTATAGCTGTTGACTTAGGTCAAAATGTAGATAAGTACCTATTTAATATTTGTATCTACCTACACTAAATATTCATATTAGAATACTAATATTTGAATTTTCGCTATCAAATAAATAATATTGACAGCCCACGTCAAACATTTACTTAGTTACACATTTTACCAATAAACGTATAATAGATAATTTCATAACGCCACAGCTTATTCATAACGCCAGAGCTTACCAATATATATAGCCCCTGTTACTCACAAATAAAGTAGCTTTCGATTAGTGAAAGAATTTATAAATTCCATTCGATATTTATTGCGTGAAAGAGCAAGGACCATCCAACCAAACATCCATCCAACCAACCATCCATACAAACTTTCGCATTTATAATATTAGTATCTAAGATGTTCGAACGTTTCAATAAAGTCAAAAGTATAAAATAGAACCCATTTATTGTATTATCTTTGACGATCATGGATTTCCTATAATGGCTCTGTCTGCACGCTCAATCTAATTTGCGCAAACGCTAATTTGTACAAACTCTAATTTTTACAAACTCTAATTTGCACAAACTCTAATTTGCACAAATTCTAATACGCACAAACTCTAATTTGTGCAAACTGTAATCTGCACAAACTCTAATTTTCACAAACTTTAATTTGCACAAACTCCAATTTGCATTAACTCTAATTTGCACAAGTTGCACGATACGACGGAAAAACCGTAAAATGGTTTGCTTACACTTCAAATTATTGCGACAGGTTTGCACAAACTGTTTGCGCGTGCAATTCGTTGCGAGTAGACGGACCTTATTACTTCTGTACATTATTATTTACATGTTTATTATAATACTCGCTTTGATCCTACTTACCTAGTCAATTGGATGTGTGAAGCTCGTATTTAAAAAAAAATCCCAGGTTTTGAATGCTTTGTTTGGTAAGGCAGGGTATATCCTAGCGGGGTTATGTAATTATGATTGATTGTCTATGAAATAAAAACGGTAAATGCACAATGGCGTTACTGCGTAAGCGAATTAAATTTTTCAAAAAATAAATGTTAAACGCAAATTTTTTGCATGGTTTTTTGTCTCCCGTGACGTAAATACTCAATTTTCGTGATAATAAAGCTAAATCTAACTCTTGAATACAAAATATTTCGTATTAACGAGTAAGCGGAGTAAGACATAATTAATGAAGTTTTTGCTTCAACAAAAAATTTAACAAAACAAAAAACGACTTAAAAAAATGCACTAAAAAGTAAAAAAATAATTTCGTACGATTGTTATTTTTGGAGTCGGTGTCAGCCAAGGTAACTACATATATAGGTAGATGTGGAGATCTTGGCTAACACCGACTCCAAAAATAACAATCGTACGAAATTATTTTTTTTACTTTTTAGTGCATTTTTTAAGTCGTTTTTTGTTTTGTTAAAAATTTGGTTTATTTTTTGATTTTTAGTGACGAGCGTGCGTAAAGAAGTTTTACTTAAAAAAAAGAATCATCGAAATCTGTTGGCGTAATATTGAGTTATTCGTCCATTTGTCGCGCACATACTTATTGAAAATTTAAGACATACCTATATGGTTTTCTCATGGATCCCATTGTCAAAACTAGACCAAATTAAAATGGGACCACACGGGAAGCACCAGCTTTCTAATAAAAAAATAATCATCAATATCGGTTCACCCAATAAAAAGTTCTGAGGTTACAAACAAAAAAAAAATACCGTCGAATTGATAACCTCGTTCTTTTCGAAGTCGTTTAAAACATATTTGCCTCAAACATGAAAAATTATGACATCTGTCAAAAATTGAAAAAAAGAAATGCACATTTCAAATACAGAATTATTCATTAATTCAGGTGCCTTCATGCTTTCACAATCAGTTTAAATTTTGAAAATCAATGCAAATACCTGTTCTAGAAATCATTTAACCAGAGTTACACAGAGATACGGAAACACCACCAAATTATTATTTTTATAATGTTCATCCTTCCTTCCCGTCATCGGCTCATTCCTAACACATGTGTATGTTGTATCCAGATGCTTTTGCAGGCGAATTGTGGAATTTCCCACGTAGAGCCCGTTCACACTTCCGTCGTAATAACGGAGGTGGGTTCCGTCATTACGACGGAGGCCCTAGCCGCTGTAGTGGCTCTATGGAGCTGTTCACACTTGCCGGATCCGGCGTGAAGACGGATCCGTCATTTTTTGCCGGAGAGTTCGCCTACGCAGAGCGTCCGTCGTGAAGCCGGAAAGGAACGCGCTGGCTCATACATTTCAATGGAGCTGTTCACACTATACGGCGGGACGACGGATCCGTTTTGAACCCGCCACACCCCGCTTCACACTTCACCACCGCCCGATCCCAGACGCAAGCGAGCAGGCAAATTGTGTTTTTATGGGGCGCGCGTTTGGCGTTTATAATATTATTATATAATATACATGTTCGTTCCAGAATGCGATTTTTTCTATTTAATCTCAAGAAAATATTTAGTCATATCATTCATGTTTTTTAGTCATTTTAGTTATAATAATTGCTGGATGATTTTCGCGTACTTTCTCCTTTTCAAGTATGCAAACAAAATATTCTCCCACGGTTTGAACAAATAAGGTCCGACCCCTGAAGTAATTTTATGGCTGGTATTACATCAATACATTCCCGATTTGAAGAAAAAGTTTATTATTTAAATTGTTTTATTTTTAAGTAGGTATGTGTACATTTCAAATAGCACCTATAACTATTTATGGCAGCCCCAAGGGAAAGTTTTTGCTGTCGGCCTTTTACGGCCCAAACTAAAAGGAACTTTTATAATAGTAAAATTTGCAATATTTGCGTGCGCACGACCGTCTACTGAAGAATGATAAAATGTTTTGGTCGTTGTTTTCGTAGAGTAGGATCCGTCTTGAAAACGGAAGTGTGAACAGGGGCCTAGGGCTTCCGTCATAACGACGGAACCCACCTCCGTTATTCCGACGGAAGTGTGAACGGGCTCTTAGACGATGTTTCGTAATAAAACTGCCCGAATACAAATAATGTTCCCAGACAGCTGCCCTTCAAAAGGACTCCTATCGAATTATTTCATACAACTGAAAGATTTATTGTTTTATCTTTAAAACCGTCAATGGGCTCTTTGCAGTTTAAAATGAGTCGGAAATAATAAATCTTGAATCTATTGAAGCAATCTAAATTCCTGAAAATATATTGAAGAAAAATAAATAGTAAATTGAAAAAAAACATCATGTTTGCAGTTCACCCGCTGTAGAAGTGAAACCATCAGAAAACTAAATAATTTGTCAAGGTTTTGTGTAAATTGGTTGAAATATATAAATAAAGGAAGCGGGCTGGCAAGCGGGCAGCGGGCTGGCGTACAGGCGGTGTTACTAACTAACTAACTAACCATCACGCCGTTTCCCCGCAGGGGTAGGCAGAGAGGACGGACCACCAAACAACTCGGTCTTGGCACACACTCTTTGCCTCACTCACATTCATACATCGTCTCATACATTCTCTTCTATTATTCTGACTTTTGACATGGCCCGACTCAAGTATCTGATTCACTTGATCGTGCCATGTCTTCCTCGGACGTCCACGACTTCTTCTACCATTCACATTTGCGTCGTATATTCTTCTTACACTGCTTTCTTCGTTCATTCGCTCTACATGCCCAAACCATCTGAGGGTCCCTTTCTTAATCTTACTCATTATGCATACATCAGCCTTACATTCTTTGCGGATATCCACATTTCTCACACGATCATACATTGTTTTACCACACATACGCCTCAGGGATCTCATTTCAACAGCATTCAGTTTACTTTCATCCTTACTCTGCCAGTTCCATGCCTCACTGCCATACATCAGGGTAGGTACCAGGACTCCATTGTGGACTGCTAGTTTCGCTTCTTTTGACAGTTTTTTATTAGCGCCAACGGCATTCAGTCCTCCATTAATGGAGTTACCATTAACAGATGGCTTTGGTTATAAACGTTGGTAAACATTTTTTTTTCCAAAACTCTCTCTACTTATTTATCAATAATTAACAATGATCTCGTAATACGTGATACATTAATTTAATTCCAGGATAATTCAAGTGTCCAAAATTTTACATTGAATTTCGTTTATTTATCATACATTGAATAATCAACACTTCAACACCCCTGCTATAGGTCATTGCAAGTGGTTCACTATGTTTGGTGATGCGTGGTAAACCCGCTCAAAAAAGAAAAGATGGAGAGATATGTAAATACGAATGTTAGATAGAGCGCAATAGGTAATATTAAAAACGATAATATTTAAGCGAAAATTGTGAAAATGTTTAATAAAACACGACTCGTTTAAAATAGAGCAAAAATCATGTGGGAATTATCTAAAATAGCATTTAAAGAAATACTGAATTTTTTAATGCATATAACTTTAAAAAACATGTTCATAATCTTAATCGTGGCATACTTTTGCGTTTGCGATTTTTTCTATCGAGGGAATTTCATACAAATGCCGTTTCGGCATGGGGAATGTGTAGATATTATTTTCAAGAACAACAACTTTTAAGAGCTTTAAAACTTAAAGTATTGGAAAATATGTAATACATCGGTATAAATGCGGGAAACCGGGCTTTAAGCAGGGGTACCCGGTTTCATGAGGGTGAGGTTTGTCTTGGTCTTGGCAACGAAAGCGTATGCCGCATTATATTGCGTGGCGGGCCGGATCGGGAGACAACCAGCCTTTCAGACCTTTCCAGGCGGATTCTCTCGACCCATCGCCTTGCACCGCCGTAGGAGGGATGACTTATAAGTCCGTCACTCCTGGATATATTGAACCCTTGATTCCTACCCACCCCTTAAACCTTTTTCTTGCCCTGAACTTTCTCTTGTCCCTTTCCCTTAAAAGACCATCCAGACAGCGTCTCCAAAGATAACACAGGTAACAGAACTTTTTTCCTCAGGGCCTACGTGAAATATTGTAAAAAAATCAAATAAAATAATTATATTCGATATTTTTCTTTGGGAATCTTACTGACACTAGCAACAAGGAATACAACACACAACAAATTACTAAGGATCAAATATGTCACATAATTCCATAAAACTGCTGAAATGATGTGAGTCCTTAGCCAACTCCTGCTTTAAATGTGATTATTTGCATCCCAACAATCACTGCAAAAACCTCCTGCAATTCCAAGACCCATCACTTTCAATTATTGAATCGACTTTTTTAAAATTTTGTAAATATGTGTCAATCTATCCAGTTTAGTTAAGTTAATGTACCTCCATCCATAACCCACGCTTAATGATGTATAAAGCTCAGATTTAATCAGTTAATCCACCTCGATTAGTCGCCATGTTTGCATTTACCCCATCTGACCTGCTTTCTAAATCAAGCACCATCCATCTATGTGTCGTAAATTCATAAATCAATAACCTTATTATCACTACTAGGGGATATCAACATCAACATTATTACTAAGAACGATTAAAAAACCACGGTTTACTTTAGAAAACCACACTAGTTGTTCATCCAAGTCATCGATATGACAGACAGGCACCATCCATTTTCTTCTTGTTGAGTTTCCGTATCGGGTTTCAGGTGTCAATGAGGCTATATTGCCTTTACCAGTAGTTGGATCATCTCACTAAAGCGATTGGTATCCTATTTCATTTTGCACTCCACTAGGCTCAACCGCTAAGTGATATGTACATAAAGCAGTACTAAAGATACAACGTTATTATTTATTACTTTATTGGGTTCAATATATTATTATAATATACAGGTAATTGAATTCATTAGTGTATCGTTAGTAGAATCTCGATTCAGAAAACCATAACCGTAAACCACCTCTAAAAATTTTGCTTAGAAGGAAGGTATCTGTTTCTTACTATCGTGGTACGAAAGCACAACAGAATGGAGTTTGCAGGAAAACACTTTTTCTTTTTCTTTAAATCAATTTATTTAATGCAATAAAAATACAATTATTGATTGGTTGATCTTCACGATCACACCACAATGACAAATATCGAAGTCTCTACTTCGTTATCTCTATCAGTTTTTTACAATACTGAACTGTAGGTACTTCATGTACCTCCCAGTTCAATCGTTAACAACGACACTCACGCAAAGGGCCTATTTTCCCTCTGCTCAACTGAAGATACACCTCGTGTACCTTCCAGTTCCACCGTAATTACAACACTAACTCTCTCTTCCTGGCGTCACCATATTTAAAGAAAAACATACAAATACAAATAATTAATATGGTACATTAAATGTGGGAGCAGAATATTTTAGCGGTTCCCACAACTGGATTTTAAAATCTAGCAATAAAACAATTGCTCAATGTCGCCGAAATGGGCCACCAATAAAATTACATCTAAAACACATAAAATGACAGACAAATATTGCAAATTTTACTATTATAAAAGATCCTCTTAGGTTGGGCCATAAAAGGCCGACAGCAAACACTTTCCCTTGGGGCTGCCATAAATATTTATAGGTGCTATTTGAGGGTCCTATTTGAAGTGTACAAATACCTACATAAAAATAAAACAATTTAAATAATAAACACTTTCTTCCAAATATTTGCAAAGCAATGCATTTATATGATACCAGGCAGAATACATATTATTTCTCAAGGTTGGGACCTTACTTGAAGAAACCGTGGGATAATATTTTGCTTGCATATTTGAAAAAGAGAAACTGCGTGTAACTAAAATAATATGAATATTACGAATAATTATTTTACTGACTAAATAGGAAAAATCGCATTCTGGAACGAACAGTATCTATTTTCAGTACTTTGATGACAAATTAAAAACTTTTTGATATGAAACTTTTTTTGCACAGTTGTCATTTGAACAAAGACAAAGATGTACATATAGGATTTAGCCTGCGAGAGAATGAGAGCTTTGATTATGAGCTAACTTTCCGAGGTTCTCTTATTGGTTGAGATTGTGTGGGTGAAGGTTTCATTTCTACCACGTGTGAACTGCACTCATTTTAAAAACTTTTATTGTGCATTTTGTGTTCAATTTTGTATTGTAGATATATGTATACAAATATGAATCGTTTGTTTTTTATTAATAATATATACCTTTGCTATTTTTAAACTACATTTTGTTAAGTATATTAACAAAACAAGTATAAAAAACACAGAAAATACGTAAATTTGGAGAAGAAAAAAAATACCACCTAATTTAAGAATAAATCCTTGTACAAATGATTTGGTCTAGGAGAATTTCCGAGCCATGAACTCAAATCTCCTTTTTTTCTCGTCAACAAGAGGTTCGAAATATACCACCTAATTCTGACATAAGTACCTTCCTTGGATGAATTGTTTTAAAGTACCATTGTCCACTATAGATATCTACGAGGTCCACCTAGTGAAAAATTTGATGATAATACAGATTTTTATTGCATCTGTCAATGAATTGGGTCCACACAAATTAAAATTGTTTAAAACGCATATACAAAATTGTTTTTAATGAAATGAGAACAATTTTTTTTCACTGAGTGGACAATATGTTCTATTTTTATTGATAATTGACATCTCCTGAAGATTATCAGTATGCATCTACTTAATTGGAATTTCCTAGTGATCTTCGTCAACATACCGTGTACATACCTACATACGCCATGTAGGTATTAAAGCAATCTCTTTGAGCGAGAGGGGTGGCTTGGTACCGCCAGTCCGGTAAGTCTTCAGTCTTCAGTCCGCTTACGACATCCGCTGCTGACGCCTGCCAGTGCAAGTCCGAAGGAAAGATCAGCCCTTCGCTCATTCATCGTAAATAAACAAAATTCTACATCTTGGGGTTCCGAAGTTCGACAGTTCATAAACAAGGCGAAAATTAATTATAGAGCGGTTCCTGAAGTTACAAGTTCCATCCAATACAGGTACTTTTTATTTATTTATTTATTTTATTTTTAAAAGAAACATTATCCATTCGTCAAAACTTTTTATTCATTTTAAAAAAAAACTTTTTTGAAGGATTTTTGTAAGAAATTATTTTATTTAAAAACAAACTTTTTTTTGAGGGATTTTTTTAAAATTTACTTTAAAAATGAAAATTATCCATACGCTATTCATAGGAAGCATAAATAATACGCTGATATTTCAATCTGAAAAACTTTCAGGAAACTCTGGAACATTAAAGTTTGTTGAATTTCGTGAAGTTTTTAGAATGTACATATTAAATTTTAAAATTTTGTATGTATCTACAGATCGATCGTCGAGTTGATTAGTCAGACATCTCCGAAAAATCGGAATTTGAGTTGAGTGTGCAGTTACAAAAAAGTGGTTGAAGACTCAGAATCTCAACACCTCCTTTGAGAAGTCATTAAGAAGTCATGAAAAAAATATATATTTAAAAAATTGGTTAAATAGTGTACGTTGAGTTTTGAACTTAAATGGTTTACGTTGAGTTATGGTTATGAACTATTTTTCCTTTTTTTCATAATTTTAAATGACTTCAAAAAGGTTGACTTGATTTTAAGTTGTCATGGAACCGTAAAAGTGTACCCTGTATCCGGTACAATACTTGGATTACTTGTAGACACCACCAAATCAGTTATAATGCAGAAAAACGTGTGATGAATTAAACAAAATATTGATGTTTCCTGGGTAACTAGTAGGAAATAACAAAATGTTATACTAATGTAGGTACCGGATCGTTATGTCTACTGGTGTTATTTTATAGCATATTAATGTGTAAGAAGTGTAAATAATATTTAATTTATCGCTTTTCTCTTTATTACCTCAAAACTTGGTGTCTGACTTATCAATATACATAATTTCAGCGAGCCGCAAGTTTCTAACTCTCCCTAGCTTCCATTTATTCTACCACAAACACGCAAAAAAGGGGTAAACGAATTCAAAGAAATTTAACATGCAAAACAGATGGGAACATGTCTGGCTTTTATGCTAAAACTGGTTTATTTTCAACAGAGTCCAATGTATTTGTCTTTTTCCGTAATGCTCAAACAATCGACGTGCTTGTTTAGAATGAGGCCATTATTCGTCAAGCTTCACAAAAATGATGGAACTAAAAATAGTCAAATTGTGGGTTATTTCCGCAATTAAAATTTTGGAATGCCAATTTTTCTTTCAATGTAAGCCTATTTTACTTCGCAATCTCTGCGAATCATGTCTGGTGACAGTGACAGTTATTTTTATAGGCCTTTCAGCTTTCAGTATATACAATGCAGAGCTTAGAAATTTCATAAATAATTTTCACGTCATTGTTTTAATTTGGACCATGCTGACGTTTTTAAAGTAGAAAAAAGTTAGTATAAAAATTACACAATACATAAAAACCACACGTGTTATACTAATTGTCGGTGTTTAGCATTATTAAAAAATTCTTATACATCGTCTCATGAGACGATGTATGAATGTGAGTGAAGCAAAGACTGTGTGCCAAGACCGAGTTGTTTGGCGGTCCGTCCTCTCTGCCTACCCCTGCGGGGAAACGGCGTGATGGTTAGTTAGTTAGTTAGTTAGTTAAAAAATTCTTATAATAATATTATCAATCAGTTCAATACTAATATTAGTAATTACATCTGAATAAGTAATTAAATTAAGTATTTCTATGCAATCCACTTTTATCCACCTCTCTGTAATGCCGGCCAGTAAAAAAACATAATACGTTAGTGGTTAGCATTATCAGTACGTAATGATTAGTAATAATTGGTTTCGACGTTTATTTTTACCAGGCAAGTTGGCCACAAATCTGCTGATAATCAAATTTAATGTGTTCCGATAATAAATAGCTGCAGTCCAAGGAATTTATCTCAGACAAAAATAGCAAATACATTTGGTTAATTTGAATTTAGTTTATTTAATTGTGCACCTTCTTTGAAGACTAAACATGACTTATTTTGAGACTAAACATTAAAGGACATTACGCACTTATATGTAGTAAAACAAATAATCCTGTGTGGGTGGTATTTTCCATGTTTTCGTTGTATTTTTTTGTCTGCATCTGAATTTTGTAGACTTGCAGACTTTGAAGTAACGAATAGGAAAATGTTATCTCCCGAAGGGTGACTTTTGCCCTCATTATCTATCAGAACATGAGCAAATTTAATGTTCTTTCTAAACATGTACATAAGCATTTATTTCATTCGTAAACGTTGTTATCATCGATGTATGTGGTTGATTTTTGGTGGAGATAAGTTGCCAAACAGTTATTGACGAATACATTAAATAATGACGCTGTTAAAATAATCTGCGACTCGGGGTTAATTGTAATAGCAGCAAATAATTAAAATTCAACTTTTTTTATTATCGCGTCGCCGCACTGGTTTTTTGTGATACTTATATGTGTCTAATTATATAGGTTTATAATTTCTGGTGCAATTTCCATGGCTGCTGCTACTTCCTGTCAAAGTTTTACGTCATGCAAGTGTAGATAACTCATTTTAAAATAAGGACTATTATGGTAATGACGGATGAGGACGAAATAAGTGCATCAATTATTTCAATGAATGTTGACAATTGTTGTTCAACAATTCTAGCATTCTAACAATTCTCTTTAGCCCTCTAACTCAAACAGTACAAACATCTAATAAGAATAAATATATTATATAATCATTATTATGTTCTGTATAATACGTATAAAAATAAATTTAAACATACAACACGTGCATTCGAGGTTACAACTTACTAAATATAGTAATTAACAGCGTAAAAGTAGCTAAAAGTAAATCTTTTAAAAAAAGAAAAACATTTTTTAGTTATGGTTTCGATAAATAACATTTCTACGCGAATAACAACAGTTTATTTTTACTCTGACTTTATTACTCCGTCTTATTGTTTCGATTAGAATAACTTTAGGTGTTCGCCTTGAATAGCTGTAAAAGTTTATTTCGAATCAAATGCACAATTTCAGTGGAGTATAATACATAGGTACGTTTTAAGCATAAAATAACACAATTTCAGTGGAGTATAATACATAGGTACGTTTTAAGCATAAAATAATACACATGATTTATATTATTTTGAATATGACGGCCTGCATGTGTACCTATGCGAATGGTTAACAATGCATTTGACTTTTAGTCGAAGGGTTGTAGGTTCGATTTTTGCTGCTGGTAGAATCCGAACATAATATTTCTCGGATACATTGAAATTAGAAAATATTAGCTATTTTACATTATGTAACTATCTAGTTCTTTCACATTTAGATGAATACCTGTTTCTAGGTAGGTGGATGTTTAGCTTTTTGAAAAACGTTCATTTTCCAATACTCATAATGCAGGGAAATATATTGATTTGATTAACCATTTCGAAGTGATCTTCATAGAATATAAGATGTAAAAAAACCATTGGGTTAGAAATTTCTCTTTGTGAAAACGCTCCTCTAATACTTTTCCCATTAACAAAAAATTGCTTACGCAATTTACACATATTTGTTACAATTTAAGTGGACAATTATTTAATTGCTCTAAGTATCTCCTCTCCTTGCTCCTGAAGATCCATTAAGCTGGTAAAAAAAGTTTCAGGAAAACTGGTGAATATTTTTATCATCTTTTTTATCTTTGCTTTTAATTACCGATTCATTATAGTGAAACTCGGCCACCGTTAAAAGTATTTGTATTTTGTGTTACTAAGACTACTAAGTAGTACCTATTATTAGAGCATTACATAGCAAAGTTACAAAAAAATGGTCGGATTATGAAATTATTATTTTCCGCCACAGGAATTAATTATCCGAACGAAATAGATACGAGAAAACCTAATATCTACCAGTGTAAGTTAATGTTCAATCGAAATCGATATAATCAGAAAACCTAATACACATTAGATGCATGTTTTGTAGTAACGGCCCTATCTAAATCTTGACAATATTTTGGACAGCTGGTGCTGGACCGGAATGGAACCGTTCTTGAAGGTTCTTCATTCCAAGTAACTTGAAAATTGGGAGTTGGTATAGGAATCGCGCGCTGTCTGGTAATCATTCATTGGACAACTAACACCTCTGCCATAGGTCATCCCCAAGTGGACCACCACATTTGGTGACTTTGCAGAGGTGTCCGGGCTCATGGGGTGAGGATTGTGGCGTGTTGGTCTTGGTGGCGGCTGTGTCTGCTAACGTACCGCGTGGCGGTCTGGATTTGGCAGTGGTTGAGTAAGACCTTTTAACCTCTCCAACATCGCCTTACGCCGCAATGGAAGGGATGAATTCAAACGTCTGTCACTGACCCGCAGATTCGTACCCACGCCTTACATCTTTCTGATTCCCAGATCTTATTTTACTTTAAAAAAATCCTTCACACAGCATCCTCAAAGAAGCCCTGACGGAAATTAATTTCCTCAGGGCCTTGAAATGTTAAAAAACACCCATGGTGTTCATTTCTGTCCGTAATTTTAACATGTGCCTTTCCGTTTTAATTATTATCTTTTTCTTTTTTTTTAAATAATGACAAACAATCCCGGGTTACGAATAACCTGATAATATTTGAAAATCTACTACTAGTAAGCGGAAAATGTGTCGTGATGGAGGACTTAGCCGGCCGAGGAATCGAACACGCGACGCCGGGGTGGGACCGAAACGCGATGCCAATTCAGCCACTGACCAATTGTAGCAGCTGATACTTGTACTAATATCATCATCATAACGTACATGTTACAATACGTGTTGAATATGACAGATTTACGATATAAAGATAATAACTATTTCAAGACTGCACTGCTCTTTTGGATTGCATTAGAAGCAGGAGGCAGTAATTTACAGTAGGTAAACAAAAGTTATTTGCTCGAATCAGAGTGTAAACCTATTACCACAGACTGCGGCATTAAGGCTCAGTTCCCGGCTCCAAAAAGAAGAAGATGGAGAGATATGAAATTACGAATGTTAGAAGAGCGCGCTAACATTTACAGCGATAAAATTGATTCAAAAATCATGAAA
Source organism: Limnephilus lunatus (assembly GCA_917563855.2). NCBI lineage: Eukaryota > Metazoa > Arthropoda > Insecta > Trichoptera > Limnephilidae > Limnephilus > Limnephilus lunatus. The sequence continues at coordinate 36,152,225 of OU830604.1, forward strand.
ATCTTTAATAAAACACGACTCGTTAAAAATAGAGCAAAAATCTCGCGATAATTATCTTTAATTTTATTTAAAGAAACGCTGTGAGTTTTTTCATACATATAACTTGTAAAATAACCGAAACAAACGTGTTTATAAACATTTTTGGAGCATACTTTGCGATTTTTTTCTATTGAGGGAATTTTATATAATTTGCGTTTCGGCGCGATAAATGTCTAGATATTATCTTCAAGAATAACATATATTTTTTTAAGAGCTTAAAAACTTCAAATGTTTAAGGGAGGTTTGCAAGAAATCGGTTGAAATTCGGAGAACCGCCTCTTAAGTCAAGTCATTATTAGCACTGAACCCGCATTCCCACATTCCCAGCATAGTCAAAAGTCACAAATCATAAAAGGTTTTGATGGTGCACATCCTGGCAAATAATTTTAAATATTTATAAAATACACATTTTCTTTCAAAAATACTTAGTATCAGTTAGATAATAATGAGAAGTAAGTATTTTTAGTTTCCGGAAATGGAAAATAATACATTTTAGTAGCTATTTCATTAAAAAACAGACAATTTGACGTCTTTACTTCACGCTATGTTTTGACATAATAATATTAAATAGTTTATCAGGCTAGTTTTGTTTTCTTATTATTTCAATTAAACCCAAACTAAGAACCTATTTTAGGGTCATAGATTAATATTTTATAATAAATAAGAGAAGAAAAAACTAACCTTAAAACTTAAACGTCAATGACAATGACCGCCAAGTGAATAATCGATTTTAATTTTAAAGAAAAAAAACCATTAAAATTCATTATTTTCCAAATCGGGAAACTTATATTCTTATTATCCCATATTATCTAACCGATATTAAGTGCTTTTGAAATAAAAATGTGCATATTAAGAGTGTCCCTATTTTGTAAATATTTACCCAAATTTATTCTATCCTCCTCGTTTTCGTAGTTCTTTATTTATTCCAATCATTGTAGAAGAAGTTAACATTAAATTATTATTCATTCATTTATACATTCTAAATTAAAATATTAATAACGCCTTTTGGCTCTTACATAATATAACATAGTATCAGCTATAACTACAAAATGAAAAAGACAGTTCTACTGAGTTTGTAAAACAGAAAAAATTGAAAACAGAAGTGAATAATCGAATTTATTCTTGTCACAATTATTTTTAAAAAAAAACGTGTTTGCTATTGATTTATTTGTGGAATGTACATTAACATAACCTTATTTAAAATTATAATTTTGTAAACATCATAATTCATTCAATTCTCCAATCAATTACGCACTTAGGAACAATGGTTAAATTGTGAAATAATGCAATGCATTTTTTGCTATTTGAAAGCGTCTGGCTTCAGTCCTGCTATATGTGGAATCAATTTCGATTTTGTTTGACTCGTTGCACGTGTTTTATTGGGGAAATGAAATTATGAAGGTGGAGTGAATAAATGTTTTCAATTAAATTTTATTGGAATAACTTTTAAATAACTAATCAATACATTATATATTATAAAAGAAAGTCCAAAAAAGATACGGCTCAGAAACGAGTCCCGGTACGATCAAGGGATATTGTGTGGTAGATCTCTATCAATCCTCCAGGATGAAAATTCCCGTTTTTACCTAAAGAGTGTGCTTTCGAAGATACGAAATTTCTAGAACAGTCTTCCGGAAAGTTCTAGAGTTTCTAGAGAGTTCTATAGAGCTGTAGAAAGTTCTGGAAGGAGTGCAGAGTAAGTCGTAGAATGTTCGGGAATAGGGAATCGGGAACATCATTGTGGAACATTCCAGAACACTCTCGAATGTTGTCCTGATCGAAGCCGGGTAACCCAGCTAGTTTAACATAATTTGGTTAGAGGCGTTGTCCCAGTAAGACGGAGATCCTGGGCTCGATTCCCATTTGCCACCTTTACATTTATTATTTATGACATTATTTTTATTGAAATGAAAACTTATTTTGCACCATTGTGATTTGAAACTCGATCAAACGAAAAAGCGACACTAAAAATAGACATATACATCTATAGGATTTAGCCTGCGAGAGAATAAGATAGAATAATCGGTCTCCCCTTTTTGAGGTGCTCCGTAGCCTCCCCACTATTGTCTACTTTAGTTTTCTGAAGGTTTTACTTCTACCGCGTGTGAACTGTTCATTCTGATTTTTTTATATAATATTTTATGTGATTAATTTAGACTATATTTGGTAGTTTTGGTGTATCGAACAACAATAACTTATCTACCTTATAACAAACAAAAATGCGCCTGGTCGTTTGTTTTGATAATGGATACGTTTATTATTATATTGATATTCAGCTAAAAGCTCAGCTAATACGAAATATCCTTGCTATCTAAAAATAATGGTGTTGACCGAAAAACGCCAATGTAACGGGATAATTAATAAAAACCACAATTTTTACACACAATTTGTCACGGTTCAATAATAATAGCAAGATAGGATAATAATTTTTTTTGGTTCACCCCCAAAGGAAACCTAATTGTTTCCTCAAACACTCGTTTAAACGAGAAGGGTTTAGGGAGTTTAAAGGGTTTTAACGAGTTTATTTACTCTACATAGGTGTGACATTACTTCCAGAGTGATCATAGACGACAATTATGATAAGAAGTAGTTCATCACTAGTGATGAGCAACATATAACAATAGTGATGTGACAATAGGTTAGCGGTCAGCTGAAATCCGAAGTCGACGGTTTACAAACGCGTCTCTCTGATTCAGTCCTGCCAGAGATTTTATCTGAAGATGCGCGGTTAGAACCGGAAAGCAATAGGACCTTACATATCGGTCATCCCAGAGTGTCATCCCTTAATGGCATCACATCTGTAAAACCGAGCGGAGGGGTGAAAATGAACCAACTCCATTCCTCGCTCTAATTATAAGAGAAAAAGCATTCATCGAAGAACAAATCAGGGAGAAAAGGCTGTTCAACTTCTGTGTTCGAAAGTAATTTCTGATCCACAGTTAAATTACTAATGGAAGGTACACACTAAATAGTTCAAGATGGTTCATTAAAGATTGTTGATGTGAAATCATTGAAGATGTGAAATCTTCGTGCTTATTTGGTATTTTTATTTGCAATTTTTTCAATATTGTGGTACCAAGCTTCCTGCCTGAAGTAACTTTGAAAAAAGATTTATCGTTGAGATATTTGTGTTGCTTTTTGACGTTGATTATTAGTACCTAATTAAGATTTTTTTTATTATTCTCGTTTTATTTTGGGTTAGAGTCAACAGAATAAACCATGATCGTATGTTATAATTCCCATTCCCAGGGGATGTCTAGTACTAATTAGCGAGCATTGTGGGAGTAGTGAGAACGGCAGACAGTCTGGCTAGAGGCCTCTATCGATTTCCCTATTCCTCCTGACTCATGTGGGGCTTCAGTACTTCAGAAATTGAGGTAACTCGGTGATATGAAGGTTTTAAAAAAAAGGAACTTTTCTTTCTGTAAAGTGTATGTGAAAGCCAAATAATTTTCTTTCTCAAGTATATGAAAGAATTGAAAAATATTTGTTATGATATGGGGTGTGTTTGCTGATTAAAATGCATGTCTAAAATGAGGTAATTCGATGATAGATTTTTGTTTCACTAAATAATTACAAAAATTACTATTTTTTACAATTTACAACCTAAAGCCTATGAGTTATGCTAAAAAAATAATGATAGGAATAAAAGACGAAAACATAAAAAAGAAAACAAAATCTTTAATTAAATGAAGACAATGTAAGCGAAATTCAATCGAAAATCTGGAAACGGAAAAATCAGAAAAAGATATTGGCACCTCTGGGACTCGAACCCAGGACCTCTCGCTTTCCGGGCGAAAAATCTGTTAATGAGTCTCTAGTCAATGTTTTCATTTTTTCTTAATTACTGTCTTTTACTGTCTATCTTACTGTCTTTATCTGTGTTTTCACCAATTATTAATAAATAACAATCTGCCTAACATGGTGATACACTTATTTTACATATGAACAATCATATCTATCAATTAAAAAAAGGAAACGTATAGTGGTAGCACCAATAAACCACTCTATATTTCTACAGAGTTTCCCAAAAAATACGTGGATTCTCGCTTTACTGTTTTTTTAAGAATTAAATCTAGAAAATAGTTAAAACTTAATTAAATCAGCAATAATTAGTTTGCCATTACCTACAAAAGCTAAGCCAAAGTGGTTCGCGCTGTGAGATTAGGATTAAACCGACAAACCTGTGAACGCTGACGTGCTGATGACAGTGTGATTGGCCTCTGGTTGATAGATAGTTCGGCAGGCGAATATTCAATCAATCAAGCTGTCGATAATGACTGTAATTATATAACTAAAATTTGATAGTTGGGTGAGATGCTTTTAAAGGATATTACGATGCAAAACTTCAAAGTCCATTTTCTCAGTCAGATATTTTTTGATTTGTGACAGTTTGGTTGAGATGGTGCGACATAATAAAGCAATGTTAATGACATTTATGTTTGTATGTATTTAATTTTTTTACACGTTGTCCGGAAATTCATGGTACAAGCGGTAATAGATAAATCTACATCCAACTGGGAGTTGATATCGTGGTATATTTTTTTTGTTTCGAGATTTCATTTTCGGGGAATTCGAGTCCGAAGTTGCAATTTTGGTGGTATTGAATTTTAAAATGCGGTGAAGCGTAGACCCGACTCCAATAATTTAACCTAGTAATAATCGATTTTCTCCCTTTTTAACTAGAGTTAGGATGTTAAAATATCAGAAATATAATTATAAATATATTTTTTACAATAACTCCATACCGCAGCCCTGAGAAAAAGAAAAAAAAATGACATTATGTGGAGGGGCTTTTTGAGGAAAGGAAGCGGTGAATTTGGGTCCTGAAGAGACCCATGATGGCATGATGTAGAAAGGAAGAAACCCAGAGGCCGGTAAATCATTTCACAGCAGACTTATTCTCGAGTTGTTGAACTCAAAAACAAGTTCTCATGTGACATATAATGTGAACTGTTTACAAATCCACCTGTGACCTGTGTAAGATCAATGACGCTAGTTCATCGGATCGTCTTCCGTTGAAATAATAGTAGAAGAAATACACGTTATAATTTCAGTTTTTTAATAAGTTATCCAATGTTTACTTACAGTCTTTCAAGAATAATCTGTAATTGCCTATGAAACTCACATATAAAACAATCAATAAACCTAAAGGTTTTATTTTATTTTTTATACTACTCCTACAGTTTCGGGTTATATCAACCGTCTTCATTGGCCAAGTATTAAAAAAACACAACAGAGTATATGATTAAAAAATCTTAACCATCAAATTTACTATTGCAGTATTTGTGAAAACACTGCAAAAATGTGTTATAAAAATGTTTTATAAATATAAATTGAAAAACTGTATTTGTTCTTGTTCAGCTGCTCATATTTGACCTGGCTTGAATTGAATATCGATTGACTTCTAAAGTTACATTATTTTCATGCTTAATATTTCAATGTTTTTCAACGACGAATTAGTAGTTGAAAATATTAAAATTATGAGATTTCTATTACGACGCCATTAATATTTTATGACGTGCATGTGTTAGACTTGACTTTACAGTACTTATGTGAAACAGTTATTTTTATTTGCTTTTTACTGTCATTAATATGCATCATCTGTCAATAACATTAGCATCCTCATTGTCTCGTATCCGCTTAATTGTCTGTCTGCCAATGTTAATTGTATCTTACCGCTGATAAGTGCATTATTATCCTGAATTGCGCGACAGGAAACTTTAATATCATCCATCGCATATTACAATACCCTTTTCTTAGATGCGTGACCGCGCTTACCTTCCAACGGGATGGCACGAGACATACACCAACAATACCACCCATGGTTACTGTTTCATTTTATTTTTCTCGATCGCTCTCCTATGGCACCCGGTGGGGGAGGTTGATATGAAAATCCACGATGCAGATTTTTTTTTAAATATTAAATTTATTCTTAATTTGGGAGGCGGTATGGATGGGTAACATTTATTGGATAACCAACACCTCTGCAATAGCCTTAGCTGGGGTGCCCGGGTTCATAGGGGTAAGGTTTGTCCGGGTAATGGTGACGGATGCATCCTCCCAGCAACTGCGCGGTGGGCCAGATCGGGAGAAACTAGTTGAGGTAGACTTTTTGACCTCCCTAGCAGGACTCTCTGGGAACATCGACTTGCATCGCAGTCGGAGGGATGGATTTGTATATGTCCGTCACTCCTAGACAAACGGACCCCCCTATTACCTTTTCCTTCTTAGAACTTCCCCTCCTTCCTTTTCTAAAAAGACCCTCCCTTATTGCCTAATGTAGATTAGATATTTACTCTTCCAATGAAATAATTTTCATTTAAATGTGAGGGAATAGGCTCATGAATATATGTACCACTGTATAAATTATATTTCGTAACAATTTCGTGCAATCATTCAATTGAAATCTCCATTTTAACCGAGAATCTAATCATTTTTTGCTCACTAATTTTTGTCCCTATAATTTTTCCTCTGGGAAACAGTTGTTTTGTCCTTGGTGTAAAGTAAAACATTATCTGGTGTGTTTATTACACCATGTGGGTGAATAAAAGTGTTCAACCATGTCAATTGAGACTATTGAGAGCAAAACGCTGGCGTGACTTGAACAACGTCAAATATAGTGTCGCAAATGGAGGAAAACGTTTTGTTTATTTTTAGATACAAACTCTGTTAGGGGTCGTAAACTGTCATTTCATAAAAAAATATTTCTCATGATTTAAAAGGAAAAAAATAAAATTACGAGTTCGTTTTCAAAAATTTTGACAAGTTACACAAGTACAATCAAATAAAACAAATTATTTTTCAATTCTACACAATAATATTATTTTCACTTTTTAAATGAACCCAATTTTCATGTACAAACTTAAAACCTCAATATGTTGGGTACCTATTCCAAACCATTCATAACCCTGAGCAATGCCGGGTACACATCAGCTGATAAAACTATAAAATATCATAACACCACAAAGATTGTGATTATTTTTAGGGACGCAAACAAAGTCACAAAAACAACTTGTCGTTAAGTCGACACGAAAAAATTACGCCATTCGTAACATCAAAATATTGATTCTAACATTGTGATAGGTGATAATAATGCATTAGGTACTTATTGGGTTTTTACTGTAGGTATTAAGGTCATCAGAACAGATAGCAAATATCAGTACATTAAACACTTTTTATGTTACCTACTTAGTTACATTATTGTAGAATTTTTACAAAGAAGTTAAACAAGTTTAATTTTATAAATTTATAGTCTTTTTCATTTGTATATTTAATACGATATATCCATAAATAAAAACGAGAAAGAAAGACCGAAATATTTTTAATTTTATCGGCCACTAACCGATGCGCGACGTTAACCATATTTAGAAAAATTTCACCATATAAATTAGCTAGTTCCGTAAAATAGTTAAACCGGTCCCCCGGCGTACTATATACAATGGGCATTCGCTTTAGGGAAAATACCTACGTTATACCGAATTACACAAAATATAACTAAATGACCCCGTTGGGTTGTGCAGAGATGATATACCGCCGAATAACAAAACAATAAAACATATTTTCATTCAAATGTATCAAGGAAAAATCTGCTTCTCTATTTACGTATGTGCCAGAGCACAAGTACAAAAAATCGACACTGTGTATAAATTCCTTTGATATTCATACCTTATTTTTAGGGGTATTTTTGAAGTCGAACCGAATATATTTTACGTTTGAAATTAGTAAATAATGCAAAAAAAAACTTATCGTAAATATCATATCAGGGGATCATTTTTTTTTGTTTAAAGTAAAACTTCTTTACGCACGCTTGACATGGGCAGTAAGCTAGCGAAAGAGTGACGAGAGCGTTATGAAAAGCCAAGCGAACGCTTCGTATATCACTGTAGGAGCAAGAGAGGAGCTTCCTATCATATAGATGGAGCAGAAGTTTTACTTCAGTTGTATGGTCTAAAGCCCACTCGTTTATTTTTAAAGAACAACAAACATTCCCGGGTTACGAATAACCCAACACAATGTTTGAAGTACGCGGAAAATGTTGCTTGTGTCGTAATGGAGGACTTAGCCGCCGAGGAATCGAACATGCGGCGCTTAGGTAGTACCCAAACGCGATGTCCACCGTCGGTCACCAAATCAGCTCTAATCGATGACAAAAACCGTATAAGCTTATATTGCAAAATTGTTGAACTAAATATATCTACAACATCGGAATAGATATATGTTTCCCAAATTTTGGATTCGTCGCAATATTATACGAGTTTGAAGAAGAATCGTTTCAATAATAAGAGAGGTATATAATTAGTAATATTAGGTAATAGGTATAATATTAATAATATTACATAATAGGTACATACATTATAACTATCTACCAGGAACACGGAACGAAATTAAATATATAAACTCAGAAATATTCCCAATCGAATAACCATTTTAAGCAAGCACATTATCGAAAATGATTATTAGTTTCATTAATTTAAATAAAGTTAGTAGCCGTAATCTAAGAAAGAAAATAGGTAGCCTTAATCTAAGAAAACCTACTCTAAAGTGGACCTATCAAGTAATAATAATAATAATAATAGTTTATTCCAGAATGTATGCAGGGGTAGTGCAATGCAATACATTCCATATTTTGAAACAAAAAATGGGTTAATGTTAAAAATAAAAATAAAGTAAATAACAACATATAAATAAATTTAAAAAAAAAACGAATAAGCCTGAAAAACATAAGAAAAATAAGAATAAACAGTAAAATTAATTCATGCAGCTGTTTACGGAGGGTATTTCATCGTCTCCCGTCTCCAGAGGGCCATCAGGGGGGACTCCAACCAGGTAGTCATGGCGGTGATGATTGCATTCTTCGATTGGCGTAGTCTGCGCCATAAACTTCCCATGCGGTGGCGGAGAAGTGCTCGGAAAGTGTGCACTCGTCCCTCCAGGAACATTTCCGTGGCACTGCAGTATCTCGGTAGGCGGAAAAGTTGACGGTATGCGTTGTTGTAAGCAACCTTTAACTTGTTCCATTGGGATGCAGTGTAGTCAACCCACAGTTCTGATGTGTACAGCGAGGTACAGAAAGCGTTGAACAATATTCTTTTTACTTTTGGGCTGCATAGGTAAAAACGTCTTGACAGCATACGTAAGAAATTATTTTGGATTCTTTTAATCGTGTGAATGAATACAAATAAATAATAATATATGCATTGATTATTTTGTGAAATGCAATATTTTGACAAATACATTAGGTGGCATACATATCCTACGCTGTAAGAATATACACCTGCGTATTTTATACTACGATACCAACATCTCGAATGTCGCTTTGTGAAAAAAATAACCTGGCATGTGGGATTTCGCATCGCGTGGGTCCGCTATTTCCTTGCTATTATACCGAGAGTCGCCGCATTCAAATAAACCGTGCACTCATAAATTATTCACAAGATATACCATCATGATAAGTGATAAGAAAGAAGTTCTAAACGTTAAAAGCTTCAGTTATCTGACGTTTGAACAGTCAAAAAACACATCTTATCTAATTTTTCATTGAAAGAGCAAACACAATATTATATAATAATAAATTATGTTTTACCTAAGTATTTTTAAATATTTTAAGAAAACAATCCTCGAAATAACCATGTTTGTAGATTTACCTGTACATAATGTTATAGTGTTCGCAGTGTTGAGTGCTTGCGGTGACCTTAACGCGCGACTGTCGTAGATCTTGTTGGACTAACACCAGATTTTTTTTTCAATTCCTTGATTTCAAAACAAGTTCACTTTCTAGCAGACAAATATCACAAGATACTTTCTGCAAAATGTATATGAGTTGTTATTTTTTACGTGAAATAAAATTTCAACTGTGTCCCGTCGGTTACCTTATATCGTATAATATTCAGCTTTAAAATGTCGTCGGTAAGACAATAAAATTCGTATCTTGGTTTACAGCACTTTTAAAACTTTTGGTATAAGCAAGTCTACTTCAGGGCGATTGAACATCAACGCAAAAGGTGGTTGTGATTATTGTAAAGTAAATTTTTATATTAGGTACAAGAAAGGGAAAAACTAAAACCACGATTGAGTTAGGCATGGAGAGAGTGTGAAAGTTATAGGTTTACCGGGAACGTATCTAATATTAATGTCTTATTTTCAAATGCTTCCCGAATATAACAATTTTTTTCGCTTTGATATCGATGTGCAAGCTATTAATTCCTGTGCCCTCATTAAAATATTTGTTGGTTAGTGATTAAGTGATTATCGAATTTATAGACGCCATTATTTTTAAGGTATCCACGTGTTCTTTATATCAAATTCCGGGTTGTTTTGCCAACATAGAATGTAGGACAGGTGGACAGTCATTATTTTTTAATATATGGCGCACTTAGATCAAAACTGTTACAACTTAAAATAAGTACATTTTTGAAATGTTGAAAAACTTGATTTAAATTAATGAATTTATTGTTTTCTTTTATGAATGGACACTGCATATTCCTAAAGTTCGGATTGAAACATTGTACACAAATCAGGATTTTATGCATTTCTACAGTTATATAATTATACCTTTTAGTTCTTTTTTTTCTTTCCTTTTTTTATTATTTTTTTTTTATATGAATACCACACAAGAGTCCCAACTGCTCCCGTCTGAAGCCAGTGAGACTACGGCATCCCCAATTGGGGTATGTTGTGAGGCGGAGGGAAGGAGATAGGGAGGTGGAAAGTAGGTAAGTACCTGGCTATTCAGATCTGGTCACCAAACACGGTTAATGCCATTTACAGCAACTTTTCTATTTTGAATGGTGGTCTTACACCAGGGCGAAACAGGGAGTATCTTCCACTCTGGAACGTGCCGCAAATATACTATAGATTTTTTAAAATAAATAAATTGTTAAATAACACAAATTAATCAAATAAAATTCGATCGAATTCGAAGATTCGATCCCGCGACCTTCAGTGTGCGAGTCAAACGCCTTACCGCTGCGCTACGCCGGCCGTCCAAATTTAAACTTTAACAGTTTTGTTAATATTTTATTAATTGATTCACTTTTAATATCGCGAAAAGCATAACTGCCATTTCAAATATTCAACAAATTTTTAATTATTCAATAACGGATTCAAAGATTTTTTTATTTTATTAAGTGACTTTTTATTTTTATTTTGACTTGACGGCCTCCGTGACGGAGGGGTAAAGATCTCAACAACGAATCTGGAGGTCGCGGGTTCAACTGCCACTACTAAATTTAATTTAATTAATTTGTGTTGTTTCACAATTAATTAATTTATAAGATGTTCCGTGAAACATGTACTGCAGTATCTATGTGACGCGGCTTGTCCTCTTCACATGGCTTTGTGTTTTGCATCTGAAATCATAATAGCTCCCATTAATCGTCTTAACGAAGTATTGGTTAATGACCCAAAATGTTAATAAGATGACGATGAGGACGGTTAAAGAACTATTTATTAGTCTTCAGGAAATTTTCAGTAAAATAAAGATTGTCAAATGTATTGCAGAGCAGTGAGTTAAATATTTAATTTTCCTGAAAGGTTTGGGTCCTCCAAAAATTAACGTGTATTGTACAAATGACGCCAAACCTGTGAATTCTCTTAGTTTCTCCTGAAATGGCGGATCATATTATTATCATGTTTCACGGAAATTTTCTAAACTGATACGCCAAAACCAAACACGAAAGGGAGCATAACCTCGTAACATACTCTGACGCGCTTAAAAGCTTTTTTTCTTCCGTATATTACGGAAAATAATTAACCATTTCAATTGTAAATAACGTGACAATATTGCTCGCTCTTTTGCAGTGGCCTTCAAACATCAGAATTAGACCGATTTGGTTTTCTAGGCATTTATATCGTTATGAAATTAGTATTTCCTTTTTAAAGGAAACGGTATGCCAAGCTTGTTATGGAATGTGTAGGTATAATGATATTAAATAAAATTACAAATAATTTATTCAAAAATTAAATCATTTCCCGATTAATAATTTAATATCCTGAATCTTTCGTTGAAAGACTAATCTAGATCTATAATGGCCTTCGTGACATTAATGTTAATCTCTTGTCGAAGTATTACAGAGGTAATAGATTATTATTCGTTCAAAAAGCGATTAAGAGATTAAGTCAAAAGACTTAAAAGAGATTTACCGTAATTATTTGTGCGTAACATTTCCCCTTTCGGTGTGTTGCTTCGACACACTAGAACAGTGAAGAAATTGCTGAGAGGCTCGTTGACACAGGTAGGAGATCTTACCTAAAACTACCTATTTCCTAAAAACAGGGATGTTTTTGGAGTGAAAACTTCTTAGCACCATTGTGATTTGAAACTCGATGAAACGCAAGTTACCTATTTTTATACAAGTGACAAACACATACATCTGGAGGATTTAGCCCAGAGAATGAGATAGAAAAAAAAAGTTTATTTAATTCACAGTCCCCCGCAAGTCTCCTTTTTTGTAGTGGTATAAAGCATCTGACGAACCTCAGCGTCGAGGCGTTTAGCGGACCAAGGATAAAATCCTACGAAATCTAAAAAAATCAATAATTTTATTTTTGTAAAATCAATATCCAATCTTCAAACTACTCCAAAATAAACAGGCAAAAGAAAACACAAAATATAGCGACATCTAGCGACACCGAAGAAGAAAACACAAATACTAATAAGATGATTAAATGTATAGAGAAACGTGCACTGGAATTCGACGACAAAAATATGGAAAAAACCATCCTTCTCATTGATAAAACAAAGTGCTTCGTTGTCTCCCCACTCTTGTCTACTTTAGTTTTCTGAAGGTTTCACTTCTACGGCATGTGAATTTCACACTCTGAATTTTATTTTAAATGTTGCTTTCAGTTATCATTCTTATTTATTTATAACTAGCAGACCCGGCCACACGTTGCTGTGCCTAACGAAACTAAACGCCATTACCCAACCTTTATAAAATCCACACCACCCGCTTGCCAGAAGCCCGCTGCTCGCTCCCTGAATTGAATATTTGAATTTCTCGGCTTTTCTCTACGATAATAAGAATGTATTATACATATAAACCTTCCTCTTAAATGACCCCATCTATTGGTGAAAACCGCATGAAAATCCGTTGCGTAGTTTAAAAGATCTAAGCGCGCATACATTTTGAGCGACTACTATGCCGTTTTAAATCGCACAGAAATATTTTTTTTTAATTTCTCGGCTTTCCTCTACTTTCATATGCATGTATTATACATATAAACCTTCCTCTTAAATGACCCTATCTATTGGTGAAAACCGCATGAAAATCCGTTGCGTAGTTTAAAAGATCTAAGCGCGCATACATTTTGAGCGACTACTATGCCGTTTTAAATTGCACAGAAATATTTTTTTTTAATTTCTCGGCTTTCCTCTACTTTCATATGCATGTATTATACATATAAACCTTCCTCTTGAATGACCCTATCTATTGGTAAAAACCGCATGAAAATCCGTTGCATAGTTTAAAAGATCTAAACGCACATACATTTTGAGCGACTTCATTTTATACTATGTAATGATAACTCAACACACGATAAAAACATTTTGAATATGACAAAAACTTCGCCTGGACACCATCGCCTTCAAAGGAAAACATATCCGCCTGATTAATTTCAGAAACTCTTTTTTTAGAAATTTTATGGACCAGTTGGTAGATCGGACAGATTTTTGATAACATTTTCATCTAGCGTTTTTTATGTCCATGGCTGATATTGAATGGACCTGATATTGTGATAAATATGACAATTTGTATCTATTGTGATATTATTTTCATCACGTCCGCATTTTTGGCACGGTCTGGGCAACTTTTTTTATTTGGTTAAAGTTGAGGTGGGTGGTAGGTAAGACATTTTCCGCCGCCTAAATTTGGTATGCGTGAACTAGTTCTCTAGCGTCCCAACATTCTAAAGTATTCCATTCATAATATTACATTTCCGAGCATTCATGAAGTACAAAAATAACCATGTTTAACTGTTATTCACCACTTTATTTGAATTTGACGTACTCAATAAAGTGTTGAGATTTATACTGGTATTGTAATATTATTATACTTACCACGACAATATAATTAAAGATATATATTGTTTCGTATGACATTGATGAAAACAGGTGACGATATATAATCTTTTTTTATTATTAAAAGTTGTAAAAACATCAACTAAATACTTTTATTATGGAAAATGGAAAAATTCTACGAAACCTCTTTAAGTGTGTTACATAGTCAATGAATAAATAAAGCGATAAAACTGTGTTATGGGCGTGTATGTGTGCTGAAGTAAGATCAGTGTTATCTTGCGTCGGATGAAATTTTAATAAACCGATAAAACACCGGTATTCTTTCTTGAACAGATAATTTATTCATATATTTATTTGCCCTAATGGACTTTTGAATTCTTGTTTATAAGTTAAGCATCACAGATATTTTACATATTTCAGAACTGAGGCAATAAAGAAAGTAAAATACAATGAAAAAATGTAACAACAAATCATATAATAAAATGAAATACATTGGTAAAAATGATGAGAAGAAAAATAGATTTTCAATATAAACAAAAATTGCTGAAATTATTACACGTCTATTTGTGTACAGATGTGTAAAAGAATTAGAATAAACAATTTACCAGGTTATTTTTAAGGTGAAATATACCTCCCAGATCAGAACATTTATTTCAGAGTTGTTTTCAAATGCATGAAAAAAGACAGTTTTTTGGTGTTGTTTAAGTAAAAGGGTATTAAAAGATCTTTTGGGAATATGGATATTGATTAATTGAAGCAATTCGGGAATATTAAATTTAATTGGGCTTAGGAGTCTAAAAGCTAAACCGGCACGGATCGTACATAAAAAAATAATCGATTGTTGAAGAAAAACTTCTTTACGCACGCTTGACTTGGGGAGTAAGCTGGTGAATGCGTGCCGATGGCGTTACGAAAAGTGTGATCGGGCGAGGCGAACGGAAGTTAAGAGGGAGATGTAAGTTAGTGAAGATAGAAAGAGAGAGAGTTACTTTTCGTATATTACTGTAGGGGCAAGAGAGAGAGGTTCGAGCACACATTTTATTTCTCTCTTTCTCTCATAGCCAGTTACGTTTCGTATATCTAAGACACAGTGCAGGCCTATTGTCTGTATCACACTGTAGGAGCAAGAGAGAGCAGTGCGCGCACATTTTCTTTCTCTCGTCTTTTATAAGTTAGTGAAGTTTAATTTCAGTCGTGTGGTCTAAAACGAACTCGTTTTTTTTAGTAGTGGGTCAGTTCCCGATCGTGCTACAATTTTTTTTCTCATAATCTGTTCTTGGAACTTCCACGATAGCCTAACCCACTGTCCTCATCGAACACCTGAAAGCTTTGCAAAGTTTAATGCAATGCAAATGCGTAATTGATATCGACGTTCAGACAAAAATTGATGTAGGTACGAGTATATCGCCCTTAAGTGGTTTTCCCCTTAAAATAGCCGCGTCTGAGTCACCCGATCCGGGGTATAATTAGTTCATTCGTTGTATTAGCGTGTTCTGGTGCAGACGCAGACACGTCCACGGGTCCGACGTAGGTGAGAGTACCTACTCGCCGCAGAAGAATGCGCCAAATAATGCCACACTCAAATTACTATCTGTGTCAAACGATTTGGCGCGAAAATTTCGCGGGAAAACTGTTAGCGTGTTACCGGTTGACCGACTTGCGAATTAACCCGTAAACTAGAAATGCTGAAGTAAATTACGAGCAATATTATTTTATTTATTTATTAAACTGTTAGAACCAAGTTTCGGGCCTCGGACCTTATTTGTCATAAAGTCGGAGCTTCGTAATAAAATCCAAATAATTGGAATATTTCTGAACCCTTCCAAAATCTAAAAAAAATATTTTAAAAGGTGATGAAATACGATTTTAAATTTTATAATTCGTAATAAACGTATAATTTTTTAAACGTTAATTTTCTTAATGCAAACATAAGAGAGTTTTAAAATTGGCCCACCTTACGTTTTTTCTACTGATAACTAACGAAAAACAACACACACTTATTTTATTAACAAAATATATTATAAATGTTACTGTCAACTCAGTTTTCTATAATTTCATGTAAAAATAATTAACAAATAATTCTTACAGGTTCATTTTTTTTTTTCAAATTGCGTTTGGAAACTTTGGTTTCATAGAGGTTAGAGGTGTACATTTAAATTATTTTGGGGTTAACTTTTAGATTTTAACATATCGCATGGTGCTTTCTCTTTCTAACACCATTTAGACTATATTTCTAACCATAAGGAAGACATAACTATTTCTATGAGATCTATATGAGTTGTTCCAAAAAGTTAACAAAATAGCATAAGGAATTAAAAACTTTTTTTTTTTTCATAAGAAGCAATTACTTTGTGGTTAGACATTATATTATAAAAATAAATAAAACACTTTGTATTTAACCACGAATTTATTTTGGTATATATCAACCGGTTCCGCTTACATCAAGCTTCTTCATTTTATTTTTTATATCCTGAAGAAGCTTGATGTAAGCGAAACCGGTCGATATATACCAAAATAAACTAACAGTTATTATTATTTATATCCTGAAGAAGCTTGATGTAAGCGAAACCGGTCGATATATACCAAAATAAATTCGTGGTTAAATACAAAGTGTTTTATTTATTTTTATAATTTTATGATTAAAAACTTGATGTTAGAACTTCGCCATACAAGTATCTATCTAAGGAATTACAACACACGTTGTTATGAAATTTGGTGATACAAACGAGCAAAAGAAATGGTTTTGCATTCAACGATCACTTTTGTAAAAAAAAAATAAGAAACATGACGAAATTACAAAAGTTGAATTCACAATTTTGTCACTTTTTTTTAAATTCCTCTTTTTTCAAATTGGTCGGTATTTCTTGGGAGATCTTCAACGCTCTATATAGTTATGCATTTTTCGACTTTTACGTCGTTCGAAAGGAAAATCTTATTTAATAAAATTTTTTTATGACGATGTTTATTAAGTTTTCGTGATGTTTATTAATCGAAACTTTGTTAGCAGATAAATGTTTAAAAATAAATAATTTCCCGAATTTCGTTGATTTAGGAAAATGATTCTTAACAGGGGCCAGCGCCCTCCTGGGGGCGTTTTGGAGGTCTAAGGGGGCGTTTTTAAATTTTTAGATTTTAGAGGGCGCTGCAGAAGTTCGAGTGGGCATAGTGGGCGTAATGGGATGAGATGGGGCGGGATGGGATAGGAGACTTCGTTTCGAGGGGGGGGGGAGCGCTGGATAATTTGACTGTGGTAAAGGGAGCGATTCTTTAAATACGGTTAATAAACACTGATTTAGGCAAAAGGAACATAACATCATACATATCATATTTTGGGGGTATTTCACCATCCTCCTCATAGATTATCCATACGATAACGATTTATTTATTTAAAATTTCTGAGTTTACTATTCGTACTTGAACCTATAAGAAGTGGCTATATGTAGGACAAGTTAGCCAAATTTTTGAAGTGAAACTTCTATAGCCCCGTTGTAATTTAGAATTCGGTTGAATACGGTGCATACAGCACCTGCGAAGCAGCATACTCGTATTGGTTGAGATATAAAGCGGAAATGACGCTGGTCTGCGCTCATTGGCCGCTTTGATTATGACCTTACTTTCGGTAAGGTTCTTTATTGGTTGAGATTGTTTTGGTAAAGTATCGCTTCTACCGCGTGTTAACTGCACTCCAATTTTTTTACCTGTTGCGCGTATTAATTTGTTTATTTATTAATATTCATTATCGCGTGGAAAAGTTATCAGGAGTATGGTGAAAGGTACATGACCTACTTTATTTTCTAAATAATAAAAATACATTTTCGACTATCTCATTTTGGGCGAAGGCAATGCTGGTACCTACGTTTTACGCATGAACGTGGCTATATTTATGATTTTTTCCCGGACTTATCATTCTTGTCAGATGTTATAGTGAAATGGCGTTTATTTGCATTTACGCAGTAGCGGTAATAATAATCGTAGGTCGGTAGGTACAAGATAATAAGAAAAAATATGTTAATATTCCTGCGATAAAATGTGAACTTGAAATATTAAGTTTACAATGTCGTATGGTATTGCGTATGACGATGCTGTTATATATTGTTGTGTACTTTATTAAAACGTCCACAAACTAATTCCTTGTTATCGGCAAAAAAAATTTCAATGAGATAGGTGTCTAGGTATCTAGTATTTCAATTCAAACATTGTACTGCATAAAACGTAATGTATGTCGAAGTCTAAAATGTTTGTAATACTTCCGGTTTTGATAGTAACGTCCACTTTGTTATCAATTCTAATAACCCAGATAGTCAATTCAACAAAGCAACTATGTAATATTAGAATAAGTTAACAATAATAATCTAAACGAAAATATGAAAGAGAACAAGACACAGCAAAACAGAAAAAGACAATGGTCGCAACTGGGACTCGAACCTAGACCTCTCCGTCTAACCGGGACGAGCGCGTTAACCAACAGAAGGTGGCAATAGCGAAATTGGTTAACGCGCTCGTCCCGGTTAGACGGAGAGGTCTGGGTTCGAGTCCCAGTTGCGACCATTGTCTTTTTCTGTAACTTGTTCTCTTTCATATTTTCGTTTAGATTATTATTGTTAACTTATTCTAATATGATATATTTCACTGATGGGAATAACCTTCAAAAAAAGTATAAAAATAACGTTTTTCTTATAAAAATTGAATATCTAATATTATTATTCTCCTATATATAGATAGCACCCATCTCCAATTTTATTTAGTTTCTACTTCGTTCGCTGGAAATAAATATGGTAGAGACCTCTAGCGGACAAACTTTGAATCAGTGATAAATTAAAAGATTATGTCGTGCTTGGAGCCTTGGAGCCCTTCGATAATCTAAAACAGATACAATTTTTAATTTTCACGGTCAAAAAATTATAGAAATTTATTTTTGGGGTATTACGCCGTGTTGCAGATACCGTTACAGTATCCATCATCAGGGCACATGTGTGATGCACATGATGACACATTTGATTTGATGATAGACACTGTAACTCTATCCGAAACGTTAGATAAAGTAGGAGGTAGCGCAACGCGTCATGGTACCACAAAAATAAATCACTATAAAGACAACAACAGTTCAACATCTTTTTTTTTTGTAAACTAAGTTAACCCAGCGTACAGCGTATCTCTGTTTTAAAGCGTGTTAAAAATCTAAACATAAGTTGAGAGGGAGATATAAGTTAGTGAAGATAGAAAGAGATAGAGTAACGTTTCGTATTTACTGTAGGGGCAAGAGAGAAAGGTGCGAGCACACATTTTCTTGCTCTCTTTCTCTCATAGCCAGTTGCGTTTCGTACATCTAAATCGAAATTATCTCATTTGTATTTATCCGGACATTTGTATACAGCAATCCAATTACCTAGTATATAGTAATAGGCCGCTTGCATGGATTTCATAACGACTTGGAAAAAATCGTGTGGTTAGATTTTTTTACTAAGATTACGAAAATGTTACCAAAAAATTTTAGAAATGTATAGTTTTTTTTTTATTTTTAAATAAATAAATCCATTATTTGAGCTCGTGACATCACTACATGAAAACGTCCCGTCTCCGATTATGTTCCCTTAATTTTTTTAAATTCCATACTGATTATTTTTTTTATATGGTAACACTTTGATTTCCGGCGAATTTTAGAATTTGCGTTTAACGTTCACTAAATTTATTGTTTGTTCTATGCGAACTTATCCTTTGGTTTGATTTTTTGATGAAGATGGCGGTGTTTTTACAGATGTTACGAAGAGAACCCCGTACAATTTATTGCTATTCGTGTGGAAAACGTTCTTTTTTTAAAATAATTTTCGGCTATGTAATTATCGGTTTTTCGCACCCATACAATTATGTCCCGTTTTTCCGGTTTATAAAAAATGGTCTGATTTTTCGGATTGAAATTTTCAAAAAACCGCCAGAGTTTCAAAAATACGATTAAAAAAAATACAGAATGTCTTAGAATATTTGCCGGAAAATTTAAAAAAAAAAATGTGATGTACGTGGCCTATTGATAAAAGTCTCTTTTTGTCAATCGAAATATTTTTTGTTAAGGCGCTAATATTTTCTTCAATAATTACCTAAATATAACAATTTTATTGATATATTTAATGTAAAGTTGAAGACCTATCTCGTAAGATAGATAAACCCCCATTATATTATAGAACAGTCTTAATACATAACGGAGGGGTCATCTAACTGACTGACATCACACATCTTATTCAGGGTGGCCACAGGACCTGGAAAACCTGGAATTATCAGAGAATTTTACCGAACCTGGAATTATCAGGGAAATGTCAGGGAATTTCATAAAATTTTTATAATATCAGGGAATTCCAAAAATATAACTAATTTCGTTGCAATTTGTGAAACCCCAAAGTTGTGTTTTATTACTTTTACTTGCGACGCACAGTGGACGGAATAAAGAAAAAACACAAATTAATTACTTGCTTACTAAATATTAATGCAATTTTTATTTTTTTGATCTTATTAATGAATTATAACTATTTTGAAGTAAAAATTATTAATTTACTCTTCCGTAGAAATTTACATCAACAAAATAATACATTGTGAAAATATACAAATATCTAGGCAAATAAAACATATTAATTTTAAATTTTACATATTATATTTCACATATACATATAAACAAAAAAAGACGGTCAATAATTAGGTCCACACATATTTTAATCTAAAAATGGTAGAAAATCTAAGTGCTAAAGGTGTTTGCGTTGTCGTTGGAGTCTAAATCATCACACAAATTTCCAGAACCATTTAACGAATTTTTAGTTATATAAGTCTTGCTTCTTGAGTTTCCTTTGCTGTAGAGCTGAAGTGGCACCTACGACGTTGTAGGGAGATTCGAGTCATCATGATATTCTCCATCACTATACCTTTGCTTGAAGTGACTGTGACTATCATAACCATCGCAGCCCCATTTATACATTTGTGCAATATCATTTCTGCTGCTAACTGGAGTTCATTAAGAGTGCGAGACTCTTAACATATCATGCACTTTTTTTCTTCCTTGATCTAGAACCACTTTCTTGAAATACTTCTATTGGTCTACCCAAAGATTTGGAGACAACAGTCATTTCTGACAACCACTCTAAATTATGTTTTTCAAACCACACAATAATAACTGCGGCTTTTTCTCCATTTCTTCACCGATTGCAGTGAAAAATATTGTTTCATGAGATATTTTTTTAGTATCTCTTCTAATGTTAATGTTTTTTTGTTTGTTTATTCCCTATTTTTGTCTGGTCTTTTCATTTATTCACAAATTGTTTTCAGGCGAAATATCATAAATATGTAACAAGTGTATTTTGTTTTTAATGGATTATTGAGATGCAAAGAAATAATAAATGCTATAGGTGACGGAATTCCCTTTATTATTTATCTAACGAACGATATCCCCTTATATCAAATTAAACATATCAGGGAAAAATGTAGAAACTGCCCTGGAAAACCTGGAATTATCAGGGAATTTTGAAATCCGTTTTTTGTGGCCACCCTGTTATTGGATACTTTACTTTATTGCATCACAGGATGATTTATTTTGGCAAAATAGATTAGATGGAAAGGGCTTTTCCTTCGCGCTAGCACTTCTTTAGCACCGCTGTGATTTGAAACTCGATAAAAAGAAAAACAGCAATACTAAAAAGAGACAAACAAAAATACATCTAAAGGATTCAGCCTGCGAAAGAATGAGATAGACTAATCGGTCTCCTCTTTGTGCGGTGCTTCGTAAGCTCCCCTCTCTTGTCTACTATCGTTTTCTGAAGATTTCACTTCTACCGCGTGTTAACGGCACACATGTAATTTATTTATTTATTTTACAACTGATTTAATTATTATTAATTTATTACCTTCGGTGAAACAGCTACGATCTAAAATAGACGTGGAAGTAAATTATAAATGATATTAAAAATAATTAATTCATATTAAGTTAATAAATCTTTATACTACTCATTGCCACTTTTCCTAAATGATTGCGAAAATAAACCCACAAGTTTGCTCATTTTTTCCATGACAAGAGAGAGTGTGTTAGGTGTCCACTTGCATCATCCCCTAACACTTTTTCTTGCTAATTGGCCAGTTTTCCCCTTCGCATAATTAATCTTATCTTGGAATGAAATTTCACGCTGAGATATTTACATAAAAGTAAATATACAGAGTGAAGGGACTTACCTAAATCACTTTACCAGTGATTCTTTAGAATATTTGAGGTAAACATGTAGACTGGTGTAACAAAACGTAAATGGTGACTTTTCAGTTATTTTAGTTGTTTTTCAAGTAAAAACTTGTACAACTTGTAGAACGAGCAACAGTCTAGGCACGTGAAAGAAAAAACAACATCAACAATAAAATTTAAAGTCACCAGAGACCAATTTTTTTAAAATTTTTTTTGCATTACAGATTAATATAATCCTATTACAATACACGTAGGTAACATATATACATAATTTTTTCAATAATACATATTTTAGAGTCCTTGCCTAAATTTATTCTTGAAACATTTAAGACTAATGTTGAAAATGTCAAGAGAACTAGAAATATCATTTAGCAGTACCATACCTCTTGTCATACTGTGTTGGGCCAGAACGTCTGTTCTGCCATGTGGGATATAGAACAAGTCGTGGTGGCGACCCTGGCAGTAGTTGTTCGGTACGAACAATTTATAGCATTCTTAGAGGTATGGGCTGTCAATGTAGTAGTTTATAATTTTGAAAGCTGTTACTGTTAGGGTCCCAGTCCTTCTAGATTGGAGACTTTCGAAGCGCGTTTCAGATAGCAAATCTAGATGATGCATAAATCGCGGGTATTCACCATGCATTCTCATATAAAGATAACTTAGAATTTTTTTTGGATTGGTTCTAATAAATCTATGTATTTTTGCTGGTATGGGGCCCAAACAGCAGAAGCATATTCTAATTTTGATCGTATAATGCAGTTGAACATCGATGTCATTGCTTCGGGCTTGGAAAATTGTTTACTTATTCTTATCACAAATCCAAGAAGTTTGTAACACGATGATGTCAACTCCACTATATGATCTGAAAAAGTAAGTTTGGGATCAAATGTAACCCCGAGGTCCTTGATGGATTTTACTGATGACAATATTTCATTATTTATTTTATAATCAAATTTAATCGGGTTTTTGGAACGCGTATAGGTCATAGTGACACATTTTTTTACATTAAAGAAAAGTTTATTCTCATCTGCCCATGAAGATATTGCGTCTAAATCAAGTTGTAACTTAAAACAATCTTGAATGTCACGTATCGTCCTGAGCAGTTTGATATCATCAGCAAAAAGAAAGCAAGTAGTACTCTGGATGCATTCTTGAATATCATCGATTAATATCAAGAATAGTAGAGGTCCCAAGTTTGACCCCTGAGGTATTCCTGAAAATGCAGGGAATTCCCTGGACTCTTGGCCACCGATGCATACATACTGTGTTCTATTTTTTAAATATGTCACAATAAACTGTATCAGGGAATTAATAAATTAATTAGCATTTTTTACTCTAATGTCAGGAATAACTGGTTAAAGTAAGTCAGGTACGTATCAACACTCTGTTTGGATTGAGTTTGCGACATCCACAATTTATGTTCTCTTTTTGTGGTTTTTGAAGTGATGGTAAATCAATCTTATCGATACCGGAAATTATTACCTAGTTATATTTTTTCGGCAATGCACAGTGTTTATTACACCTTATTGGTTTATCAGGATTATTTAATAATATCACGCATTAAAATATTAAGTCATTATTCATAATACACCAAGTCCTAAATTAATATGACACGTTAAGGGGGCATACATTAATTACGTGAGCAGTTTTTCTTCCAATCTAGACCCCCCCCCCCTTGTTGAGATAAATTTGGGCCACTTCGTATATTCTTTTCAAGTATCGTGAGATTTTGCTGGATCCGCCCCCCTTCCCTTTTTAGCTCACGTAATTAATGTATACCCCCTTATATTCTTCCTTACAAGGGTGTAGCAAAGAGGGATTTACTAATTTATAATTATATAGGTAGGTATATAATTTATTTTTCTATTTTTGGAGAGGCTGTGTAAAGTCTCAGGGATTTTAAAGGGAAGGCAGTAGTGATATTGGGTCATGATGAGAGAAATGGGAGGGTTAAAACACGAAATACAGAATAAATCACTTTATCACTCCACATTTGATTTGTTGATCACAAGAATTATTCATAAAAAGATCCATGTTCATTTTTTTTTAAACACTGCCTTTGTATAAATGTTGGACATACGCTTGGCTTGTCTCACGGCTATTCGTCGATGTTGAGGGGATCAGTGACGTTAGTTCTTTTGAGAACCATTCATTCAAATTCCGGAAGAACCTTTTTGTCCATAGGATATTTTGTCGGAGGATATTTTGTCAGGGTGTATTTTGTCGCCGGATGAAAAGTCGCGGAACCATATTAGTGTACCTGGCAGTCCATGGAATTCAGAGAAACTTTTTAAATAATGTGTGTCTTTTGACCATTTATAATTTTATTTGGTTAAAGGATGTTTCATTATCTAAAATCACTGCCTTAAACAGGTGTTCAATGTCACACATAATTAGCTCCATCAATCACTGCTACCATAACGTTTGACTTGTGACGAACATAAACAAAGCAATAATGGTAATTGGGAAAAACGCTTTCAGTGATTTATTACATCGATAATACAATTATCAGGAGTATAGTTAATTATTATGAATAAGTGTGTATTTTATATAAATTAGACTATGATCGTTCAATGTACGTAGATAATATTGTGCACATTAGACATTACGAAAAATTTCAGGATTCAAAATGCAAAACAATTGTTCTAGGTGGGGAAAATACAAAAACAGAATTAGTAAGTAGTTGTGTAACCGTTCAAACCGAATTTTAGCTTTGGTTCTAGTTTTAGCTCAAACCTAAACATTGGAGTAGGGAAAACTCAAATATTGTCGGATTATTTGTAACATGAGAATGCTTGTGTTATTTATAATGTAATAAATGAGCCCTTGCCCGGAATAATGTTGTATCCAACAAAACTATCAAAGTTGAGTTATTGATGCAATAAGGTTGGGCATATTAATATGCATCTTTTAAGGTAGGAATTATGATAATGAAAATTTTTTTAGGCCTGTGGCAGCCTTTTAAAGTTTGTTTTGTGGAAGAATGTTGTATAACGCCATTCAGCAAAATCACGGCGCATGGTTTAATTTATGGGAATAAATGGAGAAAACGAACGTCTTATGGCTTCAACTAGAAAGTTTTCAAAGCCAAGAGCGACACATATATATAAACATTATTCTATGGAACAATTTCACATTTTCCTAGACTTAGGGCCAGTTGTTTCAGAGAATTTGAAGAATTCATCAAATTTCAAAGTGAATTTTCAAGTTTTGTGAAAGTTTTATCAAAGTTATTATTCCAAGATTGGCCAGTTTATTCAAAAAAACTAGAATAATAACCTTTATGGAAACTTGAAAATTATCGTTGAGATTTGATGAATTGTTTAAATTTTGTGAAAGACCTAGCCCTTTTTGTACATCTATTGAATTTTATTGAAGTAAAAAAATTTTACGCATGCTTGCTAGGGCAGTAAGCTAGCGAATGCGAGACGAGAGCGTTACGAAAAGCGAGGTGAACGCTTCGTATGTAGGAGCAAGAGAGAGCAGTTCGCGCGCACATTTTCTTTCTCTCTTCCTATCATATAGATGGAGCAGAAGTTTTACTTCAGTTGTGTGGTCTAAAACGGTATTCTTTGTAACACATTCAACTTATGAAACAGATTGTGTATTCATATCATACATTCGATTGGATATTACCTATTAACCTGCTCGAAATTCAAACAAGTAGTTTCTGCACCAAATGTCCAATGTGAGTGCCATACTACATACTATACATATGTAGTTATTTTATCAGAACTTGAACAATTGAACAATTCATCAAATTCAAAATTCAATGTACAAGTTCTACGAAAGTTTAGCTATTATGCCTTTATGGGCTAGTTGTTTCATTTAACTTAAATGGAACTTTGACAGAACTTGAATATATATTTCGAAATGTGATTAAATGTTCAAATTCTGTGAAACAACCACCTCTAACCATGCTTATAATCATAATTTCCAAGAATTATTAATATGCACATCTGTCCGTTAAAAAAAGGTGTAGATTAGGTATCATGTCGTAACCGGTCGTGTGAAAATAAGCGTGACGTATTGACAGCAATCTGGTTTTCGCCGGTTACGATAGATATGCACAGCAAACAAGTATCGACAAAACACACCCACCAGTGCGTATTAATAAACCGGGTGATCCAATAAAAATCCAATAATCCTGGTAATACGTGTGAGGAGTAAAAATAAATTTATTTTAAAAAAAGAAGCGAAACTTTACCAAAATAATCTCAACCAATGTGCCTTGAAAAATGATATCACAATCAAAGCGATCAATGAGCGCAGTTTGACGCTCCTTTACAAAAAAAAAATATATATATATATATACATATATACAAAAAAATATATATGTATATTTTTTTTTGATTTTGTAATATTCGATCCCTAGTCTACTTGAACTTTTGTCCGCCAAGGAAAGTCAGGCGCTTCATACCGCTACACCACAGAAGACCTGATTGGGACTGTGGATTTACCGTATTATATGGTAGCCGTGAAATAAATAAATAATATTTTATTGCTAACTCATTCTTTCTCAGGCTAAATCCTATGTGCATGTATTTGTTTGTCTTTTTTTAGTGCGTTATTTCCGTTTCATCCTAGTTTCAAATTACAACGGTGTTAAAGAAGTTTCACTTCAAAAACTATACAAAGTAAAAATAACTGACCGCTTAGCCGCTGCGAAAATTTGTACAGACTCATGAAATTCGTTATTATAATTAGAGGTAACAGTTTTATTTATATTTTGTTATCATCTGTATTTCCACTATATAAATATGTACTCGGACGTGATATTTTTCTAAACTCAGTTAACAGCCTGTATATTATCAACAGATAATTTCAGCGAGATACTCGCATCGTAAAGAGTTAGATTGTTACTTACCGCACTTTTTCCTAATTCATTTTGCTACGCCTTATGAAAAGCAACAAAATTAGCCATTTCATTCAACCATAATGCTCAAAGCAATAAATAAACGTGAAGCATATGGAAATATGTTTACATTGGAGTGCCCTTTTATCGCCAATTACGTGTAAAAACAAACTTTGTAACAACTAAAAATCCAAATAGGAACATATAGCACACAATTTTATTGGCTTACAAATAACCATTTTATGCTTTTTGAAGATTCCCCCTAATTTTTTTTTTTTTCTTAAAGAAGGTACTTTTTTGTAAACACACGGTATATATTGGCTTGACACGTTCAAGGTAAGAAATAAAATATGAATACGTTAATATTAAGATTATATCATTTTACTTAGCAATTCGTTCAAATTGAAAATAATAAAATATCGCTATATAAACTTAAATCTTCGTGTTTTTTTATTGCATCTAGAAGAGACTGACATAATCATTGACAATATGTTTATGACGCAAACAGTTTTACCAGCGCTGAAAATATTCTGTACTTTAATAGACTAGTATTATATATATAGTAGACTTTTACAGGGGAACAGGCATTTCTGCTAAATACTACATCATAAAACAAAAACCAAACTACATTTATTGCTCATTTTGGTATCACCTTTGTGTCATGTTTTTCTTTGAAGATTCTAGGTTGAGGGTTCACAGCTATTGCTGGCAAGGCATTTAAATATATATTATTATAATTGCATTCGTGATTATCCAATTAATGTGTATTTATCTTGGACATAATAATAATAAGGAAACAATTCTAATAATAAGTGTAGCAAAATGTTCTTGAGCGCATGCCAACAATTTATTTAAATAATGTTTATAGCTCCCCCAAGGTTTATAGCATATTTATTTTTTATGCAATCAATTTTAATGGTTGCAACGGTACAAATGTAATGGAAATAATTTATGTTTCGAGATAACAACTTCAGTACCTGTAAAATCCATCAAAACCTTTCAAACCCATCTAAATTTCTTTATTATAATAAAGAAATTTGCTAATGCAAAACGTTTTGTTTCTTGGCGCCACAAGTGAATTCAAAATCTCAAAGAGCAATGCACACTGCACATTATACAAAAACTACTTATGGGGTGTTTCACCATCAAAACTACTTATGGGGTGTTTCACCATCTTCTTGATAGCTATCAAAATCACAATTCGTAGAAACGTATAATTTCGAAACGTCACGAATTTTAAAATGGGAAAATTGAAAAAAAAAATAAATTTAGAGAAAATTTGACTAAAACTGGCAGCAAAGCAATCCGAGGTATTTCAAATTGTGCCATATTGTGGCAAAAGGCGCTCCAGTGGATATAGAATAATTTAGCCGATTTTGTAGATACTATTTAGATGGATAATCGACATCTTATCGAGACGATGATGAAAAATCCCGGGAACTTATCTAAAATTATTAGTTTTCTGCATATTTTTTGTAAGAAAATAATGCTTGCATCTCATTTAATAGAAAAAGTAAATGATCGGACAGCAAAATGACATAAGGATTTTACACAAAAAATGCTCGGGAATCGCTGGTTAAAATTCTTCAGACACGTGTTGTTATACCCTGTAAACAAACTACGTAAGAATCGTGGCTCCCTTATCAGACTCGCGAGCTACTCTTTTTTGATAAGATAGTCCTAACCAAAGATGACCTTAAATATAATATTTTGTAAAATATATAATACGTAGGTACAAATGTAATGCATATTAAAAAAAACGAATGTGCTTTAGACCACACGACTGAAGTAAAACTTCATTAACTTAAACTTCATTTATTTCCCTCTCAACTTCCGTTCGCCTCGCCTGATCACACTTTACATAACGCTCTCGTCACACATTCATCAGCTTACTCCTCAAGTCACCGTTCGCCTCGCCCGATCACCGTTCGCATCACACTTTTCGTAACGCATTCGCCAGCTTTACTCCCCAAGTCAAGCGTGCGTAAAGAAGTTTTACTTCAAAAACTCAAATATTGTTCACACGAAGAATTAAATTAAAAATTGAAACAAAGCCTCAGGAGTTTATCACGGATTGTGTTTGATTATTCAATTATTATAATACTGAATCAATAGTGATTGCCCATTTGGTACGGGGCCGCCAGAAGACTGTAAAATGTTTATATGTATAAGCCAGTGATCTCCAAACTGTCGACCGCGAACTACCAGATTTTTATAGAAGCCGACCTTCAAGAGAGAAGAAATTAGAAATAATAGCAAAATGTTTTAATTCCCTTGATTGATATCAAAAATTTAATAATGTTAACGATATCAATGGACAAGGCGGATAAAATTGCAACTACAAAATTTTATTTGAATCGTAACATAATACACCTAACCTAACTAAATATTTCACAGTGTCAATGTTAATAAATTCAATTCAATATTCGATTTTTCACGAAAACGGCGCTTTATAAATCAGCCAATTATTAAAGATGTATCTTAATTAAACAATATAATTTCGGATATGATAAAGTGATGTACGTAACATTTTAAAATTAAAAAATTCATAATTCTTACATTTTTTAGTATACATACTGAATTTATACCACCGTTCTTAA
Source organism: Limnephilus lunatus (assembly GCA_917563855.2). Taxonomy (NCBI): domain Eukaryota; kingdom Metazoa; phylum Arthropoda; class Insecta; order Trichoptera; family Limnephilidae; genus Limnephilus; species Limnephilus lunatus. The sequence continues at coordinate 36,181,945 of OU830604.1, forward strand.
AATTGGTTGATGGTGTGCTTATACACCATCAAGCATAGTTGACTTTCAAGCAATTGATCAGGGTTTGACTATTTTTCTTTTATTAATACTTTATCTATTTTTATTTATAATAATCTGTGACTATTAACGGGTCTATGCAAGTAAATATATTATAATTAAATTTAACTCAGGGTTAAAATAATTTTTTAAAAATCGATTAACCCATACGTAGATTAGATATATCATATCTATTGCCTTCAGAATTCATATCGCAAGGTTTTATATTAATATTATCTAATTACGGAGATAAGTTCTTCCATAACAAATAAAGATCGGCTCAGATCAGGCACATAGTCACATGAAGGAGTCTTTAAACGACTTTTTGGCGGTTGTAAGTTTTTTCCAATTAAACGGAACGTCTAAACTTCACGGTGATAAATCACAATACGTAAGGCACTAGCTTTTTAACGCTCTTGCGTACTAGAATACAACAAATCTGAAGGTGTAAAACGCGAATTTTCCGTTTGGCCTACTTGCCCCACTCATTTTCATTCTGTCTCACGACGACACAAATCGACACAAAGTCATTGTTTCAGCCAACCAAAATGTTCGTTCTCCTTGCAAACCTAACGCACAACGTCGCGTCGTAAGAGGGACGAATGCAGTGTTTATACACAAATCCAAAAATAAAACATCCTAAATGATGTTCGTCATCCGGTCGGCCTCAAATACCCGACTGCTTTATTTCAGCGAGACCACGTGAGGGAAGATTTCCACTTGCCACAGACTGACGGGCACGTGGCACGTGTTTTTCAATATTTTATTTGGCGTGTCGGTTACAAAGCAACGCACGATTTCCAGCACAATTCGCCCGAATATAATTAAACATAATATACACCTACCATGTTGTGTCGATATACTTATTTCCTCAAAATAACGAATCATCAGCATATCGAATGTATTTTTCCCTGTTACGCAGCAAATAATAGTAGGTATTATTATCTCCGGGGAAAGAAAGCCGTGAGTGCAATAGGTGATATGAATTGTGTACACCGTAAATAGAATCGATCGATACAATATTATTTGCGTCTCTGATGGGCTATTTTAGTAACTCGATTCATCGTTTTCTCATCAAATGTAACAAAATAAAGCTTATGATTTTATCTTCAAGGTTTGTTAATTGAAACTTTGTTCAGTCTGTAATCTGTATCATTGTTCCATGCAGTGGTCGAGTTTCTTGCTCTTCCAAATCTTGATGAAAACAAAGGACATTCCTCGAGCTGTGACTGGCTCTGGCATCAATCCAAGGTCTCATAATGTTTTATTCCAAATACAGAATCCGAACAAAAAATGCATCTCACACTTTATGAGCTGTTTTATTTTATTATTATATACCTACACAACATACGGAGAGTTAACATTAAAAAAATGTAATAAAGAATAAATACCAACAGTAAATACAACATTGGAGGTTATCCACCACTTACCCGCCCCGGTGTAAGTAACAGATGGTTACTCCTTCAAGGCTCTCGCAAGGACTCTATTTTTTATGAAGGAATCTACATTTAATTTTGAACTAATCTAGACCTCCAGTGTCCCTGCATACGTTGTAAGTAAGCAGTATGCAAGTGCTTAGCGGGAAATCACGATACAATAAGTGTAAATTCAAATATATGTAAATGTAAAACAATAAGCAGGAAGTTGCTTTACAAAACAACAACAAAAACAAGAGACAATAAAGTTTGAGCTAAGTGGAGCCAAGTTTAAACAAGATATATAATACAAGTTGACAAATTCGCACAGAAGGTTAGTAGGAGATGAAGTTTTATTACAAATTTATGAAATGAGAAAATGGGCTGTCTCTGAAAAAGCTTAAGGTCACAAGTGTTTTAGAAACAATAGAGCTCTTTGTTTACACTGTGACGCGGGAGGAAACCTGAGAAAAGTACTGTTTACTTACTATGGTAAATAAACTGAATTCAATTATCAATGTTGAATATTTATCATGCCAACGGTTGACCTTGATCTTGTGATACTGAAATAAATAATGTTTTTTACTTAAAAAAAACTGTCAAAAAGGTGTCGATAGATGAAAAATTATTAAAAGCACCTGATGTGTCGAGTAACAAGCGTAGTCCCCGCGGGTACTACCTGTGGGTAGCAAATACCATATAAAAATAATGATACGTTCACTTTCTGACATTCTTCACAAATTCTACATTTCAGTCAACTGTCACGTGCGACACTAGTCTCTCCAAAAGTGATGGTTGTATGGCTTGAATTTTTGAATAATCTTAATTGATATTATGTAAAAAATAAACAGAAATATATTGTTTATTTTACATTACTAAATTATTTGAAGATAGATGAAAAATTATTAAAAGCACCTGATGTGTCGAGTAACAACCGTAATCCCCGCGGGTACTACCTGTGGGTAGCAAATACCATAGAAAAATAATGATACATTCAGCTTCTGACATTCTTCACATTCTTCACACATTCTTCATTTCAGTCACCTGTCACGTGCGACACTAGCCTCTCCAACAGTGATGGTTGTATGGCTTGAATTTTTCAATAATTTTAATTGATATTATGTAAAAAATAAACAGAAATATATTGTTTATTTTACATTACTAAATTATTTGAATCAAAAGTAGCTCAAGTCCCCTGTTTCAGATGTAAACATTAATTTACTCCAATTTTCCTGAAAATTTACTTTATAATTTTATGAATTGTTCAAATTCTGTGAAGCAACGGGACCTCCGATAATTTATAATAGTACTCACATACAATATTAAACGATTACATTATACTTTGAGGTCATTTTTCACAAAAAAGGCGCTGTACTCAATTATTAATATTATTACATTACATTTAGTTATTGTTTTTTTTACAAACAAGATTAAATAAATATAATTATGATAACAAAATTTTAATGTTTACATTTTATATAAAGATAATATTATAACGATTATATTTTTTTATGATTAGTATTTATGATTACATTTGTTTTTAAAGACAGACTTCACCGGATTACAAATAATCTGAGAATAATTAAAAAATCTACTGTGCTAGTCCCAGGGAGAGATCGTACGCACGTCATCGATGATCGTCCTAAAAGCCGTTCGTAACAATCTTTCTTCTCACACGTTTTGTATAAAAACGAAAAAGACTTAAGAATGTTGAATGTCCCTAATCGTATTTCTTTGGACATTTAAATTTATAACTACAACCACTTACACAAATATATAAAGTAGCACATACCAGTATATAATATACAATTCGTATATGTCGGCGTGTGTGTGCATGATTGCCATCAAAAGTTGATAAAATGCATTGTCATCGACAACTAGTCTATTTGCCAAGTATCAGCTCAATCGAATTTCGGAAAGAAGACTATTTTCCACTTCTAAGATTGCACTTCATTCATACATTCATTCAATCAAGAAAACAAAAGAAAAATTCAAGTAGATGTACTAAAAAGCCCTCTTCTAAAATGTCGAAGCAAGAAGGTAGATATTTATATATATAGACGATTGTTTTTTGTATAGGTACTCGTATAGGCCACTTGCATCACATTTTTTTATCATTCCGTTTTTTTTTTTTTTTTTTAATCCTATTTTTGAAACCCTGGCTTTTTTTTGAAAATTTTAATCCAAAAAATCGGACCATTTTTTATAAACCGGAAAGACGGGACATAATTGTATGGCTGCGAAAAAAAATAATTACATAGCCGAAAATCATTTAAAAAAACGACACATTCCACATGAATGGCACAGGATAATAACGAGGCATTCCAAAAATATTACATCTCATAAATGTTGTTTTCTTGATCCATCTTATTGATCATTAATCAATAAAATGTTCAATGTCTACATATGACTAAATCCAATGTAATTAATTTGTACTTGTAAATTACAATTATAATATTATATTATAAAGTTTAATTTTGTTAAAATCAGCACTTTTGCCATTATTCCCCTAAGCATCTGTACGAGTTTTACTTTATACACCGCCATCTGTCAAAACATCAAAACAAACATAAGTTCGCAATGTAACAAACGATAAATCTAGTGAAAAATTGAAAAATTCGCCTGAAATCAAAGTGTTGCCATATACATTTTTTTTTAAATAGTTTGGAATTTTACAAAATTAATTGAATATTTCGGAGACGGAACATTTTCATGTAGTGACGTCACGAGCCCAAAAAACGGATTTATTTATTTAAAAACAAAAAAAAAACTATAAATTTCTAAAAAAATGTAGTAGATAACATTTTCGGAATATCAGTAGAAAAATCTATCCAAACGATTTTTTCCAAGTCATTATGAAATCCATGCAAGTGGCCTATTGTGTTAAGATAAGGAGTCAAGATGTGATATTTTTTTCTCAAATCTTAGATCTGCGTTAATAATTAGGCCAGTTTATTATAGGTTACCTTATCAAACCAATTGATATAACCGAACCACTGCTTGGCTCGATCAGTAGATTTGATCAAGAAATTGTAGATTAATATATTAGATAATTATGTTATGGGTACGTGTTTCAAAACTAGTTCATGTCACTCGTGGAATACAAGATATCATTTTGGATTTACATTATCATCTTCTATTTGCAACCACTTATCAAATTGTTATTGAACTAAGTTCTATCTTTAGAAACATCAGTGTTAGAATATGAGATTAGCAAACACAACCGCGGAGGTGATATCCTCGGGTGAAGTTCTTCGCCTTGAATAAGAGCAAGACCAGGTAAATAATAGCTTTTGCACCAGTAAAATATATCTCCGAGTCTTGACCCTGAGAAGAATAGGGACATGTCTGATGTTACAATGATCCCGATTTGTTCAGAAAATACACAAAAGTAATATTTTACTTTCAACATCTCTGAAAGCAACAAAGGTAATGGTAATGCGCGTTTTCATACCGCGACAAAATATCCCCGACAAAATATCCTACGGACAAAACATCCCCCAACAAAATATTTACTAAAACCTCACCTAATAAAAAATAGGACAAAATAATACAGACATCCTGTAAACACGATAAATTATTGACATTTGTGTTATTGAAGTGAAACTTTTTTAGCTCCGTCAGTGGTTTGAAATTCGGCTGAAACGGAAATGCATCACTAAAATTTATTATTTGGCGGGTGCTTTTATATTTTGGCTGGTCCTCGGTTCTAATATAACGCGCTAAATTCGCACTTCGGTGAGAGAAGTGCTTGACAAGTCTCAGCGGCCAGAGAGACAGACATCCAGCGAATGGATGTTCGAATCCTACGACATTTCTAAAAAAAATAAACATTTTTATTTTTGTGAAATCAATATCCAATCTTCAAACCACTTTAAAATAAACAAGCAAAAGAAAAGAAAGCGACATCTAGTGACTTTCTAGTTTCACTTCTGTGCCTGTCTGTGGCACCGTAGCTCCCAAACGAATGGAATGATCATGATGCGTTTTTTTTTATTTGAAAGCTGACATGGTCGAGGTGGTTCTCAGCTACAATTCATGAAAATCTGTTCAGGCGTTTCAAGGTTATCAGTTCTTTTTTGAGTCGGGGGTGTCTTAAAATTTAGAAAATTTTACTTATTATACCATAATTGTCAGATTTTACTATTTTTGAAAAATAATTTATTGTCTTTACAGGGTGTCTAAATTATTTTTGTCCCATTTTTTGTTAGGTTGGGTTAGGTTAGGTTAGGTTTTAGTAGATATTTTGTTGAGGGGATGTTTTGTCCGTAGGATATTTTGTCGCGCCATGAAAAGTCGCGGAACCAGCTAAAACTAAGTAAGTAATTGTAATTATCATAAATAAACTTGTTCGATTAAATTCTCGACAACAAATTCTGTGGGAATGTATGAAAAAAAATCATAATCACACAATATGAAATCCGTCATAACTTTGTACCATAATCGAGCCCATCCATTATTCAAATAATTATGCCAAGGGCACGAATTATTAAATAGTAAAATTCATTTGTTTGCATAACAGACTCAATTGGATTGTTATGTGGATTGATTTAATTTCATTTGATGTGAATAATGCGCTCACGATTAGAAGTAATTAAAATATTTAAATGCAATTATACGGCAAGAGAATCTTTTGATAGCCAGTAGCGGAGCGACAAAATTTCTGACCCCTGGACAAGCTTGGCCCTCCACAGCTAACGTGTATTCGATTTAAGAAGTTATTACTCGAGACGAAGTGTATTGATTTAATCACTAACCTTTATATTATAATCATGTCAATTCCTTTTACATCGATAATTTCAATAAACTATAGAATGAACTCAGGTATCATAGGTAGACCATTCCCGAAGCAAAAAATTATAAACCCTTGTCGTATACCATTAACGGTCTTCGTTGTCGAGATGAAAAGCTCACAACCAGCAATCAGATGGTCGCGGGCTCAAATCCCGGCGGGCGGATGAATTTTATTTGATTAAATTGTATTGTTTCACAATTTATTCATTAAAAATAATATATATAACTATAATAGCACGTTCCAGAGTTGAATATACTGTTAGTATCGCCCTGGAGTAATACCACCATCCAGAGTTGAAACGTTGCTTGAAATGGTTTTACCCATGTTTGGTGACCAAATCTGAAAAGCCAGGTACTTCCCCACCTTCCCTATCTCCTTCCCTTCCCCACTACCATAAGCCTCACAACATACCACAATTGGGGATGCCAATGTCTCACTGGCTCCAGACTGTTGGGAGCAGTTGAGACTCTTATGCGGTATTCGCGTAAAAAAAGTCATGATATCATTTCCAAAAAAACATATTTGCAAGTCATAGTTCTTTGCCTACGCTCTTGTGAGTTAAAATTGCGCAACTTTTAATAAAATATCTAGGCACAATAATATCACCGATCGAATAAATAAACTTCGATGAAAAATCAGAATGACTTGCAATTTGCAATGTGAAGGCAGAACATTCCCGAATCCAAGAATATTTATATTATGTCCTGATTTTAGCAAAGTCATCGCATATACTTCAAATTGAAATAACGCAATGGAGGACGATATTAGATAATAACATAAATATACTGATTATGAAATAAACATTTAATTACATATATTGAAAGTTTTACCTTTTACTTACCACAATTTAGACGGCGCAAGCTTTTTTTTTTATTATCCAGACCGAAAGGATTTATTTTGGTACTTCTCTTAACTTTTCGGAGATGTGCGTATTTGTCTCATCATATTTTTTCATCAATTCGATTTTCTCATCATTTTATTGTGAGAAATAATTCGTGTTTCCCTTCACAAAGACCATAATGTTCACAAATCAAGCTATGTTTTGTAAGAAGACCTGAGCGGTCATACGAATCTGAACACAGGCACTGCAAAGGTAATTTTCTCAGTCATCTCGCCCCACATTTTCCGATTGGAGGCATACAAGTATATATATTTTTTATATTAGCTTCACGCAGGAGGCCTTGAGGAAAATAATTTCCCTCGGGGCCTTTCCATGTCATTTTAGGGGGTGCTGTGTGGAGGTTTTTTTTAAAGGAAAGGAATAAGAGAAAGTTCTGGGAACGAAGTAGGTATGAGGGGTGGGTAGTGTATAGGGTAGGAATCTGGGGGTCAGTGTGTCTAGGAGTGACGGACGAATGAAAATGTCCCATCAACTCCTTAACCAGTATTTTTATATATTTCTTTATTCATTCGTGCATAAACTAGAGTTCCGCATAAAAAAACAGTATTCAGTGTTCATCATAAATAAACAGTGGTAGGTATGATAATTATTTGAAAAATCTGCATATTTACGCAATATCCTATGTTAGTTGGTACTCATTACCAACAATAAATGAATGCACGTAGATAATGTGATAGAAGCACGTAAAAAATGCACCACTATGTACAATTATGTGCTTTGAACGCAAAAAAAGCGAATATTATGTGACTTTTACAAAATCTGTTTTACATAATATTTAGTGTACTGAAACATAAGCGTGATTTTTTTTTCATATTGAAGATAATATCTGTTCAACGTGATAAATATTATGATAATTAATCTTTAAAATGCTGTATTTTCGAGAGAACTGGCCAGTCACGGTCCTAGTTTTGTGAACCGCGGTCGTTAGCGCGTTAACGTAGAGTTGAAGTTGTATCGTTGGTGTAAAAGAATATTAATTTAGTGGTTCTGTGAGTAAATTATTTATGTTTTTCACATTTATAAATTATAACATTATCTTATAGTCTTACGTGATCTTTCCATCACTTCTACACATATTTGTTTTACCACCATAACAATATCAAAACATGTTTATTTGTGTGGTTAGTTTCAGCAAAATAAAACATTTAAGTTTTATACCTATTTTAACAATATTTTTTTGTGATTTTGCGTTTTTGCCTACTACACTTAATACGGTGGTTATCGTAAAATTTTTTTTTTTTAAACTACCGTTACCTTCGACCAAGTATAGTCAATGACCGTTACACATTTTTTATAAATAGTTTTTCAAAAAATAAAGTTATATAATTTACAGAAAATATATAATAATAAGTAATAATTTCACATTTTGTTACAAGCCATGATATGTACCACCATAATAAAGCTAGGCTTGTATGTTGTATGTATGGTGGAGGTGTTATTATGTTTGTTAATTCTTTACTTATTATGTTAAAGTATTGTTATTTTTTTAGTGTGTTTATAAGGAGAAATATATTTTTTTTTATTTATATTGCTGATACTTTCTGGTAATGTATTATTAAAAAAACTTTATGTCTTGATATTTATAATTGAATTGCCCATTGTTCTTTTTCATTTTGGAGTTGGGAGAATTGACGTTTTTCCAAATTTATTTTTAAATGGTTTAGTTTTATTTGGAATATAACCTTTGTAAATTTGTAATGTTGCATGGAGGAATAACTATAATAAATTTAGTTTTAGGACTTTAAATTCTCTGAACATAAAATCTGATGAATATGAAAAAGGTAGAATTGTTTTGAATATTTATATTTCTGCTATATACCTAAGGGGGTTGTGTGTGTTTTTTTATAAGTTCTCCATCCTATTATGTCACATTGTATTATTGATTGGCAGAAGGCAAAGTACGATTCTAAGTAAATCTTAAGCGATGTCTGTGAATATTATAGGTACCAACCTATAAGAACTCGTAATATTATATTATCTGGAAACCGGTTATAGTGTAGTGATGGGAGTGATCGAAGCATACTCAATTATTGAAAGATTCATAAAATTTCTAATATTGATAAATTTATCACCACGATAATCGACATAACTATTGAAGTGAAAAATTCTTAAGCACCGTTGTGATTTGAATCACGACGAAATGAAAAATAGCGACACTAAAAAGAGGCAAACACATTCATCCATAGGATTTAACCTAGGGGCGGTCTGTCTCCTCTTTGTGCGGTACTTCACAGCCTCTCCATTCTTGCCTACTTTAGTTTTCTGAAGGTTCAACTTCTACCACGCTTGAATTGCACACTCTGATTTTTTTCAATTGGAATTTATTTTCGATGTAATAAAAAAATACAAGTGTGCAGTTCACACGCAGTAGAAGAAAAACCTCTAGGAAACTAAAGTAGACAAGAGTGGGAAGGCTACGAAGCACAGCACAAAGAGGAGACCGATTATTCCTACGAGTATACGTGTAGTCACTTTTTCGTTTCATCGTATTTCAAATCACAGCGGTTCTGAAGTTCAAACTTAAAAATCTTAAAAATGTTCACAATTCAATGGAATAAACTAGCATTCTATATATATTATAATATAATGGCGTAGTAATTTATTATATTTAATATCTCTCTAAGTGTACCAATTAAAGTCTACTTTGTTACGATTGTTTCAAAGTTAACACTGATATTATTTCATTTGGGCAAAACATCATTAAGTTATCCCCATCACCACTAATGTGGTAAAACATCAAACTCGTTGTTTGGTATGGATTGAATCCAATATACTACAATAATAACACACATGGCAAGTGTATGCTTAGAACTTGGCGCGGATAAAACGTGAATTAATAAGTTTGTTCGATTTATCGCGGCTTATTAACACCACGCCAGAATCACGTGCATTTGATTATCGATGTATATTATGTTTGTTTATTCCATCGATATACGTATATGAATACATTTGTTTATATTTTTCAATTAAATCGAATTACTTACCTATGAAAATAAAAAATAAAACGTGCTTTTGACCACAGAACTGAAGTAAATCTTCTGCTCCATCTATATGATAGGAAGAGAGAAAGAAAATGTGCGCGCGCACTGCTCTCCCTTGCTCCTACAGTGTGATACAGACAATAGACCTGCACTGTGTCTTGATATACGAAACGTTACTGGCTACGAGAGAAAAATAAAAAGAAAATGTGTGCTCGCACCTCTCTCTCTTGCCCCTACAGGTGCAATAAACGAAAACAATATACGAAACGTAACTCTCTCTCTCTTTCTATCTTCACTAGGGAGATATATCTCCCTCTCAACTTCCTTTCGCCTCGCCCGAACACACTTTTCGTAACGCATTCACCAGCTTACTCCCCAAGTCAAGCGTGCGTAAAGAAATTTTACTTCAACAATTTTTTAGTGTCCGACCTAACTTTCGGTTTCGGTCTAGTTTCGGCTTAGTTTCGGTTTCGGTCGCCATTCAGCCGAAACTATGGCCGAAGTTTCATCCTGCGATCGGTCATGTTCGGTGCACTGAACTGTCACGAGCCACGAAGTGTCATTTTGCTGCGTCCGCGCTAATAGTCGTGACAGGACTTGATTCTTGTGAAAACTCTATTTGTTTTCACGTATAACTTGCATTAAACATATTGTTATTGTAGGTAGGTAGGTACTTTTTAATTTTAATTATATTGTGGTTCATTAAAACGAGTGCCATACAATATGACCAAAGTTTAGAAGAAATTATTTGGTTATGTGGTTGAATTCAAAGTGATTGTTTTAATTTTATAAGAAAATATTTAGTTCTTAAGCCTCGGCAACCCGAATTTCTACCGATTTCTTACATAGGTATCTCCCTTAAGCATTTGAAGTTTTTAAGCTCTTAAAAAATATATGTTACTTATGAAGATAATGTCTAGATGCTGCCCACGCCGAAACGCAAATTATATGAAATTCCCTCAACAGAAAAAAATCGCAAAGTACGCTCCAAAAATTATTAAAAACAAATCAGTTTCTATTATCTTATAAATTATATTTGTGAAAAAATTCACAATGTTTCTTTTAAGAGGCTGACTGATTAAGATTGATTTTTTTTCCACAAAAACATGACCTTATATGGAAGTTTCGGTTTCGGTTTCGGCCGAACCTGAAATCGAAGCCGAAACTCGGTTTCGGTTTCGGCCGTAAAAACTAGTTTCTGTCGGACACTACCATTTTTTATCAGTGTAGAACGATTGTACAAATTCATGGAAAAAATACATTTTGTTCAATTTTACTTCATTTTATTTAATGGTCCCCTTCGGCTTATGGTAGGCACAGCTTTTCAGCCTTTATGGAATGCACGCCGGTAGTGGTTGTCTAACCCCATTCGCACTAAATTCGCACTGTCTGATTCTTTAAGAATCCACAGTCAATTTATAGAACGAAATTAGAAGTGTTTGTTGTCATTAATGTATTTCATACATTCTAAGGATGATCCCGTATTTAGCTGGAGAATATAATATTAACAAATACTTACCGTCATAAAATTAAGTCGATATTTTAGTTTATTTTAGCATTTCAATTTTCCGATGCCCAAAGTTTAGAGGAAACAAAAAATATCATGTAATATCATTTTGCAACAGCAGCGTTTAAATTACTTTGACCTTTTGTGATGACTTAATGTGTTATCACCTTTATCAGTCAGATATGTATCGTGTTACATATATTATTATTATTGCGATAAAGTAATTAATATGTACAAACTCTTAACTTTTTCGATGTAAATTGTTTTTATTTCTAATTATGATAGAGTAGTATAGCTAGTAGAATTATAGCTAAACTAGTACCAGCTAGAATTATTCGTCCTCTTCCTTCTCACGCGTCTTACTTGAAACGAAAAGGACATAACATACTAGAACGTTGACACATATGATCTCTCGCTAAGAATAGTATAATAATAAACATACCTAGACACCAAAACAAAAGGAATGTCTGGAAAATTGTGTAACGGTGTCTGTTTAACGAAAAAATGGGTAATACCTATTTGGCAATGTCTTATAAATTCAGCGCAAAGAATAAATAATATGCAAGTGAAAAATGTTGCCAGAATTTTAAATAGGGAGGTTAGTAAGTTTAATGGTGGTCTCATACGCTTATGGCTTAGCTGATTTCACCAAATCGTACGCTGATATGTTCCCGATGGGAATGTATCGCGAGCATTGTGCTGAAATAGGCCAAGCCACTAGAGTTCAATGCTCGTGTGAGACTGTGAGAGTAATACCTGTAACTTAAATTTCATTGATTAATTGATTTTTTCACGAATTTGAAACTCATTTGTGTTGTAAATAAAAAAAAACATTTCTCTAATTACTTTCTTATTTTCTTTACAGGATCACACAGAGCAAACAAGGGATAAAATACCACCACAATGGTTAGCGTAAGTATCTCACTTTTTTTTATAAACAAATAAAAAAATAATACAAAATTATGTACGCAAATATAACAAAAACTGGGTTAAAATCCTAAAACACTTATATAAGTACAAAATTAGTTCCTTTTTCAGAAAACCCTTAATAATTTTTTTTCTCATGTAAATTAATGTTAACATGTAAATTATTAAGAGTTATTTATTTTCTTAATGAAATGAACAGTTAAAATTAAAATTTGCGAATAATACCTAACTTTTTTCTTAAATTAAAAAAAAAAATACCCACCTATGTACATAAAAAGTAAACACACATATTGTTCATAAAAAAAAGCATAATCACAGTTAAAACACTTATTTTCAATCTATTTCCGACACTTAGTGTATTGAACTGTGAATTCAAATTAAATCATTACAAGTACTGGACACAAGTGCAAGCAAAGTAAACCCATTAATCAAATTAATATATTCATCTATGGTATTCAAGTCAATTCAATCTATGACTGTACTGATCCATGAGTACAAACTTATAAACACGAGAGCATTAAATAATGGTGAACATATAATATAGTAAATATAAATATAAGGTGTGTACAGACTTATAAGTAATTACAAAGTTTAAATAACAATTAAAATACATGGTGTCCGGAAACTAGTGGTAAAGTGGAGAAACTGATGAATCTGCATCACATTGAGAACTCCAAAAAATATACATCTGAGCATTTAGATTTTTACTTTTTATCGAAAAATTTTGGAGTCGTTTATGCACTTCCATGCATTTTATATCAAATTTGACCAAACAAATTTCAAATTCGGACTCGATTTACTCAAAAAAGGAAAGCGCAATTAAAAAAAACTTTGACCACAAATAATTATTAATTCAAATGTGATGTAAACTCACCAGTTTTCCGCGTTTTCCACTGATTCCGAACACCAAATATAAGCATTAACCTGGTAAAAACTTTAATTTGGAAGAAAATTATAATAGTCAATAAAAAACGTATTTTCTGTCCTATGATTACAAACACACAACAGTAACATAATGCACACAAAGGTACTGTTTTGCTATAAAGTAGGGATGTTATGGATATGAAATTTCGGATCTGGATACGGATACGGATATAGGAATAATATTATACCGGTTTCGGATACGGATACGGATATAAAATTATTTCGGATTATCCGCTAGTTTCGGATAATTTCGGTTACGGATATTAGAATTTTAAAATTTTAAAAGTAAAATACAAACAGAAAGATTTGAATTTTATTTCTAGTCTATATTATCAAATGTTTTTACAATAATTAAAATAAACAACTATTATTTTAGCAACTTTAAGTGATATGTAGGTGTGTAAGTACCTATGAACTGTGAAGGTATGTAGTACATACATACATACGTACTATGTACTTAAAAATATAAAAAAGAAAATTATAAAAACAAAATAATATTGCAATAAAACCTTGGTACACTGTTACTGTAATCTAAGTAGGTACATAATAACAAAAACAGTTCTTAATGAATTTTGTAAATAATGAAACCATTACAAAATTTTTATTAAAAAACTTAAACCTTAATTGTAATTTTAATACTCAAAAACTCCCACTTTGAACTCTACGTGTGGCTTGTGTGACAAGTAGCGCCTCAGCCGGGCAAAACAAACAAAAACAGGTCGTAACCTGTCATTTAGACTCCGCCTTTATCCGAAACTATCCGAAACTTTTATATCGGTTTCGGTTACGGTTACGGATATTTTTTTATTTCGGATATCCGATAGTTTCGGTTACGGATACGGAGCTCCATAACATCCCTACTATAAAGTGTCCTCAATGGACGTGTATGGTGAGCGATATGCTGAAATAGGCCAAACCATGAAAGCATGGCGTGATCTGACTCAGACATAAGTCCAAACACAGTAAAGACATACAATTGCAAACTAATTGATATAGTCAATACAAACATTAAGGAGGCCGTCACACTTAGCTTTTTTTTTTTTTTTACAGTGAATACCGCACAAGAATCTCAACTGCTCCCGTCTGGAGCCAGTGAGACTATGGCATCCCCAATTGGGGTATGTTGTGAGGCTGAAGGTTGTGGGGAGGGGAAGGAGGTGGGGAAGAGGAAGGTTGGGAAGTACCTGGCTATTCAGATCTGGTCACTAAACACGGCTAAAGCCATTTTCAAGCAACGTTTCAATTCTGAATGGTGGTCTTACACCAGGGCGATACGAATAGTATCTTCCACTCTGGAAAGTGCCGCAAATATACTATATATGCTATAAAAGAAAATATGCTATAAATATGCTATAAAAAAATATTTGGATTGGCTTAGGTATTTCAGCATACCGCTCGCCATATATTCCCACTGGGAATGGACGGCAGCAATACGTCGGCCCCATATTTTTAAATTAAACTTTTATATAAAAATCTGTACTGTACTTTAAGTAAAGCATTGGTTACTACCAATGCTTTGTACTGTACAAGTGAACAGTAAATAAAATAGAAGATTAAATAAAACATGTCTGTCTCTTGGATGATAGAAACAAGGGAGATTGCACATGAACCATTATTACTACGAATCTGTGACAAAAATGTAGCCAAAAATGCAACCCGCCTTGGTTTCTACCTACACCCCAAACACTTATATAATATTTCCTCCATGATCAATGTAATTTTTCTGCAGCTCAATGACAGTATGTACGCGTCCATGCCATATCTCGCTCTGTTTCTATTATCTGTAGTACAAACACAGAAAACAAAACTTTAGAGCTTATTTGTAACATTGACATGTTTATTAAAAATTCTCAAATCTCTTTTATTATTATTTAAAAAAAAAAATTAAATGCATTTTCACTAAGTGCTTCAAATTATAAAAAAATATATCTTATCTCTCTTGTTAATTGATTATTAACATACACATAAATACTTTTAAAAAATCTCTAAAAAACATTGTTGTCTATTTGTAAAAAAGATTTATTTATTTTAAAATTTTTTAAATATTTATTCTGCATTATCAAAACATAGAATTTTTAATTTTTAATCATTTACATAACTTTCTTATAAATTATTAAAAATATTTAAATAATGATTATTCCTTATTGGTAATAAGTATAATTAGAAGGCCATAAGTTAAAGCAATTGTTTAATTGGTTAAATGTAATTTTTAGGAATCTAACGGTACCCTCCAGCCTCCCCAGGAGCTGGAGACCTTCCTTCCATCAGATGGGTCCAAGCACAAGGTTGTCTCGGCAGGAAAGTAAGTACTTACAACCTTCATATAAATAAAACCAATCTTACTCTGTGTCTGACTTGTCTCTGAGCCTAGAGGTCTTCCAGTATAAATGACCTGTATACAAATAAAACATCGTATTCAAATGACATATAAAATATTATATTCTGACAACATATAAACACTGGATTTATAGGAACTTTAAATGCTAAGAAAAGATTTTCTTTTATCACTCCCTACCAGCGATAGTATGAAAAACACGTACACATGTTTCCATACTAATTTAGGATACCATAAATCTGTACAGATTTTTTTATTGTTTTCTGTTATCGAAACAAAAAATTGGAAGTCTTTTAAAGGCATTACAGTACAATACATAAATAATGTATGTATTTATCAAAATAAATAACAAAAAATCACAAGGCTGTTTAGAGTTAATTACTCTGTAAAATTATAAATAAGACAGTTTTGAAGTCATTTGTTTCAGACACAAAGTGGCGCAAAATGCTGAAACCGGAAATGACTCTGATCCCTTTTTCGAAATGAATGTCTAATTATTATATTTTATTATGATTAAAACATAATCATAAAGAATATGAGTTACATTAATACATACATACATACATATATTTGACAAAATATTATATTTAATTGTGTATACTTTATCAGAAAAGAGGAGCTCTTGTGTCTGATGAGGGAGCCACGATTCTTACTTGGGTTGTATGTTATAATATGTTTTTTTTACAAATTAAACTACAATCTTTCTTCTTTCACCTATTTCAGATATAAAGTGGCACAAGATGCTGAATCCGGAAATGACTTTGACCCCTTTGCTGAAAGGAATGTAGCACATCCAACAACGTGAGTATTCATGATAATTTCTTACATTGTAATGTTAAAATGCGGTGAAAATCCTTACATGAAATATTGCGTAAGAAATTTATTTAAGTACATGTTGTGTAATTATTATTATACTTATAATATCAGGTAAGTCATGGCTTATGAAAAACTAATATAGCGCAGGGTCGGTTATTTAATTCTTTATCATTTTCTAGAGATTACACAGTAAAATTCATAAATTTGTTGGCAAAGAAATTTGGAGATGCTTATATGATATTTATGTTGAAGCTGCTAGCTACAATATTATTTTCAAATAATTGCTTCTTCTAACTTTGCAAATTCATTTTGTGGCGTCATTTTAATTAAATGAAAACAAATCACTTTGTAAAACACCATTTATTTAATCAAAATTATTTATATGTTTCAAAACCAAAGGTTTGTTCGTCAGGATAAAATTAACATTAATAAAAATACAAAAGAAAGTACAGACAAATAAGATCTATGACGAAAATATTATAGTGAGTGGTGATTAATTGATTAAAGTATCATAAAAAACAATTACATAGAATGAAATATAAAAATTATTTTAGAATATGTAAAAATTACATTTATATAATAAAAACTACAAAAATTTCATCTTAGTCTGACGAAAAAACCTTTTGTTTTGATATGTATATATGTAATTTTGATTAAAGAGGTGTTTTCTTACAAAGTGATTTGTTTTAATTTAAACAAATACCAACATTTATTTTACTGTCCATCACTTATTAGCGCTTACAATAAAATTTGTTATAGTAGATAGACCCAGAGGGTTTTTTTTTCTTACTCATTTTTTTGGTTTTGTGTACTAGATTGATAAATATTTTTATAAACCATAAAATGCAAATAAATTCAATACTAGACCTTTATGATTTCACTCTTAAAGGGTAATGAGGTGATGAATACGAATTGTTGCTAAAGTTAATGAATAATTTAAATGCAGTTAACTTGAAATATGAAAACACGTTTTGTTATTATTATCTTTAGAATAATTTTGTAAGTCACTGGACTACCTATAATAATATTAGTAGCGCCATCTTTGTCTTGTCTTTGAAAATCACATCAAGAGTGCTATGCCAAACAAACAGAAAATTTTATAAAAAAAACTCAAATTATCATTGTTTGTTCATTGTTATGATATATCGGTTCAGATGATATTATTTGTACAAGCTCAACAATTACCAAAATTAAAAAAAAAATGAACATTGATGCTTGATTGATACACTACTCCTAAGTTTATGAAAATCAAACCACCAGCGTTATCATTGTTTATTATTATCAAATACGATTTGAAATATTGAAGACTTTTAATTAAAGCGCCTAAGTGAAAGAGAAAATTATTCTAAACGAAGAATATTATCTGTGCAACATCCAACAAACTTTAACTATCGGCTTTTGGCCCCAGAAAACTGAGATTACTTAGAGTACAATCAAATGGAGCAATAATGAGGCCATATATTCAAAGTCTTCAATGTTATATAAGATGCGAATGTCATAAACCTTTGTCATATAACACTGCCATACTAGCACAAAGGGGATATCTACAGTTTGAATAAAGAGGAGATCTGGAACATCGGTTTTCTTATGAACTCCTTTTGATACGGTTCTATGTTTCATAACTAATTTCTGTTTTAGAATATTTTTAGCTGTCAATTTGTTTTCATTTTTATTATTTAAGACAGTATTTGAAAATGTAGCTTGTCCTCTAAAGATATAAATATTTCTACTGGAAATTCTAATGCTAATACTAAGCCGTATTGGCGGTAACTGCAGTAGATACCGCTGAGTTACCTTTGTTAATTGCAATTATCCCCAAATCCTTCTGATTTTCAAAAATATGTACATACCTCTCCTATGTAGATACCTCTTTTAAAATATCGTTTTTTTTATTTGAAGTTACGGCCGCCATAATGATTTTACAATACAAATAAACTACAAAAATGAACAGTTATCTTGAAAAATCTAAAAAATACCCTCCAAGGAAGCCCCCTCTATGCTTAGTACTACAAAATAGTAATAGAAATACAGCTAGTGATTCTAGCAAATGCAATTTTGGATAAACTTACATAATGTTGAATCAGTCTGAATTCTGAATGTGTACACATTTCACATCACAATGGAATGCTTGCCAGTCTAAATATGATTTTATGCCTCATAATAACGGAATGCATTTTGAACGTTAAACATTAAAATAATTTTATCTATTGCACCCCAACCTCACTCAAAAGTATCACACATATTTGTCTATTTTAGTAATGACTCACAACCATAAAAGTTATTTGCACAACACTTTATACCCCATGTATACATACATTTTCATACTTGTTCAATAATAACTAAACACATATCTATAAAATTTTAAAAATAGTTGTAATAATTTGACTTGTACAACAATATATTGCTCGCGATAATGAACATTCCCAACACAATTATTATTTTTGCCTAAGCTGTAAACCCTAAGATTGAAGGAATTCGGTACCCGCTTTGGAATTTGAACTCCTTCCAACTTCCAATAAAGCATCCTGCTCACGAGACTCTACAACCAATTCATAAAACAGGGTGTTAAGGGACGTACTTGACTTAGAATAGTTAAAAAATGTGAATGAAATTTTGGTCTCCGGTGACTTTTTCAATGACATTTTTTTTTCAATTTTTTTTCTTCGTCACTGGTCACTCAGACGAGTAATCGTCCAACCTCTTACCTATTGTCCAATACCTAATATTTTTGTATGTTTTTGTAGAAAAAATAAACATCAAAAAGGTCACCGGAGACCTAAATTGACTTTTAATTTTTTTCTCCAATCATTATTAATGTCAGAAATCACCGGTTAAAGTAAGTCAAGTACATCCCTTAACACTGTGTACAATATATGTATAGATTTGCTATTGCTAAAATAATGTACTTATTGAAATGCAGGTAAGGAAATTGCGAGCGCCTTCTTTTTTTTAACATAAAGTTATAGGGTTGCAAAAACATAATTATAAGTAGTTATGTAGTTACAAAATCGATGTTTATATGGAATGCATTATCATTGTGTTTGCGATCTTGTCTCTGTTTGCGATCATAATGTTAAAGAGGTACTCATAACCACTTTATAAAAGTCGTAACTGGCACATATGTTAATTTGTTTAATTGTGGGTAAAAAAAATATGGCAGTCTCGTGACAATTAATATATTTTTTGGTTGCAGGGACTGCGACACTTTGACCCACTTGCTGAAGGCTTCACTGGGCACAGGTATCCTGGCCATGCCCGTTGCGTTTAAAAGCGCTGGTCTTCTCATGGGCATATTCTTCACCCTTCTTGTGGCCCTCATCTGCACGCACTGCTCTTATGTTTTAGTAAGTTTACCATCACTTTACGCATATGACCCTTTATGTGACAATGTATGCATTGCTGTACAATTTGTGTATCTATTTTTTTTTAAACGTAAAAATAAAAAAAAAGTTTTTAAGAAAATATGGTTAGCGATTTTATCTGGAATTTTGTTTGATAGTAGATTGGTCTCTAACAAGTTGTGGTTCAATACACTGATCCATAGTTTCTGCGTCATGACCCATATTTTACAAACGCCTGATAAGCAGAGGAGCATAATGTTGTATAGCGACTTGTGTAATTTCTCTAAGAATGGATAAGAATAAAAATTAATGTAATATATTTTGCAGATTTTAATTATTATGTAATAGTACTCGTGTATGTACGTATATCTTTGCTTTACTGTGTTATTTGATCAATGTGAAAGTGTACATTCATGCTTCAATGTACACTCTCACATAAATTTTATACATGTTTTAATTGCGAAGTATGTATTTTTAAAATTATACCATCTGTCAAATGCGTCTTGCAAATATTATATTTATGTTAAAATGTTGGCTATTGAATATTGTCCAATTATAAGAAAAGCGATTTTTTTAAAGCTTTTTCAGTTTTATATTAATTGATGTGATTTTTCAGGTGAAATGCGCACATGTTTTGTATAAGAAAACCCGAGTGACGAGCATGAGTTTTTCTGAAGTATCGGAAGCAGCCTTCACACATGGCCCAAAATGGGGAAGAAGATATGCCTACTCATCTAAGTGAGAACCCTTTTATTCGTTTTCCTTCAGTCTATTTACTCTATGTACAGATAACCACCCGAGCAATGGCTACCCTAAAAAAATAGATAAATTAAAAAAAATTAAAATGATTTTTAAATTTAAAGATTTAATTTTTTTTATAAAACCTAAAAATATGGGATCAACGGTGGAATCTAGATGGATTCATTGGCTTTAAACCGCTGTAATGTTTGGATGTATGATAGTATTCATATTTGGAGGTATGATATTTATTAAATAGAATGGCCGAATCGAAAATCTAACACCCAGAAATCCCCATAGCTATAATGGTTAAGTGTCATCGAAATTACTACGAAAATTATTTTCTTTCAAATTACGCAATTTTCCAATCAATATCAACCATATATTTCCAAATAAAAAACAATAACTAACTAACCATCACGCCGTTTCTCCGCATGGGTAGGCAGAGAGGACGGACCGCCAAATAACTCGATCTTGGCATACACTCCTTGCCTCGTTCACATTCATACATCGTCTCATACATGCTCTTCTATTATTCAGACTCTTCACATGGCCCGACTCAAGTATCTGATTCACTTGGTCATGCCATGTCTTCCCTGACTTCTTCTACCATTCACATTTGCGTCATATAATCTCCTTACACTCCTTTCCTCGTCCCTTCTTAATCTTACTCATTACGCTTACATCAGCCTTCCATTCTTCGTGGATCACCACATTTCTCACACAATCGTATATGGTTTTTCCACACATGCCTCTACGTTATTAACCCACCCCGAACCCGGACAAACTCTGAAATTATTCATTTTAAAGTGTAAGTTTCGGAGCTACCAATTATTATAATTAACTTGAGAGGTATTTTTAAAAAGTTAGCTCAGGAATATTCGATAAATTCAAACAATGTTCTTTTCCTTCAATATTGTAAATCCTATACCAAACTGTTGCATAAAATCCCGACCCAGTACGATACACACAGATTCCCTTTTATGATCACCTGTAAAAGATGATCCTAAAGGGGAAACAAAACACAATTTGAGCATTAAATTCAACTGTTGCCTCAATGACTTCAGAAAGATATATCTATAAAACTGAATTACTTCCTATCTATAGTATAGATTTCTCTAATCCATAAAATTGAGGTTGTTTGTAATTAGCCAATCAAATTAATTGTTAATTTCTTTCTTTTTCAGGATTTTAATTCTTATATGCCTGTTTATCACATATTTTGGAACATGCAGTGTATACACTGTCATCATTGCGAAAAACATTCAAAAGGTATACTTTTTTCATTATCTACCTTACTTGACAAATGTTTCTAATCTGCAACAGCTAAAATAAAATATCTAGAGGTGCACCTTGTCCATAATTTAACCCACACATAATTTAAAATGAAACTTTTCCACACTTTGAATCAGTTTAATTAAAATGAGGAACAACTATTTTAATCCAAGGAGCAGCGAAATAATGGATTTTCATTATTATTTAACAAATTCTCATTGAGGCCATTCTCGTATTATGAGAAGTAAATTTTTTCCTTCTTTTAAAAAAAAAAAAGTATGTTCTTAGTTTATGTTTAATTAAATAAGAAAAAAAATAGCCTAAAATATATTTTTTAAATAATTTGTGCTTATTGAATGAGATATTTGGATGGATATTTATTAAAAAACATACCGATGACTAATTTCATATACGAGTATTTTCAAGAAACTTATCAATAAAAAAAATTACAAGTATGTAGTTCACATGCCGTAGAAGTGAAACCTTCAGAAAACTAAAGTAGACAAAAGTGGGGAGGCTACGAAGCACCGCACAAAGAGGAGACCTATTATTTTATCTCATTCTCTCAGAGGCTAAATCCTGCAGATGTATGTGTTTCTCTCTTTAGTGTCGCTTTTTCGTTTCATAGAGTTTCAAATCACAACGGTGTTAAAGAAGTTTTTACTTCAAAAAAAAATTATTTATTAAAACTTATTTGGAGAACCATAACTAAAATTGTCCTATAGTGGGGTTGAAATATTAAGCAAACCATATTGAGAATCATTATTTCTGTTGTAGGTTATCGAGGTTTACACCACCCAAACCATCGACCAAAGGCTGATGATTGCTGCGCTGCTCATTCCCTTAATTCTGCTCTCATGGATTCCCAACCTGAAGTACCTGGCTCCAGTATCGATGGTGGCTAATGTGTTCATGGGTCTCGGCCTTGGAATAACATTCTACTACCTTATCAGAGATATGCCGTCCTCACTCGATGCCTTCCCTTATGTCGCCGATATAGCCACTTGGCCGGACTTCTTCTCAATAACGATATTTGCCATGGAGGCTATTGGCGTTGTTATGCCGCTGGAGAATAGTATGGAAACACCACAACATTTTGTTGGAATCTGCGGTGTCCTGAACAAAGGAATGGGCGGTGTGACTCTAGTTTACATTCTGCTTGGATTCCTCGGATATATCACATATTCAGACACGCTGGAAGGTGCCATCACCCTCAGTTTACCTCAGGATGAAATGTAACTATCTTTTTTTATAATCACTTTTTTTCTAAACATAAGAAAACTAAAATAATACAGAATTGTAGAATGAATTCGCTTACCTGTTCCAAACTCTTGAGGCAATACATTTAACTCGCTCGTTGCCAAAATTTTATCCCTTATCTTGACCCAAAGAACGGGATGAACTATCGTCATAGAATGGATAGTGGAGTATTGGTAATAGACAAAAGCAGCCAGTACATAACCAAAAATTATCATCAACCGCAAAACGAGAATGAAGAGGTAGCAATAGAGCTACCTCGTGTCGAGAAAAGTTTGTTGAATGTCTCAACGCTATGTCTCACCAAAAGTGTAAAGTGGGCGCAAGGGCCATCTAGTTTAGAACCCTCATATATGTATCCCAGAATTGTCCCGAGCATGTGTCATCTGAGTATGTTGATATCTGAGCCCTGTCTTATATGTACCATTATCGCTCGTGAAGACTGAACAGAAAATGGGTACTTGAGCAGTCAATAATTTCCATTGAAATGTATACTGACTATTTATGCTGCTGTAACTTTCTATGAGAAGACTCGTTTAGCGTTTTTTTTGCATCCAATCAGAAAAAAATAATTCAATAGTTATATTCTACCTAGGTACATTAAAATATTCTTAAATCAAAGGATATGTACTAAATCAGTTCAATTAGCACAGTGTTTAAATGACCTGCGTTGGTTGAAATCTGAGTCACTTAAAAAATTTGTAATCTAAATTTTTTTTATCAAAAGTAGTCAGGTACTTCTTTACTAAAAGCCAAAAATGTGTGCACTATATGTTACCAATCTAAAAGCCGTCTAACTGTTATTTCCTCTTTGCAGCCCCGCACAAGTAGTCATGATCTTCATTGCCGTTGCGGTATTCTGCACCTTTGGTCTGCAGTTCTTCGTCTGCCTGGAGATCGGATGGGACGGTGTCAAAGACAAGTTCACCACTCGCCCCGTCTTGGTGAATTACGTCATGAGGACCGTTCTTGTAACAGCCGCAGTTCTACTCGCCATTGCTGTTCCTACTATCTCTCCCTTCATCGGACTTATCGGTGCCTTCTGCTTCTCTATCTTAGGGCTCATAATCCCAGCCATCATTGAAATTGTTACCTATTGGGATGTTGGTTTCGGTAAATGGAACTGGGTTGTGTGGAAAAATATCCTTGTGGGCATATTTGGTCTGTTTGCTCTAGTGTTTGGATCAAAAAATGCATTTTCACAAATTCTGGAAATATATCAACCAACTAATTAGAAAACTGAAAACTCTTAAAGGCCCTTCATTCAATACAAACTGCTATATTTTTTAGTGGCATAAAATGCAATAGAGAGCAAAACATAATTCAAAAAATATGTTTTCCCTTTTTTACATCTTCATAGGTTTATACATTTTACAATGTACATAATATTATATGTATATATATATTATATTATGTAAATGTAATAATATAATATGTAAATCACACATTAAAATCTTTTTTATGGCACCCTTTTATAACTTATGTAGTGTAAATAAATATATGTATATCGACGTTGGAAATGATATATCCTTCCCTACTTTGATATGTATTTGCACCTAAATGTGATCAATCTAGAAAAATGCATTGCGTTGACCACAGATGCATGCAACACGGTTAATTATACATACTAAGTTTAACGAAAGGCCCATCAAGACACCGATATTAGTTAGTCATATTTAAAATCATTATTGTTATTATAACAGATGGGACGTATTTGGATTTATATTTATATATTAACCCTCTTACTAATAAGCATATTTTAAATTTTACACACCTGATAAACAACCATTTTTTGTATAGTAAACGGTTGTTTATCAGCTGCGTAAAATTAAAAAAAAATTGTTAGTGGGCTCTAAATTTATACATGTGATAGAATTTTTAAAATGTGTAAACAGTCCATTTATTATTATCATTCTGTCCCAGACTTTATATTTCTAATTTCCGACACACTTCTATGATAGTTTACGGGCATTTGAAAAACATTTTTTTACTAATTTGTGTTGTTTAGCTTTTATTTTGATAAGGGAAAGGTTTTCTTGAATGGCCCGGTAGATTTTTATTATTTTTTTTTTAAGTAGTGAAAATGTTTCCTATACAGAAACATAATTATTTAGGGGAAATAGAGTTTGGTTGTTTATTAAATCACTGCTTGTATTATTAATATACACAATTTATTGATAAACCGCTGTGATATGCTCTAAAAGCATTGTTTCCTAACTCGGGAACATACATTTGATAATCCCATCCTCACATAGTACCTAATCTTTCAATAGTTGTACAGTAATAGATTATTCACTGCCAAACTATTACATAATATTATATTATGTGTACTTTTTAATATGCACAGTCGTTATTAGTGCCTGACTTAATTTTTTAAAATATAAAATCAGTAGAAAAATGTAATTGAAAAACTAAAAGGTAGTGCATGAAGTTGAGCTCACAAAATATTATTGTTAATGCCTTAATCTTCACAATGAGTAAAAAAAGAAGTAGTGGGTAAATCAAAGAAAGACATGGTGATTTCTACAGTATGAATTAGTTGACAAGAATGCAAGAAATGTGATATGCTCGTTGTACACTGTGCCTTGTATTTAAGAATGAGTTAACTTGCTTTGAAATATATTATTTGTGGTGCCTTTGAAGAGAAAATGTGATTTATGATTTGTTATGACTGTCCCGTGTCTAGTCTTTATTTTCACTCGAAATATCTACTGAGATAGAATGGATGACAGAATCTACACACATATTTATGTAAACCTAAATGCATTCAAATTATGTTATGGGCGAAAACTAATATAATGTATTTCATACCACCTAACTAGCTAATAATTTATGTATTTTTAATTTAAGTTTATAAGGATCTAATTAAGTTCTCTAATTATTTGTATTCCAATTTAGCTTTTTAAAATACACGAAATAAAGTTTATGTTAGCAATATGGTGTTTTTAATTTGTTTACACTAAGTATATGTAACAATTATATTATTTGCAAAGCTACATACATGGAAAGAATGGATGGTCGATGTATAATGGTTAATATTGAAAAAAAGAGATGCTTAGGTTGTATGGGCATATATAGCAGATGAACGAAGAAATGAATTTAAGGAGAATTTCTATGTGCAATCTATGGGTAACCTCTTAAACTGTTATCTAGGATAGCTATGTGTAAAGGTTAATAGAAATTGCCTTCAACAAGGTCAGCTCATAGAGGGGGTAGAGCGGTGGTTGGCTAAAAATTCGTGACATAGCTTAGAGTCCATGTTCCACTGGGAGATTTGAATTACATAATAAGCTTCCAGATTTCACAAAGTAATACTAGAAGTCAGGATTTATTTCATTGCAGAAATTCTGGGTCTGACTTCCATATGTACATATTCGTCTTTGCCCAGAATACTAATGAAGGGAAACAATTATACCAAGTCAGTGGACATCTTCAATTTATGTTTAATCAAATATAAAATATTATAACTGGGACAGTTCAGTTATGTACAATGAATGCTGTGTATTTCTTACTACATATTCATATGTAATGTAAAAGCCCCGAAAAAGGGCGTTAATAAATAAATAAAATAAAATATTTACACAACATATTCTAAAAAAAGAATTAAGTACATAGAACAGGAAAAAACAAAAATTGTAACGAAAAAATAAAATAAATAATCAATACGGCGTGGTCGGAGGGGAGCTCGGGCCCAGCGCTCACTCAGGAGTGGCGTTTGGTGCTGGAAAACTGCGGTCACCACATTTAAAAAAAACAAACTCGAAAAGTATTATATAATATAAATTATTGCAAAATTTTAAAACGCTTGCGCAAACAAGCATTTGTTTGGAAAAGGCACTGACAGTAGAATAGGTACTATTTAAAGAATGCTTTAAATTTTAAATCATAATGCAGATATTTTTCCATTTTTGATTGAATTCAAAATAAATTGTTTATTTTTATTGCTTATGTCACAATGGTAGGTAATTAAAACAAAAAAATATATTGTGATAGTCAATGGTACACAAAAGTTGTCAAAATGAGTAGATTGCCGAGTATTTCACTGCCCAGACTAAGCGATAGAAAAGCTTCCCTCGTTCAAGCCCCAAATGAAAGGTTTGCATAAGATATATATTTTTTTTTAGTTCATATATCAGTCTCTTCTAAATAATAAATAAATTAATGTCGGCAAATAAATATAAATTAATTATCTCTTACTCCGCTTACTCGTTATATATATAATATTTTGTATTCAATCAGATTTAGCTTTATTATGTCACGGGAGTATTTATGTCACAGGAGACTAGAAAACATGCAAAAAATTTGCAATTAACATTTTAATTTTAAAAAATTTAATTCGCTTACGCAGTAACGCCATTGTGAGTTTACCGTTTTTATTTCATAGACAATCAATCATAATTACACAACCCCGCTAGGATATACCCTGCCTTGCCAAACAAACCATTCAAAACCTGGGATGTTTTTTTAAATTATGATTACATGCAGCTTTTGTAGTTTAACCTCAACCTAAAAAAGGAACATTCCGTATTATCCGTGCATCAAACTTCGACAACGCAAACGTTCCGTATTATCCGTGAGGTGGACCAACTGCATATTTACCCAAACGAGGAATAACTATTACAGTCCACGGAGAAGCAAAATCATCTTCATGTTCACATTAAGGCCTTTTCTTACGATTTGATCTATGGCAAATGAGTTTTAAGGTCAGTTTTTGAAGTGAAAACTTCTTCAGCACTGTTGTGATTTGAAAATCGTTGAAATGGAAACGCATCACTAAAAAGAGACAAATACATACAAGGAAGGAGACAAAGAAACAAACACATATAAGACAAATACATTCACAAACACATACAAGACAAACACATCATAGGATTTAGCCTGCAGGAGAATGATATAGTTTAATTGGTGTCCTCTTTGTGCGGTGCTTCATAAAATAAAATATAAATTAATTTTTAAACTTGGTAAAAATATTATCTTAATATATAAAACAAAGTCGGGTTAGTTACACTATTTATAACTCGAGAACGGCTGGGCCGATTTTGATGATCTTTGATTTGTTGGATTTGTCTCCGCCCCGGAAAGGATAATAACTGTTAAAACATCACAAAAATAAACGAAAAATGTAGTTATTAAGAAAATTCTTTTCCCCATACATTTTATATGGAACGAATTCTCATATTTGAAAGAGCTGCGGGCATTTTGTGATAAGTACTTATAATATTGAGTAGTGAGTGAGTTCCAAAAATTCAAAAACGTCAAATGTCAATGCGCTGATTGTTTTGCTTTTATTCTTTCAAACATATAATGCTGCCTCTCTTTCTTACATACTAAATGTCAATAGTCGAAAATGAAACAAACAATAAACGTATGTCTCCACCCATCGAAAGGAAAGATACAATAATTATAATAAAAATCCCTCACACGTATAAAGAAAATGAAAAGCAGCTCACACATGAGGCCCGAAGAAAATTATTTTCCTCAGGACCTATGTCATCTTAGGGGATGCTGTGTGGAGGGTCTTTTTAAGGAAGGGAAGGATAGGAAGTTCTGGGAAGGAAAAAGGTATGAGGGGTGGGTAGGAATCTGGGGTCAGTGTGTCCGGGAGTGACGGACGTATGAAACCATCCCTCCAACTGCGGTGCAAGGCGATGGGTCGAGAGAGTCCAGCTGGAAAGGTTAAAAGACCTCCCTCAACCAGTCTCTCTCGATCCGGCCCGCCACGCAGCGGGTGGGACCCGGTAAAACGTCACCCCATGAACCCGGGCACCCCTGCTAAATCACCAAACGTAGCGAACCACTTGGGGTGACCTATGGGTGACGGACGACAGAGGTGTTGTTTATCCAAAAAATGGTTCCCGGGGCGGCGGCACCCGTACCCGCCTCCCAAATTCCCATAAGTAAGTGAAAAAGTAAAAGTAAAGAAAATCACCAAAAATATAAATCCGTACACTACGCCATCTATGATACCGACAAACAAAACATGGACAGTTGCGAATCGATGATTGCTTCATTGTGTAATTTTTAATATATTAAAAAACCGAATTTAATTCAACAGTTATTGATTCTGAGGCGGTACGAAGTTCGTCGGGTCGGCTAGTAATAAATAAATCCTACAATTATTCTACTCCAGATACTCTGCATTAGTCTCATTCTCTCGAAATTTAGTTTTCGGAAGGTTTCACTTCTACAGCATGTTTGTTTTTTCTTTCTTTTTTAACCCAAACTAAGAAACTATTTTGTAACTATTGTATTTGTGCGCATTGTATACCTATGTATATTTACCAGAAAGGTTTAGGAACACAGTTATTAGCCTTCATAAGTATTCACATTGTGCCGGTGATGCCTAACGGCAGTCTCATCCAGCAATATCTTTTCAAGGATTTTTATACTTTAAATTCTGTTTACACGTATTTAAATAAAGCGTATTCGCTTGTCAAGAAAATAACCAAACTAAGAAAAGTGATTTTGCATTGCATAAAATTTGAAACAGTAAGCAGTCAGGTAACAATCTTTTAAAATTTGAGCAAGCCGTAAATAGTGAGACCAAAAAATATTTCAGATTTTCAAAATTACTGTTTGTACTAACAGGAAAACCTCACATGATTTTATTTTTATTTAGAAAGACAAAATTATTCAGCATTTCGAAAAAAGAGTTATTTAAAAAAAAAAATCATATTTTATTTATTTTATTTGAGGAAAAAAATCATTATTCTGTATATTGCTAATATGTATTGTGAAATCCATTCATAAATACTATAATCATACACTTTTTATAATACCAAGTTATGTGGTTTGTTTACAGTCCTCCTCACTAGGTTTTCCTGTTCCGAGGCGGACTGTATGTTGCTGAATGGGTGCTGATCTTTATTTCCTCATCTTCATTGTCTTATAAGATGGCATAATTTATAATGTGCACCCGTGAATATTCCCCGACCTAATATAAATTTCGAAAGACAAGATTTAAAAAAATTATAAATGAAGTCTATTTTGTTTTAAATTTTTATGAAAAGTATTACAGTTAAAGAATTAATAACGACAGTAAAATTAGTTTTTCGATATCTCTTAAAATGACAAAGTTTTGAGCTCTCAATATGAATTCTGAAACATAATCATAATTCAAGTGCAAGTTCTGCAGTACTGCAGCGTCAGTCATTGTATGTACTGTGACGTCACATGTCTATCAACCGGCTGCAAATAAATATCAATATTATGATTGACTGACAACTAAATCTAAATATAATCTATTGATAATTTATGATTGATATGACAGTCTTGACGTATGATTAATTTATTATAATGCGATAAAACAAAAAAGTATTTGTTTAGTAATTTTTCATTAATAAAAGATGTTTAAGTTCATATTTTGTGTGCTGGATTTAAAATGAATTGATTGGTTTAATAATGTATTATGTAAACTGCATTACTTTTTTTTTTGAAATTGGTAATGGGTTTTTCACCATTTAGATAAAAATTCCCTAAATATTTCCCATTCCTAAAATGGGGAATAATTTCAAAAATATTTCATCACTACAAACATCATTTTTTAAATCACAAGTGAGATATTACAAATTTACAGTCAGGAAGCGCTTAGCGCGCAGAATACCTTTTTAGTCTGAAAAGATGTTTCAAAATAACGAAAATCTTTTTTTTTAACAGCTCAAGATGTCACCGAAAAATGCCGTTTCATATTCCTCATAAAAAAATTCTTGAAAAAATGGACATAAAGATTGATGTTGCTGAACCCCTGGTAAATAAAAAAAAAAATTAAATTTTTTTCTGAACAAGCAGAAGACTAAAACTCTGAAGAAACTTCTCATCACCTCGATCGGTCGCTCCGTTGCGACGGGAAAGGACAAACAAACACACTTTCACCTTTATAATATTAGTTATATATTATGTCTACAATAGCATAATTGATGGCAACCTTAATGGCTTAGCTGTTTATTAATTTTTCTCAGATATCCTCATTCATTTTCGGTTTCTGTTTCAGAATGTAAGATGTTGATTTAATTTTGTTTATGTTTTTAGACAGGATTCAATGATTCTCAGAATAAAAGAATCAGAAGAGATTCCATTGTTGGTAAACAATTATCAAGTATTGAGCCATTTGCATCAAAACACAAAAAAACAAGTAATCATCTAAAACCTTGCTAAATAATTTAATTAAACTTACTTCATATTATTTAACAAATTTAAATTAGGCCCCATTATATACACATTTTCCACTCATTGTATAGGTTTTTTTTTCCTAAGTATTCAAATTTGAGCTTTGGTAAAAATGTATGCCTGCTCTACACTTCGAGCGAGACTACCCGGGTGAACCCAAGCGTGCAAGAATAGTTAATAGGAATAGTCTAGGCAAGATGTCTTACTGAGAATGTAGAGCAGACTTTGGGACAGTTATTATAAAAACATGCCTACTGTTTTGCTCAGCCCATTCTCGTTCAATTACAACTACAATGGATCATGGAGACGGAAATGGCCGGAGAGATACAATGGTGGAAAAGAGTGAATCAGTCATTTTAAATGAGCTAAGGCGGAAGCCGGTCGTCTCGGACCTCAACCTTGAATTGGAGAAGATGAAGAAAGCAAGAAAGTTTACATTTATCTACATGAGATATGCCGTACCAAAGGAATCCATATATTTCCATCCTTACTGCCTTAAGTAAGTTTCCTACATAAATAGACAGTGAATTTGTTTTATGAAATATTTATTACAATTGGTTGATCAAACCGTTTATATGACACATAATACCCATTATAATTACATAGCACTAACCTGATGTAGGTTTTGTTATGTAGTCGCTGATATATTAATCTCAAATACATATAATTATTGAAAAATTGCACTTCAAATTGTTTTCATTTACAGAGTAGTTCCTTATCAGCAACTAAATTTAACAAACTACATGACGATGAGCCCATATGGTGTGACTCACTATACAACTGAGCAAATCTTTACAAACTTGCCCCTCTGGGAATACGAATATAAATTTTTTTGCAGTTTGAAAGAGGTAAGAAATGTATCATTTATAGCCCTCGACACTTTTAATAGAATAGAAGTATTCTAGCTCTCGACACCGGTAGTAATATGAAGATTTATAAATGAATAGAGTGGAAATATAAGATCTGGTCAGCGTCTAGTTTGGTTTCATCGCAATGCTCAAACTTGGGCAATGGAGTTTCAGAGTTATCTTCTTTTAATATCTTGCTTGTGTCTATTTCAGATAAAGTTTTTTAGAGTTTTTAGAATGTGGAAGGCATTTTACATGTGGCGTAAAACAATAGTGTACAAAAAATATACCTCTAGTAGAAGGAAATTACAAAAGAATCTCTTTACACTGAATTTTGTCTTTGGTCGATGTCTGCTAAGACTACAGGAAAGGAATTGGATCATGTACCACCAAACGTTTGCAGAACTGTCTCTGCATGAAGATACGCCACTTTATTATTTCATTGAAAATCAGGTACCTACTTGATAAAATAATATCTTCCTAAAACTATAGTAATAGAAATTCACAATAGTTTCACTGCTTAAATATTCGATGAGAGTAGGAACCAGCTGCAAGCACTTTGTGTTATTCCTTCTGAAACAAATATGTATATTAATTTTACATATATGCATTGTTCAGAATTGAAACATGATTTTATGAATAAAAAAAGGATGCTATAACCCAGGGACAACAAGGGTTCTCAGGCATGAGCCCTATTTTCTGTTTCCTATCTCTTTTTCGATTTCACAAAAGCTCTATTTTTACTTATTGAAAAAATTATTACCTACCTTGCATTCTATTTTGTTTTTCATTTGTCCTCCTCCAAATAATTAAAGTTTATTCCCTCTTTGCTTTTATGTTTAATAACATATCACGCATCTTATTGCCAAAACAACAGCCGAGCGATTCCGTTTCTTTTGTGGGATCGTTATTGGATGACGGACGTTATCTCCTGTCAGATTTGTGTGATTTTTACATATTTACTAACACATATTTTAGTTTTGATCGATTTAAGCACGAATTCCTGCAAGTATACATGATTATTTACTCATTTAATGTACGTTGTACATAGAAAAAGCAATTAACAGCCATAAAAATCATACAAATCTGACAAGAGATCACGTCCGGCAGAAGAAAATCGTAATTTCCCTAACTAAATAAACCACTGTGAATAGCATTATCGTTTAGGAGAAATTTTCATTCAAAAATATAATAAAGGTAATTGCCGGTAGCCGAGTGGTATCGTAATTTGATTTGGTTGATGTTTTCAGACAATAGAGGTATGACGTAAAGGCAACTTTATATTACAAAATGCAAATCTCAAAAAAAAATTCATCCAATTGTAATAATCTAATACACAGGGTGTTAAGGGACATACTTGACTTACTTTAACTAGTGATTCCTGACATCATTTGGAGTAAAAAATGTAAATGAAATTTTGGTCTCCGATGACATTTTTGATGTTTTTTTTTTATTTTTTCTACAAAACAGAAAAAAATATTAGGTGTTGGGCAGTTGGGGGCGGGTTAAGAGTTTACTCGGCTGAGTGACCAGTGATGACATGCGGAAGAATTTTTGAAGTAAAACTTCTTTACGCACGCTCGACACTTAGGGGTAAACTGGTGAATGCCTTACGAAAAGTGGTGATTGATACGAAAAATGACATGCGAACGGTGATCGATTACTAGGCGGGTCGGGCCTTTACGCACGCGTGTTATTCGTGTTATTGTTATATTGTTAATGGACTATCTGTCCGTAAATAAATAAATAAATTATGTACAGCGGGTATCCGGCATGCGTTGCATTTTTGTAAAAAAAAAAAAAAAATTTTGCCCACTTGACCTTCAAAATAAGGGGAAAGTCACAATTGACGTGTAATTTCGAAAAACTACCACTATCCCATTTTTCCATCCCTCAAAGCAGAATTTTGATAATATCCGAAGAAATTTTGCCCATTTGATGTTCAAAATTAGAGAAAAATTACTGTCTGTATCTGATTTAGAAAAACTTTGCATAAAGCCCGGGCAACACCGGATACTTCAACAATATTATTCATATTATCTATCTTCATAATTAAAAGGCAATGATTAGGGGTACGTAAATTTCGCAAATAAAAAATCGTGATTTCGCATTTAAAAAATCTCAAAATAGAAAATTTCGCAAAAAAAATACAATGTTAAAAACTCAATTAAAGGCTAGCATTGTTGTAATTTCTACATTTTTATCTTTCATTGTTTGCCTGCGATCAGTTACGACATTGTTGTAAATACTAAAGTACCTCTCGGCATCAACACTATTGACAGGGCAATTGAGACATTGAATAGCTGTTTTTACAAATCCAGGGTAGCAAGATTTTGATGTAACTAAAACTTGCATTACATCCACAGGAGCTTCTTGGCCGACCAACCGAAGTAATTGTCTGTGAAAATGAGAGTACCCGTCAATTAGTTCTTCTTGTGGTACACTTTTGAAAAACGGAATTTTCGCGAAGCTTTCCACTATGGAATTTGAATTGACAGAAGAAGATGGCACATTTGCTGCTTCCGTTGGACAAAATAATCTGCCAATGTGCTTGTAGCACTACATAATTTGTTGGATTCGGCCCCATGTGTACCAACAATTTATCCAAGCTCTTTTGAGCTGCTGTCTTCAACATCATGCTGTGATCGATAGAATTTTCGGTTGATAAAATATTCATTGTTTTTTCGCCAAAAGAGCCTTCACATTGACGCTGAAGAGAGGACTTCAAATCTTCTAATTTACTCCACAAAATGTGTGCAAACGAATAGTTTGAACCTTCTAAATTGTCAATTAGTTTCATAATTTTCGGACAGAATTCTGATACGAATGTAAGTTGTCAGTACACTCGCTCGCTCCTCATCTATGCAACAACATCTATTTTGAACGGAGTTGTAATAATTGTTAGCGCGTCTGATCAACATTTGAAAGCACGTAACGTAAAAAGGTGCGAAAGTATTTAATTTTCAAATTTCGCTTTTATCGCAAATAAAATGCAGATTTCGCTTTTATCGCATCTATTTCATAAAAACGAAATTTATGTGCCCCTAGCAATGACCTATATGTGTGCTCTATAGACTCAAAAACTACTGGATTGATTTTGCTTAAATTTTTAAAGTTTGTTCTTATTAATGCCAGGAGTGTTTAGAGAGAGGTTTGCATGATAGAAGAAGTCGGGGAAAGTCGGCTCAACAAAACTTAAGTGTGGTAAAATGTGGCGTATGTCACGTGATGAACGAAGAAAAGGGTGTAAGGAGAAGTGCAACATGATAAGAATGGTAGATGAAGTTGGAGACGCCCGAGGTAGACATGATTCGATAAAGTGAAACAAATACTTATGATATTAGAATAAGTTAACAATAATAATCTACACAAAAATATGAAAGAGAACAAGATACAGAAAAACAGAAAAAAGACAATGGTCGCAACTGGGACTTTTGGGTTCGTGTCCCAGTTGCGACCATTGTCTTTTTTCTGTTTTTCTGTGTCTTGTTCTCTTTCATATTTTCGTTTAGATTATTATTGTTACCTTATTCTAATATGATACATTTCACTGATGGGAATAACTTTCAAAAAAGTAATAAAAAGAAAGTTTTTCTTATAAAAATTGAAAAATAAATATGTACTTACGTGCGGTAAAATTGTAGAAATGTAGAAATGTGTAACGTAGAAATGGGTGTAAGGAAAATGTATGACGCTGAAGTGAATGGAAGATGAAGTCGGGGATACCTGAGGAAGACATGGCACGATCAAATGAAACGAATACTTATGTATGGTAAAATTAGGCGTATGTGATTAATGAAGAAAGGGATATAGAGAGAATGCACAATGTGGAAGTGCACGGTTGAAGAAGTCGGAGACGCTTGAGGTAGGAGGAACATTGTGATGAATGAAGAAACAGGTGTAATGAGAATGTATGACGTGGAAGTGCACGGTTGAAGAAGTTGGGGATGCCTGGATCAAGGATTGAGGAAGACTGTATTGAATGAGGAAATGGGTGTAAGGAGAAAGTATGACGTGTAAGGGCAAGGTTAAAGAAGTCTGGAACGCCTGACGAAGGAGGAAGACTGTAATGAATAAAGAAACGGGTTAAGGAAAATGTACGACGTGGAAGTGAATGTAAGATAAGTTTACTGAAGGAATGCAAAGATTGTTCGGAATTAGCAAGCGGGTGAACGAAGAAAGGAGTGTCATGAGATTATATGACGTCGAAGTGAAAGGTAAAAAAAAGTCCAGGACCCCCAAGGAAGACATGTTGAAGTAAATCGAATACCTAAAAAATAAACTTTTCCGATAATTGACTATTACTATTTCCGCCTTAAACCAAGAATACCCAGTTTACTAAAATTCAAAATCTTAAAACTTCACTCCATTAGTAACTTCGCTCCAAACTATACGGACTTCTGCTAGTATTATATAAATACGGCAGGCAGGTTCAAGATTGTTCTGCTCAAGTTATAAGATAAAAGAAACAATAAATTTGGTTTTGTAAATTCGCCGCACACAAATACTGACAATTTGACTAACAATAATAATATTTTGGTAAGAATTTTTTAGTGTGAAATAAAACAGGATGATCATAACAAATCATTGTTGACATTTTTACACCAGTTAAACAGTATACCTACTGTTTACAAGTGTTCATACTCTAAATACATAATTACCAAAATGTGGATAATTATCACTCAAGTGCTTATGTAATGAATAATAAAAATATATTTAATAATACTCAGATGGAGAGATTGGAATATGTTCAAAACCATCTGAAAAACTTAAATAAAATTGTCTTGACCAATATGCAAAAGACCTGTTACACGGCCTTGATGCTGGAAGGATTCGACATTCACAATGACCTGGAGTACCTCAAAATGAACTATACAGAAAAGGCAAAGAAGAGGGACTTCTGTGCAAGAATAGGATGGTACGTATAATTAATGACATTTGACTTATTCTCACATTTACACGTCATCATCGTCTTTTGAAAACTTAATCTTCAGGAATTTTATTCTCCTCTACTATTCGTCTCTGGATTGGGTGAATGAAGTTTCCCATGGCTGCCGTGACTAGTTCGGGTAGTTCAGTATAATCAATTTTGGTTCAAGGACTAAATTTTTCCTATAAATATTAATTACAAAAACCCAATATCTAATTGCACAATCCTCTATACAGAGGACCAAATTACTTCACTTTGGGTCACTGAGTCGCAAAACCTGCTCTAAAAGTTTCTCCTAATTTTGAGACAGTTGCAACAAAAAACCGTTTGGAACATATTGAACTACCAAAAGAAGTGCTAAAGGTACACTTTCGGAATATTATATAAAGTAAACATAAGCAGAATACATGTTGATAAACCATGAATCGCCATACTCCTCAAAAAATTCTCACTTGAGAAATTTTTGATTATTGA
Source organism: Limnephilus lunatus (assembly GCA_917563855.2). Lineage (NCBI taxonomy): Eukaryota > Metazoa > Arthropoda > Insecta > Trichoptera > Limnephilidae > Limnephilus > Limnephilus lunatus. The sequence continues at coordinate 36,219,611 of OU830604.1, forward strand.
GTAGAAAAATATTTTGGCAATAAATATTATGTTCTACGATTGATATGGTACAATATGTTCTATGATTCGTAACTTGTTTTAATGACTTAATTTTTTTGGTCAGTACCTATACAATTTTTATAATTTTTTTTTTTACATAAAAACACTCGCAACAATCGTTAAAACACACCAAAACAAACAGACATATATATTTTTTTGAAATGGGCAATACACCCTAAAAAGAATGCTACGTGAAGAGGCTTATCTTACTAATAGCGTATACTTTATTTATAAAATTTATTACATGAATTATAGTAATTTATAACAATTTCGGAGGCGGCAAAAGAATTTAATTTAATAATCGGTCTCCTCTTTGCGCGGTGCTTCGTAATATTCCCGCTCTTGTCTACTTTAGTTTTCTGAAGGCTTCACTGCTACCGCGTGTGTATTGCACACTTGTAATTTTTTTATGTTATTTTGAAGATATTCTTTTTCTTAGCAATATTTTACCATGTTATTTTGCATTATTGATGTATAATTTTTTTAATGTCATTTAGCTTTATAAAACTTATGGACTACATGATCATTCACATGCTTCATTGCCTAATGAAGCGGTCCTATAACCAGTTGGCGGAGATGTTTAAATTTCATCATGATGCAACACCGTCTGAAGAGCTGCTTACAAGTTTGGAAACTGACACTGTATTGGAAACAGTCCCAAGAGAAACATCAATGGGTCAGGTAAGAAGTCAGAAAAATAGCAGTGGGTAATTTATTACTACAGTATAGCCTCGCTAATCCGAACCCCCGTTACTTCAGTGAACAACGCTGTAAACCGGACAGGCAGACGAGAGGATCGCGCGCGGGGGGAAGCGGTAGGTGCGTGCGGGTCACAACGTGTCAAAATTCAATCATTTGCCGTCACTTGAAATTCAGAGGCACTGGAAGCTTTATACACTGCTTTGAAATGGGCTGAAGATAACGAATTTAATAGCCACAAAGCTATTTTTCTCCATCAACTTAGAAACCGTGCTTCTGAAATGAAGTGCGAAAATTATAAGCAGAAGTATGTTACACATTTTTCAAGAAAAATTAACTTTTAGTTTTTATTTTTTATTTCATGGTTAGTGCGCAAATTTCTTCCATGTTTGAATTTTTTTATCAGTACATTTGTACATATATACATATTCTTGTCTAAATTGACTTTAAATTTTTACTTTAATAAACGAAAACCAAGTTAAAAATGTGTTTTATTCCTATTAAAATATTGCATACTAAAATCCAGACACCTCGATAATTCGGAGGGGGTCTTGTTTTTCGCTATCCGGATTAGCGAGGCCCTACTGTAATTCCCTTTTATTACTAATTATTATCTTAATGACTACATTTTGGATTGTTGCATATATAAGTGGCACCCTCTGTTATCTTAGTCAATCTCTGAACTCATTTTTTGACCAAAATCAAATATAAAAATTGGAAGGAAAAAATCTAACTTATAAATCTATGTTCATGTATGACAATATTCCTGTCACAGTTGTTTTGTCTTGTTGACCAAGGAAATGGCTATTTTTAGAATCGGTTCCTTTTGTGTTTTATGAAATTCGAAAATATGAGCTCTAGGCACAGTTATATACCTACATGTATAATAAGATGTAGGCATTTAAAATAATATATTATCATGAAATTTCAGGACTCTGAAACCAATTTGGTTAAAAATTGTATAGGGGAGTTTAGGGGAAGAAATTAGAATTTTATGTCACTAAATTTCTTAGTTAATGGGAGTTTGTTACTTAGTACAAAATTAGTTTCATTCGTCCAGTAAATTTCCAATAATCAAAGTTATACGACGTATGTTTATTACGTAGGCATTCACAAATGGTTTTTATTTGTATGGAAAAATGAATAGGTACCAATTGATAACTAAATTTTTGTACATATTCCAATTATTGCTGTCGTACACACAAAGGGGCAAAATTCTACTATCTGGAAACTTTGTTAAATTGAGCGAAGCAGCAAAAGCAGCTAACAAGGCCTAGCAAACTGCGGAAGCAGATTTTTATCTGCTAGTCGAAATTAATCTCTTATCCCATTTATTTTAGGCGAGTATCTTTTAAAGGAAAATCAATTTATCTTTTTCAGTGGCCTCTTATTCAAGTGGAATTAAATTTTTCTGATGAATTTAAACCAATTTTGGAGCCCCCATTGGAAATAACAGTTGAAATATTCACAAAAATCATTAATCTTTGGGATGCCACCATTTACTACATGAAAAGGTTTCAATTAGAAGAGAATTTCGCCCGTTATTATGAGCAGTCTGGGGGGGACGATATCAATGTTAAAAGAGTCTTGGAGCTTCAGGGATATATTTTGAATCAAGACAAGGACATGTTATCAGATAGAAAGTTTTTAATGGACTTTTTTGTTGACGGATATGGTAACATTGTAAAATACTTGGAAAGATTTAAACGAATATGGCTATTGTACAAAGAGGATGTCGAAACAGATGTCAATGTTCTTAAAGAGAACAGGGAGCTCTCCGTTTTGAAGACTATGTGTATTCGATACCGTGATGAGATAAAGTTGAATGAGAGGATATCTTCCTACCAAACGCTGGGAGTCGTTTTCCTCTGCTTGCTCCCCATGAAAGAGAAGTTAATTGCGCAGCCGTCGCATCTTTTCAACATATTGGCGCAGGAGACACCCAGGTAATCTTATTCAAATAGATTATTTTTTATTATTATCTAAATATGTAGGTACTGTCAAAGATGGTTTAGCAGAGTGACGTGTACCCTCAGTATCACCCTGGTAATCCCATTAGTGACCACCATTCAGAAATAAAATGTTGAAATGGCTTTCACGTTTAGTGATGTAATCTGAATAGCCAGGTATATTCAACCATTCTCTTTTTCTTTTCATTCCCTTCAGCCTCAATGACATACATAGTTCCACTGACTCCAAGCAATTGGAACTCTTATGGGTCATATTAAAATAAAACCCCAGATAGCCTTCTTTATTATTGCAAGATCAACCCTTCCAAATTTGCAAACACCTTACATAAATTTTCAATCATAGCTCAAGGAAGTAGAAAGTAGTCAAGGTTAGTCTCCTTCAACGGAATCAATCTTCCAATAGGCCTTCTATTGATATGCTTGGTGACTAGATAGGTGACCAGCTCACATACGAGGCTCTATCGAAGCCAGAGACACTTGCAATCCTTAGAGCACAGACGTTGGGTGGGAATGCTGTCCTTGTTCTACCGGTATTTCAATGGAAGATGCTCCGAGGAACTAGCTTCATTGATCCCATTGGCACCGGTGCATAGTTGGGAAACACGCCAAACACTCGCCCAACATATGTACACGGTTGACATTTTTCACATGAGAACGGGTCGTTTCTACGACTTGTCCTGTCCACAAAAAATCTTCCACACAGCATCCCCAAAGATGACATGTTTCCTGAGCGAAATTATTTTCCTCAGGGCCTCCTTGATGGAGTTATAGTTTAAAAAAAAAAGATGTTGGTATATCGGGGAATTTTGTTTTTTTTAATTTTTAAACTGGTGTTACGTTTTACTTTACTGAAAAAACATTATTTAATGTTTTTCATACAATTTTAGTGTTGGACGTGAGATGGTGCAAGGTGTTATTGATTCTTGTAATAAAGTGAATAATGATTTAAATACTGAGCCAGAAACATCTTCTGAAATCATTGAATATAATACAATGCTCAACGGCATTGACGATGTGGTGGTAAAGTTAGAAGAGCAACTGGAGTACATTAGAGAGTTGTACGACATGATGGGAGAGTATGGTATGATCATCCCTCCTGAAGACATGCAGGAATACTTAGGTAAAACTACACATAATATATTATTTTTACATAGTTCTTACAATCATTCTTTACAGTTGTAATGAATTCTGTGATTTTGACTTCTTTCAAAAGGAAGGTCGAACTGATTTTAAATTCGATGAAACAAAAGCGAGCGATTCTAAAAAGAGACAAACATGTACATCTGTAGGATTTAGCCTGCGAGAGAATGAGATAGCAATAAAATATTTATTTATTTCACGGGAACTCTTTTCCAAAATAACAAGATTAATCCATGGTCCCACGCAAGTCTCCTTTGGTCTAGTGGTATAAGGCGCCTAACGAACCTTAGCGGCCAGACATTCAGCGTCCAGAGAATCCAAAAAAAAAAAAAAAATTTTATAAAATTAATATCCAATCTTCAAACCCTCTAAAATGAACAGGCAAAGAAAACACAAAAGATAGCGACATCTAGCAACTCCAAAGAAAAAAACAAAAATACTAACAAAATGACCAAATGTACAGGAAAAGGTGCACTGGAATTCGACAAGAATGGAAAAAATCATCCTTCACTACTATAGTTTTACTTTAGCTCTTGTCTACTTTAGTTTTCTGAAGGTTTCATTTCTATCGCTTGTGAATTACCCACTCTGATTTTTTTTAAATCTTGCTTTTTAATACTATTTGATTATTTTATTTCTATTTTCTTTGATATGTCTATTTTATCATTCTGTTTAATATTATTATTTTTTATATTTATTGTGGTTTAAAATGAATTTTTTTAAATATGGTTTTTGTTTTTGGATCTTCATTTACTTTCTTATTATACGACTGCCATGATACGGTCAAGAGAATAGTAAAGTGGTTGTGATAATGCAAATGAATATTGTGATGTGGAATTTATATGAAATTTAAAGAATAATAATGCATAAACATTTATTTATGAATTGACTAAACTTATACATTTATTAATGCGCATCCTTAATACAAAGTTTTTTTTTCAAGGTTTGGGACAAGTACTAGGTACTCTGAGAGCAAATTGTGACAGAGTTTTGGAATCTAGAGAACGCCTTGCAAAGAAGTTTAATACTCAGATTAATACTGATATTGATTTATTATATGCTGCTTTGGTTATTATTAAACAAGATGTTGTGGCAAGTCATTCACCTTAATTTATTTTAACAATTACTATAAGAGCTGGGAGTTTCGCCCCCTTGAAATTTCTAGAACAGTCCAGAACATTCAAGAGAATTCTTTAGCATTACACAGATCATCCCGGAACATTCTGGAATGTTGTTATATGTTTGGGAATAGGCTGGAACGTTCGGAGGTATCCCGGATCATTCCAGATCATTATGGAACATTCCAGAACACTCCCGAATTTTGCGGAATGTTCTGAAACATTATTCTGGAACATTTAAAACCTTTTTCGTACGTCAGTTCAATCTCACATAAACTCCCTGAGTGTAGCCGGGCACCGTATTTCCTTTTCCGTTTTCAATACGAGGCAACCATGCCTCGAAATCAACACGGGTTTGAAATGCCATTTTTTCTCCAAACCTGTGTCCAGTAGAAGGCAAGCGTCATCCTACTGTGCACGGGTTTGTAGCGCCAATCTCTTCTCAAACCCGTGTTCAGTACGAGGAACAGTGTCCCTGGTAGAATTCACTTCTTTTTTTTTTGTACATCCATGTAAACAATAATGTCAACTTTTTTTGTCCTTTTAGGATCCTTGGTTTTTGGATATAAATTCAGATGCAAATGAAGTTGTCAGCGTACTCGACCGAATGGCTAGCGAAATTCAGAAGCATGTAGATACCTATAAACAGATTCAGGAATGGCAGAGAGTTTTTAAAGTACATAAATATTTTTGTTTTTATTTGATTACATTATTGATATTCTATTATTTACGGTAATATAAAATTGTTCAAAAATTCTAATCAATATGAAATCCTAGTCCCCAATCGAACCCGCAACCTTCAAATTAGTTAATATTATAAATCATATTGTTAAAAAGGTCATAATAATACTGAAAGAATAAGATTTCTTTGTTATTTAGATGCATGTTACAAGAATAGATCTTATAGCAGAAGTTACCACCGAACTCCAACTAAGACAGCTAATGTGGAAATCTCATATGGAATGGGATGGGCTGAGAAGAAGCTGGTAAATAATAATAATAATTTATTCTATCTTATGACTCATAAAACATGTGCCAAACAGGGTGAAACACACAAGACTGTAGAATAGGTTGGAGGTCCCGATTCACGGAGGCGCCAGATGTCGGTTCGTTCACCAAGTGTAAAGGAGAACTTAGTTTGCGTCAGTGCTGTAGCAGGTCCGACCTGTCTAGTGGCTCCTTCCTTATGACGTAGCCGGGTCTGGTCCGAGGAGTGATAGATATTCCGTGGTCCAGGATAAGGCGGTTGTCAGCAAAGAAAAGAGGCAAGTACAAGCTATTTAAATTCAATTCAATTCGATTTATTAATTTTGAAAACATTTTGTTTTGAAGAGTTTTAATTTTCAATGTACATTTGTTACTTAAATTTTAAATTTTTCTGCGACCGGTTTCGACACATCCGTGTCATTCACGAGCAAACTTAAAACTTTTAAGTTTGCTCGTGAATGACACGGATGTGTCGAAACCGGTCGCAGAAAAATTTAGAATTCAAGTAACAAATGTACATTGAAAATTAAAACTCTTCAAAACAAAATGTCTAGAAATTGTTACATAGTTAATGCCCAAGAAATACAAAAAAATTTGACAACATTACAAAATTACAATTTCAAAGCATTTTTAAAAGAGAAAATATTTTAGATGAGATAAACAGATTTAGACTAACAGCAACAAAGCTTGCTGTTTGAATTCTGCTTCATTGATGTTAAACATATCGATATTCGAAGTGATTCTATTTAACAATAAGACAGCTCTCCCGACTGGCATAACCATTGGCAAGTTAGTTCTGCAAGCCGGGAGATAAAACAGTCTATGCTGTCGGTGACGGAGATAACCATCGGGAACATAGAAACTATTGCTTTCCCTGATAGCCGAGTTTTTGAACCATCCATGAATCAGTCTGAAGAAATGTGTCACAATGAGCACATCTTTTCTGACCCGTAGATGGTTCATACCGAGCATGTCCAAGAGAAAGTCATTTGGGTAGAGCCATGGGTAGTAGCCGTACTCCCTCAGGTAATGAAATAATATATATATATATATCTATACCCTGCCTCATGACGGCAGCGCACAGATAGGGCGTTGGCTGCCAGGCCGCTCAACATTCTCTCTGCCCGCTCGCCTACCCCTACTCTGATGATTTATTTATTAACTTAGCAGTTTTATGTACATTTTTACATAGAATAATAAGAAACACATTCGGTCACGTTCAGCCCTGCCTGCGGCTCATACTCTCTGATGCACACGTCTGATACAAACCATTATATTAACTGCATGAAAGCATTTTCAGTATCAGCTTCGTAAAAACATGCAGTATTTCAGTATTAATTTAAATAACAAAACATGCAACTAATTTAGGTACGTAATGGATTTCAATGAACTGAATTTAGAAGAAGTTCAAACAACAACTGTAAATTATGGAAAAACTGTAAACAAAATTGAAAAAAGCTTACCGCCAAATAAGATTGTGCCAGGGCTCAGGGAAAGTGTTGAAGATATGAAATCAAAGGTGAATATTTATTAAACAAATTATCAATCAGTCAATATATTGACTTTGTGTGCACTTTTGACACTATAATTTGAAATTTTGTTTCAGTTGGTAATTATAACCTACCTGAAGAATCCAGCACTAAAACCTAGGCACTGGATGCAAATAGAATCCATACTTAACACTCGGTTCACCATGGATACTGTTCTGACATTGGAGCTTTTGGAAGAACTCGGTGTATTTGATCACGTTGAAGAAATAACAGAAATATCTGGTCTTGCAAGCTCGGAGGAATCCCTCGAGGCACTCCTCAAGAAGGTCAGACCGGGACTTAACTCTCCATCATTCAATATCTTACATACCAGAACAACTGTCAAAATGTGTGAAATTATTATAAAAATAAATTAGATCCGCAAATAATGTAGGACTAAGAAAGGGACCCTCAGAAGGTTTGGGCATGTAGAGCGAATGAACAAAGAAAGTGGTGTAAGAAGAATATATGACGCAAATGTGAATGGTAGAAGAAATCGGGGACGCCGGAGGAAGACATGGCACAATCAAGTGAATCAGATACTTGAGTCGGGCCAAGTCAAAAGTCAGAATAATAGAAGAGTATATATGAGACGATGTATGAATGTGAGTGAGGCAAAGAGTGGGTGCCAAGACCGAGTTGTTTGGCGGTCCGTCCTCTCTGCCTACCCTTGCGAGGAAATAGCGTGATCGTTAGTTAGTTTAAATAAGCCACTTGCATCACATTATATAAGTTTCTTTTTCGGTTCAGACAAAATTTCTAGGACATTCTGTATTATTTTTTTATTGTATTTTTGAAACCATGGCAAATCTTTGAAAATTTCAATCCTCGAAATCCGACCATTTTTTTATAAACCGGAAGGACCGAGCTCAATTTTTTTTATGAAGCGAAAAAAAAATAGCCAAAAAAAGCTTTGAAAAAAGAATTCCACGAAAAATTGTAAATTGGACATTTTTTGAAGTGATGGTCATGAGCCAAAAAAAAACTGATAAAATGTTACTTTATTATACAAGTACATTATACATGTTTCAAATTTCTTTTAGTAACATTTTCGTATTCTTACTAAAAAGATGTTTCCACGTGATTTTTTTCAAGACATTACAAAATCCACGCAAGTGGCCTGTTGTGTTATCAAACTAATGAAAGTATCGTCAGCGACTGCGCAGTGTGCAGTGTCCTGTAATATGACTGATTATTTTAGTGTGATTTGCAAAGGACATAATTTTAGAGTTGATATTTCAGATTGAAGACATCTGGAAAGTATTGGAGCTTCCCGTCTTACAGTACCGGGATTACAAGGACATATTCATGCTTGGGAGTTTGGAAGATGTCCAAACCTCAATTGACGAAAGCACCATGTTGATTGGAATAATTCTGAGTTCCAGGAACTGTACATCCATCAAAAGCAGGGTAGAAGAATGGGAAAGACTTATGAATCAATTTTCCAAGACTTTGGTAAAAATTTAATATTTTGATTAGACTTCAACTGGCAGAAGTATCACCAATTTTCTCTTGTTTGAAATATAATATTTAAATACAAGAGACATGCTGTGATGTCCGCCCGACTACTGACTACTACCTAATGGGCGTAGTTTGAATATGAAAAGAATTTGTTCATTTAGTTGATTTTTTTAAGGTGTGCAGTACAACTTGGTTAACAATATCTGCGACACCAGGAAACACAGTCCCACCCAGTTAAATATATGATAGCACATCTCTTAAATATTTCAATTTCTTTGATTTCATCCATTGTAATTGTTTTTCAGAACGAATGGTTCCTTTGTATGCAGACTTGGATGTATCTTGAAGTGCTATTTTCTGCCCCAGACATACAGCGCCAGTTACCTAATGAGGCCAGACTGTTTACCATGGTTGACAAATCTTGGAAAGATATCATGAGGAAAACAGCAAAGGTTTTTAAATTTCAAAATAACAAATTGGTTGAACTATTGAAACTTTATTTCTGCACAAGAAGAAGAGAATAAACGTTTTCATTTTGGGAGGCGTGTATGGGCGGTAACCATTTATTGGATAACCTACACCTCTGCCATAGGTCACTCCAAGTGTTCGCTAAGTTTGGTGACTTAGCAGGGGTGGCTGGGTTAGTGAGGTGAGGTTTGTCCAGGTCTTGGATGTGTCTACCCACCTGCTGCGTGGCGGACCGGATCGATAGAAACTGGTTGAGGGAGGCCTTTTGACCTTTCCAGCCGGACTTTCTCGTTGCCTTGCACCGCAATTGGAGGGATGGATTCATATGTCCGTAACTCCCGGCACACTGACCCCCAGATTCCTACCCACCTCTCATACCTTTTTCCTTCCCAGAACTTCCTATCCTTCCATTCCTTAAAGACTCTCCACAGCAGCCCCTAAGATGACATAGGCCCTGAGGGAAATTATTTTCCTCAGGGCCTCCTGTGTGGAATTAAATAAAAAAAAAAAAAAACAAAAGTTCAATAATAGTGTTTGTCAAGTACAAAAGTTAAATTTTTGTGGTCACAATCACAAAAGTCACAAAAGCCAACTCTGTCGTATTTAATATGTTTCTCCAACAATAATAATATTTTTGAATTACCTAAGGTACCCTTGGCTCTAGCTGCTGCGACAGATCCACTACTCTTGGAGACGTTCATTAAAAACAACGCCATGTTGGATCAAATAATGAAATGTCTCGAGGCTTATCTAGAAACAAAAAGAGTTGCTTTTCCACGCTTTTACTTTCTGTCCAATGATGAGCTTCTAGAGATATTAGCACAGGTAGGAGGGCTACAACAGCATATAAATACACAAGAATACAATTTACCACCATTTGTTTATTTTATCATTTTACTAAGCATAGATGGATAACAACAACTTCAACATTTTAGACACGAAATCCTCATGCCGTCCAACCGCACTTGCGAAAGTGTTTTGATGCCATTGCAAGATTAGAGTTTGCTATGAAACCCAAGGAGAGGAGAGAGTCAGAAGAGATGGCGGGAGCAGGGGCAGGGGAAATGAGAGAATCCGAGGGAGAGCTAGAAATGACTACTGATATTTCTGCCATGATTTCACCTGAAGATGAACGAGTAACTTTGGGAAAGGTGATACATATTATAATAACTTCTTACATTGTATATTTAAATGTGTACATACTATAATATATTTACAATATTATTTTGTTATGTTTAGGGTCTCAAAGCTCGAGGAAATGTAGAAGACTGGCTAAGCAAGGTGGAGGAAGCTATGTTTGCCTCTCTAAGAAAGTGCATGAAAGGATCATTGGGTGATTTTATGACCAGACCGAGGACTGAATGGATGAAAAGACATGCAAATCAGGTGAAATTTGAGTTTCATCAAAATGAGTTTATCATAACCTTAATATTTCAAATTGTTTTTTGGTAAAAAAAATTTTTTATTGAATATTGTGTTATTCTCATCAAACTCATGAAAAAAATCGCATTACCGCAAACGCAAATTTGTTGGTGTCTATTTATGGTTAAAGCTCTGACAGCCTCCATAGTCGAGGGGTAAGACTCTCACCTAGCTTGTGCAAATAAATTTGATTTTAATTATTTGTGTTATTTCACAATTAATTAATTATTTAAAAATAATATGTAGTATATTTGTAACACATTCGAAAATGGAAGATACTCTCAGTATCGCCTTGATGTAGGATCACTATTTATAATTGTTGGTTTAAATGGCTTTAAATGGATCAAATCTGAATAGCAGGTACTTCCACTCCAACGGCTCCTTCCTGTCCCCACTATCTTCAGCCTCACAACATATCCCAATTAGGGATGCCTTAGTCTCACAGGCTCCAGATGGACTCGTGTGCGGTGTTCACAAAAAAAAACATGCTTCTACACTTGAATATCTTTGGTGCCACTCATTTGTAGTAGAAATATTGAAAAGAGACTTGTGGTAGAAATATTATAAAAGACAGCAAGCACATTGTGCCACTCGTTTGTAGTAATAATATTATAAAAGAGATCAAGCACATGGTGCCACAAATTTATGATAGAAGAATTGTAAAAGCCGACAAGCACATGGTACCACTAATTTATGATAGAAGAATTGTAAAAGCCGACAAGCACATGGTACCACTAATTTATGATAGAAGAATTATAAAAGCGGACAAGCACGTGGTACCACTAATTGATGATAGAAATATTGTAAAAGCAGGCAAGCACATGGTGCCACTAATTTATGGTAGAAATATTATAAAATAGGGCAAGGATGTGGTGCCACTCATTTGTAATAGAAATATGTATTGTAAAATTGAAGAAGCATATGGTGCCACTCATTTGTTTCATTTGTAGTAGAAATATTGTAAAAGAGAGCAAGCATGTATAAATGAGATTTAATTAATAAAAATATAATTTATATACATATGTATATGTTTCATATGTTCTAGGTGGTGTTAACTGTATCCCAAATAATGTGGGCGAAGAAAGTACATCAAATTCTGGAATCTAAGCCTGTGTCGAAAATTGATTTAAAGTTACAGGAATTTGAAAAAGAGAATATATCGGATCTAAATGATTCCGCTGCCCTTACGGCCCAGAATATATCAAAACTATTCAGAAAGGTTCTTTGCGCACTAATAACAATAGATATACATGCCAGAGATACTATCAACAATATGGTAGCAAAGGAAGTGCGAAGGCCGTAAGTATAAAATACAACAGTGGCGGTCCGTGAGTTTTCAGTAAGCTAGAGCGCTAAGATTGAAAAATATGACATTATTGATGTTGTTGTAGCTGAAAATGAATTTTATTTTTTTTTTAATTTTTACTTTTTGTATGAAGATCTTCAGGATTATTTCAGTCGGAATCGCGTGAAACGTGATCTGTCTCGTCTGGTACTGTGCTGCTGAAAAGAGAAAGAGTGTGTGTATCAGGTGAACCGCTATACTGCCACCAACTACTCAGTTGCGACATGTGATGAAATTTTTTTTTTATGATTGATAAAAATGTATCATCGGATTGCAGAACGACATCTAAATGATTTACTCCATGTATGCTCAGGATTGCTGGTAGAATTCTTTTTATAAGCTCAGAAAAAAAAAACTAAAAACTGCACTAGATTGCAAAATCTCCTACTTACGAACCCTATTTTTGAATACGGTTTTATTGGTGGCTAATTAAGAACTTTAGAACATGATTGGACAACATTTTAATGTTTGTGCCTAAACTTCACAAAATAAAATAAAACATGCTTTTGGCGATGTTTGGCTGGTGTTCTGCATTTAGCAGTGTGTGATTTTGCCCGATTCCGAATGGTACATGCCTTGGTACACCGCTTTTGGAACTAAAAAAATGTTTGTGTTATTCCATTCGCATGTAAAATTACAATAGCTACCTGGGGACTGCTGTTACATTCAACAGCTATAAGTGACGATGATTTTTTTCAACCCCCAACCCATTTGTTTACAATCAATTTGCATTGGGATGATGATTAATGATTTTACTGAGCTAAATTGTGTTATATAGCTTTTGTAACATTTTTGCGCAACAGAGATGCCTTCGACTGGCTTAAGATGATCCGCTACTACTGGGATGAGGGGATTGACAACTGCGTAGCTCGGATGTCGAGTGCCTATTACATATACGGCCACGAATACGTCGGGGCCGGAGGTGTGCTGGTGATCACGCCACTCACGGACCGCTGCTACCTCTGCCTAATGGGGGCACTTCAGCTAGACCTGGGAGGCGCGCCCGCTGGCCCGGCTGGAACAGGCAAAACAGAGACTACTAAAGATCTGGCCAAGTCTCTGGCTATACAATGCGTCGTTTTCAACTGCTCTGAAAGTGAGAATATCATATATTTTAAAACTGCTTTTTTGAAGTATGTACTTTTTTGTGGTTCTCCACATTCCCGAATCGTTTCAAGGACCAGATGGGTCTCTACATCGTTCAATTGTCAAGAGTCTCTTTTTTTCGATATATATAATACCCCGACTATCCCCGTACAGCACCACATCAATATTTATATTGTAATCTTAAGTAATCAGCAGCATAGATTTCGATAAAACTGATCATGTGTGCCTATCTGCTCCGTTATTTGTCGCTTATTTTGAGTGAGTACTCAGAAATATATCAATTATATTTATTGATACGACATGTCTTCAGGCACCTTTTTCAGTCCATATCGATGGTGGAAAGGCAAAATGACTAACAAGCCGTACAGCTGAAAAAAAATGGATTGAGGAAGCGGACTCTGGATCGGCAGTGAAATGAAAGGCGTCAGTCGTCTTTATTGATGCTACGTAGCGATGGTAAAGATGTTGTGGCGTAACAGAGTGCAGACAGGAGCGATATTGATGAGGCACGTAGGTGATGAGTGATGAAGGCCGTTGATGCAGTGGTGGAGCAGACCTCGGGTCTGCATGTCGCCAGCATGTATCTTCACACCGTGGTGGTGGAGAAGACCTAGTCGTCCAGGATGGATGCTCGACGCGGTGAGCTGCGGAGATGGGCAGCGGTGAACCTTGTGAGGAGAATTGAAGTCTCAATGGCAGCGAAGCACAACGGGCTTCTGTAAGCCTGAGAAGTTGCTGCACCCGTGACAGGAAGGCGCGGCGGGCCTTCTTGTCGCGGGAAATTGAGTCTCTTAAGCTGATGGTGCGATGGACCATGTTAGCTGCAAGATGGTGAGTCCTCGAAGGTTGTTGGTGCCCCGGCACAGATTCCGGCAGTGAGTCGCCGTAGATCTGGCCGGTTAGCGGTTGCCCCACTGGGACGTTATCACTTGTGCACTGTTGTCTGTGTGAATTGATGAACTGTTACTGGTATTAGACTTGACTGGAACTGACTAACTGACTAATCCCGACCGGCAGACTGCTGTTTATATAGGCGACAAGAGTTGCTACCTGAGCGCCAAGTAATGTTGCGTACCCGCGCAAAGTGAAGAAGGCCCTCGAAAATTCTGCTGCCGTAACGATGCGACGGCAGTTGACTCGAGGCCTTTCGATGTGTTTCCCAGATATTGCGCGGCGTAAACCTATAACTGTAGGTAGGTTGCTGGTTCGAGCGTGTTCTTACAGAACCAGTGGCTGCGCAATTATTTTTACGAAAGGAGGCGACCTTTCTGGTCGCCACAGGCTTAAGCGCCGTTCAGCTGTATGGCTTATTAGTCGTTTTGTTCTTTTCACCGTCTATATCATTTTACTTCATGTAAGAAACCTTTTTTATTAGAAAGAACTGTATCTGGCATCTCTGCTCATATAAAATGGAATTAAATCAAATGATTCACCCCTTGCTAATGGCGCATTTATTCTAATTTCAAAGCTTTGGATTACAAGATGATGGGACGTTTCTTCTCTGGTCTCGTGTCGTCTGGTGCCTGGTGTTGTTTTGACGAATTCAACCGGATTAACATCGAAGTGCTTTCTGTAATAGCCCAACAACTCATCACTATCAGAAATGCGAAGGTCGCCAAACAAAAACGGTAAGATGAAATATTTCCTTTTATAACTTACTGTCCAGTACTGCAATTTGGGGCTAGGGGATGTTATGACATTAACATATTTTATTTGTAAATCAAATATAAACGTACATACATTTGGCATGTACATGCAAACTTTTTGGTGTAGTAGGACATGGGAGGCATATATATATTGTGGATAAATTACAAAAAGAATTACATAGTAGGTACAAACAAAAGTTCCACGTGGGAAATTTGAAGAAAATTTTGAGTGGGGGCCTAATTCATACATTTTTTGCATTGCTTTGGTCTTTTTGTGGGGTGGCAAGTTGCCCTGGTCAGAGAGCATTTATTTTCATACAAATATTATCCATTTTCTCTTCAACTCTTAATGTGAAATTTAATGTGAAATTTTTAATTTTCTAGGTTTATGTTTGAAGGGCGAGAAATAAAGCTGATTGCCACGTGCGCAGTATTCATCACCATGAACCCAGGATACGCCGGCAGAACGGAATTACCTGATAATTTGAAAGCTCTCTTCAGGCCAATATCGATGATGGTGCCGGATTATGGTATGCTATATTATCTTGCTTGAAATTCTTTGGTAGCCTTATTACTCAAGAGTCTCAGCTATCCGAAGCCAGTGAGACTACGGCATCAATTAGGGTATGTTGTGATACTGAAGGGAATGGGGAGAGGAAGGAGATGGAGAAGAGGAAGGTTGGGAATTAGCAGGATATTCAGATTCTGAATGGTGATCTTTACCAGGGCAATAAAAGATTATTTGCCCCTGTGAAATACGAAATGTTTATTATCTTTACATTGAAAACCTGGTAAGTGTTGCTGACGCAGCATTTTTTGAATTGATAAACATTTTAAATATTCTGAGGTTTTGCTATTTTTACTCCAAATATGTCAAAAACCCTGTCCAAATAAATATCTTTCGATAGCATGTTGCTTGATGATCTAATCAAAAATAAATGCACAAGTGGCGCTCTAAAAAAGTATTCAACAATTTATGATTTGTCCAGTTAACAAACTTTGTTCTCTCTTTCAAGGTTTGATTGCAGAGGTTATCCTCTACTCTGAAGGATTCGAGGATTCGAGAAATTTGGCAAAGAAAATGGTACAAATGTACAAACTCTGCAGTGAACAGTTATCTCAACAAGACCACTATGATTTCGGAATGAGAGCAGTGAAAAGTGTTTTGGTAAAAATCATATAAATTTTGAGGTTTAGATTCCATTTTTAATTTAGGCTTACATTTTTTTCTGTTACAAAATTTTAACCAGATATTTTTTACTTCATTGAAACTAAAGTCGTTTCTCCAAAGTGGTATACATTGAGGGTAGACCCCAACACAACTCTGTTTTTGCACATTTTACACACTACTTGATTAATTCATATTCAGATTCAATTTATGCAATAATAATTTGATTTTAAATCTCAAAAGATTGAATGCTGTCCTATTTTTCGATTCAATAAAAATGAATGAAATAATATTCACATAAGTAGGTACAGATTTTTGAGGAAGTCCCACAAAATCTACCTCAATTTGATTCAATAAAATAGGATCCTAATTCAGTGGCGTTGCAAGGGGGGGCGGACCGCCGCGGGTAACACCCGAGGGGGGGGGGGGTGACACTCGAACATGGAGAAAAAACTTACGAAAGTCCAAAATTGCCGCAAAAAATATTTTACACTTGAGCACTGTCTGTTATTTAGCCCTATGGCTCGGTTGGTCGGGGTTTCCCGAAAAATGTTTAATTTTTTTAAATAAGTATTGCTCGGTCGGGGATTTCCCTGAAATATTCTTTGTGTCTTTCTAATTTCTTTCGTACATTGTGATTTGTGATTGACGTAAACTCGTGAAGTGAATTGTTATCTATTGACTGACGTGAATTAGTGAAAAAGTTGTTATTCTGTTAGCGTTTTTATTCGTGCTGAAAGATCTATTAAAAAAACAAGGTAAGTGGATTTGATAATTCATTTTTCTAATTGACGCAAAACTTGAATACAATTACACTAGAATCGATCGATAACTGATAGAAGAAAAATGATCAACCACCTGTTTGTTTTTTTTCTGTTTTAAATTGTTTTGTGTACATGAATAAATATTTATGGAATAATAAGTTATTTGGAGGATTTCAGAAAACGTTTTTTAGGAATTTGAAATATGCGTTTTGAATTTGTTGACGAAGCACTATTTACACTGGGGTAGTTTCGCAAGCTAAGGTAATTCATTTACCAAATGTAAGGGCGCCCTCACATTTCAATCAGTTGTCGATTCTTTGGATAAGAGGTTACCTTCGCATTACTTGCGCTGTAAATCATAATACGTAAATTATTTTATCCAATATTAGGTTGGGTATTATCCAAAATCTACATTGAGGATTACTAAAAATAAAGATACTGTATATTTTTAATCATTTAACTTTATGTACAAGACAATATGACATTGAGAAGTTTTAATTACTATTATTATTAGACAATGGTAATAAAAAAAAAATTGCTATTGCATAGGAATAATGGCTGTGACGCTGATTCGAGCGTTTCAGATTTTGTGCTATTACAATGTTTCAATGCCTTGATTTATCCAATTGGCAACCTCTATTATAGGTGATGGCTGGAGCATTGAAGAGGGCAAGTCCCGACCTACCTGTAGAGGTGACCCTAATGTGTGCGCTGAGAGACAGTAACCTCCCCAAGTTCTTGGCCGATGATGCCATCCTATTTAATGGCATAATGGGAGATCTGTTCCCCGGAATACAAATGCCTGAAAAGGATTATGTCATAATGGAAGAAGTCATAAGTATTAACCCATATTGACTATTTCTGTATTTGTGCATCACAACCAATCAATTATTTCCCTTGTAGCTTTTTTAAAAGACTTTTTTTCAGAGCTTTGTGATTTTGTGTATTCTCCTAAGCTGGAAGTAGCCCTCACTAGAGCTTAAGCCATGCGTAATCACACCCATAGCAGTCGTAGTAGGCTGCAGTCTTAGTTGACTGCTTATATAACTGTAATGAATGTTGCTTGTTAGTATGAATGAGCTGAAAGGCAGCAATTTTGAGGTCTCTCTTGAACAGTTGGAGTATGACAATGTCATATAACTGTAGAAAAGAACTACGCCAAGCAAAATATTTAAGGAGACACGATGTGCACAATATTTTTTATGATACAATTATTATAATATTTGTAGAAAAGACGATGATAAAAATAGAGCTTAGTACCTATGCGTAGTAAGGTGATTTACTTTTTTTCTTTAAATACCAACATACCATGATTGACAAACTTTTTTCTGAGGATTACCTGAGTTTAATTTTTTACCTTTGGCTGATGATTGTGAACGTGATTTGCAAAGCCAACATTGCGGCTAACGCATACAATGTGTTATTGAGCGGCAACCAAGATTCAAATTCAAATTTTGCAGAATATGGTCAAACAGTATTCAGCCCGGGTTTAAAATATGTCTTGTTTTTTATTCCATTGATATCTATTGAGCTATTCAAAAATAAATACCTTTACTTCATCCAAATATATGGAAAAATAAAATCCCCAATTCTTAGCAATGCATTCTTGGGGGATTTTATTTTGTTTTAATTTTACAGAGAAAATGCTTCTCCAGAGAAAACTGCAGGTGGAACAGTGCCAGATCGACAAGGTGATTCAGCTACACGAGACTATGATTGTGAGGTGGGGAGTCATGTTGGTGGGACCAACTGGTGGCGGCAAAACTACTGTTCTAACGGTATACCAAACTTTTCCATAGATAATAAATAAAGCCGATGAATGTAAATAATGAAGTTTTATTCTTCTTTTGTGCCCTTTCATTACTGAAAAGACTGAAACGAGAAATGCCATCTCCTACATGATCCCACTAAGAGACAGTCTGGACTGTCTCATTGCCTCTTAAACTCTGGTCTTTCATCAATAAGGGTGCTCCTACCGCCACTACGCCTACACAACGCAGGGGTGGGGCTGGTCTTAAAGAGTCGGCAATGCGTGAAAGCGGCGTGGTACAGACCACCAAACATGTGGTCAACGAAGGCCCACTCCATTTATTCCCCACAGGGATTGATGAGGTCCCCAGGGCAACGCCTGAAGCCCTAGACTGGCTCTTGAACTTATATATCCTCCTCTAACTCCCCCATCATACGAAAGAAGACTACAAAAAATAGATTCGAGCTAATTTTGGATTTTTCTACAACAAAAATCAAACATCTTCGAAATTCTTCCAAATAGTAGGTACAGTAAAATGGTAACTGGACAACTCAGAATGAAATCAACTCAACACCTTCATTGAAAAATCATTAAAAGTGATGTAAGGGCTATTTTTTTAAATTTTCATAGTTTTTAATGACTTTTGAACGAGGCGTTGAGTTGAGTTGATTCTGAGTTCGCATGGAACCCAGTAAAATCACCTTTGAGGTAATTTTTTACACAAAATGGCGCTTCACAAATTATTCAATTAATTTTTTTCAGAATCTTGGTGAAACCCTTACTGAACTGCATAACCTTGGAATTGAAAATCAGTATTACCAAATTGTCCGCAAATATGTGATGAATCCAAAAGCTTTGAGTATGGGAGAATTGTATGGAGAGGTGAATCCTTTGACCCTGGAATGGAGGGATGGATTGCTGGCCATTTCACTCAGAACTGGCGTACAGGTAAGAAGTTCTTTTAAAATCTATTTTAGACATTATGTACGTAAGAACATTGGATGATAGTGGATCCATTGGTCTTTGGCAATGTTCAAGGTTTAATGTATAATGTGTCAAAGACCCAATCATGTCTGACCACGTCTAAAAAGGATCTAAATGAAAATCGAGTCTCCTTCAACAGAAGCAATCTTCCGAACAGGCTCTCCATTGTTATGCTTGGTGTAACTCTAAGTGACCAGCTCAGGTGCGGGGCCTCCATCGAAGCCAGAGTTAAGTTAGCCTCTCAGAAACTAGGCATACTATACAGGGCCCGCAGATACTTTAATAGTACACAATTGCTACCCCTGTATAAATTGCAAGTGTGCTCCACGGTTGAATTTGGCGGCCACCTATGATCCGGAGCCCCAAAACACCTAAAAAAAAAAAAACCTCAGCGTTGTGCAGAAACGGGCGGGCCGTTTGATAGATTCTCCTATCTTAACAAATGGATTGTAATCCTTAGAGCAAAGACGTCGAGTGGGAATGCTGTCCTAGTTCTGCTATGGACCAAGGTGATGATGCTCCAAGGAACTAGCTTCATTGATCCCATTGGCACCGGCGCAAAGTCAGGAAATGTCGTTCTTTTTCTACTGGTATTTCAATGGAAGAAGCTCCGAGAAATTGACTTAATTGATTCATTCAACATCGGTGCACACTCAGGAAACACGCCAAACACGCGCCATACATATGTACATGGTTGACGTTTGTCATATGAGATTGGGTCGTTTCTACGACTCGTTCTTGAGTTCAACAGCTCGGCTGTGGAACGATTTGCCGGCCTCTATAATACCTCCCTCCTACAACATGGGTCTCTTCAAGACCCTCCACACAGATCCGCAAAGATATCATAGGGCCTCAGGGAAATTATTTCCTCAAGGCCTCCTGTGTGGAGTTAATGTAAAAAAAAAGATACTCGTTTCCCCCGAACATTGTCTAAAAACAGAAAGGTTTATTTTATACGAGGGGAAACCCAAAAGTAACGTTAGTTATGCTGTGGTGGAGAGGAAGAGTGGGGGACCCATTGTTCGACCAGGTATCCGTTAGGGTCACTCCTCCTTAGTCAGTATGCGAAGTTATGTCGCTGTGAGTGCATCGGTTCGCCCGTGAGATTCTTTTTAGTAAAACAACTTTTTCCATTTCGGCGAATAAGTGATGGCTGATTATTGAGAGCAATGCGCGGCTGTGAAATTTTGTTTCCTGTTGGGGAAATCGGCAAACTATTGAAATGCTGACTGCTTATGGATGTTGCCCTAAGTAAAACCAGAGTCTACAAGTGGTTGACACGTTTTAAAAATGAAGAAATGTTAATTGAAGACCAACCCCGTTCAGGATGCCCCTCAACGTCAAAAACTGACGAAAACGTCAACAAAATCAATGCCCTCGTTCGTGGAAAACGTCGCCGAACCATTGATCAACTCTGTGAGATGTCTAGAATATCATGGAGTTCAATTCAGAGGATTTTAACCCAAGAATCGTACATGAGAAGGGTTGCAGCCAAATTTGTCCCCCGCCTTCTCACAGACAAGCAAAGGGGCATGTTAAGAGCTTCAAATTCAGCTCGAAGAGGACCCTAAATTTTTTTCCAAGGTGATCTAGCTCCCGGGACTTGTCTTTGTTCCCTACACTGAAAAGAGACATGAAAGGAAAGCGTTTAGTCACTGTGGAGGAAGTAAAACAAAAATCGCCGGAAGGCCTTAACGACATCCCAATAAGTGAATTTAAAAACTATTTTGAACAATGAAAGAAGCGTCTGGAGAAATGCGTTGGGGTCAATGGAGAATACTTTCAAGGTGATCAAAATTTGGTGTAAAAATATTGAGAAACAAAGAAGTTATGACGAAATTAACCTTTTTTTTGGGTCCCCCCTTGTATATAGGTTTATTTGTTTTATTTTTAATCTTTATGACTAAAAAACATTTTTTTGCATAAGGCACATGATCAAATGGTGGATATTCCCTTATGTGAGTGTGCTCCATGAAATTCACTGAAATACAAATCTATATTGTGTCAAAACGTGCCGCTCGATAACCATGATACTATAGATTGTATTGAAAAGGCCAGTGTTGTGAAACCTAATATTGTGTGGACATTGACCTGTAGGTAGGCACTCGCTTCCTCAATGGGAACTTCATTTTGGCATCCATTTGAGAATGCAAGAGCTTAGAGAAGGGCTTTTGGTATGACAGGCAAAATTTATTTCGTGTTGATTCTCAGGGGAAAATGAAAAAAAAAATAATTGAATTATTTCTAGTGTACTGAAGAAGATCATCAATGGATCATTTGTGATGGTCCTGTGGATGCGGTGTGGATTGAGAATATGAACACGGTACTGGACGACAACAAGATGTTATGTTTGGCAAACTCTGAGCGCATCAAACTCACGCCTTATGTGCACATGGTATTTGAGGTACAGAATCTTTGAATTGAATGAAGTTTTAATTATACTACATAAATAAATATATCCATAGTACTCCCAAATACACTTATAGAGCTCGGTGATGGTAGCTTCTCCGGTGAGGGTAATAACTATTTCTTACTACTTGCATAAATTAGGCTCATCATTTTCAAAGTGTATGAATGGCATCAAAACGTATGGCATAGTTCAGCTGCTTAAATCTATGGTAATTTTACCAAAACTTCATGCATTGCTTTCCGTTCTAATATTTCATTATAACGATGCTGCATCAGAATGGGATATATATGTGTGTATTATTCAAATATTCTGTATTTGTTAGTATTTTTATAATAATTCTGATGATGGTATGGAGGTACCGAAACTGGAAGACTAAAAAATATCAATAAAGTGACTTAAAACAAAGTATTTTCTTTTTATTTATTAAAAATGTCTAAGTCACAATGTTTTTGCTTCTTTTGAAAAATTAAAATTCTTTCGTTTTATCCGCATTGTGATCATAATTTCAGGTGGAGAATCTGGCCCAGGCGTCCCCCGCCACGGTGTCCCGTTGCGGGATGGTGTACGTGGACCCCAGTGAGATGGAATGGCAGCCATTTGTCCGGACTTGGCTTGAGGCTTTGCCGGATAATAAAGTCATCAATGCAGAAAATAGGGCCAAGTTGTACGATCTCTTTCACTATATTGATAAAGGTTTCTACTTCATAAGGAGAGGTTGTTTTTCTGGTATAATGCAGGTAATTCATTACTGGTTTTATACTATTACTGATTATTTATCAATTTGAGGTGATGGGTACCGCTGCCCCGGAACCATTTATTGGATTACCAACACCTCTGCCATTGGTCACCCTAAGTGGTTCGCTATGGTGACGTAGCAGGGGTGCCCGGATTCATGGGGTGAGGTTTGTCCGAATCTTGGCAATGGATGCATCTGCCAACCAACTGCGTGGCAGGCCGGATCGGGGGAGAGTGGTTGAGGGAGATCTTTTGATTTCTCCAGCCGGACTCTATTGACCCATCCCCTTACTGGATTGGAGGGATGGATTCATACGTCTGTCACTCCTGGACACACTGACTATTTCCTTCCCACTACTTCCTCCCCTTCCTTTCCCTAAAAAAAACTCCTCACTGCATCCCCAAAGATGACATAGACCCTGATGGGAATTTTTTTTTTCAGGGCCTCTTATGTGGAGCTAATAAAAAAAAAACTTTTATCTGCATCAATGTAGCATCTGTCAGGGTTGGTTATGTCAATATGTCCTTCCTAACGAAAACAGGACCAAAAAACCAATTGTGTGTCTACTCAAGGAATAGATGTATTAGTTCTCTCATCATAAGCTCAACCAAAACGGTTGCAAGACCATGATGGTTTATAAATATCTCAATTATTTTTATGTTTTCCAGGTGGATATAAGCAAAGTGGCAATGCTCTGCAGCATTCTTCAGTCGCTTCTGTTAGAGCCTGTTGATCATTTTGAAGACAAGGATGAAATGCACAATTACGTTGTTCAGTGTTTCATGTTTTGCTATGTCTGGGCAGTAGGTGGCAATTTGTTGGACGATTCGAAGATTGCATTTGAAAGATATGTGAAGACACAATTTGAGGAGGTTTTGATTGATGTGTATGTTCATTTTAATTATACCACACGAAAAAACACGCTAGCACTCAGAATTATTTGCTCTTTCCCGTGCAGTCTACTCGTAATTATTTTTTGTCTTCTGCGTATTTTTCCAGGGCATGATATATTTAGAAATTTTTGGACAATATGTAAGTAATCGATTCTGTAAATTACTTTTTTGAAGTGTTTGAGCAGCCGTTCTACCAAAATGGTATACTGGTACTCAAGAAGCTTTGGTCTAAATGTGTCGAGATAGAAAGAAACTAGATATGTAATAATATGTAGTTTCCCATTGTGTACAAAAAAATCATTTCTTGCCATAAAGTTTTGATTTCCCTTTTGTTTCCAAAATTTATGAATTGACCCTTATATTATTGAGTTTGTCTTAGAGGATTAATACATGGGGAAAGATAAAAACATAATCCAACTCTTGCAAATTTGTTCAATATTCTTTCTCCAGGTAATTCATTGAAAATACTCCAGCATTTGTCTGCAAACAGGATTAAAACGCTGTAATTTTTATTTATTATTTACGTTATGAGGACTACAGCTATTAAAAGTTGCGGGTTACTGTGTACAGTTTGGCAAGAAAGTGTAGAAAATAAATGATGGCGCTGCGATCGTTTTTTAGGTTTTAAATGGCAACACCAAGATGGCTCATAAGACAATGAATGTAGGTTTTTAAAAACACTTCGGCCAAAATGCATATTCCATAGCGTATTTGTACTTTCAAAAATTTTGCACAAAAAACTGGAATTTAATAGAAGTAAAATAAAACAAAACAAGTTTTAAGTGGGCGTTTATTTCAATATAAAAATGTAGATACTTAAAATTTTGAGTCTATTAATTCAACACCCGACATTATTGTCGTCGTCCTCATGTAATTCTTCTTCTTCCGTAACTTCATCTTCATCTAAACTTATTATCAGTTCATCGATATCAACATATATATATAGTACTGCCTCGTGCATAATATTCTGCCTCAATTTTCATCACGTGTTTGCAACAATTTTTCCAATCATCAGCACTTTTATGCTATTACATATTATTAATATTATTATGCTATTTTCCGTTTTACCAGTTTTATAAATTTTCCATCTGCCTTTTCCCCTTCCTTGACGATTCATCTTACAGTTGATTCAGGTTTACCTGTGTGTGGAAAACATCATTAAAATTATTGTTTTATAGAAGGGAGTTAAAAAAAACACACTAGATATTATTCATTTAGAAAGAAAGAGAAAATTAAGCAAGTTTAAAGAAGTTGCATATTATCATTATTTTTTTGTTAATTGAGTTATTCCCTTTTTCTTGTGGCCTTGTATGAACTGTCAAATGGTAGTATCAAATTCGGATTTTTAAGCATAACCTCAAATCAGGTTGTAATGGTTATAATCGCTCGAAAGTCGGCATAAATCTTGAAATATTAATTTAATTCATTAAAAAACTATACTACGTACCAGTAATTTCTGTAGTTTGTTTGTAAACATCTTCCAAATTACATAGAAGCTTCTTCGCGCGATAATCGGCTAGGCAGCGTTGAAAAACACAGTATATAACTTCTCTTGCACCACTACATATTGGATTGTTCATTTTTTAGTCAATTCAAACAATGAAAAAAATAATTATTAATTATTATTAAAGGAGTGATCTTCAGTGTGTTCTACACGATTTAAGTCAGTAAAGCCAAGAGCCATACGAAACATCATTGACAAACCAAGTATTTCGGTGTTACCATAGTAATGAAAAAAAATTAGTTCCAAATTAATAAATTTCTACACTTTCTTGCCAAACTATAAGCGAATCATTTTTCAATTACAGGCCCCTACCCGTCGACCTTTGGGATGTGTACATTGATCATAAAATAAAAGGTTTTGAGGACTGGAATAAGATGGTCCCCAGCTACAAATACAATTCTTCAGAACCGTTTTTTGAAACACTTGTACCAACTAGAGATACAGTACGATACGGATACATAATGGAAAAACTAATAAAACAGAACCGACCGGTTATGTTCACTGGAAATACAGGTAAATAATTTCCATTTTTTTAAATGTATAGGGCTTATCAAATTCATGTATATATGGGACATAGTAGGCTTCCAACAGGACAGAGTAGAAGCTGGGAACCCATAGGTTAGAGATATCTAAAAACTGTGCTAATTGAGTACTTTTCACCTAATCCCAATAGTATCATGTAACTGTTTTTTTTTGTAGCAAAACAACACTATTTTCATATATGTATACCACCACATACCTGACAGACTTTATCCAGCGATTCCTGAGCAAATTTGGAGTAAAAGAGTAGATGTCATTTTGCATCCGATGACATTTTTTTCAAAACTTAATGAAGTAATATTTTATCTTTTATTTTGAATTGAAAAAATGTCATTGGAAAGCAAAATGACTTCCACATTTTTTACTCCAAATATGCTCAGAAATCTGTCGGGTATATACTATTACACACTGTGTACATATTATATTTTTAGGTGTTGGAAAATCCGTTATTGCCAAAACTGTTTTAAATAAATTGGGATCGTCTGGGACTTTTGTGCCTTTTACAATGAACTTTTCGGCACAGACAAGCAGCATCAGAACACAGGTACTTTATGCGTATTGGACAAAAATACTGTCTTTAACAATATGTGAAGCATTCTCATAAATAAATTCAACGCGATTGGAGTTTTTATGTGTTTAACTTTTAGGAAATATTTGAATCTCACTTGGAAAGACGAAAAAAAACTGTACTCGGTGCTCCTTGGGGAAAGAAAATAATAATATTTATAGACGATGTAAACATGCCTAAACTTGATGTGTATGGATCCCAACCAACCATTGAATTATTGAGGTAGTACCATTCTAGTATATTAAAGAAAAGAATCCACATCAAAAAAGAGTTTTTTTTTCTGTTCACACAGAGTTTATAAAAATAAAAGCAGTTGTGTAAATTAATTTCCCTTATCAAATAACCAACGCCCTTCAACAGAAGGATAAAACGTGTACATGTGATTTTAGATTAGGTAATGAGTTTTATAATGCGGAGTAATTGCTAGATTACTCTGAATTAGCAATTTTGAGTTACACAAAAAACCGTACCTTTATTTCCTCACCTATGTATGCCACATAGGTGAGGAAATAAAGTATACAACTGTAAAATGAGCGTTTGTGGTGTACATGTTCTTCCAAATACCACGAGCGAGGTGAGGGATATAATAAAAAATACTTTTTTAATTTATAAAGTAACTTTATTAGATAAAATAATAATATTCTGAAATCAATTTACTCTTTTTTGTAGAAAAGAGTGGAAACATCAAGAATTCGATTTAAAATGATAAATTTTCGTTTGGTGTCTGGTTATACCACCTTTATAGCTCATCAAGGGGCTAGAGCGGTGATTGGCTAAAAATTCATCACATAGCTTAAGTCCATGGTCCACTGGGAGATTTGAATTTACTGCAATGCAAGTGGCAGTGTTTTACTTCAAGCTACGTCTTTGCGTTCAAAATTTCAAAAGCGACCCGACGAGTTTTTTTTATCGAAAAAGGCTTTTTATGAGCTAACCTTAGCCTTAAGGATTGCAGTTTGTAGATTTAATTTATTTATATTTTATGTGAATACGGCAGACGCGTAACCATTGTACGTAAAGTACTATTTTGAATAGGTGCTGGTTTTGTAACTTAACTACATTCAATTGTGTAAATAAATAAACAATGTCTAAATAAATAAATAGAGTACGTAGAAGTTGTAAGTTCGAGTCTCAGTCGCGATCTTATCTTTTCATTTTCTGTGTTTCCTTCTGTTTCATATTTTCATTGAGATTTATTATTCCATTGACATTATTTTCAATAACTAATGATATTATTTCAATGTTTCAGACAATTTCTGGACTTTGGCGGCCTGTACGACAGAGAAAAGATGTTCTGGAGGGACATTCGCGACGTTGTGCTGAGCACGGCCTGCGCCCCTCCAGGAGGGGGTAGGAACCCTCTCACAGCACGTTTCACCCGCCACTTTGCAATGCTCTTCATCACCACACCTAATGATGATACCTTGAAAGTTATCTTCAAGGTAAGAGTGATTAAATACATTGTGTTCATCGCTAACTTATATGACTTTAAATTGTTTTTCAAAAGTGGACTGTTTGGTCATGGAACCACGACTAGAAATTATTGCTAGTCAATAACCCTTATACCCTTATAGTCAGGGCCGCTGACAGCCAATCTGGGCCCCAAGTCTAGTAGACTAGTCTAGTATACCGGGCCCCTTCCCCCCAACTTAATGGGGGGGGGGGGAGAGAGAGAAACAATTAAAAATTTCATGCTAACCTGCTACTGCTAGGAATACTATTTCATTACCTTTTCTTATTTTTTATTATCTTATACCATTATACCAATCATTCGAATTTAGCATAATTATTCAATAGAAATGTTAAAAAGTTATGGTGAATACTCAAAATAAAATATTTGTGTTTATTGTCTTAGGCTACTGTCTGTGTATTTACATATTCTTTGTTGTTCATTACATCTTTAAGCTAAATTAAATTATTATAATATCAACACACTCACAGATACGTTAGTAATGGAATACTAAATTGGAATATTTTTAAAATTATAGTAAAAACTCCACAAACTATAAAATAATAATATAGGCAAATAAAAATTGCCATCTACAATATTGCTTTTCTACATTTCTTGTTTGCAAAGCTACATATTTATAACATCAGCCAAGTCTAAATCAAGTCCAAGTTTCTGGCCAGACCATTTTCTGAGGATAACATTCCCAAACTTGTTAAACGTTCTTGACCCATTGTAGAACGCAAAAAGTTTTTCACTCTAGATAACAAACTAAAAGATCTTTCTGCTGCCGCAACTGTTACAGGCAGAGTACAGAAAATTCGAATGGCAATTACTACATTAGGGAAGAGATTTGACAGTTTTTGGTTTGAAAGAGTATTTAGTAACTGCAGTGGATTTAAATGTTCTGAAAAGTTTCCTGGTTGAATAGTTTTTAAGTGTTCAATTTCCAAAATCTTTTCTTCTTCAGATACATCAGTTTTATAGAGATCACACCAGTTTTTCACACTTTCTTTTAGTTCTTTTTGAGTTATGCTTAGGTATTGCCAAAGAAACTTAAACAACTCATTAATATTGTTGACAGCTTTCTATCTTCGGGTCAAGTTTCCAATGACACTGTCAAACAACACATAAAAAAACATTATGTATCCTGAACCGTCATTTAAAACCTATATTGAGAGAAGCATTCTCAAATCCCCCTTTCGCGCGGCCTTCCCCGATCTTTTTTAGTACCTTGCGGCTGTCAAGTGGTCACCAGATGCTATACAAAAGTATCTACATACAACTAACTTTTGTTTATGGCATTTTTTCTCATTAGCGTATTAAATTCCGTCGCTGGCATTTTCGTTTTGTAGTAGCTCCGAATTTATAACGATTTTTCCCCAAAAAGCAAGAATTATTTCAAAATAATACTTTATATTATAACAGCGAAGCTGTTCGAAGTATTTTAAAATTAAAAATTGCTAAATTCTAAAGAAAACAGAGTTTCAGACCGATAAATGACACGTGAACACGACAAAAAAGTTTATCTGCACTTTGGGGTCCTTTGTTTCTTTGTTTGTTTTCTTTGTTCGTATCTTGTGTTGTGTTTGATTTAACAATAAGCGGGTCCGAAATTTCCTCATCTGATTTGGTAGAGGAAATAAATAAAGTGATTTGGCCAAAAGAGCCGAAGCGAAAGTTGCCGAAATTGGCGAAAAAAGATTGCATCGATCATCTTTCAGCCCAAGTGGAGCTTATAAGCTCATTTTTTCACAACTTTATGGTTTCAAAAACCTACGAGGATAGAGATTTGAAATCCGAACTTGACTCAGAAGATCGGGAGATGCACGGGGAGAGTGGTGCATCAACTTCTCTAGGGATTGGTCTCGTTAATCCTTGATAAATTCTGTGGGGTACTGAGCCATGCCCTCTTGCAGCAGAATGAGTGCCTCAGAAAAAAGCAGTTATCAGCAGGTTCCCTGTTTAAGAAAGTGAAATCACTGTTTGCTCTGGATACAGAGTATCAGACAGTGACAAAAAATAGTCTGCGGAAGGAGAGCAAATGCGATCCAGCATCACAGGGTTGCAATCCTCAATGAAGTAAAGAGTCAGTACATACGGGAAGCGGTTAAAAATATTCCTCCAGCAGCGGGTTATCTTTTTGACCCAAGCAAATTGGAATCCCAGGTTCAGCGAATGGGAGGGCTGGATAAATGCCTCCCACATTCGAGCTTCGCCCCTCAACCAGCTTGCAGTTGCTTAAGTATAGAGGACCAGTGAGGAAGCCTTTTCGCGAGAGCAGGTCCTTTCGGGAAGGTAGGACGTTTCGGGACAGCGAGCCCTTTCGCGATAGCAAAGCCTTCCGTGGTGGACGAACCAACCAACAGGAGTCCAGAGGTGCTAACAAGAGAGGACCAACCAGGCCAAGAAGGAATTTTGACAACAAGGATAGTCTGTGACTATCCAGAGAGCGTTTTAGAGGGGGCAGTTAGGAAAGTTCCTAAGCACTTAGGAGCACCACCGAGGCTGTTAACAATGTTGCGAGAGTACAAGCTACCCTTCCGTCAGAAATCCCCGCTAAATATACTGGCAGACATGGTAAGTTCCACTTATAAAACTCATATCACAGAAGAAATGACGCGACAAATAGACAAAATGAAAAAGGAAAAGATATTCGAATCGGCTTCAATATCTCCTTCATTTTTGTCACGGATGTTTCTCATACCGAAGCAAGACGGGTCATTTAGACCAGTTTTCAACCTTCGTCGCTTGAACAATTTTTTAACTATAAGCATATTTAGACTTAATAAGTTTGCATCATTTATTCAACCAGGGGACTGGATGGTTAAAGTGGATCCATCGCCTTTTCTTGAGACTCATTTTTAATGAGAACTACTTCAAATGACATGTTTGCCTTTTGGACTAGCATCTGCTCCAAAGATTTTTTATTTTATTTTTCACTTCTCTTACCAATTGAATAGTGCAAAAATTAAGAGATAAAGGTCTCAGAATAATTGTCTACTTAGATGATTTTTTGATAGTACATCAGATTAAAAATATATTGAAAATTCATACATTTGAAACTATTTCAATGTTACAAACTCTGGGGTGGATAATACAATTCATTAAATCCACTCCAAGGCCAAGTCCAGTTCAGAAAATTTAATATCTGGGAATTATGAGGAATTCAAGGACTGACTTAAAAGGTCTCCCGCAAGATAAAAGAGTGAAAATAACAAAATTACTAAAAAAAAAATACATTTATCTAGGAAGATGGTCACTTGAGCAGGCCCAGAGCCTCTTGAGTACCCTCAATTTTGCTAGTTTTCCATTCATAGAGGCAGGCTTAACATTCGCATGTTAGAGTGTGCCAATCGCAAGCTACCTGCATTCAAACTCAAGACGACTTCATCCCATACCTCGTGCTGTGATAGAGGAGCTGAGGTGGTGGAGCAGGTCCCTGCAGACGTGGTCACCAATGCATCAAGCATCAATTTGTCTGAGGGATGACTGGGGATGGGGTGCGCAGCTGGACGACCTCAGGTTGAATGGAGCTTGGTCCCAAACACAACAACCTCTCCACAGCAATGTCAAGGAAATGCTCGCCGTGCTGGCAGCACTTACTCCTCACGGGCCAGAGCTGTCAGACTCGGATCTTCCGATCCAGTCAGACAACAAATCGGTAGTCGCATACCTTCACATCAAAGGCAGCACACGATCCAAGACATTGCTCGAAGCGTCTTATCAAGTCCTTCAGATGGCAGACACCTATCCCATTTCACTGTCTGCCCACTACTTACCGGGAAGATTGAATGAAGCTTGGTCCCAAACACAACAACCTCTCCACAGCAATGTCAAGGAAATGCTCGCCGTGCTGGCAGCACTTACTCCTCACGGGCCAGAGCTGTCTGGCTCGGATCTTCTTATCCAGTCAGACAACAAATCGGTGGTCGCATACTTTCGCAACGAAGGCGGCACACGATCCAAGACATTGCTCGAAGCGACTCGTCAAGTCCTTCAAATGGCAGACACGTATCACATTTCACTGTCTGCCCACTACTTACCGGGAAGGTTCAACGAGGTAGCAGATCAACTCTCCAGAAAACGTGAATCTCTGGAATGGCATATTTTACCAGCAGCAACAAAATTAGTTTTTGCAAAATGGGGGAGGCCAACTATAGACCTGTTTGCACCAGAACAGCCCACGTCGTAGAAGATTTTGTATCCCTCAATGCATTCGACAAAGAGGCAAAATTTGTCAATGCTTGGACTTGAGTGGGATTTTCCTCTAGCTTGGGTGTTCCCCCCCCCCCCCCCCCCGTGCCTTATGCGGAGAGTTCTAGCACACCTGAACCGGGCCAAGGGTTTTTTCAAAATTTGATTGTAGCCCCAAGATGGAAGAAAGTATTCTGGAGACCAGACTTAAAAAATCGAGTGACATGTCCTCCGTTCACCGGTTTGAAACTGACAGAAGTGCTTGAAACCCCCACCGCAAATAGGATTTCATTTTGGAGGTGTGGAAGTGCCGGGTCATGCCGGGTCTGGTCCGGGTGTGGAAGTCATTAATAGATTGGTAGGACAAACAGAAAGACTTTTAAAGTCGAGTTGGAGAGAATCCACACTTAAAACATACAAAAAATCTTAGTCTAGAAGATAGTCTCTCTCCTAGAATAGTTGGACTCCATAAATCGGTAGTAACAACTTTCAGTAGCCCTAAAGAAGGAAACCTAAGATCACATCCTATGGTCAGACAAAGTACTCAAAGCCGCAGCATTAAGACATCCTAAAGTGGCTAAACCTCCTATCTGGGATCCTCGAGTAGTGTTGACCTGGATAGAAGCTAGCCCACCCAAAAAGTTGAATCTCTTTGAAATATCAAGGAGGGCAGCGACTTTACTTTTATTAGCTTCGGGACGAAGAGTGCATGACCTGACCTTGTTACAGGGTTCACCAGACAAATTATCCATAGATGAGGAAGGGGTCTCGTTATGGCCAGTTTTCGGATCCAAAACAGACTCCGCTACATACCAACAGTCAGGTTGGAGACTGATAAATGGCAATCAACCAAATATAGACCCAACATACTGGATTAAGAAACTGGTTGAAATCTCCAAAGAATGGAGAGAAACAAAGCAGAATTTAACATAACTCTTCATTACTACATCAGGAGCAGTTAAGGCATCTTCAAGAATAGTCATCACCTGTTGGGTCAAAACGATTCTAGAAGAAGCTAAGATCACAGCTGCCCCGGGAAGCCTACGGGCAGCAGTGGCATCACTTAACTGGCTGGATAATTTTAGACTAGATGACACCTTGGCTCGAGGGAACTGGAGGAGCCGGGACGCCTTTGCTAAATCCTACAGAAGAGAAGTTCACACTTCTCTAGAGGTAAATAGGGCATTGTCTGTGACCCCTATCCCACCCACTGTAACACGTGAGTAGGTATTCCAGTGTTTAACATATTTTAATATCATCACATTAGCGTTAGTGGTCACCAGTCGATAACAAACAGATCTCAATATAGGTTTTAAATGACGGTTCAGGATACATAATAAAATAGTTTTACCTACCAATAAAACTTATATTATGTACCTAACCTCATTTAAAACCTAGGCAATCACTGCCTGGTGAGAATTAATGAGAAAAAATGCCATAAACAAAAGTTAGTTGTATGTAGATACTTTTGTATAGCATCTGGTGACCACTTGACAGCCGCAAGGTACTAAAAAAGATCGGGGAAGGCCGCGCGAAAGGGGGATTTGAGAATGCTTCTCTCAATATAGGTTTTAAATGAGGTTAGGTACATAATATAAGTTTTATTGGTAGGTAAAACTATTTTATTAATTTTAAAGTTCTCTTCTGGGCAATCAATCTGTTTTTCATGACAATTCATTTGAATGTCTTCATCAAATGTTTTAATTTCGGCCAAAGTTTGAGGAGTGAGATTAAGCTCTTTAATCTTACTAAGAGCAACTTTCAGTCCAGGAATATGAGCAGCAAAAGGCCGCACGCTGTCAACTCTTGCAGACCATCTTGTTTTAGAATGAGAGTGAAGCGAACACCCAATGCTTTCTTGCAGAATTTCCCATCTTCGTGGACTTAAACTGAATACATTGTAGCACTTTTGGACGATTTCGAAGAACGTAATAGCCTCTACACAAGATTGGGCCGCATCTTTTTTTATTTTTTTTTTAAAAGACAGACAAACATTCCCAGGTTACGAATAACCCAACAATGTTTGAAAATCTCCTACTACCACCACAGAAAGCCGAAAATGTTGCTTGTGTTGTGATGGAGGACTTAGCCAGCCGAGGAATCGAACATGCGACGCCCGGGTGGAACTTAAGCGCTATGCCCACTCAACCACTGACCGGTCATCTTCTCTACATACAATGAGACTATGCGCAGCACATGGTGAATATAATGGAACTTGAATTTTGTTTTGAAGAGTTTTCATTTTCAATATACGGAACATGAAACTTAATTTATTTTTTCCAAGTCTCCATTTATCTTTTTAGATACATAATATCATTTTGATTTGTCAGGGTTAAAAATAACATTGGCGTGCTTGACCGCTGGGCCTACAGAGCGTGCGGGCCCGGCCCGCGTCCTCTCCGAGTGTCATTGGCTTTTATTAGTCAAAAATCCGGGGCCCGTCCCGGGCCCCCTTAGGCCCGGGCCCCTAGTTTCAGACTTGGCCAACATACCCTCTCGGCGGCCCTGCTTATAGTGTTCTTTGGAACATAAATGATAGTTTAAAGGTAATTATTAAACTAATTGGTACTCAAAAATTCTCCTCTTCATCAGCGTAGGGTGTGCACATTTTGTGAAATTTTTGAGAAATTTGGAGAAAACATTATTTTATTAGTTTTTTTTCTATTGTTTGTTTTACGAGTATTATAATGCATGATTTGAAATATGTGTTGTATAATACAACATTTCATCTGAAAATTTAATAAGTCTGCAAATAGATTAAAAAAAAAACAAAGGGGTGCAATTCACACACGGTAGAAGTGAAACCTTCAGAAAACTAAAGTAGACAAGATTGGGGAGGCTACGAAGCACCGCAAAAAGAGAAGACCGATTATACTATCTCATTCTCTCGCAGGCTAAATTCTACATATGTAAGTTTGTCATTTTTTAGTGTTGGCTATTTTTCGTTTCATCCAGTTTCAAATAACAACGGTACAAAAGAAGTTTTCACTTCACTAACAATTTTTGAAATCGCGTCCAAAGTGATCTTTAGGAATTTATAGGAACTACAATATATGTCATAATTTAGGTTAGGTTAGGTTAGGTTAGGTTGTCGCGCGTAATTTAAAGTGTAGTAGTTTAGCGTAGTTTAAATCGTGTCCAAAGTGATCTTTAGGAATTTATAGGAACTACAATATATGTCGTAATTTAGGTTATTGGCCATCGCCATCGTGTCATCGCACATAGAATAATTCTGCTTTTTTTTTTTTTGGGCACCTGTGTCCTATTTTTTTTTAATGTATTAATTTTTTTTTTTGCAGTCTATTTTGAATGGTTATTTGGAAGATTTTGTCCCTGAAGTTTCATGCATGGGCACGGCAATAGTAAATGCAGCAGTGGATATATATGGAAAGGTCATAACCAAGCTCCTGCCCACACCCATGAAATCTCACTACGTTTTCAACCTGCGTGATTTGTCCAAATGCATGCAAGGAGTACTTCAGGCAGATGGGGGATTAGTAAAAGAAGCACTTACTATATTGAAGTGAGTAATGATTGCACGTATCTGGAACCATTTTGAAATTTATAATATTTTATCACATGATTTTTATTTTGATTTTTGAGCCAAACTCATCAAGGTAATTTTCGCATAGTTCTGTTTACTGAGAATTTTCTGGTCTGGCTTTCAACAGGATTTAAATAAGTAATCTACTACACTATATAAAGAGGTAAGATTTGTTTGTTTGTTTGTTTGTTTGTTTGCATCGAATAGGCTCCGAAACTACTGAACCGATTTGAAAAATTCTTTCGCTGTTGGGAAGCTACACTATCCCCGAGTGACATTGGCTATATTATATTTTCAAAAAAATTAGGGATCCTTACTAAAACTCCAATAATGAAACCCAAGGTGTAAAAAAATTACCTAAAATATTCTTTACATCGCGTACGCTGCGAAAACTATTGATGATAGAATAAAATAATGTACTACGACTTTGTAGAACACATCATTATTTACAAAAAAGGTCACTACAGCATACATCTAACTATTATGGTTATGCCACAATAAGTATTCTTTTATTTTAAAAATTTAATTAATATGTCGCCGCTTGAAAAGGCTCTTTATTTGTATCTTGGTGTTAATCCTTATCAAAATAAATTACTTCATATTCAAGACAGCTTTAATACCTTTATTTAACTTTTTGAATTTTTCAATTCGGATATTTAATTTTTTTTTTTTTTTAAAAGAAGGACAAACATTCCCGGGTCACGAATAACCCAACAATGTTTGAAAATCTCCTACTACCACCACAGAAAGCCGAAAATGTTGCTTGTGTTGTGATGGAGGACTTAGCCAGCCGAGGAATCGAACACGCGACGCACAGGTGGGACCCAAGCGCTATGCGCACTCAACCACTGACCGGTCAATTAGAAAGATATCACGAGTTTAATAATGTAAGTATTAGAAAAAAGTTTCGGCTACGGGCCGGGCGGGAGAGGAGTCAAGAAATGAAGTGCCAGGGGGGTTGGCGGGACGGGGGAGCGGGAGAGCGGTGGCGGGGAAGGTGGAAGTGGAACGCTGGAGGGGAACGCACGGGAAAGGACATGCAAGGAGTAACATTTTATTTATTTGAATATGGCATTGCAACGCATGCCGGGAAACAGCTATATATTATAAAAGAAAATCCTAAAAAAAGGCGCGGACCGCAAAAACTCAGAAACGAGTCCCGGTACGATCAAGGGAGTTATAAGGTGTGGTAGATCTCTGTCCCCTCTCGGGAAAAAAGGTACCAGTTTTTACCTAAAGGGCGTGCTTTTGAAGATAAAAGGGCTGGAAGTTTCGCCCTCTTGAAATTTCGGAAAGTTCAAGAAAGTTCTATAGAACTCTAAAAAGTTCTAGAAGGGGTGGCGGAGTATGTCGTGGAATGTTTGTGAATAGGGAATCGGGATCATCATTGTGAAACATTCCATATCACTCTCAAATGTCTTCGTGAGCGAAGCCGGGTAACCCAGCTAGTAATATTATAAATCTGTTCCACAGATTGTTCTACCACGAATGTCTCCGAGTATTTCATGACCGCCTTATCAACACGGAAGACAGAAGTTTCTTCTACCATCTGATGCATGAAGTGTGCATGAGCAACTTTGGCCAGCCCATTATGGAGTTTGAGTTGGCCGCTGTCATCAAACCCCCTCTGTTACTCTTTGGGGATTTCCTCAACTACGGGGCTGCTAAAGAAAACCGAATTTATGAAGAAATCAAAGAATTGGATCAACTCAAAGATATTCTATATGTAATACATTAATTCATATATACAAACATTCTTTATGTATACATATAGGAATACAAGTTATAGGCAGACTTATTACCTGGTGGAAGTTTCTACCGACCAACCTTTTACAATGGATATTTGGTCATTATTTTATTTGCATCACTTTACAAACTATTTTATAAGCTAGAATAATCATTTTATATTGGTAAAAATACCTCTGTAATTAAGCATCAGCCATACGCAAAGATAAAAGCGCGAGCAGATATCTGTTGAACCGCGAGCGCTTATGTGTTGCACCATCACACGACGCCATCAAATATTTCTTCCTATGGTAGGAGAGGGGGTAAGATAAATTACAGAGCTGCCACGAAATAACATTTCATTGTACTGAATCTGTCAACTTGATAACAGTCATCCGCCCGTTTAGGCAGCTCCGTAATTAAAATGACTCCCTCTCTTGTTTTCGGCGGAGAGGGGGTCGCATAAATTTTCGCATATCGCCTCAGGAGCGGTTACGGCGTAAGATCCGTATTGTCTAAGGTTGATCTGTGTGATTGTATGGAGACCGTTATTGGGCGTGCGATGATCTTTCATAAATTACCACTATAACTTGAAATCTTCTGCAATAAATTGCAAATATTTCTGGATGAAAAAGTTTACTTCACCAAGAAGTTACTAGATTAGATTACTTCACCAAGAGTTAGTTTCACATTTTTGAAGATAAGAGACCTTTTTGATTATGGAGGACATCCATGAAAAAGCGGCAAGTTCCTTCTCTCTGAATTCAGAGTTCGTGGGTTCATACCCAGTGTATGCAAATAAATTAAATTTATAAGAGTTATTTCACATATACTATTATAATAATGAAAACAAAATAATATATTTAGGTATCATATTTGTACCATCACTTTCCAGAGTCGTAAATACCACTGGTAAATTCAGAATCTAATTGTAGCTTGAAATGAAATGACCATCAAACCATGTATCTGCTGTCAATCGTAAACGTCGTGTTAAGCTTGTTAGCGGATCACAATTTGATCAAGTACTAAAATAGACCGAGAATCGGTTTTTAACCAATACAGGATTGTCGATTTGTTGGTCATCACATAAAACTTAGCTCATGTTCAACATCTACATCATTTAGCATAATATTATGTACTATCTGCTGTGAGAATATTGTATTTGTTTTGGCATCAGTTCTACTTGGAGGAATACAACGCCACCGCCAGATCCGAGATGAAGCTTGTCTTGTTTACGGATGCGGCAGAGCATGTGGTGCGAATAGCACGAGTTCTGCGCGCTGAGAGGGGCCACGCGCTGCTGGTGGGGCCGGGCGGCTCTGGCAGGAGGAGTCTCGCCACGCTGGGTGCATTTATCAACGAGTACAAGTGAGTTACGATTCACAATGGGCAGTACATTCATGAGACCTGGAAAGGCTGTTGAGGATATTGAAAGATGGGTTAGAGTGCCCCACTCTAATAACGGAGAACTGAATATGGTAGTTGCTAATAAAAAGTGGTAAAAAGGAACGAGATTAAAAGTTGTTCACAATAGAGTTCTGATGTATGGCTGTGGGGCATTAACCAGTAGAGGAAGTGTGAAAGTAGATTTAATTCTATGGAAATATTAGGTCTTCAAGGCAGAAGTTATTTAGTTAGCACAGTACTTAAAATTTATTTTAATGGCAATAATTTCAGGTGCTTCGGAATGGAGCTCACCAAGAATTATGACATGACTTCTTTCCATGATGATCTCCGCAATCTCTATAATAATACTGGTGTAAAGAATGAAGATACTGTGTTTCTCTTCACAGATGCTCAAATTCTTCAAGAAGAGTTTCTGGAGGACATCAATAATATTCTCAATTCAGGTTTGTTTAGGCTTCTTGAAGCACATACCACAGCAGACTTCTAACTTGGTTCATATTGTGATGGTTATTATTTATTACAATATGTTGAATGTACGCATGTAAATTATAGGTGAGGTGCCCAATCTATTTGAGAGTGAAGACCTTGAGAAGGTGATCCTGGCTTGCCGGGGCCCGGCGGGCGAGGCGGGCTTCAACTCTAATGACAGGGAGTCCGTATTCAGCTTCTTCATCAGCAAGATCAGAGCCAAACTGCACCTGTGTATCTGCATGAGCCCCGTTGGAGATGTTTTTAGGTACCCACTGATGATGTTTCTTGTCTGGAGAAAATCCTAAATGTTAAATTAAAATGGTTATTTTAAAAATTATATTTCAAAATATAACTATTCCTTGAAAATAGTAGTTAAATGCCGTCAACGCCCAACGTTTTTGAATAAAATTTGCATCAATAGTTGGAATATACCTTTACATGACTATTATGCAACGAAGCCACTAGTTTTTAGCACTATTGGCAGCAAATAAGTTTTAAAAAAAAAGTATTACAGTTTATTTAGTTAATTAACGATGAGTACCATTATAGTTAATTACAGTTTACTTTGCAAATTAATGATGAGCGCCCTCTGCGGTAAGTTAATATTTGTGAAATAATGTACGTTTCGACTGTTCGCAGAAATTGTAAATATTCTCACAAAATTTTGGAGGTTCTCTGGCGCTTGAGAATTTTGAGATTGGCAGAAATTCAGGGAGTGCATAGCCCCTTAGAACTAGCCGCCAATGGTCATGCTACACATATAACAGCTAAAACGGGCCGTGGATCAGAATTCAGAATTCAATGGGGGACTGTTTAAATATTAGAAACTTTAATGGTGCTGAATGTCGATTTGATGGTCATTGAGTTTGAAACACCTCTACTTTAGTATATTTATATAAATAACTAACCTTTTTCAAAATTTCCGTGTTATTAAAAATTTTCTACATTTTGTTTAACTTTCCGATCGATAATCAAAAGTTGCAGATTTCGCTCTCTCTCAGAGCTTCAAATTATCCAAAATGATCTTCTTCCACTATACAAATTAAAATATAGTCACGTCACCCTATCCCCAACAATTTTAGAAGGGATCGGCATCCTTAAAAGTCATTCCAATCTCCCAGCCCATACTGTTAATAATATGTTCAATGCATAGACATATGAATATTAGTAGAACTGCCCTAAGCGATAAAAGCTTATTATTTCCCCCTCCCATTGGAACCATTCCATTGGAACCGGCTGGGATCGTGTATGGCTTCGCGTTAATCTAAAAAATGTGACGTCATCATTCTTCTGCAAGCCAGCGTCGAGCACTCATCGGTGGATTTTACGAAATAAAACGGTAAACATAGTGGCTTGTGTTTTGAAAATGTGTAAAAATAGAAGTGAAAAAGAGAATAAACGAAATTGTCATATTACATTCCATAGGCAAGCATTATTTTACACTATTTTAAGCCAATTCAGATCACATAATAATATATGATCATTTTTGTAACATACACTGTCACTCGAGATACATGGCGTGTGCCCGTCCCTGTTTACTGAAGTAAGTAAATTATGAAACATTTATAAAAGTGTCTTCACTTAATACAGCAACAAAATATTGAACTCGACCTTATAGGCGACCTTACTTTGCATATTTGGACTTCGCAAATGTGTTCATTACGCGGCGAACAATTCGCGCTCCCATGTAAAAAGGTATATTCATTCAAAAGCAGAGTTTACTTTTAAGAACGAAAGTGTGATATTATAATGCGAGATGCCTATATACTGTCAGATTGAGTTTTGACGAATCACATATCACCAAAGCCGTCTTCCTGCCCTTCGTCCCGCTGTAGTAGGTTTCTACCCCTCACCTTTCTGTTCTGGTCTATTAATATTCATATGTCTATGGTTCAATGACATTATTTCTTCTAAATAGCCCAACTCTTCTCTTTTATTTACTGATGGCTCCAAATCTCCAGACTCTCCTAACTGTGGTATAGGTATTAACGTTTACCACAATAATTCTAATGATAGAATATTTTATTCAATTTCAAACCAATTTTCAATATTTTCTGCTGTGTGCATTGCAATAATTGAAACACTCAAATATATAATCAAAAATAATTGTGAACATTCCCTTGTTCTCTCTGACTCTCTCAGTTCCCTCCAAAAACTTAAATCCTGTCCTCTTCTTCATCCTGGTGATCACTTTGTATGCCTTATTAGAGTGCTGATAGCCTCCATTCAAAGCTCTGGAAAAAACCGTAATTCTTGTTTGGATCCCTGGACATGTTGGCATAGTGGGAAATGATGTTGCGGATTCTTTGGCAAAACAAGGAGCGTCCAACCCTATTGTTCCCCTCGTAAACCATATTCC
Source organism: Limnephilus lunatus (assembly GCA_917563855.2). Classification (NCBI taxonomy): domain Eukaryota; kingdom Metazoa; phylum Arthropoda; class Insecta; order Trichoptera; family Limnephilidae; genus Limnephilus; species Limnephilus lunatus. Next base: position 36,261,009 of record OU830604.1, read on the forward strand.
CCTATCTGATATTTTTTCCATCATCAAAGATAGATCCTGCAATGTTTGGACAGAGTATTGGAACATTGTTAGTCAATCCAAGCTCGCTACGCCTCAATACAAAGGACTATCACATCAAAACCGTGGTTTCAAAAATTCCCCCATTTTTCCAAAAAAAAAATTTCCTCACTTATTCTAATGAGAATCGGACATTGTTCCGTTCCTTCGCACCTTTTTTAAAATTCACATCCTTGACTCCCCAGATTGTACATTCTGTGGTCTAGATGTGGGCACTTTAGATCACATATTTTTTGGTTGTCCCTCTCTTCTATCAAGCGTTATCTAAAATTGCCTCCCCTCCATTCAACATTTCATCTCTTCTAAGTCTGAACTCGACTCCAATCTTCCATATAATTCTGAAATTTGTACATTTAAAGAAAATTAATATATAAATTCACCTTTCCTTTCTCTGTAATTTTAAATGATGGCCTAGAACAGAACTAATTGAAAAAAAATAATCAAAAGTTGCTCAAAATTGCAGGAAGGTATTGTTTAGGTTTGGTCTTGAAGATATAAAATTTTCAACTGCGGCGCTTTCTTTTTTGCATTCTATAATTAAAATGTTAATTTTTTAATAAAATAATTATTTTATTAAAAAATTACCATTTTAGAAAATACAAATAGATTTGCAACACCACCGACTGCAAATTTAACGTTAACGAGCTGAAGGTAACCTACCCCTGCAAATAAATTGAAAATGATAATCCACTTTATATGTTTCAGACGCCGTTGCCGCATGTTCCCTTCTATTGTGAATTGCTGCACCATTGACTGGTTTGTTAAGTGGCCCCCGGATGCCCTGCTCACTGTGGCCACCAGAGTCCTGGGGTCCATGGAGGAGGGAGCTGAGAATGTGCCCCTGCTGGCTGAAGTCTGTGTGCTCATGCATGAGGTGACATTAATATTTGTGAATCATGTTGTTTGAGTTTTGGGGTGTTGCTATTACTTATCCGAATATCAAATTACGATTTGGGGCACAATGTTTCTATAAAGCGACTGAATATCATTCAAGGCTATTTGTACCGATGCGGAAGAATTGATTCAACTGATAAGCAAATCCTTTCCTTATCGCTTTAACCCTTGGAATGCTAGCAAATCCTTAAAGAACTCTTTTGCTTGGGACTCACCACACTTGCTTCGATTTTATGTTATTTTGGATCTTAAAAAATGCTCCGAGCATACAAAAATAAATCTTATTTACTTGGTATGGAAATAATGCATCTTAATATTATTCTAGATTGTCATTTTGTCACTTGCAAACATTGGCTTTTTTCATCTGTGAAAAAGCAGGTTACGGATTTCGTGTCATAATATTTTTATTTATTTAAAGTCGTAGTAATTATTTACAGGAAATTCTCTTATGACTTATTTTTGTTGAGAAGTTTCAAAATAATTGAAAAAAATGTTTATTTCGCTGAAAGAATTTCTTTGTTATATTATATTTTTTTATAATGTTAGAGAGGAAAAAAACATTTCCCTGAATATAAAAAGCTATCTTAGGAAACTACATAGGATAGATATATTGGATTTTTATAAATACATAAACACATTATTTTTTTTATAAATACATAAACACATTATTTTTTTTATAAATACATAAACACATTATTTGGTAAGAAAAACAAGTAAGTTATTACAAAAATGGTGTCACTCTGGCCATACTCACATAGCTGGCACACGAAGGGTTAAATCTACATCCATAATGAACAAATAGTCTTATTGAAAATTTTTCTCGAGACACTACTGAAGATATAAATTAAAGAATTTTAACATAATTTTTTTGGTCCTATTTATGTGTACACAATACAGCAAAGACTCAAACCTTTAAACTACTTGTCACTTCCCGGACTGAGGATTAATACTGTAATTATTATTATTTATGAAAGTGTAATTCATGTTTATAACTTATTTGATTCCAGAGCACTGAGGTCATGACGGAGCGACTGTTTGTGGAGCTTCGTCGCTATTTTTATACCACTCCAAGCAGTTATCTGGGTCTTTTGAAACTGTATTGCGATATGCTGGATAAGAAACGTCAAGAGATTTTGAAAAGCAGGGCTCGTATTGCCAACGGATTGACGGTGAGTTTGGGCATTCAAATGTAATTTTTGGCTAATTTTGTGACTGAGAAGATATTGAAGGCTCCATTTAATTCAACTATTGAATATTCATGTCCACGCATGGCATTTGTTAGCCAAAGATTTTTGTAAAATTCGGGTTTTTGTGTTCATTTGGGCATTAAATCAACTGTAAAGGTTGTAAGTATTTTTTTTTCCATGTCTTGTTATTTTGTTTTCAGAAACTATACGAAACTTATGAAGTGGTCGGTGTTATGGAAAATCAAGTTAAGGCTATGGCGCCTGTGTTGGTGCAGAAAGCCTTGGAGGCCAAGGAGATGATGGGGAAGATGAAACTAGAAGAGGCAGCTGCTGACAAGGTGAAGCAAGGTGTCTTGGAAGATGAAGCCAGTGCTTTGGTAAGCATCATTATCATATTTTATGAGCCCTCGCTTTACATGGCAATCCGAAAGACCCTGAGGTGATAAATTTTCTCTTCAGAACACTGGATTTAATCCCGACTGGATAATAAGGGCCCGTGGAAAATGAGACATTCGACATTCTAGTCTTTTTCATTTTCATACAAGATTTTCATAGACATGAAAGTGTGAGAAGGAAGATTTTTATGGACAGCTTTTAGGACGATCGTTGGTGGCGTGGACACCATCTATCTCTTGGACTAGTATCTCTGTGTTTTCTCTTATAACAAATAAACAGCACATACCCGAAGGAACGTTCCAATACAGATAGTATAAAGATTATGTAATATATCAGTATGTATCTAAGTGTGATGCAATTTAGGGACATTGTTAGTGATGCAATTTATGGTTTAGTATAGACATCGCAGTCGGAGTTGAGACTGACAAAGAATTCACCTAAATGAATTACTTGCATACAGTGTGTTTCAAACTTTTAAATCAACATAAAAAGGGGAAAATCTCTCTGTTTGACCTGTATGTGTCTTATTCTTGTACCTATAGAATGAATTTAGTATAAATGAACTAGCTGTTAATTTACACACTTTACACTGAGTTTGCCAAACAAAAAGTGAAGCCCTATAAATGGTTTCATCCACCCTACAAAATTGTAACACCCACTCAATCAATAGACGCCCTCAGGGCCTAATACCTAATTACGTACAAATTAATTAACATTTAGTTTTTTCTAGTTTTGGTTTTGAAAGTAAAATAAAGATTGTATGATTTTTCATGGTTGATTTAGCCTATCGTGGTTCAACAGTTTCTTATTATTTTGTGCCCCCTGTTTAACTGCCGGTCTTGTTTACCTTATCCGCCAGGTTCAAGCAGCCGCAACCCAAGAGCTGGCAGACGATGCAGCCAGAGACTTGGAGTTGGCCATGCCGGCCATGAAGGCCGCACAAGATGCCTTGAAGAGCCTTAACAAAGCAGACATCAACGAACTGCGCGTCTTCCAAAAGCCACCGGCCATGGTGAAGTTTGTAATGGAGCCTGTGTGCCTACTTCTTGGTGCCAAGTATGTTTTTTTCTTAACTCTCGATAGGCCAAGATGAAAAACTAATGTCCGTAACCATGTAGGTCGGCCGACGACCCCATGCATTTTCTATTTATTTTGTGGGGATCTTGACCGCCTTCCCTCTCCCCTCCCCCGACTAAAAATATATTTCATGTTTTTATAACCTCCCAATGGCCGGAGAAGGATAGTAATTTTGGGTACTACCTTCGGCCCTAGTTGGCTGCGGAACAGTTAACCATTATCAGCCAAGCGATTCTATATCTTTTGTGGGATCGTTATGAGATAACGGACGTGATCTCCTGTCAGATTTGTGTGATTTATTTGCTTTCTCTATATACAGGGTACATTAAATTAATAAATAATCATGCATACTTGCAGGAATTCGTGTTTAAAGATATAAATTAAAATATGTGACAGTAAATATGTAAAAATCACACAAATCTGACAGAAAATCATGTCCGTTAACTCTTTAACGATCCCACAAAAGATATAGAATCGCTACGCAGATCCTGTCCAAAAATTAATGTCCCAAAGCCCTCTGCAGGGTGTGTTACAAAATAAATGTTTTAATTTTTAGCTTATTTAGTGTTACAAAATAAATGTTTTATTTTGTACGTATGCACTACAGCCCTCCACTTTCGCCAATTGGACACTTAGTTTTTGTGATGGCCGATTAGTGAAAGGTACTACATTGACTTAGTTCTTTCTTTACAGGACGGATTGGGATTCAGCTAAAAAAGTGCTTGGTGAATCTAACTTCCTGAAGAATCTTGAAGACTATGACAAAGATCACATCAAAGACGCTATGCTGAAAAAAATTAAGGTGTACATTGATCACAAGGACTTTGAGCCGGACATTGTGGTGAAAGTGTCTAAAGTTTGCCGCTCCATGTGCTTGTGGGTGAGGGCTGTCGATACGTACGCGAAAGTCTTCCGTATTGTGGAACCTAAAATACTGAAGTAAGTTGTTATATATTTGTGCTTATACCATAATACCAAAGTAGAGAGTACAGTAGGTATGGGGCCTTAATAGTGTCAAAAGTTGTTAATAAAATATTTTGGAGATTTACCAAAGCGATTTATGTTAAAACGATGGGTTGTCTTATCTACAAGTTTTATTTTTAAAGAAATGTAAAAATGCACCTGGGTTACGAATAACCTGTCAAAATTTGAATAACTCCTACTACCATATTTTTAAGTAGAAGATGTTGCCAATGTAATGATGGAGGACATTGCTAGGAGAGGAATTGAATCCCTGACGCATGGATGGAAACCATTTCAAACTCCAGGGCTCCAACAGTATTTTACACCAGTAGAGTGCCCTTAGACTACGCGCTACGGTTGGTTCGGATGGAAAATTCCACAAAGATGTCAAGTAGTAAGCAGTTGGGGCTTGTACTCACAAAAATGGGTGGTGCGCTAAAAATCTTGTGAAAATCTAAATATCCCTACATCAGGTAAAGAATACCATCAATTTTGAAGCTCATTCCGACCTGCTGGAATTATCCATAAGCGACCTGTATACTAAAGTTGTGCCTTCTCTATACGGCGGGACAAATAAATGTATTGTGTCTTCACTTTCAGGTATTTCCTTCTCGCCAAAGATTTCAGAGGCATTGACGAGCACTGCTCATTTTTCGGAGAAATTTTTATATAACGGTCTACATTCACACTCTGCGTGTATAGACAATTTCGACTCGATTGAATTTAACTTAAAATTTTTCATAGTATTACTGTTACATATTTGCTTTGATTTTTTTGTTTTTGGTGGTCCTATTGATTGATAAGTATTTTTTTTAGATGCACCGGAAATTAGGGAGTGCATAACTCCAATGCTCCCAGTACTACCTGCCACTGGTAGTAAGGCATACAACTAAAAGACCGTTATCAATTGACGAAATGTTAATATTTTCCTATGTTTCCAGGCAGAAGGAGGCAGAACAGCAAATGGCCGCCGTGATGGCCGTTCTGAGAGCCAAGCAGGCGCAGTTGGCCGCAGTAGAGGCCATGCTGGCCACCATGCAGGAGTCGCTGCAGAAGATGCTGGCCGAATCCGCCGCGCTGCAGGCCGACCTCGACCTGGCTGAGGCACGCCTGTCAAGGGCCGGCAAGCTGACACAAGCGCTGGCAGATGAGCAGACGCGGTGGGAAGACTCTGTCAAGGTGCTAAATCAAACTCTTATTATAACTCTTGTTTGCATGTTTCAAATTCCATCACGTTTGATGACTATAAAATTGAAGGTACTTCCCAATTTGACAATTTCAATGGCCTATGCCTTCGGTAGCACCCCGTTTTCCCTCAAGCTTCTTTAATTGGACAAAACTTTGTTATGCTTGCTGTTTTTACAATCTTTTTTTTTATGTAGGTATTATAAATTAAACATTTCTTCATCATTAATCATATTGTTTATTAGCAAACTTGATAGAAAATTATAAAAAAAATGTTTTAAAAAAAAAGCCAACCTATTTAAAAAATATATATATTTTTTATATATATATTTTTAAATTTTAAGTGTTTTATAGATGCAGGTTGTACCTGAAGGATTTAGGAGAGATATTACATAACAGCACGTACCTGCAGGATTTTAAAGTAAAAAATTTTGAAGTAAAAAATATTCATGTCATTTTGCCGTGTGATGATATTATTTTTCTATTAAAAACAAAAAAATATATTTTTCAACCACATGTCGCTACTCATCCCATCCATGTTTCCTGTGTTACTGTGCTGTAAGAACGAGACGGAGTGCTTATCTTAACCTGCCACTATTTTGTAACAGACCACTCAGTGGCGAGTTGTTTTTAAAAAAACAAACTTTTTCTATTTATTTAACAAAATTCTACATTAAAATTATTTCCATTTCAAAACTACTAGAATTTTATTCGAATTTTAATAGAATTCATTAATCCCTTTCTATTTTAGAATTTAACCATTGAGTTGGATTGCACAATGGGGAACATAATTGTTGGATCTGGGTGTGTGGCTTACTTTGGTGCATTTCCGACCAACTACCGACAAGAGCTACTTGAAAAGTGGATTGACAAGTGCAATGAGCTAGGAATTCTGATTTCTCAAAGTTTCAGGTAGATTTTTTTTGTAAAGCAGGTACCACACCTCGAAATCCTATATAATTATATAATCCTATAAATCCTTGAAAGAGAGCTCCCAAGTGCTTTTGAATGAATGTCTCCGTACAAAACTTACCTAAATCATACCCTATTTAACTTATTCCTTATGAGGATGAGGATGAGGATGCTCTTCTAAGGATGAGGCTCTAATGAGGATGAGGATGAGGATGCTCTATGAGGATGCTCTACTAAGCAATGCAAAATCATGTGATTTTGGTTTGGAATAAGATCGCTTACAAATATTTTAGATGCTTTGATTAAATACTGCGAGTAGAACAAATATATATCTTTTAAATAATTGAGTCCTTTCAGACCCATGCAAAATGAATTAAAATTCAAAATCTCCTACTTATGAACCCCTTCTCGGTTATGGTTTTTTTGAATAATGTGGAAAATTAAATTTTTTCGAAAATTTTCTTGAAACATTTAAATATATGTACCTGAGCTTTGCAAAATAAAATAAAACATGCTTTTGGGGAATTTTATTCATGAATAAATCAAAACTGGCGGCTGGTATTAAACAGGGATATAAATCTTATCGCCATCTACATAAGAAATGTTATTATTAGCAGCCTGATCCCAAATTTTACACCACAGCATGAAGTGCTTTTGATTTGAAATTAGGATCACTTAGAAATATTTTAAATGCTTTAATTAAATACTACGATTAGAACACATCTTGGCCTTTAACCTTTTCCCCGCGTTGAACTACTCCGTTTGTTCAATACCCATACGCGGTACATGTTTTCAAATACCTATCCATCCAATTTTATGTCAATTACAGCATATTATGGCATGATTTATCATACTATATAAACAGATGAGATTATTATCTACAATTTGAAACCAAATCGTCGTCTGTAAACACTCCTAGATGTTTATAAAAACAAAAACATTAAATTCCATACAAAAACATACCCATGTTATCTTAAAGGCGGCGCCATTTCCCCGCGTGCTTGTACTCAGGACACTGCGTTGATAGACACAAGTGGTACCTCAATCACTTATTATTATTAATTCGAATAAACAAGTTCTAAAACTCAACACTTAAAAATAACACGAGACGAATAGATTTTGTCATATAATAAATATTGTTTTAATTATCTAAGCACTTAAGAGGAGTTTACGCCGGTCACAATTTTTTTGAGGTATGGTATATTTTAAAACAGGGTTCGATACATAACGACACACCGCATTCTTTACACATGTATCTCGTTAACTGCATTTTATTATTTGTAAGTCGGCATACACGACATCGTCTGCGCGGTTTATTTGATTTGTCGGTTGCTGGAATCAATCCTGCCATATGCTTAGTGGCATGTTTAGGCAGAATCCGAAATGGACTGAGGTGGGCTGATGTTGTAGGCTGTGGTATTTGTGTAACTTGTGGTTTATATTTCTCAACAAGTTGCATTATAACCGCCAATTGAAAATCTGCTAACGGCTTTTTTATACCTGTCACTTGGGTGTGCAAAATAAGTGCATTCAATAAATACAGGTCAATTATGTGAAAAAAGACTTTTTTATACCACTTTATCGTCTTTCGCATACATGATAAACTGCTCAGCATCATGTCGCCTTTGTCAACAGTTCCCATAGATTTATTGTAATCGATTATACAGGCGGGCTTGTGAATGGGTTGTTTAGTTCGGTGATTTATTTTCCCTGTTTCTTTAAATATGTCATCGTGCAAGGTAGTTAGCATGTGAACATCCCTTTTATCACACCATTTTAATGCTAAAAGGGGACCGCGGCTTTTTGACTCAAATTCACCTTTTTTCAGATTTTTAAATTTGGGCATTTCCTTACGGTTTTTTTTTACTGTCCCACAGGCATTCGTTTTTTCCGAATGCAAAAACTGGAATAACTTTGGGCTTGTGTACCAATTGTCACACCACAAATTGTGCCCCTTGCCAAAATAATCATTTATAAGTGTGGTTACAACAGCGCCGGTTATTCCCAAGTTCTGCTCATCCGTTATTTCCGTGCCTTCTCCACAGTAAATTATAAAATCAAGAATGTATCCAGTTTTCACATCACACAAAACAAACATTTTGATTCCAAAGCGGTGTCGTTTCGATGGAATATACTGTTTAAAAATAAGCCTACCCTTGAAAACAATCATGCTTTCATCTATGCATAGATCTTCATAAGGTATTACAGACTGTTTGAATAGTGTTCGGGTGTGATTTAAAACTAACCTTATTTTATAAAGACGATCTGTAGACGGCGAATTTGAGTCACAGAAATGTAAATTTTGCAATAACAGTTGATATCGATCTCTACTCATGATCTGGCCAAAAATAGGCGAACTAAGAAATATATTTGTACTCCAATACTCTTCAATAGTCAAGTGTTGGTTTCTTGTCATTAGCATGGTTATTGCAATAAATAAATACATTTCTTCAATATTTGTGTCCTTCCATTTATGAATTCTTGAATTCGCACCAAATTCCTTTGTATTGAGAACAAAGCTATGGTAGTTATGTATTTCTCTTACAATTTCATTCATAATGGAGCGATTCAAAAAATGTTCAAAAAAATCACTTTCTGTTGAGTTTTCGTTAAATTGTACAGAAATGCCGGATTGAAAATCATCAAATTCGTGTACTATTGGAATATGAGGTCCTGACACCCAGGAGTGTAGCACTTCTTCCCGTACAGACTCATCAGCTTGAGTTTCTGCTTCTTCCCGTACAGACTCATCAGCTTGAGTTTCTGCATCTGAAATTTCCGAAGGTACAAATTCATCCTCGGACATTTCATAATCAGAATCCAACATCTGCAGTATATTTTCAATTTCATCATCTTCCAAAATATGGGCCATTTTTATTCTTAAAGTTAATTTCAAACACTAAAAACTTATTGTGAACGTTTCCTAATAACTTTGAAACAGTACGAAAAAGAACACGAAAATAAACACGCACTTTTGTAACTAATTTATAACCAAAATAGACATGTTATAAAATTCTGATGACACTTAAATTAATAAAATTTTTATGTAAAGTCAAAATCACAGTTTCACAATACAAACAAACGTTTAGAATACGCGAGATCTCTACAATAAATGTTATCGACGCTTGTCCACTATGATCAATCGGAAACGCATGCGCAAAGAGCGAATGACTACTAGCGCCATCTGTTGACTAAATTATGAACTATGGCACTCAAACGCACGACGACACATTCACTTGATTATCGATGTTCTTTACGAAATACAATTTTATTTTCGAAATATGCCTGAAGATGTCAGCATCGTGATAGTTACACGAATGTCCTAGTGAGCGGGAAAAAAAACTGTTACATAGGAGCGCTGTGATATCGGCAGTCGAAGTTGGCGTAACAAGGTCTGATACGGGCGCGTGTGAGGCATGGATTTTTGCCGTATCAACTGTTGTTACGATCGCGTGGAAAAGGTTAATGGAGTATTTTATTATATAGGGGAGAGTAGGGTATATCGTACCACTTTGCTCTTAACTCTCAATACAGTACGATGGAAATGGATTAGAGAAGTGGAATTAGGTTCAAATGAAATCCTGTTTTATTAAGTACCATGTATATTTAAATCATATTTTTCATGCATCTGTAAAGTTTTCAAATGAAAGGTTTTATAAAAAATGATTTTTGGTACGATTTGGCCAACCGGTATGGTAAATCGTACAACCGGTACATAAATCGTACCTAGAACATTATGTATGTCAATTTACATTAAAGAAAATATGGTCATTTTTGAGGCATGCATGCGTCGAAAATGTCTGGGTTATTGGTGCAAGCTTCATGCACCCATTTATGGCATCGAACACACTGGATCCAGTCTCCTTTGGGTCCGGCTTTGTCAAAATAATTTTCAAAACATAGATGGTACACGTTTTCTTCATCATCATCATCATTATCCGTGTCCGAATCATCCAAAACGACAATAGTATCAGCATCTTCACTATCGCTACTACTGCAATTTCTAGGCTTCTTTCGTCGACTACACTTCTTACCCTTATTGGGTTGTTTGTCTTTTTTTTAATGATCTTTTTTGTCCTTTTCTCAATTTTTAACTCGGGAATTTTGACAGTTGAGCGTCTATCAGCAGCAACTTCTAAATCATTGGTGGCGTTTCATAAAACTGTAAAACCACGATTTTCCTGCCATTTTTTTGGTTTTGCTGAAAGTATGTGGAATACAATTCTTCTCAGCAACTTGGTAAGCTAATCGACGAATATCACTTATGGTTAAACCAAACAAATGAGCCTCAAGTTTTAACAAATGCTCTACAAGTATACTTTCGAGCTGATTTTGAAAAATCGTTGGTCTTCCCCTTTGTAAAACCAAGTTATTTGCAAATATATTCCTGTTTTGCATATGTCTTCTTAATGTAGGTTTAGAAACTTTGAACACTCGTGAAGCCTCGTTTGGTCCCATTACGTTGTTCTTGATGGCCGAAATCGCTGCTTCCAAATCTGCATTAGACCACTGATAATACTTTCTTTTCAACGTTATCTAAAATTAAAAAAAAAAAAAACTAGAAAACAAGAAAACAACGTATGGTAAATCGTACCGGTACGATTTATCAAACCACTGGCGGAACGATTTAGCGAACTCTGAGTTTCTACGAAATAATGACTGCAGAACATGTAACAATACACTTGACAAATGTGATTTTGTAATAGCAAATTAAAGAATATAAACATTTTAGCTGAAGTTAATTTGAGAAAAAACAAACATACCTTTGAACACGATATCACCTTAAGTAGGACCCAAAAAAATTTGATCAAGATTGTGAAAAAGCATAAAAACTGTACTGCAAACAGACGCACGATCCAACACTAATTAAAAATGACGGGACAACTATGACACTTCAAAGGGTTCACGGAGTGTTGTCAGGCTTAATAAAAAGTGACCAGTAGCGGAAATAATCAGGTGGTACGATTTATCGACCGGTACGATATACCCTACTCTCCCCTATCTTTTTAGACACCCAGAAAATAAAACATCAAACATTATATATGTATAGTTTGAACTTCACAAATAAAATAAAACACGCTTTTTGACTATGTTTTTTTTCTTGCTTAAATCTAAACTGGCGACCGAAATGGGGCATCGCCTTAATATTACATGCTTCAATTTAGAAGTGCAATATTATAAATGACTCGTCAATCAAATTTTCAAGTAGTATTTTTCAATAAACATTTGGAATAATGTGTAATGAATTTTAAATAATATTTTTTTTCTACAGCATGACTTCAGTTCTATCTGACGCCTACACAGTCAGATGTTGGAATACAAATGGATTGCCCCGGGATAATGTATCAGTTGAAAATGGAATTTTGGTCACTAAAGCTGGAAGATGGCCCCTCATGATTGACCCACAAGAACAGGTTATCTTTTCTTTAAAAGCTGAAGAGCCTTAAAATTAGCTGCCTAAAATCCAATAAATATTGTAATCATGAAAATAATTATTTATTTATAATAAATGATTGATATTATTTTGTGTTCTAGGCAAACCGATGGATCCGTAATATGGAGAGAGACAACCAGTTGCAGATTGTGAAGTTGACTGACGGCAACTACATGCGGGTAATGGAGAACAGTATCCGACTTGGGCGGCCCGTGCTACTAGAAGAAATAGCAGAGACACTCGACCCTACACTCGCGCCTATTCTGCAGAAAAGCACATTTGTTCAGGTGACTAATACCTCATTATCATTATGTTAATCATATTAAACAAATCGCAAATAAACTCCTCAAAACAATACACATTTTCCTAAACATAAGAAACATATATAATATAAAACAAATGAAAACAATATATTTTGCACTTTGTCAGTCAATAATAGAATATGGATTAATTATCTGGGGAGGAGCAACAAACTCAGCTATCGATCACTTAGAAATCGCGCAGAAAACGATCTTAAAGGTAATACTTAAAAAACATAGACTGACTGACACAAACCAAATATTCAACAGTTGTGACGTACTAGATATACGCCAATTATATGTTAAAACACTGCTAAACTACATTTTTGACCAGAAAAACAAATTTCAACAATCTCAAAATATCACTAACAGACCAGTTAGACAATCGTACAAAAACAACCTAAAAACTCCGACGGTAAATACAAGCTTTGGAAAAAGGCACTATAAATATCATGCTATAAAAGCATTCAATAGTCTTACCCTTGAAAATAAAATGGAAGAAAACAAAAATAATTTCGTACTCAAAATTACAAAATGGATTAAAGAACAAAAAAGACAATATTACCAAAATTTCATTACAAAATAAAACACAACTACACGTAACACTCAAAACTAATATTAAATACACATCACTCACAAACACACAACACATAATACATATATGTAATATATACCGATTTAAATTTTTTTTTTAGTCATAAAATAATTCATTTTATCCTATAATTTAAACTTAATTATAAATTTTAATTTTTAGTTTATTTTGTTTTTGTTTTATAAAATGGAGGCCTCAGCACAGGTGGGCTACCCAGTGAGGCCGACATTGTTGATTTTATTTTTGAAATGGAAGCTATTATGTCAAACAAATGAATAAATAATCTTAAACCCTTGTAGAGTCTTTTGAGAATGTCTCCTGCTGCTTCTCTCCAGATCTTTAGGCTAAAAGATGTGTTGTTGGCTTCCACACCATCCGACAACCGGTTTAGATCTGTGGCAGGATTATTATAAAGTATCCGTTTTGATGGTATTCCAGGGAGGACGTGTACTTATTCACTTGGGCGACACAGACATTGAGTATGATCCGAACTTCAAGCTCTATATAACTACTAAATTGGCGAACCCGCATTACCTGCCGGATATCTGCATCCAAGTTACCATAGTCAACTTCACAGTCACGCTGCTGGGACTTGAGGATCAGCTTTTGGCGTAAGTGTAAGCCTTGTAACACATTTTCGGAAAAGTTCAATATTTATAAAATAGATGACAAATATCTGTATTTTATTATTAACTAGCAGACCCGGCCACACATTTCTGTGGCTAATGAAACACAAAGCCATCTATTGATAATGCCATTACCCAACCTTTGTAACCAACGCCATCTGTTAATTTGCATACATATCAAATCCACACCGCCCGCTTGCCAGCCCGCTCCCTTTATACATATATTATATATTTCTACCAATTTACACAAAACCTTGACAAATTATATACCTAAACCTTCCTCATGAATCACTCTATCTATTGGTGAATACCGCATGAAAATACGTTGCGCAGTTTAAAAGATCTAAGCGTACAGACAGCGGGAGCAACATTGCTTTATACTATGTAAATAAATACTCTTAATAATATATAAGTAGAGTTTGGCAAACTAAAAATGCACTTTGCCCTTTGTGAACTGCTCAGCTTTGCCGAAGTTATTCGGAACTTTCATTCCTGAATGGTGATTGATGATTTTTTCCAGTACCAAAATCGTTTTCTGCATATCTACCGACAGGTGCTTTTTTGCCAGATTCTAGGTATAGGTATGTATACTATAATATTTGAGGGGGTATAAAAGCAAAACCGTCACTTTCCACGTTTTGTCCCTTTTGACTTATTGATTGAATACCTAGTATTCTATATAGCACTTCTACACCATAAAATCTTTAAACCAATGGCCTCTAAGCTGCACGAAAATGGCATTTAAAAAGATGGTCAAATGCATAACCGCTTCTCTTCCACTTTTGATGAAGTTCAAGCACCTCTTTCGAAATGCAGTACCTAATTCGCTAGCCTAATATGGCCACCGCGCTTCATTAAATATATTGCCCTGCTAATAATATCAATATCCTCTTTAAAATGGATATTAATGTTTTTCCTGTGCCTAAAAATAGTGCTAGAAAGCATGAATTTAAGTAAGATTAGTTGAAGCAGAATGTTTAAAACTGAAATATATTAGTCCCAAGAAGAGATTGTATGCACATCATCGACGATATCCTAAAAGCCATTCATAAAAATCAACTCAACAAAGTGGCATTTGAACACCCCCTTGAAAAGTCATTAAAAGTGATGGAAACAAAATTAAAAATACCCCATAATGTAACCTAACGTAATTTATTGAAACTTTTTTTTGTAATTTTTAATAACTTTTCAAATTAGAGATGAATTTGTACATTGTTGAGTTATCCAGTCACCGCCATAGTATATAATTTTAAATTCTCCTGTGGTTTTCCTTTGTATAATTTTTTCAATAATTGTTTCAATGTTTTAAACTATAATTTAAATTGTGGTTTTACAGTGAAGTTGTTCGGATAGAAAGGCCAGACTTGGAGGCCCAGAGGTCAGAATTGATTATGCGCATCAACAATGATAAAATGCAACTTTTGGCCATTGAAGATAAAATTCTGAGAATGTTATTTGCCTCTTCAGGGAACATTCTTGATGACGAAGAACTGATTGAAACTCTCAATGAAAGCAAAGTATGTTCATTTTTCTAGTATACACCATATTACCAATGTGACACACTACGAAACAATAAATTGACCGGTTCATGGCTAAGTTGACAATGCTCCTGGTTTCCACACAGGCGTTGTGGGCTCGATTCCTCTGCCAGCTGGATTCTTAGCATTTTCCGCATATAATGATGGTAGAAGGAGATATACAATTTTTTTTTTAATTAAAAATATTTCAGTGTAATACTTAGTTCTATGTAGAAGTTCCTATTACATCCTTCTTATTCTGGCAATTTAATTTAAGAATTTTAATGAAGCGCTGAAATAATTATGTATGGCCAATTAGAGCATATCTTTAATTCATCATTGCAAAAAAAATATATTAGTAATGCGAAACTTACTTTTTATTCTGTGCAAAACGAGGCATATTTATCATAAATTTTCCTATCTTACCGGATGAATTGCACTTTGGATGGCAGGTGGAAATACTGTCTTGTTGTTTTAATGGGAAGATCTGGAATTATTGATTCCTTTGGCACCAGTACCTAATGGTGGCCATGGGCTTAATGGTGCCTGGGAGTAGTAAAAACCTCAAGGGCACTGTGTTAGGTTTTTAGGTAATATCAGCGCCTCGGCTTCTTGACTCCTTGGCACCTTGGCACCTTGGCAAGACTCCGCCCAAAGCATACTGATCTATATAAAATATATATTAGTAATGCAAAACTAACTTTTTATTTTGTGCAAAACGAGGCATATTTATCATAAATTTTCCTAATTTACCGGATGAATTGCACTTTGGATGGCAGGTGGAAATACTGTCTTGTTGTTTTAATGGGAAGATCTGGAATTATTGATTCCTTTGGCACCAGTACCTAATGGTGGCCATGGGCCTAATGGTGCCTGGGAGTAGTAAAAACCTCAAGGGCACTGTGTTAGGTTTTTAGGTAATATCAGCGCCTCGGCTTCTTGACTCCTTGGCACCTTGGCACCTTGGCAAGACTCCGCCCAAAGCATACTGATCTATATAAAATATATATTAGTAATGCGAAACTAACTTTTTATTCTGTGCAAAACGAGGCATATTTATCATAAATTTTCCTATCTTACCGGATGAATTGCATCTTTGGATGGCAGGTGGAAATACTGTCTTGTTGTTTTAATGGGAAGATCGGGAATTATTGATTCCTTTGGCACCAGTACGCAATTGAAAAATCCAACAAAAAGTTCAAATATTCCAACACAATCAGGGCCGGCCATGGGCCTAATGGTGCCTGGGAGTAGTAAAAACCTCAAGGGCACTGTGTTAGGTTTTTAGGTAATATCAGCACCTCGGCTTCTTGACTCCTTGGCACCTTGGCACCTTGGCAAGACTCCGCCCAAAGCATACTGATCCAATTGCACCTGCACACGACCCGCTCTACTTACAATTGATATTTGCCATGAGAGAATGGGTTGTCTTTATGACTTTTTATTATCCTCAAAAGCTAAGATGTGGAATGAGCATCTATTGGCGATTAGCTTAAAAAAACAGAGTGCAATTCACTTGCGGTAGAAGTGAAACCTTCAGAAAACTAAAGTACATAGACAAGAGTTGGGAGGCTACAGTGCACCGCACAAAGAGGAGACCAATAGGCTACGAAGCACTGCATAAAGAGGAGACCGATTATACTACATATCTCATTCTCTCGCAGGCTAAATACTATTATAGATGTTTATGTTTGTTTCTTTTTAGTGTCGCTATTTTTCATTTCAACAAGTTTCAAATCACAATGTTGCTAAAGAAGTTCTCACTTCAAAAATACCCTCCTCGTAGCTCAAAGATGATAGGCTCTGAGGAAAGTCTCAGAGTTTCCTTTGTCAAAACAGCAGTCAACAATTTCAACAATTTTTGTCTGTAAATACTTTTTGATTTTAATTTATTTTTAACTTGATTCTAGGAAACATCAGCTGTGGTGGTGGCCCGCCTGCTTGACTCTGAGACAACAGAGAAGAGCATCTCTATAGCCAGGGAGAAATACCGGCCAATAGCGACAAGAGGAGCCATTTTGTACTTTGCTGTTTCTAAATTGAGCACCATCGATCCAATGTACCAGTTTTCACTGAAATATTTCCAGCTTGTAAGTTTCTTCACTAAAGCAATCTTTGGGGTGATAAGGGGTGGGGTCTTTGTATACCAGTTCCCTCAGTAAGTTTTTGTCCATGTTTTTTGCTGCTTCCTCTAGGATCTAGTCCATTTATGAGTACTTTGGATTGTCTCATTCTGTGTGTCGTCTCCATTCCTTTCAGTGCTGGGATTGACCAACCTTTCAATATATAGTTTAGTGTCGCAAGCTGCCATTCCTAAGGCTGGTTATATTTAATCTATTATATTTTTTTTATAATATTGTAGGTATTCAACAATGTCATTGAAACATCAGAAAAGTTCAAGGACTTTGATTTGCAAATAATAAATATGCTCAAAGCCATCACTTTGGCCGTGTACACAAATGTTTCTCGTGGCCTGTTTGAGAAACACAAATTGGTCTACAGTTTTCTGCTTAACATGGCTGTGTATCAACAGGCCGATTTGATACCTGAAAGTTACTGGATGTTCTTCTTGAGAGGTCCAGTGGGAAGTAAAGTGGTGAGTGATCAATATTTTGTGTTTGGTATTAAGGATGCTTGTGATCCTCTGCTTTTTTTCAAAGGTGTATGTAATGGTGTCAATATCCCTGTCCTAATGGTGGGTGGGACATTGGTGAAACATTTTGTTGGATATTGTATGTAGGTATACAGTCGATTCCGCTTAATTGACATGTGATATCATGACAACCGATGATATGGGACAAAACCCATGGAATATAAATCAAATAAAGAAACCAATATATTTCGGATAACTGGGACACTATATCGTTTAATTGGGACAAATTCCCATCTGTCAATGAATCTCCCAAAGTCGATGAAAAAAGTGTCTCAGAAAATGAAGGGCGGATGAATGGTAGACGTATGGCGTGGAAGAGAAAAGGAGATGCCAATTTTTTTAGTATTGGGTTTCAATTCATAATTAATTAATGATTTTACATTAAAAAAATAATATTTTAGAGGAGAGTGAAAAAACCAATTTCGAAGCGATAAAATGAAGGTGGCCCCCAAAATAATATTTATTTATATTAATAATGGTTTTAATGTACACAATAAATAAAAACAAATGGATGTCTCCCTTCGTGTTCCCGCTTAAGAATGTGTTTTTCACTCTCCTGTTTTTTTTTCATGTTGGATTGGCGCCCAGCGATGATATATTTTGTTGTGATGTACATAATTATTTGGTATAAAATGTTTGAGTCCCAATGTGAAAGAAGAATTGTATTGACATTTGTCACACGAGAACGGGTCGCTTCTTCGACTCGTTCTTGTGTTCAACAGCTCGGCTGTGAAATGATTTGCCGGCCTCTGTGTTTCCTCCTTCCTACAACATGGGTCTCTTCAAGACCAATATTCATTCTTTCCTGTCCTCAAAAAGACCCTTCACACAGCATCTCCGATGACAGGCCCTGAGGGAAATTATTTTCCTTAGTGCCTTCTGTGTGGAGTTAATGTAAAAAAAAAATTGTATTTCTTCTTCAGTCGGTTCTTCGTTGCTGAGGATCGTGATCCCTACTCCAATTTCCATGGTGGGCAAGGCTAGGTTTTGTTGTGCGTGGAGAACTTCAGACACCGACGTACCGGAAGCTAGTGATACATGGTCACTCCAGTACATTGGTGACCTTCCTCTGCTGCTTGTGCCTGCCACTTTGTCAGTGATTAGGAGTTTCTCCAAGTTGGAGTCTTCAGTTTGGCGAGCAGATACGTTGTAGGCAGATATCTAGTTCTTCAAGATTTTTAATTAATTTATTAATTTAAATTAATTTATTTCACTATGTTTTTTAAAGCATATTTATATTATAATTACTTAATCTGAATAATTGTTTGTTACTTAGGTGCCAGAAAAGAAACCACCTGTCCCTGGACTAACTGACACCATGTGGTTTGCTGCACAGCACCTAGATGAAACGTATCCCAATTTCAAGGGGTTGAAAGATAATTGTCTAAACATCATTAAAGTTAGCATCGGTACTTATGTTCAGGTAAATGATTTTAATAATCATATTACTCTGACAACAACCCAATTCTTGATAGTATGGAAAAATACTTCTTCTTTGTGTGCCCTATCAGGTCCCCCCGACGTTGGCGATCACTCTTGAAAATGTTTCTCTGTCTTGCACTGCCCGGAATAGCTCCTCCACCCTTCTAATTCCAGTCCACTCTCGTACATTTCGCAGCCAAGACATTTAATAATAATAATAATAATATTTGGACGATTTATATAGCGCCGTTTTTGTGAAAAATCACCTCAAGGGCGCTGTACAAACTTACCATACATGCCTAAAATCTAGAAAGACTACAAACTAGACAAACAATTAAAAACAACTTATGGCTAAAAATTGCATACACCGGTTCATTGATAACCGATACGAAAATATATGTAAGTACAATATTTTGACCAATGAACGCGATGCTGCCTAAAAATGAATTAATACAGGACCATACTTACCTGGGAGGTCGCTTGAAATTAACACTGTTTATTGTCTATTTAAAGAAATTTAGATAGAGTTCGCACGCAGAGGACATAATTGTGAACACATGTTGTTTCTACACATTTGTCTCCTACCAGGCCCTCGGCGACCTTCTATCTTGCCTTTCAATTTTAAATGGAGCAAGTGATACTTCTCCCCTCGAAGTATATGACCCAGATATGAAATTTTCTTGGTTTTTATTAATGTAAGCAGTTCCCTACCTGCTCTAGCCCGCCTGAGAATTTCTGTGTTGGTGATCGTGTCGGTTCATGGGACCTTGAGCATTCTCCGGTGAAGCCACATTTCAAAGACCTCTAACCTGTTCATGGTATTTATTTTCAAGGTCCATGTTTCACATCCATACAGCAAGACCGATCACACATAACATTCTAAAAGGAAAATACTAATCTGTAGAAATTCAAACTGAATTTGCTTGGGGTTATGAATGGTTAGAAGTAAAGTTTTGAGGTTGTGAATTCCAGTGTATCTGAATACTGTGTGAATTTTTAAGGTGGAAATAATATTATTCTAAAGAATTGAAAAGTTTATTCTTTAAAAGTATTTGTTTTACTTGATTGTGCCATGTCGTCCTCGGGTGTTCTTTTCTTTATCTACCATTCACTTTCATGAGAAATAGATTAATTTCTGCTCGTTATAAAAGTAATGATAATTTTTTCAGGAAATAAAAATCATTAGAGAGACAATGGTTCCATCGACTGTTGACTTTGATAGTCGTCTTGATCAATTTGAAAAATTGGTTCTTCTAAAAGCTCTCAAAAGTGAGGCCCTAGTGGGCGCAATCACTGAGTACGTCAGCTGCAACTTGGGAAGGGGATTCATAGAAAGCACTACTGTATCATTGAACAATCTGTAAGTACTTGCGAAAATTTTGTTATCCCGGAATTAAAAGATGCATCCTTATCCCAGTTCTGAAAAAAAAATCCTGAAATTGAAAGCACTAGTTCATGGCAAAGTTTTAAAAATGGTCAATAAACTCAGGATCTACTATAAATCACCAGTATTTACTTATAGCTCTCTAATAGTGAGCGCTTGCACCATGAAATTTGCACAGCTCTGAATTTTATTGCAAAAAAAAAAACAAGGAAAAAAGGAGTGTTGAAACTCAGGCATAATAAATTTCATAAATTGAATATTCTGAATTTTCTAGTTACAAGGATATGAGTAACCTGACGCCTCTCGTGTTCATTTTGAGCTCTGGCTCCGATCCATTTGGGGCTTTCCACAAGTTCGCAACGGAAATGGGATTTAGGGAGAGGGTGCAGTCCATATCCCTTGGACAAGGCCAGGGACCCATCGCTGAGAAGCTGATTGTTGAAGCTGTCCACAGGGGAGACTGGGTATTCTTGCAGGTGACTAATGAAGTCATATTCAGAACTCGTTTGAAATTGATTTGGGCATAACTATTTCTCAAGGTTTTGAAGCAAAAGCTGAAATATTACCAGATTGTAAATACATAGTAGGGAGAAATGTTACGTAGTTCAAACAAAGATATCAAACGTTAGTATATTATAGAAAGAGGTCAAAGGATATAATATGGCCAGGTCTGAAGAAATTTTATAATATAAAAATTACATATTCATCCTAATCCTTCTAATTATTTTTTTCAGAATTGCCACTTGGCTGCCTCTTGGATGTTATCCTTGGAACAGATAGTCCAGAGGCTAACGTCGGACTTGGTGCCACCCCACAATGATTTTCGGCTGTTTCTAAGCTCAATGCCTACAAGTGATTTTCCTGTTTCGGTGTTGCAAAACTCTGTGAAAGTAACCAACGAAGCGCCCAAGGGTCTGAGAGCAAATATCAAACGAGCTTTCGGGGAGATGAATGAAGAATGGTTTGAGGGACATCGTAAGACACCATTACTTTTTCATGCAATTCTGTAGCTGAGAGCTTCGTACTAAATTCTCTTTCTGCTACATGCTTTGTTTTTAAAGAAAACGGTAAAGACTACAACCTAGTTATCAGTGGCATTCCTTTAATCGCCTATTTATTTATTTATATATATATATATATATTGGATTAAATAGATAACATTAGTACATGGTTGACATTTGTTACATGAGAACGGGTTGTTTCTAGGACTCATTCATCAGTTCAGCAGCTCGGATGTGGAACAATCCCGGGAATCATTTATTGACTAACCAGCACAGCACCCCTGCCATAGGTCACCCCAAGCGGTTCGCTACGTTTGGTGACTTAGCAGGGGTGTCCGGATTCATGGAATGAGTTTTGTCTGGGTCTTGGCGGTTAATGCGTTTGCCCACCTATTGCATGGCGGGCCGGATCGGGAGAAACTGGTTGAGGGAGACCTAACCTCAACCTCTCCAGCCGGACTCTCTCGACCCATCGCCTTGCAGTTGAAGGGATGGTTTCATACGTCTGTCACTCATTGACCCACAGATTCCTACCCACCCCTCATAACTTTTCCTTCCCAGAATTTCCTCTCCCTAAAAAGACCCTCATCCAGCTTCCCCAAAGATGACAAAGACCCTGAGGGATTTTTTTTCCTCATGGCCCCCTGTGAGGAGCTGCTGTAATATATATATTTCTTCCTCTCCTCAAAAAGACCCTCCACATAGCATCAAAGATGAGGAAAATTAATTTCCTCGGGGCCTCTGACTTCTTGTATATAAAAAATAATATTTGTTTTTTGGTTTGTTTTTTCGTATTTTATGTGCTGCCATACCGTTCATCCAATTGCGATGAAATTTTGGTGATATATTGTGCACACCCCCGCGAAGGTTACAGGCTATATATAATGATAAGCTCTGGCATTATGAAATCCGCATAAATGAAAATGTGTGTATTTCATATATTTTAGCAGCAGGGAGGAAAGACAGGAGGGGAGGGGAATGGGGGGAGGTGGAGTTCGTGGTCAGGGTGAAGAGGAGGAGGAAGGTGGGAAAGGTGGAAGGGGACTCGGGAGGTGAACGAGGACGCACGGGAAAGGACATGCAGGGAGAATCAATTTATTTCTTTGAATGGCATTGCAACGCATGCCGGGTACCAACTATATAATATAAATATGACCTGTTTCAGCTCTACAACAATTTTGGCGAAATATGGTGTTTGGATTATGCATGTTCCATGCTGTCATTCAGGAAAGAAAGAAGTTTGGACCCCTCGGCTGGACGATCGTATACGAGTTTAGTGACAGTGATAGAGAATGTGCATTATCCAATCTGGAAATATTCTGTCAGAACTCTGTAATCCTCTGGGATGCCCTTCAATATATAACTGGTAAGAAAAGTAAACAAAACTTTCGTTCAGTTGGAGGAATTTTGAATGACCCATTGATTTCAGGACTTACTTAAAAAATTCTTGCAGGTGAAATTACTTACGGAGGAAGAGTAACAGATGTATGGGATCAACGTTGTTTGAAAACTATTTTGTATTATTTCTTTGCTCCTCACGTATTATCTCCTGATTATGTGTACTCCCAGTCGGGCGTATATTACTGTCCCAACTTTGAAAAAATTGCTGACTATCGACAATTTATTGAAGAATTGCCTATTTTGGAAGAGCCTGAAATATTTGGCATGCACGAGAATGCTAATATAGCTTTTCAGGTAAAGCCTTTCCATGATAGTGACTTTTTAACATTATTTTGTGATTGAAAAAAACCTTCGGACATGGTGTTATGCATGTTGGTAAGTTGTTTATCATATTTTATGTTTCCTTTCTAGACGGAGGAAATAAACCAGTTTATAAATAATATAATGAAGGGGCAAGCAGTTGGGTCTGGGGACAAGGGAGGTATATCACCTGATCAAATTGTTTGGAAACTATCAGAAGAAATGAAAAGAGATATTGTTAAACAAATTGATGTGGAGAAAATGTTACAGTCACATATGCAGGTACGTTTTGTTTTGTTCTGGTGTATAATAACACTTATTGATTTCTATCTTAGTTGTTGATTTTAAACCCTATAAGGTTTTGTCAGGATTGTGGCACTTCTTCCACAGGAATATGCGAGTATCAGACACTGATAAATCGCTACTGAGAGACCCATGCCGCCATTACCTCTTGAAACTTAAAAAAAATCCTGTTTTGTTCTTAGATCTGTAGCCCACGCATTGTTACAAAATGTCTGACACAAGTGGCAATGAGACCATAATACATATGTCCTAGACCTAGACAATCATTTTTATCAATTTTTTCGAAATGAAAGTCTTGACAACTTGAAATATAAGAACTTCGACTGGCGTCACTGACGAGTTTTCCAAAATGTCAGCAATGTGTGCGATTCACAATTATATTTAATACTATCTAGAAAATCTCCTATGTAATTTACAATGAGTAGGAGATTTTCAAATTACTGTCAGATTATTCATTCTACATGATACCTATATGTTTATAACAAATTCATATTAATTTCTTATAATTAAATTATAATATGTAAATGAAATCCTCAGCACGGGAAATCCCAGTGAGGATATCATTATCTTTAGATGTTTGTAAAGAAAGGAAAACAATAAATCATTATTATTATTATTATTATTCGTAATCTGGGAATATTTATCTTTCTTAAAAAAAACGTTTCTCTGCCAATGAACTCATTTTAATGACCTAACTCAGTTTGGTTCCAAAGCGTTTAAAATTGAAAATAAGTCTTCCTGATAACTAACCCCTGACATTGGGGTTAGATCTTACTAAGGGTGATTTTGAGTTTTTTCTCAATATAGTCGAGTTAGATGTACGGGATTCTTCTGAGATAAACATTATTAAGTATTACAAAACGGTCTGTATAATTCACCGAAGTCAAAATCTAAATAAATGACTCCGGTGTTAATTTTAAGTAATTTTTTTCAATTTCTACGATGGCCTTATCCCATCTGACCTAATTATTTATCTCATATTGCAGAAAGATTCAATGGGCAGAGTTTATTCTTTGACTACCGTCCTAGTTCAGGAAATTAATCGGTTTAATAAATTGCTGAAATTTATGCATAGCTCCCTGGGGGATCTACAAAAAGCTATCAAGGTAAGTCCAGAAGTAGAAGAACATATAGAAGTAAGAACAGATATGTACAGCCCTTCAAGAAAGTTTAGAAAAAACGGAGGTACTCTGCAATCATTTAAACAGCAACACAATGGTCCAAGTAAACATATTTCACCGAATTTAGTGGTACCCCCGCCCCTATTGTCCAATACCTACAGATTTTTTATGATAAACTTTATGTTACTTATTTTCAAACAAGCCATTTATTTTATGTTAAACCGAAATTAAATTGGATTTTGTACTTTCAGCAAATAAAATTTGACATAAAAATTATAAAATTAAATTATGTCGATTTACCTGTCCAACATAATATTGTCAGGTTCGGGAGTCTACCGTACTCATATCTCACATTCGAATCTATAATTTTGTATTAAAATCAGTACTATTATCGGAAAAAAATTATTCTGTTTTATGAAATTTCTGAACTTTCTTGGAGGAGTAGTTATTTTTGAGTTATATTTAAAATAGAAAATCGTGAAAGATAATTTTATACTTTTCTCATTTATTATAAAAAATTTATTATAAAAAATAACAATTTTACAAATTTAAGGGTTTTATCGTAATGTCTGATGATTTGGAGGATGTGTTCAGATCGTTCCTTAATAACCAAGTTCCCAAAATATGGACCGCGAAGGCCTATAATTCACTGAAGTCTCTGGGCAGTTGGGTGCATGATTTAATTCTCAGAATTAATTTTGTTGATGTAAGCATTTTCTTATTTTAAAATTTTATTTTTTTACCAATTTTGACAATATCACTAATTATTTACAAACATTATCTTTTTTACCCAATGATGTTATTGTAAGGTCTATCAAACTTAACTGGCAAACTCTCAGTTTTTTTTTTGAGATTTTTATTTTTTGCTCGGTGAACGATCAAAGATTATATTCACCGGCTGCGCCTACTTCCAACCAGTGTCAGATTTACCATTAACTGAAACAATCCTACATACAAGTTAGTCTGCAAAGGAGGAGATCCTACAAAGGTGGAGATACTACATACAAGTTATTCTGCAAACATGAAGCCCCTGGACTGCACTGGACCCCTCCATGAAGTAGCTTGTAGGCTAAGTTGAAGGTATTTTAGGGAAACTAGACTAGAAACCATTCTTAGGATTTTCAAGATTTCTATTTTTTTAAAAAGATCTATTTGAATTTCGATATAGTTTTCCTGAGTAAATGAGAATGCAACTCTTGCAAGTGAAAATTAATCCACTTCCCGACATCCCGTGATCTATGACCTATGACAATGCATTCTTCAACTTTTGGTGGCACTCACGCGCACACACACTTTTCTCTGAAATCGGATGAATGGTCATGCCATTCAAAGCTTAAGACCGTGAAGAAAATTCGAAACTATTTCACTACATAACCGGTCAGTGGCTGAGTGGGCATAGCGTTTGGGTCCCACGGATCCTCGGCTGGCTAAATCCTTAGTCACGACACAAACAACATTTTCCGCTTACGTGGTGGTAGTAGGAGATTTTCAAACATTGTTGGGTTATTCGTAACCCGGGAATGTTTGTCTAAAAATAAAAAACGAGTGTGCTTTAGACCACACGACTGAAGTAAAACTTCACTATAAAATAAGAGAGAAAGAAAATGTGCGCGCCCACTGCTCTCTCTTGCTTTTACAGTGTGATACAGACAATAGGCCTGCACTGTGTCTTAGATATACGAAATGGCTGTGAGAGAAAGAGAGAAAGAAAATATGTGCTCGCACCTCTCTCTCTTGCCCCTACAGTAAATATGAAACGTAACTCTCTCTCTTTCTATCTTCACTAACTTATATCTCCCTCTCAACTTCCTTTCGCCTCGCCCGATCACATTTTTTGTAACGCTCTCGTCACGCATTCACTAGCTTACTCCCCAAGTCAAGCGTGCGTAAAAAAGTTTTACTTCAAAAAAATAATAATAACAATAGATGTATTATAGTAAAAAAACACTACGCTACTAAGTTACTAGAAAGTAGTAAAATTTTCACCATTAGAGAGCTAATGTATCATTTTAGCCAATACAGATGAAATCATAATTCATTTTATGCATCATCATACATATTATTTTCTCTCCGCAGCATTGGATGGAGTTTGGAGCGCCTCCTAGTAGTTGGATTTCTGGCCTATTCTTTCCTCAGGGCCTTCTAACAGGCACTTTGCAAGCATTCTCTCGTCGCTACGGAGTGTCCATTAACCAGTTGATGTATGATTTCACACCGTTACCATTCTATATATCCCAAGATGATGTAAAGATTGCATATGGAAGTAAAAATGTAAGTACGAAAACAAACTTTCTGTGAAGGTAGAATATCTATTCCATGCATTTTACCAAACACCCTATAATATTAATAAATCATCCAACTCCAATAAAATGTTGACAAAATCAAATACCTACACTAATTGAATTTGTTTATAATTCTTCAAGATTGTTTATCTCAAATGTCTGGTCCAAGAAGATCTCAGATCTCATTAATGAAAAATTTATAAAAAAACTAGCTGGTTCCCGGCATGCGCTGCTACACCATTTAATTAAGAAATTGTTTATCCCTGCGTGTCCTTTCCCATTCGTCCCTTTCCCCTTCCGCCTCCTGTTCATCCCCCCCCCCCCCCCCCCTCCCGCATTCCAAACATTCAGTCCCGTTACATTTAGTTTTCTAACAGTTCGCGTACCACCTATTGCAATTTTTTTATACTAATTTCGTAATGCCATAGCTCTCGAGTAGTTTTATACAAACCTTGTCCTGACCATAACGAACACAAAAAAAAAAGAATTATCCAATTTGGTGCAGTCGTTCGGAAGTTATGCGTGTACATACATTTCGGCGAATCATTTTTATTTATATAGAAGATAGAAGGAGAAGAAGATAGAAAATAGAAGGAGATAGAAGATAGATATAGATGACTACCTCTATTAGATTTCTGTATAAAATGTTAAAACTAGATTTAAATAACTAAAATTTGCAACAACTGTTATAAATTATTTATAAATAAATATTTAAATGTCCTAATTAGCATATTAGCATATATGAAGGTATATATAAATTTTTATATGGCAAAAAGGTGAAATCCAAAAATCAGAAAAAACAAAATTATTTAGTATTTTGTTACATTTCAACCATTAATTAAGGACAGAGTTATTAGCAATTTTATTATTTTTTTTACGCTTGAGTAAATGTTTTTTTTAAATTTTTATAAGAAAAACTTTCTTTTTATACTTTATTGAAGGTTATTCCCATCAGTGAAATATATCATATTAGAATAAGTTAACAATAATAATCTAAACGAAAATATGAAAGAGAACAAGACACAGAAAAAGACAATGGTCGCAACTGGGACTCGAAACCAGACCTCTCCGCCTAACTATGGAGAAAAATAATTAGTTGATAATAATGGAATTCCAAAATTTGAAAATATGAGATTGACAATTATGACGTTTTGACAGAAGGTGGCAATAGCGAAATTGGTTAACGCACTCGTCCCGGTTAGACGGAGAGGTCTGGGTTCGAGTCCCAGTTGCGACCAATGTCTTTTTCTGTTTTTCTGTGTCTTGTTCTCTTTCATATTTTCGTTTAGATTATTATTGTTAACTTATTCTAATATCATATGTTTTTTTTAAATAATATTCACACAAAATTCATTAAAACGTTTGGAAGAAAACCAAGGCACACAACTCACACCGCTATGAGACGCTAGTGAGCATTCTGCAATCAGAATGAGTGGGAAATGTCAGAAGTTGGGGTTATTATTTATATTATAGGGTATTCGATTTAACCCAACTTTACTATTGCGTAACAAAAATGTATTGTAAGCAATTCTAACACTCATTATTTAATATTTTAGAAAGGTGCCGTAAAGGAAGTCTTTAATAATTTGGATTTACCAGAAAATGGCATTTATATTCACGGTCTATTTATAGACGCCGGAAGATGGGACATTCCGAACATGCACATGGTGGACTCTAATCCAGGTAAATTGGCATGCGTGATTGGGAATTCATGAATGCAAAATGAATAGTTTTGTCCCCCGATTGGCGGGTGCAGAGCTATAAGTGCCATGCCACGTCCGTCGATTGGCAGAGCTAATGGTGAACCTGTTAACCAAATGTGTACCCCATCCTGCACCCGAATCTGTAATTGAGCATTCGGTTCTGTAACCAAACATATACTCAAATGTAAACCTGAAAGAGTGTGGATTGAAATTTGTAGTTGCTGTAATGGGGGGGTTGTTGTATTGTGAGATTATTATATGATAATTGTAAATCAGTTTGTTTGAGGAAGGCGACAGAAAGGCACTCAAACAATGTCATGCACATATTCCATGAAAGAATTTTTTCAAAAAACAATAAAATTAGAAGTGTTAACATACTGTAAATTTTTCTGCAGGAGAGAGGAGCTCCCCCCTGCCTGTATACTGGCTGAGGCCCGTGACCAGCATGCCATTCCCAGACATGCGCTATGTGGCCCCCCTGTACAAGACGGCCGCCCGCGCTGGGGTGCTCTCCACCACGGGGCACAGCACCAATTTCGTCATTCCCTTTTTGGTGGCCGCCTCGCACCCGCAGGCCTACTGGATTCTGAGGGGCACGGCCCTCATCACGCAGAACACCGATTAGTGCCTTGCTGAACTACCCACTATTTTGACTGAATTGTACCCAAATAGAACTAGAGTATTTAGGTAAAAATAATAGGAGAGAAAACAGAAGACAAGCATCGAGGAAAACTCACTGCCAGATCAATCACATTGGAGTAAGTAGTAAATAAAACCTACTACAAAGATGAAAATGATTCCTATATTGATTTACATATTGGGGTGGATGTCAACTCGTGCAAACTTCAAAGCGACAATAATCACCAGCTAATCACATAGTTTTTTAGCTTTTTTTTAATAATTATTTTTACTGTTGTAGTCAGATTGCCTTATTTTCATTTAATTTTAATTTTATGTAAAAATTGAGGATTTCCATATATAACGATCATAACGTGTGTAAATTATAAATAAATAATACTTTCTACCGTGTTTATTTTCAAGAACAAATCCCAGAAAACTCATGTTATTGTTTGAAGTTATTTTGGCACTGGTAAAATTGTTGATGATTTTAATGACATCGGTCACATTTTACACCACAACCTTTTGGTTACAACAAGATAAAAAACTATCCACAGATTTTTATCAAATTTAGAACTTTCCATCATTTATAATATAGTCTGTCATATAAGAGTAGAAAATATTAAAAAAAAAAATAGAACTGCATTATTTGTAGGCTGTCAACTTAACTGTCAAATATTCCTTTAAAGTGCAATTACACTGAAAATATAGAACACTGTACACACATTAAAAAAACATTTTTGTTCTTAAAGAAAAAAACATAAAATCAAGAAGAAGCACTGTTGTTAAGGTACCCACTTAACGAAATAACTTTGATTAAATGGTGTTTTACAAAGTGATTGGCTTTCATTTAATTTAACATAAATTTGTATTTAACAGTAAGTAGAATGGAAGAATCACTAATGGTGAGTTTAGTTACGCTACTTTTAGATCTGAATGAGTTAAAATATATTCAGATCTAAAATTAGAGTCATGATCTAAAGCCCAGGCAATTCTAGGTACATAAGCTAGTATTAAATAAATGTGAGCAATTTCTAAACTGTGCTTTATGTTTTAAAACAATATGGTTATTCTTCTTAAGAGGCGGTTCTCCGAATTTCAACCGATTTCTTGCAAACCTCCCTTAAACATTTGAAGTTTTTAAGCTCTTAAAAAAATATATGTTATGCTTGAAGATAATAGATAGACATTTATCGCGCCGAAACGCAAATTATATAAAATTCCCTCGATAGAAAAAAATCACAAAGTGTGCTCCAAAAATGATTATAAACACGTTTGTTTCGGTTATTTTACAAGTTATATGTATGAAAAAATTCACGGCGTTTCTTTAAATAAAATTAAAGACAATTGTCGCGAGATTTTTGCTCTATTTTTAACGAATCGTGTTTTATTAAAGATTTTCATGATTTTTGCGTCAATTTTATCGCTGTAAATGTTAGCGCGCTCTTCTAACATTCGTAATTTCATATCTCTCCATCTTCTTCTTGAGCCTTAATGTTAACACAAAATTGCAAAGGTATAAAAATAATGTACCTATAAGTAGGTATTGCAATGAAATTTTTTTTTCACTTTTATGACTTTTTATTTTTTTTTATATACTTATATACAGCTTTACATTTTCATCATGAGTTTTTTTAGTATTGCCATTTGAACAACAGTGGCGCCCTCATATGTTTTCTACTCTTATTTCACAAACTGTATGCATTTATATTTATCCCTTAACATAGAAAGGATTGAAAAATTCAATTAAAAAAAATATGTGTTGTAATAGGTTTTCTACATTTGGCATTTTATACGAAATTTATTTGAAAAAATATCAAGAATAGGTTTTACTCTTCACTATTACTCTTATACTTACCCTTCACTTGACTGTCAATTGGTAGAAAATCCCCAGGACCCCCCCTTCCGGCAATATTTCTCTGCATTATGAGACGCGAAATATCGTACTTCTCTGGATGTCTCATCACATGTTATTGAAGTGTACGGATTTTTGTTGTTTTACTATCTACTTTTTCTTTATTCATCCGAACCATAACTTCTTCATTCGTGTCGTAACTCTGTCCATCCAACTTACTTTGAGTATTTTTATGTTGATCCACATCTCGAATGCCTCAAGTCGCTTTATCAGTTCTTTTGTAAGCATCCATGCTTCCATTCCATAAAATAATCATTCGTAATCCAAAAGGGTCTCCACACGGTACTGCCGCAGTACGTTCTGCCGCAGAACTGACTAAAAATCGTATGGTCTGTAGTCAAAACCGCCAGCCGTATTGTTATTATTCACCATTCATTTTATTTTAAATAATAAAGGCTGGTGTATAATAACAATACGGCTGGCGGTTTTGACTACAGACCATACGATTTTTAGCCAGTTCTGCGGCAGAACGTACCGCGGCAGTACCGTGTGGAGACCCTTTAAGACTGCAGAACATCTCTTTCATGCGGATAGATGTTGCACGAGCTTGCTCAATACGGCATTTGATTTCAGCCGAAGGATCCCATCTTTCATTTAAATTAAAGCCTAACTATATGAGAGAATATTATTTTGACCTACGCGTAAGGTAAGTAAGTAGGTTGTTTGTCAGAATCTCTGAATTTTTTTTGAATTTATAACGATTTAAAAAGGGCCACTGCATAAAACTTCCGAAAATTAATGAAAAGTGAAAAGTTAAAACCGAATATAGTTATCCGATAGATACCGTTGATAAATCAGTTAACGATTTCTCTAATAAAATGAACAGTAGTTCAACACGATACTAAAATAACGTTATAAAATACAGAGGACTTTGTAAATGAGCAATTTTAATTAATCTTAAAAGATACAAAATCAAGTTAAGGGTTAATTATGTGCGATGATATGCAATCTATTTGTTGGATATGTTTGTACATGCTACATAATATTAAAAAAGGGAAAATAAGAAAAATCTTTAAGTAGGTACTTTACCCGTGAACACAAATCAAATGACAACATAAATAAAAATTAAATCTCCGTCATCAATCACAGTAAAGTTGAAAATTGATATTTTCAAACAATATCGAAATAAATTGAGGTTTCGTATGAACGAAGAAAAATTTATACGAAGGTATTAATTTGCATTGTTTTTATGTGAAGTGGATACCATCAATGTACCAAGCCTCCATATACATAATTAATTTCCTCCTTGTACCTAGTAGCATGGGCGTAGCCATGTTTTGGTTTAGGGTGGGGCAAAAAATTAAAATCTAGAGTAGGTGCCGAAAAAAAGCAGGCTCCTAAAACATATACCTACATGCTTTAGGCTCTTTGAATGCAAATAATATGAACGGAAGATGAAAAAAATCCTATGAAATGCTGTAAATTTGAAAATGCGACTCGGTCGGCACTCCCAGAGGTCATGCATCGGCCTGCCAGGGTGGGGCAAACGCCCCACCGTGGCTACGCCCATGCCTAGTAGATATTTAGGGAACGGCTGCAGCGCCCTTTTCATACAAAACTTAATTTTTAAATACAATTTTTCATGATTTTAGGGGTAACTTTAGCAATTGATTTTTTTTTGCTTTGTTTAAGCCTCGATTGCATTCAGCGAGTTTACAAGCTACAAGCTACTAGCCGGCAAATTCACTATCTGCTAGTGAACTCACTCAGTGTAATCATATTACTAGGTAACTAGCAGATTTTACACTGAAGGAGTTTGCTAGCAGATAGTGAATTTGCCGCATAGGTTGTAAACTCGCTCAATGTAATCGAGGCGTTACTTATACGAGTAAGATATTTATTTATTTATTTGGAATTTCACTCCCGGCTGGGATTTTACACACATTATTTTTAAAACAAAGAACATCTAAATCTAAATGTGCATAACAAAATAAAAAAACAAAATCATAAACAAAACCAAAATAAAATCAAAATCAAAAGTTAAAAAAAACACAAAATAGTGTGTCTTATTTTATTGAAGTGGTCTGTGCAAGACATTGCTGATTTTTTAAATCGTGAATAAAAAGTTAAAAATAATTATAAGAATTAAAAATATCACTTTCCTCATTTTGAATTTTATATTACACTAGCTGGGTTACCCGGCTTCGCTCAGGACAACATTCGATAGTGTTCTGGAATGTTGCACATTAATGTCCCCGATTCCCTGTTCCTGATCATTCCACGACATACTCCGCCACTCCAGAATTGAAAAATTCAAAAAGTTAAATAAAGGTATTTGAAGCTGTTATGAATATGAAGTAATTTATTTTGATAAGGATTAAAACCAAGATACAAATAAAGAGCCTTTTCAAGCGGCGACATTTAATTAAATTTTTAAAATAAAAGAATACTTATTGTGGCATAACCATAATAGTTAGACATATGCTGTTGTGATTTTTTTGGTAAATAATGATGTGTTCTATAAAGTCGTAGTACATTATTTTATTCTATCATCAATAGTTTTCGCAGCGCACGCGATTTAAAGAATATTTTAAGTAATTTTTTTACACCCTGGGTTACATTATTGAAATTTTAGTAAGGATGCCTATTTTCTTTTAAAATATAATATGCCTATGTCACCCAGGGATAGTGTAGCTTCCCAACAGCGAAAGAATTTTTCAAATCGGTTCAGTAGTTTCGGAGCCTATTCGATGCAAACAAACAAACAAACAAATCTTACCTCTTTATATAGTGTAGTAGATTATTAATTACTTATCATTCCGATTAAAATATTATTTTGTGTTTAGATATGTAAAAAAAATTTTTTTTCATAAAATTAATTCTAAGAAATTTGCCGTTTGCCGAACCATCAGGGGGGGGGGGGGGTTCTAGACTTTTCGTGAGCTAGAGTTGTAAGATTTAAAAATACAACATTATATTGGTGTTGTAGACAAAACTTTTTTTTTTCAAAATTAAAAACAATGAAATTTTCAGATAAAGATAAAACATCAATAATTAAAGGTATCGAAGTTTTATATCCTTCCACTCTACCTCACTGAAAAGTCACGGACCCCACTGCTACGTACTTGTGCTTGTGGAACTATCATATCCCAACTGGAGCAAGTGACGAGCGCGAAGGGAAAATTAGCTATTTATTAATTACTAGCAGACCCGGCCACACGTTGCTGTGGCTAACGAAACACAACGTCATTATCCAACCTTTATAAAATCCACACCACCCTCTTGCCAGCTGCCGCTGCCCGCTGCCTGAATTGTATATTTGAATTTCTCGACTTTTCTCTACTATAATAAGCATGTACATATAAACCTTCCTCTTGAATCACTGTATCTATTAGTCAAAACCACTTGAAAATCCGTTGCGTTGTTTAAAAGATCTAAGCGCACATTCATTTTGAGCGACTTCATTTTATACTATGTAAAGATATATTTAATAATATTATTATTTAATCTATGAAAACAGTTTATTATAAATAAGTTCTGCTGTGTAATTATTATTACGCGTGACAGCTTTTTCGCCTTCTAAAGGCTATCAAACTAGGCTATCATTTATAATAAATATATAAAAGAAATAAAATAAAAATGATAACATTTTTTTTAAGTGAATGTGATTATAACTATACTTAAATAGACTGCGTAATAGGTATTTGGGTTGGGACGGGTAAGGGGAGGAGAGGGATAAGGGAAAGTTGCCTCGCAAGTAATATAAAAATATTAGGTACAATTAATTTAATCGTCATGAATATGTGTTATTCCGGTTATTCGCTCCTAGAATGTGTATAGAAAATAATGGAAATCTTTTAGTATTTGTTTAAATCTGAAATCTTTAAAACACATCAGTTTATCCGGCTAGTAGCCGAGTCTCAGTCAGATTTCCACCCTGGAGTCGCGAATTCATTTTTTTACATGAATACGTCACAAGAGTCCCAACTACTCCCGTCTGTAGCCAGTGAGACTATAGCATCCCCAATTAGTGTATGTTGTCAGGCTGAAGGAAGTGGGAGGAAAAGGAGACGGGGAAGAGGAAGGAGGGGAGGTACCTGGCTATTCAGATCTGGTCACCAAACACGGCTAAAGCCATTCAAAGAAACGTTTCAATTCTAAATGGTGGTCTTACACCAGGACCAGAGCGATACTGAAAGTATCTTCCATTCTGGAAACGTGCTGAAAATATACTATCCCATGTTATTTTAAATGAATTAATTGTGAAAAGACCGAAATTAATCAACTAACTTTTATTTGCCCACGCTGGGATTCGACCCCACGACCTTCGGATTGCGAGTCAAGAGCCTTACCCCTCGACCACGCCGGCCGTCAAATTCAATCCTCTATTAGCTAAGTCCTCTACACTGAAGGCTATAGGAAATTGGTTCAATAGAAATATTTATTACAAGTTCTGTGTCTTCAATGTGTACCATTTTGGCACCTCCCCCCCCCCCAACCCCCCCCCCCCCCTACCCCACCCCCTTTCTGAAGTAAAGGCCTTAGGAAATTTGTTAAAATATTTCTTTCGAGTCCTGTATCTTCAGTGTTTACCATTTTGGCAACTAGCCGGAGGCCTATAGTAGGTAATTTCGATATATACGTTCGATTTTCGTGTTTCCTCCGTCCTACAATATAGATCTCTCAATACCGATGTTAACAACCTCATTTTCTCAAAAATACCCTCAACACCGCATCCCCTAAAACGTCATAGGCCCTCAGGGAAAAAATATTGGGGGGGGGGTTAAAAAAAAACTTGTTCCTTGTAAACTTGTATCCATGCCAAAATTTGGCTTATTTCGGTATAATTATAATGTACCTATTATGAAAATAATAAAAAATAAAATAAAGTCTCAAAAACTGCTTAGGTATAGAGAAAATCTAAAACCAATTACTAGTACATTTATTATCAGCCCAAATGCACCCTTGCACCAAAAATGACATTTTCAACATATCATCCAATTCAATAATAAAATAAACTATACCAGAGAGAGTCCCAACTATTCCCAACCGTCTGGAGTCACTTGGACTATAGTATCTCCCAATTGAGGTGCTTGTGATGGTGGTGTGGAGGGGAAATAGATCTGACGAGAAAGATGGGGAAGTGTCTGGCTCTAAAGTCAATTCAACCAACGTTTGGTGGTCTTTCACCAGGGCTATAAAGTATAAAGTAATTACCACTCGGGAACGTGCCGCAAATTCCCCTATCTATGAACACTACATATTATTACCTAGTATTTTTTTTTAAATAACACAAATTAAACTTATTTGCGCAGGTAACCCGCGACCTCCGAATTCGTTGTCGATGGTATCTACCACTTGACCACGGAGG
The DNA here is from genome assembly GCA_917563855.2 of Limnephilus lunatus. Taxonomy (NCBI): domain Eukaryota; kingdom Metazoa; phylum Arthropoda; class Insecta; order Trichoptera; family Limnephilidae; genus Limnephilus; species Limnephilus lunatus. The sequence continues at coordinate 36,297,562 of OU830604.1, forward strand.
TCTATCATTGGTATAAGTGAAGAAACTTCCGTATGAAAATAAATACCTAGCCCATTTTTTTAATTCTGGAAAATCCTTTAGTGTGATAGATTGGTGGTAAGTAAAGGTAGGTAGGTACCTACTTACCTTGTTTCCAAATTTATTAAAGATTCATTATTTACTAAATCATCATTACATAGTATAAAATGAAGTCGCTCAAAATGTTTGTGCGCTTGGATCTTTTAAACTACGCAACGTATTTTCATGCGGTTTTCACCAATCGGTAGAGTCATTCAAGAGGAAGGTTTATATGTATAATACATGCTTATTATAGTAGAGAAAAGCCGAGAAATTTAAATATTCAATTAAGGCAGCGGGCAGCTGGCAAGCGGGCAGCTGGCAAGCGGGTGGTGTGGATTTTATAAAGGTTGGGTAATGGCGTTGTGTTTCGTTAGCCACAGCAACGTGTGGCCGGGTCTGCTAGTATTATATAAACGGATATCTCCTAAAAGCAGTAGAAGAAACAAATAATTTAGGGCACATCATCAACAGTAAAGCTGATGGACGATGATGACATCATCAACCAGCAAAGTCGAGCATATTCAGTGGATAGAGGTTTCGGCTTTGCAGCCTACTTGTACAGTAAGCGCCAAATTTAAATACCGACCTGAACTTAAGGCTCCGCATCCGAGCTCAAAACGAAGAAGATGAAGAGATATGAAATTACGAATGTTAGATGAGCGCGCTAATATTTGAAGCGATAAAATCGATGCGAAAATGTTTAATAAAACACGACTCGTTTAGGAATAGAGCAAAAATCCCGTGGAACGAACCTTAAGTATCATTTAAAGAAACATTGTGATTTTTTCACAACTATAACTAGTAAAATAACTGAAACAAACGTGTTTATAATAATTTTCGGAGCAACTTTGCGATTTTTTTCTATCGACGGAATTTTATATAATTTGCGTTTCGGCGTGGAACGCGTCTAGATATTATCTTCAAAAATAACATATATTTTTTTAAGAGCTTAAAAACTCAAATGTTTGTAAGAAGTCGGTAGAAATTCGGGTAGCCACTTTACTGAGTTTACAATTTTGACCGTAAGCGAAAAAGAAAGATGCGTAAAAACATATGTGCGACAGGAAAAGGCGTGGGTGGGGAGGCACACCACCTTTCGGACCTTAAAATCGCATTGCGACAATTTTTCTATCCACGTCGGGTCGGTAAGTTTATGTTATACTATAAAAGGGACGTTATTTCTTCAGTTTTATACAATGGAAATATGGGCAATCTTTAAGGCTCCGTTACCGGCCCCAAAAAGAAGAAGATTGAGAGATACGAAATTATGAATGTTAGAGGAGAGAGCTAACATTTACAACGCCAAAATCGATGCAAAAACTGAGAAAATCTTTAATAAAACACGACTCGTTTAAAATAGAGCAAAAATCTCTTTGGGGCTGTCTAAAACAGTATTTAATGAAACACTGTGAATTTTTTCATACATATAACTTTTTAAAATAAAGGAAACAGACTTGAAATTAAAAAAAATTGGAGCATACTTTGCGATTTTTTTCTATCGAGGGAATTTCATATAATTTGCGTTTCGGCATGGGGAATGTATAGATATTATCTTAAAAAATAACATATATTTTTTTAAGAGCTTAAAAACTTCAAATGTCTAAGTATTAACTGCAAGAAATCGGTAGAAATTCGGAGAGCGGCCTCTTAAGAAGAGCAGCATGGAAAGGCTTCGCGGGCCGAGTTCCTAGTTTTGAGGTCCCCGTAAGGCAGGCGGATGGCAAGATTAAGTTATAGGATACACAACTCCGGAAATGTCCTGATTGTAGAATCCGTCCAGATTCCAGTAGCGAAGAAAATTGGAGAAGTTAATAAAGAAAGTAAATTTCGAATAATAATTTCTTTTTTTTTTGTTTTTGCTTGAAGATACTTTCTCATATGTTTGTTTATACTAAGGCAAAGGGCACACGTCCGATTTTTCCGTCCGATAGTCTGACAGACACATCAGGTTGATTCCGATCCGACTATCGGATCAGAAGGCCGACTCGGAAAGGGTGTGGCCAATTTTTTTTACCGATCCCATTGTCTGAAGGTCCGCGGTGTCTAGTATTGCGTAGAATTGAAATACACGTCAGATTTTTTCTTCCGACTCGTCAGTATGTAAATGAGTATGGACACCTAACTAGTCATCACTGCAGTACATACCTATATAATAATATTATTTTTCAATTTATTACAAACAGATTTTTAATAGTTCTGCCAGGAAAGCTATTTCGTCTTCTGAAGGCATTATAAAATTTGGCTGTTACATGGTCTGTTCAGATAATTGGAAATAAAATCGGACATATTATATGCTCCGATATGTGGAATCGCACTAAGGCCCCACATTTCGGAATAAAATAAATAATTATTTTATTGTTTCCTAATTTTCAATTGTTATTTATTACTAGCTAGTACCCGGCATGCGTTGCAATGACACAAAGAGAAAAAGTTTTTGTGTTTTAATTCTGTTTGTTAAAGGTCTTTCGGATACCAAATATTTTTTGTACCCCACATCCAGTGTTCCCTTCCCGCATTCTTCTTCCAACTTCCCCGCCGTCCCACTTTCCTCGTCGCCCCTCCCGTATTCCTCGTCCACCTTCCCCGCCTTCCCCCTTCCTTCGTACGCCTCCCCCTTTCCGGATTCTCTCCCCCCTCCCTTCATCCTATCTGACGTTAAACTATGAATTATACACATTTTTCAAACAACTCACGCGCCACCTATTGTAAATTTTTTATACCAATTTCAGAACGCCAGAGCTCACCAGAATATAGCAATCTGCGTGCGCACAATATCTCACGAACGTTTGATCGCAATTGGATGAATGGTATAGGAAATAATTTCATAACGTCAAAGCTCGCCATTATGAACAGAAACCTTCGCAGGCATGTGGACAACAAATCACCAAAGTTTCATCGCTATGGGATTAATGGTTTAGGAACGCATAAGAGACAAACAAAAAAGATTTATTAACGCCAGAGTGGGCTTTTACATGAACATTTTACATTTGATTACTGTAGGTAAGCATAACATGATAAATGCAGTTGTAGTATGTAATTCTAAGAAAACAACTTATAGGTATGTAGACATATAATAAAATTTGGTGCAAATTAGCAAAATACTAATACGACGTTAAAAATATAATAGTTATATATATGTCTGAAGAAAGTAGTAAGTAAACAAAGCATAACGTAGAAAAGCAAGTGTGTGCATTTGTGCATATACGCTTACTACATTAATTAAGTATGTGTGTTACGAACCAACAAATCAGAATAAATATGAATGTAATTTACTCGTAAGGTGAAGAATATTTTAGCAGAAATTTTAAAAAATATTGATTATGCCAATAAAAAAAAAATTCAATTAAAAAAAAAAAAAAGAATAACTAAAGATTTGAAATGATAAGGCCTATAAAACAAAGTATAATGTACAAAATCTAGTTAATAGGTGTAAGCGTACAATTATTTGCATGTATTACCTACAGCAAATAAAAAAACAACAAAAATTATATAATTTACTGGGAAGGTTTAGAATGAGAGAAGATTTTATAAAAATACAAAAAATAATTAAAGTTAATTATTTGCAGATCAAATTGGAACTAGCTGCATTTTGAAACTTGTAAAATTATCAACATTAAATATATTTATAAGTTAGCAATTGAAAAGAAATGGAAGAATAGATAGTTTACGACGGTTTGATAATGTCTTCGGAAGGCGAAACAGCTGTAACGCTTAATAATAATTATACAGCACAGCTCGTTTATAAATAAACTGTTCTGTTATAAATAGAATATTATTGAATATATTGTAAGAAAAACAAAAAATAATAAGTTCTAAAAATTAAACTTGATAACAATAAATAAAGATATTTTCATTGTCGTATTATCCTAAAGTATGTTTAGGAAACACATAATATAGTGTGCGTGCGGGCTTCAACGACGGAACATTACAAAACTTATTTCGGGCCGAACTTTACGAGAGATGGGTCTAACTAACGCGAGGGGAGAGCGGGGAATGTCACGTGTTCAAAATAGGGATGGGAGAAGAATTGGTCCGAATTTTAATTTAGAAAAATATTATTTAAAGTGACGCTAATGAGATTTGATAATTGTTTTTTGAAGTGAAACTTCTTTAGCCTCGTTGTGATTTGGTATTAGGATGAAACGGAAATGACGCATCACAACACTTGCGAAGCATCAAACTGTGCTCATTAACCGCGTTGATTACATTGGTCGTTGGCTAATTGGTCGCTTGATCATGACCACACTTTCAAAGGCTCCTATTGGTTAAGATTGTTTTTGGTAAAGTTTCGCTTCTACCGCGTGTGAACCGCACTCGATTTTTTTATTATCTAATCAGCACTTGCCACTCCATTTCGAAAGTATTATTATTACAAATCACTAAGAAGGTTCAAACATTGCAAAAACGGGGCTTCTCAATTTCAAAATTAAGTAGGACTTATGTAAATTAATCAGACTAATTGTTCTGTGAACAGTTGAAATCACCTCCAATAAAAGTATCTTTGTATTTTTTTTCTTTTTTTAAAAATCAAAATCAATGTTTCCTCTGAAAATATAAGATTTATGTAAGTAGGCAGGTACTTGTATACCTACCTAATATAAATAGGTTAATTAATAAACACGATGATTTCACATCTACTTAATTAATAAACACGATGATTTCACATTTGAAAAAATAATCTTTACTGAACCAATAAAACAGCCTCCATCTTAAATCGGAACCGGAACGTAACAAACAAAATTACAGACACGTTAAATTCCTAATGATAAGTCAAGACAGGACTTTGCTAAGCTCCGTCAAAAAACTCGGTTAAAGTGGTATTAATCATTCCGCCTATAGTTATCACAATACCTATGTACCTTGAATCTTAAAATAAATTGATGTTGATCTTGGTTGATTAATCTTCAAAATTAAAGTCTCTAAATAAATTCTCCATAAATCCTAATTCACTATCATTTTTTTAGTGTTGTACTTTATTTGTGTTGTAAATTGTAAGCCTTAGAATAAGAAATGATTTAGATTTATAAATAAATCGTGGAAGAATGATCCCTGATCACAACCCTACGTCTAGCTGCTTCCGGAATAATCCCAGCAGTCCGACGGAAAGCGTCCTCTGTAGTGACGCTCCGAATCGACGCCATACCCGACTCCTAGCGATCCGCGTGTGATAAAGACATATCATAAACCATCGAACGAAAAGTTTAAAAAAGTACCGCCGATAACAACCAAATTGTCCAAAAACAAGTAAAAAGTCTGACCATCGACTCTTAACTCGGCCGCTCCGCTTTACTTAGCCGCAACTATGTAGGTCGAGCAATCGGGAAGTTTTCCATTAATACCAGGCGGGTTTTATTACTATTTCCTCTTTTCAAAATTAGGAAGACGCGGTTTTCTTTTCGTATTCTGCGCATAGCTTGTAGATAATATTATGTAGCTCGTGCCGCGAGGGCGCGTGTTCGGATATTAGGGCAGACGGAACGCATGTCTGCAAATTTTGCACTGGTTGTTTGATATTATTTTGGAAACGCGAATATTCTGCCTACAACAAGATGTCTTCGTACCGCAGTGGCTACGTGAGTATAAATTCATATCTTGCATGCGTTTGTTGTACAAAACATTCATTTTGATACTTAATTGTCCCCGTGTCTAAATACTTAACTTACTGGGAACTGGGGTCGGCATTTTCATTGGGTATGTAAATATTGTGAATGGGCGACAAGCGTTCGCCGGAAGTGTTGTTGAAAAGAAAATAAAACAAAAAAATCTAGCACATAGCATAGATATAAATAATCTGTTTGGTCTTGAGGATATACGTGTATGTGTGTAGGTAGGTACCTACCTATCTATGTTTGTGTGCGTTTATAATAATTAATTGCATAACCATGTGAAAGTTTAATTATGATTTCCACCTGTGATTAATTCTACCATATTATTGTCGAAAAAATTCAGGTTCCTGTCATACGTTCAGATTACTGTTGCTAGGTACTAGAAATGTTAAATACAATATACCTTTCATCTGAATATTTTTCGTCTTGACGTGGGTTTCGAGCACGTTGAAGGTATTTCAACGTTTCAAATAAATAATTTGTACCGTAGGTACACCCGTTAGTATCTAATATTTTAATTTTTATAAGAAAAACTTTCTTTTTATACTTTTTTGAAGGTTATTCCCATCAGTGAAATATATCATATTAGAATAAGTTAACAATAATAATCTAAACGAAAATATGAAAGAGAGCAAGGCACAGAAAAACAGAAAAAGACAATGGTCGCAACTGGGAATATTAACTATTTTACTCCAGTTTATATTAATTTTATCTATTAATATATTACACAAAATCAAACTACAAATTTAATCTGACATGTCAATATGAATCACCAAAGCAAAACACTATGCTACATTTTTAAATTCTATCTATTTGAATTTCATTTTTGTTTTTTGATTGAATGAATGAAGTGGAACCTTGGAAGTGGAAATTAACTCAATTCCAATCCGATCGAGCTGAAACGCGGCAGTAGACTCGTTGTGGATGAGAATGCATTCTATATCCAGTAGTAGTAATCACGAACACACCGGTGTACAAAAACGTATTTCTCTGAATTTCGATGACATTTCAGCAGTCAACAAACGACATAAATGTCGATCTTGTACATATTAAGTTCTATATTTCTTTATATGGGTATGTTGAGTTTTAAAAGACGTTTGAAAATAGATATCGAATAGTAAAAAATAAAAAATTACTTCATTTTAGTTTTTTTTATTAGATACAGACGGTAATGAAAACGGGACACTTTAAATGTTCAATCATTATAAAAATTTGATAACTTTATTAACAATTACGAAATAGTTTTCAATAATAATTTGTGAAAATGCAGGGTGTCCGGGTATAAAGTACATTTTCTTCGAGGGGTGATTCTACAATATTTTACATGATGGTATTAGTAAAAAAGAAAAATAACTTTTTTTGAAATTCCAACTTTTAAGGGTACTTTTTTGGTAAAAAGATTAATCCGGCGTGTGCAGCCAACATTATTATTTTCCGCTGTTACGATACGGGCCACAATCGCGCCCGGCAAGCTCACAGCAAATTTATCGGGTAAATGTGTACCTCACACTGTGGATTTTTAATAGGTATGTCTTTTTGTACGGTAAAAAAAAGTTAGAATTTCAAAAAAGTTGTCAAGTTTTTTTTCTCCTACCATCATGTAGAATCATCTCCCGAAGTTATTGCACTTTACCCCCGGACACTGTACTGTAAACATTTAAAAAAATGTTAAAATGTAGACAGAACCAGTGGCGGCTAGTGACTTTTAAATCACATAAGTGCGAAGATTTTTTATTTTATTTCCTTTTTAAAGTAAATAAAAGAAAGTATTGTCATCAGGTTCAATATAATCTTAATCCACACATTCTTAGAACTGTGGCAAACAGATCATGACCATGAGCCGCCACCTTGACAGAAAACTTCATTTTTTTAAGTTTTCCATCAAAGGCAGTAAGTACAGTAATCAGCCTATAAGCCTTCAAAAAACAAAATAAAAAATACAATAAACTGACCTATCTATCATTAAAAAAATAACGAGGTCAATATATATATAGATATATATATATGTGTGTTATTAAATTTATGATAAATGCAAAAAAGGTAATTTTGTGGTAAGTCAATAAGTTGTGTGTCCTTCATTTTCGTTTGATATATGACTCAATATGTTTCACAAATTGGCCATCTTAGCAATTGTCCAATTTACTAAAAGTTTCCAGAGAAATGTAATTTTTGCAATAATTATCGTATTTAGGCCTAAAACAAAAGGATCATAAGGACAAGATGTATGTGCTTAATTTCCTTGTACGAACGAGTGCGACATTTTCAAAATTGGAACTGACGTATTTTATTTTCAGAAATCATATAGTATTAAAAATAATGTTTTCAAATCCAGACTAGCTATAAAGTAGTTTTTGAAGTGAAAACTTCTTGATTTGAAATTCGATGAAACGAAAAATAGAAAACCCATATATCTGTAGGATTTAGCCTGCGAGAGAATGAGATAGTATAATCAGTCTCCTCTTTATGCAGTGCTTCTTAGCCTATCGATCTCCTCTTTGTGCGGTGCTTCGTAGCCTCCCTACTCTTGTCTACTTAAGTTTTCTGAATGTTTCACTCCTACCGCATGTGAATTGCACACTCGGTTTTTTATTCTATACTTGAAATGTGTAATATTTTTTGATTCCGTGGTTCACAAGTTGTGAGCTACGAAGCACCGCACTGAAGGAGACCGATTATTCTATATCGTTCTCTCGCAGGTTAAATCCTACAGATGTATGTGTTTGTCTCTTTTGAGTGTCGCTTTTTCGTTTCATCGAGTTTCAAATCACAACTGTGCTTTGAAGTCAAGTACACACCTTGATTTTAACGGGTAACAACTTGTTTCTTTCTTACACGTAAATTGCGCTAACCTTCGCTTGGTAATGAATAATGAACGATGCGTGCTATGATGATCGTCGCAAACTCTTCGATCAAGTCAGCGAGTGAGTCACACATTATTGGGTGGTCAGTGGTTACTGGTCAATGATCAGACTTGGCATTAACACACGGGATATTCTCTCCCCACTGTTAGCATTTAAATAATAGTTGCCAGAAATAGTTTGATAACCTTTGAATTCCGGGTAACAAGTTGCCCGGTGCGTCTAAAAAGAGCCTAAGTGCACCGAACGCTGCCATTACCATGTCACCAGTGGTCCCAGCACGCCGTGTGCCGTGTGCCCAGGTGCTATTTAGGAACCCCAGATCTCTGCAGTATTGAGAAGCTTTTTACTTTGTGAAAATGAGGTAAAAGCAGCCAATGCTTCATAGACATAGTTTAAACATATTATTCTGTAAAGTACTCCAATTACTATGAATATTTTAGTGCGTGACTTTTATTAAATACTAGCGCAGACACCCTTGAAGAATGACAGGATATTATAATTGAACGATTTGTGAAGTTGAAAGTATTTATACAATATTATCCTCTCTCGGAAGATACTCTCCGTATCGCCCTGGTGTAAGACCACCATTCACAATTGAAACGTTCTTGAAATGGCATTAGCCGTGTTTGGTGACCAGATCTGAATAGCCAGGTACTTCCCCACCTTCCTCTTCCCTATCTCCTTCCCCTCCCCACCACCCTCAGCCTCACAACATACCCCAATTGGGGATGCCATAGTCTCACTGGCTTCAGACGGAAGCAGTTGGGACTCTTGTGCGGTATTCATATAAAAAAAAAAAAAAAATCCTCAGAACCACATTGCCTTTCAACAATGGTTTTTTACAATAAGTATATCTACAATTTGTATAAATTACTAGGTGGTCGCCGGCATGCGTTGCAATGCCATTCAAAATAAATTGATTCTCCATGAATGTCCTTTCATAATCCATTTCATAACGCCAGAGCTTACCATTATATATAGCCTGTATGTTATTCTGATATATTATATTACTGTAAAGTTTCATTGAAATCCATTTAGTAGTTTTCGCGTGAAAGAGTAACAACACACATCCATCCATACGAACTTTCGCATTTATAATATTATAAATTATAAAAGATACAGTGTTACAAAGGAACATAAAAATAACTTTTCCTCACAATAAAGCGAGAAGGCTCTCGTGTTTAAATAACACATAGGCATTGCCGTTTTCTTTATAATGTAACTATTTATATTTTTTTGTTGATAAATTAGAGAGATATCAGAAATGTATCTTTTCGAATGCACACGATAAACTTGAAAATTATCCGTCAAAAATTTAAAAGAAATGCACGTTTTAAATATAGTGTTAATAAAAATAAAATAATTTACTAATCATGGGTAGGTACCTATTTTATCGCTTGTCTGAATTCACACATCAGTTCCAATTTTGAAATTTTCAAAGCAAATTTGAGTTCATTAGGCAGATATATTTCACATCAGACAACCAAAATTAGTAATTTATTTACTTATATATTTTATTTTCGAAATGGAATGAATGGCTCTTCAAAAAATATTGTCATCATTTTTATACATATGTATATTTAATACTTACATAAATACATTATGGAGTAACTAGTACCTACTGTTCAAAAAAGATTCCCGATCCCTGTCCCAAAGGATACCTGTAGAACAAATAAAAAAATGAAATCGCTTGCATAAACTTTATGAAGCTTTATATTTATAGAAATGTTGTATTTAATACATTCTAATAAGCCACTCTGTTTTCATAACTCTCACACTGCTTACTTGTGAACATGTTTATTCTAGGCGCCTTGGAGTAAAAATGACACAAATAAGACCACTACTACGAATACTAAGCCAAAACTCGCATCCGAGGTACCGGTTGCTAAAAAGGTTTGTCAATAACAATACTTACATAACACCAGTACATTAACATCGGTTTACATAAAGCAATAAACCCTTTATTCATTAATACATGATATTGTGTATACATGGCGTCCAGAAAACTATCGGTTCAAGGGGAAACTGGTGAATCTGCATCATATTGGGTGATGATTTTGAGGTATAACTTTTCTGATTTGAGCTTTTGTTTTCGAGTAATTCGAGCTCTACGCAGGGGGCCCTGAGGAAAATAATTTCCATCAGGACCTTTGTCATCTTATGAGATGCTGTGTGGAGGGTTTTTTTTAAGGAAAGAAGAAGAGTAAGTTCTGGAAAAAAATTGGTAAGAGGGGAGGGTAGGAATCTCGGGGTCAGTGTGTCCAGGAGTGAAATACGTATGAATCCATCCCTTCAACTGCGGTGCAAGGCGATGGGTCAAGGGATTCTGGCTGGAGAGGTCAAAAGACCTCCTCAAGCAGTCTCTCTCGAACCGGCCCGCCACGCAGCAGGTGAGCAGATACATCGGCCTCCAAGCAGTCCTTGATTTGTCAATAGGCCGCGGCCTAGGGGCGGCAGATTTCAGGGGGCAAATGAGCGATTATAAAAGGTGGCAACTTCTAAGAAAGAGGAAGGGGGCGCAAATGAAGTGGCTTAAACTTATGAAAAGTATAAATCCGCCACTGCCTCCAAGACCTTGACAAACCTCACCCCTTGAACCTCTGCTAAATCATCAAACGTAACGAACTACTTGAGGTGACCTATTGCAGAGGTGTTGGTTGCCCAATAAATGGTTCCCGGGCAGCGGTACCCATACCCGCCTCCAAAAATTATGACTTAGATCAATTTGAAAATTTGTTGCTTAGTGTCAGTTGTTTAGTGTATTTTAAAAGGCATAGAAACAGGTCAAAACAATTTTTAACTTTAAACAAAAAAAAAAAACGAAATTCTGTGATAGGAAATTTTGGGTCTATGCGATGTATATTTCACCAGTTGTTCTCTTGTACTACTAGTTTCCGGACACCATGTATTTTAATATGATAAAATTAATAGCTGCCAAAAAATGATATTGCTGATACATAACATAAAAAAATAAATCTTTCGCATTACCTACATAATATTTATTTTGTAAACCATTTTTTCCTAACACCAATTTATTATTCATAAGATAACTTTAACCAATTGACAACTTTAGTTACTAACGCATTCATCACCAATGTCACCATGTAATATATCTATTATTTCGCGATAAGTTTAATTAGGTTGAAAATGTTCATCACATGGGATATTTATTCTGAATTTTTCAATGGTACCTATAGAAAACACTGGCAATACAGGAGCACATGGGCGACATCAGTATGATCTGCGACTTACTGAAAAATAAAAATAAAACTTATTCATTTATAATCAATCATAGATATTATAAACTGAATTTCATCTTACAAACATAATTTTAGCTGTAAATTATTTTATAAATTGAGCTGTATTTAATTAATTTGTAAGAGACGTAAACTTAATCAATCAAAATCAACGAGCTGCGCCAAATTTTTCAAAATCACATATTTTTGCGAATTTTTGCGACGTCTTCCCATTAAATTTGTTTTCAATTGGTCGCTTTTGCAAATGAACAAAAACGTTGTAATGTGCACTTATTAGTCGGGTACTCACATTTTCATACAATTCATTGGCGTATTACAAATTGGTATATACCAAAAATAATACAAACCTAGCCGACGTACACAAGATGTGTACGTATGGTCGGTAATGTGTCACCTAGCCAGTCACGTAAAATGAAATTCGCAAAAAACTCCTGGATGGACACCCAATTATCAACCCTGACCGCTGAGCATTCATGTCATTTTTATTTTTGCTGAATGCAAATAATTTTAATTATTATTTTTAATTGATAAACTAACGTTTTAAACAAGATTTTTATGCATAGCACAAAGGGTAGATAACAAATATTATAATCAATAATTATCAGCCTGAAACTATCATCTAACGGGGCGTTTCCCGTTGGCGGCCAGTATCTTTTCTCGGAAGATTTTTTCAATGTAGATGAGTGTTTCAGGCTGATAATTATTGATTATAATATTTGCAAATAATTTTGTTTAACTCCGCATGTACCTAGTTATGAGACGCACAACGGTCTCTAAGATTATATTAATATTTGTTTTGCACAAGCCTTCTGAATACCGAGAAAAGAAAACAAAAAGAATCTGCCTACGCGAGCTTCTATTAACACAACTTTTGTCTTTCAGTATGACAGCAGCTATTCACGCAGTAAGCCGGATTCAACTACGAAGGAAAGTATTCGGCCTACGACTGGTTTGGATAAGCCCTCACCAAGCCGATACAGTTCCCTGAGTTCCAGTAGCTTCCGAAGTACATACTCACCATCTCCTAGTACATATTCACGAGATAAATCTGGAACAAGAGAACCATCATCCACTAGTACATCAAGTCGGTATCCGAGCAGTTACACTGAAGACAAACCAGAGAAACAATCAGTACTGAATAAATACATGAGTGCTAAATCAGCAGAAAAAAGTGATAGTTCATCGACCTACAGCAGATTGACTGTTCCCGCAAAACCTGCCAGCCGAGACCACAGTCCTGTCGATAAAGCATACAATAGCTATAGTAGTAGAAATAGTACCACCACGCCTTCGAGAACCTACCATGAAGACATTTCCAGCAAAATTAAAGCTCCCCTTCCGACTAAAGATAAAACGCGCGACACTGGTGCGACCGAACGAGAAAAAGACATTCCTAATAAGAGCAATAAATCACCTTCCTACAGTACCTCCGCTTACCCTTCATTCAAATTGTACCAAAGACCTTCAACATATAGTCGTCCCGTAGCAAAAGAAGAACCTAAAATAGAAACTACGAATACTTCTAGGTTTTCGACACCTAGCAGGTTTGGAAGTTCCTACACAAGAAGTAGTTTAGTTGATAAACCTACCACTCCGTATGCTTCCCAGACATCTTCCGTATCAACGAATGCAAATGTGCCAAATGGCCCCGAAACAAAACCAGAAAACCATGTAACCGAATCTATAGGCACGAACCAAAATAATATACAACATAAATCAGAAGAACCACTAAACAAAGAAGTAGAATCTCCCCCAAAAGACGAAGAAGAAGAAACAAGTTCAGAAGATGAATCGTCCGATAGCGAAGCCATGTCAATGATTTCTGTAACTGTTGTAACCCGAGGAACATCTCCAACAGCTCCAAGTTCGTCTATATACCTCCGAACGCGACGAGCAGATATGGCAAAGACAATCGAAAAAACTATCAGTAGGCCTAAAAAGAGATGTGAAATGGTTGATAAAGAAATGCAATCAGATAGGTTGGACGATTCGACAAGAAGTTCGAGATATGCGAGTACTTCTAGGGTGTCAGCTTCTCCATGGTCGTCATATATGGATACAAGATACTCTTCACCCATATCGAGCGGTAGGTATACGTCCGGCAGGTACAGTACGTACACTTCTCCAAGGGATACATCTTCAAGCGTCAGCACGGCGTGTGCTGATAAGACTTCTGAGCCTGTAAAAAAGGAAGAAATCAGTGCTTTTAAAGAAGAAACACCACCTATCAAACCTCTGGAAAGTGAAATAATAGAAAAATCTAGAGAATCGCCAATCAAAACGCACAGCTCGTTCTTGCCGATAACTTCACCTATTACTGCTATTCCTTTGATGACGTCTGATTCGTCATCGACAACCAAAAGTGAAGATATACCAGAAAGTCCACCGAAAGCGTCATTTTTCAAAGAGAAGTCGAAGAGTCCTTCATTACCAAATGAGACAAGTGCTCACTCTTCCCCAGAACGCTGTTTGGATCAATTACCTCCGCAGGTGCCAAAATCTGAATCGGTGACATTAAACAAATCAGCGTCGTCGACAAATTCGGTCAATAAAACAACTAAATCGGGTACTAAAAAAATTGTTAAAAAAATTAAGGTAAAACCGAAAGACGGTGAACAAAAACCAAAACGCCAATTGCGCAAAAGCATATCTACAAGTTCCGGTGATTCCGAGTCATCACTTCAAAATGGTGATTGTGATAATGAAAACCAAGAAAACATTGTGATTAAAAAACCCAAAACCGGCACAAAATTAAAGTTGCGCACAACTCTATCAAAACTTAAAAAATCTAATGAAAAAATTGGCGCAGAAAATAATATTAATTGTGATGATTCCATTCAAAGTGGTGAATCTCGATCGCATACAATTTCTTTGTCGCGAACAAATAGCACCAGCACTGAAACAAATTCAACGCATTCTAGTAATTCGAGCGATGAAGATTGTGAGGGACAAAAGACGAAAATGAGTGAATCTAAAACCATATTTAATGACAATAAGTATGACGGATCTTCCAGAACTTCGGTACTGGCATCGTCTGGCGATGAGGTGTCTCTTTCCTTAGATAAATCATTTAAACCATCACCTAGCCCAAAATCTCACAAAAGTGATACGCAACCTAGAACAGAAGAAGCAAAGTCTTTCCTAATGCGTGCTTTGGCCCCTGTTACCAATTTGTTTAAGATGCGTCAAGAAACTGAGAAACAAGAAAAAGTCCAATGGCCTGACAATGCATGTGATTCAGATAGTCAAAACACCTCCAATATTGCATCCATTGCCACGGACGTGGATAGCAGAAGTATCGAAAAGCCAAAACCAATTCGCCACGTTGAATCTGGTGAAAGAGCCTGGTGGATGGAACCATCCAGTGAAATAAATAGTGATTCTAAAAGAAATATCGCTAGATCTGCTTCAAAGTCTGCAGAATTAGGAGACAATAATAACTCATCAGAACTTAAAAATAATGGATTCAAGTATAATCTTACTAATCAACCGTCAACAGATAAACCTTGGTGGCTTGACAGTAATGGAAACATTCCAGAAGGGGTAGAAGTTCGAACGCCTAGTAGAAAAGGATCTAGTGATAGTGAACAATCTGATAAATATAACGTTTATAAAATTCGACACATCGATTCCGGTGAAAAAGATTTTTGGCAAAAAAGTGAAAGCTCTCCGAAATCAGCAGAGGTGGAAAACTTCCCTAAGAGTACAGAAACTCCGAAGAGTGAAATAGATTGGTGGAAAAAAAGTGACAGTATTAAAAAATCAGCCGAGTTGGAGCAATCACCTAAAAGTGCTGAAAATTCAAAGAGTGATATAGATTGGTGGAATAAAAGCGACAGTACTCCCAAATCGGCTGAGGCAGAAAAGTCACCGAAAAGTTCTGAAAATTCAAAAAGTGAAATAGATTGGTGGAAAAAAAGTGATTCTAATCCCAAATCTGCAGAGATAGAGCTAAATCATAAAAGTGCAGAAACTTCCAAAAGTGAAATAGATTGGTGGAAAAAAAGTGATTCTAATCCCAAATCTGCAGAAATAGAGCTAAATCCTAAAAGTGCAGAAACGTCCAAAAGTGAAATAGATTGGTGGAAAAAAAGTGATTCTACACCCAAATCAGCAGAGATAGAGCCATCTCCGAAAAGTGTCGAAACTTCCAAAAGTGAAATAGATTGGTGGAAAAAAAGTGATTCAACCCCCAAATCAGCAGAAATAGAGCAAACTCCGAAAAGTGCAGAAACTTCTAAAAGTGAAATAGATTGGTGGAAAAAAGGTGATAGCTCCCCGAAATTGGCAGAAACAGAAACACCAAAGAATGACGATAATTTTACTTTAAATGTTGTCAAGATTAAACACATTGAATCCGGTGAAAGAGCCTGGTGGCAAGCCAGCAATAAAAACATTCCTGGAGGAATTGAAAAACGGACCGTGGGCGAATCTGATTCAGAAAGTTCTTCAGACAGAGCAGAAGAAAGAATTAATCTCAAAGAAGAAATTAACACCAATGGTTCAAATTCAATTCCAGGATTTTCGCTGGAACCGCAAGATAATGAATATGAGGAACCGCTCGGAGACAGAAGAAGTCCGGAAGGTCTGGAGACTCCTCACGGATGTGAACACTTTACTGGACGAACGTCACCCTACGACAATGTAGAGTGTAATCGTTTGCCTAATAATAACACAGCAAAACAAAAGACATCAAAACATGAACCTAATTTTATTTCTCGGCACATGGACATCGATGATATCTTGGGAACTTCGGGACAACTCTTCACCCCGATGATGGACAGAATACTGGCGCGCAAAACCAGTAGAGAGATCGTCGAGTGTGACAACTCCGAATGCAGAGAAATAGATCCCAGGGAAGTGAGGATACACGACAGCACAGCACAGAGACCGGTCATTCAGAAGCTCCGAGACAGGTAAGATTCCAATCTTTATCATTATTTAATCTAGAAGTCAAAAAGGCAAAATGAAACGTTTGGAATCAATTTTGAACATAAAAATATATTCAGGTCATTCCATCAATGAACAACTTTTGCTTGATACTTGTTCGCACTTGTCTAGCTCATGCGTCGCATGAGTCATGACGAGCCGGGTGATATATGTATAGTTAACGCAGCAATGGATGCAATAAAAAAGCTTAGCATTGAACGTAATTCCATTTGTGCATCGATACACGCTTCCACTATAGTATGATGCTTGTAAAATAATATTCCTGTGAAGTGTGTATGTATAATAATACATATTATATCTAGTATAAACCATAACGCTTAGTATTTTAAACACCGAAATAACACAATATTCAACACTTCAAAGCTTTTGTTTCGAACTCTGAGTTATAAAGTACCTAATATTCGATTGTTTTTATTATTTTTGTTAAAGTCTAAACGAAACATGCTGTTTGTAAGTTATGCATCCGTGTGAGAACTATGATGAAGTCGACCTATACATACAAAGCTATATTCTGCAGCTATATATGAATTATTTGCAGATATCACGTGCCATGATCTTGGTTGACGTAGTTACCACCAGACAGGAAGTTTTTTTAAAACATCTTTGCAAAACATTCTGTTTTTTAATTTTGTATCTAATGATTTCGAATGGGGCCATTTTTCTCAATGTAAACAAAACGCTGGTGACATGAATTCACGTCTCAAAGACACACTGAACTATAAAAAAAGAGAAGCTTGTGCCAATTTTTTTGGGTAAATCCCAGGACATGAAATAATGGTGGACTGATGGACTGATTATCTCTGGTCACTTGGATGGACGATTTATGGCTTGGGCGCTTTTCAATTTATGCTCCTACGTCTTCATTTTTTACCATGGTCAGAGACTAACGTCATCACATAACCCGGGTGTCTCACAATAACTAGAAAATGTTTCTTTATATTTATTTATTTTTACGTGATCGTGATTTTTGAACACCAGACAGTAAACATGAATCGAGAACTTATTCATAATTATACCATATTTTTAAATAGTGTTTAGACAAAAATGGACTATTTTTTACACATTATCTTAAAAATAAACATTTTATGGCTGATAATCATCGAAATATCCAAAAAATCGAGTGCAGATCACACGCGGTAGAAGTGAAACCAA
The DNA here is from genome assembly GCA_917563855.2 of Limnephilus lunatus. Taxonomy (NCBI): domain Eukaryota; kingdom Metazoa; phylum Arthropoda; class Insecta; order Trichoptera; family Limnephilidae; genus Limnephilus; species Limnephilus lunatus. The sequence continues at coordinate 36,315,448 of OU830604.1, forward strand.
TAAGAACCTTGAAAAGTGAGCTCATAATCAACAAGTGACAAATGCGGTAATATTTCATTCTATCTCATTCTCTCGCAGGCTAAATTCTATGGTGTTTGTCTATATTTAGTATCGTTTCATAGAGTTTCAAATCACAACGGTGCTAAATAAATTTCACTTAAAAAACTATGGTCGATACTTCGGTGCAATATAAGGCTAACTGCAAATTATCTTGAGAGGGTATTTCACCATTTTCCTCATAGATTATCCATACGATAACGTATATTTTCGATTAATTAAACGCGATTTATTTATTTAAAAATCTAAGTTTTTTTTCGTACTCGAACATATAAATAGTGGCTATAATTTTTTTACCTGCTGTGCGTATTTATTTGCTTATTTATAATATTCGTTATCATATGAATAAGCTATCAGGAGGATGGTGAAATACCCCCTTATACTAGAAAATTATTTTACTCAAAAAATCCAGTTCGGAAAGAGAATAAATCTCATTCACAACAACTTTCCCTGGAAAAGGGGGACGAAATAACATTACAAGATTTAAAAAAAAAAATTTATGACTTTGCAAGGTAAAAATACTGGAAATCTTCAACACTCATTTAAATTGATAAATAAAAATAATACTAAATTCTCAACTGAAAATTAATCTCGATCAATATTTTCAAGACCAACACATTATATGTTCACTTACAACACACTCCCTTTAAATTTAATTCTAAATTTTACATTCGTAATAATATTATTGTGCAATATTAGACATTCTTAAGATAAAATCACTGCATTATATGTATGTAGATACCTTCACCTTATGATTTAAGGCGATCCACTAGTACAGGAAAAAATCGAAATCGGAATACACGCCCTTTTATGGGAGGAGTTCAAAAATACTTGATAAAAAGCTTTTGGAAAGGTTGGAAAAGATATTTGAGATTTTTTTTACATGTTGCTTTCGTAAAGGTCTGTAAAAAACATTAATTCCTTTTTTATGCATTGTTTATTGTAATAAAACGGTATTTTTAAATTGATTTCACGAAAATAAGCGGCGCGGAGCATAACGCGTCTTCTCTCCGCTCCGTTCGGAGGAGTAATGACAGAAAATCGGGGGCGGCTGCCAGTCGTTCTTCGGTGGACGGTATAAGGTTCACTTTGATATAACAAATTCGTCGACTGCCGTATTGTCGCCGTGATGTCAAAAATACCAACGCGAAAATGCATATTATATTTTTTTTTTTGAGGTTCGGGCGTAAATATCTTTTTTTTTTCGCGATAATTATATAAGAAACTGAATTTGCCACATTATGCAATAAAACCATATCCGAAAAAGTGTTTATAAGTAGGAGAGTTTTCAGTTAAAAATATTTTTTATAGACCTAATACTTTATTTTTTTCTAAGCTTATTAAAAGACTTATTGAAAAGAATGACCGATATTTTTAAGGGTTAAGGTATGTTCTACACGCAGTATTTAATTGAAGCATCTGTAATACTTCTAAGCGGTCAAATTTTCAAAACTAAAACATACGATTTTGTATGATTTTGCATTATTTAGTATGGCTTCACCTTAATTTGAATATTTTCTTACAGGAGTGACATCATTGACTGTACGGACGAAGCTGACAACGTAAATGTAAGTGCCAATTTTACATTTTACAATTATCTTCTTTCACATTTTTTTCAAAAAAAATCTTGTTACAAATTATTCTCTGGCTTCTAATTAAAAAATATATGTTCTTTGTAAATGAATTTCGATATATAATACGTTATGAATCCAGGTATCGAAATTGGATTTTCGAAAAATTTTCGGATGGCGAGAAATCGGTGAAAAAATAACATTCCTAAATTTGTTTATCATATGCTTTCCTTAACTCTACAAATCAACAGTAATAAGTATTTATAACAGAGGGCTGACATTGACCCTTGGGTATTATATTATGAGCAGAATGCGGTGGTGGAAAAAGTTGGGAGCGTCCACAGTAGGTACGGCAGCAGATTCTGAGAGAAGCCGAAAAAACCGGTTAAAAGCAAGTCACATGGATAAAATATACCTACATAAGTACGAGACATGCCGCATGCCAAATCTACTCCCTATTGAAATTGTACAACGTCTAACAATCAAATGAATACTTTTTTAAAACCGAGGGAACACCCAACCAAACCTTATTTGTAAAAAATATTTTTTAAAAATATATTAAACCTGTCCGGAAGAACATAATTAATATAAATTATAAAAGAAAGTGTACAATGTGCGTGCCGCTAAAATCCATAATTGAGTCCCGGTACGATCAAGGGATTATATGGTGGGATAGCCCTCTATCCCCCATCCACGAAGAAGCTTCCCGTTTTTATGAGCGTAATACACGAGCCCGATTTTCAGCCCGATTCCAATTAGAGACAAAAACTCAACATTTTTCGATTTGCGCGATCGCTATTTTCACCTCTATTTTCATATCTAGGATTTCAATTGTCATCACTGCAAACAACACATGAACCATACCGTTTGTTGTGATGCCTACTGAAATCGTAGGTATGAAAATAGAGTTGAAAACAGCGATCGCGTAACAGCGAAAAATGTTGACTTTTGTCTCTAATTGGAATCGGGCTGAAAATCGGGCTCGTGTATTACGCTCATTACCTGAAGATTTATGGGCTGGAATATTCGCCCTTTATAAATTACTAAAATATACCAGAATATTCGAGAGCATTCCACAACATCCTGGAACATTCTGGACTGTTGTGGATTGTTCAGGAATAGTCTGGAACGTTCGGGAACATCCCGGAACATCCCAGCTCATTGTTGAACATTCCAGAACACTGTGAATGTTCTGGAACATTGTGGACCATTTGAAGCCTTTTTTATATGCCATACCCATGGGTAGCCCTCAGATATTGTTACTCTGAGGGGTAGCCCCATTGGTAGGGCTATGGTAGGTATAAAGCAAGATTCTTCGTGGGTTCGAACTTCAGTTCAATCTCATATCAACTCCCCGAGCGAAGCCGGGTACCCCAGCTAGTATTACATAAAATAAATAAAAGCAAGAACAATCAATATCTTATGAAATCTTACGAAAACAAACTGCAACAGCCTAACGCCTAACGGAAAACTTTGGAACCTTCGATCAATACGTCAATGTTTGGAACTATAAATTATTAAAGAAGATTCACAACAAATTACTTTCCAACTAAAATGATTTCATTCAGTCACGGCCAGGCATTTCAAACAAAACTCAGAAAGTTCCATAAATTCAATATGATGGAAAACATAAATTTAGAAAAATGTTTAGCACATGCCAGAGTACTTCTTTTTGTCTTTTTGAGGAAAAACAGATTCATCCTCTATGAACTGGTGAATGTCACAAACTTACAAAATTTTGTAAAACTTTACACTTTTGTATTTTTTTTTCGTTTACTGTCTAATCCTCCGCTAAATCTAAATGCAGGTTCGCTTCGTGGAAGCGGAATAAGAACATGAAATATTTAAATATCATTTATCCATAAAATCACAGCTCACGATCCTCACGATTCATTTCTTTTTCACGCCACTCAGAGAAGAAAAGGTGTAGAGTTTAACTGCGTGGGTACCTGTATAACGCTACTGCAAGTACCTACCCATATATTTCCATCAACGAAGTACAAAATTGTAAAATATATGTATGTGTAACATAAATAGGTAATGCGCGTGCAAGCCCGTGCAGTCATGAAAATACAGATTTACACGGCCGATTGCCAGCTGCAGCATTTAGTTTCGGTTTTTTGAGACTGACATGTTTTTACAATTTTTGAAGTGAAAAATTCTTTAGCACTTGATGATACAATCTATGTATAGGATTTAGCCTGCGAGAGAATGAGATAGAATAATCAGTCTCTTTTTTGTGCGGTGCTTCGAAGCCTCCCCACTCTTGTCTACTTTAGTTTTCTGAAGATTTCACTTCTACCGCGTGTGAACTGCACACTCATATATTTTTTATGTATTCCATTTCTGTTAATTTTACGTTTCGACCTATACCAGATTTCTATAAGTCGAATTTTTTTTTACAGTGCAGAAATTCTGAAACTAACTTCTGAAAGTTCCATAATATTTTCCAGAATACTAATGTAGGGTAATAATTATGCCGATTTAACTGACATCTTCAAGTTCAATTACTGCTTTGACTCATCACATTTATAAATACACGGAAAAGGCTCCTAAAAAAATTATAGGTTGGGGGGCATATGCTTTCGTTTTTTATTTTTAAGAAAGTCAGTATCTTATCAATATTTAGAAGGAAATCCTGTTATATTCTTAAATGGAAATCTTTTAGCATTGTAAAACGGAAACCTTTAAAATATATTAGCTAGCAACCGAGTAGATTAATACGTTTGATTCCCACCCAGACGTCGCGAGTTCAATTCTCTTCTAGATAAATCCTCCATCATTGCACAAATATTATTTTTTTCCCTGCCCCTTCACAAACCCCGAGCCCGGTCAGCCGGTGATTTGCGCGACTGAATGCTGTTTTCGACATTAATGTCTAGATCAGCGGTTGTCAATCTTTTTGAGCCTGCGTACCCCTTGACTCTTACTACAAATTTGTTGTAACCCGTATCCTCTACTTATCTTGTGTAATGAAAGACATGTTTTTTTTGTATTTTTTTTAATATCAATAATTTCATTATTACATGAATTTAACAATCAAATCACACAAATACAATTTTGTACCGTGTAGCACGACTTCGGGCAAATTTATCCAGTAATTCCGCATGCGAAATTGAACAAACCTACATTTGTGCCACGATATTGTGTAGGTACCCCTAATTTTTGCTTCGCGTACCCCAAGAGGTACACGTACCACCGGTTGAAAACCGCTGGAGACCGCTCTAGACTAACCAATAATGATTAATGTGGAACAGCATTGCATATTTTAAATTATTTACATAAATTTGTAACTAACCGTAATGACAAAATAACCCGCCCAAACTAAAAAGTGAAATAGAACAATTTTCTCCACTCTTGTATCCATTTTAACCCGTTTAATCACAGGAGACCATATTTGTCCCAAGGCACATAGGTCTCATATAAAACGCTGTGACTCCCTTACTATCATAGTGAGAAACATGTTCTAATCGGTGTTAGAAAGGAAAAACACCACGCTTTATGTTCCAATAAAAAAAATAGCCACCAAAAAATTAAAATGTACACTTTTATGTATACAAAGTTTAGAATCGCAAATTGAAATAAAAATTTTAAACTTCGGGAAATTTTTATAAATAATTTTTACATAGAGCAACAAAAAAGTGAGGTTACAATATGTGTTTGTTATACATTTGTCTAATAAAATATGTATTTATTATTTTTAATTATCAGTAATTTACGTTAGAAAAAACGTAAGATAAGCCATTTTGAAAACTTTTTTTACGTTTGTATTCATAAATTTTATAATTTAAAAAATATGTGTTTATTTCGAACTATATAATATGACAGCGTATTTCATCACCTTTCTAAAACAGTTTTTAGTTTTTGAATGTGCTCAGAAATATTCCAAATATTTGCATTTTATTGTAAAGGGAAAATATTTTGACCATCTGAAAAAAATGCCAAATTTGAAGGGCTAATATTTTCATCTGTTCCTGGAAGGAGTAGAGATTCAGTTGTAATGGGGGGGGGGGGGGGTCATCCAAATAGTTACTGACATATTGCATTATGGGGCCCAAATCACTGCACGTAGAAGAGGAGTTTTGAAAATATTGCAAGCACCCAACTGAATTGCGCCCCTCAAAAATCACGCGCCCAAGGCTTCATCCTAGTGGGCCAAGGGTTAGTCGAGCCCTCAATAAGAACTAACTAACTAACCATCACGCCGTTTCCCCGCAGGGGTAGGCAGAGAGGACAGACCGCCACACAACTCAATCTTGGCACACACTCTTTGCCTCGTTCACATTCATACATCGGCTCATACATGCTCTTCTATTATTCCGACTCTTCACATGGCCTGACTCAAGTATCTGATTCACTTGGTCGTGCCATATCTTCCTCGGGCGTCCCCGACTTCTTCTACCATTCACATTTGCATCATATATTCTCCTTACACTCCTTTCCTCGTTCATTCGCTCTACATGCCCAAACCATCGGAGAGTCCCTTTCTTAATCTTGCACATCACGCTTACATCAGCCTTGCATTCTTTGCGGATATCCACGTTTCTCTCACGATCGTACATGGTTTTAAGCAACTATGAAAAAACAAATCAAAATCGTAAGACATGATAAAAACGTTATGTACAAAGTTTGGTGAAAATGTGCACATAATGTTTTTGCAGACGTTCACAAAGTGACTTCATTTTAAATGCATGTGTGCTGTGTTTATCGAAAAGCCCAGTCCCGGCTCTGATACCACTCAAAAATTGCAAATGAATAAATATTAGGTAGGTAGGTACTTTTATCAAGGTTTATTATGACCAAAAAATTTCCCGGAGGATCCCACTGTTAATATTGGTTATTGTGTTTTGAAAGAGTATTTGGGCGTTAATCGGCTCGGCGACCGCAACTCGTTGTGCAGTGCACGCAAAAGCAGCCGTCTTCAAGTTGGCGGTCCGCGGTCTCAACAAAATAAGTTTTTTTTAAATTTTTATTTTACTCAAATTTTTTACATGATCACCGCATCGGAGTTCCAACACTGTCCTATGGCATCCTTAATTAGGGTATCCGAAAGACTGAAAGAAGTGGGGAGGGGAAGGATCTCGGTAAGAGGATGGTTGAAAACTTTCTGGCTAAACACGGCTAAAGCCATGTCAAGCAACGTTTCTATTATTATATAATTAGTAATTAACTATGATTTGTCATGGATAATTAACAGTTTTTAACCGTTAAGGTTAAATACATTGGAGGGGTTCCGCCACTTTCCTAACAACGTTAAAAGGAATGGTTGTTTACCTTCTTCACCATACACTTCGATATTTTAATTTTTTTTGTAAAAGGTACATTTAATTATTATGAACATCTCTAGACCTTCGTGTGTCCCTGCACAAAGAGTTTGGCCGCTTTGATTATGACCTCACTTTTCAAGGCTCCCATTGGTTGAGATTGTTTTGGTAAAGTTTCGCTTCTACCGCGTATATTAATTGTGTGTAATATAACTGCGTGTACAATATTTGAACTGCACGTGATTTTTTTGTTGTTTCATATCTCAACCAATAGGAGCCTTGAAAAGTGAGGTCATAATCAAAGCGGCCAATGAGCGCAGTTTGATGATTCGCAGGTGCTGTAAAGCGTCATTTCCGTTTCATCCTAATTCCAAATCACAACGGGGCTAAAGAAGTTTCACTTCAAAAAATATAAATATTGATATAATTCCACCTAGTTATTGCAGGATCAAAAAGGAAACAAGAAAAGTTAACTCACTTTCACAGGGCAGTCCCATCGTGAATACCGTTAGACTGCGTATAAACATGTGAGCCGAACCACGAATATTGAAAAAAGAGCGTTCTAACCGCTAACGGCGTGAAATGCCGTTTGCGATCACTTAGTTCCTTTCCTATAATTCACGGTTCGGCTCGCTTCTCAGTTCTAAAATATATATTTAGTATTAAGTAAATTACACATAATATTTTGGTGAAATGCTGAGACTTCTGTAATATTATGTAATTCGCTACTTACACTAGAAGCCAAAAATCCATGACCAGGAACAAAAACCCTCACCGTACCTTGGAAATTTTAATATAAATATTCTGTAAACTCTAAACCGGTTGTTAATTCGTTGTTAATAGAGTATTTAACGTTTTATAAATAACCAGCGACCCGCCCCGGCTTTGCACGGGTGCAATGTATATACTAATGTGGGGCAGTGTGGAGTGATTAAATAATGCTATGATTATGATAAGTCTATACTACAGAATGTCTTTATATACAATATTTACAGCTGTTTTTTTCATGATATAGTACAAACATGTTTTCTTTAGATGTTACTCTCGAAGGCGCGACATATAACTGGCCGTGTGAGAAACACTCAACACTCAAATCTAAGCCAGCAACGTTGAATGTTTGACCCTGTGATTTATTAATGGTCATTGCAAAAGATAGCTTTACCCCCTATGTATTGGTGAAAACCACGTGAAAATCCGTTGCATTTTTTAAAAGATCTAAGCGCACATACATTTTGAGCGACTTCATACTATGTAAAGAAGAAATTTTCTTTGAATCTCGGCTTTTCTCTTCTATAATATCCATGTATTATACATACAAACCTTCCACTTAAATGACTCTATCTATTGGTGAAAACCGCATGAAAATCTGTTGCATAGTTTAAAAGATCTAAGCGCACATACATTTTATACTACTTAAAGATAGATACACATTATTATAGTTTTTCTACAACCATCTATTTTCGAGTCTTTGCCTTCATCATGTTTTAAAACATTTTAAACGGTGATCAGCAGATGAATAGAACATCAACAAACAATGAAATAACTGTCTTGAAAACAAGAGATTCACATTAAATATAGTTCTCATGGCATTTAGCCAAGGAGTAACATATCAATCGATATAAAATTTTATTTGTAAAAATTAGCCAATAATTCCCGGGTTCGATGCCGGTTCACGTGTTTGTATAGTTAGTATAAGTATAGTTAGTGACCAGTAGTGCAAAAAGTGATTAGTGATGCTTAAGAGTTTCCACAATGGGCCACTGTTTAAAATTTGGATTTCGATCTATATTAATCCTAAATGCATAAATGACGTTAATGAGTAGCTTTGAGCTCCGTTATAAATTTTAATTAAAACGTACCGTGGGCGAGAACACGCAAAATACATGTAATTTATAATGGTAGATGAGTAATTTATTATTGAAATGCGCATAAAAGCACCCAAAATAATTCTAGGTAATGTCGTGTATTCTGTTTATTCCTAGTATTGCACCAGTGTAACATTAATGCGATGTTATCGTTTCTTAGGTATAAATTACACTAGGTTAACCTTCCAACGTGATAATTATATTAAAATAAGTCTTTTTAAATGTAAAATAGGACAGTAGTAGTAAGTAGTAAGTCAATCCAACAAGTTTTAAATTAATGAAAAGCTGCAATGGAGTCAATTATTACTCTGCATCACTGGAGATGAGCTTAAAATCCTTTCAATAACTAATAAATTCCAAACATCGATTATTACCTATACAACTTTTATGAGATTTTGCACATAACTATAACTTTTCTGCTTTTTAGTTTTAGCCTGAAGTTACTTATTAGTAGTTATGTCGATTATTCCGATTTGAAAGCCTGTATGAGATCCCTGAGGCGTATGTGTGGTAAAACCATGTATGATCGTGTGATGAATGTGGATATCCGCAAATAATGTAAGACTGATGTAAGCATACTGAGTAATATTAAGAAAGGGACCCTCAGATGGTTTGGGCATGTAGAGCGAATGGATGAAGAAAGTAGTGTAAGAATAATATACGACGCAAATGTGAATGGTAGAAGAAGTCGGGGAAGCCCGAGAAAGATATGGCACGATCAAGTGAATCAGATAGTCGGGCCATGTCAAAAGTCAGAATAATAGAAGAGTAGGTAAGAGACGATGTATGAATGTGAGTGAGGCAAAGAGTGTGTGCCAAAAACGAGTGTTCAACCTGTAACGGTCATGGGAACTCTGGCGGAGTTAAAAGGTATGTACTGTCCAACACGGCTACATGTGTTTGTATGAAGAATTTCCTGGAAATATAAGTGTTTTTGTTAGTCGCAACATTTATATTGTAAACTTTGAGATAATCGTGACTATAATGCCGCTGTGAAACTCGATTTTTAGTGCGTCCCAGTTTGAGAACGGCATTGACTAGGGCCAATCTTATTTACTCCATTTCCATCTGCACCACCCACCGGTCCGATGAGATGTGAGACTCGATGTCTGCAATAAATAATTTTCAAGTCTGCAACAATATTGGCGGACCGCGGTCCCTCCGTCTGCCCGCCATCACCTACCCTTCCTTCCGCGGCCGCGGTGTCCTCTTGCACCGGCAACAGTCGAACAACGGACGACTGGCCCCAGTCGCCAGTTTCGCCACTCGCTACTCGCAACAGTTGTACTTCTAGTCGCTCAGCCTCAAACCTCACTCCTCACCTCAATCCTCAGCTCAGTCGCCAAGTCGCTCAGTCTAGAAGTGTGCCGATTCACTCATTTTACGGAATCAGTTCCGGACCGATATTCAACTGTGTGCACTCCATTCACTGGACTCGTTCCTTTGATTCCGCCCGTCTCGCCGAATCAAATTCATTGCGGCGCGCGGCGCTCCGCCGGAGTCCTTGAATCGGCCAGAACCAAACCGAGAGTTGATTCCACCGGACTCACGGAATCAAACGCATTGTAGCGCTCCGCCGGAGTCGTTGAATCGGCCGGAACGAAACTCTGTTTGACTCCGGCTGATTCAATGCCGAAATTTGATTCCGCCGGACTCACCTGAATCAAACTGATTGTATCGTTCCGCCGGATTCATTGAATCAGCCTGGGCCAAATTCAGTTTGACTCCAGCTGATTCAATGCCGAAAGTTGATTCTGCTGGATTCCCTTACCCGGCGGAATCGTAGAAGGTCACGGAGTTAGGGATCAATTATTCAACCCACTGGGGTTAATTGGGGAGTTAAAAAAATAAGGTTATTGCTTTTCAAGATTTGATATTTTTTATTATTATTTAAATGGCACTCACCATCTGGTGTTCTCAACAAAAGTGGGGGTTAATTTACTGGTAAATGTTGGAAGTAAAATATTAACTAACTAACCATCACGCCTTTTCCCGGCAGGGGTAGGCAGAGAGGACGGACCGCCAAACAATTCGGTCTTGCCGCACACTCTTTGCCTCACTCACATTCATACATCGTCTCATACATTCTCTTCTTTTATACTGACTTTTGACATGGCCCGACTCGAGTATCTGATTCACTTGATCGTGCCATATCTTCCTCGGCGTCTTCGACTTCTTCTACCATTCACATTTGTGTCGTATATTCTTCTTACACTACTTTCCTCGTTCATTCGCTCTACATGCCCAAACCATCTGAAGGTCCCTTTCTTAATCTTACTCATTATGCTAACATCAGACTTACATTCTTTGTGGATATCCACATTTCTCATACGATCATACATTGTTTTACCACACATACGCCTCAGGGATCTCATTTCAACAGCATTCAGTTTACTTTCATCCTTCCTCTGCCAGTTCTATGCCTCATTTCCATACATCAGGGTAGGTACCAGGACTCCATTGTGGACTCCTAGCTTCGCTTCTTTTGACAGTTTTTTATTAGCGCCAACAAATGTGTTTGTGTCGAGCCGTAGCTGCCAGCCGGGCGTCTATGTTATTGTTTATTGTGAGATTATTATTTCGAGAAGTCTTATCTTTTTATAGCTAATAATAATCTGTTTGGGATGAGTGATATCATATGTCGGCTTTATGAGAACCGTGTAAGATAATATTTACGTTATATTTGAAATTTACGAACAATGAAGTCCTTGTACCATGTGTTAAAAAAATGATCCTCATAAAACAAGTAATTACTTACACCCAAGTTCGTAGGCGCGAACTTGCTGGAAGCCAAATTTGTTACCAACAAAAGGTAAAAAGCAATGCTCGTTACTATCTTTTGAATACGAGATAATGCTATTTCTTTTTGAAAAATATTTTCATCATTGGATTCGTTCCGGCCGGAACGACACACTTCTAAATTCTGAACTCGGAACGAATCAAACGCATTCGGACTCGTAGTCATTGGATTCGTTCCGGCCGGAACGACACACTTCTAGCTCAGTCGCTGTTTGCGCGCCGGGCGCGAGACACGTTTTGTTTCAAACCTTTTTACAAATATTAAATATTTACAACAAAAAAACACAGTTTTATCCGCGTTTCGAACTTATTACCTCTCCGGCAGGTAACCAAGTGTCAGTGATTTCTTGATTTAAATCAGTTTTATTATAACATATATTTCCGCTAAACTTTTCATCGATTTGTATTTATTGAGTGGAAAACTTCAGGACTTTTGTTAGATTATTTGTTATATTTCGAGAATCGATACCTTTATTGTATCTGTATTGCAAAAATTTTACATTGTTTGTCAACAGTTAATTATAATTTGATTTTTTTATTATGAAAATAGATATTGTATGCGTTTACACACCTACAATATTTTACCGAGCTTTAGGCGATTTTGCTTTCATAATATAAAGTCACTACATAATGTTCGTCTTCCCAATTAATTTATCCATAAGTAGATATTAAATTCAAGTAACGGAATTCCTGCAAAAACTATTTAATACCTACTTGAAAGTTTTCTGCAACATAGTAAACGCTTGGGGTCATAGGTTACGAAGACGGGAAACCACAAAGCTACGCTTTGTTTTCAACTGCTCAGGTCAGACCAACCAGGTTTTCTATAAACCGTACCTACCTCTTACAGATCCTTCGTAACCTCTTCCTCTTTCCCACAAAGTATAAGTACTACATAACAGAGTGGATCAGTGAGGCTACAATGTAACCATCATGTAGTCAGGTACATTTATTTTTATTTGCTACGGAAAGAAGCCTCAATATATTGTGAGTAGTTAGGTAATAATAATAACAGTTTTCATATAATATTATGGAATTCTGCCACGAATTGTCAGTATCAAAAATAGAAATATTAACGGTTATGATGGTTTATAAAGTGGCGTTTTTTTTTGTTGTGAAAAATCATTTGAAGGGCGCGGGTTTTAAGTTGTTTTGATTATGAACTCATTGATTCTGTACCTACTTTCTCGTAAAATTTCATGCATTTAAGTTTCGGAAGTCCAAAGATAAATATTTTGTGTCAATGATAAATTACTTACCTATTTTTATACTTCCCTATAGTCCTGAGGAATGTGTACAGAGTTTTATTGAAAACACTCGTCATTTCCATAGGAACATTGTATGGGGTAGACGGACAACAACTTAACACAGTAACAAATCAACCCACTTTTTATGAAAAGTGATATGAAGTGATAAAAAAACTGGTTAAATAGGTTACGTTAGGTTTGGTTTATAATTAGCATTTTTAGTTTTAATTACTTTATACACTTTTCAAAGGTGTTTTGTTGTGGAACCATCGTACGTTCGGTTTCTGCCTTTAAATGTTTTCCAAAACATCAGACACAAACCAAAACTTTGGGACAGGGCCACAACGTTTTCTTTTTTGTTTTCTATCGGCCACGGCAAACAAAAAAGTTGTGGCTCCGATCTAACTATTTTACAATTTTATTTCGAAACTTATGAAAATTTGCGCATTTGACCTTTAAAACAAGAGGAAGGTCAATCTCTACATGAAATTTCTACAAACTCCGCGTGAAGCCCGGACAGCGCAATGTGCTTCAGCTATTTAGATGTAAACAAAAGCCTTATTTTATTAGTTATGTTATTTTGCACCTTTAATATTTTTTTTTTCCGAGATTTTACTTTGATAACATATGTTTACTTATAATATTCAATTTTGCGGCGGAAGCAATATGATGGCAGTGCCCACTGATGATGTTCATGATGGGGAACATGAAACTGAAATTTCCTGAAAATTCTCATACAAAAAAAAATCGTTTTGCTCTAAAAAACATCAATAATTTCAAAATTTTCAAATTCATTACTCTATCACACTCAGAAGTCATAGTATGTACCTATCTATGAGACAGTTGTGTGGTGTTCCATCCTAAATGGTTAGTTAGTTAGTGTTATTTTGTATGTAGGTACCTACAGGAGCGTTTTCAGATTTTTGACGTTTTATTTGATTAATTTGTATTATTTCACAATTTATTCATTTAAAATAATATATAGTATATTTGCGGCACGTTCCAAAGTGGATGATACTCTCAGTATCGCACTGGTGTAAGACCACCATTCAGAATTGAAACGTTGCTTGAAATGGCATTAGCCGTGTTTGGTGACCAGATCTGAATAGCCAGGTACTTCCCCACCTTCCTCTGCCCTATCTCATTCCCCTCTCCACTACCTTCAGGCTCACAACATACCCCAATTGGGGATGCCATAGTCTCACTGGCTTCATATAAAAATAGAAAAGAACATCGAAAACGAATATTATCTTGCATGTATTCAATGCAATGAAGCAAAAATGACAGCCTTACTAATAAATGTCGTGAATATTTTATACAATCGATAAACAACCGTGTACACGAAAGCTTTACTAATGAAACGAAACATATAAACTGTAATTTAACAGCCATAACATAGTTCATAGAAAGATATAAGTTGCTTATCCAGTCAGAGGGTTTTTGTCATGGGAGGGTCAGAGGGTCATGTGTTGTATAAACTGTTAATAATTCGAATTTCAGAATTTTTCCGATGTAGTTTTAGATGTCCTATGTATTTCACACTAGCTTTTACCCGCGGCTTCGCTCGCATGGTATTAGTGGGAAATTACTGTATAAAGAATTTTTCCACGGTAATGAAATTTTTTCCGTGATAAAAAGTAGCCTATGTCATTTCCCATTCCTCCAATTATCTCTGTTTAAAAAAAATCACATAAATCAAACAACAAATAACGATAAGACAAATAAAATTCTTTAGAATGACATTTCGCAAATAAAAATTCTATTTAAGAAAATATTTAAATTATAGAAATAGAAATTTATTTCAAGTACCTACTCCCTTTATTAGTATTTTATTCATTTTTGAATCCAGAGTAACGTAAAAAAATAACAAAATGGCAGTCCACGTCAAACGCTATGCTTTATACCAACGCTATGCTTTTCGTTCGGACAATAAACATTTTTAGAGATAGCGCCAAGAAAGCACTCTTTTTAAGCACAACAAAGCACTCTTTTTTAGCCTAAAATTAAAAAAAAAAACATTGTTTCCAAGGTAACAATTTGTTTGACGTTTGCAATAACTCGATTTTGTTAGGGACAGAAAACGTATGATACATAATTTCATAACGCCACAGCTTATTCATAACGCCAGAGCTTACCAATATATATAGCCTTTGTTACTCGCAAATAATGTAGCTTTCGATTAGTGAAAGAATTTTTAAATTCCATTCGATATTTATTGCGTGAAAGAGTAAGGACCATCCAACCATCCACACAAACTTTCGCATTTATAATATTAGTAAGAAGATTTTTGAAAATTTAAATAGTGTGGAATTGAATGAAGATTTGAAAATTTCGTAAAAAAATAACATTTTAGAAACGAGATAAAATTACCGTTTAGATTTATGAAAATAAAATAATATGGATTTGTATTTTAATTCAACCATGACAAAATTAGAAAAAAAAACATACCACGTACATTTGAATCAAAACTGTTGAAAAATATTGTAGAACACGATTAAAAAACGCAGTCAGAATTTGCAAGAAAGTGTCTCTTTACATTATATCGCGTTTATTCAATAAAAAAAATTAAGTTGTTTATATAACAATAAAAAAACTGATGTTTTGCATATTTCAAAGGTGGAAATAATATTAATATAATATTAAAAGAATTCAATAATTTCACCCGAGATATTTCACCATGGCGATACTGGCAGTATCTACCAGACTGGGTGCATACACTTTGAACACGGCTAATTTTATGGCGATACTGACAATATCTGCCACACTGCATGCATAAAATTTGAACACGGCCAAAACAACTTCAAGCAAGCTT
This sequence comes from Limnephilus lunatus, assembly GCA_917563855.2. Taxonomy (NCBI): domain Eukaryota; kingdom Metazoa; phylum Arthropoda; class Insecta; order Trichoptera; family Limnephilidae; genus Limnephilus; species Limnephilus lunatus. The sequence goes on from OU830604.1 coordinate 36,331,063, forward strand.
TTCGATTTTATGTTGTAATCTTTCACCAGGGCTATACTGACAGAATCTAGGTATCTACCACTCCGGGTTCATAAACCTCGTATACTACTAAAAATAATATCCATTATTACAGTACGAATATAATTGTTCGAATGTTGTCGTTTTTCGTGCGTTCTGCGAAGAATTTCACGAATGCGACGGGTAATAAAATGATTTTGGGTTAGGCTTAGCTGCTCGTGCAACAATCGTAATTTCGCCTTGAGAGTGGCAGGTAATAACGGCCTGCAATTTCCGGGCCTGCATTCCTCCGGTGCCTCCCGACCAGGGGTATGTTAATTTGGATACGGATGCACCACATAATGCCTTATACTTGCAAATTTCTCAAAGGCCATAAAGTTAAGTCTTATTATTTACTGAAAGGGTTCATAATATGGACTAAATATTTCTGAATATTTTTTCAAGTGAAAACTTCATTAGCACCGTTGTAATTTGATACTCGGTGAACGAAAAAGCGACACTAAATAGAGACAAACATATACGTCTGTAGGAGAGAATGAAATAGTTTAATCGGTTTCCTCTTTGTGCAGTGCTTCTTAGCCTCCATTTTCTTTTGTACTTGTATTTGTAAATGTGATGATACACAGCAGTTTTTAAAGTTTTACTTCACAGAGCGTTACGCCAAGTGTGATCGGGTGATATAAGTTAGTGATGATAGCAAGAGATAGAGTTATTACTGTAGGAGCAAGAGAGAGAGGTGCGAGCACACATTTTCTTTCTCTAATAGCCAGTTACGTTTCGTATATCTAAGACAAAGTGCAGGCCTTTTGTCTGTATCACACTGTAGGAGCAAGAGAGAGTAATGCGCGCTCACATTTTCTTTCTCTCTTATTTTAAAAGTTAGTGAAGTTTTACTTCAGTCGTGTGGTCGAAGTCTAAAGCACACTCGTTTTTTTTAAGTGAATACTTTTTTAGCACTGTTGTGATTTGAAAGTCGATGAAACGGAAACGAGCGACACTAAAAAGAGACAAACACATACATCTATAGGATTTAGCCTGCGTGAGAATGAGATAGAATAATCGATCTCCTCTTTATGCGGTGCTTCGTAGCCCCACTCTTGTCTACTTTATTTTTCTGAAGGTTTCACTTCACACGGGGTGAACTGCATACTACATGTGAATACTTATTTCAATTAATTTTTTTAAATTAATAATGCATTTTTACCTACAATTTCTCAAAGAAGTATTTTAAATTTCTCAAGAAGTATTTTAACTTGAATAATATTTATTTTTTTCCTTGGAAAAACATTTTACTGCTCCAACAAGATGTATTTGCCAAAGCCGCTGTACAATTACTTTACCGTTTACTAGCGAAAACGCCTTCTTCTTTGCTAATCCGAGATATATCCTTTGTCATACTTTTTCAGAAATCCATTTGGGGTAATATCATTGTTAATTGGTAAGCGATTTTGGTTAATGGTTTCGGTTCTACTAATAGGAACTAAATTAGTTACCATGTATTTTAATAATGTCATAAATTATAAAAAATGTATAAAAAAATCAATCCGTAAAAACAAATTTTATTTACTATAATAAATCTATTATCAATTTTGACCTAGTATCGCCATGTCTTGGGCCGGCTAGTAACAAATTTCACCAGAGGTTTCGGGAAGTAACTCACTTCGGGAATACAAAAATAAATAATAGTGTTGACCTGCAAATTACAAACAAAAATTAGATAAGCAAATTTCACGACGCTAGATTTCACCTACCTACTAGTCAATCAAGCAAATAGATTTTTAAATGTAAAAAAATCACTTGAGAAATAGTCCAGCATGCTTGAACCCGGCGAAAGCACAATTCTCTACCAATTATGTTATGCAAAATGCTGTAAATTGTGGTGTGTTTTTTGAAAATACGAATATCAAAATAATATATATTTTTAAATAATGTGTAATTCACGAACGGTACAAGTGAAACCATTAGAAAACTAAAGTAGACAAGTGTGGGGAGACTACAAACCACTTATTTAGAAGCATAGGATTCGATCCTAGATTTGCTGAATGTCTGGCCGCTAAGGTTCGTCAGGCGCTAGACCAAAGGAGATTTGCGTTGGACCATGGATTTATCGTATTATATTGGAACCCAGTAACCGTTAAATAAAAAAAAAATTAGAGAGCAGTTCAAACGCGGTAGAAGTGATACGTTCAGAAAACTAAACTTCGAATACAGAGTATCAGGAGTAGGATAATTGTAGGGTTTATTTATTATAATACTAGCTTTTGCCCCCGGATTCGCTCGCATAGTATTAGGGGGGTTTCCACTCCGTCTCTTCCATCTTCCCTATCCCCCCCCCACACCAACCCCTCCATACCCGTTACATTCATTCACAGCTCGCGTGCCACATATTTTTAATACAAATTTCATAATGCCAGGGCTCTGATGTATGAGCTATATTTTAGTAAAGTTTCATTAAAATCCATTCAGTAGTTTTTACGTGAAAGAATAACAAACATACATACACATACATCCATACATCGAAACATCCATACAAACTTTATAGTAGGATTACGTAGGATTGTTACCAAGTTTAAAAATTATTTCATATTTTATTATACGAAGCATCGCAAAAGAGGAGGCGGATTATTTTATCTCATTCTCTCGCAGGCTAAATCCTATAGATGTATGTGTTTGTCTCTTTTTAGAGTCACTTTTAGTTTCATCGAGTTTCAAATCACAACGCTGCTCTAAAGATGTTTTCACTTCAAAAGAGTTATAATAATAATCACGTCTAGCAAAGCAATATGTACCATAATAAATTATCATTTAACATCAGAACCGAAACCGCGTCCGAAACTCTATAAATAAAATACATTATTTATCTTTGGCCGCCAATCTAAAGAAAATGTAGGCGTAGATTCACCGCGATAACTGAAATTGTGCCTGCCGGAATTTGTGTTAATATTCAGACATATTTATTATTTTGCCACGCTTCAGCAAAGCGTAAAATTGATTTGACAAAAAATTCTGCATACCAAATACCAACATTGGAGATAATTTGTTCATAACATCGAATCGGATACATAAGATGTACTGAATTCCAAATGGTGTATCTAAAAATTGTTATGTATTATCAAAAAAATGTGTATCATGAACACAACGAACAAAATTTTGGTTGTTATATCGGTTAAATTAAACGTGTTTAGTCGACTTCCGTTGTACGTTCGTCGGTTATCTGCAGTCCTGCTCAGGAACGATGATAAAATACTGAAATCATCGATAAAAAAACTTCATAAATGTGCCTGTGCCATGGTTCCAGGTCTTCTCTGCTTGCATTTTTCCTATGGAATTTTTCCTGTGGAATTACACATACATCTGTACAGTTGGAGGCGCCGCTTTTACAGCACGTATTGGTACAACTAAAATGCGTTGGTTCTTTGCTATTTTTTCAGTTCAATGGTTCTTTCATCAGTTCCTCTTTTATTATTTTTTTACGAATACTACACAAGAATTACAACTGCTCTTAACTGTCCGGAGCCACCAGGGCCGGCCCTGGGCCAAAGGGCGCCTAGCGCCTTAAATGTTGGCGGCCCTTGTCAAAACAAGTAGACGTCCAGCTAGGTGATCACTATGATCAATAATATTTAATAATATTTGAACTAGCTGTTAAGGCTCAGTTCCTGGCCCCAAAAAGAAGACGGAGAGATATGAAATTACGAATGTTAGAAGAGCGCGCTAACATTTACAACGATAAAATCGATGCAAATAATAAATAACTGTGGAATCCCGCATTGGGGCTGAATGTAGTGGGGAAGGGAAGCGGTAGATTGGGAAATGTCAAATCAAATGATTGGGAAATGTCAAAGCGGTAGATTGGGAAATACGTCAATGGAAGTACCTGACTACTTATGTCTAGTCACTAAACATGGGTAAAGCCATTTCAAGCAACGTATCGATTCTGAATGGTGGTTTTTTTACAACGGCGATACTGAGAGTATCTTCCTCTTTGCTTTGTAGACCTGTTTAAAGCTTTAATGAGATAATGACGATTGTCGCGGCATTGAGCACGATACGGTATGGCGGTATTTAAATATTTGACGTGTTTGTTCGCAGATAAACAGCACCGCTTACAAGCGCAGATGTAATTATTAGGTATTGTTGAAGATTTTATTCTGCATGCAAAAGTATAATTTTCTCTATACTTTGTATCGAATGGTGCAGAGAAACTGTAAACATAAATTCTTAGTTCCTTTTTTAAATCTTCCCATAACGGTGCCCAGGCGTGCAGGCTCGCAAATGATACTCTGAAAACATTTAATAATGTGTGAATTTTTATATTGTTTTTTGTTAATTAAATGTAGAGGCATCGATAAAACATATTGTGACCGTCAATTTTTCAGAGTTTTGAACCGTTCTCGTTTGATTTATGGGGCCAACCGACTTAGCTATAAAAGATAAAAGATCATTTGCCTTGGCGTATTTCGGCATATCGCGATATGATGAAATAGGCCAAGCCAAATAATCTTTTTCAGCTGAGTGTGATTGTCCCCTTACAATTGATCAAACAGATATCTTCATGTTTAGCACAAACTTAATTTATACAATTTAATGTTTCTTTGTTTTCTATTATGCGTTCCTAAACCATTCATCCGATTGCGATGAAACTTTGGTGATTTGATGTGCGCACGCCCGCGAAGGTTTATATATATAATTCATTTTGAGTTCTGGCGTTATGAAATTTAAATATGATATTTGAAAAATGTGTGTATTTCATATAGTTGAGCTGCAAAGAGGGAAGGAGGGGTAGGGGAATCCGCAAGTTGGGGGGGGAAACGAAGGGGATTGTGGGAGGGAGGGGGGAGATAGGAGGAAACCAGGGAAGGTGGAAGGGGAATGGGGGAGGAAACGGGGATGCATGGAAATAAAAACACCCAGAGAGAAAGAATTTATTTCTTTAAGTGGGATTGCCACGCTTGTCGGATACTCGCTAGTGTTATATAAAATGTCGCCTCTAAACGGTGATATCATTTTCCTGCCGTTCATAAAAAAATGTTTGACGTTTAACAGCTTAAATTAAATTTTTGCCAGGCCATCCGATATTTATACCCTTCCGTGGGAATCGGAATGCTTAGAAAACAATGGCTCATCACAATGTTCAGAGAAACATTGTTCATTTCGACGTTCCCTCACTACAATAATGGCAGTAAAGCGAATTGGGTTTTTCAACTGACGAGCGCGCAATTTTGAAGAGAGTATGATGCGCAGTACTGTTTTCATTTTCAATTATTTTAATGTTCTTCTCAAAACACCTAGAAAAGTCATTGTTTTCGTATAATTGTCTTCGGGGTAGAATTACGCCTACTGTTCCCAGCGTATTGGATTCAACCCAAATAGCGTTCCAGTTTTTATGTATTTTAAAAATATTTTTTACCTTTCCTGTAAACCGTGTTTCTGTCTTAGTTTCTTGAATCGGGATTCTAAAAACTACAACTGTAAAAATAATCGTCGTGAGCATGTTTTACTACCAATTCCAATACAATCTACTGAGTCGTATTCGGTTCAGAGTTCAGAATGAACCGTGCGTTCCGGTTGATGGTATTGTTGAAAATGATCACGAAATATGTTTGTTTCTTATTTCTCTTTCTTACACTTTCCAGAATATGCGTCACTTTAATAAAGTCTTTGTTTATTTCGTTTTTTGAAGTGAAACTTTCCTTAGCACTTTGATAAACCTTACTTTGTGATTAAGACTAAAATAGCGGCACTAAAAAGAGACAAATACCTACGTCTATGGGATTTAGCCTGCGAGATAATGAAATAATATAATCGGTCTCCTCTTTGTGCGGTGCTTCGTAACCTCCGCACTCTTATCTACTTTAGTTTTCTAGATGTTAAACTGCGAAAAAGTTGACATTCATTACAATAATTATTTAATCATGACGACAATACTAGAGACTTTCAAACGAAAATTTGGAAGTGAAAAATTAGAAAAAACGATTGTGCTTTAGACCACACGACTGAAGTAAAACTTCACTAACTTATAAAAGAAGACAGAAAGAAAATGTGCGCGCGCACTGCTCTCTCTTGCTCCTACAGTGTGATCTAGACAATAGGCCTGCACTGTGTCTTAGATATACGAAACGTAACTGGCTATGAGAGAAAGAGAGAAGGAAAATGTGTGCTCGCACCTTTCTCTCTTGCCCCTACAGTACTATACGAAACGTAACTCTCTCTCTCTCTCTTTCTAACTTAACTTACTTATATCTCCCTCTCAACTTTCGTTCGCTTTTCCCGATCACACTTTTCATAACGCTCTCGTCACGCATTCACCAGCTTACTCCCCAAGTCAAACGTGCGTAAAGAAGTCTTACTTCAAAAATATTTGCTCCGTTCTAGGGATTGAAACCAGGACATTAGCCTTGCCGGGGCTCTGCTCAGAGAGTCTGTCGCTAATATTGTCTTTAATGATTTGATATTGCAATTTGAGGTTTTACCAAAGACAATGGAATGGTTTTACTCATTATTTAAAAAAAATCATTTGAAATTAAAAAATTTAAGGCTGAGTTAAGATATTTATACATAAACCTAAGTCCGTACAGTTTATCGTGTTCTTTCAACGCTGCTGTTAATAAATGTTATAATTTAATCTTGTTTTATTAATTATTTGTTCTCCGTTCATATGGTCGTACGTCATTAAAGTGATTCAAATGGGTTTTAAATTATAGGGATCGTTATATCTACCTACTTATTTAATAAAATAATGTTACACAAGGAACCACAAACCGATTATCTCAAAAATGCTCGTAATTTTAAGGCATATTTTAATTTCAAAAGCTAACTTCCCACATTTTGAAAGAGAACAAAAAAGGATGCATCAGGGACTCGTCTTTTTATGCATTCGTTTATTAAAGTTACCTTTGCCACCGAGATGGACAGGTGGTACACAGGCATACACCCGTAGAACTTCGGCAATCTTCGGGAGCCTTCGGGACGTCTTCGGGTTCGGGTTTGAGAGGAGCGAGGGGGTTGCACGAAGTTTAGCCTTGGTAAAGTCGCCTCATCGAAGACACGTCTGGAAGTGCAAAGTAGGTACCTTTACTCAATTTTAGCTCAGCGAAGGTATTAGGCAATCGGCAGAAGATAACCCGTTAACCACCAATTTACTGATTACGCACCTAATTCGAGACAAGGGTCATTGCTTGCACGGTTCAGTCACGTTCTAAGTTCATCCTTATACGAATTATACTATACCACGACGGTTCTTCGTGTAGGGGTAGTCAACTTACTAAACTAGACAAAGAGATACACATTTCACGAATCAAAGGTCACGAGTGTTGCACCTCTTTGTCACTGCCGGTATGATGGTAGTTCCGGATGGTGTCATTGTTTTCTTTCGGAATCTATTGTAATAAGGACTAAGATTTTGTACAGTACAGTATCAGTCATGATAGAACACTACGATAGGTACGTCAGGAGCATCGCAACATTTTCGATAAGACGATCGTGATTGCCATCAAGTTGAAAGGGTTAAAACATAACAGTTTTAAATACTGTTCCCCTCGGGCACAACGGTTTTTCTCAAAACCGCCCTTTTCGCGCTAACTATTCCAGATTTCACCTCATTCCGAGTAATTCCAATTAAATACTGCAACTTGGTTCACTGGAACTACTTGTCGAACGGTCTGGCGGGTCTCAAGCCAGGCCTCCGGGCGCCTAGAGAATAATCTGCAACTTGTTGTACAGTGGTTAAATATTGTTCGCACGGTGCCCTTGCACTTTTGTGTTACTTTGCACCAGGTTTTGCTTCCCTGCGGTGAAAAAACCGGATTCACACGATCGCATCGAACCGTCAGTATTGTTTCAGAGTACTCATTCCGAATGCACTTAAGTAATGATAATAATAACCGGGATGAACGCGAAACAATCCATTACATTAAGTTTTTCTATCCTAGCATATGACCGGGTAGATTAGTAGAACAATTTCCTGAAAATTGACAGCCACTGGCTCCTCGTTGTCGTCTAATCCTTTATTTACTTTCTTGGTAAATACTGAGGCAATCGAGAATAATGGTTGACAATATGAATCCTCATAATAAGAACTGTTAAATAATATCTCTTTATTATATTGATTTCAAAGCATCACTCCTAATTTCGGCAGGTCTTTTTCAATTGTTGTTTATTGTTAGAAGACAATTGGCTATTTGAGTTCAATTATTCTGAACGGACAATCATTATTACTGCGGCTTTCCAGGCACTTGAGTTCGACAGTCGACCACTAGCAATTCTGGAACCACTTATATAACGACCACATTAAAATCTGCAGAACAGTAGGTACACGACCGTTACAAGTCGTTACCCGCTCATTAAATTTTCAAAAAGATGTTTGATTCTTGAATTTTAACATCTTAAAAATATTAGAAGGTAAAAAAAACTATGTTTGCATGCTTCATGCCATAATCTTGGCGACTGCAATACATATATTTTATGAGGTAATGCAATGACTAATGACAGACACACAGGAAAATGTTTAACTTTATCGACAATGCTCTCTGATCTCGTAACCGCAATCATTTGCCAACCAGTATCAATTATTGGCATCACGTTTGACGGGTGTTTGGTACTTTGGTGGATATGGAAAATAAACTGTAATTTATATTGGACGAAAATAATCGAAACATTTCTTATTCAGAAACATGCATAATCTGTGATGGAGGACGTCGTCTTGCAATGCCATCTGATATTCTACCCGATGACTGACATACTGAAGCTGTTAGCGTTAGCCATAATAGGAGCAGGTTTTGCGAAGCTTTACACCACCAACGATCTAACATCATACGTTCTATAGGACGCGATAAACTTTAATCTATCTGAAAAGAGGCCAAAACCCTTAAAACTTTTACAACATTGGGCAGTACATCAGTTACTCTCTATGCTCGCTGAGTGCTTGTTGCTAAAAATTTAAACGTGCTTATAAATTTAATTCCTCCACTTGCTTGCTAGAATAACTCCAGTGAAACATTATCTGTCAAATTTGACATTGCAAATAATTGAATACCGTCGCGTCGCGTCGTGCCGAAATTTACGTAAATATAATATACGTTCATGCTCAAAGAGTAGAAACGAATTATTTTACCGGTTTACCAAAACAAACAACCAATTTTTATTTTTTTAATCTGAATATCACGTAAATGAATCATAATAGAAACAAGTTTTAAGTAATGTTATGTATTATGTCTCAGAACTGTTAATTATAATTAATATTCGATTTTATACAGAACAATGTGCATTTTTTTTACGTGAATATCCAGTGAGACTGGCATCCTCAATTGGAAGTTGTTTTGAGGATGAAGGTAGAGGCGAGGGAAGAGAGTTGAGAAAGAGGGAGGTGGGGAAATACCCGGCTTTTCAGATCTGGACACTTAACACGGCTAGAGCCATTTCATGCAAAATTTCAAATTTTTAAGGTAGCCTTACCTTACCTCATATATAATTTTTAATTAATACATTGTGAAATAATACACATCAATCAAATAAATTGACTTGCACTCGCCTGGATCCGAACGCGCGACCTTCCGTTTGTTAGTCAAGAGCCTTACTACGGAAACCGTCATAAATAATCATAAAATGCAATTCTTATACCGCCTTATTTTTATTATTTCTATTTTATCATTTTTATTATTTCTATCGATTTTTATTACTCTAATTCACGGGATTTCACAATTTGAATTTGATTTGAACAATTCACAAAATTTCGAAGATACTTTTCAAGTTCTTTGATAGTTCCATTCAAGTTCTGTTATAATATGTAGCATTATAGGCACAACTTGAATAGAACTTATACAGAACTTGAAAAATAGCTGTGAAATTTTATGAATTGTTTAAATTCTTTGAAAGACAGTAATTTCGAAATGGGAACTAGATAGTTGATTATTACGACAAATGTTTATTAATTTCATATAGATATTTATGTATACATGAATATGAAATATTCACACCAAAGATGATAAATACATTAATTTATACAAGGCTATTAATACTATGAATGATGTTCACAATAATTATACAGATTTCCACCTAAAAGCTTTTACAGAAGTGTAATAAATTTAATAAATCATAACATTGAGTGTTGTGCGAGCTTAGATGATAGACAAACCAAGTGACAAAATGGTGATCCCGAAGCTGGAAGTTGAGGAACTGACTTGCAGGGTTCAGTACCTCAACGACATGGACCCCTTCTCCTGCTGGAGCGACGCCCCGTCCCCGGGCAAGTTCCTGCAGCACGGCTTTAACATGACCCTGCCCCTGTCCTACCAGCTGCCCGCGGTACACAGAGTCCTCCGTGCTCCACACAGGGTAATTGTTATTAACTACTTCAATTCATTTCAATATTATGGTGTTTCTTTTCCAGAGTACAACATTTTTTCTTTTGATGTCATAGCCAAAGGTGTTGATTTTATTTCAACTACATTCTCTCTAAAACAACATCAACTCTGGCGGATGTGTTGAGAATTCTTGTTTTCCAGCGTGATGTTGAAACAGTCCAAATCAGTTATTTATTTACCATAACAGCTTCCGAAATATTAAGCGTCTCGAGCGAAGTTCTAGGCGACTTGGCGCCCCGGTAAATACATAAATAAGAAATTAATCTCAAAGTGATTGCCTCTTTCTTGTTCAATAAATCATAATGATTTACCTGGCTGTACGTTGACCATTAACGGATGGAACCGGCGCGGCGCGCGGAATGTCAGCTATTATGATTGATTTAAAATTATTTGTTCGGAGTCGTGACATTTCTTCGTTCGTTACGGATTAGCCGAAGCATCTTCAGCGTCAACAACCACTGTTTCGAAACACACAATGCACGGCAGATTCACGGTTTAGGAATAAGGTTCAAGAAAATCGCCAGAGTTCTTTGGCCGCTTGATAGAAAAGATAAAACCGGTCCGTGCAGGCCGAGATGAAGAGATGGCAGCGAGGCACTTCGGCAAAACGGAGGACGGCGAGTCTCCGCCGCAACTCGGGAACGGGATCTCATTTCAGTTTCTAGAAGACTTTTGTTTGGTTTCTTTAATCTCTTCGACCTGATTAGATGAGCTAACGCTAGGCGACCACGCGTCCCAGTATCGACGGTACGTCTAGCGTTTTATACATCGGGCTCAAATTTGACAACACCTGCGAAACCTTTAAAATTACGCGGCTTAAAATAAAATTTACTGCACTTGTCTGTCTGGGCACTAAAAAATACGTATGTACCTCCCGATTGCCGATAGTTGTTTGAAGAATCTCGAGCTCCCAGCGAGTTAAAATATCGCTAGAAAAAATGTCCCACTTCCTCATATAAAAGTTGGTCAGCCCCGTCTAGTCTCTAGCACATGACACCCGCTGGAGCCGTGCCAATAATATGGGCAACTTACTGGAGCGAAGACAAGCAGTTCCCAGATTGTGAGAAGAGCAGGAATCTTGTCAGCTTTCCCCGCATTGTGCCTCAAATAAACTTCTGCAGCGAGAGATAACGGCTCCGAGGGGTCTATTTTCAAACAGGATGCAAACTGCAGACCTACATTTTTGACAGCGAAACATAATAATATTTATATGCTCTACAATCTCCTGAAGACGAAGTTGCCATGTCGTCCCCGTTGAAGCAAAGTCCCTCAATACAGTTTTGAAATATCTGATTCCATTTAAAGTTAGAATATGAAGGTAAAATCAGATTGGTACCTACCTAATTAAGTTTACAAGAAGTACCTTCTAGGACTGGTTGTTTCAATTTATCAAATTTCGGATATAATTTTCAAGTTTTGTCAAAGCTCTATTCAAGTCCCATAATGAAATAGTAACAGAATTTGAATAGAACTTTCACAGAAGTTGAAAACTAACTTAACAAATTATGTGAAACAACCCTCATTAAAGTTTTATCAATCTGAATCATATATAGATTACTTGAACATGCTGAAAAGCAAGCATAGATACTTATATGGGGTTACCTCCAACATTCGAATATCGATTGTTTTGGTATAATTTTTGCGCTTTGAACCATTAACAGTATTAAAAATATTTTTAAATCTAACATTATTTGACAAGATATAGCCTAAGCCTGACCATTTTTTTTAGTTTAGTAAGTTCTTAGGAATCTGGTCCTCCTCTGGGCTGTTGAGCCGTGTGTTAATAGATATTTTTGAGCTTGGAACCAGTTTGCAGTATTCATCATCGGAGGTCGACGGACACTGCAACGTGTTTTGAAATATCCTACCATGCAGAACGATAAAAATAAACTTATAGACTAACAGTCCAGAATAAGGCGTCATTAGAGCTACTGACATGTTAATTATATGATTACTTATGCGTCTTTATTTTACTGCACTAAGACAAAGGATCACTCGTATTTCTATTCATCAAGCCAGAAGGAAGGAATATTTTCATTATTCACCGATATGATGTTAAGATTAGGAAAAACACTTATTACCCAGATCTGCAGGACTAAATTGCCAATGTATCAATGGATGGGAAAGCAATTGAGAGATTCCAACGTCTACTAGAAAGTTACTGGTGCAGTAGATTGTAGAAGAAGGTTGAAGGATTTTTCATTTAAGTGACTTTATTTATTTATTTTTTTTTAATTTTTCGAAGAAAACTTCTTCTAAAAGGTTGTCACTTTGTGATGTCATTATTTATTTATTAAAAGAAAATAACTTAGTTTACATCACTTTATTTTTTGTACACTATCAACATGTTTCGTGAACCATGTTCACTTCTTCAGGAAAAAAAGTATCTATACCTACTTTTATTCCATATATTGAAATATATTGAAAGGCAAGATAGAAGGTCGCCGAGGGCCTGGTAGGAGATAAATGTATTGGCTGCGAAATATTCGAGAGTGGACCGGCATTAGAAGTGTGGAGGAGCTATTCCGGGCAGCGCAAGACAGAGAGACATTTTCAAGAGTGATCGCCAACGTCGGGGGGACGTGATAAGGCACACAAAGAAGAAGAAGAAGATATAAAATATACCCACTAATTAAAGGACAGTTCGCCTGATCGAGATTTTTTGAAGTGAAAACTTCTTTGGCAACGTTGTGATTTGAAACTCGATGAAACGAAAAATAGCGATTTTGAAAAGAGACAAAGACATACATATATAGGATTTAACCTGCGAGAGAATGAGATGGTATAGAAGGCCCTGAGAGGTTTTTTCCTCAGGGCTTTCTGTGTGGAGATAATATTTAAAAACTCAGAGTGCGCAATTCACCCTAAAACTGAGGAAAAAAATCTCTTTGGGCCTATGTCATCTTTGGGGTTGCTGTGTGGACAGTATTTTTAGGGAGAGGGAGAAGAGGATTATTGTGTTTGAAGTTTTAGATAATTCCACACCATAATTTGATGTCACATTCCTGAAAGGGGGACGTTTTGGCGCCCAGAAGCTCTTCCCAAAACTGGATGCATGGTCATGTTTTTCCTTGTTAAACTTGTACTTTATTGTAGATTGTGATTTATATTCATAATAATATTTTACAATAATTAAAATTATATTTTATTTGATGGTAAGTATCTATCGAATGAATGCTGTACGCCGGTAGGTAGACGATGATTAGCCGGCTTAAGTGGTTTTTCTAACCGATTAAACAAGTATTGAGAAGCTACTGGATGTTGGCCCCCGCCATCGTCTGCGGACGTCAACATAATACTAGAGAAATTATTGTTTGAGCTAGCCTTCTAATGGACTGTTTACACGAGGCTAGTGTTTGCTACTACTGTTACTAAACGGTAACTTATTGCTAATCACTAAAACGCACTGTCCATATCGATCGTCCAGTTGATTAGTCAGACATCTCCAAATACTAATGTGTGATAATTAGTGTTTTGATAATGAGGTTAGCAATATTCGAATGTTCACCATAAATCAAGTATTATTTATACGTGTCTGTGATTTACACATTAAATTTGCTATAAAATAACACCGGAAAGCTTAGCGGTCGGATACGTTAGTTTGAAATTTACTAGTACCTAACCCAGAAAACATCAAGTTTTTCTTATTTCACTACAAGTTTGGCTGCATTATAATTGATTTTTTAATGTTTACGAGTAATTTAGGAAGTTGTTCCTGATAGAGGGTACACTTTTACATATAACTGCATACTTACCTAATTCATATTTCGATTTTTCGAACATTGAGTTAAGGCGCCGCTTCCGCGCTCAAAAAGAAGAGGATGGAGTGATATGTAATTACGACGGTCTTAAGTATCATTTAAAGATACATTGTGAATTTTAACACAACTATAACTTGTAAAATAACTGAAACAAACGTGTAAATAATAATTTTCGGAGCATATTTTTCGATTTTTTTTATATAGAGTGAATTTCATATAATTTGCTTTTCGGCGTGGAACGCGTCTAGATATTATCTTAAAAAATAACATATGTTTTTTAAGAGCTTAGAAACTTCAAATTTTTAAGGGGAACATGTAAAAAATCGGTAGAAATTCGGGTAGCGGCGACTTATGTATGTAATAGTAACCCAGAAAACATGAAGTTTTTCTTATTTCACTACAAGTTTTTCAGCAATTTAATTGATTTGGTAACGTTTATGAGTAATCTAAGTATTGTTCCAGATAGTGAGTACACTTTTACACATAACTCAAATAACGATTTTTCGAAGATGTCTGACATTTCAACTGGACGATCGATATGCGGGTCGTGCCTTAAAATTATGAAAGCAGTTATGGGTCGACCCACAGTGACCTTCTTGACAATGTCAAGGAGGATACGGTGTTTCTACTTATGTTGACAAAATAGCACTTTTTTATTATTATTTTTTTTTTATTTAAAAGAAAGACAAACATTCCCGGACTACGAATAACCCAACAATGTTTGAAAATCTCCTATAACCACCACATAAAGCCGAAAATGTTGCTTGTGTTGTGATGGTAGACTTAGCCAGCCGAAGAATCGAACATGCGACGCCCAGGTGGGACCCAAGCGCTATGCCCACTCAAGCACTGACCGGTCCCAAACATGGAACACCTCAGCACAGGTTCGCCTAGTGAGGTTTCACAAAATACTACTAACCTATTTAAATACAGTTACAGATCATTATCATTTTTTTTCTTATTATCCACTAAACTTACCTTCTATGTAAACTATTGTAATAATTTGTAAAGTGTATGTTCAAGAATAGGAATAAATTAAATAAATAAATAAGTTTAGTTGTCACTAAAACACTCTACTAAACACTGGCCTCGTGTAATCAGGCCTTAACTGCCCGCCGTTGGCTACTGCATTTGAAGAACTATTACGTCAAGCTCGTTATTATAGCTGGACTGGATGGCCACTTGGGCACATTGCACTGAGGAGATAAATTAATAGAAGTGTGTCTGTGTGCCCCAAATATTATTATTACTATTTATCCTTACTAGAAATTGGTCAGTCTTTTTATTTCGTGAGCTGATAATATATGTATACAAGCAGTTAAAAACTCGCTCCGCAGGTTCTTAGTGCTAGGGCCTGCGGGCGGCTTTTGGTTCGACTTTATAAATCCGATAGGAACTGATTCCAAAAATAGCCGGTTCCTCGGATCAGAGACAAATAGTCACCGGGACAAAATAACCACGACAGGCAATGACAATCATATAAAATATATAACTCTCCATACCCTTGAGAGATTCACGAATTTACAAATCCAATAGTACTTTCGCCTGCCAGCCGACGCTCCTCACGCTAGCTGTTAACCCATGTGGCGCTATCTTTTGGTATTATTGGCTACTTGCTTGAATTCGGTTCTATTACAA
Source organism: Limnephilus lunatus (assembly GCA_917563855.2). Taxonomy (NCBI): domain Eukaryota; kingdom Metazoa; phylum Arthropoda; class Insecta; order Trichoptera; family Limnephilidae; genus Limnephilus; species Limnephilus lunatus. Next base: position 36,346,820 of record OU830604.1, read on the forward strand.
AAGTAGCTTTTTAACAAACTAAAAGTACGATGATGGTTTTGCACAAGGCGCGGCGTCACAGATGTATTCGAAGTCGGGTTCTTAAATTTCAACCGTCCAGTCGTTAGGCTATTAATACTCTCAGATCATTTGTCGAAAGGTCTTAGGTTAATAAATTGACGAAATGAGTTTTCTCTCAAATCCATGTACCTAGTCCATGTAGCCTTAATCCATGTTCCCGGCCCCAAAAAGAAGAAGACGGAGAGATATGAAATTACGAATGTTAGAAGAGCGCGCTAACATTTACAACGATAAAATCGATGCAAAAATCATGAAAACACGAGCAAAAATCTCGCGATAATTGTCTTAAACAGTATTTAAAGAAACGCTGTGAATTTTTTCATACACATAACTTGTAAAATAACTGAAACGTGTTTATAATAAGTTTTGGAGCATACTTCGCGATTTTTTTCTAACGAGGGAATTTTATATAATTTGCGTTTGGGTGCGACTAATGTCTAGATATTATCTATCTTCGAGAATAACATCATAGATATACAAATGTACGTCCGTGAATAACAATTTTTTTAAGAGCTTAAAAACTTAAAATGTTTAACCTTTTCCACTCCGTCGGCCACACATTGTGGCCCAAACGATTTTGGTAGGCAGCTCCGTCGGCCAGAGGTACTGGCCCGGCGCAGGTATAAGTTTAATCACCAATATCTATCTTCCTAAGTACATTATACGAACTATTATTTCCGATTATTACAAAGAATTGTCGCAACATATTGGATAAACCAACATTTTTTCATTTAAATTTACCGTTAATTAGATACATTCATGTAAAAACAGATGCATCATTTTAACACACGAAATATTTTTTTTCTTCAAATATTTTCGGAACAGTCAGTCGTTATCCTGCGTTTACGACGGTTCTCCGCAGTTACTCCCACTTTTTGTGACCATATTTTTTCGTTTTGTGGAACTATTGATGTTGATATTAGTAATTGAAAGTAAAAGAATTTACGTATTCTTTAAATTAATATTCTTTGAATTAACCGTCACAGAAAATAATGATAGTTTTACTTCGAAGTGATGGTGAAGAAGTCGGTAATAATCCAAGTGATATAGATAGTGGAAGTGACATTATCCCGCCCAAAAGAAGGAGATGCGCTTATTTCAGTAAATATAGTGATGTAGAAAATATTGTGATTCCGCAAAAACCTTCAACATCCATCAATCCCACACAGTCAAGCTTTTCTGATTCAGAAAAAAAAAGGAATTGAATGTTTATTAATACTCCGAATACACCACAACAACAAATATTTTTTTTCTATTGGAAATACCAATGAGTCATCTTCAATTTGTGGATAGGCTAATTATTCAGCTGGTTATAGAGAAGGTGTAAAAACTAGAAAAGGAAGCCATTCGGTAGATCTAGAACAGCGGTTAAATCACGTCAATCTACATGTAATAATGCCTAATATGCAGAAAAATATTAGTGATTGCATCGTTTTCAATTTGGGAGGCAGGAATGGGTACCGCTGCCCCGGGAACCATTTATTGGATAACCAACACCTCTGCCACAGGTCACCCCAAGTGGTTCGCTACGTTTGGTGACTTTGCATGGGTGCCCGGGTTCATGGGGATGCGTCTGCCCATTTACTGCGTGGCAGACCGAATCGGGAAAGACTGGTTGAGGGAGATCTTTTGATCTCTCCAGCCGGACTGTATCGAACCATTGCCTTACAACGCAGTGAGAGGGATGAATTCACGCATCGCCTCTCTTGGACACCCTAACCCCCAGATTCCTACCCACTCATACCATTTTCCTTCCCATCCTTTTTTTCCTTTCCTTCAAAAGACCCCCCACAAAGCAACCCCAAAGATGACATAGGCCCTGAGAATTTATTTTTCTCAGGGCCTCCTGTGTGGAGCTAATGTAAAAAAATCGTTTGTGGTTCTAATTTATGATAGAAAAGGAGGGCAAATAAAATGAACAATATATCACTGTAAAAGATGTGAAAACAAACTTGCACTTCATGTGGGATAACATTGGACCGAATCGTGAGATTTTTGTAATAGTAAATGTGAGATAATGTACTCAAAATGTGACAGTATTATATTATGTATAATATGTAAAATACTTGTAAACACCGTGTAGAATGTTTGCCAAACTAATTATGTATTTTATGTGTTGTGGGCTGGTCTATCTTTTGTTTCCTGAAAGAGGGTCGAAATCTAAAATAACGTAACCAATGCAAAATAAGAAATCATACACTACCCATAAAACCTAAGCCAATCAGGGCCAGGTAGCCACTAGTCAGCCGTTGTGCGGTACAGGACAGTTAGAAAGTAATTTCTCCAAGAATTTACATTGGATTGTCTGCATATTTTACCCGTATTATACAAACTATTGCTATGCAATAAAATATATAATGCAAATAAAAAACGTTGAAATCAAATGTATTATCTTTTAGTTACAAAATGTGTGATTTAACAAGTATTTTATACAAAATATACCAAACAACTAATGGTCACACGAATTATCCGATAGGGTGCCGCAAAAATAACTGTCCAAAAATTTCATTTCAAATATAAAATATAACACACATTTTTGGTCGGAGTAGCTAAACAGTTTTGAGAAAAAATGGTCGGAGTGGAAAAGGTTAAGGGAAGTTTGCAAGAAATCAGTAGAAATTCGAATACCGGCCTCTTAAGATAATATGTAACACTTCTAGAGGTTTTCTGTTCAGTGGCGCATTGGGACCCGGTTACAGAGACATCGCCGGCTACTCGCGGTATACGCTGGACTATTCTTTTAATGATTAGCAACGGTGATTATCGAGTCAAGGTGTTGTGGTGGCATGAGTTTTTTTTAAATACATATATTTTTAATGTAATGCCCCACAAAAGTCTTACCTTCCCGGAGCTGGTTGAACCGCGGCAACTCCATTTGAAGAACGTTGTTGATCCGATGAAGAAGATTTGGGAAGTACCTAAGTATTCAGTTCTGGTCAATAAATGTACCTCAAGTCATTTAAGCAAGTTTGATCACGAATATCACTCTTAAACTTGCACAAACTTCCACTTGGAAAGAGATAAAAAGTTTATGTTAATTTTTGTATAAAAAAAGCATTTAAATAATTGGTTGCTATCCGCGAAAATAGAGAGAGATCGTTTTTTAATCATAGGAAGCCAAAACTATTCTCTCAAAATATACAAATGTAGATAAATGGTTGACAATTGCCACGTGTGAACGTTTCGTCCTTCAGTTTAAAAGCTCGGATGTGGAACAATTTTCCAACCTCTGTGTTTCCTTCCTCCTAAAGCATCCCCGAGAGAAATTATTTTCCTCAGGGCCTCCCGTGTGGAGTTAATGTAAAAAAAAGACATGTGTGCAGTTTATATGCGGTAGTAGATAAGAGTTGGGAGGCTACGAAGCACCGTACAAAGAAGAGACCGATTATGCTATCTCATTCTCTCGCAGGCTAAATCCTATAGATGAATGTGTTTGTCTTTTTTTGTGTCGCTTCTTCGTTTCACCGAGTTTCAAATCACAACGGTGCTAAAGAAGTGTTCACTTTAAAAACTGTTGAGAACTTGGAAATCTTATAGTGTACTAATATCGAAAAAGGTCTTCTTACTGTCGATACATATATGAAGTTACTTACTAACAGAACAGCATTTTTGTACTGTAATACGCCCAAAGGCGTGCTTTTTGAAGGATGTCTTGTACGACCCTAAACCCTATAGATAACATCCTGCACCTTACACCCTTGCATTACACAACATAATAGATTCGAACGCAATGAATAAGTACCTTTTTTATCTGAAAAAAAGGGTATCAAGAAAAAAGTGTCTCTCTTAATATCTGACCATACAGGAAAGGTCTCGTTAAATAATCACCTTCACAGTACAGTGGAGGAACTGCGGGCTACGAACCACAAGCGTACCTAGGCGATGGATGCTCCGCTGCCTTTGAATTCTCACGCGGACTCACCTCGTACATTATTAACGGATTTGCTTTCATGAAGACTGTGCATCGGGAACACGTTTAGTACCAGCGTGAGCCGGTGCGCTACGAAACCTTACAAGGTTGGCTATCGCAAATTCCTGCTGAATTAGATCGAAATAGATCCGGGTAAATCTATACAAAACCCTGTTTTCTGCGGCCTTCGGAATTATGTATGTATTACTTAGCGGTGACAGCGCGGAGGACGCAAGTACCCTCGAGTTGTAGTGAGCTAATTGGTAACGCCATCCTAAACGACACTAACTATTTTACTTACAAACTATGAGAGCGCTCTCGAAGTGCGAATTTATAATTAAATTAAAATAATATGTTTGCACTTCATTCAATGCCCTCAGTATAGCCCAGTATTACAATTTAGTATATGGCCTTAGTTAACAAAATATTTTTAGCAACAACTACTTAACAGGTATTTTAATACCGAAATTGGACACAGAAATCTTCGCAATAGGCGAGTTTACATACCTCCCCGTTCACGCTTTTCTCTGTCGCACGTGTGTTTTTATGCATCTTTCTCTTTCGCTTACGTTGAGGTTTATTGTAACGTCAGTAACTCCACGAGAATGGATCGTACCAAGTTCAGGCTGGCATTAAAGTTTGGAATGAACAACATGACATTATTCAAGCAGTAAAATTGACAAAAAGAACGCAAAAATAGTAATTATGTTCAATTTAGTAGTTAATCATTATAACGGAAATCACGTTCAAAAACATTAAATTAAATGCGCGCAAAATACCCCATGTCACAACAGAAATTTTCCGCCGCGCTTTCGCAAAACTACCAAAGTTCAATGCAGCCAACATAAAAACGTCACGTCGTTATTAGTAACGTTGCAGAAATATCGCACAGAAACGTCGTTTAAAAGTCGTTAAGTTATATTTTTATTAGTAAGGCTGTGTTAGTCTTTAATATCCAATACCAAACAAAAATACTGTCTGATCATCCTGTTGGAAAGATATCATTATTCGGAACGACTACGTTTTTTCCTTATATCAACTTATTTACTGTAGGTATATCATTCATCATTGTAATACATACTTAACTGTATCTCTCACAAAGGATAAAATTTTAACTTAATGCATTCTCTCTTGACTAAACGTTTTCATCTGATATGTACCAGGTCACCAGATGGCTCTGAGGGTCAACGAAGAACACCCAACAAAGCAAGAGGTACTCGCGTTCGATGCACAAATGTCATTGTTCGAGTGCATAATATTTACTGATCGCATTAGACCCTCACCCGCTAATAACATTAAAATATTATGCTCACAAAATATTCGTCGTAAAATCATCTGCTCAAACAATCGCCAAGGTAGTAAAAAGAAGGCAATTGTTGCCCCATACATTTAGCAATATTTTCCGTATCGTGGCGTCAAAGACTGTGAAGTTAAGTTAGCAATATTTTCCGTATCGTGGCGTCAAAGTCTGTGAAGTTAAGTGCATGATGGTAACAATAATTGTTATTAAGTATAACCATGGGCTTCATTCTCATCAGCGTGATTGCCGATGGCCCTGATCAGCCGGAGCCATTTTCCTTAGCACGCTATCTACTTAGTTGCATTTATAGGGCGTGCGCTGCCAAACACAGTCGTAAGAATAAGTAGGTAATAATAACCCTCGTGGAAAACTAACCGTTGCAAATAAATTCGGAAAACATAAAACTTGCGAACTATAAATATTTCATAATTATAAGTAAATGTAAATTTTTAAAAACTATTAGAACTTATAATATTTTATTTATTTTTAATTTTAACTTTATGAGTAAAACCTCAAATTGTAATATTTAATTTAAATGAGGACAATATTAGCGAAACTCAATCGAAAATCTGGAAACGGAAAAAAAGAAGATATTGGCAAATCTGGGACTCGAACCCAGGACCTTCGGCTTTTCGGGCCACTGCGCTAACCACTGCGCCAAGGTGTCAATATCTTTTTATTTTTTTCCAATTTTATTGAAATTAAACCTTCTTTCCACTGTTATGATTTGAAACCGATGAAACTAAAATTAGCGACACTAAAAAGAGACGAACACATACATCTATAGGATATGGCCTGCATGAGAATGATATATAAAATAATCGGTCCCCTGTTTGTGCGGTGCTTCTTATCCCCCCATTACACGTATCAGTATTTGCATCAGTATTTACTGATGCGAATTACTGACGACAACCGTCAGTATTTGTGAGCCATTACACGTGTCAGTATTACTGACGACAGTATCGTTGCGAATCCTTGCGGGACTGACGCTTGGATCCGAAAACAAAAGCCTGTGTTACTATAATTTTGGCGTTCGGTACAAAGAAACGAGTGAAGCGCTAACGATGGGTGAAGGACTAGCTTCTCAAAAAAGAAAAATTCTCGCACTTGAATTTAATGGATGAAATTTTGCTGACTGATCATTTATTTATTTTTAAGCCATCAAAAATGTGCAATACAAAGATCCATTTACATTTTAGCCACTGGAGCGATTACAGAAATAAAAAAAAAACATACTCCTTGATTTCTCAACATTCCTGTGCGATCATTTTTAAAAATGTTCCTCCGACATTGAAAAAAAATCATACTTCCGAATTTGAGTATGGAGATAGGTATACAAAACTGTTTATTGTGCTATATAGCCAATATTTTACATTATCACATATTTTAGGATTGGTAAAAAAAATTAAGCTCATAAGCATTATAATTTTTTTACGGAATTTAGGTAAATTTGGCTTCTCAAAGCCACAAAATCAATCCGAGACTTAACCACTGGATTGCTTTTGGTTCGATTCGGACCGATTTTATTTTTCTGCGATTGCTTTCGGTCCAAAATCGAGCCACATTTTCCTACCATTCGTAAAACATTTATTGTACCTAATTATTTAAAACATATTCATGGCATTGGCAGAGGAAGGATGAAAGTAGACTGAATGCTGTTGAAATGAGATCCCTAAGGCGTATGTGTGGTAAAACCATGTATGATCGTGTGAGAAACGCGGAGATCCGCAAATAATGCAAGGTTGATGTAAGCGTAACATGAAAGATCAAGAAAGGAACGCTCCGATGGTTTTGGGCATGTAGAGCGAATGAACGAGGAAAGGAGTGTAAGGAGAATATATGACGCAAATGTGAATGGTAGAAGAAGTCAGGGACGCCCGAGAAAGACATGGCACGACCAAGTGAATCAGATACTTGAGTCGGGCCATGTTAAGAGCAGAATAATAGAAGAGCATGTATGAGACGATGTATGAATGTGAACGAGGCAAAGAGTGTGTGCCAAGACCGAGTTGTTTGGCGGTCCGTCCTCTCTGCCTACCCCTGCGGGGAAACGGCGTGAAGGTTAGTTAGTTAGTTTTTATTCATGGCCAGCAATTTATTCTATCAAATAGTTGTTAAAATAGACTATAAGTCTATAACCTTAACGATTGTCTTTAAATTGTTCTAGAACGAATTTTGACATTAAAACTCAGTTACGCACTCAAATTCTACAAAATAATTTTCAAACCAAACTTTTGATTTGCTGTTAACATATGAAAAAATGGATTTCTAAAAAATTTCATATTTTCTTTTATTCTATTTCTTCTCTTTGTTATTTATATTTATACAAAATATGTTAATAGGCTTATGCAATGCAACACCAGTTAAAAGTACACATTATACCTATTATTTTAATACTATACTAATCAAACAACAGTAATAACAATAACCATCTATTAATTGTTTGATTTATTTTATTGTTCTGTTCTCTTTCTAGTTCTCATTTGTATAAAATGTGGATGTAGGACTAGGTATTATTTGAAATGCAAACACAAGATACCATTATGTTTTAATAATTTACTTTTAAGTATGTATATATTACTTTTATGATAATTTAAAAAAAACTATGCTAAGCAAACCACGGTTATCTTTCCTGTATTAATTGGTTATTATTTTTATTTTTTTTCTTTAAATTCTTTCTCTTCTCTTTTTTTCTTATTTTATACAACCCATCTGTGTAGGACTATGATATGCAATGCTTAAACGTTTGTTTTATATATATATATATATGTTTTAATCCTCTGTTATTAAGTACCTACCAAAATAATTAATATTATTTTTTTAAAACTTTGCTAAACAAAGAACAGTCACTTTGTTTTAATCTTTTATTTTTGTTTTGTTTTTTTTTTAATATTATTTACAGACCATGTTCAATGTTCTTTTATTTTTGTTTTGTTTTTTTATTTATATTATTTACAGACCATGTTCCGTATGTTAATACTCATCCTAATTTGACTGTCCTAAAACGGGAATCCTCCTAGTTTGGCAGTCAAAAAATTTCTTAAATAATGTATATAAATGTATAATCTTTTACTAAAAAAATAAATAAATATTTGCCTCTGCGGTTATCAAACAGGCGATAGGGAACATAACAACGTAGAACATATTCAATTTCTAAACACTAAAGCACAAATTTCGCGCATTTATAAAGTTGAAGATTTTTTAATAATTTTTCTCTCAATTTTATAAACAGATAATTAGTAAAATATAGGTGAATTCATTGGCTGTACAGCACAATAATTTGTTTATATGTTTACATACACAAATGTGGAGTAATCATGTTTTTAATATGGTAGCTAAAGGCGATAAAACAGCACCGTCCTCCATGGCGCATAAGAAATACTGACGTACTGATGCGGCGAGCCCTTACACGCATCAGTACGGCATCAGTATCCCCCACCACTTTTCAGCCACGCCCCAATACTGATGAGGCCGATCCAAATATCTAGATGCGCGTCAGTAATTTTGTCGATGCGTCAGTATTAGCCATTACACGTATCAGTATTCGCATCAGTACTTAAATACTGATGCGAATACTGATACGTGTAATGGGGGGATTAGCCTTCCCACTCCATTATCTTCATTAGTTTTCTGAAGCTTTCTCTTAAACTGTGTGTGAATTCCACTAAAGTAGACAGGAGTGGATAGACTACGAAGCACCACACAAAGAGATAACCGATTTTTCTACTCATTCTCTCGCAGGCTAAATCCTATAGATATACGTGTTTGTCTCTTTTTAGTGTCCCTATTTCACACCACAACGGCGCTAAAGAAGTATTCACTTCAAAAGGTGTTTAGTCCATGAATTTTGAAGTCTACAATATTAGTTGTTGTACATTGTTTGATCGCATTGCGGTTGTTATTCGGGACCACTGTGTGAAAAAAATTCAATGATATTATATAAGAACTCGTATATAATAATTATTGGAGAAGTAACTGTATTACGCGCACCGAGAGCCCCCCGCAAATTGCCCTCAAGGCTGAATTATTATAGACATATTATAAGCCGAGAAACGAGCGTACATGGTTATAGATTTGACATTCAGACGAACGTTAGACAATAATTATAATTAGCGATCACTGAACTTTTTGCACCCAGCGAAAAATATATTTCGACACGAAATGGAAACACTGAAACTCTCCATCCGGTGTAACATATAAAATTCTACGTTCTACGTCGATGGTAACCGTAACAGCCGCTCCAAGGTCGATTGGCGTAAATTATAAATAATTATTGCACAAATGCTGAAAATAGCGGAATAAACTGCCCAAGTTGTTTATCTGAAACTGTCTGATGTGGCAGGTTCTGAAAAACAAAATGTCGATTTTCACTTTTTTTTATGTGTTAATACAAGAAAACGATGTTTCTATCGCTCGTTAAATGCGATAATTATTATATTCTTGCCAATAGTATTAAATACAATGTATTTTTTACAGCCAACATCTTTTGTCATTTAAAAATAGAATCAATACTTTTACCGTTTAAAATAAAGAACTTTTTAACATTATGCTTTTAAGTAAAACTTCTTTACGCACGCTTGACTTGGGGAGTAAGCTGGTAAATGCGTGACGAGAGCGTTACGAAAAGTGTGATCGGGCGAGGCGAACGGAAGTTGAGAGGGAGATATAAGTTAGTTAGTGAAGATAGAAAGAGAGAGAGAATTACGTTTCGTATTACTGTAGAGGCAAGAGAGAGAGGTGCGAGCACACATTTTCTTTCTCTCTTTTTCTCATAGCCAGTTATGTTTCGTATATCTAAGACACAGTGCAGGCCTATTGTCTGCATTACACTGTAGGAGCAAGAGAGAGCAGTGTGCGCGCACATTTCCTTTCTCTCTTCTTTTATAAGTTAGTGAAGTTTAAATTTATTAGTACTATCATGATTTATTTTGGGTTATTATGCCGTATTGCGCTTCCTCCTGCTTTGACCAACAATTTCGGGCAGCATGGATTGGTCAAAAGGTATCCCTCAACCAGCTTCTCCCGATCCAGCCCACCACGAAGTATCCAAGCATCCGCCACCGTGGACATGAGCAAACCTCACCCCTTGAACCCTGGCACCCTTGCTAAATATTTCACTCTCTTGTACTTCGACGACTATTCTTCATGAAACCACTGAAAAGTAACATTCCCAAAACTATATGGTTTGAGGTGTTTTACTAAAACACAGTAGATATTTATTTCGTTGTATTCTTTTCGGTCCCTTTTTATGTTCATAATAAAGATGAACAATATTGTATTCATAGCTAGAGTCACTTGACTTCATATTAACTCTACGGCTGTAAGTGAAAAGTGATTATTAGTAAAAAGTTTAATAAAATTCTGGTAGCTCTGTGAACCAACTTTAAAGAGTAGCATATCAGTAGACGACTAGTGCATTGCATATCTGTGTATGAAGGGCCTTAATATAAACTTAACCCCCCATCACTACCTCAACACTTAGCAATAATACATTGTACTCATCCACTGTTTTGTAATTGTCAAGTCATTATATGTTTGCCCTGAGGAAGGAACGGTCATTCCAAAACCGGTCGACGTTAATAAAATATTTATGTGGTTCTAACAAAGATATTTATTTATTTATAAACTTAAGCCTTCAGAACAAAGTAATTTTTATTTAAGATTCTGACAGCAAAAATAATAACCCACACCTTGATCATTCATAATATTTAAATTTATTTATTTTATTTTAGAATTTAAAACCAATACCTCTTTCATTTCCGATTGTTGAAGTGATTGAACGAAAACCATCAATCATTTGTTTATAGATTGCAAAATGAAAACATTGATAATTATATTTTATGTTTATATATATATATATATATATATATCAAAGTTTCTCACTTCTGTGGATAACCGCTAAAGAACAACACCTAATTCTGACAGCTCCAATTTTGATTGCAAAATAAGTGACAATTAAGCAAATAATACAGTAAAAACATTTAAAAAAAACAGTGATTCGTTATATAAAGTGAGTTTATTTGGAGTGGCAGTGCTATATATCTAGACATTATTTTCATTAAAATAATAACAAAAACAAGAAATAAAACAATATCTACACGTTCATTCGCTAAAATCGCCAGTAACCTTAATCCAGAACTAATGCAAACCTTGGATGAAAAGTTCGACGAATTTAAAAGTCAATTTCTGGAAAAATCATTTGTAGAATTTAAAAATTCCATAGTTGCAGTGATAAAAAAGGAGTTCAAGGAGGAAAATGAGGAGCTCGAGAAGAAAGTAGAGCATTTGGAAGGCCAACTAGAAACCAGTGATCAATATAATCGTGCAAATAACCTTATAATAAGTGGTGTTCCAGAAGATAGACACGAAAATATTTATGACATTCTTTTCAAAATTGGTGCTACAGCTGGATGCAAAATCACCCGAGAGGAAGTGGACTTCGAAAGCAGAATCTCCCTCAGAATAAACCGAATTGTGACAAATGGAAAACAGAGGAACATTATCGTAAAATTTACACGCAAACACCTTAAAGATGACCTGTTAGCCGCAATAAGGAAGAGGAAGGGAATGTCTGCTTCAGAATTGCAGCTTCCTGGTACCAGCAGAATTTACATCAATGATCATTTATCCCTTAAAAATCAACACCTGCTAAAACAATGTAGAGATATGAAAACGGAAAAAAAAATTCTCTACTGCTGGGTAAAAAACGGCAAAATATTCATTCGTGTAAGTGATACAACCCCCATAATTTTAATTGCTGATCAGGATGATGTTAACAGATTCTCAACATTGAAGACAATACCCACACAAGACGCTTCTGTATGTTGGGCCTGTAGTTGGTGATGTTATTTTTGTCCCCGCTTTTGTGGATTGATGTAATGAAATGAGTGCTTGTTTCCATTAACTCACTTTCCAGACATCTTTCTCTTTTTAATCTAAATAACAATTTTGTATTTTTATAAAATAACACCTATTTTATTTCAGCTTCTAGGGCCTGAACCCTTTTAATTTTGGAACAATCCCGACATTATTTCTTCAAGTTTCAGTATGTAGGTCTGATTATATCCAAACTAGATTGTTATTTTTCCTCGCGCACTCTTCCCAATAACTCTTGGAAAGAATTTGTAACCAAAGTAGGTAATGAGTTACACAAATACTTTTTGAAGTGAAAATTTCTTAAGAACCGTTGTAATTTGAAAGCCGATGAAACCAAAAAGAGACAAACACATACATCTTGCTACTGACCCTATCGCCTTATATAAACGCAGAAAAATCTCTGATGCATTATTCTTATACAAAATCATGAACTGCCTTGTTGATTCATCATATCTGTTAGAAAATATTGCATTTCGTTGCCCCAAACAAAATACCAGATCGAACGACTTATTTAGAATACCACACAGTAAATCCAAATACGAGCAAAACTCTGTAATAATACGTATCTGTGAAACTTACAATGCCTTACGAGATGTAGACATTTTCAACCATGACTTGAAATCATATAAAATGCAGCTTAATATATTAATAACTTAAAATACTTTTTTTTCTTTTTTGTGAAAATTAATAATATTATTATCCGTAGTAAATAGTATAACTATGTTTGTTAATAATTTTACTTTTTTTCTTTATTACGTTTTATGTTTTTATTTTTTAATGTTGTTCTTTATTATGTTTATTTTTTGTCACATAAGTTGAGTAGATAAAAAAAAAAAACTATATCAAAATTTTAACTTAATGGAACTTAATTGGTCTACAACATATGAATGTTCATTGTTATATTATCAATTTGTATGACTGTTTGTTTCCTAAATAAATAAAATAAATAAAAAAATAAAAATAATAAAAAATACATCTATAGGATTTAGCCTGCGAGAGTATGAGATAGTATAATCGGTATCCTCTTTGTGCGTTGCTCCGGTCTCCTCTTTGTGTTGTGCTTCGTAGCCTCCTCACTCTTGTTTACTTTAGTTTTATGAAGGTTTCACGTCCACCGCGTGTGAATTGCACACTTTTATTTTTTTATATTACCGTAGATATTTCAATGTATGTTCCATGGCCTCCCTGTTTGTGTATATTTAAATAATATTATAAATGCGCATCTTTGAATGGCCACCTACGGAGCATTTATTTTATCGTTTCTTCATTTCACAATACTTTTCATCGCAGCAGACACACAGTCTCAAATGTTGCATTTATTATAGGTAATATCTGCCGAGTGAAAGATAATGGCAGGAAATTTACATAAAGGTGTAAATACAACTGGTTCTTTAAATAGCAGCAGCCATTGTTAAAAAACTAACAGGTGGGCCATTGCGATTCGGAACATAACACTACATTTATAATGTGGTTGGCACAAAAATCACTAAACCCCATCGTATAACTTACTGCAAAGCATATAAATATAATTTTAGCAATCTGCGTTTAAATTCGATCAGAAATATATATTTAAAAAATAAACTTATTTTCCTTTACCAAATAAAATAAACTAGCAATTTCTTCTCGCTGCGTGTCCTTTCCCATTCGTCCCATTCTCTTCCGCCTCCCCTTCCTCTCCAGCCTTCCCTTCCCCTCACGCATTTCCACTCCGCCTTCCCTCACCCCATTCCCCCCTCCCGAGTTCTCCTACTTCCTCCCGCATTCCATATATTCAGTCCCGGTACATTAGTTTTCAAACAGCTTGTTGAAGTAAAACTTCTTTACGCACGCTTGACTTGGGGAGTAAGCTGGTGAAGGCGTAACGATAGCGTTACGAAAAGTGTGATCGGGCGAGGCGAACGGAAGTTAAGAGGGAGATATAAATTAGTGAAGATAGAAAGAGAGAGAGAGTTACGTTTCGTACATTATTGTAGGGGCAAGAGAGAGAGGTGCGAGCACACATTTTCTTTCTCTCTTTCTATCATAGCCAGTTACGTTTCGTATATCTAAGACACAGTGCAGGCCTATTGTCTGTATCACACTGTAGGATCAAGAGAGAGAGCAGTGCGCGCACACATTTTCTTTCTCTCTTTTATAAGTTAGTGAAGTTTTACTTCAGTCGTGTGGTCTAAAGCACACTCGTTTTTTTTAATACATATTTGATAGTGCCAGAGCTCACTATTATTAGCTCACATCGCGGGTATGCACACATCAAATCCTCAAAGTTTCATCGCAATCGGATGGATGGTTTAGCAACGCATAGACTACTCATATTCTCATACACACCTAAGCAAGCGTATTTGGATTTTTATATACCTACCTATATAGATTAACTATTCTGTTGTATCGACTTTTGACCAAATCCAACTGAAATATTTGAAAAACTTCAAAGTATCTACTAAATTAGTATCATGCAGTGGATATACTTGTGTCCGTATACGCGTCCCACAGCAGGTAATAACTTAGCCATTACAATACATATTCAAACGTCCGTATAATATTATAAATTGTCTATCCAGCATCTTGTACTAAAATCGGAAAGTGTATTGGCATAAAAAAGTGATACTTTTTATCATATTTTTAAATCCTTTGTTTATTGGAGTGCCAATCTAGTATATTCATATTTTATACAAACATAGTCATTGCGACATTTATTCATGACTTAATTTGATTATAAAAATGGCTCATATCTTTTTTTCTGTACGAATGTCATCTTCTTACCGATATGGTAAAGGAAACCATGATTTGTTTTGTGCCATGTGCTAGCGCCAAATCACACGCCTTTACCTTCAATTCTGGCGAAGGTAATTCCGAAACAGTAATCTATTAAATTCAACCAAAATGAAACCAATACATATTAATAAACAAGGCCTGTAAAAAGATGCTAGATGAGAGTTGGTGCGTATGTATACACTTCTGACAGTGATATCCTTGCAAAACGTCACTGGGCAACAGCATTTTGTCTTGCTTACTAATTGTTAGTCGCGATAAGATACAATGATAGACACAGTCATCGAATTTGGATATTCGATAAACTTTACATTGCAAAAAATATATAGTTTTGATATTTATTCGAAAATTTTTACAGTGTGTTATTTTTATTGTATTAAAAAATAACCTTTTTTCGTTTTAACTTGAAATTTATTTATGAAGTCGACCAACAAATTGCGGCTATACGCAAGCAATTCATCTGTGTTCGACACAATCTAGGATCGTTGTTTTATGACGCTTTGCATTTAACTTTTCTGTTGTTGTTAAAATTCTTGTAATATCAATATTTTATAATAAAAGTTATTAAAAAAATATAACACAAAAATGTGAATACTTGCTTTAAAAATATAATAGTTATTTAAAAATAGTATGTTAGTTAGTGAGAATTAGTAGGTACCTAGTAATATTGTTTTATTTTTGTATTTAACATATATATTTAAAATAACACAATACTGTGTGCAGTTCACATGCGGTAGAAGTGAAATCTTCAGAAAACTAAAGCAGACAAGAGTGGGGATGCTACGAAACACCACACAAAGAGGAGACCGATTATTCTATCTCATTCTCTCGCAGGCTAAATCCTATAAATATATGTTTGTTTCTTTTTAGTGTTGCTTTTTCGTTTCATCGGGTTTGAAATTACAACGGTGCCAGAGAAGTTTTCACTTCAAAAATAAATTTGAATTAGTTGTAACTAGATTGCATTACGAATTTAGATAAATGCCGGCCTTGACGTATATAATATATCTACTATCTACTATTTTTTATTTTTTATTTATTTTTTTTTCTATCTATTTTTTACTATACTATCTACTACACTATATAAAGAGGTAAGATTTGTTTGTTTGTTTGCATTGAATTGGCTCCGAAACTACTGAACCGATTTGAACAAATTCTTTCGCTTTTGGGAAGCTACACTATACACTATCCCTGGGTAACATAGGCTATATTATATTTAAAAAAAAAATAGGCATCCTTACTAAAACTTCAATAATGTAACCCAAGGTGTAAAAAAATTGCCTTAAAATATTCTTTACATCGCGTGCGCTGCGAAAACTATTGATGATAGAATAAAATAATGTACTACGACTTTGTAGAACACATCATTATTTACAAAAAAAGTTGCGACAGCATATGTCTAACTATTATGGTTATGCCACAATCAGTATTCTTTTATTTTAAAAATTTAATTAAAATGTCGCCGCTTGAAAAGGATCTTTATTTGTATCTTGGTTTTAATCCTTATCAAAATAAATTACTTCATATTCAAGACAGCTTCAATACCTTTATTTAACTTTTTGAATTTTTCAATTCGGATATTTAATTAGAAAGATATCACGTGTTTAAAAATGTTAGTATTAGAAAAAAGTTTCGGCTTCAGGCCGGGCGGGAGAGGAGTCAAGAAATGAAGTGCCAGGGGGGTTTGCGGGACAGGGGAGCGGGAGAGCGGTGGCGGGGAAGGTGGATGTGGAACGCTGGAGGGGAAACGCACGGGAAAGAACATGAAAGGAGTAACATTTTATTTATTTGAATATGGCATTGCAACGCATGCCGGGAAACAGCTAGTTATATTACATTTTAAAAAAAAAATTAATGATTACGATTATTTCTTACCTGCGTAATGTGTACGATCATAAGTGAGTAATTTCAACAATAACAAATAAACATATTGTATAATTTCTGAAGTAGGTAGGTTAACTCACGTACCGAAGAAAAGTTTAGTGTTTGTTTTCAGATATTTTGTAAGTATGTTAATATTTTGCATATTTTTTCTTTCTTATCTCGTTGGTCCAACATTCCATCTAAAATAAGATTCTACTGATAAAGAATCAAGGTGTACAAATATTATTTATTTGAATTAGGGACCTACTATTTGCAATTATAAAACTAAATAGCTCATGCGTAATTGCGGGAGATTCGGTGATGACATATACCAAAATTAAAAATAAAAAATGTTTCAGAGTTATTAAAAAAACAAGTTTTATTATGTTTTAATGAAGAACACGACTCTTTTTTGTATTAATTTTTTTTGTGAATACTTCACAAGCGTCCCAGGTGCTACCGTCCGGTGACGGTGAGATTATGGCCTCCGCAATTGGGGTGGGCTGCGAGGCTGGAGGTAGTAGGGAAGGGAAGGAGATGGGGGAGAGGAAGGTGGGAAAGAACTTGGCTATTCAGATTTAGTCACCAAAAATGGCTAAAGCCATTTCAAGCAACGTTTCAATTCTGAACGGTGGTCTTATACTAGGGCTACAATGAAAGTATCTTCCACTCTGAAACGTGAACAAAATGGAGCAAAAATCTCTCGGCAAATGTGTAAAGTAGCATTTAATGAAACACTGTGAATTCTTTCATAACTAAAACATGTTAAATTACATATACGTTAGAATTTCATATAATTACCGTTTCGACTCAGCAAATGCATAGATATTATATTAAAAAATAACTTTTTTTTAAGAACTGAAAACACACAAAGTGTTCACGGAAAATATGTTTTAAATCGAAAGAAATTCGAAAGCCGGTCCTTAAAATTTCCTTTGTCGGGCTGAAAGCTCGGGTTGCGTTTTAATCACTTTTCCATTTCTCGATTTGTTAATTATATATTATTATATGTATAAACTATTGCATGACAGATAATTAGATAAAGTTAATAAAACGCCATTTGACAGAACTTTCAGTGGTACCCTTAAACATCGCTGTTTAAAGTTAGCAGATGAATTATTATCCGCGAAACAAAACACAGGTATTATTGGTAAATTCATATTATACTCAATATTTAATTATCACTTTGCATGATTGGCTTGTTATTTTTGTAGTAATAATACTGGAACTGAAGCAAAAGTTAATATTGTTAAATAAAGTCCGGTTGTATAAATTATTATCAACTTACTTTTGTTTAAATTTCCCCTTGTACTCCGCGATGAGGCGGTTCTCCGAATTTCAACCGATTTCTTGCAAACTTCCCTTAAACCTTTGAAGTTTTTAAGCTCTTAAAAAAATATATGTTTTTCTTGAAGATAATATCTAGACATTTATCGCGCCGAAACGCAAATTATATAAAATTCCCTCGATAGAAAAAAATCGCAAAGTATGCTCCAAAAATTATTATAAACACGTTTGTTTCGGTTATTTTACAAGTTATATGTATGAAAAAATTTACAGCGTTTCTTTAAATAAAATTAAAGACAATTATCGCGAGATTTTTTGCTCTATTTTTAATGAGTCGTGTTTTATTAAAGATTTTCATGATTTTTGCATCAATTTTATCGCTGTAAATGTTAGCGCGCTCTTCTAACATTCGTAATTTCATATCTCTCCATCTTCTTCTTTTTGGGGCCGGGAACTGAGCCTTAACGCCCGGGGGCTTTTACATAAAATAAATCTTTAACATGAGAAATAATAATTTTGAACATGACAATGGAAAAATAGTAAAACATTAAATTGATAAAAAATACATGAAAGAAAAAAAAAAAAAAAAACAGAGTTGTCGTAAAAACTAACTGTTCCCGTAGTGTGAAACTGCTGTTGCTTATTTTAATTTTAACCTAAAAATCTTATCAAATCGTAATGCTTATTATATATATATATAAGCCAACGAGTATTTGGTCATATCAGCATTCTCTAAAAGCGTACGAATTACTAAATAATGGAGTAATGGGTTATTCGCATGTAGGCATTACATTTTTTATACTATTTCTGAAAATTATTCGATCGGAACATTAAACCAATATGGCAATACTCCGATAGTCATGGCTCAATTGAGTTGTTTGCGATATTACCGATATTAATTTATTCACTTTCCCAATCGACAGGCTTCGCAAGATTGGCATCTCTGGTAAACAGCTGGCAAAATCAAAAAGTCTGGTCATCATGAAGAAAAAAAATATGGAACCTGCAGTGAAATTTACACAAAGACAAGTTGTTTCTTCCCTATTATAAATCTGGGGGTAATATGCAATCATTTTTTTAATTGAAAACTTCTAAAGCACCGTTGTGATTTAAAACTCGATTGAAACGAAAAATAGTGACACTAAAAAGATACAAATACACACATCTACAAGATTTAGCCTACGAGAGAATGATACAGTATAATGGATTTCCTCTTTGTGCGGTATTTCGTAGCCTATCGGACTCCTTTTTGTGCGGTGCTTCGTTGCCTCCCCACTCTTGTCTACTTTAGTTTTCTGAGGGTTTCACCTCTACCGCGTGTGAATTGTACACACTGTTTTTTTATAATTTGAATAAATTACTGGAAAGTCTCTAAATCGCTAAAACGTACCTTATTTACGTGATCTAGGAGTAAGACTCGAAGGTAGCGGGTTCAAAAGGTGTTTCGTGGCCACATCTGAATAGCCAGGTACTTCACTTCCACTTTCCCATATCCTCCCCCTCCCCACTACCTTCAGCCTCACAAGATATTTAGACAATTGGGGATGCCATAGTCTCACTGGATCCAGATGGGAGTAGTTGCGAATCTTGTGCGGTTATCACAAAAACAAAAATAAATCACTAAACAATCTTCATTCCTGATTAAATCACATGGACAGAAATATTATTTTTGATGTACTACAGAATGTTTTTTCAGATTCTATTTTTATGGTATCGTTGTTGGATGCAATTAATAATCTAATATGTCAATTATTCTATTCAGATTGAACTACTGATATTTATATTGACGACGAGTAGGACTAATCTAGTTAAGCTTATGTCAATAATCCAATATTGCAACGGTTTTAATATTGAGTATCGCCGATGACGGAGTGGGTTTCGTTCAAATAAAGATGATCTTGGGCATTATTGAATTCAAATTTGATGGGCATACTGAAACAGGAATAATAATACGATGTGTAAATTTCTAGGTGTTATTTATTGAAGTAAATATTTAATCCACTAGACACCCCAAAGTAACTATATTCCACTGCTCACCATGAAACAGGCAGCTGCAAACAAAGTCGGGTTAATTACTCCATTTATATCCCGAGAACGGCTGGACCGATTTTTATGATCTTTGATTTATTGGATTTGTCTCCGCCCCGAATAATAGAATAACTATTAAAACATAGGAAAAATTTACGAAAACAAAAGGAATAAAGAAAATTCATTTTTTCATACATTCTGTATGGAACGAATTCTCATCTGTTGAAAGAGCTGCAGCAATATTGTGATAAGTATAATATTGAATAGTGAGTGAATTCCAAAAATTCAAAAACGTCAGATGTGAACGTATATTTGCACCACTTCAAAGTAAAAATAGAATAATTATAATAATCTCCCTCACATGTATAAAGAAAATGAAACTATATTTCCGTAAGTAAATGAAAGAGTAAGAAAATCACAAACAATATAAATCTGTACACAACGCCATCTCTGATACTGACAATAACAAAACACGGACAGTTGCGCATCGATAATTGCTTCATTGTGTAATTTTTAACTTAATAAAAAAACCTGAATTTAATTCAGCTAGGCGGGTGAAGTTCGTCGAGTAAGCTAGTCACCCAAAGTGTAAGGAACCACTTGGGGTGACCTAAGGAGTGTTGGTTGTCCAATAAATAGTTTCCGGGGCGGAGATAATCATACCCGGCTCCCAAAATTAAAATGTTTTAGGTGTTCGCTTTAGTTGTAAAATATATATGACGGCTGGCGTGGTTGAGGGGTGAGACTCTTGACTCGCAATCCGAAGGTCGCGGGATCGAATCCCGGCGTGGCAAATAAATGTTATTTGATTAATTTGTGTTGTTTCACATTAAATTCATTTAAAAAAATAAATAGTATATTTGCGGCACGTTCCAGAGTGGAAGATACTCTCAGTATCGCCCTGGTGTAAGACCACCATTCAGAATTGAAACGTTGCTTGAAATGGCTTTAGCCGTGTTTGGCGACCGGATCTGAATAGCCAGGTACTTCCCCACCTTTCTCTCTCCCATCTCTTTCCCCTCCCTACTAACTTCAGCCTCACAACATACCCCAATTGGAGATGCAGTGGCTGAGACTCTTGCGAGGTACATAAAAAAAAATAATAAAAAAATACATACTTTCTACATACTATTATCTTAAAACTTGTAACATTTCCATACCGAATTTGGAGAGGAATTCCTCATCAATGAATTACTCGTCTTACCTTAAATGCTTATAAAGTAATAAATGATTATGATGAACATGACATTTATGAATAATTCCAGTATTCTAATATTGTAACTGTTTGTCCTTGCAGCTGGACGATAGCGCCCTGCAGGTGTACAAGGATGGAGACTACGGCCCCTACCTCGACCTCGAGTCCTCGCTCAGCGAGCAGCAGGAAGAGTTGGAAGGATTCCACAAAAAGTAAGTGTTTTCCACTAGCTCTTAACACAAATCCTTGTACTTTTTTCCTCTTTTCACCCAGAAAATTCAACCTAACCTAACAAAATAGTAACTTTTCTTGCATTCATAATAAAAGTGGACGTTAAATATTACCATGTTAAATAATTTATTTTTTTATGAATTTACCTTGAGATTGGCCTATTAAAAATACAAATTTCAGTTGTGTGTCTTTAACTTCGGTTCATTGAACTCTACATAGAACTTGTGCTATGAAATTTGATTTCATTTTCAAAACTGGAAGTGTTTGTTTGGAGAATTCAGGCAATCGAAAATATTTACCTGTAATATAATATTTTTAACAGAAAATTATTACAATAGCCAATAGGCCACTTGCATCACATTTTTTTAAAAAAATTTCCGGTTAAGGCAAATATTCTAAGACATTCTGTATTTTTTTTTATCGTACTTTTGAAGCCCTGGCGATTTTTTTAAAATTTAAATCCGAAAGATCAGACCATTTATTATAAACCGGTAAGAAGGGACATAATTTTATGTGTGCGAAAAAACGATAGTTACATAGCCGAAAATCATTTAAAAAAATAATTTTTCCACACGAATAGCAATAAATTGTACGGGGTTCTCTTCGTAACATCTGTAAAAACACCGCCATCTTTATCAAAAAATCAAACCAAAGGATAAGTTCGCATATAACAAACAATAAATCTAGTGAACAATTCAAAAATTCGCCGGAAATCAAAGTGTTGCCATATAAAAAAAAGTTAATCAGTGTGGAATTTTTCAAAATTAAGGGAACATAATCGGTGACGGGAAATTTTCAAATGTAGTGACGTCACGAGCTCAAATAATGGATTTATTCATTTAAAAATAAAAATAAACTATACATTTCTAAAAATTTTTACTAACATTTCCCTAATCTTAGTAAAAAAATCTATCCACAGGATTTTTTCCAAGTCGTTATGAAATCCATGCAAGTGGCCTATTTAAAAATTGTAATTGATTTGTCGAAAAGTCAACTGTCCCCATTGATGTATTACATCCATGTTTGTTATTTCCAATTAGTTCAATGTGACCTCCAACGCTAGCAAAGTACGAACGAATGCCGAACGACCGGAAACCACTAACCCGGTCCCCGCGCACTGCCAATAGTAATAGTGATATTATATGCTAGTACGCTACAGCGCCTCCATAACTTTCCCGTGGTT
This sequence comes from Limnephilus lunatus, assembly GCA_917563855.2. Classification (NCBI taxonomy): domain Eukaryota; kingdom Metazoa; phylum Arthropoda; class Insecta; order Trichoptera; family Limnephilidae; genus Limnephilus; species Limnephilus lunatus. Next base: position 36,369,522 of record OU830604.1, read on the forward strand.
TTTCATGGATCTGCGCTAATCTTTATAAACGCCTTTGAACGAATAATTCTGATGAAGCCATGCGAATTAATGGAAAACCATGCAAAATTATATGTTTTTTATTTGAAAATTTGATCACTTAGATATATTATGGATGCTTTAATTAAATACTACAGTAATACATTTCTTATTTAGAAAAAGACTAGCTGACCCGGCGAACTTCGTATATACCGCCTCAGAATAATAACTGTTGTGTTAACTTATTAGATGAATTAAATTCAGTTTTTTTTATTAAGTAAAAAAATAACGCAATGAAGCAATTATCGATGCGCAACTCTCCGTGTTTTTTTTTGTCAGTATCAGAGATGGCGTTGTGTACGGATTTATATTTCTTGAGATTTTCTTACTTTTCCACGTACTTATGTGAATTACGTTTTATTTTCTTTATACGTGTGAGGGAAATTTATTATATTTATTGTATTTTTCCTTTGGAGGGCTGCAGACATACGTTCACCGTTTGTCTCATTTTCGACTGTTCACGTAGTGTGTAAGAAAGAGGGGCAGCATTGTATGTTAAGATCAAAAGCAAAACAATCAGCGCATTGACATTTGACGTTTTTGAATTTTTGGAATTCACTCACACTTCAATATTATACCTATTTCAATATTGCTGCAGCTCTGTCAAAAGATCAGAATTCGTTCCATACAAAATGTATGAGGAAAATAATTTTCTTCATAATTTTTTTTCGTGAATTTTTCCGATGTTTTAATAGCTGCTATTTTGCTATTCGGGGCGGAGACAAATCCAGCAAATCAAAGATCATAAAAATCGGTACAGCCGTTCTTAAGTTATAAATGGTGTAACTAGCCTGACTTTGTCTTATATATTAAGAAGATTAATACGAGTAGTTTGTCAATTGAGTAAGCACATTTCATCGAAATCGATGAAAAAATCTTATTTCCACATAGTAATATTACTATTCAAATGAAATAAAACAACAAATTAATGCATGTAGTAAGAAGTTGGATTTTTAGGCAATTTTTTGATAAACAAATCGGAATTATAAAACAGAGTATGTAAATAATAATTTAAAGGTTTCAGAAGACTTATTAAAATGTCGTAATGAGATTTTTTTAGGTTACTTTCGCAAAAAAAAGCTTTATTTTTTCTTTCATCAATTGCGGACTCATAACACGTCTTTATCTCATTAGATTATTTGCTTAAGAGATTGGTATATGGAGTTTCCGCAATGAGCATGAATAACTTTACAAGCAGTAGGTACATCATTGCAACATGGCTGACTGAAATATTAGATCAATTTTGCTTTCTGAATCACACTCTGGCCGGTGGTGGAACTGTGTGATTCACGGAGCCCAAGAATAGTTCAGTATATACTATTATGATAGTAGTGTGTTCAAAACACCAGGCACTGGTGAAAATACACGCTAATAGTGGTCACCAGGTGATTTTAGAATATGGGTCACTCATAAAATGCTCACCGAACAAATTCACATAAATTCCCAGGGCCGTGCAGTCTCTAAGAGCGTGGTTTAGTGAAACACGGAAATTTTATAATAGACAAATTAAGTAAACATTAAAACTATCTATTCGAAATTTTACACACACCACTCGGGTCTTCGAGTGGTTTCGATTTCGACACTAGTGGAACGTTTGATCTTGCTACTAACCACCTGTTATGTCTGCTCTTCTCTCGTTGGATATGGGTGCTACCTTGCCATTCCCGAATCACGCAGTAGTCGCTTGAGTCATTATTGGTTGTGTAGTGGCATCATACGCTCATGACGGATAACTCCTTTATACCATTACCTCCTCGTGTCTTTTTTGACGATGAGGCAACCCAGGGAACGAGAGACGAAACGTCTCGACGGGTGTTGAGAATTTCAACATGGCAGGTCATCATATTTAGTTTTTTTGAAGTTTTTTACATGATTTTAGTGAGATATGTTTGTATAATATTAAATCGCCGAATCAATGGCGCGTTTTTACAAAGCCTATACCATTTCAGTTACGGTGACAACTGTAATATAGTAGCTTTTGTTTGTACATTATCATTTGTAAACCCTTTAGCATTTCAGTCCATAAACTGAATTACCAATGTGACTGGAAGATACTGGTTAGGTTAGACTTTAGTTAGATCGGTAAAGAAAACTCCTATCCTGACTGATATAACCAACAAAAATCACATGTTCACAAACAAAAGACAATATATTACAATATATCGTGACCGAATTGGTATAGGCTTTGTAAATGATTTTGCACAAACAAACCTGGAATATTACAAAAGTCCACCGTGGCCGAATTGGTACAGACTTTGTAAATGATTTGGCACAAACAAAAGCTACTTTATTATGCCTATTTCAGTTGTCACCGTGACTGAAATAGTTTAAGTATATAGGTTTTGTAAATGGCGTCCCGGACCCCGCAATCCTACGATCTTAAAAATTGAGGGCGCATGTTATTTTCAAGATGGCGTTCATTAGTATTGGCCCTGAAGTCTTCAACTTACATAAGGCTTAAATATGAAGGGCTTTGTTCACACAGCTCAAGCACAATAACGATCTTAATGAAGAATTGGAATACGAATTAAAGTTTCTACAGGTCATAAAACTCTGAACAAAACATGAACTTTACTGTGGGCTCTCCGTGGCTTGTTAAATTTAATATTCACCGTTCATTGCTATAATAGTAATAATAATGTCAGATTTCGAAAGTCCGGCTTTCTGTTTGATGGTTTCGAAGTAGGTAATTAACCCAGTTATTTAAAAAAGCTTTGACTGAACTGTGCAAATACTATTTTTAAATGGCGTCTACCTATTTCTAAGAAAGTTGTGGTCATTATGAGAGGTCGGGGTGACAAACGATTATATCAGTGACAACTGACAACCACTGTTGTCGATAATGATTAGAATCTTAAAAAATGAATATTGTTTTATTTTATTTTTACGTTGGTTATTTTTGTATGTTGCTCCATTTCAAAACCTTTCAAAAAACTACAGAAATGAAATACTTCCTCAAACACGGCGAAATCTGTGTTTTGTCTGCTTTTTGATGTACATATGCATATAAATGATTTAACCAAAAACGTTACTAATCAACTATACAGTTCACTTTTTACCCCACAGGCTAATTTTTTCGGTTTTCGGAACAACTCGTATAGGTTTCTAGAAATCTTTGTGTCTCTCTTTCTATCATGGTTATAAATATGATCTAAATAGCGATGAAATAGAATACACCACGCTTTGTATTCAAATAAATATACCTACTATAAAAATTAACCGCAAAATAATTTAATTGTACACATTTATGAAACTAAAGTTTTCGACCGGAATTAAAAAAAAATTGAAACTTTGGGAATTTTTTATTAATTATTTTTACACGAAACGAAAAAAAAATGAGTCCCAGAGGCGCCAATACCTTTTTCAAATTTTTCTGTCTCCAGATTTTCGATTAAATTTTCGCTGATATTGTCTTCACTTAATTAAATATTACAATTTGAGGTTAAGTTAAAAATAAAAAGAAAAAAATAGTTAAGAATAACGTTTATATTACACTTATAAAATATGTGTGTTTTTATTTTTTTTCTTTTCATTGAGTACTTTTAGAAAAAACGAGGGGTTATCCATTTCTGAAACTTACTTATGTTTGCATTGAAAATTTTTATATTTAAATAATTATAAGTTTATTTCAAATTATACAATTTAAAAACCTATTTCATCACCTTTAAAAAAAACAGTTTTTAGTTTTCGGATGAGTTCATAAATATTCCATATATTAGGATTTTATTGCAAAGCGGAAATATTTTGAACAACCGATAAAACAGGCCCGAGGCCGAAGTGGTTAAGAATCCTTTTTTCTAACAAAACAGGTCATCAAAAGCTACTAAACATATTATATTATTGTAATTGTAGCTTCCTAGATGAAGAAAGTGAATTTTGTGAATACGAATACAATAAAACTTGTTTTATATGAAGCTAACAGCAAGTGCGATTGATTTGTTATTCCGTGGCTCAATAAACTCTCGTGGAAAGTCGTCAGCATTTTAATACATCCCATGTGACATATTTCCCATAACGTTGGATCTTTGTTGGGAATATTAATTACTTTGTGCAGAAGACTGGCAGTAAGTGGTGAGTGCCGCCACTTGTGTGATCGTGAACCGCTTACGCAGTGAAACATTCACTGTAAACTGTAATAATACAAACCATCGATGCCATGTTAAAAAGGAGAGAGTTCAAATTGAATAGAAAATGTGGTGCATTTTTGCACCGAGTGCTTTGAATTTCTTCTTGTAATTTGCTAGAAATAAAACATCGTATAGTCGTTGCCCTTGTTCATGTTATGTTATCCTATTATCTCTACATTACTTACGAAGGTACTTAAGTCTTCAGTGCTACATACAAGTACTTGGTAATCCGTTTTCTTTCCTTTGTGGGTACCTACGTGTTTTACGTACGCCAATACTAATACTAATAGCCGTCCGAGTATACAATCAAGTTTTAAAAATAATTCGCCAAATTTTGGTAACTAAACATAACTTGATTGACTGCCGTAATGTACCATATTATGAATATGAACCAAATTCATTTTTAGAAAATGAATTTTATAAAATTTATTATGATAAAATTATTCTAACAGACAGAACAATTAGTCATAATAGACCCGATATAGTTTTACATGACAAAATTAAAAAAATAACTTATATCATTGATGTCGCTATTCCAAATTCTTGTAATATTCAGAAAACTGTTTCTGAAAAAATAAGAAAATATACAGATTTAGGAAATGAGATTAAAAGAATTTGGCATTCTCAGACTATAAAAATATTAAAAATTTGTTATTTCGGCTACTGGCATTATACCTAGCTCTCTCTATAATAATATAATATAAAAATGCAAAAGTCGGTCATTTTAAATACATGTAGGATTACGAAAGATGTTTTAAATATTTATATTGAGGGATCAGTAGGATTTATCGGACCAGTTAGGATTTCATCAGAGCCGAACCCTCTGATATGAAAATATCTGGAGTCGGTGAAATATTTTCCCATTATGTTTCTGGTGGATTGACGTATTGTTCTTGTATTGTTTTGTATTTATTATACTTATATAGTGCACTTACATTGCGTGAATTTACTAGATATTCATTTGTGGAAAAGTGTGTGGAAGGGTTTAGTCTTTCATTTGGGAAAGATTTAACCCGGACATAAAATCTGGAGCACCGTATTAGTAATTTCTATGATTTCAGCTAACAACGTAATATGTTGCTTTCCTAAAGCACTGAAATAAAATTGGCCATAAGTCACAACGTATTAAGTATTATTTATTTTCTTTCATAATTTTTGTAGATATTTTTTACACGGATAAAATATTTGGCCCGTTTGCCCTTGTGGGACATTGTAGGTTTTGTCGGAACATTTTTGATTTTGTCGGTACTGATGAATCGATAAAGGTGACCGTCTCGGTATATCTGATGCAGAACTTCTATAATCGTGAATGTTGTTTGGTGAATAGGAGATAAGAAGGAGAAAGGATAGAGGGAATATCGGAAATCGTGCCTAGCAGATGATAAGCTCACTCGCTTATTTATACGTGTTATCAAGTTTACTTTAGTTGAACTACATTTTAATGCTAAATGTTTGAAGTGAAAACGTCTGTGGCACCGTTGTGATTTGAAAATCGATGAAACCAAAAAGCCTAACTAAAAAGACACAAATACATACAGTTATAGGATTTAGCCTGCGGTAGAATAATCGGTCTCCTCTTTGTGCGGTGCTTTGTAGCCTCCCTACTCTTATCTATTTTAGTTTTCTGAAGGCTACACTCAAATAATTTCCCTCAGGACCTGTGTAATCTTTGAAGATGATGTGTGCAGAAGCTTTTTTTAGAAAAAGTCGTAGAGGAAGTTTTGGAAAGGAAAAATGATGAATGATGATTCCACCTCTCTTGCTGCTGTGCAAGACAATGGGTCAAGAGAGACCATCTGGAGAGTTCAAAGGGTCTCCCGAAACCGGGCTCTTCCGATACGGCCCGCAACGCCGCTAATGGGCTCACCCGATGAACTCGGGCACCCCTGCTAAGTCACCAAACTAAGTCATCCAATAAACAGTCCCCTAGCGTCGGTACTCCTACCCGCCTCCCAAATTGAATATTTATAAATCGATCAACAAATAAAATTGTCGGCATACCAATAATATGAAAACAATTCTTCTATTTTCGTCAAGGATATTAATGTCTTTAACCGTTATATTGGATGTTGCCGAAGCTGTATTACTTTTAAATAATAGAGTAGCAGTGTTAGCAACTTGTGTGGCAGGTATCTACTTATGTATATACATGCATTATTCATAAGTCTATTTGTGCTAAAGCGTAAAATAATACACATACATTTGTCATTTACTCAAGACTTACTATTATTCTCACTTTGCCCACCTACAAGTTGCATAATGTTTTATGTAAATGCAGGTTCCTACTTGAGAAATATAATGCACATATCAAAAGACCGGACACGTTCATCTACTCTGACCAACTTAAAATATCGGCTGTTTGTGTTTATTATGAAATAATGTTATTATGGATTCGAAAAAAAGATGTCACTTCAAAATTCCGGTCACATTAGTTTTCGCTAGAAAGTTGTTTTCCTTTTGTACAGGTACCTAATTTGACTGTAATAAAAATAAATTAAATCTTTTAAAATGCAGCACTCATAATTTCGTTTCGAATTTATTAACCCAACTCCTGGCACGGACTATCGATAAGGATTGTATCGTAAACTTTTGGTAACTTCTCATCGTTCTCCAGGACAACTGCATATCGCTAACGTACAAACAACAGTTGACGTCGAATATATTAAGAACACTTAGTCGTTGTGAACTGTTATTTATTCGTTGGTGATATGCAGTCATGTTAGGGAACAAGAAAGTTATTTATTTACGCCCTTTTTTGGGGCTTTTACATAATATACAATTTAAAAATTACACTTTGATTAAATAATACATAAATAAATACTATATATTTCTTTAATAATATAACACTTATCTACCGTGATGAAGGTTGTTCGATACGATTGGAGCGAAGTTTTCAATTCATAACCCGATGATTGATGAATTTTTTAAATACTGTGAAACAATCCGTCCCATTGGTTGTTTTTTTTTTCTAAAATGATATAAATAAGCTAATTACAAAGAGATTTTGTATGAAAACCTCCGTTTGTGAGACTATTATTTACATTATTTTCGGTTTTGAGCTGAAATTCTCGTCACACAAAAATAACGACATTTTTTGAAGACTTTCAGAAGTTCCAAATTGAAACATTAATACAAAAAAAAGGCAGAAAAAAAAACAAAACAGGCCGAAAAAGACAGGTAAAAATTAAATTAGTATGCACCTCACGATCATGCATTTTAGTTAAGTATTAGATGCACACGTCATATTAAAAACATAAAATAAAACATCAGACTTTGTCAAAGAATGATGAGAATATCATTCTAAGATTGGGATGTTTTACAGATTCTCAAATAATATAACATTGTTATCCTACATGAAAGTCCTCGTTAAAAAATCGCCGATAAGCATACCAATGTCACAACTAATCTGTTAATCACAATTTGTTCAAAAGTGAAATGTTATTTAACGGGCAACGTTATTTCAGATGCAAAAAAAGACACAAAATGACGATGATTGGTCATTTGATGACAGTGTTGCACTCGAAATGCTGTAAATAAAGTATCCCAACCTTTGAGCCAGTTGTTTCACAGAAATTCAAATGTACCATTCTCATCAAATGGCAGGTGATTTTCTGCTGAGCACTATTTGTTCAATAGCTTAAAACCGTTCTAACGTTCTAACGTTCCGTTTTAACGTTTTTGAAATCAAAAAAATAAAACAAAATGGCGCTGATTTTTTATGACAGTGTTACATCTGAAATTCTGTGATGTACCCCAATCATAGGGCCAGATGTAACATTCATACACAAAACTTCAAATATAACATTCTCACCAAATGACCAATCAGCGCCATTTTCTAAACATTTGAAAGATGCCCGATTAAACGCCGATTTCTATCCAAGTGGTCAACTGAAAAGTACAACAATACGACAGTTGTGCTGTTCCACTGATTACATTTGTTCAAAAGCTGAAACAGACCCAGAGTTGGCCTTTAATGGGTCCTTTCAAAAAGCTGGCGAAAAATACCTCTTGAAAAAAATGGCGCTGATTGCATATATGATGACAATGTTACAAATGAATGTTTGCGAAACACCGCGTCCTTAGTGTATTTTTCCTGGGTATTTATACATTCCTGAGAGGTCCATCTCCCGGAGTGTGTGCCCGAGAGACCGAATAATAATAATATATTATTTAAAGACGGCAGACCGGTCCTGCGATGCGACCTCTTTATCATTTTGGAAAAAATGTCTTACCATAACAATGGCAAAGCTCGCAACGGCCCTCGGATCAGAATTATTAAAACATGTATATTTTCTAAAATAGGTATCACAATATCTCGTATGGAAGTTTTTAATACTAAATCATAATTTTCGTTCTTTCTGATTCGATTTTGGCTTTTTGAAGTGGAAACTTAGCACCGTTGTGATTTAAAACTAAATGAAACGAAAAAGCTACACTAAAAAGAGACAAACACATACATTTAAAGGATTTAGCCTGCGAGAGAATGGTATAGACTAATCGGTGTCCTCTTTGTGCAATGCTTCGTAGCTTATCGGCTCCCTGTTTGTGAGGTGTTTCGTAGAATAAAATGTAAAATAATGTTTTAAACTTGGTAACAATATTTATTATCTTATCATAGTATAAGATGAAGTCGCTCCCGCTCGTCTGTGCGCTTAGATCTTTTAAACTACGCAACGGATTTTCATGCGGTTTTCACCAAAAGATAGGGTGACTCAGGAAGGAGCTTAGGTATATAATTTGTCAAGGTTTTGTGTAAATTGGTTGAAATATATAATATATCTGGCCAAGCGGCAGCGGGCAGTGGACTGCCAATCGGGCGGTGTGGATTTGATTTAACAGATGGCGTTGGTTATAAAGGTTGGGTAATGGCGTGGCGTTGTGTTTCGTTAGCCACAGCAACGTTTTTCCGGGTCTGCTAGTAAAAAATAAACCATACAATTATCCTACTCGTGATGCTCTGCATTCGTCATTCTCTCTAGTTTTTATTTCTACCGCGTGTAAACTGCGCACGTGATATTTTTTTTTGTTTTGTTAGGTTACATTGGCTTAAAAATTCTAAACAGACCAAACCTATTAAATTCCATGACGCCAGAACTCATCTTTCAAGAGTTTTTACTGCTTCAGAGAAGCAAACATAAGTTTATTTTTTGTGGTTAAGATTAAGTAGTCGTGTAGGCAATACAAAGTTGATTTATTTATAGAATACAACAATGATTTACAGTCGAACCAAAAATACATGATTTATTCTGTTGTAAATCTAAAAGTGTATTTATTTCATATTGTGACTAGATGGGAAGTAACGTATTTTTTATTCGCATTTCATTAACTTTACCGCAATAATTTAAACGTTGAATATATTATGATATTTATATACAAATATGTATATACATATTATACAAAGCAAACAATAATCGATGACCGTTTCCACACTTAGATCATCAACTGAAATACAAATCCCAACGGACGAAGATGTTTTTCGTTGTCTTTCAAATGTGTAACCGTTTTTAGAACCGATGGCAAAAAATATGCTTGAGTTAAGATGATTTTTTAATGAAATAAATAGTTTTACGTGCAAGAAAGCAATCATCAAACAAACTAATTTCTGTTATCGATGCTGTGGTGTGAAATATTTCTACTTATAATGAACTTTTAATTTAAACAAATTTAAACTATTAAGTATTAAAACAGCTCAGTCAAGCGATAAAGTAAGTACCTAAATTATTTTGTATTTTATTTATTGAAGTAAAACTTCTTTACGCACGCTCGACTTGGGGGGTAAGTTGACGAAAGCGTGACGAGAGCGTTACGAAAAGTGAGGCGAACGCTTCGCATATAAGTGTAGGGGCAACAGAGAGGTGCGAGCACACATTTTCTTTCTCTCTTTCTCTCATAGCCAGTTACGTTACATAGTGCAGGTCTATTGTCTGTATCACACTGTAGGAGCAAGAGAGAGAGCAGTGCGCGCGCACATTTTCTTTCTCTCTTCCAATCATATAGATGGAGCAGAAGTTTTACTTCAGTTGTGTGGTAAGCACACTTGCAAAGAAACTTGCACTTGAAAGCACACTTTCACATATTTTCAGCTTTACAAATCCTACAAGTATAATATCCCGTGATTTTTCACGGGATCGCGCTAGTATTTACTAATTTTGTAGCTGAATTACATTTAGTTGACGGCCTCCGTGGTCGAGGGGTCCGGCTCTCAGTCCGAAAGTTTCAGGATGAAATCAAAGCATACGGAAAATATATTTTATTTGTATATGAGGGCACGTTTGAGTGGAATATACTCTTAGTATCGCCCTGTTGTAAGAACACCATTAAGATTTGAAACGTTGCTTGAAATGGCCGTGTTACTTATAAATAATGTGATTATAAGGTGAACAGCCAGGTACTTCCCCACCTTCAACTACCCCATCTCCTTCCCCTCCCCGCCACTATTAGTCCACAACATACCCCAATTGGAGAAGTATTTTACAAGTTGCAAGTAGGTATGTACGCAATCATTAATCATTGTCGTATTCACAAAAAATGTTCACTAACTACACATTAAAATTAATAAAAAATAAAAAAAGTACTTAAGTATAAATTTCATTCGACATAACAAAATAATAATACATTTTGCATTATCCTGTACTTCATTCGGGTAATCAAAGCACGTAGTGCTGTTTTTTGTAACATTCGAATTCCGTGAATCTATGCAATACTTCTATAATATTATAATACTCTAAACAAAGTGTTGCTGTCGATTGAGGAGAGGAGTGATAGGAGAGGCTATTTTTTTATTTGAATAACACTCTTTTAAAATAACCTTTGAAAGTTATTCCCAACGACGTGATACATCATTGAAGAAGAAAATAATACTAATATGATAAATCCAAGGTTCGATTACGAGTTGTAACAGTTAGCTTTTTCTTTTTCTGTATCTTGTTCTTTTTCATATTTTTGTTAAATTCATTAGTAGATATTATATTCTTCTTCGAGGAAATATAAATGTTCAGAAGTACCTGGCTATTCAAATCTAGTGCATATATCTGTGGCTTGCTTCGAAAAGGACCAATGTCAGTTTTTTGCAAATTCCTCCTCAAAATTGGGTTAAGTTCCAAATACTTAAGGATGGGTTGTTTAAAAAAAATTGTACAATTCACCAACTTTTTAAGTTGTCGTACGTGACGTCTTTGTCGTTTTCATTCGAGACATGTCAGAAAGAAGATATTTCGTCAATGACGTACGTACGACCTCTATCTGGGATAGATACCAAAGCGATATAAGAGTGTTTTCCATTTAGATCTAAGTCTAAAACACAATGCTAAAGTTCACACCACGGAGGGAATCATTCTGTCAGGTCCTTGTGCAACGAAATTTGAATTCTTTTACATACATTTTTCCATCAAGAAGTCGTCTCGGGAACGATTATAAATTACCGACATCGGTGTATTAACTGCGTTTTTTTATAACTGTTTTGATCTGTAAAACCCAGTTTAAATAAGTAAATAAATTGTCGATAAAATCTTTATCGTTGAGTTTGTGCTACGGGGCTAGTTTTGATTTGTTGAAATGCATGGCTATTTTTCTCCAACGTAATAAAATAAACGCATTTAATTTGCATACTAATTGCACAAAGATTATCAGAACTCAAAAGCGTTAATGAAACGGTTTAACGTGTATGCTTACTTTTATAAAAAGTAGAAGTGAAACGAAGTTAAATTCTATCTCGTTTGTACATTCTGTGGGAAAGAGCTTGTAACTGCAAATTAATTCAATTGTTGCACGTTTACTTTCTTATAAATATTTTATCCGTCTATTAACAAATGCGTAACTTGGCGCGTGACCAGATTCAGAATAAAAAAGATCTAATTGAAAATAAATCTTCTCGATCACGTACCAAGGTAATAAAATATCCTTTCCAAAATAACTAAGACGTTACTCGGCCACTGACCATTGGGGCTTAGTCATACCCAAGTACCTACTTATCTAATTGTTTGTGCATTGTGCATAGCTTTGGCCGTAGATAATAGTGATGGCCAGAATCATGATTTACTTGTAGAAATAATCGATTATTTTATCCTTCGAAACATTAATCGATAGGTTTATTTAGTTAAAATCTTTTCGAAGTCTTCTTTAAAATCGATCACTTACATTTCATTCGAATATTATCAAAGTTACTAAATTAATCTTCATTGTATGATTTTTTTGAAATTGAAAGAATTTTATAAAATATTTGTCTCTGAATGCCTTTCAAATGTCTCTGGTGCATTGTGCATAGCTTTGGTTCGTAGGTAATAGTGATGGCCAGAATCATGATTTGCATTTAGAGATAATCGATTATTTTACCCTTCGAAACATTAATCGATAGGTTTATTTTGTTAAAATCTTTTTGAAGTCTTCATTAAAATTGATCGCTAACATTTCATTCAAATCTTATCAGTTTCTAAAATGAACCTTAATTGTTTATGATTTGTGAAGCTGAAAGTATCTATTTTATAAAAAATTTGTCTCTGGATGCCTTTCAAAAACAAATATGAATACTTTTTGTTGACAATTTAGAGAGATATCAAAAATTAACCTTGCGAATGAACACAGTTATTAAACTTGTGAAAAATAATGAGATTTGTCAAAAATTTAAACAAAAGAAATACACTTTTTTCATTGTTTGTTTTTGGGGTGTTATGCCGTGTTGCGCTACCTCCTTCTTTAGCCGACGTTTCGGACAGCGTTGCAGTTTCCATCATCAGGGCAGATCCGACGATCTGCCGGATCTGCCGAATCTGCCGGATCTGATCTGATGATGGACACTGCAACGCTGTCCGAATCGTCGGATAAAGAAGGAGGTAGCGCGACATGGCATAACACCCCAAAAACAAACAATGAAAATGCTTTTGGACGTGAAAATCTAAAAACTTATCAAAAGAAATACACACTTCAAATGTAGAATGCTTATTAAAATAAAATATTTATGGTTAGTGGGTAAGCACCTACTTTATAGCTTACCTATATAATATGATTTGTACTTATCAGTTCCAATTTTGAAAAATGAAAGTTTTATTGAACGTGAATAATTTTACTCGTTACGCTGAAAAAAACAGGAATATACCAGATACGTTATTAGATTTTCACGGCCAAAAGCATTTTCATTGTGTGTTTTTGGGGTTTTATGCCGTGTTGCGCTACCTCCTTCTTTAGCCGACGTTTCGGACAGCGTTGCAGTGTCCATTATCAGGGCAGATCCGGCAGATCCGACGATGTGTCGGGCGAAACGTCGGCTAAAGAAGGAGATAGCTCAACACGGTATAACACCCCAAAAACACACAATGAAAAGGAATATACCACATCACTTCACGGATGCACCCTTGCATAGAAGCGCCTACAAGCGATATTAGAATGTTTGACAATATTTTGGCGGTAAATTCTTCAAATTCATTTTCGAATACGAAATATCGGAATTGGACAGATAGGGATTTATTTAAATGTCCATTACTAGTAGCAACAATCTAATAATACCAAAAACGTATTTATATAAGCACCTCACGAATTACACATTCTACTCGTGTAGACCTATTATCCCATGCGTTAAAAATATTTAGCAGGTTTAACAGTTTTTCCTTTAGACTTAGACCTATATTAGAATTTTTTGATAATTCACGAATTTATAATAATTTGTTCTTTACGATAACTGTTATTTATAAGTCCAGAAGAAGCCACAAAATGATGAAATTATTGCAATTAATTGTTAAATTCAATTGATATGCCATCATAATTAAGTATGTCCACCTATCATTTTTAAAATAAGTAAAAAATAAATAAAAAATAATGCAAAAATATTCTTTCTCGTATGTTTGATGTCGTGTATAAATCAGGGGAATCCCCGCCTATTTGTAGCAAGCGAAAGCAATAATGGAGGTACCTACAGTAGCCATGTAAGCTCATGTTTTGAATTTCATTACATGTGATGTGCGTTATGTTTAGCATAAAGCACGATTTATGCTTGTTAATAGGTACATTCATGTTGTTACTATAATCCTCAAAATATTCCTTGTAACGAGCCAATTACATTCAGTTTCGAAAGAGGCTTTATTTACCTAAGTGTCAAAAGGCATCGTAGGATGCGGGAATACTTGGGATGGGAATTCTAGATATTTTATTAACAACGCAGGAAATCTGCGTGCTGTGGTGATAATTAGTAAGTAGTAAAAGCTCTGGCACCATAAAATTTGTGCAGCTTGTTTAGTTTGGAATTTACGAGTCAACGCAACTATTTTCAGGTCACGAACCCCTTTCAAGAATCAGATATTCAGCTTTGAAAGATCGTTCAAACAACTATAAATAGTACGACGGGACACAATGTTTTAAAGAAAAAATCTAAAAAGAGCTATGTAACTTTTTTTTATAAATGGAACTGAGATATAATTTTAATTATGATACCGAATCGACATGTCGACATTCTTTCTTTCAATTTGACCCTTGCTTCGAAGGGGGTAAAATATACTTCCCCCAAACAAGAGCTTTGTAACACGTAATTATTTCTTTTTTATCAAACTTATTAAGGTATTTATATTTTTTAAGATATTAAATAATAATCATTACTTATTATTTTTAATTGATAAACTAACGTTTAAACAAGATTTTTATGCATAGCACAAAGGGTAGATAACAAATATTATAATCAATAATTATCAGCCTGAAACACTCATCTACATTGAAAAAATCTTCCGAGAAAAGATGGCGGCCAGTATCTTTTCTCGGAAGATTTTTTCAATGTAGATGAGTGTTTCAGGCTGATAATTATTGATTATAATATTTGTTAATAATCATTACATTCCGATGAAATTACTATCCCCTCCCACCCATATCCCCACTACTTAAAACAAAACCTCACGGCAAATAAGCCGCTAAAGATGGTGACAGGAAAACTCAGAATGAAATTATCTCAAAACCTCATTTGAAAATTCGTTAAAAGTGATGAAAAAAAATATATTTAAAAAATAGTTAAATGGGTTACGTTAGATTAGGTTATAGGCGATTTTTCTTTTTTTTTCAAACCTTTTTTCAAAAAGGTGTTGAGTTGACTTGATTCTGAGTTAGCGTGGAGCCCTCTAGATCAAAAGAGGTACTATATCATACTAATATACATATATGTAGTTATATTATTATTGGTAATTATTCGGAACAAACGTCAACGGTTAATACGCACTTTTTTGATAAAACTTTTAGATTCTTCTTAATTACCATAAAAGACAACTATTTGCATTGGGGGAGGTTGAAAATGTTACATTTTTAATTTTAGTTACGTAAATTGAAAATTTGCTTTAACACTGTCAAATCACTCTGCAATATTATTGTTATTTTAATATGTTGGTATTACTGATATTTTACATTCCATGTTGCACAAACCTAGCGTAGCCGCTAAACTACTTGAAAACTGTGATGTTTTTCTTGCCTTGACGTGAGTAGGCGTTATAAAGGGGCACTTTCTTTTGAATCACAAACCATGTTACACAAACCTAGCGTATAGGTTTTTTCGGTTACGCGCCTTTGAATATATTGCCATGAAGTCAGTTACGGTATGACGTAGCCTTCCATTTAGTATCAGTAATACCAACATAATAAAATGACAATAATCATTACAAATTGCATATGGTGAAGCGTTGTGTCTAAATACGAAAGCAAATTTTCAATTTACGTAACTAAAATTAAAAATGTAACATTTTCAACCTCCTCCAATGCAAATAGTTGTCTTTTATGGTAATTAAGAAGAATCTAAAGGTTTTATAAAAAAAGTGTGTATTAACCGTTGACGTTTGTTCCGAATATTTACCTTATTATTATATTATAATAATATTACCAGTATTATTACCTTCGATTTCGTTCTACATCTTCTACCGCATTACTTACGAGGAAGCCATAGGTATATTTTAAGTAACATTTTTTTCTCAAATAAGGAATTATTTTATTTATTACGTTCTCAATAACAATTCTTTTTTCAAACTGTCTTCAGGCAGGTACCATAATATTGAAAAATGAGAAAAATGAGGCCGAAGTTAAAATGACGATTTCACATTTCAAAAAAGAAAATTTACTGAGCCATTAAAACGTCTACCATCTTAAAACGGAAACGGCTCGTAAAAACAAATTTACAAAGAGACAAAATGCAAAACGGTCGACTTATAACTTAAAAGGAATTATCTTTATATGCTCAGTTAATTATAGGTATTTTCCGTTAGGTTTAATTTCCTAGTTCGGCATTAATTACAGGAAAACGTCAGAGTACCTACCTACATTCCACAGGGTTTGTTAAACCGCGGCATACAGTATTTCTACTGATTTATTAAATACGTATCTTAAACACTTTTAAGTTTTAAAGCTTTTAAAAAAATATAAGTATGTTATTCTTAAAGAATAACATACTTATATTTTATCCTCACGCCGAAATGCAAGTTATATGAAATTCCCTCGATAGGAAAAAAATCGCGAAGTATGCTCCGAAAATTATTATAAACGCGTTTGTTTCAGTTATTTTACAAGTTATATGTATGAAAAAATTCACAGTGTTTCTTTAAATTCTGTTTTAGACAACCCCTACGAGATTTTTGCTCTATGTGTTTTATTAAACATTTTCACAATTTTCGCGATTTTAACATTAGCGCGCTCTCCCTAACATTTGTATTTACATCTATCCTCACGCCGAAATGCAAGTTATATGAAATTCCCTCGATAGGAAAAAAATCGCGAAGTATGCTCCGAAAATTATTATAAACGCGTTTGTTTCAGTTATTTTACAAGTTATATGTATGAAAAAATTCACAGTGTTTCTTTAAATTCTGTTTTAGACAACCCCTACGAGATTTTTGCTCTATGTGTTTTATTAAACATTTTCACAATTTTCGCGATTTTAACATTAGCGCGCTCTCCCTAACATTTGTATTTACATATTCCGGTCAGTGGTTGAGTGGGCATAGCGCTTGGGTCCCACCCGGGCGTCGCATGTTCGATTCCTCTGCTGGCTAAGTCCTCCATCACAACATAAGCAACATTTTCGGCTTTCTGTGGTGGTAGTAGGAGATTTTTAAACATTGTTGGGTTATTCGTAACCCGGGAATGTTTGTCTTTCTTTAAAAAAAAATAATAATAATTCTCCGTCTTCTTCTTTTTGAGCGGGTATACCGCGCCTTAAAGATATCAACTATCACGACATCATGGTAAAATGGTACAAATTCGCTGTTTACCGACACCGTTGTAGTCCATAACATACGAATGTAATGTAGGACCGACCGAGCGGCCACTCTCGGCTGTGAGGCCGAACGTCAGTTAGCTCGCGGACACCCGGTATTTCTCGTTTGCGGGCTTTTCTCCCCACCGCCAAGCCGAGCCATCAGAGCAGACAACCAACCACCAGCCGGGTCAAGTTGAAGGTTGCAGACTAATGAACTGGACAGCTATTTAATCCAATCCCAACGTCTCTTTATGACATAGTACCAACGTATCTTATCATATACTTGAGATGGTATATCAATAATTTGCCTGTAAAAGTTTATTACATAACATCTGCCTAGTACCTATACATGTAATAAATCTATCAATTCGATTATTTTGCAACTGTATATTAAGTGTGTAAAGGTTCCTCGGCATCATTTAACCGAACTTTAGAACTAAAGCAACGGTTTAGCTAAATCAAATTTTTGCAAAATTTTTATGTTTCTATCGAACTTCTTTCTTTCAATTTGGGAGGCGGGAATCTTTATTGGATAACCAACACCTCTGCCATAGGTCAATCCAAGTGGTTCGCTGCATTTGGTGATTTAGCAGAGCTGCTCGGGTTCATGGGGTGAGGTTTGTCTAGGTCTTGTAGGTGGATGACCAGGACACACCGAACCCCAGATTCCTACCCACCCCTAATGTCAGGTATCACTGGTTAAAGTAAGTCAAGTATGTCCCTTAAGACGACAATATACCTACCCTAAAATATATTCAGAATCTTAACGACGTAAGTAAAGAAGCCGTGTATACAAATTGCGACTCGCGACCCGTGTATTGGGCGGACCTACTGTCGAATTTGCCCTATCAAAGAAAAGAAGAAGAAGACAAATAATGTGGGAATCTTAACAACGTAAGTGAAGAAAGCGTGTAAACAAATATATTGGACGAACGTACGGTCGAATTCACCCTAGCAGGCCTGGAGATTCAACTTTTCCGCCGCGTTCATTCTAATTAATTCTGAAGAACGTGTTAAAAATATTTAGAATGTACCTCCATGTCTCAATTCCGAAGTTATTAATTCATCGTCCAGAAAAATAAAATCTGGCGCTTACCGCTAACTTAATAATTGGAAAACGGGTTATAAAGTTTTAAAATCGTTGTACGTAAGATATATTAATGGTAATGTATTGTTTATATTAATCTTAAATACAGAACTTACATCCCCAGTGTTCTGTTGGAATAAAAAAGTTATTGTAGTTACGAATTCGCCGGAAATGATTAAAATGTGAGTTTTGAGCAAACAAAGGGTTGGGTTCCGCCTTAACACCCTGTAGGTACACGTAGGTAAAGGCGTTTACCAATTCTTAAAAATATTGGTCACATAAACCCACAATGTTGTTATGATATTGGTTTTCCTACGGTAAAAAATTTCACGGAAATATTACGTTTCTCCGTTAACATATCTACTGAAATATCATAATTTATCTCGACTTGCAATAATCTGACTTTTACTTAGAATCTACGTACCTACTGCAAGGCTGAAGCTGTAAATGCATAAGTACAACATTTGTATGAATTGAGACCAATCGTGCCAGAAATGTGGCGTATTCTAACTTGATTTGAAGCGTAAAAACACAGTTAGGTACACAGGATACACTAATAAGAAGTCGTAGTTATGTTATTCCAACAGCTTATCGAATTTCCGAAAGCAAACCTAATACCTGCTGCTATTATCGCGAAGAAGTGGTCGCTACGCCACTGGGTTTAGCTAGTAATTTCATTCTAAGCCGCATTCTAATTAATATTGATCGATTTATTGTGCACTTATTAATGCTGAGATATCCACAAAAATGTCAAAATATTCCCCAAAAACGTACAAATATACCTTTGCCTTACATAGCCAGGGGCGTGCACAGAGTTTTTGATCAGGGTAGGCAGTAGGAAAATACAACAAGTTTCACAGGTTAAAATTTCCATATTTCATCAGATAATTTCAGAATTAAAGTATGACAAAAGTTTTTGAACCGACAATTAGCATTTATGAAAGGCAACTATTTGATAGAAATCCATAACAAGAAGAAGTTCTAGAAAGCACTGCTTAATACTAACAAAAAAAACCTCATAGAGGCAAATTCAAAACGACAGTTGTACTCAATGCTTTGTGCATTTCGTAAACATTGAATTATATCTTGTATGAAGTTAGCTCTAGTCAGAAATAATTCCTGCTTAGGTCACATTTTAGTGAGGCAGTCGGAGAGCACGCGTGCAGTTTCTAGTTACAGTTTAAGCCGCGTTTGTAGTTTGCCGTTTGATGTGGCGCTCGCGTGGTTTCGGTTGCTCAGCTTTTTCGTGCTTTTTTTTTGAAAATGTGTATTTATTTTTAGCAATAATTTTATAAATTATAGGTAATATTATTTACCTGCTTATATTTTACAAATACGGCAGGGTAGGCAGTGCTTATGTGCCTATATGCAGTGCACGCCCCTGTACATAGCTATACTTGCGATGAACACTGGAAAACTGTTCAAGGTATGCTTATTTAATTATTAATATCTAAAAATTTAAACAATTTTTTGTTTTTCATGAAACGAAACGACAACGAAAATTTGGAAAAGGAGGTGTTGAATCATCGTTCGAATATATAATGCAAATGCATCCTAATCCGATCCTAATGTTCTATTTAGATATTTTGTGTTACCATTACCACTGAATAGATGCACCTGTATGTACATTTATATTTTGCTACTCTATGTTTATGTTAAAATATTCTACTAGTAATTCAATTGAACTGTAAAACAGTGAATTGAATGAATAATCGTGAACCCTACCATTATATTAGGCATTTGAACTAAAAAACTAATTCCCACATTATTTGTTCTGATAATCTTTTTGAGTGCTTTCCACGTCAAGAGCATCGTAAATAACAATCATGAATAAAATTAATAACGAACCGAATCACAATTGAGCTGCGAAACAACTCCGATTGTGATAGCATAGAATAATAATTGAAGATGAAAAACATATGGAAAGTTGAATGGTAGGCAAAAAGCGGGAATTCTTCGAGAAACGAAAGTCTTAGACATGCCGACTGCAGGAGAGGAAAATCTGTTGGATAGTTTTCCCATGACACATGTTGGTGTGAGGCAGTTGCCGTTAGCTTTACCGCGGGAGGAGTTGTATTTGATGTGGCGTCAAAGTGTTGTGTTTGTAATAATTATTGTTTTGCTTTTATCATGATTTATAATTTTTGCGTAAATCATTGCACTTTTTGGATTGTTTTAATACATTTGTGAAGTGATGGGGGATCAGATACTCAAGAATTTAGTCGTACAAAATCTACCTATTAATGTCACAATATTATGGAAATAAGATCATACGAATAATGTTTTCAAGATTGTGTTTGCGAAAAAAAGCCATCTTCAAATATTTCAAAGCAAAGTCTCGAGTAAGAGTAAGAGATTTGGCTGTGAGCCCAATTGTTATGGGTTCAAAAACACCCAAGGGCAAATGCAACATTAAATGATATTAGTTTTTTTTTAATATAAATATAACATACCTACTATATGTTAAGGGATGATTGTAATCCTCTTATACAAATCAACAAAGTTTTCAACATGACTTATCACTTTTCAAAGGTGTTCTTATTTGTCACTGTTCTGATTTGTCCGGTTGCCCATTATTTAGCAGGCTGAAAATTATTAAATTGATTTGCGTGTACCAAATGGATTACATAAACTATGCAGTGTAATAAAATCAGATAATTTCGTTTTACCTTTTACTCCTTTCAATGTTTAATTTTTATTCAGTTAGCTACTCCGAAACGATAGAATAAAGTGATGCTGGGACTGAAAGAAATGAACTGTGGTAATGGTGGTTTTTTGGCCATTCAGGGTTTTTCTAGTAACATGGGTCTAGTAACAAATGACACACTATCGCAGAGTGGTGGTTTTTTTACCTGTGCTCCAGACAAACATATTTGCTTCTGCAGGTTTGTACCGTTAACGAATATTTATTTTGCGTGCATGTGCATATTTTTTAATAATATCTAGGTACTTATTCAGAATCATATTGTATTAGTAGATATCTAAAGCGAAAAAATTATAAGTTGAATTTTTAGCTTTAGTTTATTAGAGAAACAATCTGTTATTTAGGTATATTTTATTTAAACAAGTACATCTTGGTTGCATGAATCAGTGGAGTTTAAATAACAAAGTGGAATTGATAGAAAAAAATATCTTTAAAAAAACTCAGATTAAAAGTATAGATAATGTAAAATTTAACTAAGTACCTATGTAAAAATAATATATATTTACACCATAAAATAATGTTCAAAGATAAACAAAATAAAAAAGAAAAACAGTATAATGAAAATGAGAAAATTAACTTAAATCTACTACTAATATGACCTTACAAACAGCGGTGAATTAATTTTTTCTAACATTCATTTACTACATTACCATTGACCTGACAGATGCAAAATATCAGCGTCTGAAAAGATATTTTTGCATTGTGTGCACGTCCTTCTGGAAAATACATGTTGTGTGTAGTTTTTGAGTATTGGATGTGGAATAGTTTAGAAAGACCCGAAAAAGTATGTTGATCTTTTTTAAATATTATGCTTTTCGTAAAATTGATTAAATCATATTTTATATAAATTTTAAATGATTTTTTTAAATTTTTATATTTTGTTTATGGTAAATTATTTTTTCTACGGTTTCAAGGGGCTTTTGTAGATTTTGATTTGATTAAAAGTAAACAAACCATTCAAGTAATATTATGTTATGGGGGTTAAATCACCACATCAGTGGCTCCCAACCTTATCTGTCTCACCGCCCACTTTCCAAGTATGTTTTTCTTTAACAACCCCCCCCCCCCCTTCCCATTCTCCTTCCATTAATATACATTTGAAAGTACAGAGGGTCAAATCGTTCTTAACACTTTATTTTTTTTTTTAATTACGAAAAAAATTTCAAGTTAAAATTACGTTTGCAAGGGGAAGCTCACGACGACGCGTTTTGCAGTATCACGACCAACCGGTTGGTAACGTGATAGTAACGGGTTCCTACAAGGGCTCTGCGGATTCGGTCCTATTCCAATATAGACCTCCATCAGTGCACAAGCCACATTTTCCGCTTATATAAATGTAAGTGGGTAAATGTTCTATATTATGAGATTATGTATAACCCGGAAATCCTGTATTTGTAAATTTAAAAAATATATCTTTTTTCTAGTTATTTATACAATATTTTAAAGATTTTGGAAAAATAATTATAAAACTAAAATATGGTATTATTAATACATCAGATGTATCTAATCACTAATTCACTATCGCTTCATTTGTAAGATTCTTTCAACGTTGAATAGGAAATTATACTTTTTAAAATTGCTCTAATCTCCATATCAACCCTTCACCGCCCTCTTGGCACCATTTATCACCGAACCCACCACCGCCCCCCTGTGTCTCATCAATGCTTCCAGGGGGGCGGTAACTACTGACTTACATGAATGGGAATGAGAAATTAATGGGAATGGTTGGGAATCACTGACTTACGCGAATTAATATTTTGCACTTTTTTTACCCAGCATTTGAGATATTTTTAATGTCTCGTCATTGTTTTAGATGTTGGTTTTTAGGAAAATTCTACTGGCTCCCGGAGCTGCAATTCTGAAGTTCAACATTTATCAATCCTTTAACATTCGTTTCCTCTTCCTTACTGCGACTAACAGGTAATATTTAAGGTACAACAGCCTATAATTTTCCATGAAAATTAATAATTGCAAAATCTTATTAAACAAGTTATATTTTTTGCATAAAATAAATATAGATAAAAATTAAAAAAATATATATATGTAATTAAAATATTGTTAATTTTCTCTAGTGTGATTAATTCCTCAAGCGTACCACAATGCATAATAATAATAATAATTGGACAATTTGTAGAGCGCCGTTTTTGTGAAAAATCACCTCAAGGGCGCTTAGCGCATGTGCGAATATAAAATATAAAAATAAATGTAAGTCCATTTGAATGCACAAAAGAAATCGTTCAAAATATTTACAATTTTATATAAATAATATTGATTTCGAATGCGTGCTACATATATTTTTTTTAAAGTGGGAATGCAATAAATTGATGTCTTCACAACGTGCTGATGCTTTGAAGAAAAACACATTATGTGGCTCTAACCAAAATAACCCCGATTAAATTTATTCTTCCAAGTTCCGGGATATGTTAAGCTTTATAAATGATTCTTTTATTTTGGTCACATTGTCTTTGGTTTTAATTTCGAGATAAATATTTACATCGGTATATATATTTTTTTTTTATAAACACGCCTCGTTTATTTTTTTTTAAACAAAAAATACTTAAAAATCCAACCAAACAATTGATTCTTAATCGAAAATTTGAATAAAAAAATCAGAAATAGATACTGTCGTATCTAGGAATTGAACCCAGGAACTTGGCCTTGCCGGGGCGCTGCTATACCACTGAGCTAATGGGACCGTACACCCCTTCGGTCGTAATTAAGTGTATCATATTTCGACTAAGAATTATCAACATTATCTTAATTTTCGTAACGCATATTTTTATCGGCTGCTATCATTGTTTGTTTTTTTTTTACATTAACTCAACACATGGAGGTCCTAAGGAAAATAATTTCCCTCAGGGTCGATATCATCTGAGATGCTGCGTGGAGGGTCTTTTTGAGGAGAGGAAGGAATTGTGTATGATTGCAAGATTCATCTCAGAATAAATGCTAATAGATAGTGTCTTAGATAAATACCTCAATTTTCATTTAATGTGCGACATCTGTTGACTTTTCTGCATGTCTATAATGATTATTTATGTTTATTCTAACTTAGAGTAGATTTTTGGTAATTGAATTGTGACTGTACTTGTTGATTATTGAATTGGAAAGACTGTTTTGTTGATTATTAAAATTTGGGAAGGCTGATGTTGGTTAAACTTCAAATTGTATATAATAATTAATCATTGAAGAGAGTATAAGCGACTCCCAATCGAAAATTTGAAATAAGGAAATGAGAAAAACATACAGTCGCATATAAGAATTGAAATTAAATAAATACTTTTCTTTTTATTACATTATCCATTTGTAATATAGTGTATCTAAGTATAACGGTTGGTTTCATCTTTTCAAAATTAGCATTTCGGTATCACTAACGCGATTGATCAATAATATCATCAGTTAGTTAAATATTTAATAATTAATAAATTCAAAAACAATTTTTTGCAGGTCAATCATCAATTTAGTCAACTTACATTGATCTTATATAACCTGTAGGAAATAATATATTTTAACCTTTAACTGCTGACGTGATTTTCTTTACATATACTCTGACATGGGGGCCTGGGCGGCCTGTTACTTTAAATGTTTATATATTAGAGATCCATGAAAATTTTTAGGTCAAAAGTATTATTTATTGGACAATTTAAATATATTTAAATAAAATACTTTTTTATTATTAAGTAATTTATATTTGTTAATTTGGATATTTATGTAAAAAAATTGGCAAAAATCACTTGAGATGAGAAATCAGTCTGTATTATCTATTAAACTAAATAAACAAACTTATGGAGAAAAATAATTAGTTGATAATAATGGAATTCAAAAAATTTGAAAATATGATATTGACAATTATGACGTTTTGACAGAAGGTGGCAATAGCGAAATTGGTTAACGCACTCGTCCCGGTTAGACAGAGAGGTCTGGGTTCGAGTCCCAGTTGCGACCATTGTCTTTTTCTGTTTTTCTGTGTCTTGTTCTCTTTCATATTTTCGTTTAGATTTTTATTATTAACTTATTCTAATAAAACACAATGAACTCATTTTTATTATAATATTTCATTAGTGTCTCGAATATATAAAACTTTAATAGAGTTGTTTATGTTTATTTTTGTATATTAAAAATCAACTTAAAAAAAGTCACGTAAGCACACAGTCAGAGAGCCCCACAAAAAAATATTAAATGAATTTACTTACAGAAATTTAACTTTAAAAATTTAAACCTTACGACTGTGGCGTCACTAAATTCAAAGCTACCGGAAGCGATGGGAGTATTTCGATATTATTATTATTGCTAGGACAGAGCGGCCCTCACGTCAGCAGTTAAAGGTTAAATAAATGTGACATGACACATATGTACCTACTTTAAAACAGTTAAATCTATTTGAGAATCTACAAACACTCCTTCTCGAATGTTAAAATTATAATGATACATATTTACTTATGATGTTAACTTTTCTTTTCAGTCGCAAAAACTACATTGTACTCAGGACCCAATTATCAGTTCGTGTTCACGCTATTAGAGGTATGTTTTCAATAACTTCTCAATTATATTTGATTTATAGCGGGTTCAGACGGTTCAATTTTAGTTGATCAACTTGAAACTTGAAAGCAGATTGGCACACATGAACCTTCGTTCAACTAAGTTGAACAAGTTTTTTTCAAAAAGTTGTTGACGTTCAATCAAAGTTGATCAACTAAAATTGATTCGTCTGAACACACCATTAGGTTGAATCGAAAACGCTCGGTGTGTTCTTATAAAATAATTCAATATACCTACACAAAGTGTTAGTGTTCTAATGACTAAATAAAATACCCCAATATAGGACTAGTCATAACAATAAAACATTCTGTCCAAACGGTTAAACAAAAATGGCAGCCAAGATGGAACCAGTATTTATTTATCATATAAGGGGTCGTCCATTAATCACGGGAGGCTCCAAAGGGGGGGTTCGGAAAAAAATCACGAAATATCACAAGGAGGAGGGGGGGGATATAATGAGATATCACGTGTATATATTTTTCGTTGAATGCACAATTTCTAAACCAAGTGCCAGTCAAAAACAAATTGCAACCTTAATGTCTCTCTGGATTTTTTTATCATGATGCTTAATTTTCCAAAATTTAATCAGATTATACCTGCATTTAAAGATAATATTCTGAAAATTTCAATATACTTTGTACTAAAAAAATAAACGTGATTTTGGGTAGGGGGGAGGGGTATTCTTAAACCTCACTACATATCACCAGGGGGGGGGGTTAAAAAGTTGCTAAAAAAAATCACGTGATTAATGGACGACCCCTAAACTGAATAATAACCATGGAAAACTCCTCCATTTTTGTAACCGTATGGACAGAATGTTCTGTATGCGTTTGGATCGATATGTCAACCACATTTCCTTCTCTTAGGTATTATGTTTAGTCATTGCAGTGTTCCATGAAATAACTTTGCTAAATATTTCCCTAACCACAGCACTTTTAGGCACAGATTATCGAAATTAAACTTTGTTTAAAAAAAAAAAAACTAAAGGAAACAACTATTTACATGCACAAAATAGGTTATTAGGTTCTTAGTTTGGGTTAATTGAGTAATTAACGCTTATTTAGATCGAAACAAACTTACACAATTTCAACCAATACGAAAAAATCCAAAATTTTAAACTTTGATTGAATAAAATGGAATTTTAATTAATCTTTTACCATCTATCCAAATGTGATTAGTTGTTTCTTATAGTAATTAAGTTGAAACGAAGTGTAATTTCCATATTCCGGGCAAATTAAAAGTGCAGCGGTTAGTACTTACCATAATTTTAATGGATATTGGCCTCAGTCCAACTGAAATGAGATGATTCCAATGGAGATGTTTGGTGTAATTTGTGTGCAGAGAATGGAACGTTAATGTTTGGGTCGATATGACATTGTTATTATCAGAATATTTAAATTAATAGTTGCATTCTGCCAAGAGCTCTGTTTTCTCATAAACTACATACACATGCAACTTATCTTTCTCATTAACTATGTATGCAACATAAACAATGGCTAAAATGAATCTATCAGTGGAAGTACGGATGTATGCAAGTGTTTTTTAAAGGGAGACAAACACATACATCTATAGGATTTAACCTACGAGAGAAAGAGATAGTACAATCGGTCTCCTCTTTGTGCGGTACTTCGTAGTCTCCCCACTCTAGTCTACTTTAATTTTCTGAAGGTTTCACTTCTACCGCGTGTGAATTGCACTCTCTGATTTTTTTTCCTGTGCAAAACCAAAAAAGCTAACGACTTCTTTTTGTTTCCAGAAAAACTACTCAATTCTGACGGTCGGGAGCTGCGGCGTGCTCTTTTCTCCTTGAAGCAAATCTTCCAGGAAGACAAAGACCTTGTGCACGAGTTTGTCCAGAACGATGGGCTAGACTGCTTGATAAGAGTCGGCTCAGATGCCGACCAGTACTATCAGAACTACATACTCCGTGCCCTGGGGCAGGTCATGCTCTATGTGGACGGCATGAATGGAGTCATGAAACACAATGCCAGTCTTCAGTGGCTATATTCCTTGATCGCATCCAAGTTTCGACTTGTGGTCAAGACAACTTTGAAGCTTCTGCTGGTATTTGTGGAATATGTTGACACTAATTGCTTGCTGTTGATCAAAGCCATTGAAGCAGTGGATTGCAGTCAGGTGAGACTACTGCTTTTATGTACCTTATTTTCTTTATATTCTTAGGTCGGTATCATGCTCCTCCATGTGTGTGACTAGTCTACCTATTTTCATGTAGTAATAATATTCACAGCAATTGTTGATCCAAATCACGAGTATGCCCCAATGTTGAGTGTATCGGGCCCTTCTGCTATCTGCTAAGGTGCTCCTGAACAACTGAAAATAGCTCTGGACTGGGGTAATGCACGGATCGGCGTCTTTAGAACACAAGCTTAGCGTCGGGCGGGAACGCTGTTTTTTTGTTCTATCGGTGTTTTGATAGAAGGCGCTCTAAACAAATAGGCACCAACAGTAGACTTTATGTATGCGTAAAGATTTGTACATGCTTAACATTTTCCACACGAGATAAAGGCCACAGTAACTTTATCAGTAAAACTCACATTAATTCCCTTTCCTTTCTTCTAAGACTGTACATTATCTTATAGGGCCTCCCGCCATGGTCCAATATTATGAACCTACTGAAAGACTACGACGCATCTGACACCGAGCTGTTGATCTACGCAATGACTCTCATCAACAACTGTTTGAATGGAATCCCGGATCAAGATACGTACTACAACCAGACAGATTGCTTGGAGGACCAGGGGATCTACAATATCATCCAGCGCTACATGTCCAAGCAAGGAACAGATCTCGATCTACTAAGGCAGTTCCAGATCTACGAAGCCGTCCTAAGTCACGAAGACGGAAACGATAGTGGAACTCCTCTCAGGTATATATTAGTATACAACTGTGTACAACCAACATGTAAAATGGTATGACTAGAAACGAAATCTTCAAGAAAGTACATAGTTGTTTATGGAAAGTGATATTTTTGAAATGAAAACTTCTTTAGTACCGTTGTGATTTGAAACTCGATGAAACGAAAAAGCGGCACTAAAAAGAGACAAATGTACATTTATAGACTTAGCTTGCGAGAGAATCAGATGGAATAATCGGTCTCCTCTTTGTGCGGTGCTTTGTAGCCTCCCCACTCTTGCCTACTTTAGTTTTCTGGGGGTTTAACTTCTACCGCTTGTGAACTGCAAATTTTTTAGTTCATGAATAAGAGAACCTCGTCTTTTTAAGCCCCCTCCCACCCCCTTCCCATTTATCTTTGTCATGATGACATCCCCTCCGCCTTACTGCATGACGTATTTCATGGAGGGCCCCTAAATCATCATCTGTTTGTTACTAGTGGTGTTCCTAGATATCCTTCTATTTTGCAATGACAAAAATTCTCAACATTCATTTACTTCCTAGAGATTTTAGACCCTTACTTTGGTTTGGGGTACTCACCTTTTTGCTAACTCGGTTTCCAGGCAACTGGATGACTCCATACGTCAGAAGCTACGCCACCGCAAGTTGGTAGAAGACTCAAAGCAGGGCAGGAAATCTCGGCGGTATTATGCTGGTCTCACTTCAGGTGTCACCAACGGAAGTTCTTGCGACAGCGCCACCCGATACAACCAGGCACTGCTGCAGTCGGCCTTGGCTGATGAAGAGGATGACCAGCCTCTCAGTCCGCAACCAACAAAATCCGAGTCCTTCCGTGACAGCAAAGGTACCCAACAAAATCCCTCAATCATTATAAATATACCGAAACAAAGATAAATTTTTTCTTAGCATTTTTTAAGTTTGCATAGAGCCTTGTTGTAATTGCTTTTAAAAGAGTTTAAAAACACCTTTTATTAACCCTTTTTTACTTTGCAAAATCTTTGCTGTCAGTAAGATACAATATAATCTGATTGTTGATGTTAATAACGTCTCGGGTAATAATTCAAATCATGATCTTTATGGGTTTGATTTTGAACTAATGAATTTCATCCAGTGCAAACTTTTATATTTTAATTTTTAATAATAAATAGTATAACGTAAATATACAGTATAATGTTTAACGCTTTCAACGCTTCTTTAAGATTGAAATAATCCGTGATGATTCCTCGTTATTGTTTTTTTGAGTAGACACCTTAACATGCCGTTCTGATTTTTTCATAAATATTTATAAAATTTTATTTGCTTAAAAAATTGAGAATTTTATACATAATCATAATTTGATAAATTGGCCTCCAATTCCCAAAAAGAAAATAAATTCTCAACCAATTATTTAACATTTTGCTCTTAAAGTTTTATAAGCCCTATCTTGTAAATCACACCATTCTTGACTTTCCTGAAATAAATTATTAATTCCCTTATAACATAAATTGCTGATATCCTCATTCCTTTTTGAATAAGACCTTTTTGAATGTTTTGTAATAGCATGTCTTTAGGCTGTCGATATTGTGAATTTAACATTAATGTACACCCGTCCATCTAACACAGAAGTAGCAATGTCGCTCCAAAGGCGGCGCGAGAGAGTTCAAAGGCAGAGGGAATTTATAAAAGAGCAGCAGAAGTTGTCATCACTAAGCAAAAAAGAAGAAACAATAGAAACACCTGCTGTTGTGCCAAGTAAGTGAATGATCTGTCTGATTTAAAAAAAAAAGTGGAGTTTGGGCCTCAATTCAGAGTTATTTTAAAATATCTATCGTATAAGCAATTCGTAAAATGCTTTCCCGTATACAGTAAAACCCTATCGAGAAGTATTAATGTTTCGTTCCATTGAAACCTAATATAACCAATAATTTATTAATTTTTATAACTTTGATGATTGTATCTTTTCCAGGCCACCAAATATACACATCCGGACTTCAACAGCGAATTCAGAATGGCACACTTGGACACTCGGGCTCCAAGGACTTGACCTTGGCAGTCAACAGCATCAACAAGCAGATGGACGAGATGGACCTGCTGGAGTCTCCCAAGGCAAATGGAAAGGCGGACCTTGGTCAATGGATGAGAAGATTCAACGGTAACGGAGACACGAGCTACGAAGAACCTAAAATCATCAGTGAGTACACGGCTTGATCTAGAGAAGAAGATACTTGGTCTGCTTGCCATTACAATGTTAACAATGTAACTGCTTTATCATCTTTACGTTTTAAAATATCTCGCCATAAATATGGACCGCTTTTATTTTTCTGCGATTGACAGTGGTCCAAAATTGGACCACCAAGTTTTTGGAACAAAATTTACGATTTTATAATAATTTTTTTATAAATCGTACCAATATATGAAAATCGACAAAAGATAAGTGAATTCATTGGCTATATAGAACTATAATCAGTTCGTATGTCTCCGAGAGTTAAACCATAACTATTTCTTTTTATTTCTTTTCACTTTTTTCACTCTTTCCAGTATTCCACAGCAGCAAAGAGAGGGAAAAATCCTGGACTACTCCAGCTCCTCAGATTTTTCTGCCATGATACTGATTCCTTGTTTTAACTTAAACTTAACTAAATTTCATATCATTCTTGTGTTAGATATATACCTGGTATACACTATTTTTTCCACATAAAACTATGTTGGTATGATTTTTTTTAGATATAACAATATTATTGTTGTTTTTTGAACAATAACTCCACAGAAAGTACAATAGCCCCACAGGCCCCGAGGAAAATAAGTTCCCTTAGGGCCTATGCCGTCATCAAAAGTTGCCCGTTGGAGGGCTTTTTTTAAGGAAGGGAAAGAAAGGAATTTTTGGAATGGAAAAGGGTATGAGGAGTGGGTAGGAATATGGGGTTCAGTACGTTCAGGAGTGACGTTTGAATCCATTCTTCCGACTGCGTTGCATGGCGATTGGTCAAGAGAGTCCAGCTGAAGAGGGCAAAGGGTCTCCCTCAACCGGCCTCTCCCAGTCTTACCCGCCACGCAGTTACCCATACCCGCGGCGGTACCCATTCCCACCCCAGCAAAATGAATCCTTGTTCCATTTGTTGTTGTATTATCATTTACAAAACGTTGTTTCAGACGATGATCCGCTTAACTTGAAGAAGCCAATGCTTATGATCGACAAGGAAAGCACAGTGAAGGACATCACAGAGAAGCTGTGCTCTCCTCCCTCTGCTGTTAGGAATAATCAAGTTGAAGAGGGTAAGGTGAACCTCGTGGAAAACATGACCGGTGTTATTTCCAAAGCCATGAAAGGACTTGCTAAATCCAAATCAAAAAGTAAGTTTTTATTTATTAATATGAAGATAGTAAAAAAATGAGGTCCCTAAATAGGCACCAGGTATTTAGTACCGCCAAGCACAATTGTGCATAAGTTATAATATGTTATTAATTCCTATGCACCTTGGCCAAGTTTTTATTTTATCACCAACTTTTATTTGCCGTAAACTCAGCTGTTCATACAGGAACAAGAAATGAATAAGATCTGATATAGTATCCTTCCTTATCCTACAACTAAAAGGAGATGAAAACTAATATCCTGACACTACAATAGTACAGCCAAGTGGTCCCTTGTGTATTTTGTCACGCGTGCTAATAATATTTGTTTAAATAAGAATTTAACTTTTTTTGCAATAGATTATGATATTATAATTTGTTACATTTAAGGCATTGTAAGAAGTCCAACGATTGAGATATCTAACAAAGGAGAGGTGAAAAAGACTGAGAGCGACTTCAGCTGGGACAGCATCATCGCATCCCTCGATCGACCCCTCCGTCTGAAGGACCTGGACTTTACAGACCTCAGTCCTCCTGAGGAGACTTTGTCCATCAACACCACGTCAGATGGTTGGGTTCCTCCCCCTCCTCCCTTCCTGGCTAACAACCATCTCCTGGTCAACACCCATCACAACAGGGTTCCCCCTCCTCCTCCGGGTGGTATCCCCCTCCCCCCGCAATTCTCCGCCCCACCAGTCCCCTCCTTCCAAGAAAACAACTCTTCCATCTCAGCCGACTACCACAACAAATCCAAGAAGACAATCAAACTCTTTTGGCGGGAAATCAATGATGTCAAGAAATTCAGCTTGGAGCCTTCTTCCATCTGGGACGAGATTGTCCCTGTGAAAATAGAATCCAAGATTTTAGAACATCTGTTTGAATCCCGCACCAAGGATGTCATTAAGGTAACAATTTTGCCCATGTCTAAAGATATCCAAAACATTTTTGGGATTATCCAATATAATTTGACACAATCTACATACAAAACATGCTGTGTGCGTCAGAGGTGATATTTATAAAGTGATGATGCGATTTTAGAACTTCAAATTTTACAAAGTTTGTAATATTCTCAAAATTTTTATTGCAGTAATTTATCCTCATACTTCCTCGACATGTAAAATAGTTTTACGAAGATTTGATGTGCGCAACACAAAAATGTACATAAAATAATTGCCTTTTGACTGTTGTGTATAATGTAAGCCTGGCTTTGTTAAAATAACAATCTGTTCTCTGTGAGAAATCTAAATCAAACGCTTCCAATTATCTTGTTATATATAAATCTATGCTTCACAACCTCTTCATTTTCAGAAATCATGTTATGTCATCAAGCTAAGAAGTTAATCGTGATTTTATGGAATGAAATAGATTTTTAACATCTTGGTGATAGGAGCAAAAATCTGTAAAACACAAAAAAAATTTTAGAATTAAAAATAAGCTTTTTGAAATAGTTATTTTAACAGAACCTTGTAATTATTACAAGTGTTTTGAAATTACTGGATCTGGTGACAGATTATTTGTTCTATGGGAGTGAATAAATTAATGATATTGAAAAAATATATTTTTAAAATGCTACGAAAGTCTACGTAAAGATAGGTTGTAAAAAATAATTAACATCATCAACTTTATTAAGTACATTCTTTTCAGCCATATTTCACCGATTTCATAAACTATGCCACCAGTTTCATCCACATTATTGTCTAACTCCTATCCATGAACCATTTCAATGTTTGACACGAACCAGTCTTTTACAGAAGCAAGCTTGAAACTTAAGCTTTCCCAAACATCTCACAACTCAGACTGAACACACAGAAATAAGCACATTGGTTGTAGAAGCCTCGTAATATTTGTTGCCTCAAGATTCTTAAACATTTTCAATAATATTAATGCATTGCATTTGAACATGGTTGAAAAGTAAGAATGTCTAATTTTACAAAAATTTATGTCTTTGTTTCACTTTATTTCCATGTGCTTAATCTGGGATATCTGATGGATGCGTGTTTGGTGCATAATTTTTTCAGGATGTAAGTTTTTCTCTTTTATTCAAATATTATTAAACCTTGACCCCTTGTCTTATTTGGTGTTATTATTGGCTAGTTGGTTGTGAATTACTGCGGTCAACCTTTGGTTACACTAATTATCGAGGTATTTGATGTAAGCAAAATGGACTCAATCTGACTATAAATGTATATCCATGATTTCCATGTTTAGAATAATTAATAAGTAACATACATTAATCCCCCTCTGCTGATTTCTTCACTTAACTGGTTTGACTACCCCCACTGCTGCGGGCAATGTAAATTGGCCATGGACAAGCTCTTAGATTTTCAACAACTTCATAGAGTCCATTTTTGAATACTTAGATGTAATTAAAAAATCACAGATTTGACCACAAAATTAGTAAATACATAATGAAGTTCTCCATTATCTCAGGGCTTTTCTATGGTAACTGACCAACGCTGGCCACTGCTATCTCATCCAACTCTATCTCATTATTTCATTGGTTGATTGTGCCTAATGCAATAATTTGATTTCAATAATTATAATGCTTCGTAACATAACAACGGTAAATAATTTTCACCCCATAGAATTTGCATCAATAGTTATTATTAAAAATAATAATTTGTTTGAGTGTTCCTAATAATCTACATTAATGTTAACCATTGCATGGTTTATTCTGATATCCAATGGTGGCCTTCAATGCTTCGTTTAATTATAACTTTTTTTTTCTTTTATCGTAAATATATAACCTTCTTTTGATTAATGATATCGGGTAAAAAATCTTTAAAAATCAACACTAAATTAAGATTTCTGTTAAATAGACTTAAAACAATTTATACAAACTAATAATGGTTAGGTTTAAACATCTTGAAAATCAACACTATACTATGACATTGTGGTTTATGTGTAAACAATTATGTATTCTAAAAAACTTTTGTTGAGGGAATAAAAGAATACTAATATATTGGCAATGGGGTACAAGATATTTAGGGGTGGTATGCGGCAGATAATTTTAGATGTTTCATAATTTTGTTTGAAAATTTTCATCTGTTTCTGGTAGCAATTGGAAATCAACAAGAACAAAGAGGTGATAGTGTTGGACCACAAGCGCTCCAATGCAATTAATATTTTGCTGAAGAAGCTGCCCCCGCCTCAGGCCATTAAAAACGCTATTCTTAAAATGGATGCCACAGTCCTTACCCGAGAAGGAATAGACAAATTGATTGCGATGCTGCCATCCGAAGAAGAAACTCTGAAAATTCAAGAAGCCCAGGTACCTATTTGCTTATACGCGATTTGTGAAAGAATCAGCGTGGCTACAATCACATAGCGTTTATTAATCCAGAACAGCATAATCAATAAAAGGATCACCATTATTGTCAATGCATATTATCAATTAATTTTGTAAGATCAATAAAATAATGGGTTAAGCTAGGTGCCAGATTTATTCACTTCTTATAATATTCCAAAACGTTTTTCGCTGTATTATTTATTATGTTGTGTCGATTTTAATATGCTTATGTTTTTTCAGGTTTCAAATCCTTCTATCCCCCTAGGAAATGCAGAACAATTTCTCCTAACACTGTCATCAATATCTGAATTGAATGCTCGACTTAAACTATGGGTGTTCAAATTGGATTTCGAATCCATTGAGGTTAGAATTTAAGTATCTTTTTATAAAATATACCATAAGTTTTCAAAGTAATTTATAATTAACTGAAATCGAATCTGTATATATTTTTTATTTCATGGAACTACATATTAACATTTGTTGCATTTTTGCAGAATGAAATTGCAGAACCGTATATGGATTTCAAGGTAGCAATGGAAATTTTAAGAAAAAATCGCACATTTAAGAAAATTATATCTGCAATTCTGTCAACGGGTAACTTTTTGAACGGTTCCGATGCTAAAGGATTTCAGCTGGAATATTTATCTAAAATTCATGAAGTTAAAGACACGGTGCACAAACATTCCTTGTTGCACCACTTGTGTCATATCATATTGGACCAGTTCCCAGAAACCACTGATTTATACAGTGAGGTAAGAAGATTATTTTTCATTTCTTAATTCCTCGTATTCAATAACAAATATTTTATCAAAATTTATTTATAATGGTATCATAGGAAAGTGTTTCCTGTCTCTTGTAAAATATATTTTTGTATCTAGAACCAATACGTGAATATTGGTGTGAATTTCCCCAAAATACGATGACAGCCATTGAATCAAAAGTTAAAGACAAAATTGATTTTGCCTCTCGCCAAGAATGGATTAATGTTTTTCTAACGAAAAAGTCCCAAAGGAGTTTGGCGACAAAAATAAAAAGTGAAGATAGTACCTATCTGGTTTATTGTTGTATATTACACATTGCATACATTTATTTATTTATTGTTTTAAAGTATGTCCAATAAATTAATTTTTATTTTTTATTCCTAAGATTGGTCCAGTTACACGAGCCTCAAAAGTAAACTTTGAGGAATTGTCAGGAAACATTGAACGATTGGAAATAGATTGCAAGGCATCAACCAATTACTTAAAAGAAATCCTAAAGCATGATGGTAATTTAATGAAAGCGAAACTTGCGGACTTTTTACATGACTGTGCGGAAAGAATCATTATCTTAAGTATAATTAAAAAGCGACTGTATCACAGGTATTTGATCTTTAAACAATTGAACACATTTATAAATATTGATAAGAAAATGTGTTGACATATTTTTCACTTTGGTCAAAATAAGTCATAAGTGTGATTATGCATACTTACATACGTATATAACATGCTCAATGCTATAACCTTGTATTTTTTTAAATCTAGATACACTGAATTCTTAGCATGGCTCGGTATTCCTGTACACCGAATGATTGAAACTCGACCATCTGATATGTTCAAAGTGATCAGCGAATTTGCACTGGAGTATAGAACAACGCGAGAACGCGTTCTGGAACAAAGAGCTAGGAAAGCGTGTCACAGAGAGCGAAACAAAACACGGGGGAAAATGATCATGGATGTGGGTGTAAGTGTTAAATTCTGTATTTTTCTGTAATATTTTAACCGGATAAAATTATATTTAGAGTAAGTTCGGGTAATATGGCACACCATAAGCCTTTTTGGAAATAAAACACGAAATTTTTGAGATCAAACAGCGTTTATTGGTTAAATCAGTCCTTTGAACTTAATAGTATAAAACATTTATACATTTAAGGTTATTGACTTCGAAACATAACTAAAATAACCTTTTTTCTTAATCTGGAGAAATCTTAAAATCATAAATGTAGTAGGCCAATATGGCCTAGGGCCATATTGGCCACAAATGAAGTGTGCCATATTGCCCACCATATCAAATAAAATAAAAAAATCAACATTTATAAACTTTGTGCTACTTTGCAGAACAAAATTCGCAGAAAAAAACTTCCGTTTCCACTTCTCAGCATTCTTCGTGAGCCCATAATTTACAACATAGGCATTGAACCCATATTTCACCTATTTTATTCATAGAATTGAGATCGTCACAATACAAACACTTAGCATCAGAAGCATTGCTCCTATCTGAACTTTCGTCAGAACTGTCATCATACAATGGTTCATTTTCTTCCTCCGAGCTCGACATTTGTACCTCTTTAGATTTTGACTTTGGCTTTTTACCATTGCCTTTTCGTTTTTTACCTTCATCAATAGTCTTTTCAATTTTATCTTGTTTCTTTTTTAAATAGTATTGCAATTCATTTTGTACGGTGATGAAGTAAGCAATGTCGGCGTAGCAGCCTTTCTGCCTCGGTTAGTAGTTTTCTAAATGTTATTTCTGGTATTGGAGACAATTTGGATGGCGTTATATCTCTTGAAGTCGAAGGCTGTGGCGACCTCGCAATGGGAACTACAACTTGTTCAAAATGGCCAGGTAGTGTTCTGTTCTCGTCTCTTGAAGCAGAGGCTACACTTGTAGCCAACGCATCACTCATATCAGGTTCATTTATGGTGGATGTCATGTCAACAAATTAATTTTCTATTGTAGGAGTAGAACCTGAAGTGATTGGTTCTGGTGTAATATTTTCTTGATTTGATTCTACTACATTCTGGCTCATTGTCCATATAAATAAAATCGTGATTTTTAAAAACATTTCTGTTAATAGGATATAACCCTGTTGCACGAAAACCACTGACAGCTATCTCACCGCTTTAAGTACGTAGATATGCGTGTTCAAAAAATTTTATCATTTCATTTTTTTTTTTACTTTTAAAAGAAAGACAAACATTCCCGGGTTACGAATAACCCAACAATGTTTGAAAATCTCCTACTACCACCACAGAAAGCCGAAAATGTTGCATGTGTTGTGATGGAGAACTTAGCCAGCCGAGGAATCGAACATGCGACGCCCGGGTGGGACCCAAGCGCTATGCCCACTCAACCACTGACCGGTTACCATATTGGGTTAGTGGGAATGAATTGTTCCTGACCCATGATTTCATCTTATCAGAAACATACTTTTTCAGTGGTTCCATGTATGAATTATCTAGTGGTTGTATTTTGTGGCTGGAATGTGAAAGAATTGATAATAAGTGGACAATATTTTGTCTCGCGAGGTCTATCAATTCCAGATTTCTAGTATGACTTATATTTATTTCTATGACCCATTTTATTATTTCGTACATCTTCGATTGCCTTTTCCATTGATACCTTGCACAAAGTTTGCCGTTTTCTTTGTGAAATTGAATTTCGTGGAGCCTTTGCCTTTAGGAAATATTTTTTAACTTATTAGAAAGATTTATTTTATGTGAGGCCAATATGGCCCGGTAGACCATATTGGCCACCTACCTTGTGGCCATAATGGCCGCAAGGACGTTTATGACAAATAAAATTATAATTTAAAAACCAATAAACAATGTGCTTAATAAAAGTCTCCACACTATTAATTAAAAGTTTACCTACAAAACTGTGTACAAGCAATTTAAAAACAATGATTATTTGAGGAACAGGAATGAGTGAAACTAAACCAAAAAATAAGATCAAATCAGATAATTTTAGATCGTCGCACGCACCGGACAAACGCGTATTCGTTGCAACGCAGGGATCGAGTGAGGGGGTCAAGGTAAGGGGCCTGACAATATGGCGAATACGTAAACCACTAATATTGGTTGGTTTCGGAAAAAATAATACTGGCCATATTGGCCGACTAGGCCATATTACCCGAACTTACTCTAATAAATACATATTTCTTTTTTTATTCTAAGAAAGCAACTCCATTGGGTATGATGATATATTTCATCACACCACTCCTAAACTAGTGGACAAAACTATCTGTGCAATTGGCAGGAAGAGTACATAATTGCTTCTTTATGTGAATCATCTTAGAGTGTACAGCTGTGTGCATATATTATAGGTAGAAACATACTAGGCCCACGCGACGCGACGCTACGTAGGTTGACGTCACCATTTCCATATCTGGACTACTTATCTTCCATACATTTTCTATGGAAACGGGTGCTTTAGAATCACACTAGCCCCACGCAATGCAAACCGAGGTGCCTTACGCGACGCGGATCTGCCACAGCCAGATCGGCGTGGGCCGTGTGGAAGGTGGAGGGGGTATGGTCACGCCTACTATGAGATGATTTCACATCTTTTTGGTGTTTTCTAAGCATAACGCGTTTCGCTATATCTGTGGTTGTTTTTTTTGACATTTATTATCGTTTATTATTAAAAAATGGGTGACGAACAGTTCATTGAAACTGAGCACGAAGTTATTTATAATATCAAATCTCAGAATTATAGAGATTCTGCTATACGATTATACAATAAATAACTAATTTCAATATTATACCCCTATAATGAATGTCTTTCTCTAGTCCAAATTGACTTTCGAAGACGTGTGAAATGAACCCATAAAACTAAAGTAGACAAAGGGGGGGGGACTACAAAGTACCACAAAAAGAGGAGACCGATAAGCTACGAAGCACCGCACAAAGGGGAAACCATTTATACTAACCCATTCTCTTTCAGGCTAAATCCTATAAATGTATGTGTGTCACTCTTTTTAGTGTAGCTATTTTTCATTTCATCGAGTTTCAAATCACAATGGTGCTAAAGAAGTTTTCACTTCAATAAATTTTTGCACAACTAATAAACAACCATTTACCGTACATCAAAGGTTGGTTAATAGTTGTGTAAAATTTAGATTTTATTTGTATGGCCCTAACAGTTCATATTCAATTACTACAATTTATTTTTTAATGCTGCGCTTCAATCTATCTTTGACATTTTTTTACATGTTTTAAAAACACTTGACCAAAGATTGGATATTTATGAAACCAATCACTTACTCAGTGGGCCATGATTGAACCGGATCGTTTAAAATGATCGATTGACCCAGGACTAGTATAGAATGTATAGATCAAAGCATTTAGTACTTACATGTATTACAAAAACATTTATCTGTCGTACTACTTTCTCAATTTTGAACAATACAATTTTAATGTTTTTTCAGATACTTCTTGGGCCAGAAACAGCCGACAATCAACATAACCAATTGAAGTCGATTCTCAGTTCACAAGACTCCACTACTACCAGCGCATTCAACAGGAAGAGGAAAGATCCCGATCCTATCGATAAGTAAGAAAAGAAGATAATACACATGTACTTTGTTAAGAAAATAACATTATAATTAACTCTGCGATGAAGGCTTTCTTTGAACGTCAATAGTTTCTCCCAGACACGAAACGCGTGTGAGCCGTCCCTAATTATCAAATATAATAAAGTATCAAATGAATAATAAAGCCGTCAAAAGGTAAAATAAAGTGACCATAATAATGTATTCGGGCCTTACCATCTGTGTTCAATTTTTTACTTACTTGCTAGTTGAGAATGGCTCACATGCGTTGTGTGGAGTGTCTGGACGAAGCTAATGGCATATTTATGGTAATGAACTTAGAACAAAACACTTATTAAGAAAACTGCTTGTTCTTATTCAAAACCACAATTAGTTATCCATTTGTATGTATCAATCTCAAAACCAACTTGTCATTTCATTTGAATTATGCATCCATTACAGAAATAATAAGAATAATCACTCTGGAGGTATTGAGGAAGTTTTCAATTCAATGCTCACCGTCAAATGCTCACCAGACAAAAAATCAGACCATCACCACAAAAGATACACCAAGTCTCAGAAAGGATCTAGTAAGTATTATTAGCCAATCATATTAGTAAATCACTCTTATTAAAGAATTAAATGTTTACTCATTTTATATTGGTATTTCGATGAATGTATTATAGTCTGTATTATTATTTAAATTTGTGGGTTGCATTAGGTTCAAGCACAATAATTAATATGTATTTCGATTGTACCAACGAACAATGTACGGTCAAATTGTTGAGGATGCCCGCGACCGAGAGATTTTAGTTGTCGAGACAGTTGCACTTTTATTT
This sequence comes from Limnephilus lunatus, assembly GCA_917563855.2. NCBI lineage: Eukaryota > Metazoa > Arthropoda > Insecta > Trichoptera > Limnephilidae > Limnephilus > Limnephilus lunatus. The sequence goes on from OU830604.1 coordinate 36,410,862, forward strand.
AATTTTTTATTTGATACAATAACTTAACATATTTTAAAACATTATTTGATAATGACGGCATCTCTGGGTGTTTTTCCCGTGCAAAACATCAAAGCATAGCGGCGGTTTTTATGGAGGTGCGCACAAGAGAGACTTTTTAGTTGGAAGACTTTTGAATTTAAGAAAAGTTTTCCAACTGTCGCCGCTACTAAGGCCTCTCGTCCGCAGGAGACCTTACTTTGGGATAGAACTGCTACAAAGTTGACAGTTTATTTTTCCAAAAAAAAAAAATTATACAGTGTTTTGCAAAATATCAAAGCATGGTAATACCTAAAAAAAAGGAATACAATCTTTTAAATAACCCTAATGCAATGTGTTCAATTTGCACATCTATCATGTTTGTTGGTACAGTCCATTTGAATGTATCTTGTAAGATTTACAAATAATTTATTCTACTGTTTTAGATTTTTCTTTGCATGATTTGTTAGTGTAAGACTCGTAGGTAATATTATTTTGCACTTTTATTTAACTTTCAGTATTTCATGTATGGTTTATTCATTTTATAGTAAAGCGATCTCGAACTAGGGAGGGAATTCATAATGAGCTTCGTTTGGATTCCACTTTGTAAACTGCTGATGGATTCAGGTTCATATATATTTCTTTATGTCTTTAATATTAACATTTGTTGTGTTGTAATGGCATGGAAGTGAATTATATTTAATATAATTTCTAATATTAACATTAATTATTAAAGGTGTTGAATTTTTACGTATCGTGACCTCGCTACAGATATTTTCATAACATTGCTCATTGTCGAATATCCTGTCACCCATTGAAACCTTAGTTTGCTGCCTGTGGTGTTAATGAGACTTAGTTGGATTATCACATAATTTGCTTTAATAAAATATTTTAGGAAAGTATTTACTTTAACACCTTTAACTCACAATTTAAAAAAATCTTGTCCTGATTATGGTTATGTTAATTTTTATTATTTATGTGTTTATAACTTTGGAATCCTTTTGAAGTACAATAAGGCTCGATGATCATCTTTTTCACCTCGTCACATTTTTTCCTAAATTGATCTAATTTTTCCAAAGTAACACATTTTTATTTTTGCTTTATTTCAATCAAACAAAACTGTACAAAGATGAACTATAAATTTATTTGTAAATAATAATCCCACTAATTTATAGCATAATGACTTTTTTCATAAGCTGTTTTTTTGCTTGGTAATTTTCGATTCTAAGTTTGATACATGTGTTTGTAATAATGATTATAAAGTACTTGAATCAATTTACTTTATAATAACTATTATATGTACATACATATTTTAGTCCTAATTCAAGCGCGCATTTTAATTTAGTATTACACGTTATAATATCTGCCCTAAAGTAGACAAAGGCAAGATTATGTTTTTTTTTGCTATAACCTAAATTAAAGTTATACCTATTTAATAGTTAAATTTTTGTAATTTGTTTTATTTTTGCAACAGTTACTTGATTTAATAATTTGAGACTTTGGTTCATTTTATCTAAAATTAAGTTATAGTGATGGGAGGCGATGTTATTGCTAAAACTTTATTGCGATTTATTAAGAAAAATGTATATTTGTTCCTTGAGCGATAATTGAATTATTTAACCCTTTTACACTTAAGGATTTATTAAGCTATAAATGCTAAAACTTTGAGACCAATTGCTAAAAAAAGTTGGGTCGTTTTCTCGTTTTCTCGATTTAAAATAAATTATTTATTATTAGTTTAAATATTCATTTTATAATTAGTTTAAATATTCGATTTTAAATAAATTATTTATTATTAGTTTAAATATTCATTTTATAAATCATTTAGCTGCGCTGACGAATCGGTCATCGGAGATTTTTAGTCAAACCATACAGCATCAGGAACGCCCTGAGTCAAATGGCACCTGGCGCTAGCAACAACCTCAAGGGTGCTGTATTAGTTGTTAGAGTTTTAGGTTTTATTATCGCCTTGGCAACTTGATGCCCGGTGGAACTGCTCCATTTGCGCTCACACAGGGCTGGTCCTATGTAGCTTTAAAAGATTGATGGTGTAAGAGTAAAAGGGTTAAACAGCGAATTTGTTAGGAGCGATGAAATGTTATTTTGTTGAAAGCGAATTTTATATATGCAATAACCATTGAATAAATTAACATTATGTACTTTCATTGGCGCAGAGATTTCACATCTTTAATTTCAGCTCTTCTATACAGCTTATGAAATAAAATATATATGATACACAATTTATTATTCATAATTAAATATTATACTAATCCATTCTCTATACATAACCAATTGCCTCTTCCAACCATGTCAGAATTTAATTTGCCTTCGGTCTTTAGAATTGTTTGACACTGTATGTCCTAAACCTTTCAAGATGTTAATAGTATGCAGTCTAAGGAATAAATAGTATCCTTCCATCTTGAAAGGGCTACCTATCCAGGAGAGAATACATTCAATATGTATGTTTATAGAAAGTATCATGCTTTACCTACTCTACAATATAACTTACATTTCAAATTGATATATAGATGAACTATTTATGCATAATTATTGTAATTAATTATTGTTGGGTTATTATACCGTGTTGCGCTTTCCCCTTCTTTAGCCAATATTTCAGGCTCAGTAGCACTGTCCGAAACGTTGGCTAATCAAGAAAGAAGCCCAACTCGGTATAGTAGGTGAAAATCTTAAATCATTTCTAAATGAATACATACTTTAAGATTACAATCTATTAAATTTGTGTTAACCTGCCTGCCAAGTTTCTGGAACAAAATAAAAAAAAATCATTTATATAATTCTGACCCTTTGGTATTTTGGCACTTTCCACCACACTATTAATTAACCCACCTACTCTATTTTCTAATTTTGAACAATCTCCAAACTTGACACATTCCTTTTTTTCTAGGTATTTTGGCAAATCAAAGCTGGCCTGTTTCACAGCCAAATCAAAGGAAGCTAAAAAACACTGGCAACATCAACAACCCGTGAACCACCACTTTTTGCCACTGTATCAAATAATTATATAACAATGATTGAGTTCATTTATTTTAATACCAAAGTCTTTTTTTAAAGGTGTTCTTGAATGTTCTCAAATAATAATATAATATTATGTAAATTTTTCAAATGAATTTGCCTTTTATGTGCCTTAATGTAATGTGATTTGTAAAACTGAGAATAATTAAATATTAGATAATTTTATTATAACTCAAGGAGGCATCTAATATCTTTTAGGTTTTAGGATTTTAATTTAATATTTTCAAAAAAGTTGGCTGTTTTTCAGTAAATTAGGAAATATATTTATAACTTGTTGCAGTAATATCAACACTGTGCAGCACTTTTTCTAAGTCAAAAAGTAGTATCTTAATGATGTAATTAAAAATTATTAGTTTATTTTTTATTTTTGTTTTAACATATGGGTCTCATCAGTAAAAGCGGAACAGTAATTATTGATTTTGGCGTTCATGAATAATTGTTATGCATATGATAATAATAATAATTTTAATTAAAAAGCTTCTGTTGCAATTTAAATGAACAAAACTAATGTTTGTTGTTTTATGTTAATTTGAACATCTGCTATTTTTTAAAGATATCTTCAACATAATCCAAGTCTGATTCTTGTAAAATAAAGAAAATTGTTTTATATTATAAAATACACCTTATTTATTGTTATTACTATTATTTTGGCTTGTTGAGTATGAAATGCATATATGTATTATTTGGAATAATCCACCCATTTTATCCAATCATTATAAAAACCTTTTTTTCTCAATAAATCATGGCTAGAAATATGAAGGCGTATTATCGTGTAGTCCTGCGAAATGCTGCATTTAATATGAAGATGTGTTATTTTACATGAAATCTTGTATGTTATAAATACAACCAGGCAGGGCCGGAACGAAGTATTTTGTTCGCCCATTTGCAAACGCGCCACCACAATATTGTGGGTGACAACTTTTTTTGAACTTTTGAAATTGGTAATGTTGTAAAATTTACAAAATATTTAATTTTTTCCCATAATTTGAATACTTACAAATGTATAATAATATTGGCACTCTTATCAAAGCATCATCATTTTAACTCATATAATTTTTTTCAATTCTTTTCATGGCCATTTTGGTGGCTGATGTAAGTTATTCTTCAGGTGTGGATCTGGACCTGCCTGGTTTATCTGTCCGGTCCCAGCTCTGCTGTCTGTTCCGAAGCATGCTTTTATTAAAATATTTGGTTTATGTGATTACCGCTGTACTAATTAAATAATTATGGTTTCAATCTAAGCATCATATTATTATGTCATTTTGGACCAAGGTTTACTTGAGATTTAAAAAATATTTAATCCATCCTATTTTTTCTGATATTATTTTGACTGTTTTTTTTTTTAATAAAGTATTATGATGAATTATTCTTTTATTTTCATCTCTCACGGATGACAGTGTCTGCTATTCGGTTTCCGAATTTCTTTCTGGAACCATTGTGATCTCACTTCGGAGTCATTGAAAGTGAGAAAAGAGTTTATATGCCTTTTCAGGTGAGTTTTTGTTGGTTTTTGGTGAATAGGTGATGATTTTTCTGCACTCTTAAGCAGTAATTTTGTTTACAACTACTCTGCTTACAATTTTTATCTTTCGCTTGGTGGTCTGGTAGCCAACCAATGAAAAGCCCAAGTTACTTGGCAAAAATTTGCATAAAACTCGACTCGAAAAATAAAGGAGGAACTCCCCCTTCATGGGGTGAGGTTTGTCTAGGTCTTGGCGGCACATGCGTTTGCCCACCTACTGCTTGGCGGGCCAGGATCAGGAGAGATGGTTGAGGGAGAGCTTTTAGCTCTCCAGTTGACCCATTGCCTTGTTCTGCAGTGGGAAGGATGGATTCATTATTCATTACTCCTGGATATATTGGGCCCCACTCCTCACACCTTTTTCCTTCGGAGAACTTCCTCTCCTTCCTTTCCCTAAAAACACCCTCCATACAGCATCCTCAAAGATGGCGATGATCTCCTGAGTGGAGCTAATGAAAAAAAAAAATAACTCTGTAAAGAGTAAAAAAATGCCTCTACTTCTCACCAAATTATTCCAGTTAAAACAACAGCTTATATGCTCTGCCATCATATGCAAAAAGGCAGCTGGAAATTTTCAATGGTCACATTCCGATGTAAGATACCTTTCATATTTATGAACCTACTACAATAGAAAGCATACCGGAATATGACAATTCAAAATTTCTAGCTACATTTTTGCTTATGACTGCAGTGTTGTCACCCACATCTTGGTTGCACATCAATAACCTCATTGAAATTATACCAATATACTGCTATGTGGATCGTAGCACCATCCGGTAGTTACTTTTTTGATGTTTGATTACTTCTCTAATGCGCTTTAACTTGTCTAATCACAGGAGACCCAAGTTGTCCCAAAACACCATTGCCGTTATAATAACAGGAGACCAAGATTGTCCCAGAGCGACCGTGCATTCAAAAAGTTAGATATCTCTCTTCCTGTCATGCGAATATTTATGATTTCTTTTATGTTAGAAAGCGAAAGAAATTATGCTTCTCATTGCCTTAAAATTATACGAGCTATGTCGTTCAGATATTTTACAAACCCGATCATAAGTTATGGTTTTATTTTAATTTTTGATGTAACACACATATTGTACTAATGTGATAAAAAGTGAAGTGACAGTTTTATTATAAAATTGTTAAGAAAAGGAATTTATTCTATTTTAAGTACTTTAATTCGAATATCCGCAGGTACGCATTTCCAATGTTAAAATTTTAATATTTAGAAAAAAAATGTTTATTTCTAATAAACACATCAGAAAGTTTATTTTATCTAGATTATAGAACAATTTTTTTTATTTTGCAAAAGGGTTAAAGAATAAATAACCAATAAATTAAAACATTTAAAATGGATGGGAAGAACAAGGAATTTTGCGCGAAAACCTTTGACAGGCAAAAGTTTACAGATATTATTTTCTTATTATTCGAAGGGTTAAATTGCAGTCTGAGAAAATGTGGTTTCTCAAAAGCTGGGTATTCTATGGATTCATATGTTCATTACTCCTGGATACATTGGCCCCCTACCCACTCCTCATACATTTTTCCTTATAGAGCTTGCAGATTCTGTAACAGTTATCAACTGTCGACTTATTACAAATCTTAAGTACATCACAGCTAAATTTAGTAAGCCAAAATAATTGATTAACATGCTCAACTATATGTTAATCAGGGCAGTTTGTCTAATGTTGACAAACCATCGGCTATGTATTTCATTTGAAATAATGATCCCATGGATACCAGCGCATCAGTTATAAGCTCGATGTACAACATCGGATTACCCTTTCACAACAATTGAAGTGGCCGAAATGTGAGTCTTTTGTATTGCTTAGACTTGAAAGAATGTTTCTGTATAATTGTTGAGATAATGATTAGCAATGCACTAAAGGCTGATGTTCCCAACTTTTCGATTGACCAATCTGAGTCTGCAATCAGCTAAGCGATTTGTAAGTAATTTAAAGGTAACGCACGATTCACATTGTTCCTAAATATTTTATCATTGTTTGTCTTAAATGACCCCGCCCACTTTCATTGACTATAAAATGGCATCAAAGTAAAAACTTAAGATAATTTCTTTTAAAAACTGTTATCCATAAACAGGCATTTTATATATTTTAAACAAATGTATACAATATATGTATTCAAAATAAAGTGTTAGCTTGACCTTTGCCGCTGTCGCGTCGATACCTCGTGGCTTTAGCGCCACTCTTTTTATAACTTTTCTTTGCTGAGTCGAGCTTAATCTACTAGTCCGGCTTCCTTAGATTAAGCGAAGCTTGTGTGTTGGAAAGAGCATAGTTGCGCATTTGAGCAGTGTTGAGCCTTAGTTTCGGCTTAGCAGTTGATTAGTAGGATAGAGAACAGTGACCGTAATTATAGTAGAGATTACACATACTAAAGAGAAATTAAAGATTATGGAGTGGGTGTCAAATGAATAGAGTAAATAATTATCAAAAATATTTATTTATAAGAAAGAGTCATTACAAAACAATCACAACGAATAAATACTCAGATAAAGAATTTTATAGACCAACGTAAGGTGATGAAATTACAGATTGTTGGAAAGGAATTTTTTTAAATAAATAAATAAAAAAGCTAACAAATAAATACAATATTTTGAAAGAAATTTCTTTTAATTGTGGCTGATATGACAAATAAAAATTTAAACGTAGATATAAATAAAATACACGATTGTAAGTGGGAATTGGACATTTTAACGCAACAATTATAAATTATTGCAACACTAATCTACTTCCATCTATTATTTATGCTAATATGTTGATTTACAGAACTCTACAGAATACCTACAAATAATGAAGAATGCAATTGTATCATTTGTTCAGTGATTATACGTACATAAAATACAAACATAGTTTCTTCTAACATTAGTAAAATAAAATGGCCTTTGTGTATTTTCAAGTCCCACTATGTATTATTAAAATTAGATTCATAGTTATGAAATACAAATCTGTTTTTTTTTTTAAATTTACATTTTGGAATGTTGAATTAAAGTCAATAGGTTTAATAATAATAATAAGCATTCTTCATCATAAAATTTATTTGATTATTCGGTTATATTCAACAGGGTGGGTTTCTTTTGGGAGATTTAAGACATTCAGAGTAGCTTAGAAACAAAAACAGTTTTTGGTTGAATAAACTGTGTTATGATACAAGTGACGATGACAAGATACGACGAGATTGTGAATTAAACCATAGTACCTTTGATATTTTCAAATTTATTAGTTATTGAATTTAATGAAACCAGAGTATGAAACTGAAGAAATATAAAAGAAAAAATAACCTATAAATACATACTCACCCAAGACAATTTGAGAAAACAACGTAAGTAACAACTAACTTAAGAATTGACTTCACAAAAGGCAAGGTAAATATTTTGTCAATTATTGACAGATGACATTATAGACAAGTTAATCAACTAACTTGAGATATTTGTATGGAAGTCTGCTTGACTCAACCAAAGATTCTACAAACGAAAGTCAAAAAGGATAGTGTGAAACCAACTTTGTTATTGAAAACTTAATTACAGAATACAAACAATTCATTTAATGAACTGTTTGATGTGAACTTCAACTTTGTAATGTGGACTTATGTATTTATATTATTATGTATGTTTATTTCTTATTAACGATTCAATTTTGATGGTATTTTAATAACGCAGATTCTAATGAAGATTTTAAAGTTTAGGCATATCTTCCAATGATAAAATATTACAGCATTCTAAACATTTTCATAATAAATAAAAATAATTTTATGTATGTAATAACCAAAATTTTATTAAAATACCATTAAATTTGATAACAGAACAATAAGTTAGCCTAGCTATCCTAATATTTATTCTTTCTTGTCGCATCAGGAGCTCTGGTTGATTTCTTTTACATACAAATAGCAGGAGAAAGGCTAGTATAACTTAGAGCTCGTCGTGCTTGGGGCCGGAGAATTCTCCGTGGCTGATGAAGCCGTTCTTATCCTTGTCCTCGTGTTGGAAGATTTCTTCGACCAGCTTGTCGTGGTCCTCCAGCATGCTCTTGATGTCTTCGCTCTGGGGCTCACCTCCGTCGGCGGCTACCATCTGCTTCTTCAGATATTCGCTCACCTGCAATCAGACATATATTACATTAGTGTATATATTATATCAAGTGTACATATTATAGTAAAAAAACAAACTTGGGGGGCTGAAGAATAATTATTATTATCAATAGTGATTACCACAAGAGTCCCTATTGCCTTTTATTGAATTGAGTTACATTTTTCCACCTACAAACAACCAACTTTATTTTAATATAATAAGCAGTAATTGTTGAATGAAACACTAGTATATATTGAATTATTTGGCGGGCAGGAGATAAGCCGACGTAGCTCAGTGGATAAGAGCTGACTGGAAACCAGAAGGACGCGGGTTCGAGTCCCGTCGGCGGTATGTATCTTTTCTCAGGAGATTTTTTCAATGTAGATGAGTGTTTCAGGCTAATAAGTATTGCTTATAATAATTGTTACCCTTTGTGCTATGCATAAAAATCTTGTCTTAAACATTAATTTATCAATTAAAAATAATAAAAATATGTTTGTTTCTGGTATCAGTCAGGGTCATCAATATAGCGTCCGGGTCACCAATATGGATATATTGACCTAACCAGGTATCAATACTTCCATAAGTGTCACACGGGTTTGATAAATGATAAGAAGGTTTTAACAGATCCACTTTTTATAGAAATAGTCAAACACAATCGCGACACAATATTAAATCTCAGAAAGTTGCGAGGGTAAATCTGATAGCTGTACACACCAGGTCCCAGGTCACTTCGGGACGGAATGATTTTGGTGGTAGAAATTGGAACTAAAGTATTGCTTGTCCGGTGTGACTAGCATTGAAAATTGCCAGTAGAATAAAATATACTGTACACAGTACCTTGCCATACAGGGTTTGTATATATATGAGATGCTTATGCATTGCTAAACCATTCATCTGATTGCGTTGTGGATAAGATTTACGCATGCCCGCGATAGTTTCTATATACATAGTGAGTTCTGACATCATGAAATTATGCATTGCTAACCGTTCATCCGATTGCGATGAAACTTTGGGGATTTGATGTGTGCATGCCCGCGATGGTTTCTATATATAATAGTGAGTTCTGGCATAATGAAATTACACGTTGCTAACCATTCATCGGATTGCGATGAAACTTTAGGGATTTGATGTGCGCATGCCCACGATGGTTTCTGTACATATATTTTATAATAGAGAGTTCTGGCATCATTAAATTATGCATTGCTAACCATTCATCCGATTGAAATGAAACTCTTGGGTTTGATGTGTGCTTGCCCGCGATGGTTTCTATACATATATACTGGTGAGTTGTATAAAAAAATTGCAATAGTTCGCACGCGAGTTGTTTGAAAACTGAATGTACCGGGACTGAATGTATGGAATGCGGGCAGGGGGAGGGGAAATTGGGAGGGGGGTTCGCGGGACAGGGGAAGCGGGAGAGAGGAGTGGGGAGAGGGAAAGCGGAGGAGGCGGAGTGGGGACGTGTGAGGGGAAGGAGACGAAGGGGAGGCGGAAAGGGAATGGGGCGAATGGGAAAGGACACGCAGGAAGAAACAATTTCTTGGTGGCATAGCAAAGCGTGCTGGGAACCTGCCATATTATTATAAAAGTATTTTACCTTAACAATATATCAAAGTATTTTACCTCTTCGCGTGATAGCATATTGTCCTTATCGGCATCAATCTCCTTGAAGACGTTGGTGGTGGGGGGGGAGTCTCCGATATTGATCAGCTCGACTTCGAAATGAAGGGTGGCGCCTCCGGGGATCACATTGCCTGCTCCTCTGTCTCCGTAGCCCAGGGAGGGGGGAATCACCAGCTTCCTCTTCTCACCTGCAATCATAGAACAGTTATTTTAGTCAATATTTACAATACAACAAAATTTAAAAGAGTAATCGATAGTAGATCGGGGTAACCGAAAAAACTGCATAAATTTTTATTTATTTATTTATTGTTGTTATATGCCCATAGGGGCTTTTACATAGATTATAAAATAAGTTTTAAGTTATCGAGGATTACACATACATAGAATTTATACCAAAAGTTATAAAAGTGAAAAATTTTAAGAATACACAAGTAGTTTTTGAAGAATATAGCGTAAAACTATGAAATATTTTAAACGATATAATATTTGACAATAATATACTTAAAACATTACAATAAAACACCAAATCGTTAAATATATTATACCCACGTTACAATTTTGTAGGATTCCACAAAGTGTTGGTTTAAATTGCATTTTAGATTATAATTTTCTATCACCAAAATGTCACTTACTAATTACCTACTCGATTTTCGTTTGTCTACAAGCAATTCGCTCTTTCCGGAACATTTTCGCTAATCCAACTGCTCTTTTAATTGCCTAGAAGTACGTAATCTTATCGTCATGCGCAATTGACGACTGCATTAATATAGGTACATCTATTCAATACAACGTATTCGAAGAAATGCACTGGAGATTATCGACCACCTGCGCCAGAAAGATGACCGTTAATCAACCTGTAACAACGTAATTAAACTATCCAAAACTAAACACAATATTAAACGTAAACTAAAATATTACTAGAATCTAACCTGAATCTAATACCGGCTCCAAACACATGGCAAGCCTCCGCAAGCGTCCACAAGTCCCAGCGTCTGGAGCGCGCGTGTGGCTTGGGTTGCGTAAGCTTGCGTAAGCTTGCGTAAGCTTGCGAGAGCTTGTCGCCGATCCGATCGAGGTCGGATATTTTGGCCACCAAGCGGCAAACGCTGGCGTTGCATCCACACGTTGGTCCAACTTACGGACAATAAACAAAATATTAGAATACTTAATGAATTAACTGGTACGATTTCTATGGATTTTAATCATCCACTATCTTCTCTTTCGAATTCTTCGCTTTCTTTCGTTTTGTTTCGCTTTTAAATAGAAATAGCATTTTTCAAAAATGACAGCTGATGCAGCTGCTTCGACGTCCGCCATCTTTGGGCGCTGCGCGCGCAGCGTATGTACTGGCGCGCTTGCAAGTGTGGGGACGCCAGCCACTCGTTTGCCAGAGTTTGCGTGAGCTTGCGACAAGCAGCTTGTCGCAAGGGTCTGGCCGTAGCATTATCTAACCATAAGAAACATTCAAATTATTTGCGCAACACAAGCAAACTTACTTTACGGTGTGTTAGCTTACCTACGAAATGCTTCCGTTTAAATACCAACGACTTCAATCCTTATTTCCATAATGCTTATATAAAAGGAGTACATTTTGAAGCAGGTTCAAAGCGAAAGCACTGAATCATAAATAAACTAATAGAGAAAAATTCAAAACAATACAATAAACGTCAATGTCAAATGTGGTCAAATGTCAACAAATTTGAACTTGAAAACTATTGCACGGTGTCGCCAGTCGCCGGTGTTTACGAATTCAGTGTTGCCTGCGAAAATATTTCACGGTAGCTTTTTACTTTAAAAATTTCCTATTAGCCAAAGTTATAAATTATTGCGTAGGTACCTTCGATCAATTCAATGGTAGGTACTTAAGTAGGTATGAATGTCATTTTTTTTACGTTCACCATTAGCATAACAAAGTATCAGGTCTATTGCACTAAATAGTCGGGGATGGCATGTTCTATGACCAAAGGTAAGACATCCGCAGTTGTTTTTAATACTATATTACTTACCATTGAATATTGAATACTTTCTATGTACTTAAAAATGTTTATATAAACATCTTCCGAAAAAGTGGGCGCAGAAATTTCTTACCAAATTCATCGAAAAATACATTTTGAACAGTTGTCGTAATTTTCGATTATCTTCTTAGGAGTCGTCCATTAATCACGTGATGTTTATTAACAACTTTTTAACCCCCCCCCCCCCCCCCCCCCCCCGGTGATATGTGGTGAGCTTTTAGACTACCCCCCCTACCCAAAATCGCGTGTATTTTTACAGTACAAAGTATATTGAAATTTTCGGAATATTATCTTTAAATACAGGTAAAATCTAATTAAATTTGGGAAAATTAAGCATTATGATAAAAATTTCCAGAGAGACATTACGGTTGCAGATTGTGTTGGACAGGCATTTGGTTTAGAAATCGTGCGATCCCCCCCCCCTTGTACCGACGTGGAATCAAATCTGTACCATAAAGGATAAACCACACATAGCTATAGACTTAGCTATGGACTTACGTGATTTATCTTTTAGGGTACAGAAATGTACATATCCTACAGGATTTAATAACAAAACTAGATCACTCCCAATAACAAAAAAAACTAGTAAATAAATATATATAACAAAATTAAATTTAAAAAACAATCACTGATTACTCACCGACGCACATCTCGACTAATCCTTGGTCCCATCCCTTGATTACTTGTCCTACTCCGAGCTGGAAGGTGAAGGGTTGATCGCGATCGTAGCTGAAAAAATAAGAACACATTTTGTTTAAAATGATGTCAAAAACAATGAACAAAAATACAAATGTGATAAAGAGACCTATTATATATGCACTAGTTGTAACATTACAAAACTCCACTACTTTTGAAACAATTAACATTATATGAAAATATATATTTAAAACGAAGAACACAATATTTGTGATTTCAAGAAATTCTAATTTGACTTTTGTTTTAGATTGTCATAATGGAGGACTATCAGATAATTGAATAAAACCGATAGATATTAATATCTAGGTATCTGCATTTGCTGCGGTTAAATAAGAAAAAAAAATACACGAAACAGAAAATACGTATTTTGTTTTAGTTTTGGTGTGGTTTTCGTCTGTGAGCAGAGTCATTTTATTTTTATGACTTTAGTTTCACATCAAAGATCTCGAACAGTTTCGCAAGTCTGAATAAAACACATAATAAATTATATATGTAGGTACAGCTGGTACAGACAAAACCAGTGCAATACGGAACACTTCAAAACTATTTCTTAGGCAAAATGATATTATTTATGATACACAGTAAAAACATATCTCTGACCCACGTAAGAGCGGCCTCGCAGAGAGGGATGTTTATTTTACGATGCTGTGCCGATACGTTTACCACGGGGGTGATCAATTTATAGCGCGAATCAAATCCCCGCGAGGCAGAGGGTGGGTTTCTTTTAAATGATTTCGGAACGAATATAAAAAGTTATCTTCTGTTGGTACTGAAGGCTAAAGTTTGTACCTTCATAAGATTATTATGTCTGTCCATAAAAATAAAACTCGAGCTGGCTCAAGGTAGCTATTAGGAGCATCCAGTTATGTACTGGGTATGTGGGCAGGTATTTCAGTTTATTTTTAAGCTCGGCTTCAAAGGATTCCATGACAACTCAACAAAAGTGCCATTTCTTTGCCAACACCCCTTTGAAAAGTCATTAAAACGAGTGTGCTTTAGACCACACGACTGAAGTAAAACTTCACTAACTTATAAAAGAAGAGAGAAAGAAAATGTGCGCGTGCACCTCTCTCTCTTGCCCCTACAATAATATACGAAACGTAAGTCTCTCTCTCTTTCTATCTTCACTAACTTATATCTCCCTCTAAACTTCCGATCACATTTTTCGAAACGCCCTCGTCATGCATTCACCATCTTAATGAGCGTAATAATTCCAATAAAGACAAAAGTCAACATTTTTCGATTTGCGCGATCGCTATTTTCACCTCTATTTTCATATCTAGGATTTCAATTGTCATCACTGCAAACAACACATGAACCACACTGTTTGTTGTTATGCCTACTGAAATCGTAGGTATAAACATAGAGTTGAAAACAGCGATCGCGTAAAGCGAAAAATGTTGACTTTTGTCTCTAATTGGAATCGGGCTGAAAATCGGACTCGTGTATTACGCTCATTACTCCCCAAGTCAAGCGTGCGTAAAGAAGTTTTACTTTAAAAATAGCCCATAACCTCACCTAAAGTAACCTGTTTAACATAGTTTTTCATCACTTTTAATGTCTTTCAATTAATCTAAACACTTGATTTTTGCCTAGGGCTGGTTGAAGGACTGGGAAATTACATAGTTTATTTCTTTATCTTGGAAAAAAATTCATTCACACCTATGTATTATGCCTTTTTGTACCATGTACCAACCATGCAGGTAAAACCCCGAAATCGAACGTGCAGTAAAATTGGATGAAGTTTAACTAAAAGAGGTTAGCCAGCATAGATGGTAATAAGGTAATAACATAGATAAAAAATACATAGGAACATAGGTAGATACTCGATGTTCCTATTTATTGTACTGTGTATTAGGCTTCGGAGCTTATTTTAAATCGACTCCGGATACTAATATCTACAGCCTGTATGTCGGACGAATATCAACAGCTCATATGTTGGACAAATATCTATGAACTTCAGAGTGAAGACTAATATCTACAGAGCTAAGGTCGGAAAAATATCTATGACGGTCCCAGTAGTGGCGAATATCTATGGAGCGTAGGTGGGACTAATATCTACAGAGGGCATCTGAGCACCTAATCTAACCTAACCTAACCTAACCTAAACTAAACTAACCTAACCTAACCTAACCCAACCTCTGCCAGTGCTGTAGATATTCTTCGACATCACCTGTTCCATAGATATTCGTCCTCGCTTTGGTTGCCATAGATATTGTTCCAACATACCTCGTATAGATATTAGTCAGAACATGGATTCTCATGGATATTAGTCCGATTTGTTCAGTTTTTGGAATTCCTGTTACATTCCTGATACACAATTATATATATAGACGCCTCCTTTTAAATCATAGAAATCTTACCTGCATAAATATTACGTATTCATTTGCATATTTATATATGTACATAAACAAATAAAATACTATGCTGTGATTAAAATGATATAATGACGCTGCCAATTATGTAATTTGTATATAATTTTGAATAGGTAAATGTTGTTATCATTGATTCGGAAGTCACGAGTTCAGATCCAGTTGAAGTCAGTGACAAAGTGATTAAGCCGGATTTAAAAATATATATATACCTATATTTGCAGGTATTTAGTCTTATATATATTTTTTTATCTAACCCCAATCCCAACATAAGGAGTTCAATATATGGATTCAATAAAATAAAATAAATATAGAATAATATGCTCTTCGATGAGTCAATGAATGTCTCAACAATAATTATTTTCTAACGGTAAGAATAAACATAATTAAAAAATAGCTTTTTCTTTTCAATATCTAATCATTTCAATATGAGTGGAAGGTGGAAGTACCTACTATGAATAATATACATAATACTATAATAATATAAATAAAACAATGGTTGTAATGTAAACTTAATTATTTTATTCTAAGAACCCACACTCACATACCGATGAGTAAATTACGTACATAATATTGTGAATATAAATAGATTGGATATAATTGTGTTCTTATGAAAAATTGTAAATGGTAGTATAAACAGTCCTGATTTAATTATTTAATTAACCTTATTGAATTTCGTAAACCTACGAGAGTTACTCGTTTCAAATTCTTCTTTAAATGTAACAATACCGGGACTGAGCAATGCAAAGGTTCGCTTGTACCTAGATTACATGAAGTTAGTAATAGATACATAAATGTGGCGGATCTATTTAACTGCACAGAAGATAGGTACAGGAAGGCTATACTATCATATTATTATCCTTTCAATCAGTAATAATTTAAGCTACTTACATGTTTTGTATGTAAGCATATCTCTTACTTTTACACTCTTCAAGAACTTGTATCCTTTATGTACCTACGTTAAGATGTCATTGTACGATCTGATGCCAACACATTTTAAACTAATTTCAAATGCTTGTATTTAACTGTGACATGCAATTTTGTTTACTAGAATGTTGCTGTGGCTAACGAAACACAACGCCATTACCCAACCTTTATAAAATCCACACCACCCGCTTGCCAGCTGCCCGCTGCCTGAAGTGAATATTTCTCGGCTTTTCTCTACTATAGTAAGCATGTTTTATACATATAAACCTTCCTATTGAATCACTCTATCTATTGGTGAAAACCGCATGAAAATACGTAGCGTAGTTTAAAAGATCTAAGCGCACAAACATTTTGAGTGACTTCATTTTTTTATACTATGCGATGATACCTGAATTGAATATTTGAATTTCTCGGCTTGTCTCTACTATAACAAGCATATATTATACATATAAACCTTCCACTTGAATCAATCTATCTATTGGTGCAAACTGCATGAAAATCTGTTGCGTAGTTTGAAAGATCTAAAGCGCACAAACATTTTGAGCGACTTCATTTTATACTATGTAATGATGATGGTACATAATAGGTATATACCGTTGATATTAAATAAATAAACTTTATACTAGATTTAGGATTCAAGTACCATCCATTTTTGTCTGGAAAAAAATACCATTTTTATTATCGAATAATAACAATTATTATTGATAAATAATGTGGGATATGTAAAAATTCCAGAGAGAGATTGCTGTACACTTAATGACACCAGACCTCACTGGTTGAGAGATTTTGCTTTGCTACTGAAACAAATATACAGATTGTGCGCTTTATTTCAATGTAAAAGAGAGGTACAAAGTATAAACAGCTAGTGAGAGAATAAAGCTGAATATGCTCCACATAAGTTTAGGTAAGAAGTAAAAAAATATACCTCTCAAATTATGTAAAGGTAGGTATACGAAAAAGGTAAGGTTCTAATAATTTAACACACCTCTTCAATATTTTGTACTATTCCCGTTGCCGAAATAAAAAAGTAAGTGCACAAACGGTCTGCTAAAACTGAAACTCTTTGGCAACAGGTTTTAATCTTCATAAAAAACCGTAGCGTATTGGTGCATCATCCAGGCAGGTTTCAAAAGTCACGCGCCTGATCTTTAATTTAAAGTATTAACACAGAGATTGGTCGCTGAGCGAGTTAATCATTGGTTTGTTGGAAATTGACGTTACAACAAAATCGTTACCTTATTAAAAATCAAACCAAACACTTAAAATTTAATTCTAGGTTTACCTTCATTATCATTGAGTACTTTAAGACTTGTGGAAACATTCGGAGGAAACAGTTTAAAAACACTTTTGTGTGTAACCCGGGAATGTTTGACTTGATTTAAAAATAAAAATATAAAATATATATATTTCAAACGTAGGTATATTAATGATAGCAAACTTATTTTTAATAATCACATCGACTCAATCGTTCACAGGTCATATAAAATGCTTGATAAAAAACTTATTTTTTATAATCACATCGACTCAATCGTTCACAGGTCATATAAAATGCTTGGTTTTGTTCTTCGTAAAAGTAAAGTGTTCAGTAACCCGCGCACAGTAATTATGTTATATTTTGCATCAGTCAGAAGTATACTGGAATATGCATCGCCAATTTGGAACCCGCAGTACAAATTATACATAGATAGCATATAACATATTCAAAACAAATTTATAAAATATCTTACCTTCAAATTCAACAATAACTATGAATGCACATTTCAAACTTTGCAACAAAGACGAGTAATTGCTGATTTGACATTTATACACAAAATTTTAAATAATAACATCGATTGTACCCAACTAGTTTCCCTAATTAATTTTAATATACCATTTAGACGTACACGCCATACAGAACTATTCCACACGCTTAATTACAAGACAAATGCAGCAACTAATTCGCCTATCAATCGTGCTCTTCATATATTCATTAATATTAATCTAAATTATAACATCGACATTTTCTCTGATTCACTGCCCAAATTTAAAAAGAGCATCATGTCAATCATATAAATTGTTTAGTGCGCATATTTACATGCATACATGCACACATATTCACACACACACACACCCCTCTCCCTCAATAATTTACTAATTTAAAATAGTTAAAATTTATAATTTGTCACATAAAAACATATATTATATAACAGCGACATGTCATTGGTACCAATTATTGTATTAATTCTACAACTTGTAACTACTTTCTAACATGTAATTATGTACTGTTTGTTTCTGCAAAATAAATAAATAAATAAGCGTTGAAAATTTGAATAGTACCTAATAATTTTTCAGAAATTTATTTAACTGAAGTGATCGGTCAAAAGGTGGAGATGGTTGATTATACTCGTTATTTGGATGAAATCGAAATAGAGTTTCTGTTGGGTTAAAACGTGAAAGTATCCAAGTTGATAATAAATTAATAAATTTAGAGCCTTACTATGAAACGAGTAACACAAGTCAAATAAAAACAAGGGAAAGGGTTATTGGCACGACTGGGATTTAAAATCGGAACCTTCCACTTTTTGGGCGTCTTTGTCCAGTGTTTTCCAATTTGACTAGCCGCGAAAACTAACGCGTAGGGTTAATAGGTAAATACTTGAACATTTATGGAAAAGCCCGTACACTTTATTTTGGCAATTGAGAGTGGCTCAACGCATTGAGCGGGATTCGCATGGACGGAACCAATAACTACGTTGAGTGATAAAAAATCGCCGGAGGCATAATTCGTAAAATAATTTTCATCATGGAGCATTACGTGGTTTTGAAAATAAGTTCTTTCACTTATTAAATATGTCTTCTATGTGCTTAACTACTCGAACTATCATTTAAAAAAAAGGTTTCGATATTATCCTTATGGAGTAATCCGCCGCTCGATTACCCGACAACTACTATAATCCACCGTTTCTTAATTAACTAATTGAAAGCACAAAATCAAGTCTATTCATAATAGAAAAAAATATGTTTTTTTAAATTTTCGAAAGATATTTCGCGATTTTTTTTTCTATCGAGGGAATTTTGTATAATCGCTATTTCGGCTCGGCAAATAGATATTATCTTCAAAACTGATATTTTTTAAAGAACTTAAGGACTTAAAAGTGTGTTCAAAGGAAATTTGTCATAAATCGGTGGAAATTCGGAAAGAGGGGGCTTAAACGAAAGCGCTTATCAATTCATCATCTTTTAAAGGATATGATACCTAGTTAGATTATAATGTATTTTTTACCAAAATAAACAGGTATGCGCCAATCGGTCCGTGTAAAGTCCTTTTCAGTAGATACTCCCGAAGTTAAATCGGCACAATAAAACGAATGATAGCTATTGTTATCCCATCAATTGAACAATTACGCAAGTATTGTAATTTGATTATAGATTATTCACTTTCTCGCTGACAAACCCATAGAGTGTAATAGGAAATTACACAACGCGTGATTGCGTTGCAAAGGCAATTACTATTGAAAATCTAATGTACATAATTTACCTACTACCTCTTATATATGTTTATTATTGGAATGCTAGCCTCGTGATGAGTTGGAAAGTTAGAAACACTAGTTTCTAAGCCATTTGTAATTATATATACCTACATAAATATCCAGACTAGTCACTTCCGGTGATCCAAAGAATACCATTTAGGACAACTACTTCTTATTATATTCATAAGTGCAAAACTTTTTTGTAATTTTTTATTACTTGCCGATGATTTAAACTGATATATAAACCATATGAGCGATATAATAGTAGTTTTACCAAAATTATTTTATTTTAATAATTAATAATAATAATTCTACATTTGTATTTATTTTGTTAACATTTTTGACAGAACTAAATCTGAATAATGATTATTAATGTTTACTAACGCTGTTCATCTGATGGTAAATTTCTGATCGTCTCTTAATTATTTTTTTGATGGGCAATGATCTTGAGGCAAATATTTTATAAATTCTTTCAGCTTCAAAAATACCACAATCCCACCATCCCGTGTTATTTACAAGATTGCGCTAGTAGCAAAATAATATGTTGAATATGAAAAAGACAGATATTGTTGTAATAAAAAATGGTATCTTAATTTATCGCTAAATCTAAAAATAATGTAATTTATTTTTAATCCAATTTTAATGTAGTTTAAACGACGACGACGAGTTATAAGCTTCCTGGCCTTGAATCCCGAAGTCACTGTTTCGAAATCCAGTGTTAGAAAAACATTGACAATATTATCAGTAAAGTGACATAGCGGAATTTACTCTCAGCTTTCTTTAGTCATTCAGGCAATTCCCAGCCATCATTTCTCTTCCCTTCTCTTCCTCGTAATTCCTTTATTGGAAACGCAATGGTCGGGCAGTTGAGACTCTTTTTCAGAAAAATCGCTACCATATAAAAATACTTTTTAAAACATTTTTGGGGCTGTTATATAGAAAGCTCAACAAATTTGAATTCTGTTATGAACTCACAGAAAATTTGCACCCTTTAATTTTTTTTCTGTTGGTGATTGATAAATTTTAACCACAAGGCTGTGTGGTATACTAGGTATATACATTTATTTCACAGAAATTGAACAATTCATCAAATTTCAAAGCTCTGTGAAACTTCTATTCAAGTTTTGTTATTTTATCAACAAGGGCAAGTTGTTTTGAAGAACTGAAATAATAACAGCACTTGAATAGAACTTTAAAAGAACTTGAAAATTAATTTTGAAATTTGATGAATTGTTCAAATTCTGTGAAATAATTGGCCCCTATTATCGCCACACTAATCAACTACGTGATAGTCGGAGACTATTAGTCGAACAAGTCACTTAAGTGAGCAAAATGCCATGCCAGCTGATCTCGTAAATGCCCAAGAAAATAATAAGTAATGAGCCCAGCCAATTAATTAGGAAAGTCAGGTAGCATTATGACACTCCGATTAGAGGCTTTACCGGCTCGAGCCAGATCGCAACCAGTTTGTACCGCTGCCGCGTTCGGGCAACACATTCAAACAATTTTCCCCCAAAATATTTCAAATTGAAAATAAACCGATATTTTTAAACAGTATTTAAAACGCTTAAAAGTGATTCCATTAAAATATTTTTAGTATTTACCTAACATCGAGGGTCTTGGTTGCACTAATTTCGATCGTCGGTTGCTATTATAATTCGTAAATAATATATATTTATGTCGGAATAACAGTTAAATATATTGTGCGATTGGTGAAAAAGTTTTGTTGTGATTAAAAATAAAAATAAACTTTTCCATGTTGTGATAGTGTTGGTTTTATGTTATTATTATTTTTTTTAATTAATACGTGTGTCATTCGGTATAACATATACGTTACGTTGTTTGTAAGTTACCCTGTGAAGTGAGTTGAGTTTGTGGGTTCCCCAAAATACAAGTTTGGTGTTCTGATCAAGTAAGTACCTGCAAGAATTAATTAAAACTATAACACGTTATTATTATGTAAACAAATACTATAATGGATAGTTGCCAACTGAAGAAAAATGTTTTTCCTTTGTTTTGTTGTTGAGAACTTACGTTTTATCTACCTGCCGAAATGTATTTTTTTTATTTTGGATTGACTTACAGAATAAAACCATAAATTGCAATATTTAATCATTGAATACAATATTTAATTTTTATGAAAAGAAAGGCAAACTTCCCAAGTTACAAATAATATGACAATATTTGAAAATCTCCTACTACCACCATAGTAAACGGAAAATGTTGCTTGTGTTGTTATGGTGTATTTAGCCAGCCGAGGAATCGAACACGTGACGCCTGGGTATTTGGTCGCATCTAGGAATTGAACCCAGGACCCTAGCGTTGTTCAACCCGAAGGAAGAACGGGAAGATATCCAATAAAAAGAAAATGAAGATAGTGTTGGTAGTATTTTTTTATTTACTTAAACGCCATACATTCGGCTTTTACATTCAATTTATACATGATGCAGTGGTACACAGGAAGATATCGGTATATTAAAAATAACAAAAATAAAATAGTTTATAAAATACTTAAATAATATGCGAGTTTTATATAAGACCTAATATAAAAAAATGTGAAGTATATATGATAAAAGCTAGTATATACATAGGTATATGATACAAATATGTGTTAAAACCAAAAAAATAATGTGGGCATTAACATTATATTTGCGCAGAATAAAAATATGTAAAATAAAGGTAACTTGCAAATAGAATCAAGCAAAGTCAACTATATCATATAATCATACATTCTCGTTTATTTACAATTCTAGGAATTGGTTATAGATAGAATAATTTAGTAGAGAGTTTATTGTTACCTTAAAAATTAACTTTGCTTGGAATGACTGGGCAGGCATAGTTAGCAAATTAGCTATTAGTATGATGCAGTTATATATGGCCGAAGGGGATAAGGTCGAATTAGTACTGTAGAAATATTGAACTGTGTTTATAGCAGAGGCAAGGATCCTGGGTTGAATTCAAAGATGCAACCGAATCTTTTTCTAATTTTTCAAATTCTGAATTTGCCAACCATATTTTGGAAACAAGTCATTCTTTTGATATTAATACAGGTCTTAAAATTTTACACACTAACACTACGGGCATACAATTGGATAATTTAGAAATTTTAGAAATTAGAAAAAGCAAAAAAAAAATAAATAACCAAATAAATAAATATTTAAATATTATAAATAACCAAACATTTTTTAAAAATAGCCATCTTTTAAATTTATTTTCTTATTAATACTTACAATAATTATTTATTTTTTGATTTAGACTAATTATTTTAATTATTTGATCTTAAAAGTTTTTTATTATCTAAATGCAATTTTATTTATCTTTAAATAATTTTTATATTTAATTTTGTATAACTATTTTTATGATTTTAAGCAATTAATCACCTCTAC
The DNA here is from genome assembly GCA_917563855.2 of Limnephilus lunatus. Lineage (NCBI taxonomy): Eukaryota > Metazoa > Arthropoda > Insecta > Trichoptera > Limnephilidae > Limnephilus > Limnephilus lunatus. Next base: position 36,434,029 of record OU830604.1, read on the forward strand.
TTTTTTATATTTCGTCTATGTTATAGTTTATTCTAATTCGTCTATACTTTTTTGTCATTTATTTTTCTTTATATTAACATATCCTGAAGAAGATAACATTGTTATTGAAACATGTCGATATTGTTTATTAAAAAGTGGTTTATACAAAGTTATCTGTTATTAATTCAATTTCAAATTTTCGTTTGAGGGCCGCTAACATTGTCTTCATCGGTTAAAAACTAAATAATATTGTTTTATTTTGCTAACTATTCACACAAAGGCTTTCTATATATGTTTATTATAGCATAGTACGCTAATATCGTAGGTATATAATATTATAATATGTAAGAATAGTCGTGATATCATGGAAACTCATTTTTAGTATTTTATACAGTAAGGTATAAGTCATACAAGGATAAATGTCTTAGACTTTGCAATTACGTATCTATTGACCTGTGTGCAGTAGTACGCAATTAAGGATGCACATTCAGACACGTTTATCCCGTATTAATTAATATCATTTGTAATTATATAACGTTTTTCTTATTAAACTCTGCAATTCCCAGAGACGTCAGATTTCCCGTAACTTGTCTACATAAAATTATATCAGCAAAAAATACAAGTTAGTAATTAAATTATATAACTAAATTGGTACGAATAGTGTCTAACTAGCATAGGTATTTAAATTCGTGAGGATTGAAGTTCTGGAAAATACGTTGATAATGGAAAAACTGCATAGCAATAGCAAGTGAATGTCATTGGTGGGATTAAGATGAAGAAATTTCGTAATCCTAGCATAATTTATTAAATGTTTTATAATTTACAATTTTATTTTAATTCAGCATTTAGTGGATATATTTTTAGGGCTTCAATTATTAATAATTGACATAAAATAGCAGTTATCAAGTTATTATTTTCTTTTTATAAATTTAATAAATACGTTTCTGTTTTGAGTTGAGTTTTTCGATTAAATATTATAAAAAAGCAGAATTAAATTTTCGTAAATAAATTATTATTTTTATAATTATTAGATTAAATATTATATTCATCAAGTCGATTTAAAATCTATATTCTGGGTGGGAGATAGTTTAGGATTTTTAGGTAATGGCTTTTTGAGTTCAATTTGTATTTCCATATACCTACTTAACTAAATCCAATAATATTTTTAATATTTTCTATAAAATTCAAGTAAAACACTAATATTACGTAAATAGCGAACTGAAATGTAGCTTTTTATACTAGGCTACTTCTTACTAAGTTAAAGATGAAATTGATTTGAAATTAATTTAAATAATATATATTTTTAATAAAAGTAATGATTATAATGAACATTACTATGTAAGCCATTACATACAATTACCTATAATTATCGCATTCATCTCCACAGTTATTGCCTGAGCTTCTAAAGATCATCAAGATATTTAATAATATGTATCTACTTGTACATTATATTCGTTTAGCCGTGTAGCCTTAGACCAAGGTTCGTAGAAAATGCATTCAACTAAGTTAGCTAAGAGGGAGTAAACCGGTGATTGGCTAGAAAGTCGTGTTGGCTTAGCCAGAAGTCCATTTTCCACCGGGAGATTTGAATTCACTGCAATTACAAGTGGCGTCAAGCGACTTAGAATGCATTTGGAATTATTTATTTATGATACGTTGGAAATATCTGTGTACTAATTACTACATTAAATATTATATTAAAACTAATGTTTGGAATAAAATGGAAAATCCTCGAAATATTTGCAGGATGATGTAGGATCGAGGTTATTAGCTCTTGTATAGGTAGGTATATTGTTTTTGAAGAAATTCAATTTTTAAAATTAAAATAATCATTTAGCAAACATTCTGACAAAGATACGACAGGAAAGTGTTAAGAATAAGTGTATGCATTCATACAAAGAGTCAGACATGGTGGCAGATACCTGAAGTATTGCCTTGGTGAAAGTCGTGAAGTCGCCATTCGGAATAGAAGCGTTCCTTGAAATGGTTTTGGCTGTATTTGGTAACCAAATATGAAAAGCCAGGTATTTCCACACCTTCCTCTACTCTATTATCTTCCCCTCCCCGTACCGAAATAACACAAACTCTTTTCATAATACAACGTAATTCTTCTTTATTCTTCGTAATTCATCGTAAATTCTTCTGAGCCTGTGTCATTCATGGGGATGCTGTGCGGAGGGTTTGTTTGCGAAGATGGGTTAGTGAATATGGTCTTGAAGTTTAAGGAAGGAGGAAACATTAAAACCTTTCCGGATTCCAACTGGCCTTCAACAGCTTGGCAACAGCTACAAGCGACAAGAGCTTGCGAGCGGCCCGTTGCGTTTTTTTTCTTCATAAAAGTGGCCTCAGTATACCTTTGCTAGGTCTTTGTACATAGGTAGTAATAGTTATAATAGTTTTATTTTAATTTTTTTTATTCAAACTTTTATAAAAACATTGTAACAAACAAAAAGAAGAACAGAACCAAATAATCATATTTAGTATTTCCGTAGCTGTATAATGCATCTCGAAAACGTATTTCATAAATTAATTATTGCGCTTTAGCCATTCCGAAATTTACAAAGACTTTTTTATCATTCAAATATCTTTAAATTTTTATCCGAGTTTTGATGGAAGCCGCAATTGGAAATTTATACTCGAATGTACATAATAATAATTTTAAAGGTATCTTTCTTATAACCATATTGACAGAATACATATATTATTAACAGGAGCAATGTTCAATGCTAGTAAAAGATAACACATGTTGTACTTATTACTACCAAAACATCATTGTTTATTTTCTTTTTTAAAACATGCTTTTTTTAATTTTTCAGATGTTTTTTTTATCAAGAAATCTTACCAACGCAAACTAGGCATAAGTCCAAAGTAAATATTATTAATATATTTTTATTTTTTGCTATGAAAGTACCAATGAGTTACAAAACTATTTTTATGACGAGAGGAATTTACAATACATAAATACAATACATAAGTGGAGGTAATAGGTACATTTTTACAATGGTGTTTTAATTTCAATAATATAAGATTCAAAAACAACACGCAATAAAAATAGAGAGGTTAAGTAGAGAAAACATCAAGAGAAAACAAATAAATAAACAAACAGGCGGGATATACAAATATGGACTATTACAAACACAGGGAAAAGAAAATGAGAGAACAAAGAACCAATATAGAAGAATACATGACAAGAAAATATGGTAATCGAAACAAAGATTAATATATATTTGGAAGACCGATGCAGAAAGATTCAATTTTTCTGATGATGGAACATAAGATATTGTTTTCAGAATGTAAGTAGGTAGGTACATACATATAATACGTTGACCGGTTATTTTTCTTCTCAAATCCTGTTGTCTAGCTGACTGTCTGTGCGGCATATTAATTCTTATGTAAATGATGCAAATATTTGTAGAGGTACCAACAACGAGACAACTTTAGAATAGCGAAAGAAGCTAACTGGTTTCTGGTTTATGAACAACATGAAAACATACCTACAATACAAGAAGTACAACATGCCTACATGGTCTCGTAATACATAGCAAACCAACTTATTCATTTTATTTGCCTACTAACTATTATACCCAGTCCTTTGGCAAAGAAATCCACCTGCCATCGCGTGAAATATTTATGAAACCTCGTTCCTACCCAGTTTTTCTTGTGAAACAATTCAAAGTGTTTTCTGATTAAACTGGAGTCAATTTTCTTTAGCAGTCTTGAAAAACGCCAAAAACGTTCATACCTTATTAAAATGCATATTAATTTTTGTTATTTGTTTGATAATTGGCGATAACTAAGTAGTAAAAGCATTGCATATTGCATGTTGCACTTTCGGAATTGTTACGAAGGTGACGAAATTTCAGAATTGCTGGTAGGTAGCGCGCCTGCAAGCTACCCGTCCAGCAGCTTCAATCACAAGCGGAGTTACGGTTTTTAGAATTTTTGTCTGTTTTCCAAAAGAAAAAAAAATGTGCGCATTACTGTGCAGTTCACATGCCGTAGAAGTGAAAAACTAAAGTAGACAATAGTCGGGAGGTTACGAAGCACCGCATAAAGATGAGACCGATTATACCATCTCATTCTGTAGATGTATGTGTTTGTCTGTTTTTATCTGTCGCTATTTTTCGTTTCTTCTAATTTTTAGTTGGTACCTAGATTTTAAAAAAAATGCGTTTTTTATAAAGAATTTTTGCAAACAATGAGTTCATCCGTTCTAAATTATATATAATAAAATTTCTTGAAAAGGTTACGAACTCATGCTTAAACCAAAATAACCCGTACTTTGAGTATGAAAAGGTACTTACCAACGGAATCTGCAGGCAGTGTTAATTTAATGTAATTTCTATCTGATCTGTTACGCAATTTTGAGCTTTCTAATTTTCGCACCTTAATGCCGAACAGAAATAATTTATTTATGATCTACCCACATCTGAATAAAGATCCGGAGCTAGTCACATGATTCGCGAACGACATGAATATAACAGGTTTAATTGAAAAATACCAGATCCATTTCGAAATTTTATTTTAAGTCTAAGTTATGGCGGCATTAAAATGTATACGTAGTAGGAGAATCACGCGGTTGGCCTTGTTGTTAATATTGTTGTCAATGCATGTGAATAGTTTGCAATTTAACTTAAGTTTAATTTTAAATATTCGATTTATTGACCTTGGACACGGTATTTACATATTATTTGGCTGAAATTTGGCGACCAATATTGAAAGCACACCTTGCAAGTAATATAATATCTTTATGGCCCGGAAGTAAACATAGTCCAAGCTTTTAAAGTTAAAGTATGAACAATGTTGTTGACTACAATGATTGTAGTGGTTATTGAATCGTCAATATAAAACACGCCAACTTCTGTTCTTCGTATAGTTGAATTCGTCTTCTTGTCAAGTTTTTGTTTCTTGTTGGTAGTTAATTCGTACATTTCAATCCTCGTGGTCATGTTATTTAATTTTGAGTGATTTTAGAGTCATCCGTCGAAAAGTCTGCTATTTTTGTGTACTCTTACAATTAGTAGAAAACTATCTTACCCTTATATTCTGCTGAGGGCAGGGTCCCAATAAAAGGTATATTCTGGTTCATTACCATTAAGAATAACTGGGAAGATAGTACTTATAAAAACCAGTGGTATATAGTCACAGTACGCGTTTTATAGAAAAAAGGCCTGAAAATACCTAAAATAGTAAATAAGTATGGAAGCCGAACTCTGGAGCTTTGTGTATCAGTGATTTTTAATAAGCTCAAACCTAAACTTGTTTTTGAGGAAAATGAGAGTTTAAGCATGAAATCTGTAAATATTTGGCTTGTGAATGAAAAATCTATATATCTGTAAAAAACAGAATAAATAAAGAAGAAAAAGAAAGATATTATAAATAAGTCTTACTTCTAATATTATAAATGTATATTTAGGTAGAACCTGCAGACAAGCAACCATGTGGCAGCTTCGCTTACTTAATTATGTATTTTGTTAAGTGTTTTTGTTGTTAAAATAAACTTAAAAATTCGAGTTCAGTTTACATGTGGTAGAAGCGAAACTGTACCAAAACAATCTAAAAAATAGGTCATAATAAAAGCGACCAATGAGCGCAGACCAGCGTAAGTTCCGTTTCATATCTCAACCAATAGGAGTCTTTAGTTCAGTTTACATGTGGTAGAAGCGAAACTGTACCAAAACAATCTAAAAAATAGGTCATAATAAAAGCGACCAATGAGCGCAGACCAGCGTAAGTTCCGTTTCATATCTCAACCAATAGGAGTCTTTAAAAGTGACATCATAATCAAAGCGATCAATGAGCGCAGTTGATGCGTCGCAGGTGCAGCAATCGTCATTTCCGTTTCATCCGAAATCCAAATAATAGCGGGGCTATATGTAGAAGTTTCACTTCAAAAATAAAATTATAAAAGTACATTTTTATCTTCGTGGTAATTTATTTTTCAGTCCAACATCTACTTTGCCTAGTTTTCTCCCAGGCATGTCAATAATTCAATGAAAAGCCTCATCCTGATAGGTTCAGTGAGGAGTAATGTTTTGACGGCAGTGAATCAGGAGGAAGGCGGTAATTTCCACTTAGTTACATGTTTTTACGTAAAAGGTCATAACTTCACAGCCGTCAGCCGTAATGTGATAGTTTTTGGTCACCATGGATTAAACATCTGTAGAAATGTTAATAAAACGATGAATGAAATCTCATTAAAGATCGGAAAGAAATATTTTCATTTGGTATTATTGTTTTCATTCTCCTTTTTTACACCTGATTTTATTAAATGTGAGAATTAAAGTTTTTTTATAGTAATATTATATAGACTACAAAATATTCAAAAGTATAGAGAAAGACCAGCATTCAGAATAGAAAAGTTGCTTCAGAGTATTTTAGGGCCAGATCTGCATAGTCTTACCTCTTCTTTCCTGAAAACATTCCTCTTTATAATATCCCTATACACTTCCACCCCACCACTTTCATCCACTCAATTTACCACGATTAGGGATGCCATAATCCTACTGATTCCGGTAAGTTGGGTCTCTTGTGCGGTATTCCCGTATAAAAAAGCATCAACTCTGTTTGACCACTAATATCAAAAACAATTACCTTCTAGTTTACTAAAGAAAAATCCACAGTCTCATCAACACGCAGATATTTTTATATTTGCGTAGAGGGTTCAAAGTCAACACCCATCATTTAAATTAAAATCGCGTGAATATTGAACATTGATAAAGTTTGTAAAAGTAGGTTCTTCTAGTGACGTATATTAATGTTAAAGTAAAGTAGTTAATTCAGGAAAATGTTAACAAATTCTACAACGTAGGTAAGCTGTTAACAAAAGGAAATCGAATACGACGCACATATCGGAAAAAATAATTGCTAATGACTTCATTGAAATGAAAAAGATCGTTTGCAATAAAAAATCTTTTGTGAAAGACAAGAGTCACGAAGTATCTACCACATGTCGTGCTACCAAACCAGAGATTGAAAATAGTTATGGCAATAAACCACATCAATTCGAAATACAAATTCTGAGATGATATTGGTTAACTAACTAACCATCACGCCGTTTCCCCTCAGGGGTAGACAGAGAGGACGGACCGTCAAACAACTCGGTCTTGACACACACTATGTGCCTCACGCACATTCATACATCGTCTCATAATATTATTCTGACTTTTGACGTAGCCCGACTCAAGTTTCCGATTCACTAGCAGCTGTAGATTATATTGGTTTTCCAGAGCAGATTCACATGGGGCTGAAGACAATTATTTGTTCCCTAAATAGATCTTGGAAGATGAGAATAAGAAAATCTTAATAATAAAAAAATGAACCAACGTGCCAATTAGAAAAACAGAGCGTGTAAATCAGTGTAGGTAGAAATAGAACTGAAAACTAAAGTGGACAAAAAGTGGATAGGCTAGGTAGCACCGCACAAAGAGAAGACCGATTATACTATCTCATTCTCTCGCAGGCTAAATCCTATAGATGTATGTGTTTTTCTCCTTTTAGTGTCGCTATTTTTCAAATCACGACGGTGCTGAAGAAGTTTTCATTTAAAAAGGTTTGTTTGGTTAAATTATTGTTTTCAGCATAAAGTAAAGACGACACGTGATAATAATACCAAGCAATGTCCAACTTCCAGCAACAAGTGGTACTATGTCCACCACATTTCGAAATATTTTTAAAACTGAAATAAGTGGCGAGAGGAAGAGGAAGGTCGAAAAACACTCGACATTCAGATCTGTCCATTAACTATAATACTTTTAACACACACTACAAAAAATTTGACATATTTAATTCTGCACCACACTCCTTAAAATCACACAGACGCTCTCTCGATACTTTATAACAACAATAATTTCTAATACCACCAGTCACCATTCTATTAAATTCCTTTTTTTTTCTCTTTTAATTTTTTGTTTACTCATATTTTTATTACTATACCTCAACCTAACCCATTCCCCCCCCTCATCCTACCCCCTCCCTATTCCCCCCCAATTAACTTGTCTCTTGAAATGTAATTTTTTTTTCTTTAGCGAATATTTCTCTGGAACCACTACACTTGTATACAATACCCATGTGGAAACCTGTAAATGGTTCAATTATTGTGACTCAATACTATTATGCTCTGTTATGAATGTAAACTGTTGGTCTCCCAAATAAAATAAAATAAAATAAAATAAAAATAAAATAAAACTAAATCTGTAAAAATCACATCAAGCGACGCGTTACGATTATGTATGTTACGATTCTAAATGGTGGTATCTCGCCAAGAAAGAATTTAGGTACCATTCTGAAATGCGCAAATCATGAGCAATATATTTTTTGAGCTTTCGAGAGATCAGGTACATCGCCATATGTATGGTTACACATCCTCTTTAGGTAATTTGTGTGGGTGTCCCTTGTGTATAATGCAATCAGGCTATAGAGCCGGATATGAATCCGGGCTAATAAATCGAAGAGATCCGATGAGCACGACACGGACGGCTATCGCGCCGGCCATCGCCCATAGGCTGCGGCCCTCCTAAGGTAATTAATTCGCTGGCCGCGTCACGGTACCTATATCTATATCCTCACATAATGGACGGGCCTTTGTACTCGTGGGGCCCGCACCCAACTATTGAATTGTATCTCAATGGATTTACAGTGGACACTCTGTTGTGGGAGGAATTCGATTATCCGGGGTTCTAATCTGAATCGCACGGCATGTGCCATAATAAAGGCACAGTATTATCGCTTAATGAAGAAACGTTATATCTATGTTTCATAAGTATGAAAATTTCAAATTTTTTGTACACCTTTAAAAATTAATGAGAGATTTTAATGAAGTGGGCATTAGGTAGGTACAGTGTGCCTTATTGTGTAGCATCTTGCACTGCTATAAAAGATAAAAGATCATCATACAGACACATCACACCTAAGCAGATGATGCGCAGATAAACCATAGAAAATACAAATACGCCGTAACCGCTGCTCACGCGATATGTGAAAAGTTATGCAACCCCCTCTCCGCCGTAAACAGGAGAGGGGTCATTTTAATTACGGAGCTGCGTAAACTGTCAAGTTGACAGATTCAGTGCAAAGAAAGAATATTTCGCGGCAGCTTCTAAATTCAACTGATCCCCTCTCCTACCATATGAAGAAATCTTTTGTAGCGTATCGGTACAGCACATAAGCGCTCGCGGTTCAACAGATAAGTGCTCGCTTTTTTAACGCTGCGTGTGACCGTACCTTAAATGCGTGAATACTTGCCACAGAAGAGTAGATTCAATTTATGAGTACTACATGTCGTCTCCTATATTATGTGGTACAATTATATTCTAGTTCCAAGACGTTCTAAGGACCTTCTTCCATAGTTTTAGGCAAATATTTAATACTCGACGATTCAAGTATCTTGGCGACTACCACCGTGTCTTGGGGACAACCACGCGGAGTTTTGTTTGCAGGCCGATACATGTCGGCAAGAGTGCACGTTTTGTACACACCTTGCCGATATTCCGTAAAATCGTTGGCGACGCTAGCCTCATCGTCGAAAGAATGACAGGATATCGAAATGACAGCTGCAAATTGTGAGGGAGGTTATGAAAGCATTCTAGTTTTGACATTTCGAGAATTCAACAATAGGTGGCGACGCGGGTCTCGTAATTCCGCGCGGGTAAAGCTACCGCCGTCCCGGGAACTATTTACTGGATAACAAACACCTCTGCCATATGTCACCGCAAGTGCCCGGATTAATGGGGTGAGGTTTGTCCGGGTGCATGGCATGCCGGATCGGAAGAGATTGATTGAGGGAGTCCCTTTGACGTCTCTACTACTCTCTCGGAACATCGCCTTGTACCGCAGTGGGAGGGATGGATTCATAAGTCCGTCACTCCTGGATACATTGACCCATAGATTACTACCACCCAAAACACCCTTTTCCTTCCTAGAACTTCCTCTCGGGAACCTTTATTGGATAACCAACACCCCTGCCATAGGTCAACCCAAGTGGTTCGCTACGTTTGGTGATTTAGGGCCCGGGGTGCCCAGGTTCATGGGATGAGGTTTGTCTGGGTCTTGGAGGCGGATGACCAGAACACACTAAACCCCAGATTCCTACCCAGCCCTTAAACCCTTTTCCTTCCCAGAACTCTCCTCTCTTGCCTTTCCTTCAAAAACGACAAAGATGACATAGGTAAAGTAAAATATTGTAAAGAAAAAGGACCCTCCACCCTGTGTGAAGCTAATTTAATAAAAAAAATAAAAAAAAGTAGCTACGTATACCTTACGGACTGTGCGCGACAAGTTGTTTTCACTAAAATAATATCCTACTGCCTTCCAGCATTCGCAATAACCGGGTTCATGTTATTGTATTAATTACCATGGATGATCATGGACGTCGGTTCATCGAACAATATAATTTCATAGACCATGGTCGTAAAACTTTATATGACATGGCCATGGATCCATGGGTGGGTGTCACCACTCCATCGTGAAGAGTGGGAACAGTATGACTAATGTGACCAGACGTCCCGTTTTCACCGGGACAGTCCCGTTTTCAGACAGCGTATACCCGAACATAGCTTCGGGACGCCAAAATGTCCCGTTTTCGAAAAGAAAGAAACTTGCAGTAGAATTAAAAAACAAAAAAAAGCGCGCAAATAAGAATCCTGGCGGTAGAATCTAGTGACCAAGATACAGAAATATTTGACGAGTATTTACTTATTTCTAACTACCTATAAGATAGTTTAGTGTTACTACTACACCGTACAAAGGGTCTGAACGAAACACTGAGAATGTTTCAACGGAAAGTTGTTGGATGAAATTGTTCAAACACTTTCGCGGCAATAATTAGAATTACAAGAATATTCGTATAATTATTAAATATACTTTATGTCTGTCCGGCACTAATGAACCAGTAGAAAGAGACTTCTCTCTGATGAATAAATTTTGGACGAGTTAAAAAACACAGTTAAAGTATTGTTAATTGTAGAGTAAATTCGAACAAATCGCAAATCGAATTTGTTTTTTAAATCAACATCAGATATGGTTAAAAAAATTTGTTCTTCTTTATTGTATTCATTCCTGTATGCACTTTTCATAAATAAGTCTCCTTAAATTTTGAACCAGGCAAGGTCTAGAATTCCAATCGTCCATGTGATTGGTAGCTGGAAGATGAATTGTAATCTAGCCTCTTTTGTACAGCGCTCTTTAGTCGATTTTTCGCAAAAACAGCGCTATATAAATTGTCCAAATTTATTATTATTATTATATAATTACCTTTTTTTCGATTTCCCGGTTTGGGGGAAAAATAAATGGTCACGCTTAGAATGACCTTCCATTGTTATTATATTGCGACCGATGTTTTGGTAGGTACCAGGCCTTCTGATGATGTGTCGGGCGTTATATCGAACAATCTGTTAAAGGGTGATTTATAATTTTCCGGGTTTTCTCTCTTACCGACTAAAATAAAACAATATGGGTAGGTGCCCAAACCAATTAATCAATATTATCTATAGTGCATCAGTAACATCAACCAAATGCTGTATGTTTATGACTTTACAATGACCGTAAGCGAAAGAGAAATACGCGTAAAATATATGTGCGACAGTGAAAGCTATCGGCGGGGAAACTTGAAAAAAAAAGCCGCATTTCTGACCTTAAGCTCGCCTATTACGTCTTCTGGCGTAAAGTTTGGCGTATACTAATCTTTAAATTGGTTCTCCGCTGGGCGGTAGGTAGAATAGTGGCATGCATTTCTCTGAGACCAAGAGAAGTGCTGTCTTTTCGATTGAAATTTCGTAACAGAGAATATTTTGGTGGCCTTGGAAAGGGACACTTTCAACTTCTGTTGATTCTTATGGTCAGGTTGAAAACTTATGGTTGATCGTAATTATATTAGTATTAATTTTTTTAACCCGCGCACTACCATCATGAGTAGGCATTGCATTAGCCTTCATGGAATGAACGCCACTGTTAGGTTCCTACTAACACAAATATTATGTATTATGTTTAGACCATAGGTTCTCAACGTGGGCTATAACGCCCCCTTGTGGGCGTTTGAGACTTTTAGGGGGGGCAGTAGACGACCCATAGAAAATTAGGGGACGTTGAGATGGCACAGTGAGGGCTTGGACAGGAAAAAAAATTAGGTTTACAGAAGACAAAAAACACGCTAATCACGTAGGTACCAATAATCTTATTTGTATTATTATAATTAAGAATTAACTCCATTAATGGAGGACTGAATGCCGTTGGCGGTAATAAAAAACTGTCCAAAGACGCGAAACTAGCCGTCCATAATGGAGTGCTGGTACCTACCCTGATGTATGGCAGTGAGGCATGGAACTGGCAGAGGAAGGATGAAAGCAGACTGAATGCTGTAGAAATGAGATCCCTGAGGCGAATGTGTGGTAAAACCGTGTACGATCGTGAGAGAAACGTGGATATCCGCAAAGAATGCAAGGCTGATGTAAGCGTGATGTGTAAGATTAAGAAAGGGACTCTCCGATGGTTTGGGCATGTAGAGCGAATGAACGAGGAAAGGAGTGTAAGGAGAATATATGATGCAAATGTGAATGGTAGAAGAAGTCGGGGACGCCCGAGGAAGACATGGCACGACCAAGTGAATCAGATACTTGAGTCGGGCCATGTGAAGAGTCGGAATAATAGAAGAGCATGTATGAGACGATGTATGAATGTGAACGAGGCAAAGAGTGTGTGCCAAGATCGAGTTGTGTGGCGGTCCGTCCTCTCTGCCTACCCCTGCGGGGAAACGGCGTGATGGTTAGTTAGTTAGTTAGTTAAGAATTGACCTTATAATATGAATACAAGAAAGACGGAGGTAGCAACACAAAAGAATGGCTTCTTTAACTTACTCAACTAAAAGGTATAACAAAGAATTTTAATCGAATTATTGATTCCGTGGTAGTTGAGCCCCTCCACCCCCATAACAAGATTCGAAACAGATGGCAATTAAAAAAAAAATGAGGGGCTCTAGAAAAAAAAATCTGAAAGCGGGCGTTGGGCAAAATAAGGTTGAGAATCTATGGTTTAGATGTTTAGACAATATAATAGAAATACCTACTACCGATGCCCGGAAAACACACAGTGTCGTAGCGACCGGTTAGGGTTAGACGACCGGGTCAGGCCGCCAGAGAAGCAAAAAATATTAATATTGGATGAGCACGTGAGAGTCACAAAAATTTTCCGACTGCTTATTTTCCCTACTTACATAAAATTAAATTCATGAATGCGTTTTAACAAACATTGTACAAGTTCATCGCACTCGGACACTTTTATTTTTATTTTTTAAAGTTTTCTTTATTAATTGAATTGTTTATTACATGAAATAGGGATTTTTCGACCACCATGCCAGGCACATGCCTGTGTTGTGGTGGTCGAGTTAATTTCCTAACTAACTTAATTGCGCCTCATAAATGCAATTTTATTAGTTTTTATTGACGGTTTTGCCTGTGGTAGAAGACGCAAAGAAAATATTCAGATAACATCACTAGGAAAACGTTAACACACGAATGCTCGGGAAAGGGAGTTTATCGATACGCCACTGTAAACATTTTTATGTTGTTTTCTAAGAATGAACGTCTTTTAAGCATTTACTTCTACAAACGTCATAAACATGACTTTGCACTCTGCAGGCTCCGCAAGGGAAAGCAGAGGAGGAAGAGCTTCACAAATATCAATATATCACAGCCTTTTGAAACACCCCTTTTCTATTTTTTCCACAAAACAAAACCAAGTTTTCACTTTATTCGAGAAAATCTTGATTGTGGGTTGTTTCCACAGCGTAATTCGTTCAATTAAAACTTTAAACAAAAAATTGGTAGGTATAATTAGATTTGCAAAAAGGCAAAAATTTACGGGAATGAAAGGAGTAGACTGCTAGCATTATCATATGAAATTTATTTTTTGAAATACCCTCTTTTTCGATGGGTCATTAGAACATTCGTAATTTATCTATAATATAAGTATGTGTGTAGATACTGCTCTTTGCTAAAAATATTAAAATCACTATCCACTTATTACCTACTAAAATAAAAGTTTAAATAATATTCATATATGTAGTAACCTAGTATTCATAACCAAAACTTCAATATCGTTCGGTTGTAGGATATTAATTTAAGCATTGCGTTTTTTTTTATTTGGACACCTGCAAACATACCAAAACGTCTTCCCCGTCGACAGATACGTAATATATTATTTACAATCAACTTCACTAGTGCCATCTAGTGAGTAAATTTTCAAACATGTTTTTCCTCAACAGCGAATTTTATAGTTCGCTTTTACGACTCGGCTTGCTGTTTTGTTCAGCTGTTTGGAAACTAACACAGGCGAAGGAATACGGAGGCATTTTTCACGTGACGGAACATTAAAATATTCCTTACCAATTCGGCCACACCACCTCCAATACTAGTGAGTAAAGAGATATAAGTGAGTATAAAGTAGTCCAGTGGCGGTTCTTTACAGGGGGATAATGGGGACAGTCCCCACCAGTTACACTCAAAACCTACTAAAGGAAATAACAGTCGATGCCGCCAAAATGAATGAATTCTTTAAACATAAAAGTAATTAACATTAGCAGAAATAAAATACAAACAATTATTGCGGATGATTTTAATAAGACCCTACGCGCGTACAGCGAACAATGTATGGCGCAAAAAAAAGCAGGTCTATTTCTCAGTGCGCAGAATTACTGCGCACTTGGGGGACAATCCGAACTATCCCCATACTTTCCTTGCGTTGTTTCGCGATCGTATGCAACTGCGCATGCGCAGTAGTATGTGAGTTCAAGCATCTGCGGGGACAATCCTTTGGATCCCCATAGAACCATTTGTTTGCGAAGTTACGGGCGGGAATCGCTCGCGTTCAAATTAGTTTGATAATAATCTCGCAAGGTAAAGCTTTATTTTTATTATATTTCATTGTAAATTGACATATTTCTATAGACATTTTATATTATTTTGTGTTAAATACATCCGACTAGCATGATTAGACCATCAAAAATTTTTTTTGAGAAATTTAATAATAGGTATATAATAATAATAATAATATTCTACGGGTGATGAGATTCCGGTACGTAAAAAAGTCGATCCCCACCACTAAAGAAGTGCTCGAGCCGCCACTGAAGTAGTCACTTCTAGTTACGGTATCGGTGTACGGAGCCGCCGATATGTTGTACTGGTAGGCGGCCGTACCACTGTAGCCAACTACTACTGTAGCCACTTCCAGTCTGATTTTGATTCTTTCCCGATCCGCCAGATGCTGCCCGAATGCAAATGCTCACTTTAATATTTATTGGTAGTGTATTTATTTCTTGTTCGAGTACTTTATACGTACGGGTTGGAGATTCAAATAATATAAAGGGATAGCGCGGAGGGAGATACCCGAATAAAGTATACTGAAAGAGGGGAAACACGTATAAAGCACGCGGAATTGGGAAGTAGCTATTTTATTTATTTTCACCGCGAAAATCCATGTTCTGAAAACTTTGGGTTTGAGAAAATTATGGGTTCGAGTCTACCGTCCGTATGGAAACCGCAGAATTTCATTTCGGCTCATATTCGGGGAGATAAAAACACCTCTTTAGACACCCTCAGGTTTCGCAGCTTGACCGTATATCGATACATCGATCACTCGAGGGAACTCCTACAACTAAAAGGCAAACATCCTGCCAACCAACTAACTAATTCTAAAACCCAAAACTAATAAATAATGAGAGATTATTGCGTCTTTTAAAACGACTTGGAACTTACGCTTTAGTACTTACATAATTCACTGATTTGGACAGGAAATTATTACTCAGAATTAAAAAAAACTTATCATTCTATTTCAAAATAATAAAATACTGACCTAAAACAGGATCCATTCCCAGTTGGCTAGTGAAAGTTTCCACATATGTTTATTGTATAATTTTATGTGAAATAAATTATTATTAGGGGAAGGTAGGGTAAGATGGAAGGCTTAACTTTAAGACGTAAAAAAAATATAACAACATAATATCAATCGTTTATTTTAATCAGTCTTCAGAAAGATCTTACAGGCTTATAAAATTGAGTTATTAAAAAAAAATTGAATTGAGTATTAAATCTGTTAGGGCTCATAAAAGAAAAAAAAGGAAAAATTCCATCTTGCCCTAACCCTGAGGGCAAAATGGAAAGCTTATAAGAGCAAGATGGAATGAGTAGGATATCCTTACATTTTACAGTTGACACATAAAAGACAACCGTTTTCTATGTCTGAACATTGTTCATATGTCCAACCACAACACTCTGGATACTGTACCCAGTCCTCTGTATCGTCTTGTGTTGACTGCTCCTGATGATGTACTATATATTCTCATCTTTTTCTGTCCTTTTCCCTCTTCCTTTACCCTTTCCTTTGGCCTTTCATTCGTTTCCTTTGTTTACCTTGCCATTGATGACCAGATTAAGGAATAATTTTATCTTGTTAATTATTTCATACATTATAATAATTCCATCTTGCCCTAAAATGCAATTTTCCATCTTGCCCATATGCTCACTGCCAATAATAATATTAACGCTAAGAAAATCCTTTTATTTTTTTCCTCTTTAAATATCAATTCATACAATCTATCTCTAATATAAAAACAAAATGGTCGTATTACTTACTTTGTATGAGTAATCGCACTTAAAAAGTCCACTGATTTCGTAATAATTCGTCGCAAAAAATCGAAATACGTGCACAAGTCGCTAGGTGGCGCGAGCCGAATTGAGTTACCGGACATAAATACAACGTGGCCGCTTATAGCTGTGTACGTAGAGACACGGGCACTTTGTCGCATGGTTTGCGATAGGTAGATAGTTTCCATCTTGCCCACTCCTTCCATCTTGCCCTCCCTTCCCCTATTATTATTATTACTTACAAAAATTGCTTTCAAATGACCCAATATTAAACCTATCCCCTTTGTAAATTGTTCCTATTTTGCTCTCTTCCTTCTACCCATTCTCATCTTTCCATTGTTACTATTGTATACGTCTATTATTTTTCCATTGACACTATTGTCTATGTCTATTATTTATAATTAGTTTTATTAAAACCCTGAAGAAGTGAGCATTTCTCACGAAATATGTAGGTTGTTATAAACAATAAAAGTGGTAAAAACTAAGTATTTTATACAAAATAAGTTTGCTGTGTAGAAGAATTATTATATTTATTTGCCTACACCGCCTAATTCCCCAAGAAGGTTACACACTACATTGTTCCAGCCTTACCTACATAATACTTTTATGTATAACACAACCTTTTGTCACTGTTTTCTGGAAAACAAAATTTTGTCACGAAAACCTTTTCCTATCAAAATAAGCTGCCTTGTGTGTATTCGATATTGAATAATTTAGTGCATTCAAGTAGATAGTTGTAACGGGTACAGGAAACGCTTGCCTTTCTTGACATCGATAACTATTTAACATGGAAAATGATATTACAAATATATCCATAAGAAACAAAATATACCTATGTAATTATATTCATATAATGTTTGAGTATCTACATTAACTATACACTCTGCAGGAAATACATTGAGGTGCCGGAAAATGTAATTTTTAAGTTTTAATAATAAACCTTGGTGTTGAGATCATATTGAAGATTACAAAGAGAGTGGAAATGGTATAATCACAAGTGAGTTTATAAACCTTCTCAGTGCCTAGTTAATACGAATAGAAATGGCAGATCTAGTGTTCAAAGGATAATAATGTTTAGGGTTGTAATCTCACGTTGTTCCTCTCCTCTCAAATTACTATAATAATAATTAAAACGATATGAATTAACAATTCTCTTATCTTCGGTTTAACGTCTTAACCCTTCTGTTTCGTTGGAGGCAGGAAGAAAGACATCCGCAAAAATTAAAAGTTTAAATGAAGTTTGTCAAAGTGACGTTAAAAATGTAGGCATCAATGTACTTGTTAATTTTATTCAGAGGATTTTGCCCCGGTGTGCGGCGGCGGGACTTGGCCATCTAGAAGAAGGAAACTCACGAATATTTAATATCATGGTTCCTACGAGGCGACCAGAGGGTGACTCGCGGGACTAGGACTCGCGACAAAAGACATTCTGAATGCCAAATGCTCAATTCAAATTCTATACTCGGAAGCAAAGTGCTAAGAGTGTCACCCGGAGGTACTCGCGTCTCTACGCATTACTGCACTAATTCATCTTTATTTCTTTTATTGCCATCATCTTTTTCATAAATAATGTTTATGATATTTCTTCATTACATTTATTATTGCGTCTACGAAGAACTTAGATGGCAGTGGCGTGACGTGCCCCCAGTCTTTTCTATACCTATCTCATTATTCACGTTTTAGTTATACGAAATCTAAAACAGTTTTTTTGAAGTAAAACTTCTTTACGCACGCTTGACTTGGGCAGTAAGCTGGCTAATGCGTGACGAAAGCGTTACGAAAAGTGAGACGAACGCTTCGTATATCACTGTAGGAGCAAGAGAGAGAATTGTGCGCCTTTTTTCTTTTCTTTCAGAAGTGAAAACTTCTTTAGCACCGTTGTGATTTGAAACTCGATGAAACGGAAACGACCCAAACACATACATCTACAATATTTGGCCTGCGAGAGAATGAGATAGAATGAAAACTTACCGCATTGGCCGCTTTGATAATGAGCTCAATCTTCAAGGCTCCTATTGGTTGATAAATTGCGACGACTTATACCGCGTGTGAACTGCACTCGATTTTTTTTCTTTTTTTTTAATGATAAATTTAATAATTTGGATAACATTTTTTCATGGACTACTCTAGTTATTAGCATTAAAACTTGTGCGTATAATAAATCAAATCACCAAGTACTGAAAAATATAACATGTTACATGATCTCGTCATATGTATGATAATTTAAAGGTGTTTGCCTCAGAGATTATATTATTAATAAGACGCCATTTGGTGACCCCTGATATAAAGGGTGTTAGAAAGAGAAAACTACATGCTTTATAGAAACAATTAACTGTGCGCCTCTGAGACACTAAAATTTCCCATAGCAATTTGAGAAGAATGTATAAAATTACGAGAATTTATTTAGTATTTTTTTATGAAATGACAAAATAGTGAGGTGATAATAAAGTTTATAATATATTTGCCTAGTGAAATATATGTGTGTGTGTTTTTTTTTTAATTAAAAAAATTATGATATTTTAAAAATGATATGCGTATTTATAATAAAAACATTTGTAAACACATTTAATCATCTTTCAAAAAAAGTTTTTAGCTTTCGGATATGTTCTGAAATATCCCTTTTACTTGAATTTTATTACAAAGCGGAAATATTATGATCTTCTGATAAAATTCATCCGATTTCTGAGGGGTTAAATGTGTGAAATAAGTAATTTATAAATCGACATATGTGTTGTCTATTGCCCCACTTTTTATATGTGGCACTAACGACCACCATAACACGGGCATCAGTTTAGCATGGTGGTCGAAAAATCCACTTACAATGTAAATAATTTATGCAATGAATAAAGGAAAAAATAAATAAAAAAAATTACAGATTCTTCCAACCAGTAAACTGCCAGGGATTTTATGATATAATTTCTGAGATAGTTATTCCATAAAAGAGACGGGTGATATAATGTATTGGAAAATTTCTCGGAAAAAATGCAAATCATTCCTTCCGCCCAAGTCGGGGTCACAATCACGTTGTTGCCGGTCTAATAAATCCTTCTTTACAAACTAAATAATTGTTGATGTCCACGAATATATACTATTTTTATTTGCTATTCCCTACTACTTTTATTTGCTATTCCCTACCACCACTAACGAAAAACTCAAAATGCTATTGATCTACCTACCAATGGTCTGTCAGTGGTAACCTAACACCTCAATCCGTTTAATGTTGAGCGATGAGTCATCATAATGCGGTAAAGATCGGCGATTAATTTCATTAATTTATTTAAGATATCCATACATTTTCGTAAATCCGATAACTTTTGCATCCATGTCCTTAAATAGTTATATGTATTATGTAAAAACTTCCTTCTTCTTCTGGCGCTGTGGAGTGATTCTGGCGAATGTATGATATTTATAAGATGTTTTCAAGTATTTTTAAATGTAAATAAATATGTTAGTTATAAATCTCTAACTTTAAGTCATAATTGTAAATACATATGTCATTGAGCTCAGTTTTAGGTCAGCTTTTATATGTCTTAGTCGTAAGTCACTAGCAATAAGACTTAGATGTAAGTCACTACTTATAATTGTAAATCTTAGTTGTAAGCCAGTAATATTATTGTTTATGTATTTATTTGTACAGCGCCCTTGAGGTGATTTTTCACGAAAACGGCGCTATATAAATTAGCCAAATATTATTATTATTATTTATAATTACGAACTACGTTTTTTACATCAATAAAGTACATTTGAGTTACTTTGTTAGGTTATGGAGATGTGCTAATCAATGATCCCAAATTGATATTGTCTCATACCTAACTACCATTTAATTAAAATATGTTTTGATAGGATTATGAATTTGTGAAAATCTTTTTCCATTGAAGGCCTCTAAATAGTTCTTAGTGAAAAATATATAAACTAAGGCAATGAACTAGGTTTTCACTCACCGAGTATGTGTGAAAAGTTAAACGTTCTTTGCTTATAAAAAAATTGAGGGCAAAACTTATAATAAAGTATCCATGTACATCACAGTGTCGTTTTTACAACACGATTTATAATGTCTGAAATATAAATTTAGCTTCCCAATGAAAGTTGTTCATCTTTTGTTTTGATTGCAAAATGGGATTAATTACAATAGTTACAACATAACGAGACTGGTCTTACTGTCTCATCATATTCCTTCAGCCAATAAGTAGTAAGTGTAGCCACTACTTACTAGGCACCCAGGCTCGACTTAGTACTCGGTAACCCCGTTCACCCTGTGTATACAATTCTATCCTGCCGATGTTGTGGGACTTGAGTAAGTTAATAGGAAAACCGGACACCATAGGTGGTACATTATACACAAATATTTTAGATAGTAAGGTTACATAATTACTTGATATAAATTAGGATCGTTAACCATAGGTCTATTTATAATATCACAATAATGTCCTCCTAAAAAATGTTACCTATCTAAACAAAATAAGAAATAAAATTAAAAAATCGTGTGCAGTTTACACGTGGTAGAAGCGGAACTTTACCAAAACAATCTCTACCAATGAAGAACCAAGAAGCCTTGAAAAGTGAGGTCATAATCAGAACGACCAATGAGCGCAGACCTTGCGTCATTTCCGTTTTATATCTCAACCAATAGGAGCCTTGATAAGGTTGTAATGTTTCGCAGGTGCTGTTACGCGTCATTTCCGTTTCATCCGAATTCCAAATCACAACGGGACTCTAGAAGTTTCATTTAAAAAAATCGAGTGCAATTTACACCTGGCGGAAGCGAAACTTTACCAAAACAACCTAAACCAATAGGAGCCTTCAAAAGTGAGGTCATAATCAAAGCGGCCAATGAGCGCAGTTTGATGCTTCGAAGGTGATGTAATGCGTCATTTCCGTTTCATCCTAATTTCAAATCACAACGGGGCTAAAGAATTTTTCGTCAAAAATCTGTTTTTAGTCATTTTATTTCGATGGCTATGATAAATTTATGTGTGTTGAGAAAATGTAAGCGCAGGTATATTTATTTATCTTTAAAAAATGGACAAGACAAATAATAATAAATCCCCATAAGTCTTAATAATAATATTTCTGTTCTCGTAACTGAGACATCAAAAACACTCCTGGCATAATGTTAACCGTTGTCACTGTTGAACATGTAATCAATTTCTGTCATGGTTGACAAAGAGGATCCTTAGACAAAGCTACAACAAGAATAAAAACTTCAAAAGTAGCCCGTGGAGTTAGCCCTTCTCCCCGAAACATAACGTTGTGCAATCATAACCGAGAACCGAGTAAAAAGGGAGATTTCAAATCGTAAAAATGATAAAGTTTAGATAGGTGCAGTTTTGTTAAGATTGGCCCTTTGCGGCGGGATGGGAAAGTTTAAGTCGCTCGGTGGGGACCGTTTTCTCAAAGTCTAAGGCTAAGCGCTCATTTTTATTTTCTACATGAAATGCACTAAAAATAAATAAACTCGACTACCCTAATCTTGTTTCCGCCGAATCTCCTGGGCAAAGGAAGAATGTACATTCTGTCAACAGGGGGGACACGCAAACATGCGGTAAATCCATACAACGTGCTTGCGAAGGGGCACATATTGTCTTGTAATGCACAGAAATGGCGCGTAGGGGTGGCCTATACCTCCCCCCAGAATACGACAAGTAAGAGACAGCAGGCTATTGTATACAATTACAAATAATAACATTTCGTAAGACCATAACAAGCCGTACTGATTGTTATTCTGCTAATACAGTTGACAGTTTGGAAAATTTCTCCCATTTTCCGACATTTCGAATTCTGTTATCGTCACAATCTGGTATATATATTCATAACGTTGATTCTTATTGCATCCCGTTAATCCATATTTGCTATTTTAACATAATAGAATATATCTAAACTAATAAAAAAAATACTATTGTCAAAATGATCATCACAATACTTCACATACATTTATCATAATCGAATTCGTTATCTTTTAAATACTAAAAATGGCGGTTCCAAACCACCACACATGGGTATATATTTTAAATCACTACATACCTAGTTACTGCGTTGGTATTAGTATTTTGGCAGCCCTTAGAATAAAACCGTCCCCCCTAAATATGCCATATGAATTATTTTTTATTATTATTTCTCATTTTTAGCTAAGCAGGATCTACTATTTCCCTTTGTCACTTTTTTGCAAAAGAAACAGTAAAATTTGATCAGCCACCGCAAGGCTCCGAAATAATTCAGCTGCCTTCATCATTCAACATTCTCAGTAACCTTAAAATACGGATATGTTGGGGTTAAAGTTAGCGAATATTATATAACATTCGCATGCACTACACATATTAAAACTTTATTAATTTGTGAAAACGCCGCCGCACCTTTAAGCACAGATTATGGAAATCAGTAATCACACTTCATTTCAACAATTAGGTACTACAAGAAACAACTATTTACGTTCACAAAATAGGTTATTACGTTTTTATGCGTATTTAGTTTGAAACGAAACTTCGCAAATGTCAAATCCATAAAAAAAAACATGGCGGCAAAGAAGATGTTTTATATGGACATTTTTTAACTTTGAATGAAAATTGTACTTTTAATGCAAATTTTTCCGTCTATCACGACTAACCGATGGTTCTTGTGGTAATTAAGTTTAAAAGTAGTTTACTTTTCAAAATGTATGCCTATTTAAAGTGTAGCGGCATGCGGCGGTGTTTTCACAGTTTAAAATTTTTTTCTTCGTTACCAAAAAATATACAACAATATTGTCTTAGGTACTCCGAATAAAGTACCTACTAAGGATCTCAGCAACAATATATACTCAGCGTATAATATTGTACAATTATTGTATTATTAGGTAACGACAGTAGGCCGACATCACTGTGTATATAATAAAGATATAAAATTATTCGATAATCTTCCTACAGACATTTAAGGAGAGATAAATGACGAAATAATCTAAAAAAATTGCCTAGTAGCCAATTTCACTCTATAGTTTTTTTGATATTCAGACACACATATATGTTGAAATGTATACCTACAAAAAATTTTTTGATATGTAAATTGCTCTATTTTGATCTGGTACTTTAAATTATTAAATACTAGTAGACCCGGCCACATGTTGCTGTGGCTAACGAAACACAACGCCATTACCCAACCTTTATAAAATCCACACCACCCGCTTGTCAGCTGCCCGCTGCCTGAATTGAATATTTGAATTTCTCGGCTTTTTTCCACTATAATAAGCATGTATTATAAATATAAACCCTCCTCTTGAATGATTCTATCTATTGTTGAAAACCGTATGAAAATCCATTGCGTAGTTTAAAAGATTTAACCACATACATTGTGAGCGAATACTATGCCGTTTTAAATCGCACAAAATATATTTTCTTTGAATTTCTCGGATTTTCTCTACTATATGTAATATGCATGTACCACCTTTTATTATCCTTTTAATATCTGTAAAAACACTAATTATTTATACAACTTTGTAATTTTCCTAATTTTCATTTGTTAAAACATTTTGCTTTTCTCTTTTTTATTATGTTTTATTACTCAACTTTGTTTATATTAACAAGAACACCTTGCCTTAGCACAAGCAACAGATTTCATTGGGAAAGAATAAATATTACATACATATATTGCACAATCTGTTATTATAGAATACATATCGTTATGAGTGATTTATAGTTATTAATATAGTTTATATATAATAAAAAAAAAGTTAAAAGGCGAACATTCCGGGGTTACGAATAACTTGACAACATTTAAAAATCTCCAACTAACATCAAAGTAAGCGGAAAATGTTGCTTCTGTAGTGATTGATATAAATAAATACATAAGTGAAGGTATTCCGAAGAAATGAAAGCGATAAGCCCCAAGACTATTCAGAATGTTCGTGTACAGTTTGAGCTACATTTAATTATGTTGCTATTAATTAATGTTTAATATTCGAGCAATGAGTACTTACTGTCCGGTGGTAGCTCAGATTGGATTGAAGGAATAAGTTCTTACCTGAAACAAACAAAAAAATACCCAAAAATTATAATCAACATCAAATATAAAATAAGTAAAAAATAATACATTCTTAACATTATAATATGTTGTTATTGTTATCCCAAGGGTTGTTTTATCAACTTGATAGCGCTCTACAAAGCTTGACACTTAAAAATACAAATAAGTACTACATGTCACACCGAATACACAACAAAACGATTTCTTAACTTTGTGCAAAATTTAGTTTGTCAAAGGGGCATAGAGGGTCATTTGATAGAGGGTCGCCGAGGGCCTGGTAGGAGACAAATGTCTTGGCTGCGAAACATACGAGAGTGGACCGGCATTAGAAGTGTGGAGGAGCTATTCCGGGCAGCGCAAGACAGAGAGACCTTTTCAAGAGTGATCGCCAACGTCGGGGGGACCTGATAAGGCACATAAAGAAGAAGAAGAAGGGGCAAAAATTTTGAGCATTGAGTTGAACTTTTTAAAAATCTTGAGCATGAACTTACGTTGAAACTACGGAGCTTAGGATGAGTTGTTTAAAAAAATGTGAACAAATACTCAAAAATTTGAAAATAATTTTCACGTTCTGTGAAAGTTCTATTCCAGTTCTGTGATTATTTCAGTTTTATGAAGCAACTGGCATATAATGACATAATAACAGAACTTGAATAGAACTTACACAGAAGGTAAAAATTAACCTCAAATATTTTATGAATTGTTAAATTTAAACAACAATTTCTTAATTCAAAGTTATCGAAACTATCATTACAAGAAAAAATACAAGTAGGTATAATATTTTAATATATGACAATATTCTTTGTGACAGGTCTAATTATCCAAAAAAAAGATCACAAGAAGAGAGCAATAATATGTGTAATAAGTATATTAATAATATGTCATATTAGTTCGACCCATTAGTTTCCATTAGCGTCTTCTCAGGGATGATTTTAGCCGCAACTAACTGTAAGTCCAGACATTTGGACTGGTCGGGACAAGCCGGAAATTGTAGAACTTAAAGTTTGCAAAAGTTCCCGAGTTGCAACAGGTTTTTCATAATCTGTGTTTCAGCGTTGCAAAACCGAACCACCATTTGCGAACCAGAAAGGGAAGATAATAGTGAAGGGAGGGAGAAGGGGTTATCACCATTTCGTTTTGATTAGATTAGATGTTCGAACAACTATTTTGATATTAGATGGACGTGGGTGTATTCAGAATTGTACGGTAATGTTAAATGAATTACAGTTTTTGAAGTGAAAACTTCTTTAGCACCATTGTAATTTGAAAATCGACGAAACGAAAAATAGCAACACTAAAAAGAGACAAACACATACATCTATAGGATTTATCCTGCGAGAGAATGAGATCGAATGAAGCCTTACCTACTTACAGTACTTACGAAACGTCATTGGCCGCTTTGATTATGAGCTCACTTTTCGAGATTCCTGTTGGTTGAGATTGTTTCGGTGAAGTTTAAAGTGTCAACTCCACTCTATTTTTTTAAACTTAATGGACGTTTGTATTTTGACGTTAATTTTCCTCGTATCCTTCATGTTATTTGTAAGTCACTGTTTAATATATTTTACTTTTAAAGTTTCTGTTTCAAACATTAAAAATATAATGGAAATAAAACTATTTTCCAAATAATAACAACAAAAAAACGAGTGTGCTTTAGACCACACGACTGAATTAAAACTTCAATAACTTATAAAAGAAGAGAGAAAGAAAATATGCGCGCACTGCTCTCTCTTGCTCCTACAGTGTGATGCAGACAATAGACCTGCACTTTGTCCATATACAAAACGTAACTGGCAATGGGAGAAAGAGAGAATGAAAATGTGTGCTCGCACCTCTCTTTCTTGCCCCTACAGAAATACGAAACGTAACTCTCTCTCTTTCTATCTTCACTAACTTTTATCTCCCTCTCAACTTCCGTTCGCCTCGCCCGATCACACTTTTCGTAACGCTCTCGTCATGCATTCATCAGCTTACTCCCCTAGTCAAGCGTGCGTAAAGAAGTTTTACTTCAAAAAGTTACGACGAAACTACCAGACAAGGTCTATTTTACATGGTAGATTGAACGCACGAATTCAGAATCTTGAAGTATTAGTCAAGTCAATAGGCCACTTGCATGGATTTCATAACGGCTTGGAAAAAATCCTGTGGATAGATTTTTATACTAAGATTACGAAAATGTTGGTAAAATTTTTAAGAAATGTATAGTTTTTCTTATTTTTAAATAAATAAATCCATTATTTGAGCTCGTGAAGTCACTACATGAAAATGCCCCATCTCCGATTATGTTCCCTGAATTTAGTAAAATTCCACTATGATTATTTTTTTTATGTGGCAACACTTTGATTTCCGGCGAATTTTTGAATTTACGATTAACGTTCACTAGATTTATTGTTTGTTCTATGCGAACTTATCCTTTGGTTTGATTTTTTGATAAAGATGGCGGTGTTTTTACAGATGTTACAAAGAGAACCCCGTACAATTTATTGCTATTCGTGTGGAAAACGTTCTTTTTTTAAAATGATTTTCGGATATGTAATTATCTTTTTTCGCACACATAAAAGTATGTCCCGTATTTCCGGTTTATAAAAAATGGTCTGATTTTTCGGATTGAAATTTTCAAAAAATCGCCAGTGTTTCAAAAATACGATTAAAAAAAAAAATTACGGAATGTCTTAGAATGTTTGCCTCAACCGGAATTTTTTTTTTTTAAATGTGATGCAAGTGGCCTATTATAAGAAATATGCGCTCCACTGTTGAATCTGGCAGCCACCTCTATTCTAGGGGACCAAAATAAGTTAAAGAACCCTCGGCTTTATGCAAAAATGGGTGGTCCGTTTGTTAGATTTTCCTATCCTAACAAATGGATTGCAATCTTTAGAGCACAATGCTGACTTTGTTCCACTGGTATTAAAAAAAACTTCAAAGTTGATAAATATTTAGCATGTGCTTCGTTAGTTCCTGCAAGCTACTAAAGGTACACTTTTTATTTTATTTTTCGTATTTTTATTATGTATGTGACTTATAATATTCCTAACCTAGTTTCTAGTTTTCTAGTTTGAACTCTACAAGATGCGAAGTGGTCCCAAAGATCGATTCCCCGCATGTACGTTTAATTATTTATTTGTGCTCCAATAGGTCCAGCAGTTTAGGCTTTTTATCTCACGGTGCAAAAACAAACTGCAGCACTTCATGTGTTATTCAGGTCTCCATGGGGTAGGGATGCTGGAGGGTCGGGGAGGGATGGGGTGGGGTGAGGGGGAAGAGGGCTCCATGAGTTCCCCTTCCCTTTCCTAAAATCCCACACCAGTTCACACCTTGCAGCAATAAGATCTTTCCATGTACGACGACTATGTCAACATTCCGGTCTAGTTAGTCAGACCCTGTAGGTTTTATTAACGTTCAACGGATATGTACTCGTACTTGCAAGAAACATTTTGATAAGACCTGATTTTGTAAACTGCCATATCTTTAAAATACATTGGCCGTCGCAAATAATTTCTGATTTAAAAAAATCAGAGAGTGCAATTCACACGCGGTAGAAGTGAAACCTTCAGAAAACTATAGTAGACAAGAGTGGAGAGGCTACGAAGCACCGCACAAAGAGGAGACCGATTATACTATCTCATTCTCTCGCGGGCTACATTCTATAGATGTGTGTGTTTATTTTTTTTAGGGTCGCTATTTATCGTTTCATCGAGTTTCAAATCATAACGGTGCTAAAAAAGTATTCTTAATTTTTTTTTGCACATAGCGGCGCTTTAGATTCAACGTAAAACTCCCGAGTGTAGTAGATACATGAACTTTAATTACCTAGTTTCGATATATCGAAATCTAAGTTAGTACACAGTCGAGTAGGCATATTCACAATTCCTGCTGCGATTCGAAGCCTAAAATGCTTACAATACACGACATCTTTTTACAGCCCGATTCCAATTAGAGACCAAAGTCAACATTTTTCGCTTTACGCGATCGCTATTTTCATCTCTATTTTCAAATCTACGATTTCAGTTGGCATCACAGCAAACAGCATGGTTCATGTGTTGTTTGCAGTGGTGACAATTGAAATCGTAGATATGAAAATAGAGATGAAAATAGCTATCGCATAAAGCGAGAAATGTTGACTTTGGTCTCTAATTGGAATCGCGCTGAAAAAAGATGTCGTGTATTGTAGACTTATGAGCGTAATACACGAGCCCGATTCCAATTAGAGACAAAAGTCAACATTTTTCGCTTTACGCGATCGCTGTTTTCAACTCTATTTTCATACCTACGATTTCAGTAGGCATCACAACAAACAGTATGGTTCATGTGTTGTTTGCAGTGATGACAATTGAAATCCTAGATATGAAAATAGAGGTGAAAATAGCGATCGCGCAAATCGAAAAATGTTGACTTTTGTCTCTAATTGGAATCGGGCTGAAAATCGGGCTCGTGTATTACGCTCACGACACAAATGATATATTTTTTAGAACGAACGCTGAAAATAAATAACCCCAACGTCTCTGTTGATTGCGAACCAGGCCACTTGCATCACATTTATAAAAAAAATCTGGTTTTGGCAAATATTCTAAGACATTCCGTATTTTAATTTTTTTATTAACCGTATTTTTGAAACCCTGGCGATTTTATAAAAATTTCAAACAGAAAAGTCATACAATTTTTTATAAATCGGAAAGACGGGACATAATTACATAGCCGAAAATCATTTAAAAAAAAAGAACGTTTCCACACGAATGGCAAAAAAATGTACGGGGTTCTCTTCGTAACATCTGTCAAAACACAGCCATCTTTATAAAATCGTCAAACCAAAGGAAAAGTTCGCAGAGAACAAACAATAAATCTAGTGAATGTTAAACGTCAAATTCAAAAATTCGCCTAAAATCAAAGTGTTGCCATGAAAAAAAAATCAGTGTGGAATTTTACAAAATTAATAGAACATAATTGGAGACGAGACATTTTCATATAGTGACGTCACGAGCTCTAATAATGGATTTATTTATAAAAAATAAAAAAAAACTATACATTTCTAAAAAACTTTTACTAACGTTTTCATAATCTTAGTAAAAAAATCTATCAATACGATTTTTTCTTAGTCGTTATGAAATCCATGCTAGTGGCCTATTCGTTATTCTGTCCATCCTAAAATATGTCGCGTATCCTCGTCTCAAAAGAATTTTGAAGAAGTCTCAAATAATTAAATGTTTCACCGCGTCTTGGAATGAATGCTCTCCAAAGTTTTTGAACAGCGGCAGTTAAAAGTGGTGAAACAATAACCGAGCGGAGTTTTACTTGCTGCACGTGGTTTTAACTCAAGGGGTGGATATGTACACATTAGATTATCCCCTGTTCCCAAGTTTCCCACAATGCCTTCAATGGACTGGTGCGGAGTAGCGAGGCATTATCATTGCTATTTTTCTCCACAGGCAGTATAGCTAAAGGCTGCATCACTTTTAATTTGCGCCAGGTGGATTATGCCTTGGAAACTGGGTTAGCGGGTGGTTTAGGAGGAAACCATTAACACTGAAGCTGTTTAGAATAGTTTCTTTTACCTGCTTTATAAAGCGGCGCTTTAGATTCAACGTAAAACTCCCGAGTGTAGATAAATGAACTTAAATTACCTAGTTTCGACACATCGAAATCTAAGTTAGTACACAGTCGAGTAGGCAAAAGTATCGGGTTCCAACCCAAGGGTAACGTGTTCAATCCTCTCTTATAAAATTAAGCTTGATGAGCTTCAATTTTTGAAGTGAAAACTTCTTTAGTACCGTTGTGATGTGAAACTCGGTGAAATTGAAGCGAGCGATATTAAAGAGAGACAAACACATACACCTATAGGATTTAGCCTGCAAGAGAATGAGATAGCAATAAAATATTTATTTATTTCACGGGTACTCGGTTCCAATATAATACGATAATTCCACGGTCCCACGCATATTTTCTTTGGTCTAGCGGTATAAAGCCCAGCGGCCAGACATTCAGCGGACCAAAAATCAAAATCTACGAAATCAAAAATAAATAAAAATAATTATTTCTTGTGAAATCAAATCTTTAAACCACTCCAAAACGAAAATCCAAAAGAAAGCGACATTTAATGACTCTGAAGAACACTCTTAAACACAAATCCTAATAAGATGACCAAATGTATAGGAAAAGGTGCAATGGAATTCGACGACAAAAATATCAAAAAAATCATCCTTCACATTGTTTAAAAAAGTGCTTCGTAGTCTCCCCAATCTAGTATAATTTTATTTTCTGAAGGTTTTACTTCTACGGCATTTGAATTACACTCTCTGATTTTTTTATATGAATTATTTGTAATCGATATCCACAAAGGCTGTTTGAAAGGCTCCATGCTGGTGACATATTATTATCTTTGATCGCATTTTCACATGATACTATTTGTTGAGTCCGCCGCTCTCTATCTTCCTCCAACAATTCTACGAAATGGAGCCCAGACGCGACGGTTTACAGTTTCGATCAAGGATACCAAGGAAACCAATTTGCGGCATTGAATATTTATTTTTGCTAGCCTTATATTTACATAAACTCCAGAACGAACATATTCTCAATATCTGCGCTCGTTATTTTACTTTACCCGGTCCCATGTGCATGTATCCTAGAAAATAGAGTGGATCGTTTGGAATACTTGATTGTTAATAATAATTATGAATTAAATTAGATTAACCTAACCACAGGTTTTATTAGATCGAGCTCAAGCATTTTCAGCAGAGTGAATTATTCAACCGCTCGAAGGTACCAATTGCCGGTAAATTACTTTCGATATAAATATATATTTTAAGTGTGAATAATATATTTCTACTGGCTTATAGTGAGTTGGAAATATCCCGAAAGGAAGGTAACGAAAGAAATACAATGATAGGTTTATTCGGTATTTTTCCATAACTCTTGCGAGTTATCATTGTTAAGCTAAGATGTACATTTTTTTAATTTGCTTGTGACCACTAACAGCCTTACTAAAAAAAACTACAGAACGACCGATGACCTGTGTTTTGGCAGCAACATGGATACAACAAATTTACACTAAAACACGAAATCCTACCAATAACGAATTTCAGGCTAAAACAGGTTTTAAAATCTGGCAACAGTGCAATTTTTAGTAATTTTCATACTAAAATGTTGTTTTCAATGTTTTCATTCAATGTTTTCATGCCACTAGATGGGGGCGCCGGCGCATTCGGTGTTCACAATGAAAACATATTTTAAGCCGCGAAAGAATTTTAAGTAAGGCGATGTGTTTCGTAATATTACAAAAGTGATCGTAATTTTTATTACTATGACTAATTCACTCTTATATTCATATAGTTGATATATTTACCGTGTTTTTTGTAATTTTTCATAAGTTTTAGTGAAGTTGTAATAACAATAATTGTACTTTCAAAGTTGAAATGTCAAAAAGTTTTTTGTATGAAACATAAAAATTCATATTTACATTTAATGATATTTATTTTCTGAGAATTTCATAAAAGTGGTGTTTTTTGTAAATATTAATATCAAATTCACGTGTTGGTAAACTTATCAAAGAAATCAACATCTTTAGTGGTGCAAGAAATGTGTTGAAATGTCAGAAATGTTTTAAGGTTATTTTTTTGGCATTAAAAAAAACTTTGAAATTTTTTATAATTTTTTTATTGCATGCACGAGAAAAAAGTGAGGTGAAAGTTTCATTTCAAATTCATTATATAAAAGGACTGTATTTTTTAAATTTTAATTTTTTAAATATTTCTGTACACTTTCATCAAAAATGTTTTGATAAGTAATTATTTTACATTTTTTTCCGTGTTTAAATCTTTAAATATGGCAGTTTTTTTAAAACTAAAGTGTATTTCAGATGCACAAATCTACAAGGTAATTATATCTAGTTTTTAAAAATGGAATTTGTTTTTACGGCACCTTCAAAAATAAGAAATATATAAAACATTCAAAATACTTTGGAAAATTCCAAATTTCGTTCAGACATCATCCCTAAAACAGAGATAAACTACCCCCCCAGGATGTGTAAACGGCGTGTATTTTTTTCCAAGAACAATTTTTTAATTAGTAATGTTTTCACATCCGCGGCCGTTTGTCAATTGAATAAATTTTTCAAGGGGTTTTTTAGTAAGGCCGTAAGTCCCTACTAACGACACAACAGACTGCAAAGTTCCCCATGCCAGGCTGTAATCGAACAGTATTAATACGTTACCGTTTGCGTGGTTAAATTTCAGAACCCGGCTTCGAGTGCATGTTTGACGGCAAAAAATAACATCTGTGTACTAGTTATTTGTGAAATTTAAAACAAAGCTACCATTGTAATTCGGTTTCGAGTTCAAGAATTCATTCATCAAAATATGTCGCCACTTCCGTCAGCAGGTCGCATGGGAACGTGTCCCCCCTAGGTATAAGTAGGAACTACGAATTTGAGTGTCTCTTCGGATATGTAAAGATTGACGGTAATACTTAGTTGTGAATAATAGTATCAAGTGGTTATATATTACATATGACGTCATTGCCTGTCCCGGTTACTATGTCGGGGTGACTAGCTATCACTGAATGACATTGGATCCGAGGAACGGAATACTTTTGGAACCAGTTTCTTTCGAACACTAACTGGGCAAAGCCGAACCAAAAGCCGCCCGCAGGGCCTACAGCAAAAACCTGCAGAGCGGGTTTTTTACTGCTAGTTGATACAATATTCTTCGTGACTCAGGGAAGGGTATTTGTGATTCTGTAGGTTAAAATTTTCCCTTTGTTTGATAATGGTATGGCACGATCACGTACAATGGTATTAATACGTTATTAATATATTATATGGACCTAGATAATCTTCAACTCATTCAAAGTTTCAGCACATCTTTCTGAAAATTTAGCAAAGAAATTATATCCAAAACATTTTAATTTCTTTACTCCAACGTCGTCAATTTTCCAGCAATATTATACACGAAATGTGTCAATATGTTGTGTGTTCGAGGTATTAAATTAGCACCGGAGCGGCTCACAAGATTACGGGGTTAAATGTTGAAAACGGCGGTGCCGTGATGCCGACGTACTACGCAATTAGCGCTCGCCTACAGCCTATAGCCTACAGCCTACACCGCGCGGTGTGCATGGCCGGCGATCGCAGCCATCCGCAATCCGCATCTCTCCACTCACCGACATGCCAAAGTAAACAACCCTTGTGCAAAGCATTATTTTTTTCGTTTTCACTTTCATGAATTAAGTTTCGAAAAATAAGTAGAATATAGAAAATACATACATTACTTTAAAATTCGCATGATGTGGACAAGGCGTACCTACGAGCTCATTAAAATAACGAATTAAACGCAATTTTTTACTCGATCGAATATTCAATCGATTGACGAAGTAATAATTTCGACAAGGGTTTATTTTATTTAGGAATAGTAATTTGGATTCCATCTGCACGCCACGATTCATTGGGATTTACGTACTATCATTTTAACGTTCATTCTATTTCAATTTTAAATTCTTCCTAGATGGACAGCAAAAGTAGATTTTATTTAACAAATATATATATATTTTAAATATGTTTGCAGTTCACAGGCGGTAGAAGTAAAACCTTCAGAAAACTAAACTTCGAGAGAATGAGACGAATGCAATACAGTATCAGGAGTAGAATAATTGTAGGGTTTATTTAATATAATATTGTTATCAAGTTTAAAAATTATTTTACATTTTAAGCTACGACGCTACGCACAACGAGGGGGCCGATTAGTCTATCTCATTCTCTCGCAGGCTAAATCCTATAGTTAAATACGTTTGTCTCTTTTTAGTGTCGATCGTTTCCGTTTCATCCAGTTTCAAATACAGAAGTTTTCACTTCTATAATATTTACAAGTTCAATCATAAGTTTAAAGCAGAAAAACTCAGTAAAACTTTTTGAACAAAAGCTCTGGCGTCATACAATTAAAACCGCTAGTTCTGTTTGAGGATTAGTAAAATTATCATAGTATTTTAAAAATCCCTCAATTTCTGTTAGTGAAACTCTATTTACTTACCTGTATATAATAATATAAATAATAATTAACATTCATAGACTAGATAGAGCTCTTAGACGTTCACTAAAAGTTGGAGATATTTCATCCGAATGTTCGTCAAAGTTCCGCTGGTGATTCGTTTGTGCGGATAAATTTTAAATTGAATAATCCTTTTGCAAACACAACTGTTAATTCCTACGAGACGGAATTTACACGCACTCAAAGCGGCGCCTTAAAATCTTCCGGAAACTTTCCCGTAAAAACTTTCAAACGGCAAACACCGTAAATTTCAAACAAGTATTTACTCTTCAAATGGTCCTAAAGGAAACGTTGCGATGTCATAGAATATTCTCGAGGGCGGTTTTTCAAATGTGTCACACGTTTAAGGCTTTTAAGCTTAATATTGAATCACATTTTCTATTAATCTTTACTACAAATCGGTTTACGTTATAAATTCCCAAGAAATCCTAAATATTAAAATCCACGGTTATTGCTCAAAAAACCTATATTAATTTTGAATTAAAATGGTGCCACAAAATAAGTTTGCTTGTTTGAAGAAAAAATAAATGGTTTATTACTTTAAAAAAAAACTATAAACTGCTAAAACATGCATTTATTCATTAGAAGTGTATCAACACTTAAAATAAATTACTTTAAAAATATAATTTTATTGTTAAGATTATCTGTGACAGTTTCTATAATTTTGTTCTAAAATAAATAATAACAACTTTTTCGCTTGCAATCTAACGTTTTTACACCGTTTGCCCAGCGATTTTTGTCTATTACCTATTTTCGTGGCGACATAACATGTCACTGTGTGCCTAATGTCACAGATATACACATTTTTTTAACTTGTGGTTTCCTCTTGAATTGATGTGAGAAAAAAACCTAATCGCTGAATTAGTAAAACGTACTGGATCTTAAGTCCTTCAAAATGACGTCGGAACTCTCATTTCTATTTGGGTAAATAAATATTTGTTATTTTTTAAAGTTAATAATTTATAAAAATGACAGTAAAAATTTATATATTTTTTGCAGTTTTTTCATAGTTCACCCCAAGTGCAGACATTTTTTTTTAAGGCAAATACTGCGAAAACCACTGAAATAGTAGTTATATAGTAGAAAATGCAGATGCTTAAATATTTAATAAAGGATAATAATTTTTATTTTTTTAATGTTCTTTATTCAGTAAAGTTTATACATTACAGTAAATGGGTAATTTTTTGGCCATCACACTAGGCACATGCCCGTGTTGTAGTGGCCAATTTTATGTTAAGTATAATAATACAAATTAAAAATAAGTTGAATGAAAAACAAAATAATATAAAAATAAAATAAAATAATTTATACATCTAGAACAAGTATGAAGTATAAAGGAATTAAAAATAATGCAAAATATCTACATAAGTTTAATATATATGAATATAAAAAATAAGTACGGAAAACAGAAAAATTAAAATAATATGAAAGAAAATACGTATTATTGAATTAAAAATAATACAAGGAGCATGTATCAAAAAAAAAATACAAGTACATTTGTGTAATTAAAATACAATTAAAATGTAATAAAAATACAAGTACATTAAGTACAAGTTTATATTATATTGTACATTTATTTCGGACAAAAGATTGAGTGTTATTTCGACAGTGAAATGGTGTTTCATCATCATTGAAATGATGTACGCTGATTATTCAGCGGAGAACATGAAAATATTAATGTCATAACAACAAAATACAGGATACGTAAGTAATTCTTACACGAGATAAATAATATCTATAAAGAAAAACGAAGGTATACAGAATTTCATAATTAGTTCTAGATACGCTCTTCGTAATATAGAATTAATAAAGGCAGAAATGTTAAATCAGATGTTATTTTTATGTTTTTATTTTTTAGTATCCATTGGCAAACTCGACATAAACGTTCTAGAGCCGTCCAAATTTCGAATCAAGCAGGAATCTATTGACAGAATATTAATAGACTTGAATTTTTAGCGTTCTGTTTTGAGTTCCTTTGACAAACTCGGCATAAACGTTCATGCTGCACAGAGCCGCGCTCGTGTTAACGGCCTTCCTTCTGTGGACGTATGTCCTTCTCGTTTTCCGGCTTGGAGGGTAAATACAATGGGAGGGGGAGAGGGGGCATAATACGATACGGGATGAAAAAGACTATTGCCGCCGTCGGGAAACTGACATAGGCCATCTATGCACTTTTTATTAGGTTCCATGTATTGTGTTATCTATCACTATTCATCAAATCTACATATTATATTAGTTATAAGTATATCTAAAAAATATAACTTTAAGCCCCGAATTCTTAATTATTACTTATTCTCAACGTATTTCCTTGAATACTTTAAGTTTTTAAGCTCTTAATAAAAATATATATTTTTCTAAATAATATCAATACAGTTGCCTAGCTTCCAAAGCTACTTTATTAAATGTTTTCGCCTACGCCTATTAATTATAAAAGTTTTTTTTGTGATATTAACGCGCTCCATCTGACGTTGGTATTTATATCCATTTCAAACCATCTTATTTCTCTTTTTGAACGCTTATTACGGAGTCTTATGGAATCCTTCTCGACATGTAAAAATCTGAATTAGCCGAAATCACATCACCCTTATGCAGATGGCGATAAGGATTAAATTCCCGCTAAACATGCACCGGCCGCCTGTTTGGACTTATAAAAACAAAACATTACGAAGATGTATGTTTTATTTTATTAAGCTCAGGAACAAATATTAAAATCCCATCATATCTTAAGAACTTTATTTGCCACGATGCAATAAAACCATGTTCGAAAAATGATTTCGTTAGTAAAAAAAGTTTTTCTAAATTCATAAAATACTATAACAATTCTAGCAAAGGCCATGATGTAGAAAACTCGCAGTGTGTATTTAATAAAGCATCTATAATATTTCTAAGCGATAAAATTTTAAACCTGAAACACAGATATTGCACTAATTTGCATTGAATTGTGAAAGTTTTTTTTTTTTTTAACTTATCCAACCTACTTTTTCGCACGAAAATGACCTTACGCAGTGACAACCACTGTTTTTTAAGTGAAACTTCTATAGCCCCGCTGTGATTTAAATTTCGGATGAAACGGAAACGATGATTACTGCACCTGCGACGCATCAACTGCGCTCATTGGCCGCTTTGATTATGATGTCACTTTTAAAGGCTCGTATTGGTTGAGATATGAAACGTAAATTACGCTAGTCTGCGCTCATTGGTCGCTTTGATTATGACCTCACTTTTCAAGTATTGGTTGAGATTGTTTTTGTAAAGTTTCACTTCTACCGAGTGTAAACTGCACTCGAATTTTTTTTAAATCACAAGTGTATCTAAAGCGCTTTTTTGTCCTTGCAAACAACACCTATTTATCATTTTAATGGGACAATGAGAAAGCTTTAGTTCAACTTTGAAATGCATAAAATTGTAATAAGTGAAATAATTTTACATAGATATCATTATAATATTTTAGTTAAATATTGGAATTGAGTGCACAAAACACTTAAACATTGGTATATGAAAAAAAATGTATAAGTTTTCTAATTTAGCACAGCGTGTGTGTGAGGTTAATAAATTAAATACTAAAATTATTGACTAAGGTAGAAGCTGTCGATTTGGCAGCATTTGCTCCGAAATGCAATGCATCTTTCCAATTAGCTGAAAATCCGATTAGCCTTCTAACGTGTCTAGCCCTGATTACAGATTGCCACGTGTCTGCGCTAGACCCTATTTATATATCTACGTTTCGTTAATGCTGTCGCCTGCACAAATTCTCTTATCCCAACATTGAAACGAATAAATAATTAAAATATCAGCTTTTTTGCTTTCAACTAATTTTCCATCTGGGAAAGCTGGTTTAAACATGGTCGTGTTGGTAATTTAGCAATATAACTGAATTTATGCGAAAATAAAAACGATAAAAGAATGTACCTACTTCTTTCTCGTAGTTTTTTAAAGATTTTTTTTTCTCAGTTTTGATAGAATATCGCAATGGAAAGCAATTTAATGCAATGTACACAAATATTGCAGATTTTGTTTCTTTACCTGGAGACATCTTCTTAAAAACAGTGTTATCATTTTGATTCGTACTAAACATTTCTGTGACTTGTGCATTCTTATCTACTATACTATAAATATCAACATTATTAATTATTACTTTTATTAATTTTACATCCCTAACACTAATACGTACCTAGTTACAATTTTTTTTCTCATTGACAAATGGCTTTTATGATGAAAATAGCAGTATTGACCTATTAGTAAATTTCAGACATAAAAGTTGACATGAACTCTAACTTTTCACCCCTTTTTAAACTAAAAAGCTACGCAAGTTGTCTGTTATAATAGTGCCAAAATATCTCCTTTAGTTGAATATTGTTTTGTAGGGCTAAATTAATATTATAAAGACAATAAACGCCAATTTGCTTGATGCGTTTTAAATAGGAATTAAAAGCATTTCAAATCTCCTGAATAGAATTGAATGTGTTGAAATCAACATATTACATTTTATTTAATCACTGAAGACAATATTAGGGAATTTCAATCGAAAATTTGAAACAGAAAATCAGAAAAGCATACGGTCACATCTAGAAATAAAACCACTGAGCTAATAGGACCCTAACCCCTTAGATTATGTATAACTGTATCATACTTCGACTAAGAACTACCAACATTATCTTAATTTCTTAACCTATATTTTTATTGGCTGCTATCTTTATGCCAATAAAACTATGCTTTACGGAATGTTGAAAACAATGATGCTAATTCTTAGTCGAAGTACAGTTAAGTATGACCGAAGGGGCCAGGGTCCCCTTAGCTTAATGGTAGAGCTGCGCCCGGAAAGGCTAAGGTCCTGGATTCCATTCCTAAATGTGACCGTGTCTTTTTTGATTTTCTGTTTTAAATTTTCGATTGAGAGTCGCTAATAATATCTTCAGTGATTGAATATTTTACAATTTGAGATTTTACTCATTAATCTATCTACTTCTACTACACTATATAAAGAGGAAAGATTTGTTTGTTTGTTTGCATTGAATAGGCTCCGAAACTACTGAACCGATTTGAAAAATTCTTTCACTGATGGGAAGCTACACTATCCCCGGGTGACATAAGCTATATTATATTTTCAAAAAAAATAGGGATCCTTACTAAAACTCCAATAATGTAACCCAAGGTGTAAAAAAATTAACTAAAATATTCTTTGCATCGCGTGCGCTGCGAAAGCTATTGATGATAGAATAAAATAATGTACTACAAATTTGCAGAACACATTATTATTTACAAAAAATGTCGCGACAACATATGTCTTACTATTATAGTTATGCCACAATAAGTGTTATTTTATTTAAAAAATTTAAATAAAATGTCACCGCTTGAAAAGTCTCTTTTTTTGTATCTTGGTTTTAGTCCTTATCAAAATAAATTACTTCATATTCAAGAATGCTTCAATACCTTTACGTAACTTTTTGTATTATTCAATTCGGACATACCATTCGAAAGATTTAAACGAGTTTAAAAATGTAAGTATTAGAAACGTAAGAAAGTATATATACGCACGGGAAGGTGATTCCGGGAGAAAAATGTATTTATTTGAATATGGCATTGCAACGCATGCCGGGAACCAGCTAGTTTTAAATAAAATTAAATATTATAGGTACTTTATCTCAATTTCGTTTAACATTATATTGAAAATGAAGCTACTAGTGCAAACCCAAATTTGTACAGTAGATAATATAAATGCGATTGAAAATTTCTCATTCTGAAGTGAAAACTTCTGTAGCGCTGTTATTTGAAACTCGATGAAACGAAAAATAGAGACACTACGACAAACACATACATCTTTAGCCTGCGTGAGAATGAGATAGTATAATCGGTCTCCTTTTTGTGCGGTGATTCAGAGTCTCCCCATTCTTATCTACTTTAGTTTTCTGAAGGCTTCACATCTATTGTTTGTGAACTGCACACAATTTTTTTTTTGTTTCAGTTATGATAACATACTTTTATCGTGGGTTAGGTTCTTATTTTTCCAACACAATGGTTCGTTGTATGGAAGTCTTTAGAATAGGATCAACAAAGATTTGAAAATATCAAGTTAAAGCTAGTTTTGATGATTAGACACCATAGCAAAAGTCGTCATTTTTCAAATAGAACTGAGGTAGATGATTTTGTCCCAACAATGTGTGTAAATGAGATCGATAACTTGATTTCTCAAAAAGTGAGATTTGGACGACTCTTATGGTAGTAGCATCACACGTACAGTTAAGTTTTTACAGAAGTGCCCGTGGTGAAAAATCTGTATTAATTGAATACATTTTTCTAATCGACATTTTCAAAAGTAACGAAGAAAACATGATACTTTTTACGTTTAGTAAATGTATAAGATGTGTTAATTCTTTTAATATTAAGGCTACGGCATTCATACATTCTCGGCTGCGGCTTAAAAAATTATGAAGCGAATGCGGAAAGAACTTTGAGGGTAAATCGTCGCAGCTCCTCTTGGCGAAACGGTGAAGTACACCCCAGCCACTCGGGGCATTCCGGCCGTGTTTTGATATTCATGGGGTGTGTTCCTTACGGTGGCGGACGCTCGGGCGCTCGTGTCTTTCTACCGGAAAAACCTATCCGTATCTCCGTGTTTTGTTACTAAGCTGTTGAGACCTTAGATCTACTATACTCTGTATACAGTCCTGACTCGAAACTCTATACCTACATTGCCCGAAATACCTACTATGGTCCTGCCGCATGCCGTCGAGAACCTCGTTGTAACCCATATTTCTGTTAGACCCAATTTGTACTCTCCCCCGTACTTATAATGTAAACTTTACGTGGCGAATAAGGTCGGAATAGTGAAAATATAGACTTCTTATTACCATGGCTTAACTATTATTACCACGTAATCAATACATATTATAAAAGAAAGTGTGCGTGCAGCTAAAACTCCCGGTACGATGAGGGAGTTATATGGTGTTGTAGCCCTCTCTCCCCCATCCATGAAGAAGGTTACTATTTTTACCTGAAGGGCGTGCTTTTGAAGATATAAGGGCCCTCTATAAATTTCTAGAACCGTCCAGAATATTCGAGAGTATTCAAGAGCATTCCACAACATTCCAGAACATCCCGGAACATTCTGAAATGTTGTGGAACATTGTGGACCATTCGAAGCATTTTTTGTATGGGTAGGGCTACCCATTGGTGTAGGTATATAAAGCAAGATCCTTCATGGTTTCGAACGTCAGTTCAATCTCATAACAACTCCCTGAGCGAAGCCGGGTACCCCAACGATTAATCTAATAAGTAAGACGGAGTAGGTATAATGTGTACCTACTGCTAGCAACATTTGGTCCTGCTGCTGATAGCTCCGTTGAAAATTGTAATTTCTCTTTCGGTTACGTTCATCGTATGTTAGAAAAAGAGAGAAAGAAAGGGAGGTTACAGCGATTATTATTATTCAGGAACGCCCATGGGTTAAATACTTGCATTGCTTGTGGTGTGATAGCACCATGAGCGCTGCAGCCTATACGCAGTATAGAATGCACTACCACCACGATAAGCTTACCGGCGGTGGTATCAGCAACCACAGAAATTAACAAAACAAAATTTCAATTTTGGAAAGTTGGCAAGTTCCGTTTTTCAACGCAAAACAGCTCTCCGAATTTATAAACCAAATTTTTTGTAAAAATCATACTGAATTATCGACGTGTTTGTATATTATGATGTTACGTTCCTGCTGGAAAAACCCTTCAATTATCAGTTATCTACTGCCATGCTTCAAAATAAAATAGTTTTTCATCAGTCTTTCATAATTTTTTTTTTTTTTTTTTTATTCAGAGAAAGATACATAAATTACAATAAATTCAATATAATAATTAATTACATAATATGTGTACATATTTGATTTATCCCCATAAAAAAGCAGGGCTTGTGCGTATGGGGTGTTATTATATTGGTTTAATTGTTTTATTTTTTATATTCAGTTCCAATTTTCGGTATAATTTTTAAGGTGAGTTTTAAATTTTTTGATATTACTGTTCATGTTTCTGATTTTTTCAGGAAGTGAATTAAAAAAATTTACTCCGAGATATTTGACTTAACTGTCCTAGTGTTTTTTTACATTTTGGAGTAGGAAGTATTGATGTTTGTCTAAGATTTCTGTTGTTTTTAAATGGTGCAACTTTATTTTGAATATTATCTTTATAAATTTGTAATGTTGCATGATAAAAATATATTGCAATTAATTTTCTGACTTATTATCTGAACATAAAGCCTCATTTAAAATTGTTTACTTTCATCGTTAAATTTAAAAGGCGGTGGTCGTCACAATACTCGCCAAGCATAAAATCAATTTCAAGTTAATGATATTATAATATTGGGAATAAAACGCGGGCGAAGCAGGGTACGATAGCAATTAACAATCAATTATGATAAAATCGACCGTGCACAACAATTTGAAAACAACTAATTTTCTCGTAAAACTTACTGAAAACCTGTTGATGGTCTTTGTGTTTGATATGTAAAAGTTAATATTATTATTAAAATTGATTAATATTTACGTACGTACCCAATCACCAATATTGTGTAAGACCACCATTCAAAATTTTAACGTTGCTTGAGATGGCTTTAGCCGGGTTGGGTGTCCAGATATGAATAGCCGGGTACCTTTCCACCTTCCTCTCCTTTGTCTCCTTTACCTCCTCTTTACCTTCGGCCTCAATTGGGGATGCCGTAGGCATATTGCCTTCAGTCGGGAACAGTTGGTACTCACAACAGTTTTATATATACTAGCTTTTGCCCCCGGCTTCGCTCGCATATTCGTCCCCCCCGCACTACCCCTCCCCCTCCCCCAATCAATCTACAACCAAAAACGCTCCGTTTCGCATTCATAATATTAGTATAGCTGTTGGCTTAGGTCAAAATGTAGATTAGTACCTATTTTATATTTGTATCTACACTAAATATTCATATTAGAATACTCATATTTGAATTTTCGCCATCAAAGAAATCTCCATAGTAACCTAAACAAATAACAAAATGACAGCCCATGTCGAACATTTACTTAGCAACACGCTTTGCCCATAAACGTATAATAAATTATTTCATAACGCCAGAGCTTACCAATATATTACTGCCTATGTTACTCGCAAATAATGTAGCTTTCGATTAGTGAAAGAATTTTTATATTCCATTCGGTAGTTATTGCTTGAAAGAGTAAGACACATCTATCCATATAAACTTTCGCATTTATAATATTAGTAAGAAGTAAGATTTTTCAAAAAGTTGTACGAAATTTTTCATTTAATTTAATTATAGTTCATTGGAGTGACAAAACGTCTTACTATTGTTGAAGAAAACAAAAATGGGATTGTTTTTAACCGACGTTTCACAAAACATATTACGACAATTTTTGAAATGTTTGGCTTGTCTTATCTCGTGAAAAATGCGATCTTGTATACACCGGTGCTTCATAAACTGAGCTGCATCATTTGTCATTCGTTTGACTTACAATATTATATTGTATGTATGTATCTAATGTAAATACACATAGGATTATGTTGTTGTGCGGTGCCTTCTACAGTTAGATATGGGAACAATATACGCAATGTTTTCAATGTCAAATTATTTTCCTACCTACAACTTTCTTGCACCACCATACGTCTTACGGTGGGCTCTTGTTGTAAGAAGGAAATTGTGGAAGTTCCAACTATGTCTAGGAAAAAAGCTAGCTTTTTCTCTTGACAAAATAGAGAACGAAATTTTGCAAAGTTTCATAATATAAGGGTTACGAAGATAGGTATTAGGTAGATACGTTGAGGGTTTATGCGTTCCCATATTTGTATTAAAGTTTTTGAAGTGAAATCTTCTTTAGCACCGTTGGGATTTGAAACTCGATGAAACAAAAATACAAAACACTTCACACCATGAAACAGAATAATCAATAAAAAAAATCAGAGTTTGCAAAACACACGCGGTAGAAATGAGACATTCAGAAAACTAAAGT
Source organism: Limnephilus lunatus (assembly GCA_917563855.2). Taxonomy (NCBI): domain Eukaryota; kingdom Metazoa; phylum Arthropoda; class Insecta; order Trichoptera; family Limnephilidae; genus Limnephilus; species Limnephilus lunatus. The sequence continues at coordinate 36,478,632 of OU830604.1, forward strand.
AGACAAAGACAAGAGTGGAGCGGTTACGAAGCACCGCACAAGAGGAGACCACTTAAACTATCTCAATCTCTCGCAGGCTAAATCCTATTGATGATTGTGTTTGTCTCTTTTTAGTGTCGCTATTTTTCGTTTCATAGAGTTTCAAATAACCACTGGAGCGATTGGTGTTCAGTTTTTGTTTTGGCCATTTGATTTAATTAATATTTATCATTCCTCAAAATATTTATAAGGAAACATATAAACCTACTTACTGCGGTATAGAGCTAATGAATCCACCTAGATTTCACCATTTATCTCATATTTGTACGTTCGTTAAATGTGGTAAAATTTTGGACTGATATCAATCGCTGAAAAATAAAAGCGATCCAAATTTGGACCTAAATCGCTCCAGTGGAGAAGTTTTCACTTAAAACATTTGTATTGAGTTAAAATGCAGCAGCTCATGTAGGCACTGTAGGCAGGTATTCCTATTAGTTACACTCCTAGAGTTCGATATTCAATATGTATAATATATCAGACGTGTTCAGTAGTAGGTGTACTTTATACACCAAACTGCAGTAACTTCCAGCGGGGAATATTTATGTGTTATGTTCAAAATAAAGATTGCGTAGATATTTCGTTGAAGATTTGGAAAGTCGAGGATCGCGTTACGGAGAAATGAAAGCGTCTCACATGACGGGCCAGTCCGTGACTGTACTAACCAAAAATCTTGAGACCCCGCTTTTAGGTACGGCTGCTTTCTCCATCGCACGATACCGTAATTTCCACTTAGTCATCAGTCATCAATTATGTTTATAAATATTCTTAATCCTTTACATCCCCACACTTCGAACAAAATAGAATTTGTGATTTATCTTCTAACAACGGATGAATATATCATACTGTTACAACTTTTTTGAAGTAAAACTTCTTTACGCACGCTTAACTTGGGGAGTAAGCTAGCGAATACGAGAGCGTTACGAAAAGCGAGGCGAACGCTTCGTATATCACTGTAGGAGCAAGAGAGAGCAGTGCGCGCGCACATTTTCTTTCTCTCTTCCTATCATACAGACGGAGCAGAAGTTTTACGTCAGTTGTGTGGTCTAAAGCACACTCGTTTTTTTGTTGTTGTATAGGTGGGAACAATTCACACGTCGTAGAAGTGTAACTTCACCTACACAATCTCAACCAGTAAGAGCCCTGAAAAGTGTGCTCATAATCAAAGCGGCCAATCCGGTAAGGGTTCCATTCTATCTCATTCTCTCGCAGGCTAAATCCTGTAGATGTAAGTGTTTGTCTCATTTTAGTGTCGTTTCTGTTTCATCGAGATTCAAGTAACAACGGTGTTAAAGAATTTTTATTTAAAAAAAACAAGTGTTCGTTAGACCACTTGACTGAAGTAAAACTTCACTAAGTTATAAAAGAAGAGAGAAAGAAAATGTGCGCGCGCACCGCTCTCTCTTGCTCCTACAGTGTGATACAGACAATAGGCCTGCACTGTGTCTTAGATATACGAAACGTAACTGGCTATGAGAGAAATAGAGAAAGAAAATGTGTGTATGAAAATATACGAAACGTAACTCTCTCTATTTCTATCTTCACTAACTTATATATCCCTCTCAACTTCCGTTCGCCTCGTCCGATCACACTTTTCGTAACGCTCTCGTCACGCATTCACCAGCTTACTCCCCAAATCAAGGGTGTGTAAAGAAGTTTTACTTCAAAAATCTTAGTGTACAATTCATACGCGGTAGAAATGAAACCTTCAGAAAACTTAAACAGACAAGAGTGGGGAGGCTATGAAGCACCGCAGAAAAGGAGATTGATTGGTACGAAGCACCGCACAATGATGAGACCGATTATACTATCCCGTTCTCTCGCACGATAAATCCTGTAGATGTAAGTGTTTGTCTCTTTTTAGTGTCGCTATTTTTCGTTTCACCGAGTTTCAATTCACAACGGCGCTAAAGAATTTTTCACTTCAAAAAGCTCTGAATATCATTGAATAAATCATTAAACGTTTCGAAATCAGATTGATCGATCGGAGGACTATTAGCCTGTGTCAAATAAAATATCTATATTAGATACAAGTGATCTACTTTCTGCATTGATGATATAAAAGCTGTCAATCAGTTAATCTAGCGCGGCCGAGACCTAAAAGAGCTCCAGCCAGCAGACTGATAGAAAACCACGGATGTTTTATTCACACATCGACACATCGATGGGAGTGACTTATAGACAGACTTGGATACGGTCACATTCGAGTAGGCGACATGACTACATTTTGAATTTCTTCGAAAGACTCGAGAAATGCAATGGAAAAATGCTGTAAGTCGAAACAAATTGGAAAAGTATTACTAGAGTAAAGCACAAAACTAATGAATTCTTTGATTGTTTTTCCATCCTTCCTAGAGTGTCCGTTCGAATTTAATGCAACAAACTACAAGAGATTTTATAAGTCACTTTGGATGTTAAATATAGAACATCGGTACAAATAGGATAGAATAGAAATTACTACCTTAGTAAAGCGCATGATAGATACGTGCATAAGTGGCATTCTGCCCTCATTACCTATCTCAATAATTGAAACACGTTGTTAAAATAATTTAAAATCAATCGATACGTTATGATACCTTATTACAGCAAGTATAATTTCACTTCAAGAAGAAAGTATTTAAAACTATGCAAGAGAAGATCTTTTTGCTTGGGTGTCTCAAAAGAAAATAATCCACTTGGCCTGAAGAGAACATGAGATTCAGAATAACGGGTACTAGGCTGGCGGGCTGGCAGGCCGCTTTCTCTTTCTGCGGAGCAAGGTTTCGCTGCTGAGTGCAGGGTCAGAGTAACATGCACTCGCTGTTCGCTTTATATATTCCTGCATTCCGGCACGACGTGACGCGTCCCCATTAGACAGGACAAAGCACACACTTTCTGTCCTGAACCTAAATACATGCAACATTCACCTCCGAAGAGAGTAGACACAATTAGAGAAACCCTGATGATGTACAGCTGCTGATAAATTTACTTTGTTACTTTATTGAAAAATTAACATCATGACCAGCTGACGATACCCATATTTGCGTAGATGCCAGTATATTATGGGTGCGGCGGGAATCAAACCCACACAACGCGATTTAAAATAGCGTTGATTGTAACGCTGCAGAAGTCGTCTTAATCTATAATAATATGCATAATATGGAATATTGTTTTACCTTAAGTTATGCATTGCTGTAGACATGATGTCAAAGTTTCCGCATTATGCAGTGGCTTCATCTTATTCCTACTCTATTTTAATCATGTGCTGCAGTCTGTGGTTGCTGCGAGCGTCCATCATCTATGGAAAACCATTTGAAACCACCATCAGTACAAAGCATTTAGGATAATACATTGCAAGTATGGTGGGCGCATTTCTCTCAACGAGTGGTTTTTCGCATTTCCAAATACAATGGGCATACATTGTAAGTAAAGGTCGCACGCTCGCAGCAATCCAAAGACTTTTGAATATTCAATGCTTGTGAAAAGTAAGCTGTAGTATGGGTCGTGCTAGCGCTACGGCCAGGACTGGGTATAGACACAATAAATATTATCTTACCGTCGCCTCAGAAAGCCTCTGCCAAATTCTAGGTTCCAGCGCCAATCTATGCGAAGGTTATATAAAAAAAATGTATTTTTCCCGAACACCGCCTAATCAGTTTCTTATGTAGGTTTTATTAACAGCCGTTCATCATTGTGGCATTTTCGAGTTCGAGATAGTGATTGGGTGCGGTTCAGTAATGAGCACTTGAAAATTACACTGTTCCAGGGGAAAAACATCTGATAGATATTTTAGCAAATAGTGGACTGATTGAGTGTAATAATTTTTTTAGAAAGTGCCTGTGTTTTGTGTGTCGACATATTTTTATTCAGTTTATAACAAAACGCATTTAAATTTGCCTTACAGTGATCTGTATATCACTTTTTTAATCTTTTTTAAGTGCATCACCTAAAAAATAAAAACTTATTAGGTACTCCTATGTCCCTAGACAAAAAGTTTTATTTAAAATAAAGAAAACACTAGCAGCAGAGAAACTAAGCTAAATGTTGGTTTAGGTTTAGGTATAAGATAATTTCGTGATGCTAATTTAATTTTTAATATTTCTATAAAATAATTATCTGTCTGTAACCAATGTGCTACTCCAGTGCTCTATTTGGATGTACACAAGTACTTACTGGCATTATTTAAAATTGTTTCGAAAAATCTTTACACATTTTCATTATTCTAACAACATTATGATGTAAGATGTGAGTGCGGATTTTTGCATTCGATGCAATAAAGCAACGTTGATAAAGAGATACGTTTAATCCTAAAAGTGCTACTGGCACTAAATTAACTGCGAGCTATCAAAGTTATCCATAAGTAGATATTGACTGCCAATATTGTTATCAGTTTCACATAGATTGCAGAGATTTTATGTGTAGGCCACCAAAAACAATTTATAAGCAATCGACTTCTGTTTAAATTTCAACCAATATTTTCCTACAAACTGGTTAGCTGATCAATTCCCACGATGCCACTAACAATTTGACGTTGTTAACGAAAATAATAATAACGATTGTTTTTGTTACTCGAAATATTTTAGAAGAGTCGTGTATTACTTTCGATGGTGTGCTAAAAATTAACGCACGTCATAAATAAAAACCAAACTTTTTCTTTTACAAATTGTATAGACATCGACTCATGCAAACATATGGATCGTTTTCTATACTTAATTAATAAAGCACTCACACAAATGGTGAGCCAAGTGACTCTTCATTAATCAAGCCTTAAGTGAAGTTATGAAAGTGCAAATGGAAAAGGAAGACTAATGAGTCATCTACGTAGCCGAGGTATTAAATATTTGATTATATTGCAACATGTTTGTGAAATCTTGATTCCTTGTTGCAACAGAAGATACCTAAAAAAAATCACACTTACATTATTATTAAAAGCCTGATTTTTTAAATTTGGTTCTTTGAGTTTTCATGAACTTGGATGCAAAGCGACATGCAAAATTATTGTTTTATTATTGATTACATGTTAAACAATAAAATAAGTCATTAATTAAAACATTTATCCAGTTGGCATTAAAAATTTTATTTACGCCAAAACACATTCAATTTATAAAATTACAAGATACAGGTAAGTACATCCATTCTTGGTATATTTTAGGAACAAAATGATAAGCATCCTTTATGCAATAGGCGATTTGATAATAATAATGAAAATAATTTGCAATAATAGTGTGTGCAACGTAATTTAACGAGCACATAATCATTTTAATTGTAAAAATTATCTACCGAGGTCAGATTATATCAGCTAAAGATCATTCGCTGCATATTTCTTTCAGATGATACAATCAGCGAATACTGTGTAACTCAAAGACAGTGTTTTGTAGTTACTTTAATATCTCCAGTGACAAACAATAAACATATTACTCAAAATCGCTTTATTCGCTAGCAAATGGTACACAAATTAAGTAAAATATCAAATAAATACATCGCATTTACATATTATGTTGATGGACGCTTTACAAATCGCAAAAATATGTCAAAATCAATAAGCTTATTATTTATGGTAATAGGAACTATGGTAAATAATATGTACATGCATAAATAAATAAGTGAAGAACATCTACTACACTATATAAAGAGGTAAGGTTTGTTTGTTTGTTTGTTTGCATCGAATAGGCTCTGAAACTACTGAACCGATTTGAAAAATTCTTTCGCTGTTGGGAAGCTACACTATCCCTGAGTGACATAGGCTATATAATATTTTCAAAATAATTAAGGATCATTACTAAAACTCCAATAATGCAACCCAAGGTGTAAAAAAATTAACTAAAATATTCTTTACATCGCGTGCGCTGCGAAAACTATTGATGATAGAATAAAATAATCTACTTCTACTACACTATATAAAGAGGTAAGGTTTGTTTGTTTGTTTGTTTGCATCGAATAGGCTCTGAAACTACTGAACCGATTTGAAAAATTCTTTCGCTGTTGGGAAGCTACACTATCCCTGAGTGACATAGGCTATATAATATTTTCAAAATAATTAGGGATCATTACTAAAACTCCAATAATGCAACAAAAGGTGTAAAAAAATTACCTAAAATATTCTTTACATCGCGTGCGCTGCGAAAAGTATTGATGATAGAATAAAATAATGTACTACGACTTTGTAGAACACATCATTATTTACAAAAAAGGTCGTGACAGCATATGTCTAACTATTATGGTTATGCCACAATAAGTATTCTTTTATTTTAAAAATTTAATTAATATGTCGCCGCTTGAAAAGGCTTTTTATTTGTATCTTGGTGTTAATCCTTATCAAAATAAATTACTTCATATTCAAGACAGCTTCAATACCTTTATTTAACTTTTTGAATTTTTCAATTCGGATATTTAATTAGAAAGATATCACGAGTTTAAAAATGTTAGTATTAGAAAAAAGTTTCTGCTACGGGCCGGGCGGGAGAGGAGTCAAGAAATGAAGTGCCAGGGGGGTTGGCGGGACGGGGGAGCGGGAGAGCGGTGGCGGGGAAGGTGGAAGTGGAACGATGGAGTTTAACGCACGGGAATGTACGCACGGGAGTAACATTTTATTTATTTAAATATGGCATTGCAACGCATGCCGGGAAACAGCTAGTAATGATATAAACTGATTCTATTTTGACTTACTATGTACGTATTTATACCCTGAAACAAAAGGCCATGTTTGATGTTCTCCGTAACACGCACCACATCATCTGAGTCTGGACGAAAGTGCAAATGACATTTGGATATAAAAAGGAAAGACAAATGTAGAACAATTTTGCTGACAAACTTAAATGTTTAATGGAGTCGGGGTAACAATTCTCGTCTACTCTCTGCTCTCTACTCTGAGACGAATCGTGCTTTCCAACGAAATGCCAAAATGTGGGAAGCCATCTTGAAGGAAACACAAGTGAACAACTTAATATTATGAATGTCTTACTTTAGATGATACGCTGTTTTGTATTTTTTGTCGTTTATCATTTTATCATCCGTGCGTAAGGAAGAAACGAGAAGATTCTAATACACCTGCTCGTATGTGGATTTATATAAGTGTATGCGCGTTTATGTAGATCTGGTGACGTGGTAGAGAATTTAATGTTTCCAAAAATATAATACATATGTATTTTGTAAAGAATTCGCCTCAGTCGAGACTCAAATAAAATGTTGACCTTTAAAGTTGAATGGGTATGTAAATGGTTGCGGATAAATGAATAAAATATGTAAGAAAACTTGATATCATTTAATTTAATTACTAAACATTTTATAAGTAATATTCCGCATATGAAGAAGAAGCTTGTGTGTAGCTTGTACTCGTATGTAGCAAATTCAAGGGTGGATTTAAGATGTGAAAGTCTGAACCCGAATAAAATCCCGTCAATTTTTCAAGAGGTGAATTATATTGCCCAAAAGAAAGTGCGGTTAGAACTTCGGTTTGAAAGAGTAAATCATGTTTATGCTTTACTATATAAAAAATAAAGTAAGACTCGTAAAATTTTATTAGTTCCAGTTCGAATAAATGAATTGGTGTTCGAACGAGACGTGTGTTTTTGCTAGTTATTCCTCCGTCATCCGTAAAAGCATCCATCTTTGATTTTGTTGGAAAGTATACTTTATTGAGATAAAAAAAAATTGAAAACCGTTTTTTTCGGCACGCGTTTTGTTCGTTTGTAGGTAGACATATAAAGTTTTGATTTTGTGATTTATAACTATGTACCTACATCGTTTATCTCCGTTTGGGTCACGTGGGAAGTGTGCAAAGTATATCGACCCGCTTTGAACCAGTATTCTGTTCATCACGGATGAAGATTCTCAGGTGAAAGTTTAACGTCGTTGCACTTTTCAAGTTATGTGCTTTGGCTAATAATTGCCGTTGCCCACATACCTCGCCTGCTAAGCAGATTACCATCGAACGACGACAGTTTTTGCAAAAACAATTGATTCTCCCACGAATCGACGTGTTCATTTATTCATTTCCTCATAAGAGTCACTGGGTGACTGCCATACCCACCTAGTGCTCTATTTCTATTGTATTTTTTAAGTGACAACATTTTTCAATCAGTAAGTGGTATGGTTATCTCTGTGAATAAAAGAAAATACTCTTTTCAACTAGTGCAACCGAAGAGTATGAATTTTTTCATTGCTTTAGTGATAGTTCCAAATTAATAGGTAAATAAGTAGATACTTAAAGAGAAACCTAAAACACTATACAGTTTCTAAAAACAAAAAATGTTGCTAACCACAGAAATACTTTTACAAAAACACTTCGTCAAGTAATCGAAAATACATAAAAAAAAAACAATTCCTAAAAAAAGTACGACGCAAAAACGTTGATGACTAGGTGAATAATTCGATTAATCGGTTAAGGATTTTTTTAGAAATTTTTTATTACCTACTAAAGTTTCAAAAACGTTTAGTAGTGTTACTTTTTCAGTTTTAGTGGTAAAATAGATTTTCTAAATGGGAAAATATTTTCAATGTGGCATGGCAACGTCATGCAGAACTGTAGGTATATATTTACTTATCAGTGTAATTTCAAAAACTTTAACGAATAAGCGGCAACGTCGCAAGACGTCGGTTTGTCGTCTACATAAAAACAAATATATAATTGGACGCAACATTGTGGACCAAATTATAGTGTGATACACTAAATTACAGATAACACAAAATGATTATATTGAAAGGTTGCAGGTTTATCGGACTGATTGATAAATAATATAATTTGGAATGTATGACCTTTGAAAGTTTCCTCGGATTGGAGTTATTTAGGCGTTATCTTAAACGTTGGCACTAACGCAATTTGTCGGCGGTACATAGGTAAAAATAATCAATCCGTAATAAGCCGATTAGCTTCATTACATACAGTTATCGCGATGATTAGGAGAGATCGATAGGTAGAAGTAAGATTAATGTAACAACCAATAAGATACGAGAATATCCAATAATAACTAATTACACGTCATTTAAAAAATCTGCTTAATGCTTGATTCAACTCCAAAAATGGTTGTTTCTTATTTCAAACACATTTTACTGCTTTTCGCAGATTCGAGTTATGTACAGTAAAAAGTTCTGATTCAAAGCGAAAATGGATGCATGTGCACATTGTCTCTTCATTGCTTTGTATGAGATTAAGCGAAAATGCATTCAATGTTTTGTACGAGTATAATTATATTTTAGACATTTAGCGGATAAATACGTAACAATACATGATTCAAAGTAAATGTTTTTAGTTATGAACTAGTAGTTTTCGTTATGAATCTTTACCCTAGTAGAGAAAAATCAATTAAAAATCCCATCATTCTACACCAACCTAAGTTGTTAGCTTTCACAGTTTTGAAATTATTGGCCCCTAAAAGGCCACCTTCAAAATAAAATTAAAGAGGCACCTTCTTTCCCACCAGTTTTTAACACCGCTTCTACATTTTATGTATTTTATTTGTACATTTTTATAAATGTAAATCAGGATTGATGAAAAGAAATCGAAGGCAACAAGCCCAATAAGGTTCAAAATAAATGTTACAGATGTAGTCAATTATAATTAATAATAATATTCCACCACAATGTGTAATTTTTTTTATAATATACTGTCGATATATTAAAATATATTTAGGTATCTAAATAACACACTAATTATTAAAAAAATTATATAAAGACGAAATTTTAGGAATGAATATTTTGTTTTTAAACTTTTACGGTGGCAAAGGTACATTAATGATCATGAATACCACAGCTTGGGTCTATTAATAAATCTTACGTGGTATTTATAAGTGACTTAAAAAATGAAGAAGCAGCTCTAAGAAAAACTCGTTTCGAACTTTCGCTTAATTATTTATCCGTCGATGAATACAATCAACGCTTACAGTCAATTGATAACTTTTAAAAACATTTACTCAAGTAGGTACCTACTGAAATATTCGAGGACTTATTGATAGTATTATTGAAGATGAATTTATAAGACGTTAGTAAGCCGTTAAATAATATGAAATTTAATAATATTGTAGCAAGTTCGGGATAGGTATTATAAAATATTGTACTTTGAAAATTATATTGACCTGCTTTTACAGCAACATCGACTTGCTTTGATACGAAAACTACCAATTATTCACTTCTACTTAAACTAGGTTACAAAGTTAAAAGCAATCCTTTATTTTTGGTTAAGCGCCTACTTGTTGGATTCCTACCGCACATGTGTACTTGTGCTGAAATCGGCGATAATTTACGTCCACCCGAAGAAAACATTTGACCGCCATCCGCGCAAAGGAAAGTCGCGAAGTGCTAAACGACACCGTGTTGCTCACCACAAATAATACCAAGTGCGGTCACCACCGCGTCAGCAATCGGCAATACAGAACGCCGGCGTCAAAAGAGTCAGAAACCTTAAAGCATCTTTATCAATTTTCGAATTAATGGTGTTACCCCTTTGAGAAAGTGTCCGCCGGAGGATCCGAAGAACTAGCTAGAAAGTCTTTCGATATTGAACTTCCTGTTGAGAGTTCAACCGGTTGGATTGCCTGCTTAATAAATCGTCCACGTGGTATGCAAGCAGACTAGCAGACCCGCTGCACGACCGATGATCAGCCATGACCGTGTATAATATTATAAACCGATAGACTTATATGCATATCGAATGGAACCAATCTAAATAATCGACGAGGCCGATGAAACACTGTATCAACTTGTACGTCAAGAAGCTCGTTTCAGAGATGGTTAACTAATTTAAAGTCAATAGTAAATTACATTACGCAGTATTCAGGTTAATTTTATTTGGAAAAAATGTAAAAATTGTATCGTGTTATGATGCCAATAATGCTTCAGTTTTCTGAATCTTACATGTACCTATACCAAATTCAATTTTAGAACACCGTCGACGGTCATTCAAATTTCATTATCATTATAACGATGTTGGAGATGGGTAACATATTAAATAAACAGTTGGAGACAGTGGCGGCTCTCCCCTTAGGACAATGGGTGTTTGACCCCCCAAAATTATAAGACATAATAATAATATTTTTTTACGGAATAAACGGCTCAACGCATTGAATTCTTTACTTGAAATTTGAAATGAACCGCAAAATAATAGCAGTTAGCGGCGACGACTCGCCGGGTGACGAGCAGTGACATCTATCGTGTCAAATGGAAGCTCCAATTCTCACGATCCCTGGGTCAATTTTTGACTTGCCCCCGCTATAGGATATCTTCTGTCTCTATGCGCGCCATACAATAAACGCGATGGCACTATGTTTTTATCCTGGAGTAAAAATTCCCGCGTATAGGTACCATAGAAACCCTAGCGACGTTTTGGACATGACCGAATGTCGTGGAAGGGAGACAGCATTACGTCTCTTATGCGTTGTTGAAAGAGATGGCGATACAACATAGGTCGGTTTGCATTTTGCACCCATGCCTCGTCCATTGTATTTGCACAGTTCGGGAAAGATTTTGAATAATAATTATTTACGTTGTTATCGGCGAAGTTTCAAATTCAGTTTGGCGGCACATGGAGAAGTAGATCTTTTCAAAGATTATTAATTATTATATTATGATCACTTTTCAACGGACATGGAAAACAGCTTTTAAAACAATGTTCGTTTTTTAGGTTCCTAACCTAAGTGACAGCAGATTCTATAGGTACATTTAATTATCTAGTTACAGGTAAATCATTTGAAAGGGACCTTTGCTTGTGTAGTGGTGTATTAGATAGATACAAAATATCTAACATAATTTAATAATAAATCTCTTTTTGTTAGGTAGCTCAAAAATGCAAAAAAAAAACATCGTCAAATTGAAACGCAAGTCTAAATTTAAATTAAATTGATAAATGTCTTTTCTCACCCAATATCTTTGGGCATTTTAGGGGTAAAAGGGGACTGCGGATGTGTGTTTCAAAGTCAATTTTTGTTTTTAAATTTTTGATATTATCGGTTTCTATTTTTTCTAATCTACCTAATGTGTGCATAACTATATTGAAAAGTGCCCTCTTTAAAATGATGTGCCAGCAAGTACATGAATTATTTAGTGATTTTGCAATTTATAAATAATACCCATGTAATTTGAGTTGCGGATTCATGACCCTACCTATCTTCAAATTGATATATAATTATATGTCGGCATTTTTCATAATATCAAAAAAAGGTAATTTCACAATTTCTTTTCAAATGACCTCCCATACCTGGAGCCCTAGAGCCGCCTCTGGTTGGAGACAAAGTCAAATACATTTCTTAATTAAAATGTTATTCTTAATGAAAACATTTGTTATCAACATAAGTCATCGATCATTACGAGTGAAATATCTTTAAATCTAGTCCATTACTAGAAGGTGTTACGAAAAAATATAAAATAAATTAATAATATATAACAAAACGGAAAAATTTTAAACTAAATTCTATAATTGACGGTTTCGTGATCAAAGTGTAAGGTTTTTGAGGCCGCGGGATCAAATCTCGGCGTGCGCAAATCAATTTTGTTGGACTAATTTGTGTTTCACAATTTATTCATTTAAAATAATAAATAGTATATTTTCGGCACGTTCCACAGTAAAAGATACTCTGAGTAAGACCACCATTCAGAATTGAAACGTTGTTTGAAATGGCTTTAGCCGTGTTTGGTAACCAGTCCAGCCAGGAAGGTACTTCCCCATCCCCTTCCTCTTCGCAGTTTCGCACTATCTTTATCCTCACAACATACCCTAATTGGAGATTCCAAAGTCTTACTGGCTCCGGTCGGTTGGAAGGATTTGGTACTATTTTGCGTTATTCATTCAAAAAGGTATTTTTAACGAACAGAGGTAAAAAAACTATGTATTCAATCACATCACCTATATTGTCCTTATCGGAAATTAAAACACGGCATCAATCTCTGTACTGTTGATTGATCATTTTTGTCAAAGACCTTGAAAGATAGCGTTATGTAATAAATGCTAAAATGAAATTATTTTTAAATTATTGCATAATTCATGGCATCATAATACTCAGTAACGTGCAGTCCATACGGACCAAAAAGCTGTGTACCCTATGAAAATAGAACTAACTAACCATCACGCCGTTTCCCCGCAGGGGTAGGCAGAGAGGACGGACCGCCAAACAACTCGATCTTGGCCCACACTCCTTGCCTGGTTCACATTCATACATCGTCTCATACATGCTCTTCTATTATTCCGACTCTTCACATGGCCCGACTCAAGTACCTATCTGATTCACCTGGTCATGCCATGTCTTCCTACCAACATACCAATCACATTTGCGTCATATATTCTCCTTACACTCCTTTCCTCGTTCATTCGCTCTACATGCCCAAATAGAGAAGAATTTCACAGAGAAGAATTTCACATTTAGAGAAGACATTCAAATAGAGAAGAAGCTAGTATGCACATCTATACAGATAGTTAAAGAAATCAACGGAATTTGATAATATGTTTTCCATTTTCAATTTCATTTGAATCCACAATTGATAACTGAATTTAAAAAAAACTACATACAGCCTTGCCTTCGGCCATAGACCAAAGTAACTTACTGACTGTACCCAATGTTTATATAAAAATACACCTGAAATTCTATATTAAATTCAGTAGTAGGAATTGAGATTATTCGAAGTGTTGTCGAAAATAATCTCGGTATCTACCTGGTTAAATAATACCATTCAGGAACAAAGCGTTCTTGTGATTGGTTTTAGTTATGTTCTGTAACTATAATTGAGTAGCCAGTTACTTTCCAGTGTCCAACCTCTTCTCCAGCTCCCACCTCTAATTTCTGCCTTCAGATTCGCAACATTTCCTAAATGAGGATGCCATGGTTCTACGTGATCCCAGAAGTTGGGACTATCACAATCTTGAAAGAAAAGTATTATGTAGGTAAATAATAGTACCTACATTCGCTTTAGAGTGATGACAGTAAGTCGCCCATCACAATGATAACAATGCCTACAAGGAAGCTCCGTGCCTACTTGTTGCTCTAGGTTTGATGAGCAAGGTGAGTGATAGGGAGAGGGTGGGGGATTAGGGGGGACCACGATAACCTATTTCCACTTCGTAGATGACTCAGCTAGAGATCTTGAAGACAAAAATAGCGCTAAACGATGAACTCTTTATATTTTACCAAAACCGAATTCAATACTCCCATCCTAAAATGCATAATTTTTAAGAGAGGTCTGCTAAGGTAGATAAGAGAATACTCCCACTCTTGCAGATTTTTTTTTTGCATAATCACTTTCGAAATTAAAAAAATCACTGTGTGGACAAAATTTTCGAAGTTATAAATATTCTTTAGTGTTTCACCTTTAAGAGCGTTAACCAGCCAGCGGCCAAAAATCCACATTTCGTCGAAAGATGTTCTTAGGATCGTACAGGGCAGTTCCAATGAGAAAGATTAATTACTCTCCGTACCAGCTTTATAAAATTTTAACTATAAATATCGATTTTATTTCATTCCAAATTTTATTTAATTTATACCTACATCCAAAAATGCTGAAAGGCGTGTTGATAAAACTATTAAAATTATGTACTTTTTGTAATTATTTTTTGATCATAAGTATTTATCATTTTTCAATAATGTCTGAACAAAATAAGATTATAAAAAAATCTGAAATATATTAGTCTGTAAGTGTGCAAATAAATACACAAACGGACCGATTTTCGTCAAGAAACACATGTATGTACATATTGTTTAATGATTTTATTTAAACTAAAATTAAAATTCGGTAACAAACTTTTACCAGATAATGTATTGATTTATTTTACTGCATGATTATATGACTTGAAATGGGTGTTGTATAACACAAAATCTTTTTTTACAACTTAACAAATCTGCCAACTACCTGGTATATATAACCTTAGTATACTAAAAATAAACATTTTTTCTCAAAATTTAAAACATACTAGATAAAAGAACAATCTTTCGAAATCAATTTATAATTTTTTGTTGAAAAGAGTCAATACGTCTAAACACTGATTTACAAATGACATATTTCTGGTTTTCTCTGGTTATACGCGCTTAACATGGTACTTCCAGTAAATAATAGTACCTACATTCTATATTAGAATAAGTTAACAATGATAATCTAAACGAAAATATGAAAGAGAACAAGACACAGAAAAACAGAAAAAGACAATGGTCGCAACTGGGACTCGAACCCAGACCTCTCCGTCTAACCGGGACGAGTTAATGGATATAACCTTCAAAAAAGTTTTAAAAAGAAAGTTTTTCTTATAAAAATTGAGTACCTACATTCGCTTATTTTTCTCATCTTTCTCATTCACTCATTTTTCTTTTCCATCTACTGCACTTCTTTCCGGTTCATAACTATTCCCAAATATGAAATAATATGTATATGCATAAATAAATCATTTCCATGTTTATCAACAAACTAAATAGATTGATTCCGTGCAAATTATTTATTTATAAACAGAAACAAACAGTAGATACATTAGTAACATAGGTGAATTTTTTTTAAAATTAAAAAGTAGGTAAAATTCATGGTGGGAATCTTTTATGTGTTTCATTGTAGTGTCTTATTTATGATATGCATATCAAGTAATAATTACCGGGTCATGTGTGTACTGGGAAGGTGTGTGTGTGCGTGTGAGTAAGTGTATATATGATGTAAAATAAAATATATATTTAATATAAATATTTAATTGTTAATCAGGTAATAATGACTAAAATTAGTCATTATAAGCCTTCAGTTGCATGGACTCAATGTTCCTTCAACCCGTGTACAGGGGATTTGGTGAAATCATGAATAATTGTAAGCATTGATGGAGCCACATATAACGGACTTGAATTATAAATGTATTAGCCGCTTATTCTTATTCCGGATTCAATTCGCAATCTATAAAATATATTAATTACAATTCTGCCGTTATGATGTTTGTAGGACCTATCGAGAAATTTTTAAATCCGTTTATTTTTTTAAGGGGAACGGCTGCGCGGCCTTTTTTAAAAATTAAATTTTTCGTATGAGGCTGATGGTATTATTAAAATAATAACTCTGTGATATTATCTAAGCCTACTTCTAAATGTTTGTTTTTGCTTCATAAACTCTTCCTGTGTTAACCGATTGTCCAACCGAGTGTTTTAATAAATAACATTGCAATTATAATCGTGTTCTAATTTTTAATTTTATTATTTTAATTTTAACTGTAATAATTTTAACTTTTTCGCTATTTTTACACATCAAAAAAGCAGGGTTTGTCTAACGGAAATGTAACAAGCCCAGTATTCAGAGATTTGGACATCGCAATATAACACACCAACCGAATTGAAAGATTATTTGTTTAATCAAAGTAGATACATCAAATATCAAATATCTAGTATTATATCCTACTAATATTATAAAGGCGAAAGTTTGTATGGATGTATGGATGGATGAATGGATGGATGTATGGATGTTTGTTACTCTTTCACGCAATAAATACTGAACGGATTTTGATGAAACTTTACAGTAATATAGCTCACACATTAGAATAGTCTATAGGCTATAACTTAGAGCTCTGGAATTATGAAATTTGTATACAATTATACGTTTATTGTCCAGACGAAAAGCAAAGCGTTGTTACCTAATTGTTTGACATGAGCTGTCATTTTTGTTATTTGTTTAGGTTGCTATGGAGATCCCTTTGATAATCAAGATTTACAGCGCGTGTTTGATTGTTGGGGGGGGGGGGGGGAGTAACGCGTGCGAAGCCGGGGGCCAAAGCTAGTATATAATATTTATGTTTTCAAATTTTAAAATATAGGCTATCAAAGAAGTCGATTTTTCATGATTTTAGAGCCAATTACCGTGAGTTAACGATAATTATTTAAAAAATATTTTTTTTTATCTATGTAAAAAATATTAGAAAAATAAAATTACTAAAAAAAGCATTATGATGGGTTAAAAATTTACTTACAAATCATCGGCTTTGACCAATATAAATTAAAAACACAAATTTGTCGAATATAAATGAAAAAATTAGTTTCAAAAAACGTTGTTTTGCGATGTTTTAAATTTCACACAAT
The DNA here is from genome assembly GCA_917563855.2 of Limnephilus lunatus. Classification (NCBI taxonomy): domain Eukaryota; kingdom Metazoa; phylum Arthropoda; class Insecta; order Trichoptera; family Limnephilidae; genus Limnephilus; species Limnephilus lunatus. Next base: position 36,495,656 of record OU830604.1, read on the forward strand.
ATTGCATTATGTTTTCATATTTGATTAGGTACGAACACTTTTTTTTCTAAATACCATTAAGTAATTCACAAAAAATACTTATATCGTTACTAGAAATATGCTACATCTTTAGATTAAAATAATAATTGTTCAGTTTGGTTGAGAATTTTTGCCCCAAATCCAAAATGAAATTTTGTATGGCAAATGCCGCCCAGCCATTCCTCTTAGTATATTGAGCAGCAACAAACTTTGTGCAAGTTTTTCTAATAATAATACAAAACTGTAGCAAACTGAATCGCATCAATAGTATTAAAAATATTAACGAGGATTTAATTTTGAGATAAATTAATTTAAAATTAAAGACGGTCTGTTTTAAAAAAAATTAACAATTTCAAAAATATTTTAAGTTAATTTTGACGTTCTGTGAAAGTTCTATTCAAGTTCTGATGTTATATCATTATAAGCCATTGGGTTTCATAAAATTAAAATAATAAAATAACTTGAATAGATCTTTCTCAGAACGTGAAAATTAACTTCAAATATTTTATGAATTGTTCAAATTTTTTGAAACAACCCATCCTAAGTTTTTTCCTTGTAAATGCTGTTTTAAAACTTGTCTTTATTTTCTATAAATAAAAAAAACCTGATTATGACGTCGGTAATGTAATTTATTCTCCATTTTAATGGGAACAACTTACCTGAATACTGGCATAAAGTAGTGCTTGTATCAAATGTGATTCTTTAGTTTTCCTATTTACGTCATAGCATTATATCTTTCTTACATTATAAAAACACAAGTTTTCGGATGATATGAGTAAACCAATGCTGATGTGGTTACGTACCAGAAGTATGTATAACATATTTCGCCTCATAAAAGTTTCAGGAGCCAGTAAGGGCGCATCCTACGCCATGCCGATCAGCACATAGCCAATAAATAAAATTGCTACTTTTTAAGCTTTTATTTGGCAGGAATTTGAAAGAGTCTACTTATCCGAAATCTACTACCAGAACGTGCTTTCTGAGTTCACTTTCGTATGCTCGTTCATTTTAATAACATCCAAAATGATAACTTAAAAAAGTAAAGCGCTTAAAACAATTTTTTTTTACTATAAAATATCTATTTTCAACATTTGACCTAGTTGCGTCATATCATAGCCCATTTCAGAGACACGCGTTTGGGTGCCATGATAAATATCATGATATACATGACATTCTATTTGCCAAGTTTCAGCTCCATCAGATGTCGGGAAGTGGGGTAATATTCACTTCCAAAATTTGCTTTCATTCATTTAAGAAAACAGTATGGAATATCAAACTGCAAGGATTAAGGCGATCCACTAGTACAGGAAAAAATCGAAATCGGAATTCACGCCCTTTTATGGGAGGAGTTTAAAAATACTTGAGAAAAAGCTTTTGGAAAGGTTGGAAAAGATATTTGAGAATTTTATTTTACATGTTAATTTCGTAAAGGCTTGTAAAAAACATTAATTCCTTTTTTATGCATTGTTTATTGTAATAAAACGGAATTTTTAAATTGATTTCACGAAAACAAGCAGCGCGGACCATAACACGTTGTTTCTCCGCTCCGTTCGGAGGAGTAATGACGGATGAATGGGGCGGCAGCCAGTCGTTCTTCGGTGGACGGTATAAGGTTCACTTTGATATAACAAATTCGTCGACTGCCGTATTGTCGCTGTGATGTCAAAAATACCAACGTGAAAATGCATATTATATTTTATTTTGTGTGGTTCGGGCGTAAATATCATTTTTTTCGCGATAATTATATAAGAAACTGAATTTGCCACATTATGCAATAAAACCATATCCGAAAAAGTGTTTATAAATAGGAGAGTTTTCAGTTGAAAATGTTTTTTATAGACCTAATACTTTATTTTTTTCTAAGCTTATTAAAAGACTTATTAAAAAAATGACCGATATTTTTAAGGACCAAGGTATGTTGTGCACGCAGTATTTAATTGAAGCATTTATAATACTTCAAAGCAGTCAAATTTTCAAAAAAAAAAAACATACGATTTTGTATGATTTTGCATTATTTAGTATGGCTTCATCTTAAAGATAAACAATCTTTCTGTCATTTTCTTTAGTTTTTAAACGTTGTGATTTTAATCAATATATATTATAAAAGAAAGTCCATAAAAAACGTGCGGCTCGCAAAAACTCAGAAACGAGTCCCGACACAATCAAGGCAGTTATGTGGTGTGGTGGATCACTATCCCCCCTATGGAATAAGGATATCCGTTTTTACCTCAACGGCGTGCTTATGAAGATATAAGGGCTCGAAGTTTGGCCCTCCTGAAATTTCTAGAACAGTCTTCCGGAAAGTTCTAGAAGGTTCCATAGAGCTCTAGAAAGTTCTGAATGCAGTGGCGGAGAATGTCGTGGAATTTTCGGGAATAGGGAATCGGGAACATCATTTTGGAACATTCCAGAATTTTCTCGAAAGTTGTCCTGAGCGAAGCCGGGTAACCCAGCTAGTGTTGATATAAAAATAAAATTGGTTTAAGAACCTGGAATTTTTCGTTGGAGTAAGCTTTATGTACTTAATTATTTTCCTGTCATTTTGTAAAATCTAAAAGACGCAGAAACAACAATTTAATGAGAACAAAACTCTGCCTATTTTCCCTGATTTATTTTTACCTGTTATTTGTTTTTTAAATCCTCCATCCCTAGGGGGATGGGGATCGAATTCAATTTTTCACTAATAATATCGACGTCACCTTCTCCCCTAGCCAGAGTTAAAATTTCTGTAACAACCATCAAGTAAATTTAAAATTTGTCTACTGCGAGATTATTATTTCTCCGAAGATACGTCTTAAATAATTTTGTTGATAATATCTACATACACAGATACTGTCAGACTTTCAGCAAACATTGGAAAATTTGTCAGAAAACTGAGTACGTTGAGGGTGAGGACTGGCGTCATGAAATTAAAATACTTTAGATATCACTTCTTCCGTAATTGCAAGTTCTCTGCGTCATTTTAATTAAATAAAAATAACAAACTTTGCTTACTTAATAAAAATTATAAACATGTTTCAAAACCAATGGTTTCTTCATCAGCATAAAAAGCATTCTTTAAAAAGGAATATTATATACCTGCCTAGATTATATCTATAATATACACTTAACCTAGCTATATTATATTATATTTTAGATATATTATACCGATGAAGAAACCATTGGTTTTGAATCATGTTGATATTTTTTTATTAAATAGTACATAGTGCTTTAAACATACCCTCTTACTAGTAAACTTGATTAATTAAATTGAAAATTTACACTATTGTTGAACAACCATTTACTCTACTTTAATGCTTGTTTATTAGTTTTTTATAATTTAAAACACGTTTAATAGGAAGGTTGTGAGTTATTTGTATTTAGTTTATCTATATATTAGGGGTATTGTTTGACAATAATCTATGTCAACAAATGCTATAAAAGTAGACAAGAAGCAATTTTTTTGTCACAAAAAATTGTGTGCAGTTCACATGCGGTAGAAGTGAAACCTTCAGTAAACCAAATTAGACAAGAGTGAGGATGCTACGAAGCACCGCACAAAGAGGAGACCGATTATTCTACCTAATTCTCTCGCAGGCTAAATCCTATAGATGTATGTGTTTGTCTCTTTTTAGTTTCAACGGTCCTAAAGAAGTTTTTAATTAGAAAAAAATATAGGTTACAACAAAAAATATGAAATGAATTATAAGTCACAAATAACACGCTTAGGACGTATGGCTAAAAGTTGGCTTTATTTCCGTGTGACATAAAATCGGTCAATTACGAGGTTATGCGCTTGAGGAGGCTCGACGGACCCGAAGTCGCGTTTAAAAACATTTTTAGAAGCCAGGGGCCAGGGGCTAATTAGGTAAACCAGGCTACCGATAGGCGCGGGACAGCGGCGGGTTCGGATAACCTGTTTTGAAGACCCCTGGCATCAGATTAGTGACTAATCTACATAGGTAATCTAAGTAGATAACTTTAAAAATAAATATATTTTTGAAGTGAAACTTCCATAGCCCCGCTGTGATTTGGATGTTGATGAAACGGATATGACGATTACTGCACCTGCGACGTATCAACTGCGCTCATTGACCGCTTTGATTGTGAAGTCACTTTTAAAGGTTCCTATTGGTTGAGATATGAAACGGAAATTACGATAGGTCTGCGCTCATTGGTCGCTTTGATTATGACCTCTCTTTTCAAGTATTGGTCGAGATTGTTTTGGTAAAGTTTCGCTTCTGTCGCGTGTAAACTTGCACTGTACACATTCCTGTATTTTGTTGAGTGTAGGTACCTAGAATGTGTTGAATGTTTAAAATCACAATGGACAGAAATCAATGGATATACATTTGACGGCCTCCGTAGGTGAGTGGTTACGATACTTGGTTACCAATCCGGAGTTTTCAGGTGCAAATCCCGGCACACACAAGTAAATTTTATTTGATGAATTTGCATTATTCACAATTTATACATGAATATGGATGTAGAGTATATTTGCGGTACGTTCCAGAACTGATGCCTTCAGTATCACCCTCGTGAAAGACCACAATTCCATTAGCCATATTTGGTGACCAGAAAGGCACTTCCCACCTTCGCCTTTTCCGTCTCTTTCTCTTCAGACTCACAACATAGGTACCCCATTTGGGGATGCTGGCTTCAGACGGTTGGGAGCATAAAAAAATGTAATAGTATACTTCATATATTATTTCGTTTTTGCATTTCGCGAATTAGTCAAAGGAATAGGGTCGAAAGCTATTACGAACTAACCAGCTATGCAGTTCGGCCACACAACTGCAGATTGTATTAATTATTACAAAAACTCTTACAAAAATGTCACAATTTGAAAATGAAAAATGTCATTTTCAAATTGTGACATTTTTGTAAAATTTTTTGTAATGATTAAAAAAACTTTTCATATATATTGTCATGTGGTTGTAATAATCCAGAAATCTTCCTGAGGGTGGAAAAAAGGTATTTTGAAAGTTTGAAACATTTCCTATGCTTAATATAGCAACGCATAGCGGACATACATACAAACATTTTTAGATTTTTATATATATATATAGATTAAAAATCTCTTTCTGATTGGCATCAATTAAAAACATGAAGTGTAAGCAAGTTCATGGAGCATAAATCAGCATACTATTTTCGTGGCAACAGATACAAGCTTTTTTTTCTTGTCACGGTTGAGCCGGAGGCTGTTATTGAATTGGTTTCAGACACCACGACATCGTTTCAAAAAGTAGGGCATCGAGTATGCAAGCGGTGGAAGAGAAAAAGTATTCACGGTTCAAGATCGCCCTGGGACAAGCAAACCTGTATTATTTTGCAAGCAAATTAATAGGCTTGCAATGCTAACACATGGATTACTTACCGTAGATACTGGCGCGGCGTATGGGAATATATGCAAAATCTAAATGTGGATGCAAACATAGCTAAAAAAAATTCAAATAAATTAGTGCAACAATGGTTGATTGGTTGAAAGATCCTGGAGAATTCGAAAGAGAAACTAATTTTGAATACGGAGACTAATTAATAACTTACAAGATTCTTGTAAACGAATGGTAATGGATTATTGTGCAAAAAATATTGCTCGAAAGACGGAAAACACTCTAGTCATTTTGTGCTGGTCAAGAGAGGGCGAACGGTGGTGAAACTTGGGATGTGATGAATGTATTATTGCTTGTAGAAAGCATAGGTGAAATTAAATGTATTACAAGGATTGTGATGTCAGGGATATTTCAAAATACTTGTACATCCATTAGTTTTAATGACGTGTCATATCGCTCACCCGGTTCATAATTAAATATATTAAATTGTATGTAAACTTTTGTAAAACGGATGCTCCACATAGGTTCTGTGGAGGCAGTATGTAATAAGTACAGATGTAGATGTAGGTACGTGTGTTTCCGCACGCAAACGTCATTTTAGTATTGCGCATGCGGGTAGTGAGGAAGTAAGCCAATTTCGCCCTAAAATAAAGTTAGTAATTTAAAATTCAAACTGTCACGGTAGTAACGGCATACGAGAGAATTGCAAATCACATCGTTCTGGCTTCACCTCGCTTGCCTCAACGTCACTCCCCTTTTAGCTCTGGAAAATTCCTCCCTCTCACATTCGCAAAAGTTTCCGTTTTAATGCTCCATTCAAGATACATACAACCGTATCGCCGAAGTGCTAAGCAGAGGAAACCGAACGAAGGCCACCGCAGTCTTGCCTTATCTTGCCGGATCTTACCTGGAATTGTTATGTCTGCCTTCTCCTGGGAGAACAACCAAACTATAAGTACACAATTTCATTGAAAATTCTATTTTCGAAGACAGAAAATCAAATTTCCAATCTGGCCACCTTAAAAGCCCTGCGCAAGTGCATTCCATAAACCGCGTAGTTGGAAAGCAATAAAACAGTACGGAGAGGAATAAAGAAAGCGACATTTAATCAATGGACTGAGTTTAAAGTTTTTACTTAATTTCAAGATTATACAATTAAAACCTTCTTTATATTTTAATATATTATAAATTAAAGTCCTCCGCCGCGTCTGTCTGTCTGTCTGTTCGCGATAAACTCAAAAACTAGTGAACGGATTTTCATACGGTTTTCATGGATGTAGTGATTCATGAGGAAGGTTTAGGTATATAATTGTCAAGGTTTTGTGTAAATTAAAATATATGTCTGTATATGGTGGACGGGCAGGCTGGCAAGCGGGCGGTGTGGATTTGATTTGTATACAAATTAACATATAGCGGTGTGAGTTTATTTATCGAGGTTATAAAGGTTGGGTAACCATCCAGTGGATGGCGTTCTGTTTCGTCAGCAACCATATAATATTAGAACATTTAAAGTGTATAAAATTAAAAGCCATTAATACATATAAAATTCAAAACGTGCATTGATTAATCGCTGATGGAATTTTTGAAAACATTTTAATTAATATTGAACTTGGTGTCCGTCATATTAATTTGGCGGAATATGAACTACGTAGATAGGTAACTATCTAATACTTGCTACTCTGCTGTGTCTGCGGTCCGTAAAGGTTAATGACTCATGCTCTAAACTCTAAAGCCTCGATTACATTGAGCGAGTTTACAAGCTACTAGTTGGCGAATTTACTATCTGCTAGTAAACTCCTTCAGTGTAAAATCTGCTAGTTAGCTAGTAATATGATTACACTGAGCGAGTTCACTAGCAGATAGTGAATTTGCCGGCTCGTAGCTTGTAAACTCGCTCAATGTAAACGAGACTTTACTGACTTTAAATTGAGACTAGATAAGTAATTTAATCAAAGATTAACGTCGAATTACGACCTAAGTTTTATTCAAATTGTCACATGTTAAATCCAAGTTGTCGTTGTCATAATAATTGTATTAATATGTTTTTATGAACTTCTGTAATTCAGGTATAGTAACTTGTATTTTTAATTTTGTAAAACTATAATAATAGTTTATTTAGTTTTAAAGTTTTTTTTTAAATAGCGGTCTGGTTTTTCATACCTAATGTTGCGTTTTTATTTGAACACGATTATTCTTCAATCGCTTTTCATTTTTGTGTATGTGGGTGCTGAATATAACGTTAATTCATTTTGTACGTCAGTAAGGTAAAACATCCTCCCACAAACAATCTGAAATGCATAATAATGATATACAAGTAAAACGTATTTGTGGCTTACCTAAATATTAAATCACTTTCAGTAACCTTAACAAAATCCCCCTAGATTTGTTTTTACATTCAATTTTTTGTATGTAAACCTATTCTCTCAACTATGTTCTTTATCGGTAAAGTGGTCTCTACCCATACAGGTGTCTCGAATTGCAATTTCTCGCTAGTAAAAAAAACAAACAATACTGATCAGCCTTGACGAATTCACACAATAATTGGCGTTTCAATAGGAAAAGTTATTTTAAAAGAACGTTATATGATTGCAAAGTAAGTAACGCATTAGTCCATTATGCCCTGGTACATATTTAAAAAAAAAATGAAATCGCTCAATCCTGACTTAAAACCTTTAAGTGGTTTTATGTCCCAAATACTAAACAATGCACAAGTAAAAACATATCAGGCTTAGTTTTAAAAATATTCCCGTCGAAGCCTACAAAAATTACGAATTAAATTATGCTTTTACGTCTTATTATAGGCTAATCAAATAATATAACTGTCATTATCGTTAATTGGTTCAGAGGAGTTCTAAGCCAAGCCAAACCAATGCCAACAAGGTTTTAATATACACTAGCTGGGTTACCCTGTTTTGCTCAGGACAACATTCGAGTGTTCAGGAATGTTCCACAATGATGTTCCCGATTCCCTTTTCCCGAACACTCCTTCCAGAACTTTCTAGAGCTTTATGGAACCTTCTAGAACTTTTCGGAAGACTGTTCTAGAAATTTCAAGAGGGCGAAAGTTCCAGCCCTTATATCTTCAAAAGGACGACCTTTGTGGGCATACATTAATTATGTGAGCAGTTTTTCTTCCAATCTAGACCCACGTAACTAATGTATGCCCCCATTTTGGTGAAAACGGGAACCGTTATCCTGGAGAGCGAATAGAAATCTACCACACCATATAACTCCCTTGATCGTACCGGACACGTTTCTGAGTTTTTGCGAGCCGCACGTTTTTTTGGACTTTCTTTTATAAAATATATTGATTTCAGTCAAAGTATTACTAATAAAATATTCAATAAATGCAGCGATTGATGTGAGAACCAATAGCCCCGGGACACGCGTGAGTTTTCTCTATTATCTGTGAATCTATGAGCGTCTAATGTGAATATACCTCCCGTCCGGATTGAGAATGCACATTCGTCGATTTAACAAAGTGAATTTAATTTCTGGATGTTTGGCTGGAAGATAAGAATAATATTCGCACCTTAGAACAGGAAGAGGGCCATATTACTTACTAACGAAGGAGGAAATATTCAAAAATATTCAACACGACCCCGAGTCATGCTGGTGAAGACGTGAAGATAACGGCATCCGTAGGTACTGTTCCATATTACTTGACATTGTTCGGGCGTGAGGCACCATACAAAAAAAAACTTCAATCGATCTTTCGTTTTACTGTACCGAACTTATGGTATTTGCATTTTAAGGAACGATAACATGTTTTACATATTTGGCAGTCATTAGGTTTTGCTGACTGTACAAATAACCATTTCATAAAATTTGTAGGAACAGATGTTTTCGATGTTTAAGTTTACTTAGGGATTGTTAGTCAAAATTATTTAAAATAACTTGCAAAATTATTAGCAAAAATTTGTGACATTTTATTATAAAATTTTAGGAATCTGCTCGGTTTTTATCTATGAAAACGCTGGAACGTTGAAATGAGTTTACTTGCAATCAAATCACACTGATAAAAATATATCTATTGATGCAAAGATATAAATATGTAAGCAGTAACCACGTTACTGTCTCTAAAATACAGTTACTACTCGCGTAAAAGAGGTCATTGTTATTCGGCTAAACAAAACAGCAAAAAATGGCAAATCAAAACACGCCGAGAAATCGCAATCGAAAACGAGGAAAAATGTGTTTATTATCAGAGAAACTCGCTTTCTTTTTGAGGAATCTATATTGGGTGCTTTTTGCGTAGGTATTTTTTTTCCATAGAAAGCTATTTTCATTCGTTCCTTGCAACTGGTTCGGCTTCTTCACTCGTCGCAACCGTCACCACCTCCGCTACCGCAACAAATCTGCATACCTAAGTACATTCTCTTGTTACTCTCGATGTTCTTCTCGAACAAATTATTTATGCACCCATGAATTTTGATCTGTACTATTCCAAATATCTTTCTAAATATCGCAATGTTAGAAATAATATGTGTACATACTGTACAGGGGTCATTATAGCAATATGAATTCCTTGCGGTCGTCATATCATCATTACTAACATATATCTATGCACGAAATTACAAAATCAACGCAAATGGTCGCCTTATTAGAAAACAGTCGGAATTATTTATAGAAACACCTCATATTTATTCAAGACTCCACAGTTGGGAAAATAATGAGTTTCAACAACTTCGCTTCAAGAAAATAAACACATCTCCGTGCACAAAAAATAAATTGGTTGGTACAGGTTACTCGCATTATTATTGAAATAATAACATGGAAAGTTAATGATAGATGATGAAAGTTAAATAAGGATTTTGCCTATTTAGGTAGGGATTTCAATTAATAACGGTTCGCATCAAAATGTACATAATTCAACGCGATTCAGCTTTATAGGTTTGCTATTTGAACTATTTTAATAATCAGCAACTTTCAGACGAATGCGTTGCTTTAATTAGTCACTAAGCTGATGTTAGTTCTTGCATGTTTGGTTAAAGCACCGGTTGAATAGGATGAGATTTAGAGTTATTTGTTGGAGAAGCAAATAGCATGTCCGAGCAGGGCTCTGTGGCGCTCTATCACCTCTGTCTTCTCAATTGACAAACAGGATGTATCAAAATGAATTGTTGCAAGTGCCAATCTAGATATTTGCCAAATCTTCTGAATATGGTAAATAAATTGTCGAATGGTTAGTTACAAATCATCTAATTTCTTGCACCTATTCAAGTCATTCATACCTGTGGAGTTTATTGACATTATTATTTGACATTATACTACACCACATATCCTTTAAAAAAGTATATTTAATAACTTGGCTTCGAAAATAATAATATTTTTCAGGTAGGTTGTTAAAAATCTAATTGTAAAAGTAAAAATATAAATAAAAAAAAATTTAAAGAACTTTAGAAAAGTATCATTAAAAACTTGCTTTTTAATGTTTTTTTATAATATTAGATATATGTATGTATTCGATTAATTAATTTACCTTATATCCTAACAAACGTTAAATTATCTCTTTTAAAATGTAAATGCTTTGCACTCACTGGTCTGCCTACGTCTTAAGTATTTTCTGAATTAATCATCATTAATGTGAATTCTAAATGGTAATAAGAGGAAAAAATCACAAACTTTCAGGGTCAAATAATTTTTTTTTGTAAATTATTTTAGTTTTCGTGATTATTTCATGTTATCCTAAAAGTACCTATTTAGCTACTACAATTAGATATTAAAAACCGGTTTATCACCGCCAAAACACATCGAGCACCTATATAAAGATTACCTGTATTCAGTAACTTACATATGTATTTTTAATTAATTATTTATTTATTTTTGAGCGGTCAGTGGCTGAGTTGGCATCGCGTTTGCTTCCCACCCAGATATCGTGAATTCAAATCCTCGACTTGCTATGTTCCCATCACGACACAAGCAACGTTTTCCGCTTACAGTGATGGTAGTAAGAGATTTTCAAATACGGTCGGGTTATTCGTAACCCGGGAATGTTTGTCTTTCTTTTAAAAAAAATAAAATATATATATATGTATATATATTATATTGAATATAACTTATTGGACAGATTACTAGTACGTACCTATAATTTGGCTGATAATTGTCGTATCATTATTTTGGACCTTATGATCCAATGAATTGAACAAAATAATCATATTTAGGTACTTGTTATAATTGACGATATCTTTTTTTACATTTACCTTCTGTTAAGATAAGATAATAAACTAACTATAAATCGCATTGCGACTGATACCAATACCCGCTCAAACAAGGTGAAATATAAATAAAAAAGAAGAATAAAAAAGAGAAAAAAAAACACAATTTTGTTGAGGTGAATAGGACAATCTGAATAAAGATCCGTTAACTTCTCGATTTAAATTATCGCATCTTTGCTAATAAAGTAATAAAATATGTTTTTTTTAGTACTTGTATAGTGAGCTTACGGTATCAGAATAAATACCACGTACGACGTGGAATCTGAAAGATTGACTCACAACTTTTACGAAATTTTGGAATGTCACGTTTTCGAAACTAATATTTAGAACTTGTGCAAAAACAAGTAGTTACGTCGATGGATCTGCATGAGTTTAAATCTGAAAGAAATGATTTTTGTCAGGATTGTGATTTATTTTCCATTCCCGGAGCCGGCAGATATCGTGGCCGGCGAGATACAAGAGAAGGTTTCACAACCAAACGGGATCAGCCAAATGAACGATCAGCCACTTCGTGTGATACCAGCGAGCTGTTTACAATGCGGCAGAGGCTCATTGCTCAATACAACATACACTTTTATTTTATTTATTGAAGCCATATCTTTGTCGTTACCGGGTGATAACGAATATTGAATCTGTCACTGAAAATTATCAGTGGGACTTTCAGTTATCGAAACTCGAAACACATAAAAATAAAATACATGGAATTATTTAATGACACATGTTTATATCGTGAGAAGATGGTGAAAAGAAAGTTTGTCCTACCTTGAGTCGAACTTGGTTCCGTCCACCAGGGTTCCGACGTAGTGCATCGTCAGCATATCGCCCTGCTTGGATTTGACCACGCAACCTTCCGGGACGTTTACCACGTCCACCTTCAGCCCGTCGCTGGTCTTCTTGGTGGAGGCGTCGCTGTCACCGCTTACCACGCAAGCAAACAGCGCGAGGGCCAGGAACACGTGAGAAGCGAATCCCGTCATCGTAACTGGACTTTTAAAAGTTTTTAAATTGGAATAACGAAGAGCAACCGCTTTGCCTACCAACTCATCAACGCGACACCGAAAACTGACTGCAACCCGCTTCAAGTTTTCCATTAATGTAGTCCAACATCTGAACAGAATACCCTTCCACTTAAACTCCACAAATTCATACCGTCACCCTTCCTCTATCAAACCCACAAACGCGCGGAAAAGAGACCACAGTACAAAACGTGTATTCATTTTGTAACGGTAATAGCCTCACGTAGTTGAATGTGCCACGCTCTTCGTTGGTTGAACAAGATAGAGACGGTATAGGATATGCACGGGAGGGGAAGAGACGGATGTCATTGTCCATTTGAACTGCTGGAAACTACGGCAAACACGTCAGTTCTTATTTTTTCTTATCCACGTTTTTGATAAGCAAATTCGATAACATTATGTTTAACAATCATCATGGAGTCCGTATTATTATTCTATTAGCTTCATTAGGTACGATCCGTGGTTATCAATAATTTTAAATAATTGGGTGCAATAAAACTTTTCAAATTATGTACACCTACATGAAATTCGAATGAAAATAATTTACAGATTTTTTTATTTCAAATAATTTCAAAAAGTACTTCCTTGAAAAATAAAATTACTTAAACTTAAAAAAATCTAACCATTCAATCAAAATTTGATGTCTGACGACTTTTTCATAAATCCAATAGGATTCTATATTTATTCCTTTAAGATTCCACCAAGAAGAAAATGCCCTTTCAGAAAAATATGTAGGGGATTAATCGAAGAGTTTCCAAAATTGAATTCAGTAAAGGTATTTTTATTAAGAGCAAGAACCTTATAAGAAGCAAGCATTTCGTAGTGCAAAAGTATTTATGCACATTTTCCACCTACATTTTATTATGGATAAAATGCATGACCCACTGAATAAATAATATATTTTATTAGACATCCGTGTTTTAAGTTTACTGCAACGTGCAACATGTTTACCTATAAGTAAAAAATATATATTATAATGCGTGTGAAGCTGCATACCTATTTCTAATATATTAATCAAAAAGTTGTTTTTTCGGATTCCATGCAAACTCAGAATAAAGTCAACTCAACAAATCTTTGAAAAGTCATTAAAAGCTATGAAAAAAATAATTTTAAAATATCCGTTAACCCTAACCTAACGTAACCTATTTAACCAATTTTTAATCTTTTTTTATCGTCACTCTTTATGACCTTTCTGAGTTGGTTTCAATGATTTGAGTGTACCTAGTTCCACGACTTCGAAAAGATATTCAAATTTCCCCCTGAAATAGAGGACCAATGAGGTGCTTACTTCGCGGACACAAGTCGCGCTGTGATTGGTTGGAAGGGACACGAAGCAGTTAGGCAAAACTGGTTATCTTCGAGGCGACCAAATTCGTGCGTCGAAACTAAAAATAGAAAATCAACTTCATGCGATGGATACATTTGAAAATTTTTGCTTTTTCCCTTTTTAAAAACAGCCAAATTTGTTTGCAAGATGTACATACAATAAATGAACACACCCAATAACCGAATGTGTACGTAAATTGTTATTTATACAGATTGCGTTCGAATCACTTTTTTGTGAATGTTTATCATTTTAATTTTTAAAAGAAAAACATTCTTTTTATACTTTTTTGAAGGTTATACCCATCAGTGAAATATATCATATTAGAATAAGTTAACAATAATAATCTAAACGAAAATATGAAAGAGAACAAGACACAGAAAAACAGAAAGACAATGGTCGCAACTGGGACTCGAACCCAGACCTCTCCGTCTAACCGGGACGAGTGCGTTAACCAATTTCGCTATTGCCACCTTCTGTCAAAACTCATAACCGTCAATCTCATATTTTCAAATTTTAGAATTACATTATTATCAACAAATTATTTTTCTCCATATTACGGGCAACTACCCTTTTTATTGGAAACAATCATTCTAAGAATTGGTTTGTGACCTGGATAGCATCTCGGATAGATATATTCGAATTTATTTATATGGAACAATTGACTTTTATGAAAGTCTAAATGAATATTCAATTTTTATAAGAAAAACTTTCTTTTTATACTTTTTTGAAGGTTATTCCCATCAGTGAAATATATCATATTAGAATAAGTTAACAATAATAAGAAGAAGGTGGCAATAGCGAAATTGGTTAACGCACTCGTCCCTGTTAGACGGAGAGGTCTGGGTTCGAGTCCCAGTTGCGACCATTGTCTTTTTCTGTTTTTCTGTGCCTTGTTCTCTTTCATATTTTCGTTTAGATTATTATTGTTAACTTATTCTAATATAGTTTATCATTTTTATTATTCTATTTTCATGCACTTGCTTCGAAATTCTTCCCCGCTCTAAAAATGAAAAGTTCAATAAATTTATATGAAAATTACAACATTTTATATAAATGAGCAATTTACATTTACCACAACCATTTTGTTCAATGATGACAAGGTAATTGTTTTATTTAGGTGTTATATTAATAAAAATGATTAAGATTTTTTAGGTCAATAGTACCTAACTATAAGATTTCTTAGCTTTTTGAGAAATTAGGCATGTTGCTTTTCGTTCTTATTCATAAGCCAACGTTAAGGAAAAACTTGCAATATCTATCGTCAGGATATATATGTGTAGGGTGTGGAGAAAAATAACCTGTAGTAACGCCTTTTTCGTTATTTGTTTTTGGATTTTATGCCATGTTGCGCTACTTCCTTCTTTAGCCAACGTTTCGAACAGCGTTGCAGTGTCCATGTAAACAAATAAAGAAAATGCTTTTGGCCGTGAAAATCTAAAAACGTATCTAGTAACGGCGTGTTGAGGTATCCGTGGTCGAAGGTCATTGGTTGAAATCGATTAAATTGTGCCATTTCATAATTTAATAATTTAAAAATAATAGTTATAAGGTATATTTGCTAGAAGTTCCAGAGTGGAATATACTCTCTGTATCGCACTGGTGTAAGGCCACCATTCAGAATTGAAACGTTGTTTTATGACCAGATTTGAATAGCTTCGTTCTTTCCACCTTCCTCTTCCTATCTTCTTCCCTTCCCCATCAGCTTTAGCCTGACAACAATTGGTCAAATTCATCTTTAGGGATACTGTGTGGAGAGTCTTTTGAGGAAAGGAAGGAGAAGTTTTGAGAAGGAAAAAGGTATGAGGGGTGGGTATGAACCTGAGAGTCAGTCTCTTCAAGATTGACGGACGTATGAATTCATGCCTCCCTCTGCGGTGCGAGGCGATGTTCCGAGAGGGTCCTGCTGGAGAGATCAAAACTTCTCCCTCAACCTCGTCGTCTCTCAACGTCTCTCTTGCTCAGTCCTGCCATGCAGTTGGTGGGTAGACACCTCCGCCGTCAATACCCGGACAAACCTCCCCTCTGAAACCGGGCACCCCCACTAAGTCACCAACCGTAGCGAATCACTTGGTGTGACCTGTGGCAGAGGTGTCGGTTAACCAATTAATGGTTCCCGGAGGGGGCGGTACCCATACTCGCCTACCAAATTAAATTAATTAACTATGTATCTAACCGTAAGTTGCGTGGGTAGAGACAGAGAGGATAGACCGCCACTCCGTCTTTGCACACACACACCTTGCTTGTGTAAGCGACCCTTACTTGATCTTATCCATTTCTTTTACACAAGCCTTGCATTCTTTCCGGATCTCCATATTATACTGTCATTCGTGGTTTTACACTTCGGTTTTTCCTCACTTTAGGGGAATCTCAGTGACGTTAATTTACATTTTATTCAATTTTAAATATATGACCAAAAATAATTGGCAATCCATATAAAAAATCACGTGCATACATAACTAAACAAAAATTTTAACGTAAAAGCAATACCAATGCAATGGAGAACCTCTCTGAAAATTAGATAAATATATAGTTATAAATTATAGTGATTCTTAATATTACTATCACTGTAACCTTTATGATAATTTTATTAGAACTAGGTACTCATTTGCACATTAAATTTACATGATTAAACTACAGAAACTAGTGGTGGAAGCGGGAGTGGTGAATCTGCGTCACACAGAGAAGGGAAATATTAGTTTTACCTTTTTCCTTCGGCAACAAATTGTCGAGTATATGCTTAACGCATTTTTAAACACATTAAACAGCTAATATTAACCTTAAGTAAAACTTCTTTACGCACGCTCGACACTTGGGGGTAAACTGGTGAATGCGTTACGAAAATTGATGATAGTTACGAAATCGGTGATTGTTACGAAAAATGACATGCGAACGGTAATCGATGCGAACGGTGATCGATTGCTAGGCGGGTCGGGCCTTTACGCACGCTTGTTATTCGTGTTATTGTTATATTGTTTAATGGACTATTGGTCCGTAAATAAACAAATAAATAAATTATATACAGCGGGTACCCGGCATGCGTTGCAAGGCCACTTTCACCTCGGGGTCAACTAAACTGTAATGGTTCCATCCCAAGTCCCGGGAAACTACATTATAATGCAAGCGCCTGCAATATATAACATTATATACAGCGGGTAACCGGCATGCGTTGCGAGCTGACTGTAACATCGGGGTCAACCTCGGGATACCCGGCATAAATTAGTGAAGTTTTACTTCAGTCGTGTGGTCTAAAGTCTAAAGCACACTCGTTTTTTTTTCAAATTTGATTGATTTACTCGACTCTCTCTCTCGAAAAGAGGAATTAACGAACAAACATAAAAAATTACAAGTGTGTAGTTCATACGCGGAAGTGGTGAAACCTTCAGAAAATTAAAGTAGACAAGAATGGGGTGGCTACGAAGCACCGCACTAAGAAGAGGCCGTTTATTCTATCTCATTATTTCGCTATTCTCAATCCTGTAGATGTATGTGTTTATCACTTTTTCGTTTCATCTAGTTTCAAATCATAACTGTGCAAAAGAAGTTTTCATTTTAACAAAACTGAGATAGTTACAGTACCTATAGACAATGTGACCAGAAGTCTCGTTTTCACCGGTACAGTCCCGTTTTCAGGCAGTATGTCCCGGTGTCCCCGAAAAAGCTTCGGGACACCAAAATGTCCCAATTTCGAAAAGAAAGAAAATTGCAGTAGATTTAAAAAAAATATAAAATAAATAAAATATTTTGTAGATACTATGAAAAAATATTTTACAGCTCATGCGTTTTTTGCGCCTCCACAAACATACCGATAATTTTCAAATTCATAGATATATAAGATATTTTATTTAATTTATTAAGGGGCTAGAACTCCAATAATCAAAGTGCTTGGTACTCGTAGCTGTAAGACGAGTTATGATCTAGGCTCCTATATAGTAAAGTAAATTCACTCGTAAAATCCGTGCTAGTTTTACCCTAAAACATTTTTACTGTAACATGTTGCCTTATTTCGTTTATTAGTAAAAAAAAAAGTGTGCTTTAGACCACACGACTGAAGTAAAACTTCACAAACTTATGCCGTCCATTAACAATATAACAATAACAGGAATAAAAATATCTACATCCCCTCAACATCCCCATCAACTCAACTCAACTCTCAACTCTCAGCTCTCAGCTCTCAGCGCTCAGCTCTCAGCTCTCGGCTCAACTCAACTCAACTCAACTCAATTCAACTCAACTCATATCATTGATTAGCGTTTCACATTGATAACGTTTCATATTGATTAATGGCACGTTCCAGAGTGGAAGATACTCTCACTATCGCCCTGGTGTAAGACAACCATTCAGAATTAAAACGTTGCTTGAAATGGCATTAGCCGTATTTGGTGACCAGATCTGAATAGCCAGGTACTTCCCCACCTTCCTCTTCCCTATCTCCTTCCTATCTCCACTACCTTCAGCCTCACAACATACCCCAATTAGGGATGCCATAGTCTCACTGGCTTCAGACGGGAGCAGTTGGGACTCTTGTGCGGTATTCATATAAAATAAATAAATAAATAAAAAAAATTAAAAAGCCTGTCACATTTTTTCGTAACGTTTCATATTTTTTCGTAACATTTCATAACGAATTCATCATTTTATCCCCAAGTGTCGAGCGTGCGTAAAGAAGTTTTACTTCAAAAAAAAAAAAAAAGTGTCACATTTTTTCGTAACGTTTCATAACGTATTCATCATTTTACCCCCAAGTGTCGAGCGTGTAAAGAAATTTTACTTCAAAAAGTATCTTTACATTTTGAACAAGGGTCTAGAATTCCAATCGTCCATGCGATTGGTAGCTGCAAGATGAATTGTAATCTACCTATTTTGTATAGCGCTCTGAGGTGCTGTTTTCGCGAAAACCGAAGTTGTCCAAATTAACGAGTATATTTTTTTAATTTACGGACAAATAGTCCATTAACAATATATCAGTAACACGAATAAAAAAAAGAGATGACAATGAAAGGAGAGTACATATGGATGAAGAGCATTCACAACATACATATAATATAAAAGTACATACACAAGATAACTACAAATAGCTTGAAGATGGATTTAAAAGGCTTTAAAAAATCACATTGCGTATCGACTGCCGAAAGCCATTTAGACTTACCCCAAAAAATTCAATGCTTTAATTTGCGTTGACAAGTCTCGACATTCTGGATAAAGGAGAATGATATCCATAATTAGAAGAATGTTGACTGAGGAACAGCAATTCATTATTTCGGAGTCTACGGGAAGGGATGTGGAACTAGATGAGTTGCAACAAAGGTGTGTCAGTAATACTGTTGATAATTTTGAAAATTAAATAATTATTATATACCTACCTTTTTGTGTCCAAATTTATTATTATGTCCCGGTTTTAGGGAAAAAATATGGTCACGTTAAGTATACGAGATATGATAAATTTCTTAATTTTGTTAAAACACATAAGCCACAATTTGCCGTAAACTTTTGTGATAAATAATTTGTTATAATCGTCAACTGCTGTTTACCGCTGCTTTTGCAATGCGGGTAGCATTGATAAAAAAAGAAAATGCGAACGGAATGCACAATTATGTTGGCGTATTGTGGATTTAATAAGCTGCCAACATGGCGAGTGGCAAGCACAGCCCACTATAAAGGTCCGTAATATCGAAGCACATAATAATATGCGAAATAAATTACTTTCTTCGTGGGGAGCTATTCTTCTATGAGCTATGAGGAATATCACTGAGTGAAGTTTACCTTCCGACCCATTCGCGTGCTCCTTCTTCCTTCCAACTTAGGTGGGTGCAGGCGCATCGTGATTGTGTACAGCTTGGCATAATATTCTCCAAGTTTATTAAATTGGTAGTATTTTTTTCATTGCTGTGACAACACCCAGCTCATTTTGTCCTTTGAATTTCAATATGACAGTTGGCAACAAGGCAACACTTTTTTGTAATTGATTAAATTATATATTTTTTAATTTTTTTTTTTTATTTATTTAATATAGATATATAAGTGTACAAAGGTGTTACATAAATTACATATCGGTACAGAAATTATTTAAAATTGCAATCTCATCAAAGAAGAAGCTATTTCTTGTGCTTGATGAGCGAGTTACACTAATTATAACAGAAATAGAATAACATTATGCAAAAGGTAAGTATATAATACGAACAATTGAGCCTTCTGGATCATCAATATGTGTAGGTGTACATACATAGGATACGGTACGAAATTCAGATGAATATAATTTATAATAAATGGAAAGAAAGAGAAAAACAGGTAATTATTTAGTTTTAATTATTCCTGATGAAGTGTAGCTTCAGTTTGAGTTTCAGTTTAATGATGTCTTTGGTTTTTTTTATTTCAATTGGAAGGTTGTTGAAATACTTTATTCCTAAGTAGATATAATTGTTTTCCATTAGTTTGGTATTAAATTTTGGTATTTTGATGTTGTCTTGATATCTTATTGATTGGTAGGTTTCAAATTTTTTGATGATATTATCTTTTGTAAATTTGGATAATTGCATTTTTTTCTAAGATATTCTCTACTCGAGGCACCGTAAAATCTGCGAAAAGCGTTTCTGTTGGATATGTGGAGGGTTTCTTTAGGATTACTTTAATGATTAGCTTCTGGATCACTTTGATCGGGTTTAGAATATTGTTGTAAGACCCCCCCATCCAATAATTCCATATTGAATTAATGACTGGATTAGTGCATAGTATACTCTTTTTAGATTGTTGAGTTTTAAAATATTTCTTAATCTTATGAATATATATATATACACTTTCTGATACGCTTAACCAATTCACAGATATGGCTCTTCCACTTCATATGTTGTTCTATTATCACTCCGAGATATTTAGTTTCTGATACTGATTTCAACGTTGAACAGTCTTGAATACATGTGATTTTATTACATTTGTTATTGTGGATAATTATTTTAGTGTTGGGGAGTGTTTTTAGTTTGTTAATTGAGAAGTGTATGTAGTATGTTTTGTTAGTGTTCAATGAGAGAAGATTTGTATCAAACCAATGTTTTAAGGTATTCATGCTATTATTTGCTTGCTCGTTTACTATATCCCAGTCGATCCCATTCACTATGATAGCTGTGTCGTCGGCATATGATATTATGTCTGCGTTAATTGGTAGTTTGAAAATGTCGTTGACATAAATTATAAATAGTAGGGGGCCTAGGACTGTGCCTTGAGGTATCCCGAAATTACTTGTTAGTGGTAGACTCAGAAAGTTGTTTATCTTGACTACTTGGTGTCGTTCAAATAAATAGCTTTTTATCCATTTTAGAGCTTTATCGTTTATCCCAATACAGTTTAATTTTTTAATAAGTTTATCATGAGAAATACTGTCGAAAGCTTTTTTAAGATCTATGAAGATTCCGAGGCATTTCAAAGATTTGTCTAATGTGTTCTGGATAATGTTCGATAGTTTGGCAATCGCATCTTGGGTACTTCTATTTTTCATAAATCCATATTGGTTGTCGTGTATTATGTTATTTTTGTTAATAAATTCAGTCAATCTTTTTTTGATAATTTTTTCAAAGATTTTAGCAATGTTTGAAATCAGCGATATTGGAGAATAATTTGTCACTTCTTCTGGGTTGCCAGTTTTATGAATTGGAGTGATGATGGTTTGTTTATATATCGTTGGGAATATTCCGCTTTGAAGACTAGTGTTGATTAAATGTGTTAATGGTTTTGAAATATGTTTTTTGATATTTTTCAGTGTTTCGACAGTAACCCCATCGAAGCCTGGTGCTGATCTTCCCTTCATGCTTGAAATGATTTGTTCGATTTCCTGTGCTGAAGTGAGAGGAAACATGTTAATTTTGTTTAACATATTGGCGTTAATGTTCTGTTCGTCATTAGACGGTATTTTTTTAATTTGATTTGCAAGGTTTTTGCCTACATTTGCAAAAAAGTTGTTAAATATGTTAGCGGCAGCCGATGGATTTTCTTTGCATCGTATTTTGATATTGTTATGTGTAATACTATGTATTTCATTTTTTTTGTGTTTTTTCTTGTCTATGATTTCATTTATAATATTCCAGACTTTTTTTGCATCGTTCTCCGTTGCTTCTAGTTTTTGCCGAAAATAATTATCTTTTGTGGTTTTTGTTAAATACGTAAGTTTGTTTTTGTATGCTTTTAGGTATTTTTTTAAGGTTTCGTTTGTAGGTTGTCGGATTATTTTTTTGTATATTGTTTCTTTGTGTCTGATTGATACAATTAATCCAAAAGTTATCCATGGTTTAACCGGTTTAAATTTTGATGATTGTTTTCTGGAATCAATAGAATATGCAGTACTTACGTGCATTGATAATTTTTCTTCAAATAGTTCGAAGCATTTGTTCGTATCATTACAATTAAAAATATCGAGCCATTTCTCTTTATCTAGATTATGTACTAAGGCATTTATGTTGAGCATTTTGCGTTGGCTGTTTTCATTCTCCGGAGTTTGGGTTGGTAATGGTGAATATTTGTTTTCGTAATTGTAGGTAAAGATGCACCCGAAATGATCTGTGATTGTCGTTTGTATAACTGCAGATACTATGTTTTGTATGTCTTGAATATTTGTGAAAACATGATCTATGCACGAAGGTCTTTGACCTGGAATCATTCTCGTAAATGAGTTAATACACGATATATAATTTAATTCTGCCATCATATTAAGATAATTATCTTTATCATTTGACGAATAATCATTTGCAATATTGAGGTTAATGTCTCCGACAACAATGGTTTTCTTATTTCTGTTCGCAAGAAGAATGCGTTTTAGATCATCTACATATATTGGTAATATTGAGGCGTGAGTTCTATATATAGCGAATATGCTAAATGTATACTTTTGGTAACTGATTTCCATATTTAGGATGTTTACATTGTGCATTTGGATTTCTCTGTTAAAAGTCACAACATATTTATTTGAAATAAATATTGCGATTCCGCTGTTCTTATTAATTCGGGTATTTGTTGCATAGTATGTATAACCCGGAATATTATAGTTTATATTATATATATTCAAAAAAACTTTGATGAACTAATTCTAAAAATAAATAAGTTAATTAAAAAACCGGACTTTATAGTGTTAACTGAAACATTTACGAACGCCGAGTCACCGCCTTATCACTTGCCCGAGTACAATTATATCTCTACCAAATTAGACATTAACAAAAATTCGGGAATAATAATATTTGCAAGCAATAAATTTAGTATTGTTAACATAATAGAGCACCCAATACATTTGGTTAACTGCATTGAAGTACATTTCAAACTCGGCAAATCAACATATCATCTAATAGCTATCTATAGAACGCATAGCTCGAGTATTATTACCTTTATTAATGACCTCAAATACATATTATTAAAATTAAAAAATAAACTTTGCTTCGTGGTAGGTGATTTTAACGTGAACATCAATGAAAAAATAGAAAATAATAACAAAAATGAATACATCAATTGTATGACTGAACAAAATTTCATATCTTGCATAAATAAAAATACTAGAGAAATAAAAGAACATACTCCATCTTGTTTAGACCACATTTGGACAAACATAAACATTAAACATCTTCACAAATTAAAATCTATTGTTTGGAAAACTAATATAACTGATCATCATGCATGCTTACTTCTGTATAATAATAATATTAAACATAAAAAACATAATTTAATAACCAAAAAATCAACAATAGATATGACTATTCTCTCTGAAAAACTAAAAAAGGAGGATTGGAACAATGTTTTGAGCAGTGATGATACCGAAATATGTTCGACTAACTTTGAAAATATCTTGTCACAACACATTAAAAATTCGACAACTGAAATAACACACATAAAATCAAAATTAAGATGTTTAAAGCCTTGGATTACCAAAGGACTTATAATATCTATCAGGAACAAAGAAAAACTTTACAAAACAACTTTAAAAAATCCCCACGATGAAAAAGCATATATTTTCTATAAAAAATACAAAAATAAATTAACATCTTATATTAAAAAAAGTAAAGAAGAGTTTTTTAAAAATAAAATATTATCTTCAGAAAATAACCATAAACAAATGTGGAAAACAGTAAATTTGGCCATAGACAATACAAAAAAAACACAAAACATTAAATACATTGAACACGATAAAAAAATTATAGATGCCAATATGCAACCTAAACAATGTGCAAACATTTTTAATTCCTTCTTTGCAAATGTTGGTAAAAATCTTGCGAAAAATATTCTTAAGCCTTCTAACCCGGAAAAACATAAAAATAAAAATTTACAGAAACGTAATATACTTTCAACATTCAAAACAACAACAGAATGTGAAATCTTAAAAATAATAGAAAATATGAAAGGAGGTTCGTCTCCCGGTTTTGATTCTATTACGGCACATATGTTAAAATCTATGAAATCTTACTTAATTAAACCCATCACTCATTTAATAAATTTAAGTTTAACAAAAGGGATATTTCCAATGAACTACAAAAACACAATAATCTCACATATTTACAAATCTGGAGATCCACACCAAGTAACAAATTATCGCCCAATCTGTCTAATTTCTAATATAGGAAAGATCTTTGAAAAAATAGTAAAAAAACAGTTGGTAAATTTCCTAGATAGTAATAAAATAATACACAAAAACCAGTTTGGTTTTATAAAATCACTCAGCACACAAGATGCTATTGCTAACGCAACTTCATACATTTACGAAACAGTAGATAAAGGTAAAAAATGTGCGGGTATATTTATTGACCTCAGAAAGGCATTCGATAGCATATCTCATGAGATGCTATTAAAAAAATTAAATAACATTGGCATAAAAGGCAACGCGATTAAATGGATCACCAACTACTTAAAAAACCGCCCCCAAGTGGTAAAAATCAATCATGTTAATAGCGATCAAGAGCTTTCAAGCTTTGGAATCCCCCAAGGTACAGTGCTTGGACCAATCCTATTTACTATATATGTAAACGATATTTTTTTTCAACCTTTACATGGTCAAATTACATCATACGCTGACGATACAGTATTAATAATAAGTGGAAAGACTTGGGAAAATGTAGAATTAAAGGCCATAGAAGACATTAACACGCTTAAGAATTTTTTCGACACTAATTTACTATCACTAAATAGTGAAAAGACATTTGTAATTCCATTTGCAATACATTTAAACGATGCTCCCAAAAATTTTAACATTGTCATACATGAAAATACTAAAATTCACAGCCAAAACTACTGCAAATCAAACTGTACAATATTAAAAACAACAAATAAAATAAAATATCTAGGAGTAATTATTGATAAAAATCTGAAATGGAAGGAACAAATATGTCAAGTAGTAAACAAAATTAGAAAATTAATATACATATTTTTAAGAATTAGAAATTTTTTGTCAATAAAAAATCTATATTTAATCTACTATGCCTTAGTTCAATCCACTTTACAATACGCTATTATTAGTTGGGGATCCGCATATAAATGTAACCTTGTTCCAATAGAAATTGTACAAAGAACAATTATTAAAATTATATTAAAAAAATCCTTGGACTACCGAACAGAATGCCTATTTGATGAATTCCAAGTACCTACATTTAAAGATTTATATATTAAAAATTCATTAATTCAAATTATAAAAGAAAAAGATAAATATCAATTTTTAAACGAAAACAGAACGCGACTTAAACATGTTTTTATATGCCCAAAACTAAATACGTCTTTTGCACAACACCATTACACTTATCAGGGAAGAACTTTTTTCAATCGTCTACCAGAAGAAATCAGAAGCATTAATGATAAAACCCAATTACTGCTCTCTGTCAAGAGACATTTTAAAAATATTCTGAAGAAAAAAACTAATGCCACTTAATTATCCTACAAATATCCTTAGTTTTCCAAAATATTCTTTCTTTTATTTAAATGTATAAAAATATACTTAGTTTTCCATAATATCCTTTATTTTCTTTAAATATATACTATTATATACTATTACAACACACATATATTTATGTAAATGAATTATTTAAGTACTAAGTAATAACCACATTTATGTACACTCCTTTTCCATACACAAGCAAATGCTTTAAATGGAAAAGTAGTAAAAAACCTAAGATGTAAAATTATCATTTAGCAACATGTAAAACATATTAATGAAAAAAAAAAATAATAAAAAAAAAAAAAAAAAAAAAAAAAAAATATCGCTCGATGAGTGCGTCTCTGTTAATATTATGCAGTCCAGTCTATTAAGTGATTTTATTGTTACCAGGATTTCGTCTAAATGTCGTTCGATGCTTCTTACATTCATATGAAATATGATTAAGCTAACTTCGGGATTCATCGCTAAAATGTTATTTGTATCGTTCACTGTTGTATAAATTCTTTCGTCTATTGACATGGTTTTATCTATAGCATTTATAACGAAATCATCCATTTCGAAGAAATAATAATAATGAATGCATTAGTGGCCATGAATACACTTGTTTAATGCACTGATGGGATAGGATTTTTTGGAGGGCGGATTTGTTGAAAGCCTTTGTGTTTTTTTTTTTTATCATTAATAAAAGTTGTGATGTTTCATTCATAATCTATTCTCTCTTTGGCAATTTGAAGCATTTTATGCCTGTATGTGCAATTGATGTTATCAGCACGGTGGTCTTCCAAGATGTTCGCCCTGAATTTTTTATTGTTGCTGGAACAGTTGAAGCAGGTTGGTTTGTTGTTTCTCTCTGTGCATTTTTCTAGGGTATGGTCTTGTGCACAGTGGGGGCAGGTAGGTGGCTGTGTTCTGTTTAGGCATCTTAGGGCAGTGTGTCCATATTTCAAGCAGTGGTAACACTGCGTCAGGGGGCTAACGTCGTCAATTGGGACTCTTTGGTATTTTATATTTATTTTTTCAAAGTTAAGAAGGATTTTCCTTATGGCTCCTGATGTTTGTATTAAGTAGTGTGAAACGTCTTGTAAGTACGTCTTTTGTTGGTCAAATTTTTTGAGTTTGATTTCTTTTATGAGTTTAAAATCATCTTTACAGTAATTTTGTAAACCCTCATTTTGCTGGGTTATGCCTAAAACAATTTCTTCCTCTGTTAAATTTGATTGTAATCTTTTTACGATCATTATTGGTTTTCTCTTTTTTGTTTCTTCAGCGTTAATGTCTTCGCCGAATGTTCCATTTATTTTTGTGACCAATTTTTGTGCGTCTTCTTTTTTTACACATGAGATTATGAGTTTTTGATCACCAATTTTTTTAAATTCAGTTACACCGACTTGCATTTTAGTTACATCTATGTTTTTTTCGATTCTTTTTCTCATTTCTTCAGCCTTCAAGTTTTTAGTTGTTGAAATAATGATGGCGTGTTTTTGTGGAGTTTGTTTCTCGATTTTATTAATTATTGTAGCGGCTTGCGCATATGTTTTTATATTTTTTGTCGCGAAATTCTCTAATTTCTCACTGTAGTGTTCATTGTTTGTTATAATTTGCTCTTGTAGATTAATGATTTTTTTTTGTAAGAGAAGATTTTCTGTTTTTATTTGTTCTTCTAATTTCTTTAAGTTGTTTTCCAAACTCAGTTTTATTCTAGAATCTTTAACAGATGTTATCTTTGCGATATCACTCTTAGTGTTTTCGAGAATGTCCTCCATGTTCTTTCTAATACCCACCCGCACGGGCGAGGTACTTTGGGTATGAAGCGAATAACAATACACGGTATCCGAGGCAGTGCACTATACAAAAATATACGACCGCAGTGTTGTAGCATTGGAATGCAACTGAAAAATTTTATATATATTTTTTTTTCAATTTTCACGAAACACGGGAGATACCGAGTAAAAGAATTCCCCTCAGGGCCTATGACAGCTTTGGGGACGCTTTGTGATATTTTGAAGATACGCTTTGAAGATATTTTGGTGAAAGAAAGAAGAGAAAGTTCTGGTATGAGGGTGGCTAAGAATCTGGGCGTCGGAGTGTCCAGGATTGACGGACGTATTAACCTTATCCCCTAGCTACGGTTCAAGGCGAGGTGCCCAGAGAGTCCTGCTGGAGAGGTCAAAAGGTCTTATCAACCAGTTTTAGTAGTGGTAGGCAGACGCATCCGCCGCCAAGACCCGAATAAACCTCACCACATGAACACAGATACCTCTGCTAAGTAACCTATGCCAGAGGTAATGGGTATCCAGTAAATGGTTCGCGAGACGGAGATACCCATACAATCTTCCCCAAATAAACAAAAATTTAAACAAAACAAAAAACGACTTAAAAAAATGCACAAAAAAGTAAAAAAATAATTTCGTACGATTGTTATTTTTGGATTCGGTGTCAGCCAAGATCTCCACATCTCACCTATAACTACCTACGTACGTAGTTACCTTGGCTGACACCGACTCCAAAAATAACAATCGTACGAAATTATTTTTTTCCTTTTTAGTGCATTTTTTAAGTCGTTTTTCGTTTTGTTAAAAAATTTTGTTTATTTATTTTTTATTTTTTGCGACGAGCGTGCGTAAAGAAGTTTTACCTAAAAAAAAGAATCATCGAAATCTGTTGGCGTAATATTGAGTCATTTGTCGTCCATTTGTCGCGCACTTACTTATTGCAAATTTAAGACATATATGGTTTTCTTATGGATCCCATTGTTAGAACTGGACCAAATTAAAATGGTACCACACGGAAAATAACAGATTTCTAATAAAAAAGAATCATCAATATCGGTTCACCCAATTGAAAGTTCTGAGGTAACAAACATTAAAAAAAAATTAAAAAAATACTGTTGGATTGATAACCTCCTCCTTTTCGAAGTCGTTTAAAAAGAATTATAATTTCGATCTGTGAATAAGACCATTTTTAATTTTGATTTAAGACCTAGTAAATTGTTATTTTGGTCTACTCATTTCAGAAATACAAAAAAAAATCGCCTTCTGTTGCAAAGCATCGAAAAAAGTTAAAATTTTTCTTTATCTCAGATAGTGATGTAGAATTAGATATCTCCTTTTAGAATTTGTGAACACCGTAAAGTAAAAAATATGCACTTTAACTACAGTGCTTTTTATTATTTACTATTTTCTTACTAACCATCTTGGTATTGCCATTTAAAACCTTTTTAATGATCACAGCGTCATCAATTTTCGTCTACTATTAAATGTCAGACTGTACTACATAGCTTTAGAGCAATACTCGGTGTTCCAAAAGTGTGTAGTCGTTAAATGAACATATTATTTTTTTATTAGTAATTGCTACTATTAATTTCCTCATATTATTCTTGTAACAGTCAATGGAAATTTTATGATTTCAATGATGGAAATGACAAAACGATATACCTGTTGTTCAAAATTTACAAATGGGTACCAGTACATTTTTTTTTTTTTTTTTACATGAATACCTCACAAGAGTCCCAACTGCTCCCGTCTGAAGACAGTGAGACTATGGCATCCCCAATTGGAGTATGTTGTGAGGCTTAGGGTAGTGGGGAGGGGAAGGAGATAGGGAAGAGGAAGATGGGGAAGTACCTGGCTATTCAGATCTGGTCACCAAACACGGCTAATGCCGTTTCAAGCAACGTTTCAATTCTGAATGGTGGTCTTACACCAGGGCGATACAGAGAGTATCTTCCACTCTGGAACGTGCCGCAAATATACTATTTATTATTTTAAATGAATAAATTGTGAAATAACGCAAATTAATCAAATAAAATTTATTTGCCACGCCGGGATTCGATCCCGCGACCTTCGGTGCGCGAGTCAAGCGTCTTACCGCTGCGCTACGGCCGGTCGTCATACCAACATACCAACCGATAACAATTTTTTACAATATTTTTTTCCCCTTTTCAACGTTTTTTTGAAAGATAGATTTATTATCATATATTTATGTATAAAGATCAGCTTTTTTTAGAAGTAAATTACATTTTCATACAATATCATCATAATAGTTACCGTACTAAAATAACATAGCAACGAATATAATTTTATTTTTAGAATAATTATAGAACAACTTATTCATTTGGAAAATCGTGCAAATCGGTAAAAGTATGTTTCCATTTATGGGGAACGACCAGTAGAGCAAGATTTTTTTAAAAATTATAATTCATTCATTCATTCAACTCACAAAAGAAATGCCAAACTTGCCTTCAACACCATGTTTGAATTATTTAATCGAGTACAAAAATTTTAAATTAAAAACACTAATAAATAAAATATTTCGTATTATTATTTTCTGTAGGTACCTTTTATTAAAACAAAAATTTTAACAAAACAAAAAACGACTTCAAAAATGCACTAAAAAGTAAAGAAATAATTTCGTACCTTTGTTATTTTTGGAGTTGGTGTCAGCCAAGGTAACTACATACATAAGTAGTTATAGGTGAGATGTGGAGATCTTGGCTGACACCGACTCCAAAAATAACAATCGTACGAAATTATTTTTTTACTTTTTAGTGCATTTTTTTAAGTCGTTTTTTGTTTTTTTTTTTTAAATACCGTTGAATTGATAACCTCCTCCTTAAGTCGTTTAAAAAAAACCTAGAAGTGAAACCATCAGAAAACTAAAGTAGACAAGAGTGGGGAGCCTGCGAAGCACTTTTTTTATCAATGTAAAGGATGATTTGTTAGATATTTTTGTCGTCGAATTCCAGTGCACCTTTTCCTATACATGTGGTCATCTTATTAGTATCTGTGTCTTCTTCTTCGGAGTATCGAGATGTCGCTTTCTTTTGTGTTTTCTTTACCTGTTCATTTTGGAGTGGTTTGAAGATTGGATAATGATTCTACAAAAACTTTTTTCTTTTTTGGATTTCGTAAGATTCGATCTTTGGTCCGTTGAATGTCTGGCCGCTTAGGTTCATCAGGCTCTTAATACCAAAAGACCAAAGGAGACGAACGCGGGACCGTGGATTCATCGTTTTATATTGGAACCGAGTACCCGAGAAACAAATTAATTATTATAAGCAATAATTATTAGCCTGAAACACTCATCAACATTGAAAAAATCTCCCGAGAAAAAATAAATAGAACCCGTGTCCTTCAACACAATTACAACAATTACAGAAATAGTTGAATGAAACACTAGTATATATTGAATTATTTGGCGGGTGGGAGATAAGCCGACGTAGCTCAGTGGTAGAGCAGTTGACCGGAAATCAGAAGGACGCGGGTTCAAGTTTCGTCGGCGGCATTTATCTTTTCTCGGTAGATTTTTTAAATGTTGATGAGTGTTTCAGACTAATAGTTATTGCTTATAATAATTGTTACCCTTTGTGCTATGCATAAAAATCTTGACTTAAACATTAGTTTACCAATTAAAAATAATAATTAAATAAATAAATGTTTAATTTTTCGAAGAAAACTTCTTCTGAAAGGTTTTCACTTTGTGACGGCATTATTTAGTTTATTTAAGGACCAACAACTTTATTTACATCACTTTATTTTATAAACACTCTACACGTTTCATGAATATTGTTACATCTACCTACAGATTAGACGTGTCATCTTTGCTCATACGAATTTAAAGAAATAAACACAAATAAAGCTATATTTAAGCAGTAAAAAGTGCAGAATATATTGATTTCGCGATCGTGCGTCGTCTGTGTCTTTTTAAACTTAAAAAAAGCGACTCTGTTTTCTATTTCATAGTTTGTGAAAAAATGACAATAACGATTTAGTGAAGTAAGTTAATAATAAACTGTGAAATACAACGAAATATAAAATCTATCCTAAATAATCTATAACCTCCATAAAACGGATATTTTTTTAATCTTAAGTAAGTTAAAAACAACTAAAAATACAATTTTCAATTAATTGATAACTATCATTTATAACTTTAATAAACCTATTAAATCTCGGCGGGCAACGTCTAGGAATTGATCTAGCGGTTAGCGTCACTCGCTTATCTGTCAAAGCCAGTATTTTCGCATTTATTTTTATAATTAATGCAGAGAAGGCGATAACTTATAAATAAATAAAAAAAATGAACCCACATCAATTTATGGATTCTGCGAAGAAGGCAATTGATGATTTGCTGAATTGTGTTCAAGGTAAAGTTTATAAATTTAACTAAGAACAAATTCACACTCGTTTTTAACTATTCAATTATCTGAAGCAAAAGAAAAAATAATTGAACCGATATTTGGATACGGGAAAGTAGCTGAAAACCAAGATAAAATATTGAAAAGTGATTACAAATTAATAGTTTCATCGAACAATGCTGAGGAATCTTCATAAAATAAACAACATAAAATCAGGAAGAAAATTAACTTAAGTAAGGTTGGTGCCAAAGTGATTGGTGTTAATGCGAAATCTAAAAATAGAATACATATTAAATGTTCGACAAAGTGCGATGCGGAGAAAATGAGTAAAGCTATTGGCGACGAGTTTAAAGACATCAGTGCTACAGAAATTAAAAAGAAAAGACCAACTATAATACTTAAGGGCATTGCTAATGACTATAATAAGGATGATATTATACAAGATATTATCGAACAGAACGAAAATATCAAAGCTTTGATGATTGATAATCCAGAAATTGAGATGACGTTAAAAAAGATCTTGAAAAACAAATATAATAACACATCTAATTACATAATAGAAGTTAGTACCAAAATAAGATGGCCAGTTTGTACCAATAAAATCTATGTGGAGTACCAGAGAATACAAGTAGAGGATGCCCATCCTCTAGTACAGTGTTATCACAGCCTGGGCTTTGGCCATACTTCTGTCAGGTGTCTTCAAAAAGAAAAGGACAAACCATTTTGTACCATTGTGCTGGTGATCATTCCTACAAGGATTGTGTAACAAAGATAAAGAATCTAAATGTGATAACAAAAACTTAACTGTGATAGCAAAAATATAAAAATGAACTGGAATATTGACATCAGGCATTCTGCAAACGATAAAACTAAATGCAATGTGTATAAAAAAATGAGCATTTTAGCAAAAGAAAAATAGAATATTGAGTAGAAATAACAATAAACATGTCTCAAAGTAGATGTAGTGTTATTATAATACATATGATTTTTTCTCGTAGAATTTGCTACATTTCAATAAATACAATTTACGTTTTTATTTCCAAACATTACACATTTCTATTTCTACATTATATAAAGAAAAAAATCAAAAAAAAGACATTAGATTTCCAAACATCGCCATATTCTGTTGTTGAATTTTCACTTTATTACATAAATATTGTCATAAAAACTATAAAAGATCACAAAAATAATAACAAAAATAACATTATTATATTACATTATTTTTTTAACATTAATATCATTACGACAGCTTCAATAACATATTTTTGTTTACTTAAACATGAATATATTCACTGTGTACTATATTTCACATTCATAAATATAACAACAGTTTTTAAAAAAATCTTAAAATATGATAAATATTCTGAAATAATCCTAGATGTGAACATACAATTTATTTTAAATTTATTAAGTCTTTATCAAAAAGTACTTGAACCAATTAGCTCTAGATACATTCACTTTTATATTGTTAAATATTTAACATTAAATTCTTCAATCTATACTCAAAATACTTCTCTTGTAAAACAAGAAAATAATTCATTCTTACGGGCTGAAACCTTCAAAAGATATAAATTATTGTTTAGGTTTCATAAATGGAGTTTTTTTATATTGCTCTCTTTTCATGTTGACTGGACAGATATTTAGAATACGTATTATTTATATATGGGATTTAATCAACCTCACAAAAATATTAAATTTTATTGTTTTATCAAAAAATGAAATATTTGTAATGTTATTTAATGCTAAACGCAAATAAAATCATTTT
The DNA here is from genome assembly GCA_917563855.2 of Limnephilus lunatus. NCBI lineage: Eukaryota > Metazoa > Arthropoda > Insecta > Trichoptera > Limnephilidae > Limnephilus > Limnephilus lunatus. The sequence continues at coordinate 36,529,332 of OU830604.1, forward strand.
GTATCATATATTATACCTGCTTTTACTTTAAGAAAAATAATTGTGGTATCTTTGATAAAAACAAATGCTTTATCATATTAACGTGTATAATAACTGCTTATTGCTGTATTATGCTAAGTATAAATACGGGTATTAGAAAAAAAATCTATGAAATTATATCAAGTATTAAATTGAACCTTATACTGCAATATGTAGAGATATTTCTTATTGAAGTATTTCAACATGTAAATTGAACCAAACTTCGTACCAGAATCTTATTGTATTGCATCAAATTTAACTACGAATTAAATGGCACAGAATAATTTTTCGTATATAGATAATGATAACGAAATAGAAAGTAGTACAGTAAATAATTTAGAAGATTGGATAAAAAAACAAAACATAAATGCGTCTGATAATCTTGTTTGTACTCAATTAAATTTAAGATCTATACAAAAATATTGGGATATATTGCATATATATTTACTTAATTGTTTGAAGCATATTGCCATTCTAATGCTATATGAAACACCTATTTATACTGAAAGTATGTGTATGTGCAATATTCCCGGATATAATTGATTTGATTTGACATTTATACACAAAATTTTAAATAATAACATCGATTGTACCGAACTACTTTCCCTAATTAATTTTAATATACCATTAAGACGTACACGCCATACAGAACTATTCTACACGCTTAATTACAAGACAAATGCAGCAACTAATTCGCCAATCAATCGTGTTCTTCATATATTCAATAATATTAATCTAAATTATAACATCGATATTTTCTCCGATTCACTGCCCAAATTTAAAAAGAGCAACATGTCAATCATATAAATTGTTTAATGCGCATACTTACATACATACATACACACATATTCACACACATACACACCCTCACACACACACATACACACCCTCCCTCCCTCACACACACACACACACACACACACACACCCCTCTCCCTCAATAATTTACCAATTTAATATCTATGGGTAAAATTTATAATTTGTCACATAAAAACATATATTATATAACAGCGACATGTCATTGGTACCAATTATTGTATTAACTTGTAACTACTTTCTAATATGTAATTATGTACTGTTTGTTTCTGCAAAATAAATAAATAAATAAATATCGTCGCTGCTCTGACTCAACCTCGTATCTACAGTTTTTGCATTTTTAAGATAAAATTATGAACATCTGCGCATTTTTCTTGCGCATTTAATGCACAAACACGTATCTTCCTTAAAAATATTATTTATTAGTTATTATAATTCATATAACTACTGCAGGACTGATAAGTCAGGTGGAGGTATTATATTGTATATAAGAAATAAATTTCAATTTAGACCTAAATCGTTCCAATCACTACATTTTGAAAATATAACAGGAAAGCTTATAACTCCAGGACAAAACTAAAGTTAATATAACAGCTATCTATAGACCTCCTAATTTCAGTAAATCTTTTTCGAATTATCATTATATCTTGATACAATTAATAGTAAGGAAAGTATTATCTTACTTGGAGACATAAATCTGAATTTGCTTAATGACCAATATTATATCATAATTTCATATGAAAACTTACTTACCATTATTTAACTAAATGCATCAATGTAGTAAGCAGAGAAGCTGTATTAAATGGACACATTACTCGCAAGTGTATTGACCATATATTTGCCAAATTTAGAGACAAGAAAATAACTGCTTGCGTCTGTGAAAATAATATTTTTATCACTGCTATTAATATAAGATCTCATAAACGTCAGGTAGACTTTGCAAATAAGTATATTCAAATCATTTCACAAAAGGCTATTGATAGATATATCAGAGATTATAACAGGAGTAAACTTATAGAGGAGAAGGATTGTATTTCATTATATGAAAAAATAAAATCTTCATTTAACAAATTTTACAAGGGTAGTTCTAAAACCATAGTGCAAAAACCGAAAACATGACCTTATGCAATAAATGAATGGGTAAGCAGTGAATAATTATGTCATATAAATAAAAGGGATAAACTACATACAAAATGGAAAAGTACACCAACAAACAAAACATATGAAACAGAATACAAAAAAAACACGAAACGTTGTCAATAAACGTTTAAATAAAGATAAAACTAATTACCATAATAATAAATTTAAAAACTGTTTTAATGATATGAAAAAAACGTAAACCCAAAAATGATTGTGATGAAACTATATCTCGATATATGTTAAAAGATAGAACTGAGGATTCTGTGTCAAATGGTTTTGAGATTTACTTATCGGATGACATGATCACCAACATGTTACATAAATGCAATCACAAAGTTACTAATATAGTATTAGAAGAACTACCTCACAGTTTACATATACCAAGAGCTACTGTAACTGATATTGAAAACATTGTTAAAAAAATGAAAAACTCTAAAAGCACGGGCATTGACAATAAAAGAATGTTTGATTTAAAAATAAATGTAAAAACTCGTGGGCCAATAATTACTCGAATAAAGCAAGCAAAAATTCCACAAGAATTTAAATGTAGCATTACTAGACCAATATTTAAAGGTGGGAAACACACTGAACTGGGAAATTATAAGCCTATTAACATACTACCAGCATTAGAAAACATTCTCGAACATTTTTATAAAATAAATTAAATAATTACATTGAAAAATTCGCTATCATAGATCCAAATCAATATGGATTCCAAAAAAAAAATATACTGAAAAACTACTGCAAGATTTTTCAAATTACATAAATAATCAATTAAATAATAAATTACATGTTATTGTTTTACTTATCGATAACTCTAAAGCTTTTGACACAATCAACTCAAAAAAACTGCTAAAAACTATAGAAAAAATTGGAATAAGAGGAAATGGGTTAAATTTATTTAAAGATTATCTTAGAGATAGAAAAATTTGTACCAAAATAAATAATACTTTTAGTAAAACAAAAAATGTATTTGCAGGAGTTCCACAAGGTTCCATATTGGGACCTACACTATATATAATTTATGTAACTATAAAGAAAAAACTTTTCTATTTGTTAAACATTTTGTATTCGCAGATGATACGGCATTGGTCATATTACATAAAGATCTAGAAACTGCAATTGAACTCATACAAATTGACTTTAATCAATGTAAATGGTCTCATGATGCAGGACTATTAATAAATGCCAAAAAAAACCAAACTAATGCATATAAGATCTCCTAATGCCAAATTTCAATTTAATCCTAATATTATTTGTCATAATTTGAATTGCATCGATAAAATATTCCAACTAATTGTAAATGTGAAAGTTTAGAATTAGTTACGGAATATGTGTATCTTGGTGTTACCGTAGATTGTTTTTTTAAATGGGACAAACATATTAAAAAAACCTGTAAAAGACTCAGATCAATTGCTAGCAGAATGTACAATTTAATTTTTTTCTTATCAATTGAAACTTGAAACACTAAAAATAATGTATATGTCTCTGGAAGAATCCATTATAAGATATGCATTAACAATATGGGGAAATACTTTTATAACAAATCTAAAACAAGTCCAAGTTGTGCAAAACGCAATCGTAAAATTATTAGTCGTCCCTAATATTTTCAAACAGAGACATAATACACCATTACTGTTTCAGAGTGCCAAAATGTTACCTGTTAAGGCAATACTATGGCACAAAATTATAATTTAGCATATATTTACCCAGCAGCATAAAGATAAATTAGAACATAAATACAGCACTAGATTCACGCGCAACGACGGGTTAATAGTTCCGAAATTTAATAATAAGTACGGACAGAGAACGTTTGAATACAGCATACTTACATTAATTTAATTTATACACTTAATTAATTACCCGATACTTTAAAGCAATGTAATTCTATGAATAAGGTTAAAAATATGCTGAAAAATTGGCTACCGGAAAAATAAAATAATTATATATAAGATGTAAAATTACAACATTTATACTATTTAACTTAACTATAAGCACCTGCTGACAAGCCAATTTAATTGGCTTAGCAGGATTTGTTTGTGATTTGTAATAACTATTATTACAATAAAAATAAAAAATAAAAATAAAGTCAGGATTAAAAGTATATTATACGATATATAAAAGTATACTTTTACTCCTGATGATGTGAATATTGTTCATGAAACATGTAGAGTGTGTAAAAGTTATTTGTCTTTTCATAAAATAAATAAATGTTTTATTGCTATCTCATTTTATCTCAGGCTAAATCCTATCTTAGATGTGTTTGTCTCTTTTTAGTGACGCTCGCTTCCGTTTCATCGAGTTTCAAATCACAACGGTGCTAAAGAAGTTTTCACTTCAATAATTTTCCAGATTGGTTAGGTATTTTAACCTCAATTCCAAAACTAAGTTTTGTACGAAAAGGGCCTCGCAGACGGCAAAATGCCATTTGTCCAAATATTGAAATAAACAGAGTCACCTCTGTGAAATGAAAATCGAAATTTTTGTTCTTTGTACTTATGTATGTGTCACGAGTCAATCAAGTCAACTAAATTGATTATGCTTTCCATTTTCCGAATGGTCTTGTTTCGTTTGTTAATTAAGGCTATCGTTGAAATCTCACCACAACAATGGCTACCTACCGGGGGAAATAAATAATTGATGCAAACAATTGACAATGGGTAGACTCAAGTGGAAAAATTATCAATACTGTTGAAAGAAATTAGAAACCACTCACTGTAATGTGTTCACTGTATATTATACAATGAGATAATAGAACGGTACAAATTACTAGATGCAAAAACAATGTTTCACGCATACCTAACTAACTAACTTACTCTCATCGGATCATTATTGATCTCATTCTTGATAAGGTTTGTATGGTTCTCTTCCCCAATAGACAAATGAGGAGAAAGTTCAGTAAAAAATGTAATCTATTATTATGTTCCTATAACATGGCGTATTTACGAAAATATTTGTTTCCTATGCGATTCGAGATTCCTTTAGAATAAATAAATAAACTAAAACATGAATTTTTTTAAGTAAAACTTCTTAACGCACGCTTGACTTGACGAGTAAGCTGGTGAATGCGTGACGAGAGCGTTACGAAAAGTGTGTGTGAAAATGTGAAGTTGAGAGGGAGATATAAGTTAGTGAAGATAGAAAGAGAGAGAGTTACGTTTTGTAGGTATATTACTATAGGGGCAAGAGAGAGAGGTGCGAGCACACATTTTCTTTCTCTCTTTCTCTCATAGCCAGTTACGTTTCGTATATCTAAGATACAATGCAGGCCTATTGTCTGTATCACTGTAGGAGCAAGAGACAGCAATAAGTAAAATGAGAAAATCCAATAAGTTTGTGAAGATACATCACTTTTTTAGATGGGAGATACATAAAGTTATTGGATTTTCAATATAAATTTTAATCAAATATCTTGTGTGGGTTCCATGCCAACTCAGAATCAAGTCAACTCAACACCTCTTTGAAAAGTCATTAAAAGTTATGAAAAATTATTTTAAAATAGCCAAAAGTGAAATTATTAAAATAGCTAAAATGAAATGCCTGAAAGTATGAAGAATGAAGAAAGAATGAATGTATTTAAAAAGAAATGTTATGCTTACTGTAAAAATATTTAAATTTATCAAATGAAATGTTACATTGTGCTTATTAGTTTATATTCATGTGGTATAAACTAACTCAATAAATAATAAAAAAATAAAAATAAATAACCCTAACCTAACGTAACCTATTTAACAGATTTTTTTTGTCACTTTTAATGACTTTTCAAAGGAGGTTCTGAGTTGATTTCATTCTGAGTTGTCCGATCATCCTTTTGAGTTGGTACGCACTTTGAAAGTGCTGAAATATTACTGTCCCCGTAATATAAAAGGATACCGCAAACCACTTATCCTTCATGAATGGGTCACATGCATCCAAATGACCAAAATAGGGTTTTTTATGGCATAATTTTTTGTATGAGTATTTCCATCCGTCTTAAAAATAGGCGTAAAAATCGGATGCCCAAAGCGTGGAAAAAGGTAGAATATGTTGTCTGATAATAATTCAAATATCGCTTTTGCGGAAAATATCATTGGAACTACTCGTACATGGGTAAAAGGGTCACATTTGGTTAAATATTATTAATTTTTGGTATTTGTATCTAGCTACTAAGCAATACCGGTGAGATATCTATTTTATTAACTGTTAAGTTAGTAAATTTCTATATTTGTTATCATTCTTACAAGTTTTATTAAGTTTTATTTTATTTCTTACATCAAACAAAAAAAAAGTTTTTTTTTTTTTTTTTATCTTTTAATGTAATGACACGACCCCCCAATTTAAACACAATTAATGTTTTTCTTTATTAAATTGGGTAATTTCATTAACAAAAAATTATTTTATTGTAATTCGTTCCTTGTTTTTTCTTCTGTAAATCTGTCAAATCTGTATGTATTTCAAATAATAAAAAAAATTTATATATATATATAAATTATAATTGAAAATTATATCCTCATTTTGGGCCGGGGAATTGGTGGGTGGTGAGTGGTGGGGTCCCTTCCAATATTCAGAAACAACTAGCTATGCTCACCTATCAGGGCTTTTAAAAATAATCACAATATAAGTCAATAAAAGTTGGCAAAACGAAGTATTTATTATTTTTTAATCAAAATTGTGCCACAAACTAAGTTTTCAATGTTTGAGGAAATAATTTTTGAAGTAAAACTTCATTACGCACGCTTGACTTGGAGAGTAAGCTGGTGAATGCGTGACGAGAGCGTTACGAAAAGCTAGGCGAACGCTTCGTATATCACTGTAGGAGCAAGAGAGAGCAGTGCGCACGCACATTTTCTTTCTCTTTCCCTATCACACAGATGGAACGGAATTTTTACTTCAGTTGTGTGGTCTAACGCACACTCGTAATAGTAAGAAGGTAATAGTAATAAATATAAACGAAACATGAAACAGAACAAGACAGAAAATAAAAAGTATACGGATGCAACTGGGAATCGATCCCAGGATATCTTGTCTTATCGGAACAGCGCTTTAACCAACCAGGCCATTCAGTCCTATTTACTAGTATTTTATGTCATTTTTGTCGACCTCATATTTCAAATTCAGAATTACCAATACTATCTTCAACACTTTCTCCCAAATTTTTGGCAGCAATTTTTTCAAATGATTTCAAAGTTTTTATTTGTAACCTATTAAATATCGTACTGTTATACTACTTTTAAGTGTCTTAATTAAAAAAAAAATAAAGCAGCAATATGTGTCAAAGAAAAGTTTAAATAATTTAAGGAGTGTCCCGTTGGCGATTAGTAGGAATGTTTTTTAAACTGCAGTTTTATTCTGAATTCCGATTGATTAAATTTTACACACTAACTGAAACACGAGGATGGTCACTGAATATGTGATTTTATGAAAAACCATCACACCTCTTTCCTTGATGACATTTTGCAATTTTAATACTTGATGACATTTTGCACACCCGACTTTCAAAATAAGAGAAAAACTACTATCTACGCCTGATTTCGAAAAATCTGTGAAGGTTTCCTGGTACATTTCACATTTCTTCTTTCTTTAAATTGTCATTGGAATTCTCCTTTCTTCTTAAAAAAAATATATATACATTAAACATGCACGACTCGTGAAATGCGACATGATATCGGTAATACATTGACTTTTATGACTGAATTTCCCGATGAAAATCCCCAGCAATGGCGTGCAGTCGGTCAAATGAGATTTCTGAGTAATGTCAACCGCATAACTCTCTTAGGTTGGGATGTTTTACAGAAATTCGAAGGTAACATTGTAAATTGAAATTATTGTACGACAGTTTCAGCTCTCTATCAAATATTTATTTTTTTGTAAAAACAATGTGAAAATAAAATAATTTTAGTAGGACGTATTATTCGAAAAAAAAACCCATTGTTTACCTAAATTTTGCTGAAAAATTAAAACTGAAAAAGCTAATTGCGTAAAACCACAATAATTAAAATGATATTTTAAATTACATGTGTAGATCGCAGATATGGGTGAACACCAGATTTTGGATCTGAACAATATTCTTGATTAAAAAGTTTGATTGATATTTTAAAAGATAATTTGTTTATACTTATATTTCCTGTATTGCAAAAAAAAGAGTTTAACCACTTTCCTACAAAATATTGAGGCAATAAATTGGAAAACAAGGCCTTTCGTTGCAGAACGTATGAATAAATAATTATAAACAGTAAAGTAAAACTAGCATTTATCAATAGGTACGTAGCTAATTTTGTGGGTTTAATTAAGAAATACAATTATAGCAAACAGTTAGAAAGGTGTTTATTACGGACAAGTTTTTTTGCAGTAAGGCACTACACCATAAAACATTAATTAATTAAATAAATTAATTAAATATTAAATAATATGTAACAATAGGTTCTGAGGTTAGGTTCGATTCCCGTTCGAGTAACGTATTGGGATTTTAGTCTCATAAATGTATAGAATGTTTCGATTGTTTGTGATAGAATGCGATTGAAGTGTTTCTAATCAATTATATACCATGTGAAATTCGGGATCAGGCCGCTAACAAAAACATGCCTAATGTAGATGGCGATGGCGATAATAGGCCACTTGCATTACATTTCTTTAATTTTTTCCGGTTTAGGCAAATATTCTAAGACATTCTGTATTTTTTTAATGTATTTTTGAAACCCTGGCGATTTTTTGAAAATTTCAATCTGAAAAATCAGACCATTTTTTATAAACCGGAAAGACGGGACATAATTTTATGGGTGCGAAAAAACGATAATTACATAGCCGAAAATCATTTTAAAAAAAGGACGTTTTCCACACGAATAGCAATAAATTGTACGGGGTTCTCTTCGTAACATCTGTAAAAACACCGCCATCTTTATCAAAAAATCAAACCAAATGAAGTTCGCATAGAACAAACTAGTGAACGTTAAAAGCAAATTCAAAATTCGCCTGAAATCAAAAGTGTTGCCATATAAAAAAAAAAATAATCAGTGTGGAATTTTACAAAATTAAGGAACATAATCGGAGACGGGACATTTTCATGTAGTGACGTCACGAGCTCAAATAATGGATTTATTTATTAAAAAATAATAAAAAACTATACATTTCTAAAATTTTTTAATAAAATTTTCGTAATCTTAGTAAAAGAATCTAGCCACACGATTTTTTCCAAGTTGTTATGAAATCCATGCAAGTGGCCCATACCCGCTTAACACCAGCCGCTTGTGTTGATTTATTCAAGAAAAAAAAGGATTTAATTTTTTGACGTTGTACAATAAAACTATAACTATAAAGGTTTTTCTAGGTAGAAGATTTTGAACTATATAGGAAAATATGTGTTTTATTCGCAGTATTTAATTAAAACCACAATTTTTTTTCTTATCGTACTAATTTTCAAACCAACAAACTCGATTTTGGATTATTAAGTAGTACACCGCCTTAAAGCTTTCTTTTTTTGTTTGTTAGTTACTTAAATTTACTTAGCGTTTCAGGTGTTCGATGGGCGCGTTTTACATACATTAAACAGTTTATATTCACTCAAAATCATAGGGCGTTATTTTTACATGAAGTCGCATAATAAACAATGCGGGGTCTAATTAGATTTCTTGTTCGCCGAAGTAATAACGTTGCAATAATTTCCCAGGACTTTGCGACAAGGTACTATATGCAGTATGCGAGACACAAAACAAATATTAAGAGTGAAAATAAGATTGTAATGCCATTACAGTCTGCCGCTGGCTGAAAACTATTTCTACACCTCGACGTGATCAAATCATAAGACGCGAAATGGCTTTGAGTCATCTCAAACACAAACTCGCAGCGCTCTTTGTAACAACAACAAGTAGGTGCTGTTTATTCATAATTTTATGCTATTATTATCGTGGGACTCGGTGGACTAGCATTTAAATAATCTCTAACAACAGATTCTGCGGTTAGGTTCGATTCCCCATTCGGGTGACGTATTGGGATTTTGGTCTCTTCTATATAAATGTATAAAATGTTTCGATTGTATGTGATAGGATTCGATTGCGAAATTCAATTTGTTTTCTAATCAATATATATTATAAAAGAAAATCCAAAAAACGTGCGTCCCACAAAAGCTCAGAAACGAGTCCCGATACGATCAAGGGAGTAACATGGCGTAGTAGATCTCTATACCCCCTCCAGGATAACGGTTCCCTTTTTTTATCTAAAGAGCGTGCTTTTAAATATATAAGGGCTGGAAGTTTCGCTCGCTTGAAATTTCTAGAACAATCTTCCGGAAAGTTCTAGAAGGTTCAATAGAGCTCTAGAAAGTTCTGGATGGAATGGCGAAGTATGTCATAGAATTTTCGGGAATAGTGAATCGGGAACATTGTGGAGCATTCCAGAACACTCTCGAATGTTATCCTGAGCGAACCCGGGTAACCTAGCTATATGAACAATAATTTAATGAAAATAAATCACTTTGTATACACCACTATTTTGTCAAAATAGTCGACATGTCTAGAAAGCAATGTTTTCTTCGTCAGGCTAAACATATTATATATTGTATGCAAATCAGTGAACTAGCTTTTGCCACCCCCCACAAAGGTAGACACAACTATGTGGGAATTGGAAAACATTGGATATTTGTACAGGACTGACTTAACCCTTTATTTATGATACAGTATTATGGGGAATCGAAATAATGATCTTGAGGGATACAACTGGCGGTAATCAGGACACAATCTTATAACAGATTCGATAAAGAGCACTAGGGTTACTCTATCTGTTACTTATTTTGACCCAACTGTTCCTTGATTTATTTTTGCAAATATCACATAAAGATAATTTGGTAAAACATTGTCAGATGGATCATTGTTACATGGAAAGTACGTAGAACGGAGATGTACATTTGTACATAGTTGCGCTAACGTATATTGACTAAAAAGTAGATAAGATGATTGCCTGCCCCTCATTGGTCAATATGTAGGTATATAATAATTATTCAGCAAGCAATCATCTAATCTAATTTTTCAGTTAAATTGATCACAGCTTACCATTGAAGGACTTTTGTGTGACACAAGTAAATATTTTGCTCAATCTTCATTATATAGTATATAAACAAAAATTTTAACAAAACAAAAAAAATGCACTAAAAAGTAAAAAAAATAATATCGTACGATTGTTATTTTTGGAGTCGGTGTCAGCCAAGGTAACTAACTACATACAAAGGTAGTTATAGGTGAGAAGTGAAGATCTTGGCTGACACCGACTCCAAAAATAACAATTGTACGAAATTATTTTTTTTAACTTTTTAGTGCATTTTTTTAAGTCGTTTTTTGTTTTGTTAAAATTTTTGTTCATTTTTATTTTTATTTTTAGTGAGCATGCGTAAAGAAGTTTTACTTAAAAAAAAGAATCATCAAAATCTGTTGGCGTAATATTGAGTTATTCGTCCATTTGCCGCGCACATACTTATTGCAAATTTAAGACATATATGGTTTTCTCATGGATCCCACTGTCAGAACTGGACCAAATTAAAATGGGATCACACGGAAAGCACCAGCTTTCTAAAAAAAAAGAATCATCAATAACGGTTTACCCAATCGAAAGTTCTGAGGTAACAAACATAAAAATAAATAAAAAAATAAAAATACCGTCGAATTGATAACCTCCTCCTTTTCGAAGTCGTTTCAATTAAAAAGTCGTTTCAATTAAGTCGTTCAAAATGTATGTGCGCTTGGATCTTTTAAACTATGAAACGGATTGTCATGCGGTTTTCACCAATAGATAGAGTTATTCAAGAGGTAGGTTCATATGTATAATACATGCTTATTATAGTACAGAAAAGTCGAGAAAATCAAATATTCAATTTTGGCAGCGAGCAGCGGGCAGCTGGCAAGCGGGTGGTGTGGACTTTATAAAGGTTGGGTAATGACGTTATGTGTCGTTAGCCACGGCAACGTGTGACCGGGTCTGCTAGTAATATATAAAATAAAGTCGGGTTAGTTACACTATTTATAACTCGAGAACGGCGGGACCGATTTTGATGATCTTTGATTTGTTGAATTTGTCTCCGTCTCGGATAACATAATAACTATTAAAACATTGCAAAAGTTATGAAGGAAATTCTTTTCCTCATACATTTTGTACGGAACGAATTTTCATTTTTGAAAGAGCTGCAGGACTTTGGGGTAAATACCTATAATATTGAGTAGTGAGTGAATTCCAAAAATTCAAAAACGTCAAATGTCAATGCGGTGATAGTTTTGTTTTGTTCTTAAACGTATAATGCTGCCCCTCTTTCTTATGCACTAAATGTCAACAGTCGAAAATGGGACAAACGGTGAACGTATGTCTGCAACCTTCCAAAGGAAAAATACAATAATTATAATAAATTTCCTCTACACGTTTAAAGAAAATGAAACGCAAATTCCATAAGTAAGTGGAAAAGTAAAAAAAATCACAACAATTATAAATCCGTACACAACGCATCGATAATTACTGCATTGTGTAATTTTTAACTTAATAAAAACACAACACATAAGTTAACACAACAGTTATTGATTCTGAGGCGGTACGAATTTCTAGCTAGTTGTTAATAAAAATAGGAAGAGATTTTCTAAAATTTTGCAATCGAAACTCGGAAGTTGAATTTTGAAATCAAGTTACCAGTGCAAATTGCGCTACATATATCACGCTAGACTTTATGAATAACTCGGAATAATATTATAAGTGTTTCGGTTTACCGACATATATCTCCCACGATAGTAAATAAGCACACTTACTGCAAATATTCAAATAAAGAAAGAGGTGTACCAATCTGAATAAGTAACCAGCTGGAAAGCAGAAACTTTGTATGGAATCACACCGGCATGCGCCAATTGCTATACTCTTCCCACTGCTAGCTAGTGGCTGGAGTGGCCGAGGGAGTAGCTACTAGCTACCAGCCGAGGCGAGGGTGCTTTATCACGTAGAGATATAAACATTGATGAAACGAATGGATCTCTGCTACTGGAGAAATTATTATAAAACTTAAATATGTAGGTATAATAATTATTTTGAAAATAACTACTCTCAAATTCATACTCCTCAGTGGTTCTTCGATGTCTAAATTTGTGATTAAAATTAAGCAACGAGGTGTAATAATAATTCTTTTTTGATCCGACAGTTGATCTGCCGATAATTTGCCCCCCGAAATGGTATTCACTATAAAAAAAAAATTGTACTATTTACCAAATTCAAACGAAAAATGGACCTTAAAAATACTTCTACATCTTCTTTGCACATCCCTTCAAGATCAATTAGTTATATTTTGTGTAATAAGGTATACGGTATTTTCCTATACCTACTGCACATTGTTTATAAGTATGCCGGGGGGGAAATAACACCCACTCCAATTTGCATGGACAAAGATAATCCATTCCTCGCGATCTTGCGCTGCATGGAGAGCCAGCGGACACCGACGCGCGACGCCGACGTACTGACTGGTCATTCCAGCGCATTGGTGACCTTCGTCTGCTTCTTTTTTCTTCCAATTTGCTAATTACCACGAGTTTCTCCTGGTCGAATTCCTCAGTTTGGCGAAAAACTTATACTATGTATCTGTCGCTGTAGGCAGAAAATAGATGGCCTATTATATGGATTAATACTCGTATATAGTAAATATACTTTAAAAAAATAAAAACAACTATTTATAAAATATCGTTAAAAATGTTTTACGTTATTCAAATCTTTTTGAATCCCCAATTGGTGTATGTAGTGAGTGCGAAGGGAGTGGGTAAGGGAGATAAATAAGATACAAGAAGGTTGTAATGACCTGGATATTTCGATCCAGTCGCCATAATCGGTTAAAGCCACTGAAAGCAACATTTAGATTTAGATTGGTGGTTTTTCACCAGGGTGAATCTGAAAGTAGAAGTCTACCACTCTCGAACGTACCACAAATATATAAACTATGCACTTTTTAAATATAAACATGTGAAATGAGTTACAATAAACTGAAATTAAATTAAACTGAAATTGTTGGGATTTAGAGGGAATATTTTGGAATGGTTTAAGAGTTATATATTGGGAAGGTACTTAGCGGTCAAGGTTGATTCGTTTACTTCTTATACATTTGCAGCCTCGAGCGGAGTACCACAGGGATCTCACTTAGGCCCGATATTATTTTGCTTATTCATTAATGATATAGTTCATATTTTTAGTAATGTTAAAGTTCTGTTATTTGCTGATGATCTGAAGATATATAGAACAATCAAAAACGATGATGATCGCGCCATTCTGCAGTTGAACCTGAATAAACTATTTACGTGGTGTTCTGTCAATGATTTACAACTACACAACTTTACAATTGGTAAATGTCAGATTATTAGTTTCTACAAAGGTAAAAATCCTCTTAAGTTTTCCTACGATATGAATGGTGTTAATCTTCTTCGTGTATCATATTCTATGAGAGTCTACAGTTCAATGTTCACATCGATGAAATAACAAGTGATGCAATGAGAATTCTTGGTTTTATTTTGAGAATGGGTGCAAATTTTAACAGTGTATCAACATTAAAAAATCTGTATTGCTCGTTAGTACGAAGCAAAATAGAGTACAATTCCACCATTTGGTCACCATATTACAATGTCCATTCTCAATTATTGGAAAAGGTACAAAACAAATTCCTTCGATATATTAATTTTAAAATGAAAATTCCAATCGAACTTATAAATTATAATAACTTATGCGCAGAAACCAGACTCCTTAAATTATCAGATAGAAGAGTGTTAATTGATTTGTTATTTTTATTCAAAATTATCAAATCTTTAGTTGACTGCCCTAATTTATTAGAATTAATCTGTATTAATGTACCTGCTTGACTAACTCGCAATAAAGATATTTTCAATTTTAACAATACCCTCAATACTAACTATTCTATTAATTCACCAATCCCTAGAATGCATAGCCTTGCAAATAAACATTGTGAATCTATAGATATATTTGGTATTGACAGTTTGGCAATTTTCAAGAGACAACTCATCTCTATTTTATCTGTTAATAATTAACTTTTCTTATTTTTGTTCTTTTCATAAAACCTCCTCTAATTTAAAATCTTACCAGTAATTTATAACCTTATTTTATTTTATTTTGCTGTTCTATTTAGTTCTGTTTTATCATCGTACATTATTATACACATATAATTGTTTGTTTATACCTACTAACTAGCTTTTACACATTGCATTTTATTGTATTTCTGGTCTTATTACTGATTTTTTCTTATTACTCATAGTATTTCATTTCTTTTATGATGTTTAATTTTTTAATGTTTTTAATTTCTGTTGTAAAAGCCCACTAGGGCGTTAATAAATAAATAAATAATTATGGGTGAATTGTGTAATTATCAGTGAAATGAATCAATCATTATTGTTAAGGCGGTACACAGCCCTAATATTTTTTGTTTGCTCAAAACTCACATTTTAATCATTTCCGGCGGATTTGTAACGATAATAACTTTTTATTCCAACAGAACACTGGAGGTGTATTTTTTTCTGTATTTAAGATTAATAAAAACAATACCTTACCATTAATATTTTACGTACAGCGATTTTAAAACTTTATAACCCGTTTTTTCAACTATAAAGTTTGCGGTAAGCACCAGATTTTATTTTTTTAGACGATGAATTAGTAACTTCGGGAGTGAGACATGGAGACACATTTTAAATATTTAAAAAAACACGTTCTTCAGAATTAGTTAAAATGAACGCGGCGGAAAGGTCGAATCTCCAGGCCAATACACCGTGCCGCGGGCGTACAACAGTCATATTGACTCTAAAGCCCAAAAATTGATAATACGGACTATTTAGACACTATATTATATACGCCCCACGAAAGACCTATTTAAAGACTTCAAAGTTCTTAATATAAAATCCATATAAGTAAAAAATATTACCTCTTATTTTAAATTCGAATTAAAAAAAAAATATATAAATTCAAAATACAACACAAGATATTCAAACCAATCGAATTATATTATTCCAACAACCAAAACTTCATTGGCACAATCATTTTAACTTTCTTGCACCTAAAATTTTTAATAACTTATCCATTGAAATAAAGTCTAAAGCCAAATATCTCACTTTCAGAAAAGCGCTAAATGACCTTCTGATGAGTGACTATGATAGTGTTTACAACTTGTTTCATATACTCAGATATTTACTGTTTATTTTACGCACTTCTTTTTCTCTTTTCTATTTTTTTATTGTAACTTTACCAATTTTACCATGTGTTTACACTAGACTACATTCAAATTAACTATCCTTAATTAATCACCATGAAGCAGGCAGCCGCCTAGTATGGTGATCTAATAAATCTTATCTATGTAAATGTCTAATATATGTAACATGTATTTTATATATAAATAAATAAAGTCGCTAAATGTACAACAAATCAAGCTACCGCGCATCTCATGTGACGTACTTTCAATGAGGAGCCGCGGGGTTAAGAGACCAACAAACATTTTCCACAGATTAAAAATATGGTTAAGAAAAGTGTTAAAGTTTCCCAACTCCCGTTCCGGCCCAAAACCGCCACGCGTGTAGAACGGAGCAGGTAAGGCGAGAATAAGGAAGGAAAAAGGAAAGGAAAGGAACGAGGTAGGGAACGAACCCCGTTACCCGAGTTGTGAGGGATTTTATTTCACTGAGGGGGTTTATTACAAGTCCCGGTTTTATATGTATATCCCCCTCGTACTTGGCGAACGAACGTGAGTGAAATAATGTTAATACCTCACGGTTTTACACTGTTTACATATTTAGGGCGCTTAATAAAATCATACTCACTGAAATTATCAAGACGCCGAGTATTTGCCTTATTAGACTTTCTGCAATGGCTACATTTTTTCCTGTCAGAACACAAAATACATTATTTTATCTAAGAATGTAACGAAGGTTAAAAGCATGTTCACTTTTGGGTAAATTTGAGTTATATAGTTTAATAATATATGTTCATCTTTGCAGGGACACTTTATATCCTAACCCATAATTAGTGCAATTTCAAAACAAACTAAATAACATCCGCTTTTGCTCATTTCTATAACCAAAATAATTTTCCGAGCCATGTGTATAGTATTTCCGTATGTACATACATGTTGGAAGAAATTGGCCACTTGCATCAAATTTTTTTTAAATTTTCCGGTTAAGCCAAATATTCTAAGACATTCTGTTTTTTTTTTTTTTTAATCGTATTTTTGAAGCCCTGGCGATTTTTTGAAAATTTCAATCCGAAAAATCTGACCATTTTTTATAAACCGGAAAGACGGGACATAATTTTATGGGTGCGAAAAAACGATACTTACATAGCCGAAAATCATTTTTAAAAAATAAAGTTTTCCACACGAATAGCAATAAATTGTACGGGGTTCTCTTCGGAACATCAAAAATCAAACCAAAGGATAAGTTCGCATAGATCAAACAATAAATCTAGTGAACGTTAAACGCAAGTTCACAATCGCCGGAAATCAAAGTGTTGCCATATAAAAAAAATTAATCAGTGTTGAATTTTACAAAATAAAAGGAACATATTCGGAGACGGGACATTTTCATGTAGTGACGTCACGAGCTCAAATAATGGATTGATTTATTTACAAATAAAAAAAACTACACATTTCTAAAAAATTTTGCTAACATTTTCGTAATCTTAGTAAAAAAATCAATCCACACGATTTTTTCCAAGTCGTTATGAAATCCATGCAAGTGGCCTATTCTAAAATATTTGATTCCATATCTAGTTCCATTTATTTTTCAAAGTTCTAACATCACTTTACACTCTCTATTCGATTTGTATCTGATAGTTGATCGTTGTTTTGATGCGCTTTATTGTTTGTCTCTTTGGTTGGATAGGGTTATAACTTGTTCTAAGTATGCAAAGATGATTTTTGGTAATCTATTTGACAATTTTTGATTTTAATGTTCAATTCCATCTTAAGTATTCCAATTTATCACATTTTCATGAAAAATATTAAAATAAGCCGTGGTCCTTACTTGGAATTGCATTAGGTAAATGTAATTAGAATCATACGCAATGAATTATTACGCCCTAGCTGGTTTCACTTGGTTCTATTTGAATGTTTAGGTATGTTCTAAAATGGTAAGTATACGTCCTATTTATATATTTTCCTTTAAAAAATGTTCAATAAAAATACTTTACACGAGATTCAACATCAAAATCAAAAATTGGTAAATAGATTTTGAGAAATTGTCCTTGCAAACTTTGACACATCATATCTCAGAACAACATAAAGGTAAAATTCAAACCCTATCCATATGAGGTGACGACAAGGAGACAGCAATCTATCTAAATATTTCTGCCAAAAACCATTCGAACAGATGGACAGAAAACCACCTTTTTTTGTTTTGGTTACGAAGCCGAAAAATAATCAAACGGCTAGCTCTGACGTCAAGAAATGTTGGACAGATTTTTTTCTGAAATATTTTTAGCTCTTAATGTAATTTCGTTTGTAAAATTATTAATTACTAGCTGGGTTACCCGGCTTCGCTCAGGAAAACATTTGAGAGTGTTATGGAATGTTTCACAATGATGATCCCGATTCCCTATTCACGAACATTCCACGACATACACCGCCACCCCTTCCAGAACTTTTTAGAGTTCTATAGAACCTTCTTGAACTTTCCGACATTTCAAGAGGGCGAAACTTCCAGCCCTTATATCTTCAAAAGCACGCCCTTTAGGTAAAAACGGGTACCTTTTTTCCCGAGAGGGGACAGAGATCTACCACACCTTATAACTCCCTTGATCGTACCGGGACTCGTTTCTGATTTTTTGTGGTCCGCGCGTTTTTTTGGATTTTCTTTTATAATATATAGCTGTTTCCCGGCATGTGTTGCAATGCCATATTCAAATAAATAAAATGTTACTCCTTGCATGTCCTTTCCCGTGCGTTCCCCTCCAGCGTTCCACTTCCACCTTCCCCGCCACCGCTCTCCCGCTCCCCCGTCCCGCCAACCCCCCTGGCACTTCATTTCTTGACTACTCTCCCGCCCGGCCCGTAGCCGAAACTTTTTTCAAATACTAACATTATTAAACTCGTGATATCTTTCTAATTAAATATCCGAATTGAAAAATTCAAAAACTTTAATAAAGGTATTGAAGCTGTCTTGAATATTAAGTAATTTATTTTGATAAGGATTAACACCAAGATACAAATAAAGAGTCTTTTCAAGCGGCGACATATTAATTAAATTTTTAAAATAAAAGAATACTTATTGTGGCATAACCATAATAGTTAGACATATGCTGTCACAACTTTTTTTGTAAATAATGATGTGTTCTACAAAGTCGTAGTACATTAGTTTATTCTATCATCAATAGTTTTCGCAGCGCACGCGATGTAAAGAATATTTTAGGTAATTTTTTTACACCTTGGGTTGCATTATTGGAGTTTTAGTAAGGATCCCTAATTTTTTGAAAATATAATATAGCTTATGTCACTCGGGGATAGTGTAGCTTCCCAACAGCGAAAGAATTTTTCAAATCGGTTCAGTAGTTTCGGAGCCTATTCGATGCAAACAAACAAATAAACAAACAAACAAATCTTACCTCTTTATATAGTGTAGTAGATAAGCTTTTAAATAAACATATAGTTAGTTCAATAAATTTTCCTCAATTAATTAAAAAAAAATAAAAGATTTAGATGATATTTCAGAAAGACATGGCATGATCGAGAATGGCCATCAATTAACTGGCCATGAATAGCATAGAATATATGAAAAGGTACTTGAACTAGGATGAAGCAAATTGTGCCCTAGGACATAGATGTGTTGCGTTCAATCCTATCTGCCTACCTCTACGTGGGAATAATTAGTGGTTGCTTGTTGCTACGCCGGGTATGAAGGTCTACAGAAGAGAATGAATTTGGGGGGGGGAGTTGGGGGGCAAACACGGAACACTGATATAATCCCCAAACAGTGTGGGAAGGGGTTCGGCTGCATTTGACAGAAACAAACAATAGATAAACAATTCCGTCATTCTACCAAGGACGCGAAACCCTTTGCAAGAATACACAACAAAAATATAAAGAGCATTGTGTTACCATTAGCATGAAAGCGCTTACCTATATTTCTACGTTACGCTGGACCGTAAAAGCTTTGTACGCCTGAGGTGTCAAAGTTGCGCATCGTATACACTTTTACAAAACAAATTCAGCGGCAAATTCGCCAATCAACCGTGCTCTTCATACCTTATATAATATTTGCCTAAACTCAAACATCGGCTCTTTTTAGGATTCACCGCATACATTTAAAAGAAGAACCCGGACAATGTTTAAATTGTTTATCGCACATATATACAATCACTTCTCACATATACACACACACTTAACAGTGTCATATGCAGATGTGTGTAAAATGGTTTCATCACTGTAAATCAGTGGACCTGGTCTTGTAGACCACTTTCAAAATTTTACTGGTTTCATTAGACCCCCTGCTGCTATATTTCTACTATATTACTGAAAGTCGTCAAAAAATGTGATGATTAGATCTAACGATAGAAATTTTCATCGCGGCTGAGTTCCAACCCTAAATTCGGAGTGGTAAAATAAATAAAAAAATGAATATTTTCCTATGTTCTATTTATTAAAATAAAATGATTACAGACTTAACGGGATTCAAATTAAACATTATTAACATATAAATAAAAAATAGTCAATTTTAATCGGAATGATGTACTTGATGGATTGACATTTGGCTTCGGTTTTTTAAGGAATGACCGCAAATCTCCCCGCTCTGTGATGTTCAATCTGCTCCTTTTTTTTGTTAATAGGTTTGTAACGATACTAAAATTTTTTTCGACAATGTATGACGAGGAAACGCAATCAAAAGTTTTCTCACAATTTTCTACATCCCAGGATAGTTTTCGGGTATTTCTGCCTGCAACCAAAATGTTGGATAGCCTTTTTTAAATTTTACCTTCAGCTCCTCATTGGTGCTAAGACTGCTAAGCTAAAGTAGCTCCTCTTGTAATACCACATTCGCCACTTCTATTTCATCAAATGAATTTATGATCCATTTGGTATTTCCATCGTCAGAAAATTTTCAAATCTATTTTTGAAGTCATCACGGAGGGCATTTAAATGTTGAACGTATGTCTGAATATCCTCACCAAGACTTTCTGTCTGTGACAAGTTTGGAAACTGGAAGAATTCGCGCCGACTAATATTTTGCATCATAAATTTCAATTTTCCAAGAAAAGCCAAGATTACACTTTTTGTTTTTATTAAATTTAGACTTTTCCTTGTAACTGCAAGTTTGGAATTTTTTTTTTTTTTGAGTAGCGTGTTATCTGCCTATAACACATTGATAGGTAAAGCCTAGACAACATTTTGTTCTTTACTATCGAAACCAGATAAATATTCGTGGACCCCCATTTACAACTTGTGAACCCCCATTTTTTTATCAGGCCAACGTAGACCCTCGTCGGGTCTCCCGTGGACCACTTTCGGAATCACTGCTGTAAACGATACACTGTTTCAAAAATATTAAATAATATTCGAATAGATACCAAAAACGTTAAAAACACATAAGTGTTTACCGAAAATGGCTGAATTGGTATCACGTTTAGGTCCCTCCCAGGCGACGTGAGTTCAATTCCTCGGCTGGCTAAATTCTCCATTACGTCACTTCATTTGGATAGAGTTCTAACTTCACTTTACCTTGTTCTGAAATATGAGGTGTCAAAGTTTGCAAAGACGATTTCTCATAATCTATTTACCAATTTCCGGGTTTGATGTTGAATCTTGTGTTAAGTAATTTAATTGAACATATTTTAAAGGAAAGTTTTTAAATGGGACGTATACCAAACATTTTAGAACATACCTAAACATGCAAAAGAACCTTGTGCAACCAATTACGGCATAATAATTCATTGCACAAGGTTCTAATTACGTAGCCCTAATGCAATTCGTAGCAAGAACCACGTCCTATTCAAGTATTTTCCATTAAAATATGATAAAACTAAAATATTCGAACTAAAATTATTAAAAAGATTACGAAAATTCGTCTTTGGAAACTTAGAAACGTTTAAAAATGGTAAGGCGTAGTTAAAACCCTATCCAAATGAAGTGATGAACCATTATGCGCCTCGTATTTAGATCAACTGTCAGATACAAACAAAATAGAGAGTGTAAGTGACGATAGAACCTTGTCGAAATGAATTATTATTGAAAATGTTTGAAGTTAGAACTTTGTCATATTTATATCTACGAAAACACAACACGGATGGTTTTGAAATTTATTTTGATTATAGAGATAGGCAAAAGAAATGCTTTGGCATTCAAAGGTCATTTTTGAAAAAAAATGTCAGCTAGAACCTTATCCAAATGAAGTGACGATTAGACACAAGCAATGTGGTGGTAGTAGGACTTTCAAATGTTGTCAGGTAGTTAGTAACCCGGGAATGTTCATCTTTAAACGGTCCGGTACACTAGTAAGACATTTTTAAATATCCTGAAATTCCATTTCAGGGGTTTCGGGGTGAGCAAACGTAAAAATATGAGGAACATCTACTGTTTGTAACAAGTCACAAATATTATTTAAACATGAAATTATCAAAATGTGACCAAATAAAATTGATTACTTACATATTCAAAAACTTTGCTGTTATTTTGCTCTAATAGGCCACTTGCATGTATTTCATAATGACTTGGAAAAAATCGTATGGATAGATTTTTTTACTAAGATTACGAAAATGTTTAGAAATGCATATATATTTTTTTTTTTAAATAAATAAATCCATTATTTGAGCTCGTGACGTCATTACACGAAAATGTCCCGTCTCCGATTATGTTACCTTAATTTTGTAAAATTCCACACTGATAATCTTTTTTTTTAATATGGCAACATTTTGATGTTCTGCGAATTTTTGAATTTGGTTTAACGTTCACTAAATTTATTGTTTGTTCTATGCGAGCTTATCCTTTGGTTTGATTTTTAGATAAAGATGGCGGTGTTTTTACAGCTGTTACGAAGAGAACCCCGTACAATTTATTGATATTCGTGTGGAAAACGTTATTTTTTTAAAAATGATTTCGGCTATTTTTTCGCACCCATAAAATTATGTCCCGTCTTTCCGGTTTATAAAAAGTGGTCTGATTTTTCGGAAAAATTTTCAAAAAATCGCCAGGGTTTCAAAAATACGAATAAAAAAATTTTTTAAATAAAGAATGTCTTAGAATATTTACCTAAACCGGATTTTTTTATTAAATGTGATGCAAGTGGCCTATTGTTTCATATTCAAGTCTCACTACAGAGCCAAAAGTACAATTTGATGTATGGTGAATGAAGCTACCTAAAAAATAAATCAGAGTGTGCAATTTACACGCGGTGAAGTGAAACCTTCAGAAAACTAAAGTAGACATGAGTGGGGATAGGGATTCCATTTTATCAATTTTAAGGATATTTTAATTTTCTATATTTTGTCGTCGAATTCCAGTGCACCTTTTCCTATACATTTGGTCATCTTATTAGTAGGTATTTGTGTTTTCTTCTTCGGAGTCGGTAGATGTAGCTTTCTTTTGTTTTCTTTTGCCTGTTAATTTTTGAGTGGTTTGAAGATTAGATATTGATTTAGCAAAAATAATAATTAATTTTTTTGGATTTCGTAGAATTCGATCCTCGATCCACTTAATGTCTGCAGAGTTTCGTCACTACACCAAAGGAGACTTGCGTGAAACTGTGAATTTACGTAGCGTATTGGGACGGAGTACGCGTGAATTAAATAAATATCTTATTTTCTCGCAGGAAATCCTATAGATGTACATGTCTGTCTCTTTTTAGTGTCGCTCGTTTCCATTTCATCGAGTTTCAAATCACAACGGTGTTAAAAAAGTTTACACTTCAAAAAAACAAAAATAATTATAACCAACTTTCGAGAGAGATAAATATATATATTTTTTTAAATCTGTACGTTGATGGCCCGGCCTATTCTACAGTCCGAACTCTTGGTTTCGTTATTTTTTCGACGTCCGCTCCAATAAATACAGGTGCTAAACAGTACTAAACAGCAGTGTCATCCAATTTTCGAAACAACGGGTTGATTTTCAACAAAACAATCTTTATATTCACCGTAAAACTTCATAAACCATTATTAGCAGGTCTGCGAAGACGCGAAATTAGTTTAAATCCTATAAGTTTATACCTATTATTTATGTACTTATTTAAAAATTTTTATTAACTTATTGAAGTCCCCGGCGATGTCCGAGCTATACACGGAGTTTTCAGTGACCTTTCTCTTGTTTTGAAGGTCACATGTGCAAAATCAAGCTCGGCATAAAACTGTATTTTTTGCATACAAATCAAATCCACACTGCCCGCTTGCCAGCCCGCTCGTCCACCACATACAGGCATTCTATTTATATATTTCAACCAATTTACACAAAACCTTGACAAATTATATACCTAAACCATCCTCATGAATTACTCTATCTATTAGTGAAAACCGCTTGAAAACCCGTTTTTTTTTTTTTATTTTATCGAGAACAGACAGACAGACGCGGCGGAGGAATTTAATTTATAATATGTAGAGATATCAAAGAAGCTATTATTATAAGAAAAATCGAAAATAGCAATAAAATAGAATAATGTTTTTTTACATATATAGATAATATAAAACCCAAATGCTCGCTAATAGTGGGACTTGAGCATTCGCAATTTGAGATTAATTTAGGCTGAAGGGAGTGAGGAGATAATAATAATTATTATTATTGGATGAATTTTAAAGCGCCATTTTTGTGAGAAAATCACCTCAAGGGTGCTTGATGAAAGATGTCGAAGTGAACACGGCTAAAGCCATTTCACACAATGTCTTGATTCTGAATAGTGCTCTTTCACTAGAGAAATACTGAGAGTATCTATCAGACTACAACTAAACGAATTTCATCGTAAAAATGTTATCATGAATGCATCTTAATTCTTTAGATTTTTTGAAATGGTTATGGATACCACGCCGCCATGGGAATCTTCATTGCATAACCAACAAATCTGCAATAATTTAAACTTAGTTGTTCGCTTTGGTGACTTAGTAGGGATACCCTTGTTCGTAGGGTTCGTGGGGTTTGGTGAATGCGTCTGCCCACCAGCGGGCCGGATTTTGGCTTCTTTGGAGGGATGAATTCAAACGTCATCCCTGGACACACTGACCCTCAGATTCCAACTTGAAAAAATAAAACTAAAAATCTTGCTAATATTTGCTAATATGTATGGATGTATGTGTGTTTGTTACTCTTTCACGCAAAAACTACTGATTGGATTTTAATGAAACTTTACAATAATATAGATCATACATCAGAAGAACATAGCGTAAGCTCTAAGAAAATTTGTGTATTTAATATATTTTAGCGGCAGGGGGAGCAAAAAGGGGGAAGGGGAACGGGGGAGGTGGGGTTCACCGAGAGGGAAGAGACGAGGGAGGGGAAAGGTGGAAGGGAAGGGGACGAACGGGAAAGGACATGCAGGGAAAATCAATTTATTTATTTAAATGGCATTGCGACGCATGCCAGGGACAGCTAATAGTTAAATAATAATAAATAGAAATTACACATACAAACATAAAGTAGAAAACGAAAAAGAAGTGAAAAATATTAAACACAAACATTTATGCAAGTAGCCGTTTATGGAGGTCATTTGACCGCCTCCCGTCTCCAAATGGCCATCAGGAGGAACTCCATCCAGGCAACCATGGCAGTTTGCATTGCATTCTTCGATTGTCGTAGTCTGCGCCGTTGCGCCTGCACAATGCGGTTCCGAAGAAGTGCTCGAAAAGAGATCACTCTTCTCTCCAGAAACATTTTCGTAGCGCTGCAGTATCTCGGTAGGCGGAATAGTTGGCGATAAGTATTATTGTAAGCTAATTTAACTTATGCCATTGGGTTGCAGGGTAATCTACCCACAGTTCTGACGTATACAGCGATGTGCAGAATGCGTTGAATAGTATCATTTTGTCGTTTGTACTGCAAAAGTGAAAACGCCTTGCCAGCATACCTGCTCTTACGGATACGGCTCTTATTTGTCTGTCCGTATCCTGGATGTCTTCTGTGATAATATGTCCCAGGCATTTGACGCTATAACAATTGATTTGGATGTATTATTCACAAGAATATGATTTTTCGCAAAATCTTCACATTTTTTGGAGTTTCTTTAGTGCGCTAGGTGACGGTGGTAGAATAACCATTAACCATATCATCTGCGTAATTAATATTATTTACACATACTCGAACATGGCAACCTATTTTTGTGTCATTAAATATTTGAACTAGTCCATCAGTTTGTATATTGACGAGAACTGGAGACGTACTTCTTACTTACGCCACACGAAAAAATGGGATGGAAAACTCTGCGACATTTTCTATACATTTTCTTGCTATGTGTGCCGAAATTAAAAGAATCGCTATTAATTCTTCCGAAACTGCTCTTTTCCTTAGTTTTTCCCAGAGTGTATTGTGAAATACACGATTAAAACTTTTGCTCGAAAGCAGGTATAGTTTGGCGTTTTCTGTAGTTTATAGTAATAGCTGATGGTTTCTTTTGGAGAATATATTGCCATAGATGTTGACAGTGCAGGTTTAAATCCGAACTTGTTATGTCTAGATGGCCTGTTACGACCGTCGATATATTTTTTAAAAAATTTTTTCCGCATCGGTCGAGAGTAAAATTGGTCAGTAGTTATTGATATACTTACTCCCCAAGTCAAGCGTGTGTAAAGAAGTTTTACTTCAAAAATTGGTTACGTTGGGTTAGGTTAGGGACTATTTTTCTTTTTCTTTCATAGTTTTTACTTTTCTAAGGGGTGTTGGTTGAGTTGATTCTGAGATGTGGTGGAACCGCTAGTAGAAGATAGAACCCGAGATGTCTGGTTGAGATCACCCGACGCCAGCAACATGTCTATTATGAATAACATCGGGATTATTTGCTAAGGCACAAGTTATGTGAATATAGAAAGAGAGAGAGTTACTTTTCGTATATTACTGTAGGGACAAGAGAGAGAGGTGCGAGCACACATTTTATTTCTCTCTTTCTCTCATAGGCAGTTACGTTTCGTATATCTAAGACACAGTGCAGACCCATTGTCTGTATCACACTGTAAGAGCAAGAGAGAGCAGTGCGCGCGCACATTTTCTTTCTCTCTTATTTTATAAGTTAGTGAAGTTTTACTTCAGTCGTGTGGTCTAAAGCACACTCTTTTTTTTCTTTTAATAAAAAGAAAAAATAAAAACTAATCACTATATTAAGTTATCGAGATATTTTTTTGGTTCAAATGATTCATTAGCAGTCCTTGTGTAAGTAAGCAATCGTCAAAGTAGGTTTAAACTAGAGATGCCACGAATAGTGATTTTGCCGAATACCGAATACCGAATATTCGGCTAGGCTCTCGGCCGAATACCGAATATATTCGGCGGCCGAATATTCGGCTACACTTAGTACACTTCGTAAACATTTTTCATGTAAAAATCAATTACATTTCTCAAATGAAATTGATTTTCACACGAAAACTGTTTGCCTAGTCGGATAGTAGACCCTTACAAGTTGTGGTCAGCAAACGCAAAACAGTATTCAAGTCTAACAGAGTCTTAACAACATTTATTTATCATATCCCGGTAGCAGCGTATATAGTGAGTGGCTATTTTGGGAAGCAGGTATAATTTATAATAATTATAATTTTTTTTTTTGCTATCAACAAATGCTGAAAAAATGTTTTTATTCATCTAGCTTACTACTGATAGATTTTAAGTATTAAATATGCTGATTTTTTGTTAAAATATAAAAAAAATAGTTTTTATTTTTATTTATCATGTGTTTTTTTTCATGACGTATTTTTTCATTTGGTGTTCGGTATTCGGCCGAATAGTAAGCAATATTCGGCTGAATACCGAATAGTGAAAAAAGTAGCCGAATAGGCCGAATACCGAATAGTAGCCGAATATTCGTGGCATATCTAGTTAAAACCTTCTAACCTAACCCATTCCACACCCGGTGTTTGAGTCGTTTTCCTGTTTCATTGGGTCCTATTTTCATCTTCCTATTAGCGATGGACATAATAGGCCACTTGCATGGATTTCATAACGACTTGGAAAAAATCGTGTGGATAGATTTTTT
This sequence comes from Limnephilus lunatus, assembly GCA_917563855.2. Classification (NCBI taxonomy): domain Eukaryota; kingdom Metazoa; phylum Arthropoda; class Insecta; order Trichoptera; family Limnephilidae; genus Limnephilus; species Limnephilus lunatus. The sequence goes on from OU830604.1 coordinate 36,557,416, forward strand.
TACTAAGATTACAAAAATGTTAGTAAATATCTTTAAAAATGTATAATTTTTTTTTTTAAATGAATAAATCCATTATTTGAGCTCGTGACGTCACTACATGACAATGTCCCTACATGAAAATGTAGTTTTAATTTTGCTCGTGAATGACATGGATGTGTCGAAACCGGTCGCAGAAAATTTAAAATTAATAAAGTAACAAATGTACATTGAAAATTAAAACTCTTCAAAACAAAATGAAAATCTCCCGTCTCCTAGTATGTTCCCTTCATTTTGTAAAATTCCACACTGATTAATTTTTTCATATGGCAACACTTTGATTTCCAGCGTATTTTTGAATTTGCGTTTAACGTTCACTAGATTTATTGTTTGTTCTATGCGAACTTATCCTTTGGTTTGATTTTTTGATAAAGATGGCGGTGTTTTTACAGATGTTACGAAGAGAACCCCGTACAATTTATTGCTATTCGTATGGAAAACACTATTTTTTTTAAATGATTTTCGGCTATGTAATTATCGTTTTTTCGCACCCATAAAATTATGTCCCGTCCTTCCGGTTTATAAAAAAAATGATCTGATTTTTCGGATTGAAATTTTCAAAAAATCGACAAGGTTTCAAATATAAATTATTGTTTTTAATTGATAAACTAACGTTTAAACAAGATTTTTATGCATAGCACAAAGGGTAGATAACAAATATTATAATCAATAATAATTATCAGCCTGAAACACTCATCTACATTGAAAAAATCTTCCGAGAAAACGGGAATTGAACCCGTGACCCTCTGATTGCCGGTCAGGAGCTCTGACCACTGAGCTATGGCGGCTTATTTAATACCCGCCAAATAATTCAATCTATACTAGTGTTTCATTCGACAATTACTTATTATTACATTTTTCTAACTGAAAACAACCAACTTTATTTTTGTGAGAGAGGTATTGTTAAGTACTAAATCTCCCGCTAGGTGGCGTCGAGACTAATTATGTCTGCATTTATTGCTGAAATACTTTAACTTGTCAAATATTAATTATTATTTTTAATTGATAAACTAACGTTTGAACAAGATTTTTATACATAACACAAAAGGTAGATAACAAATATTATAGGCCAGTATCTTTTCTCGGAAGATTTTTTCAATGTAGATGAGTGTTTCAGGCTGATAATTGTTGATTATAATATTTGTTTCAAATATACATTAAAAAAAAGGAATGTCTTTGAATATTTGCCTAAACCGGATTTTTTTTAAATGTGATGCAAGTGGCCTATTGAAACAGTCGATTCCGAAACACAATCAATTATTCGAATAAATCCTACGTACATAGACAATGCCGACGCGTCGACTGTTATTTTCAGCAACTTGTTACATTTGTGGACCCAAATATATCTATGAATTTTAAAACTACTTCCTTCTTCTAATCAATAAAGATAATTTCTTCATTAAATGAACACAATATTAGCGAAACTCTATCAAAAATATAGAAAAAGAAAAAGATTCATGCACATCTCGGACTCGAACTTCTATAATAAATATTGATCCTAGACTTCTATCTTCTGTATAAAAAAAATTAATCGCCGAAATGTATGTACACGCAAAACTTCCGAACGACTGCCGCATATAGAATAATTCTGTTTTTTTTTTGTGTTTGTTATTGTCAGGACAAGGTTTGTATAAAACTACTGGTGAGCTCTGGCATTATGAAATTTGTATAAAGAAAAGCGATAGGTGGCACATGAGCTGATTGAAGGGTAGGGGGTTCGCAAGAGGGAGGGTAAACCGGGAAGGGGGGAGGGGAACTCAGGAGGGGGGTTTGCGGGACGGGGGAAGGGGGGACTGGAGTGGGGAGAGAGATAATGTGGAGGAGGAGTAGGAACGCGAGAGGGGAAGGGGACACGGGAGAAGAAGGGGAGGCGGAAGGGCAACGGGAATATATAATAATATTTATGTGAATACCGCACCAGAGTCCCGACTGCTCCCGTCTGAAGCCAGTGAGACTATGGCATCCCCAATTGGGGTATGTTGTGAGGATGAGGGTAGTGGGGAGGGGAATGATATAGGGAAGAGGAAGGTGGGGAAGTACCTGGCTATTCAGATCTGGTCACCAAACACGGCTAATGCCATTTCAAGCAACGTTTCAATTCTGAATGGTGGTCTTACAGAAGGGCGATACAGAGAGTAACTTCCACTCTGAAACCTGCCGCATGGGAAACGTGCCGAATGGGAAAGGACACGCAAGGAGAGTCAATTTCTTTATTAAATGGCATAGCAACGCATGCCGGGTACCAGCCAGTTAAAAATAAAAATGGAAAAAAAAAATCGAAGTCACTATATAGATAGCGTTTATTTCGGGTTTGAATCTTGCAATCATACAAAAAGATAGCAGGCAATAAATATGCGTTAAGAAAAAAAAGACAGTTGATTGAGTAGATTTTTTATTGAGTTTCGGTAATCTTGTCTATATTTAATTAAATATTACAATTTGAGGTTTTACTCATTAAGTTAAAAATAAAGATAATTTCTTTCTTTTGCCGCCTGCAAAGCGTCAAGTACATAATAATGTAATAAAATTGACGATCATGTCGAAATTGATATCTCAATAATTTTATTAATTCTACTTCTTAGGCAACGGGTTAAGAAACTGGGATCCAGATCAAAAGGCAAGAAACAAAAATATGAATGTAGAATGTAGACAGGTAGATATATTTCCGAGACATTGGCACCATGGTGGTAAATTCGTATTTGAAAAGTTTTTGAAATTACTTCAGTCGTGTTTAGTGACCAGATCTCAATAACGAGATACATCCAGCCTTCCTCCTCCCAATCTTCTTCCCCTTTCCAGTTTTTTTGCACCCTAAACAAGTATGCTGTAGTTCCACTGGATGTCGACATTTGGGAGCAGTTAGAACATTCGTGTGGTATTTACAAAAGAAAGAAAGAGGAACTGATAAATGAACGATCGAACCGAAAAATATTTGCAAAGAGGAACGTATTTTTCGGTTATACCAATATGTATCTACATTTATTGTATTTTATAGAACTGCGAAACGGGGACACCAGCACAGGTGAAGCACCCACATCATCAAATAATGTTTTTTTATTAAAATATTGGATACAACTAAAAATAAAATACAAGTGCGCAGTTCACACGCGGTAAAAGTGAAACCCAAAGAAAACTAAAGTTTACTAGAGTGGGGATGCTACAACGCACCCCACAAAGTGAAGACCGATTATTCTATCTCATTCTCTCGCAGGCTAAATCTTATAGATGTGTGTGTTTGTCTTTTTTATGTCGCTTTTTCGTTTCATCGGGTTTCAAATTACTTTTTTTTATTTATTTATTAAAAATCAGTTTACAAAGTATAATAAAATCTTGAATACAAAATAAATTACATAATAAGTTTTCACTGATTATTTTTTTAACGTTATTTCTTTTCTACAGAAGCAGACGCTTGTAATTAGAAGAGGGACGAGTATCGGGATGAAAATGTATTAAAAATATATTTACAAAATATATTTTGTATCTTATAATTAATTATGGCAGGAACTTAAAAAAAGACAAATTTAATTGTTATATAAGTTACGAAGATACTTTCATCATTTTGTTATTTTTACCTTGAATTGCTCTTTAATTGGTTTTAGTAGGCATATTATATCGTTTTCGATTGTTCTTATCTTTTCAGGTAGGCTATTGAAGTATTTTTTCCTTAAATACGTGTAATGATGTTGTGCAAATGAGGTGTTATATGTTTGTATTGGAAATATGTGTTTTGACGTGTACGACTTTCAGTTTAAAAGCTACGATTTGGTTTTTCTTTTATTGTTTGAATTAATATATTTTTTTCGGACTAGATCATTAAATTTTAATACTTTAAATTCTTCAAAAGTGCTAATGAAGTTTTCACTCCGAAAAAGTGCTGCTACTACTTCCAAAACTAGGTGAGAAAATCTGTTAAAAACATAAAGCATTCGTGACACTAGAAACTACATATTATTGACAAAATTATCGCGTCTATCCCCCAGCGGTGCTAAAGAAGTTTCCACGTCAATAAATAAATACATTAATGAAAATGGCATAAGAAAATGTACGGAACTAAGGCAAAAGAAAACGCTAAAAATTATTTCATACAAAATCGTGCAAAATAACGTTCTTCAAAAACAGTTGATCCCCATTCCCAGTCACAGTTGTTTTTGCGGTTCGTAAGAAGAATTTGTCATATATTCTACTTCTCGTGGGTGTTGGCTGGGAGGAGGGCAAAGAGGGTTGGGGGAGGGGAGAGGAGCGGCAAGTAAAGAAGATTAAGCATGACACAATGCAGGGAGGTCCTATGACACGGCGAGATAAATAAGTAAACGCGGGCACCGGAACCCGTGCCTTTCTTGTAAGTATGGCGCTCGGGTAAAAAAATGGCAACGCTAAGACAATAGGTAGAAAGGATAATACGACACGTAAACAGGTAACACGGGGGATTTTCTTCGTTCTTGCGAGTAGAAAGCTTACCCTATGAACCTAGATAGATAGATACGCTCTGTCAGCCGCTACTTGCATGTATGAATACGTCGGTTTTTAGATTTTTCAAAGTGAATGGTGCGGTGAGGATTGTTTTTACTTATTTTTATCACACGTAATAATGTTTCCAAGTTTGTGGATGTTTTTATAAGCAGTGATGAAAATTTTGACAAATAATGGAAAATTGTGCAAAATTAACTGTCAGCCACTAGAAAAGTCAAGTGAGAGTCTTAGAACCCACACGAGTGACGCCACAGAAAGTGAAGTTAAATGTGTTAAGCTTTGTAACATCTTGGTAAGCAAGCATCATTACATAGTATAAAATGAAGTCGCTAAAAATGTATGTACGCTTAGATCTTTTAAACTACGCAACGGAATTTCATGCGATTTTCACCAATAGATATAGTGATTCAAGAGGAAGGTTTATGTGTATAATACATGCTTATTATAGTAGAGAAAATCCGAGAAATTCAAATATTCAATTCAGGCAGAGTTAAAAATAGCAATTAAAATAATTTTCTTAAAAAAAATTATATTATAGGTTGGCACTTTATCGCTTGACTGAAATCTTCAAACTTCTAACGAAGAGTTCCAATTTTAAAAATTACACACAAATTCAAAGCAAATCCGAGTTTTAAAGTTCATTGAACCAGAGTTACGTAGGACGGACAGATAACCGAAATTAGTAGGTACTTTTGATTATACACGGTGTCCGGAAAGTTACATAAATACATAACAATATGAATAGCTTACTGATAAAAGTGTTAAATGTGTAAAGCTCACTTTGGCTTCATAATGTCTAGTATGTAAAAGTAGAATGTTTATTAGAACAATCGTAGTAAATTACAAGCATGTTGAATTTATTGTAGGTAACTAGTAGCTACTTACAAACGTTACTTGACAACAAGAAGACGTCAGGTGCACAGTACAGAGTACAGAGGATCCGTGCATTCAGTTCCAGTCAGAAACAGACCCAGTTCATCTGAAGGTTTAAATTCCGTTATTTGTCTGCGGCCCAAAGCCACACGAGGGCTAGTTTCACGATTATTTCTCGTTCTTAGAGGGATTTTCGTGGTACCTAATTAATATTTATTTTATATTAAACAAAAACATCTTTTAAGTACCGATTTTAATTGCAGGTTTCACATTATTCTTTTTAGGTGAATAAACAGTCCCAACTGCTCCCATTGTAATTTTATGCTCATTTAGATGTTCATTGGGTTAAATTTTTTTTTTAAATATATATGTTAATAGCGGTTAATCAAAAATAAAAAACACAGATATCCATAGATTCGGTGCGACTTAGGGAGACGGGAAAAATTAAAAAATTTTATCTTTAAATTTTTTTTATAATTAAAACTAAATAATTACCTGTTTTTCTCTTTCTTTCCATTTATTATAAATTATATTCATCTCTATTTTATTTAGATTTTTCGAATTTCATACCGTATCCTATGTATGTACACCTACACATATAGATGATCCAGAAGTCTCAGTTGTTCGTATTATATACTTACCTTTTGCATAATGTTACTTTATTTCTGTTATAATTAGTGTAACTCGCTCATCAAGCACAAGAACTAGCTTCTTCTTTGATGAGATTGCAATTTTAAATAATTTCTGTACCGATATTTAATTTATGTAACACCTTTGTACACTTATATATCTATATTAAATAAATAAAAAATAAAAAATAAATAAAAAATCTTATTTTTATTATCAAATCTGACTTCAACAATAAAACATATTGGTATTTAAGTTAGAAGGTTGATTAAAACAATTTTTAAAAGGGACTGGAGTACCCTCTTAGTACTCAGCAATGTGGTTTTAAACAAAATTTTGATGTTTTCATTAAAAAATGTCTGTCTCACAAAAATACATGTAATTTTTTTCCCGCAGGCTGGCAAGACGACTACTACAAGACAAAAAATCGAAAGTAAAATACGTTGATAAAAGCGTCTCACAAGGCCGTCTGGAAATAAATGTTTACCGCTTGGAAATCAACTACCGATCGACTTCCAATTCTTGCAGCAATGGAAGCCGCAATGAAAGAAAACGGTGATGCAGGGAAGACGAACGAAGCGTATGAAGCTGCGGATTTTCTTAGCTCGACTGGAAGTTCTATCCTGGAAAGTGTCACAGAAGGTCAAGCTCCAAGAAAGGCTGAATACAGAGGTGCTGCTTCGGAAATAGCTCAAGGGTCTCATTTGCTAGCTGTTTGGTGAGTACCTTATTATTCTTATTCACAAAAAATATTCCTCATCAATTCTTAGGTGAGTTCTACCACATTTGATTTTAGAGGTTCCAGGGTTTTTGAAGTAAAACTTCTTTACGCTCGACTTGGGGGTAAACTGGTAAAATGCGTTACGAAAAAGTGTGATGCGAACGGTAATCGATGCGAACGGTGATCGATGCGAACGGCGATCGGGCGAGGTGAACGGTCAGGCCTTTACACACGCTTGACTTAAGGAGTGATGAGGATGAGGAAGAGGATTAGGATGAGGATGTGGATGAGGATGAGGATGAGGATGAGGATGAGGATGAGGATGAGGATGAGGATGAGGATGAGGATGAGGATGAGGATGAGGATGAGGATGAGGATGAGGATGAGGATGAGGATGAGGATGAGGATGAGGATGAGGATGAGGATGAGGATGAGGATGAGGATGAGGATGAGGATGAGGATGAGGATGAGGATGAGGATGAGGATGAGGATGAGGATGAGGATGAGGATGAGGATGAGGATGAGGATGAGGATGAGGATGAGGATGAGGATGAGGATGAGGATGAGGATGAGGATGAGGATGAGGATGAGGATGAGGATGAGGATGAGGATGAGGATGAGGATGAGGATGAGGATGAGGATGAGGATGAGGATGAGGATGAGGATGAGGATGAGGATGAGGATGAGGATGAGGATGAGGATGAGGATGAGGATGAGGATGAGGATGAGGATGAGGATGAGGATGAGGATGAGGATGAGGATGAGGATGAGGATGAGGATGAGGATGAGGATGAGGATGAGGATGAGGATGAGGATGAGGATGAGGATGAGGATGAGGATGAGGATGAGGATGAGGATGAGGATGAGGATGAGGATGAGGATGAGGATGAGGATGAGGATGAGGATGAGGATGAGGATGAGGATGAGGATGAGGATGAGGATGAGGATGAGGATGAGGATGAGGATGAGGATGAGGATGAGGATGAGGATGAGGATGATATAAGTTAGTGAAGTTTTACTTAAGTCGTGTGGTCTAAAGAACACTCGTTTTTTATTGGATTTCTATGTTTTTGTCTTAATTTTGTACATTTTTCGCGATTATCCAACAAAAATAATGTTGCAATTTTTACTAGACCTTTTTTGAACAGATAATTTTTTTGCGTTTTTTTCCTATCAAAATTTGACACAACTTTTTGGATAGAAAAAAAATGTAAAAACGGAGGTACCAGTGCAAACTTCACGTATTACAATATTACACCATGTTGTCATGTAAACTATAGTGTTTTCCATTGTACCGAATTGTCAAGACTGGAGACTAGAAGACGAAACCCACAAGCACGTGCAAAGGATGTCGTGCTATGAGACGGACCTCCCCAAGGTAGGTGATCTTTCTTCTGTATTGTGATTTCAATGGATTCCTGCAACTAATTAATGCATTTGAACGTAATGTTGAATGCTTTTAGGACTAGTCACATGTTTGTTTCGTATTATTTATAATATATATTGTGGTTTTATATGTCAATATCAAAATTATTTCCAAATTGCACAAACGTCCAAGGAATTCCAAGTCAGCGCAATTATTTTAGCTCGCAATGTCATTTCATCACGAGCAACGCAGCTTTGAAATATTCGTGAAATTTAACGAAAAATTCGTTATAATATTGGTAGCCAATTATTTTATTTGTATTTGACATTGTTTCAACAACTGCACTTTATAAGTATGCTATTGTACATAATGCACACCTGATTTTAATAAGACAGAAATGTTTTTCGCAAAAGCTTAGCGTAATAAATATGATAAGTAATGTATGTGCCGGTCCACGAAATATTGGTTTGGATATAACCTTAAAATAGTAATCAATATTTATTATAAAAGAAAGTATACAAAAGTGTGCGTCCCTCTAAAACTCAGAAATGAGTCCCGGTACGATCAAGGGATATCATATGGTGTGGTAGCCCTCTATGTCCCATCCATGAAGAAGGTTTTTTTTTACCTGAATGGCATGCTTCTCAAGATATATAAAGGCTGAAAGTTTCGTCCTCTAGAACTTTCCAGAACATTCCAGAACATTTGAGAGCGTACGAGAGTATTCCACAACATCCCGGAACATTCTGGAATGTTGTGGAACGGGAATCGGGAACATCATTGTGGAACATTCCAGAACAATATTCTCGAATGCTGTGGACTGTTCTGAAACATTGTGGACCTTTCGAAGCTTTTTGTGGGGCCACCCATTGGTAGGGATATATAAAGCAAGATCCGTCGAGGGTTCGAACGTCAGTTCAATCTCATATCAACTCCCTCCTGAGCGGAGCCGGGTACCCCAACTAGTTTATTACATTTAGAAAAATAAAATAAAACAGACGAATAAGTATTTTTATACATTATGATACGTATTATTGCAAATTCTGCCATATTATTTGAGATTATTCTTTGATTTGATAAATTGTTTTCCAGATTTCCATTAAAATGCAGAATTTGAATATATCTACTACACTATATAAAGAGGTGAGATTTGTTTGTTTGTTTGCATTGAATAGGCTCCGAAACTACTTAACCGATTTGAAAAATTCTTTCGCTGTTGGGAAGCTACACTATCCTTGGGTAATATAGGCTATATTATATTTTCAAAAAAAATAGGCATCCTTACTAAAACTTCAATAATGTAACCCAAGGTGTAAAAAAATTACCTAAAATATTATTTACATCGCGTGCGCTGCGAAAACTATTGATGATAGAATAAAATAATGTACTACGACTTTGTAGAACACATCATTATTTGCGAAAAAGGTCGCGACAGCATATGTCTAACTCTTATAGTTATGCCACAATAAGTATTCTTTTATTTTAAAAATTTAATTAAAATGTCGCCGCTTGAAAAGGCTCTTTATTTGTATCTTGGTTTTAATCCTTATCTAAATAAATTACTTCATATTCAAGACAGCTTCAATACCTTTATTTAACTTTTTGAATTTTTCAATTCGGATATTTAATTAGAAAGATATCACGAGTTTAAAAATGTTAGTATTAGAAAAAAGTTTCGGCTACGGGCCGGGCGGGAAAGGAGTCAAGAAATGAAGTGCCAGGGGGGGTTGGCGGGACGGGAGAGCGGGAGAGTGGTGGCGGGCAAGGTGGAAGTGGAACGCTGGAGGGGCACGCACGGGAAAGGACATGCAAGGAGTAACATTTTATTTATTTGAATATGGCATTGCAACGCATGCCGGGAAACAGCTAGTCTTTAAATAATCTGGAAAATCGAAATAATTCCATTGGACACCCCTGGGCATCGTTTTTATATATGCATATTGCGTACATATTTCAAAATTATTTTTAAAGAGACTAAAAATACACAGATAATAGATAGATACTTATATGTAAAAAGATATTCTTTATTAATTATGTGCTTATTAGCTTTATCGACTAATTATGAATTGAATTTAGGAATAATAAAATTTTTATACGGTGCTCCAGATTTTATTTCCGGGATAAATCTTTCCCAAATGAAAGACTAAACCCTTCCACACACTTTTTCACAAATGATTATCTAGTAAATTCACGCAATGTAAGTGCACTATATAAGTATAATAAATACAAAACAATACAAGAACAATACGTCAATCCACCAGAAACATGATGGGAAACTATTTCACCGACTCCAGATATTTTCATATCAGATGGTTCGGCTCTGATGAAATCCTAACTGGTCCGATAAATCCTACTGATCCCTCAATATATTAATGAAATAATTTTCAGACTACTACTTGTCTTGTCTCTCAAATTGAAATTGTTTGCAATAAAGGTATTTTTACGCCATCCCACATAAGTAAAAATGTACGAGTATACAGATTTTTCATTTAAAACGTACGCATTTTCCTGTAACCTCAATTCAAGACATAAGATTTTATACAATTTGTGTCTTATTTTATGTAAATATATATTATTCTTATGACTCGTATCCGGCTGGGGCGGTTTAAACGCTCAAGTCCATGTCCGGCAGTAACATGAACTTTTCATATTGGATGTGCAGAAAATGGCGATTTGTATGCGCGGTGTGCCAACACTTATCTGCGATTGGATATAAGTAGACGATCCACTAGGATCCGTTGAATACTTCAGTTGCCCAGGGCTCCAGAAATGAAGGCTGGTTTAAAATGCCGACTATAACGGTGTCTACTGTCCGCGTCACTTAGAAATTCATGGGAAATATATCATTATTATTTTGTTCACGATCACGTACGTACTCGTAAATTTATCAAACAGCTGTGTTGGCCCAAGAAATCTGACTTTACTTTTCCTTGCAGATGTTATATTATTTCTGTAATTATTAATAAAAAAAGAGACAAACACATACATCTACAGGATTTAGCCTGCGAGAGAATGAGACTAATCGGTGTCCTCTTTGTGCGGTGATTAGTAGCCTATCGGCTTGTTCTTTGAGCGGTGCTTCAAAATGTAAAATAATTTTCAAACTTGGTAACAATATTATAATGCATAAACCCCACAATTATCCTACTCCTGATCCTCTGCATTCGCATTTGAACCGTACACATGATTTTATTTATTTATTTAAGTTTATTTATGTAACACACAGTTGTATTTAAAATCACTGTACATTAAGTATTGAATAAAATATAAACCATATAATTTTTTATGGTTACTGATTAGGAAGCAAGTATTTAATAAAAATTATAATAGTGTAAGTAATTATTTTTTTTAATACCGTACCCCAATTGGGGTATGTTGTGAGGCTGAAGGAAGTGGGGAGGGGAAGGAGATAGGGAAGAGGAAAATGGGGAAGTACATGGCTATTTAGATCTGGTCACCAAACACGGCTAAATCCATTTCAAGCAACGTTTCAATTTTTTTATTTATTTATTTTACATTTAGGTACACAATATAACATAGGTAATATAGCTTACATTTTTTACACTCTCCTAATAAAGCAAATGCTTGTGTTTAGGATAGGACACCTTGTTAATTACTTAACTAAAAAAAAAAAATTAAATCCTTATAACAAACTTAAGAATTTAACTCATGAAGAGATTTAGACTTAACATATTTTAAGGGATAAGGGTAATTAAACAAGAAATGCATATATGATGTATATAAAACATTAGGAATAACACACAGTCAAAAATATATCTAAAAGAAAGTTAAAATTATATGGTGGTACTACCAAAATAAGATTTTTTTTTAAAATATTTGTCGTAGTTTTTTTTCTGTTCGCATATCAGCGGGTAATTGATTAAATATTTTTATTCCTTTATATACATAGTGATTCTGTGCTGTTGTGGTTCGTACGGGTGGTACAGTTAGCCCACCAATAGAAGTAGGTATTCCTTAAGCTAATATTTATCAGTGGGGTAATATTTTTATTAAAGATATCTTTGTGTAGCTGAAGTAGTGCTATTTTTTCAAAAAAATTTGTAAGTGTGGGAACAGGGAATTCTTGGAATACGTTTATTGTTTGGTAGTAATACGGTTTTTTAGGATAATCCTTATAAGAATTTTTTTAATTGTTTCGAGTGGGAGAAGGGATGATTTATATAAACCCCCCCCCCCCCCCAGCTATGATTCCGCATTGTAGTTTTTTAATGAGATAGTATTTCTAAGTCTGAAAAATATATATATATTTATATTAGTTTCTTCATTCTGTCTACTGTGGAGTTTATTTGATTTTTCCATTTGATGTTATTGTCGATAATTATTCCGAGATATTTTATTATTTGTTCTTTTCTACTAATATCCTAATATGTATACAATTGTATACAATTTCAGTTACAGGGTGTGATTTTAAGTAGACAATTCTGAATAGTGGTCTTACACCAGGGCGTACTGAGAGTATCTTCCACTCTGGAACGTGCCGCAATATATATATATATATATATATTATTAATATTATCAAAAAGAAAATAATAAACAATACACAAATAATAGTTTCGATTTAAGTACATTATAAGGATAACTTGATTTTTAACGATTTAAGGATACAGTGAAAAATGTCAATATCTGTATGATCGTGTGAGAAATGTGGATATCCGCAAAGAATGCAAGGCTGATGTAAGCATAATGAGTAAGATTAAGAAAGGGACCCTCAGATGGTTTGGACATGTAGAGCGAATGAAAGAAGAAAATAATGTGAGAAGAATATATGACGCAAATGTGAATGGAAGAAGAAGTAGGGGACGCCCGAGGAAGACATGGCACGATCAAGTGAATCAGATACTTGAGTCGGGCCATGTCAAAAGTCGGAATAATAGAAGAGTATGTATGAGACGATGTATGAATGTGAGTGAAGCAAAGACTGTGTGCCAAGACCGAGTTGTTTGGCGGTCCGTCCTCTCTGCCTACCCCTGCGGGGAAACGGCGTGATGGTTAGTTAGTTAGTTAGTTTAGTTAGTGAAAGCGTGCAGGTATGCCCGAGCAAGGAATTTGTGCGCATTTCGATAAGAAACGTTGTATCTATAAAATAAGGTATTCAATCCTTTCTAACAGGGCTGGGAAGTCAATAAGGCAGTTTACAATTTTGTGCAGAAATAGTACGTCAATTTTTTTTCACAAATGAAATGAAAAATTAATAATATATACATTACGGGCCGTCCATAAATTACGCCCCCCCCCCCCCCCCCCGTCCCTGTCACACATCGTCACATATTTTGGTTTTTTACGTGTAAATTTTTTTTTCGTTTTAATAATTTTGATATTTACATGTGACGTCACAGAGCTGATGACCCCCCTATACCCCTTGTCACCCAATGTCACACTTCTCTACTACCCCACCCCCTGCCCTTAAGGTGTGACGTAATTTATGGATGGCCCCTTACCTGTGGAAGGAACTTCTTGACCCACGAAACCTCGGTTATTTCGAATAAAAAGGAAGGTAAAAAAAATTGTTTACAGATAAGTAGGTACTTGTTGCTTCAATTTTATTGCAATAACTTTTGAAGGTTATACCCGTCAATATACACAGGACAAGAGACATGACAATTTAGAGTCCCAGTTGTGACCGTACCTTTTAATTGAAGTTAAAATTACAGTAGGCCACTTGCATGGATTTCATAACGACTTGGAAAAAATCGTGTGGATAGATTTTTTTACTAAGATTACGAAAATGTTAGTAAATTTTTTTAGAAATACATAGTTTTTTTTTTAAATAAATAAATCCATTATTTGAGCTCGTGAGGTCATTACATGAAAATGTCACGTCTTCGATTATGTTCCCTTAATTTTGTAAAATTCCACACTGATTAATTTTTTTTTATATGGCAACACTTGATTTCCGGCGAATTTTTGAATTTGCGTTTAACGTTCACTAGATTTATTGTTTTTTCTATGCGAAATTATCCTTTGGTTTGATTTTTTGATAAAGATGGCGGTGTTTTTACAGATGTTACGAAGAGAACCCCGTACAATTTATTGCTATTCGTGTGGAAAACGTTATTTTTTTTAAATGATTTTCGGCTATGTAATTACCGTTTTTTCGCACCCATAAAATTATGTTCCTTCTTTCCGGTTTATAAAAAATGGTCTGATTTTTCGGATTGTAATTTTCAAAAAATCGCCAGGGTTTCAAAAATACGGTTATAAAAATAAATAAAATACAGAATGTCTTAGAATATTTGCCTAAACCGGAATTTAAAAAAAAAAGTGATGCAAGTGGCCTATTATCCTACTTCGATACTCTTGCATTCGTCTCATTATCTCGAAGTTTAGTTTTCTGAAGGATTCACTACCGCGTGTGAATTGCATACACGTTTTTTTTTCTTCCAAAAATTGTGTTACGAAAACATTATCATTTATCAAAAAGAAAATGCATTATTTTGCAGTCAAGAGACCGCAAGAAGCATTGCTTTTTGAAATGAAAACTTCTCTAGTGTGAAGTGATACGATACTCGATGAAACGAAAAATAGCGACACTAAAAAGAGACAAACACATACATCTATGGTATTTAGCCAGCGAGAAAATGATAGTATAATCGGTCTCCTCTTTGTGCGGTGCTTCGTAGTGTCCGCACTCTTGTCTATTTTAGTTTTCTGATGGTTTCACTTCTACCGCATGTGCATTGCACTCTGTTTTTATTTTTTGTTGGTCTGAAAGGACCAAATTTGTGATATTAAGCTTTCGAAGCGAGGCGACAAAATCTGAGGTTTGGTTTCATTGGTGGGTCGAATTGTTCGACCAAATTTATATGACGTATTGTTGATATATCGATGACAAAAGATTATTAAATTTTGGTCGACAAAAATAATAGTTTATACAAAATGGGTCAGCTAGTTTACAATAATATAATCCAATAATATAATTGTTATTTCTTTTATTGGATTTTGGGAGTATTTCACCTTTTATTTGATGTCTTTCAAAAGCAGTATTCACAGGAAAACTAGTATTTTCAATTTCCGAATTATTTATTTATTTATGGAAGGGGGTATTTCACCATCCTACTCATAGATTATTTATACTGTAACGTACATTTTAGATTTATTATAGAGGAGTTATTAATTTAAAAAGTCTGAGTTTACTATTCGGCAATAAATTGAATAATTGGGAGACCGGTCAACTCAGAATGATACCAACTCAGAACCACCTCAGAAAGGCAATAAAGAGTGATGATAAAAAAATATTTTAAAAATTGGTTAAATTGGTTACGTTACAATGGGAAAAAATAAATGGAAAAAAATAACACCGCTCCATGCCTCGGGGGTTAAAAATTAATATTTTATGAAAAATAAACTTACCGCCACGAAAAATAATGAAACTAACTAACCCAAATACCGCCATCTATTGGCCACGGTAGGTATTTAATGCAGCCATTTTTTCAATACTATCTTCATTCAAAAGCTTTTAATATATTCCGTAAGATGTCGGTAATAAACTGTAACTCCAATAATATAAATGATTTTTTTAGAGTTGACATTTTAATATTATGACAAGGAAAATAAAAATATTATTAAATACCTATTTTTGACGTTTAACATTCACTAGATTTATTGTTTGTTCTCTGCGAACTTATCCTTTGGTTTGACGATTTTATAAAGATGGCGCGTTTTGATAGATGTTTCGAAGAGAACCCCGTACAATTAATTGCGCCATTCGTGTGGAAAACGTTATTTTTTTAAAATGTTTTTCGGCTATGTAATTATCGTTTTTTCGCACCCATAAAATTATGTCCCGTCTTTCCGGTTTATAAAAAAATGATCTGATTTTCTTGGTCACGCCATAACTTCAGAACCACTTTATCTATTTTATTAATATATTTTTTAAGTTTTATAATACTTTGTAGAAGGTTCTCCCGAAAAAAAAAAGAAAATTGGAGGGAGGGAAAGGAATTAAATTTTTTTTTTTGTTTTTAATACTTTGTGGAAAGTTCTTTCGGAAAGAAGAATTAAGAAAATTGAGGGGAAGGGGAAGGCGGGAAAGGTGGAAGGGGAACGCGGGAGGGGAAGGGGACTCGGGAGGTCAATTGGGACGCACGGGAAAGGACATGCAGGGAGAATCAATTTATTTCTTTGAATGGTATTCAACGCATGCCGGGTACAAGCTAGTATTATATATTATTAAAGTATTGCAAGTATTTTTTTTTGTTTTGTTTTCTTATTGTTTTAATAAGGTAACTGCTATTGACTCATAAATTAAATATTGTTTAGGTCTTGTGAAGATGATGGGGAATAAATAATTTTCCTTATTTTATCAATATTATATTACATATCAATTTATAATATTAGATTTGTCAAAGAATTTATATATAAAAATGCAAAGTCAGTCATTTTAAATACACGTAGGATTACAAAAGATTTTTTAAATATTTATATTGAGGGATCAGTAGGATTTATCGGTCGAGTTAGGATTTCATCAAGGCCGAACCCTCTGATATGAAAATATCTGGAGGCGGTGAAATATTTTCCCATTATGTTTCTAGTGGATTGACATATTGTTCTTGTATTATTCTGTATTTATTATACTTATATAGTGCACTTAGATTGCGTGGAATTACTAGATAATCATTTGTGAAAAAGTGTATGGAAGGGTTTAGCCGTTCATTTGGGAAAGATTTAAGACATAAAATCTGGAGCACCGTAAAATAAAAAATGTTATATTAAAATATTAATTATAACATTTATTCATAATATCAACGGAAATATACAACAATGCTTCGTAAGTACGGTCATCCATTTGGAAAAAATGGTATCTCAATTTGTACCATTGCACCCAATTCGTTTCTTAAATTATATAAATTATATAATAAACCAAACCACTCATCTGTCGACTATCGAAAAACACACCAAGGCATAGACAAGTGCTTGCCAGAACGCTTCGAGACCATAGATTATATAATAACTGGATGGATGACTCGCGTAAATTGGCCGGTCTTCCGGTTTCAACGGCCGCCATCATTAAAGTAGGCAAAATGTACGAGAACTCAGGGAACTTCTTAGGGAAAACTCGCAAATCCCAAGTTTTTTGTTACTAAAAAATGTTAATAAACATCTTTCCTTTCTGTTTTCAGTTGTTTTGGATTGAATTGAAATATAGTAACACTGCGACTTTGTATATTTCGCATAAATAAATCGCAATATATTTAAAAAAAAAAAGATATTTTAAACAACTTAACTTCGAAGTAATCTTCAATAATGAAACTTCATTTAGATTTAGGGCATCACAAGTCCACAGTTCTACATTTTTTTATAACTATTGTGATAATCTTACATTGTCTTAGATCAGTAATACTGGTGTGGGTTGGGATGGGTAACAATATGTTGAGAAACAGAAGAAAAAAAACTACAGGATTTTTAATAGGTGTATCATTTTTCTCACTTACAAAATTACAATATTTATTATCGGAACATCATGTGCATTAGCGTTAACATACAATCAGTAAATGTACCGACAAGCAAGAAAAAATAACAGTCATGCACAGTGTATGGTAGAAATATATTTTTAAGAGTGTTCAACGTTTATATAACTTATGTACAGACAATTTTTTTAAACGTTAAATAATATAAGTTTGCGGAATTTCTGCCTAAAGTTTACTTTAAGCTGTGTACACACAGCTTTAATACGAGTATACGTGGCTTGACGTATTTCGGCATATTTCTCGCCGTACATTCCCAATTGGAATATTATATGGCATGCGATATGCTGAAATACTTCAAGACTCATATATAATAGCTGTTTATGTACACAGCATTATTATTGTGTACATTTTCTAGTGAAAGTCTTCTTGCGTAAGTCTTCAATCTTTAGCGCAGTTTTCTCATTCCATGCACGTCTCTTCATTTTCTAAGGGAAATCAGTAAAAATAAGTACCTACATAAAACATTAGTTGAGTTATTTGAAGTTATTTATTTATTTACGAACAAATAGTCCATTAAAAATTTAATAATAACACGAACAAGAAATAGAGATGACGTGAAAGGAGAGCACATATAAATTAATAGCAATGACAATACATAACTATATAATATAAAAATTAGGTAGTTACATAAAGAAGATAAGTACAAGTCAACGTATGAAGAAGGTTTAAAAGGCTTTAAAAATTACGCATTGCGTATCGACTGTCGAAAGTCTTTTGGGCTTACACCAATAAATTCAATGCTTGGATGTTGACAAGTCCTGACATTCTGGATAAAGGAGAATGGTTTTCATAATTAGTAGGATGTTGATTGAGGAACAGTAATTCATTATTTTGGAGTCTACGGGAAGGGATTTTGAACTGGATGAGTTGTAAAAAAGCAGGTGTGTCAGTAATACTGTTGATAATTTTAAATATGCAAATTAGATCAGAGTATTTTGTGCGTTTTTCTAATGAAATGTTTAATATTATTTATCTTGTATTAAGTTATTTACTCACCGGTGAAAAGATATCCCACTTCCTTTGCTGTATCAATTCGTACGAGCACGAAAAAAACATTTTGTTAATATTAATATAAAGCCGAACAGAGTCAAACTTCAAACAGACGGCTGCTGGCCACTTCTTTTGCCATTTCAAAGATGGCGGACGTTGATTTCCGGTGGACCGCTCAAAATACGCTACGGCAAAGAGAGTCATCCATCCAGTTATTATATAATTATATGTCTATGGTCTCGCTAGCCCTTTATGTTTAAAATTATTTGGTTGTACATACTGGTATGAGACACAGACACATAAATAAACCATACCACACACCACAGACACAATTTGCTACGAAAATGACAGGACCTGTCAGAAATTTCATGGATACTAGCGTCCCCGTCTGCGCGACTTCTTATGTGGCGCTTTATCTCTAGTGAACCCCCGGTAGGCACCTACCTGGAACACAGTTATATAATTTTGTCATTCAACATTTTTTCGTCAAACAATCTTCTTCTTTGTGTGCCTTATCAGGTCCCCCCGACGTTGGCGATCACTCTTGAAAAGGTCTCTCTGTCTTGCGCTGCCCGGAATAGCTCCTCCACACTTCTAATGCCGGTCCACTCTCGTATATTTCGCAGCCAAGACATTTGTCCCCTACCAGGCCCTCGGCTACCCTCTATCTTGCCTTTCAATATTAAATGGAGCAAGTGATACTTCTCCCCTCGAAGTATATGACCCAGATATGAAATTTTCTTGATTTTAATTAATGTAAGCAGTTCTCTATCTGCTCTAGCCCGTCTGAGAATTTCTGTGTTGGTGATCATATCGGTCCATGGGACCTTGAGCATTCTCCGGTGAAGCCACATTTCGAAAGCCTCTTAACCTGTTCATGGTATTTATTTTCAAGGTCCATGTTTCACAACCACACAGCAAGACCGACCACACATAACACTTTAGCATTCTCTGCCTTAGTTTTAAGCTAATATTGTCATTGCAGAAGAAGGATTTCATTTTTATGAACGCAGTTCTTGCTGCTTCAATTCTGCACCTAATCTCTATATCTGGGTCAAGAGTCTCCATAAGGATACTGCCGAGGTATCTAAATATCTCCATCTTTTCGACATTAAAACCATTTAACTGTATCATTGATCCAGAGTGATCTAGTCGTCCAAAAGTCTTCCATTTAGTTTTATTGACGTTGATTGTTAGGCCCAGTTGCTCACCAGCATTATTAACAAGATCTAATAGGTCTTGGAGGTCACTGATACTGTCAGCTAGTAATACAGTATCATCTTCGGCTTTTTCGGCTTTCTGTGGTGGTAGTAGGAGATTTTCAAACATTGTTGGGTTATTCGTAACCCGAGAATGTTTGTCTTTCTTTAAAAAAAAAAAAAAAAATCTTCGTATCTTATGTTATTGATGACAACTCCGTTGATCTTGGGACCCTTCTCGGTATTACTTAGGGCTCTTTTGAAGACATAGTTGGAATATAGATTAAATAATAGTGGCGACAGGATACAGCCTTGTCGTACTCCACGCTGAATGGCGATTGCATTAGATCTCTCATTCCCATGTCTTATTTCTGCTGTTTGGAACCAATATGGGTTTTAATGAAATTCTGGTCTTTGGTGTCAACGTTACAATCCGCAAGCATTTTCATTAGGTCAGCATGTTTAAAAAAATAATAAAAACAATAAACAGGTCAAATTATTGTGTTAAATAAGTATAAATTTCTACAATAATATAACATGTCGGCTTTAATCCGCAGGCCTGGAAAAAATGGTGATGGGCTTGATGATGATTTGAAAAAACTCCAACTCCAAAAAAAAATTTACAAAAATTACTGCGCCGTGAACAAAATGCTATAAAAAAATATATTTGATCCTTCAAAGCAAAAGGCACCATAAAAGATGCACAAAATGTAATCAGATGCCCAAATTATGAATAGTTATTATGCAATTTAATGAATAATTTTTTTTGAATGGACTACAATGTTTTTAATGAAATAATTAGAAACACTTTGTTTTTACCAGAATAATCTTTATAGTCAACATGTTTCGAGACACAATGTTTTTCTTTCCGGCAGTAGAGCAATAAAGATTAATCCACAGATCAAAAATAAAGTAGACTGATTACGTATGTCGATTGGTTTATTTATGGTGTGTTGTGTTTTGTGTACATTGTATATTTATGGTATACACCACCATAATATAATGTGACAGATCGGCTTTTACGACGTAGAAAAAAGATAGTTTCATTCAGTTTCATTTCATTTGCTTGGATGGCCTGGATAGAAGCTGCACTGCGCACACAGTTTCCGTATTATCCTTACATGAAAAAATAGTAAAATATCCGCCGTCATCCTGCCTGTAAGCTGCAAAAGGTGCAAGTCCGTGCCTAATCGACTGTCGACCGTCCCGAGTAATTAAATAATCCGTGTCCTCGCTGCCGTGTGCCGTGAGTATGATGTACCGCCCGCGTATCCGTGTGGGTACCGATGACGAAGATGTGGAAGTAGTTCTGGACGGACCAGAAGACATTTTTCCGAGGGTGCTACCCATGTCGCATACTTTGCACACTGTAAAATTGTCCAACTGCTTTCTGCGAGAAATCCCCGAGGAATTCTCCACGTTGCTAAACCTTGAACAGATATACCTTGATCACAACAAGATCAAAATGCTGCCATACACCTTTCACTTCTTGAAGAAGGTGAAAATCCTGCACCTCCATTACAACCGTATTTCCATAGCTCCTCTGCCCATTGAGGGTCTGTTAGAGTTGGATATGTTCAGCAACAGACTGCTCTGCGTTCCAGTCATAGGCTTTACAACGCCACTCTTTGACATGGCCCAGAACTACATGCTCTACACTGTCCACGACCCAGTCATGTCGGAGAAGGCCCAGGCCCTGCGGGACAAGTATGGGTACGTCGATAGATATGATAGCAGGTTTGTGAAATTTATATTACGTTTCTTTAATTAGTACCGTATATGGCTACGACGCCAGCCTATTATATCATTTTTAATTTGCAGCAAGCCCAACGCCCCGACACGGATGCGCATTTTATACAATGAGTTTAAGGAGAGTGACACAGAGAGTGAGGATGAATTTGCCGAGGAAGCTGCTCAGGAAATTGTTGGTAGGTTCTTAATTACTAGGACTTGTATTCGCTATCGCAAAGCAGGGGCCTCGTCTTTTCTTTCATCTTCCGTGAAGTTGAAATATTATTTTGTTGACGATGACTGTTTATTCATTCACACTCCTTTGGGCTTTTACATTTTTTTGTATTATGTACATGCATGGTATATATATATGTATAAATACATTTTAGAATAGTGATGTGGTGTATAAAATATAGAATCACAATGGTAATCAAGAAACAAGATAATAAAAACATTTTTCACTTATTCTACTTATGTAATACTAACTTTATATTTTATATGTTTTTTTTTAAAGTCTATTTTATACTTTGTGTACTTGGAAATATAGTATTTTGTTTTAATATTACCCACACTCAGGCAGTGCCTTAGTGGGTTTTCATTTCTTGTTCATACTATTTGTTATTATATATTATGTTATTAAATACTATTTGCTATTATACATTATATGTACAAAGAAATGGGAATAAATAAAGTTAAAAAAAAAAAAGAAAAAAGAACAGTAACATAATATCAAGGACTGTCCAGAATGACATACAATAAAATTATAATTACATTTTTTTTATTAGTCGATACTTTGATGGACTTTACCTGTGGTGTCGATACAGTACTTATTTTTTGAACTGTGCAGTCAATTCACCACGGAATTTAATTCGGCGTTGTTCTCTATATTGTTGTAATGGTAAGGTACTTTCTGACGAACTATTGTACTTGGTACATGTAAGTCAACCAACCAAAAAGAAGTTCAACGGAGATCAACATGTTATGAACAATTTTATATAGAAAAAATAAGTCATTGTCGATATTCCTCTTTCTTTTAATTTAGCAAGAACCTTCATAGAAAGCATAACTGATATTTTCAATGGGAATTCCTAATTATTAATATTTATTGAATATTTAATTTGGATTTGCTTGATAGATTTTTCATAAATGGATTAAAAATGGGTATCATTTCTCCCTTCTCAATAATTTGCATTTTGATTGCTGTCCCAATATCTTATTTTTAGACTGAATTTTGATGCCTCGATGTTTGACTCGTAAATCATTGGATTTCAATGTCATTTCCTTCCTACATTTTCTTAACGTAGTTTTTGAATATATTTTTGTAATAATATGTATTTAAATCATTTATTCACAGACCCGATCGTCCACAACAACATTATTACAAATGGTTTTGGTCATAGTGACACTGACAGTGTAAGTAGCAGTGACGATGATTCTGCTGATTATGAAAATGCCATTGCTTTTGACAATCTACCAGAGGAAAACGCTGAACCCGTAGAGGCTGAAAACAACATCGAAGTACAGGCTTATATTATTGAATTTCGAAATATAAACGTGGATCACATTGAACACGCAGAGAATGATGCATACGTAGTAAATGCTTACTATCAAAATGGTGACGATGGTAATGATGGAGACGAAGAAAGCGATGAATCTGAGTAGACCAATGAGGTTGCAGAAAATGTAGCCGAAATAAATAACCAAGCTGCAGTGAATAACGAGGATGAGATTGGAGAGTTTGAGGACAATAGTAACAGGTTTAACGGGTTGGGGGTCTAATGCAGTGGTTCCCATGTGACCCCGGAAATGTGAGTGGAGTACGTGGACGTCTATGCAGAGAGGCAACGATGAAGAATGTAAGATGGTAGGATGATATTCGGTAATGGGGATCTCGATTTTTTCATTTTTTTCATTGATATTGTTATGTTATGGATGAAAATGGTGGCACTTTATTGAGTGGAGGAGAAACTCGATTATTGAAAACCTGCTTGGAAAAAAGTTGTAAAATAACTGTAAAGAATGCACATTTTTTGATTTATTCTATATTTTAACCCTAATGTCACTCTTTGTCTACGCATTCAACAATGTGTCTCAAAGTTATTTAAAAAAAAATTCTTCATCTTGAGATTTGCAAATTTAAAATCATTCTGCCAACATTATTTTCAGGCTGCGATGTTTCAAACAATATAGCATTTGATGACTTTCAGTGCCGTTTTTCAGTTCAATTTAAAAGCTGGCATTTGTTACCATGATTTAGTATTTATTATTATTATTTTTAATTTATAAACTAACATTTAAGACAAGATTTTTTATGCATAGCACAAAGGGTAACAATTATTATAAGCAATAATTATCAGCCTGAAACTCTCATCTATATTGAAAAAATCTTCCGAGAAAAGATACTGGCCGCCAACAGGACTCGAACTCGTGTCCCTCTGATTGCCGGTCAGGAGCTCTACCACTGAACTATGGCGGCTTATCTAAAACCCGCCAAATAATTCAATATATACTAGTGCTTCATTCAACAATTACTGCTTATTACATTTTTCACCTGAAAACAACCAACTTTATTTTTTGTGAGAGAAACATTGTTAATGCTAAATCGCTGGCTAGATGGCGTAGTAATTTAATTTATAAACGATAGTTTATAAATTAAAAATAATAATTAATGTTAGACAAGTTAAAGTATTTCACCAAAAATTGTAGATATAATTTGTCTGACACCATCTAGCGAGCGATTTACCATTAACAATGTTTCTCTCACAAAAAATAAATTTGGTTGTTTTCAGGTGAAAAATGTAATAAGCAGTAATTGTTGAATGAAGCATTAGTATATATTGAATTATTTGGCGGGTTTTAGATAAGCCGCCATAGCTCAGTGGTAGAACTCCTGACCGGCAATCAGAGGGACACAGGTTCGAGTCCCGTTGGCGGCCAGTATCTTTTCTCGGAAGATTTCTTCAATATAGATGGGTGTTTCAGTCTGATAATTACTGCTTATAATAATTGTTATCCTTTGTGCTACGCATAAAAAGTCTTGTCTTAAACGTTAGTTTATGAATTAAAAATAATAATTAATATTTGACAAGTTAAAGTATTTCACCAAAAAATGTAGACATAATTTGTCTGACACCATCTAGCGAGCGATTTACCATTACCAATGTTTCTCTCACAAAAAATAAAGTTGGTTGTTTTCAGGTGAAAAATGTAATAAGCAGTATTGAATGAAGCACTTATATATATTGAATTATTTGACGGGTTTTAGAAAAGCCGCCATAGTTCAGTGGTAGAGCTCCTGACCGGCAATCAGAGGGACACGGGTTCGAGTCCCGTTAGCGGCCAGTATCTTTTCTCGGAAGATTTTTTCAATATAGATGAGTGTTTCAGGCTGATAATTATGGCTTATAATAATGATTTAGTATGGTTTCTTTCAAAAATCTAATGACATTTGCTGTTCATAATTATTTTTATATAATTATGAAAATTTTATAAAGTAATTCTAATTTTTAAGTATTCTTATACTTTGAATCTTTGACATTTGAACAGGCCCGATTATTCAGTCTCTTGGCTTATGAAATTGTGATTTCCAAGGCGATACTATTGTCCAATTACTCCTTGTCATTGAACCAACACCAAGCTTTGCGACCAGACACATTGCTTTCACTGCCCTGGCCACTATGACAATGCTTGGTATCGTAAAGTGGGCAACCTCCAAGTTCCCTTTCAGAAGTCCAACAGTTGTTTTTCTGGACAATTTCTCAGCGGGGCTTTCTCGATTTTGGTCAGTGCGGGAGAGGATCGGGAACTCTGCCGCTTACTATATTATTTTGCCTCTTTTTAGGGATTGTGATTCCACACTGATAGTCATTATTATTTTAGTTATAAATAGTGCATCCACAATCATCAATATGTTGGTTGTCGATTTGATAGTCATTGAAATCGGGAGTTTGAAACACCCCAATCAAATTGATCAACAAATCCTTTACAGATCAAAAGAAAAATGGCATTTATAAACACGAAAAGACAATGGCAACTCTTGCCACATTTAAGTTTTTCAAAAAATAATAAATTTTTCATAAAATAACAATTTTGAATTAACATGTATAAAATGACCAAGGTTTAGAGACTTAACTAGTCGCAGTGAGAGGTCGTTTGTGAAGTCATTATCCAAGTAACTCTTTCGTTTTGATACGAGCCGCTTGAGA
Organism: Limnephilus lunatus; assembly: GCA_917563855.2. NCBI lineage: Eukaryota > Metazoa > Arthropoda > Insecta > Trichoptera > Limnephilidae > Limnephilus > Limnephilus lunatus. The sequence goes on from OU830604.1 coordinate 36,583,122, forward strand.
AGGAAGAGGACGATCGTACAAGCTCTTGCTGGGACTAGTATAACATATTTTTCAGGTAAGGTTTTAAATAACACTAAGTTAATCTATGTAGGTGCTAAAAAAGGTGATTTGTGTAATTTGATTTATGATTTAATATTGTACTTGCAAGACTTAATGCTTCTTGTACAATATCACGACTGATGGTTTTTTCACCAATGCTTGAATTTCATACTGTAACAATGACAGATCTGATTTTAAATTTATTCAATACAAATGTATGTGGTATGGGGCACATTAGCACAATTTTATTTTTTATTGATGTGTTTAATATTTTCAATTACATTTGTGGGCATACATAGAAAATGAATACTGCAGAAAATGAATGATTAATGTTTTTGACCTTTGTGGATTCGTTACTCCTGTTATTTTTTCATGTTCTGGAGTCTTTCTTTGTTGGTGCCTATTTCCTTCTATTCATTTATCATTCAGTGCTCTGGCCATGTTTTCATGCCCTATAATATAACTTGTGTAAATCCTAACACTTTACATTTCTCAATTTCATTGACCAGTCTCTTTTCCTATTACGAATTACGAATATCTTAATTTTGCAGTTCTTAACTCATTTTCTCAAAATACGTTCTGCAATTGCCAGATTTTCCTTGAATGCCAACAATATATACAGTAAAGGAACACCAACCCTAGTCAACACAGAAACTAAATTGGTGCCAAATAAATAATGTTGTTCCTGATTTAATCCTAAGGCGCCAGAGTATTTATCATAAAATGTCAAATTATCTAATAAGTCTGTGATTGTTGTGAACATGATTAGTATTGATTTTTGCATTTTTTTATATTATACACATTGTTTTGTGTCAGCAGGTAGGGGTTTGACGACTACGGTCGCAAAAAGATTGCGTCAACAAGATTAGAAATTGTTTAGAATATAATGTTATCTTTAAGTGAATTCTGCGATTCTTTTGAATCTGCTCTTACCTGATTTTTTATTTACAAGCTTTTCTTGCGAGAAGTCACCAATTACTTTAAATATTAAAAAATGTGGTCCATTTGATTTTAAAAGACGATATTCAGAGCCGGACTTTAGCCGAACAGCGCCTGGTAATAATAAAAACCTTAAGGGCACTATATGAGGTGTTAGGTACTATCAGCTCCTTGGTTCAGTCGGCGCCCGGAGCAAACTGCTCCAAGTGTGCTCACACAGGGCCGGCCCTCACACAGTTTTGAGGGTCAATTTTACTGAAAATTTGTATTCATAGTAGTTGGTGACTTTTAGAAGTAAATTGTAGCCATGTAATTTATGTTTGCCATTTTTTAAAGTCCTATTTATTTGATATACTTGATCACGACTGATGTTTTTACATTTATGATTGATATTCATACTGTAACAATAGCGACTGAAGTGATTTGATGGTTATTATACACGGTTTTATATATTTGCGTACAACTGGTAAAGGTAGTCTAAACTTATACAATAGTTCACAAAAAATCTGCTGTTGCCATAATACAATTTAAAGTTTTTTTTTTGTCATTTCCGCTTGATCGGGACACTTTGAGACCCAAAAAATTTTGTACCAAATAAGCTTCTGTACAAAATAAGCGAAGTTAAGGGAGGTAATTTTTTTTTATTTTCTGAGCCTTTTTATTTACATGTATAGGTACTATTACATTTATTCGAGATTGAATGTGTTTTTTTAAACTTTATTAAATTATAAAAATATATTTAATTAACAGAAAATTTAACTAACCATAGATGTGAATTTCATCGCTGGGTGCATAACACCTCCAATGTAAATTTATTTTGCAGGTGAGTGAAAAAACACACTTTAAAGCAGGAACATGTAGGGAGACTTCCATTTATTTTGATTTATCGTTGAATATTATCTTAATAAATAAATATTATTTTTGAGTCCGCCGTCATTTTCCTGCTTCAAGATTATTTTTTTTCGCTCTTCTAAAATGTAATTTTTTTCACATTATTAATTACTTGTCTCCTTACCTCATCCGTGCCGCGTATCGCAAGCCCTCCCTTGTAACAAAAATTCTTTTACTGACACACGTTTTGCATTGACTTCAGATGGGAATGGTCCCAATTAAATGGATTGGTGTCGCAGGTAACAGAAGTAAATTGTTTTCAGTTTCTTCATTTGGTTTCTATTCCAAATAATCGACTGTCCCAATATCCGGTATAGCAATTAAGCGGAATCGACTGTATTTGTAATGTTAACCTTTTATGACCTGTTCGTCTGTGATAATTCGACTTTTAGTTTGCTTTCGACAGACTGCTTAAAAATAAATTTTTTAGTTTTTATTTTCGTGTTATTAATTTTTTATACTCCAGGTGACAAATGATCATCGAAGTTAAATGGAAAATTTCAATTTGAGAAAGTGGGGTTTTATTGGTGGATTCCTTGTTGAGTACACCTCACAAGAGTTCCATTAGCGGAGATCAGCGGTTCTATTGAATCCCAAGCATGCTGGTCAAGCTATTTGAATACAGCTGTGTAAATCCAAATATAGTATTTGTAATTATATGTTAATACTGATGGCCAGTTGTATAAACATATAATTTAGGCTGGCAACTTGCGTTTAACATTTTTAATATTTTGTGTGCTATTAATTATTAGTAGAAGATAAAAAGAACATCTTTGATAAATTTTATAGAAAAAGATGTTTTCACAAATTTTAAAATTGATTCTTTATTTTATGCCTTAATGTAAAAGGAGGAAATTAAATGTATATCTATACATATATATATATATATATACATACATATTTTTAGAAAATTTATTTAGTAAATTTACATAAATTAGGCACTGTTGTGAATTTTACAGTCTCATTATTGCATTTCGCCGCTGAGCTGTCGAAACCTTTAATAAACACATTTTTGGGCCCCTTACGTAAAGCATTTGAAAATTCCCGTCCCACTCCCAAAAAAGAATTAAAAGAGTGGGTGCTCTGGATCTGAAGGAATATCTATGTGATCTGATGTATAATTTATATGTATATTTTTATTCATTTTCAAAATTATATATGATCATTTGAACTTATATTGTGCGTTCATTTGCGTAAATAAGCCGAATTTGTTTTGCTTGTCAGCGTGTTGCGATATTAGGTTGAAACTTAAAATCTTTAAAATATTAATAAATTTAAAATAAACTATTTCATTTTACTATAGTTTTGTAAAATCAAAATAATAATTGATAAGAAGTAAGATTCATTTACATTTTTTTAAAGGTTTTTACAGCTCAGCGACAATTTATCAATGCAATCCGTAGTTGGTCAAAACTCGCCAAATAAGAATTTAAAAATGAGTTATTTATTTTGTAATTTAGTGAAATATTATTTTTAATGAAATAATAACTGCTCTCATTTCTCAAGTATTTATTTAATATTTTAGACATAGTCAATGTCTTGGTTTAAAACAAGTTGTATTAGCATGTAGGTGCAGCAACATGCATAAGTTAATTTTCCTCACAATTTATTTTTTCAATAAATTGATTCCAAAAAATTAATATACAGTACTCTCTCAGTAATCCGCCGCTCAATTATCAGACAACTACTATAATCTGCCTTTTTTTTTACTGATTGCTAGCACAATTCAACGGTATTCGTTTGTCAAAATTCAAAGTCCGATGTGTGACTAGACTCGGGCACCAACCTTTTTACACTGGCGTGACGGGCTGGGTTATCTTGCTCTTACACACTCAGTTATAATACTGCCGTCTAGCTTGCTCTCACTGACCATTTCACCAGACACCAGGGTTAATTATTGTTGTTTTAGGACACTTCCGTTAATCCTCTGTGAATTCTACTAACTGTTATGTGTGTTTCTATTACTTTTGTTCTGCCATGTTTTTTTGTTTACATGACATTGTTGTAAACATGACCCGCAATTGTAAACCATAAAATGTAATTTTTTTTAAAGATTGATTCAGGTATTTTGTTTGTTTTTATAAAATACTAGCGAGTAACCAGCGTGCGTTGCAATGCCACCTTCCCTGCCTTCCCCCCTCCCTCGTTATTCCTCCTGCGATTCCCCCTTCTCGTTTCCCTTACCACCTCCGGGATTTCCATCCTCCCGCTTTCTCTTACTGCTGTTAAACTATATGAAATACATGCATTTTTCCAAATAACTCGAGTGATATTTGTGAGAGAGTACTGTACATCTTTTATTTTGAACTTACCAATTAGTATTCAACTGATAATCAAGATTGCATGTTATATCATTGTATAATTATTATTTTTTTTTTAAATGTTCCTGAATGTTTTTATAGAAAATTTTACCAAGATGTTATTATTAATTTCAATGTTCCTGAATGTTAGACTTAATTTTACTGTGTAATCTTTTTATGATCTAATAAATATGATTTTTTCTAATCTCTGTTCTCTCAATACTGTTGTTCTTCTCTATGTGATTTTAATGTATTTAAATCCGGTTTTAGAAAAAGAGGTGAATTTTTTAAGGTAAGTAGGTGAATGAGCTTTGTGAGAACAAATTTTTATATTTTTTTTTAGTTTATTTACTTTTCACACTTTTCTAGTGCCTTTTCCATTACCAGTTTGAGGCCGAGGCTTTGCGGGCTCAATTCTCTTTGAGCCAAGTGTTTCTTCACAAACTACAATTACAGCTTTTAATAATGGGAGTAGAGACAATTCACGCATCGTCAGGTTGTCTATAACCAGGAAATGTTTGTATTTCCTTAAATATGAAATGTTGTACTTTTTAATAAAGTAAACAAATACTGTCTTCAACGGGTGCATATTACATAATATGTATTAGTAAGTTTTTATAGCTGAACTCCGCACAGAAGCCGCTAGAGTAATCAGCATTAGTCACGGTGACATTACCGACGTATGAATACCTCACAAGAGTCAGCTGCTCCCGTCTGGAGCCAGTGAGACAATGGCATCCCCAATTGGAGTATGTAGTGAGGCTAAAGGTAGTGGGGAGGGAAAGGAGATGGGGAAGAAGGTGGGGAAATACCTGGCTATTCAGGTGGGTCACCAAACATGGTTAAAAGCCATTTAAAGCAACATTTCAATTCTGAATGGTGGTCTTACACGAGGGTGATACTGAGAGTATCTTCCATTCTGGAACATGCCGCAAATATACTAAGTATATATTATTTTAAATGAATTAATTGTGAAATAACACAAATCAATCAAATAAAATTTATTTGCCCTTGCCGGTATTCGATCCCGCGACCTTCGGATTTTACGATTCAAGAGCCTTACCGCTAGACCACACCGGTCGTCGATACACCCCATTAACATTTAATTTTCGTAATGTCATTGATACAGCCAATATTGTGTATTTTCATATCAATTTTAAAATGGAGAAAAAAGTTGTGTAAAATGAAATAATTGATTCGTTTCAAAGCATCGTCCTCACCAAAGATATTGAAATATGAGAGATGTGCTATCGGTAGTTTTTACTGGGTGGGACTGTGTTTCGGCGATGGTGGGACTGTGTTTCCGAAATCGCCGATATTGTTAACCAATATTACTGCACAACTTTAAAAAATCAGCAAAATGAACGAATTCTTTCCGTATTCAAACTATGTTGTCAACCAATACTACTGCATATCTTCAAAAAATCAACTAAATGAATTAATTCTTTCCGTATTTGAACTATATTGTTAACCATTACTACTGCACACCTTAAAAAAAATCAACTAAATGAACAAATTCTTTCCGTATTCAAACTATGCCCACTAGGTAGTAGTCCGCCGACGGTCGGGTGGCCATCCCAGCATATCTTTTAATAATAATAATTGGATAATTTGTATAGCGCCGTTTTTGTGAAAAATCACCTCAAGGGTTCTGTATTTCTTGTATTTCAATATCTTTTTTAAAAAAAAATTTTATTCTTGGCAGAGACAGTTTACGATTAGTTCCCGTGAGCACTTAGGCCATAGGCCCATTGTGCTATCTCCCATTTTACCCAGTCCCTTTAATAAAGTTCACCAGAGTTGTTATTAGAAATGAAGCTATATCTTCTGTATTAATTGTTTTTGTGTTTAATTCGTAGAACTCCATTTTAATTTTTAGAAATTTAATTAAATTTAAATTTGATATGTTAATATCGAGTTCTGCAAGTATTTAAGAAAGTATTTTAGTTACAGCTGTTTCGACTTGTAAGGTCATTTTCAAACTGTGGTGAAGCCACGTACGGACAACTTATTTATAACATTTCAAATGTCAATTTATGAAGGTGTCAAAATTGATTTATTACCGGTAAATCCAATTTGCAGAGACACTAATTGAGAGAGTGATTAAGTGGGATTCCGAATCTTTCCCTTTTTTGGTTTCACTTGCACTAAGTGCAAGGGTTTTCTTTATTGATTTAGAATGATGTTATTTCTATGACTCATTTAAGTGCATTATATTGTTTAGGTTTGGTAAAAATATTAAGTAGTGGAGAATAAATAATTTTCCTTACTCCCCAACATAACACTAATTAATAAAGTAAGGAAAATTATTTATTCTCCACTTGGAGAATAAATAATTTTCCTTACTCCCCAACATAACACTAATTAATAAAGTAAGGAAAATTATTTATTCTCCACTACTTAGTATTTTTACCAAACCTAAACAATATAATGCACTTAAATGAGTCATAGAAATAACATCATTCTAAATCAATAAAGAAAACCCTTGCACTTAGTGCAAGTGAAACCAAAAAAGGACCCCCCTGCAATGGATTCATACAGAAAGTATTAAGATGAATGTCCCATTATGAAACAAATTTATCCGAACATGGGATACAATGATTGGGAGTCCGGTTTCGGGGGTGGATCTCTGAGATTTTGCACAGCAGTACGTTGTTAGTTAAGAGTTGGCAGGGGGTATCACTACGATAAGTTTGCTAGAAAAGTCGACCGTTTGGCCCTCTAAAGGTATAATACAGGCAAATAAGTCTTAGATTTTTCTATCATAATAATTGTATCCAAAATATCTTAAAAAATATTTAAGAAAAAGCGTAAGTTCGTTCATTGGATGTTATTGTTATAAACATGCTGTCAGCTGTCACTGTCAGTGCTGTCAAAAGTCAAAATCAATCATAAGCATCACAATATTTTGTCTATGATTAACACTCCACATGTTATTGTGGCTGTCCAGCAAAACAAATTGCTAACCACATAATGCTCGTTTTTTAAAAGTACCTACTTATTGCAAAATGGTATATGAGAGGTCCGAAATGTGTTCTTTGCTCGAGAGATGTTACATACGCACGTCTATCAAATTGCTCCATTGCCGAATTCTGATGTTTCAGTTTTGTTTGATCTATTTATTGAATGATAAAAATTGAACAAGATTTATTACTTAACGGAATCCTCTTTAAGAGGGTTTAAACTTGTTTAAAATGGTTTAAACTTGTTTAAAGAGGGTTTAAACTTGTCCAAAGCTGATCAACTTGTTTAAAGAGGGTTCTGATATACCGGCCTTAGTCCCTAGATGATAGAACAAAGTTATTGGAAGAAAAATACATGAGAGATAAATGGGTTAAATTATATTTATTATGTTGTCTATTAATTTATTGAACTTGTAAATTTACATCACATAGAAAATAAAAAACCTTTTTTTTCGATCGGAGCATTTCAAATTTTTTTATTGAACTGGGTTTACCCACCTACACATTTTGAAAGACAGTTAAAGGTTGATATTAACCCGACCGATTTTTTAAATAAATTTATTTAAATTTCGGGCTCATTCCACAAAATCGGCTCCAAATGTACTATGAGATTCCAAAGATCGTGCATAATACATAATTTATTACCTAATTTGCAATATAATAAATTATTTGAAATGGCTGCACATTTCACATCGAAATATATGCAATGTAAGAATAGTCATTAGTAATAACAGCTAAACAAAAAAAGTTTTACACGTCCGTTTAAAAATATGCGGCACTTACGTTTAGCTATCACAGTGCCAGCTTGCGTTAATTTTTTTAAAGTAATTGGATTTCAAATATTTAATAGCTACGAACCGGAATTTACATAAAATAAAAACAATTTTTTCTGTGAGTTCAAAGTATCTATTGTCATGATTTTTCCCTTCAAGTATGGTTAGAAAATAAATATTTTTGCTCACACCCACCTTGAAATAAATACGAAATGAATGCTGCTTGTACTCGTATTTTAGCAAAAAATATAACAAAAATAATAATCGCGTTACAGTTTGCGACGAAAGTAAAAAAAGGCGGTTGGTATCTACAAAAATATAATGGTTCTAGCTCCTCGTTCACATAAGCTGAGAACTACAGGCAAAACTCTACTGTCACTTTCAGAGTTCAGACTTATAGATTAATAAACCCTGTATGCTCGTTCATCAAACCCAGAAGCGTTACATTTTTTTTTTTTTTTTTACATGAATACCTCACAAGAGTCCCAACTGCTCCCGTCTGAAGCCAGTGAGACTATGGCATCCCCAATTGGGGTATGTTGTGGGGCTGAGGGTAGTGGGGAGGGGAAGGAGATAATGGTGAATAGTGAATGGTGGTCTTACACCAGGGCGATACAGAGAATATCTTCCACCCTGGAACGTGCCGCAAATATACTATTTATTATTTTAAATGAATAAATTGTGAAATAACACAAATTAATCATATTATAATGGTATTTAAGGAAATCGATGAAATATACAGTTAAATTTTTGTTATAAAGCGCCCTTTTATGCATTCAAAAATAAATAATCAATAATTATATTAATAGTTAATCAATAATAAATTTTAATATATATGGGGAAACGATCACGTATTGTAAAGGACGGCCAATATGAACGCGGTACGATTGACTAAGACGAAGAATTATGTAAATTACACTTTTCATTACCCGAGTTATTTTGAATTGTAAATCAATTCGGGTCACATGGTGCTGTATTTGTCCAGAAATACCAAAAGTCAAGTAATGCTACACCTTACAATTTACAATTAATGAGTCGTCCATAAATTAGCTCTGCCTTCTTTTATGTGTTATGATCCGAAATAAACGTATATTATGTTATATAATCATGTGATATGTATAAAAAGACACATGATGAAAACAGTTTTAGAAAGAGAAAAGACATAACTTTCTCTTTGCATTTAAAAGTTTACCGGAATACATACTTTCAAATATTGAACATTGAATGTCAAGCGGTATTTTTTCTAAAGTAAATCTCAAATCTGGCACATTTTGTCACTAACATGAACAACTGGCCTAGACCCGAAGGATATTTATATTTTTAATAATATACAAATATCTGGAAACACTTATTTTTAATTTATCTCTGTTTTGTAGATTTTAATGTATATTTTATGATTTGAAACAAAAAAGCATGTTTTCAATCCTTCATATTTTCACTTAATTATGCAATTTATCTACGAGTGTTAAAAATGCATAAGCACTGTGACGTCATAAGTTACCTTGCAGGCTGAAAAATAGTTGCGCACGAGCATACCGCACTGTTATTCCTCTGCGGTAAGGTTAAGCCGATTTCACAATCAAGCGCATTCGGTGACGTTTGTACAAACGGCAAAAAACGTACTCACGCACCAATGAGGATACGAGAAAATCAGTGGTTATTTTGATTGTGGCGTTTTCATTGGCTCGTAGACCCGCGCTTTTCAACCGATCGAGATCCAAAGTTTGATGCATAGATCACGGCAGCGCCAGTCGCGTCGTGTAGCGGGTTGAAATCTTGCGCGAACCACTGTTGTTCGGTTTTCAGTTGTTCAGTCTTTCTTCAGTTGTGTTTCCCACCTTGCTCCAATATTACCTGTTCCGCGCGCCGACCAGCAAGTGCTTTGTGTCACCGACCGTTGTCAGAGTTTTAAGTGAACATAACAATCTGAAGGTAAGTCCACACGCATTATTATTAATATTATTTATGCATTTAGACAGTTTATTTATAACATCGCTCTTTTTTAGGTTAGTTATTTATACACATTTATTTCTTGCTCATGTAAGTACCTACTAAATACCAACATCATTTTTTGATTCCAACGTAAAAAATACCAAATACGCACATGTCACTCACAAGACATGCCAGAATATGTTACATAAATACATATATTTTAAATCTACAGCATTACACTTATAGGTTAACACATTATCTTACTTAGTACCTGATAACCTAGTACCTACTTCAAATTATTTTAATTTGATCTAAATTAATGATAATACGTTAATAAATGTTTATTATGTGTTATTTGTAATTATATATTTGTTATTATACAATTAATTTAATTTAATATTTAATATTAATTTAATATTATATTCTGATCTAAATTAATAATAACACATTAATAAATGTTTATTATTTGTTATTAATAATTATATATTTGTTCATCTTGAATACGAATTAACACTGAGTTCTAGGTATAATTGGTTGCACAATTTAAAAAACACAACAGACGTAAACAAATTATCGGAAAATTGGTGCTTAGCATAGATATATTATGGTGCTTAGTGTATTTTTGGGCGCAATCAAATTATAAACAATAATGACATTGTATAGGTGTTTTATATTGCCCAAGGTCGAATAACAGTAATTGTTATCATAAAAATGAATGCACATAGATAATGTTATTATATACGTTTTTTTTAATAATGAGAAATATTTTTATTACCTATCTATAAAAGCAATTTTGGATTTTTTAGGGCTAGAGTCATTGACCAATTATATATTATTATTATTATTTCGATGGTAAGAAAATGCAGTTTTGATTATTATCATTCGGTTATCAAATTAATAATAAATAGTATACGATGTTATGTTAAAATTATTCATTTAGTCTAAAAAAATGCATGACAAAAAATTTAGTTTTCATGAGTAATAAGTAATTTAATAATATTAATTTCATTAGATTCAGTTATCGTTCATATTTTTAAATCAATACGATAAATAATTTTTAATCGTGCGTTATATTGATTCGACGTTGAAAATGAACGCAGATAAACGAATAGCAAAAAAGGCCAGTTTTACAACGGACGCAACTCATAACTTCTATGAAGTTAAGTAGTTTTTTAATCTCGATATTTTTGCTGAGTCGATGACTGTTCGTTCGTGGTAATCGTATAACCACCACGATACAATAACAGCAACTTCGTTCCTTGACAAGTTAGGCAGATAGTACCTTCTTATGGTTCTGCAAGCGACAGACCTGGTATTATGCATATCAAAAGATGAATTCTAAAAAGGTAGGTACCTACCTACTTACATAGTTTTACTCGTCAAAGAAATAAGATATTTCATATTTTATTACAGAATTTTATATTCTGCTGACAACCTCCGTTCTCAGGACAAAACCAAAAATTCGATGGCAGGTGATTTCCCACAATTATTTTGAAATATTTAAGATGTAAACATAAATAGGCGTAACACGCAGGATAATATTCTAGGGCTTAAAGACAAACAACGGTATCTCAAAAAAAACGTATTTATCATTCTATGTCTTAAAGTCAAATAACGTTATCTACAAAAAAACATATCAATAATTGGAGGGCTTAAAGTCAAACTAAGTTATCTACCAAAAACGTGCCAATGCTGTGTATGTGTTTGTACGCCATTTTTGTAATAAAGTTGTTTGACTTTAAGCCCTCGAATTATTGGTATGTTTTTTTAGTTAAATTTGTTTGACTTTAAGTCCTAATTGCCACTATTTTAGAATATTTTAGCCAAAACTTAAATAAGTAGGTACCTACCTGGGAAGCGTTAGTTTTTTGGTTTCAAACTCAGCGGGCCAAGGTTTTTACGACGTTAAATTTAAAGGTTTCCCTACGTCTAAGTCTACAGATGCGTCATCGATATACGAAACCTATACCTAAACCTGTGACCTTGCATTTAATTAGCGTATATGTACCTGCGGCGCTCGGAGACGATCAATATCAATAAATTGTCAATGGTTACGTCAATTTACATTATTGATGCGGTTGACAAATATTGCTAATTCATCTTTTACACTGTCAATTGAAGCGATTGACATTTGCGATTTCCCATTGAAGGGAAAATTATAAGTATTTTGATTGAGCGTATAGACAAGTGCCATTGACTCAGCGTTCGTTTCGCTGTACGGTTGACAATATTTTGTTTAATTGCTCTAAATATCGAGCTATTGACAATTATTATTGATTTAGATTGATATCTCCAGGGCGCTTTACACCCCATCTAGGAATAGATCATAGAATAAAGAATAACACAAAAAGTGCATTGTGGGCATGTTTCGTGATCTAATTTTTAACTGTGTTCAAATGAGATTGAGATCTACGATGTCAGGCGAACGTAAGTGAGACAGAGCGCTACAGGGCTATTGGGCTAAATGGAACATCTGTTTCCATTCAAATTTATATGGAAGACACTTCTACTTTTCTTCTTTATTCTATGGTATAGATACACGTAAAAAAACATTGACACATGACTGGCTATTTGGTATTTTGGTTGGTTTAAACCTTAATTTGTACTAACTACATAAGTAGGCAGGTACTTCCTTGAATTTCTGTATTTAATCCATTATCTAAGAAAAATAAAAATGTTGGAATAAGTTTTTTTTAAATTTGTACATAAAATGTTGTAAAAAGACATTCTCTAATTTAGACAGTTTGCATGAGCATGACTAATATTAAGAATTTTCAGGTCGGGGGTCCAACCAAACCGCCCCCGTGTTTTCTCCAGCACAATATTGTTACATAATATTATAATTTATTTTTTCATTTGTTATGTTAAGCTTATTCCGTACTTAGTCGATGGGTGTTATCGACTGCGTCCCTTTTGCCGCCATTTTACATATATATGTTTATTCTTTATTTGAGTTTAATATTGTCCTGTATCCAGTCCAAATGTTGAAGGATTCACCGGTTTTTCATTTGTATGAATTTAATTAAACACAAGAAAACACGGTACGATGGGAGCTTTTGTATAATTTTCAATTCATAAGCGAAGTCTGCTTCGAAGGTCTTTTCCGATCTGGTATTTACTTTTATTTTTGTAGTTTTTTGTTCCAATTAAACTGTAAACTAAGTACGATCTAAAAAGATTACGAGTTTAGTGCTGTAAATACAGCATATTTTATCTAATCAAAGAAATGTGAAGCCGTTCGGTTCAGTTTGCGTTTCAGTTTATTTATATAACTGATTAAATCTTTTCAGTAAAAAATGATCAACCGATCGCAAACAACAAGAAGAAATCCCCCTTTGGTTAAATATTATATTAAATCAAACAAACTTTTTATTAAACCACGAAATTTATTATATACGTTAACCGGTTTCACTTGGAGCAAGCTTCATCAGGAATATTATAATAATTATACAAAATAAACAGAGTTTTCGGTTATGTTACATACATAGAAAGATAGAGTGAGATTATGAATAATGCAGAAGCCAACATTATTGCAATTACTATAAGTGCAACCGATATTCCCGTCTTATTTGAAGCTCGGTCCAAGTGAATCCGGTTGGCGTTTGTAATACATTTAATGCGTTAATTGCGTGGTTTAATATATAATTTACATTTGATTTGAGGATATATGATACGTGTATATATATGAATGCTTTTCCTATGAATTGAGATCTTATGAAAGTTCTATCTTATTTTGTCAAATTTAGAAAACAAACTTACGAGGATCCGTCACTGACTAGTCGTTTTCAATAATGGAAATGATTACACATACATCCCATTTTTTCCACGTTATTAATGTGACTTCACCAAGGATAGGCAAATTAAAATATAGAGAAATATTGTAACTCGGGGGCAGAAGGGTGGCAGTCGGTGTCGCTCGTTGCTTGTTTCCACCGCCTATTTATTTTGTATTTCTGTTGCGTTGGCATGCCTGGCGGCTCGCTGGGAGGGTCTTACACGTCCCTGGAGCATGTGTACCGCGGGACCACGCTGCCGCACCCCAAGATGGGTGGCGGCGGCGTGCTGGACTCCATAAAGCGCGCCTTCTCCAATAGCGGGCTGCACCCCAACGGCGGGGGCTCCGACCCGCTCATCGAGCCCTCCGACTCGGCGCTGGTCGACAGTGCAGTCATTGTGCAAAGGTACGCCCCTTCACGGCCACCGGCTGCCGGCCACCGGCCACCAGCCACCAGCTGGACAAATACCGACAAACCGGGACACAGCAACCACCAAGCATCCATCGCCTATCTAATCCGTTATCGTTATAACTTACAACGAAACAACGCAATCTTGCGGTACTGTCGCTGAGAGCTCCTATGTAATCAACCTGGATAGAAAACTTGGGGAAATCTGCAAAAAAAAAAACTAATACCAAACACAAACTGAAACAGAAACCACATACGAGTAACTGCACTAAAACTACTGCATAAAATAAACTCCCGTGCTGTCGATTTCGTTTAGATATTCTTCATATTAAATCTTAATGTTATATACTTGAAATCTTCGAGGATATCATCATCGCAACTTATTAAAAAAAGAAAAATACAACGTTTTACTTATTATTTTTATTAGAAAGGGTAGATTAATTTGAGCTATCAGCGGCACGCCCTTAATAATGTACGAATATCTTAATGTATTTTTCCCTAACGATGGCTTTGCAGTTAATATCATGCTGCGGTTGTAAAAACTTTTTTCAAACTAATTGGATATGGTGTCATTTTACAAATTTGCGTTAATTTTTAAAGATTTCGCTTAAAAATAACTTTAATGCCAATAATTATTGCTTCGCTTAATTATTAATTTTCCCCGCAAAGAAGTCTGGGCTTCATCTTTCTTTGTTGCCAGGCGCTTCAGGGGAAGTTTAATTATTTTTAATTGCGATGTCATCTGGAAACGGGATATGATAAAGTTTGATAGATATCTTTGTGGAACATTAGGCCACGCGATAGTTTCCTGCCGCGCGGCCTGTCGCGCGGTGCGCTCGCTGCTTGGTGAATGCTTCCCCGGAACCAGGTTTTATGTCAAATTTATGTTATTTGGTGGAGGACAACAGATTTACTGCTACTGGTGAAGGAACATTTGCGGAACTAACTGTATATTTATTATTATGTAATTTGGATCGTTTCATCGGCTACCGCTAACAATCAATGGGAAATCTTCGTTATATGAATACACAGTAAAATAAATTATGTCCCAATGAGAAGAAATTTAAAGGAAACCGTACAATACGATATTCAAGCAATATTAATTTGTGCTTCCAAGAGTCTAGTATTTATTACGGCTCATTTTACTGCCCATCCCTCGCTGGCGCTTTCAATGCAGACATTACGTCATACGTCATAGATTTGATTCCAGTAGGATGTTAGTGCCATAAAACTAATAAATTGGTTATGCGCTTGTATAATGTGTACTCTACTGTACATTGAAGACACATTATTTCTAATCAAATTATTAGTTTTGTAAAATGATTTCCTTTCCAACAAACTGTGGATATACAGTGTAAACGAACTCAGTAGTGTTTCTAAACGGTTCAACTATCTTTCTACAATAAATAGTTATCAAAAAATACAAAAGCGTACTTTTAAAATATTATTTTATGAATTTGAATCTTGATTTAAGTAAAATGCGTAGATATATATTTTTATAATCTAAACTCAATGATAAGACGGTACAATCAACTATCTGTTCGACGTCAGTGTTGAATTTGGAGTTATCATTGAATTGAAATTGCAAATTATCTTTTTAAGCACTTTGTCATTAAAAAAAGCATATTTTTACCGTTATGAGTCACGTTTATTTATGTACGAGTATAATGAATAACATGTAAATATTTGAATTAACATACCTACCTCCAAAATAAAGTGTTAATTATCAGTAATCAACAATTTTCCCGAAAAAATAATTAAATAGCACCAAAAATATAATTGACATGAAATTAAAACGTGAATTCGTTTAGTTAAAATTAAGTATTTTGTTAAATGCCTTTAAAACAGGTTAAATAATCTATTTGTTTGATAGACATTTTTGAGCATCATATGATTTGTTAAATAATATAACCTATTGGAAATTGTTTGATAGACATTTTTGAACATCGTATGATTTGTTAAATAATCTATTTGTTTGAACATCGTATGATTTGTTAAATAATCTATTTGTTTGATAGACATTTTTGAACATCGTATGATTTGTTAAATAATCTATTTGTTTGATAGACATTTTTGAATATCGTATGATTTGTTAAATAATCTATTTGTTTGATAGACATTTTTAAACATCATATGATTTATTAAATATTCTATTTGTTTATTAGACATTTTTGAACATCATATGATTTGTTAAATAATATATTTGTTTGATAGACATTTTTGGAAATCGTATGATTTGTTGGATTAGCGGAGAGTGATTTCATATAACGAAAGTTTCCTATGGTTGTGAAGTTTAAACCATCGACTGACTAACGGGAAGGTAAATACACCTTATACATTCCCCTTAACTCACAAACTGCCATATTTTTTGGATTCGCGGTACTACAAGGTAAAATTATTATTAATATCGTATCGTTAACAATACAATATGCAAGTATTTATAGCAATAATATTATTTCTTATCCCTGCTGTTATTGATAACTTCTATATTAACAAATAATACACTTTTGGTTATTAATTACTCTAATTTTGCTTAATTTGTTATGTATTTTAAAAATTATCTTTATTGTCGTATTATTATAACCGCAAGCTTTTTATAAGTATCAACCTCCTAACCTTCATTTGTTTTACCTTTTTATACATGAGTTCGTAGTGTAAAAAAATATATTTAAAAATATGATATTTTTTTTTACTCTTTTGCAGATATTGTGTCATTTATTTGTTATGATGGACGAATTTCGAATCTATTTCATTATAATATGTACTTATTTCAATGATTTCGATTTACGTAATGTAAATTCTTTTTACACACACTTTAACATACAAAATACCAAACAAGTTTTATTTTTTTCTTGTCAAAAGTTCTTACACTTAATTTTTTTTAACATTTTGTGGAGAAAACGATTTAATTCTCAATCTCAAATTACATAAAAAATATTATTCTTTATAAAAAAAAGAAGGATGTTTTTTAAACCTTTTTTTTTGCAACAAAGTTTACAACATATATTTTTGTTATTATGATATGTATACTTATCTTCATTTTCGCGCATTACCGGAAAATACACACTACTTTATTCTTACTGCACCTTGGTTGTTTGGAATAACCCCACATAATAACCACATTTTCATTCCTTACACTTGTAAATAAACTGGATCGGTCGAATCAGTCTATTCGTGGCGTTGACTCATTGCAACTGCGTTGTTATGAGAGTGCGAAATAACAAATATTACCGTTTTAAACATGGAAGGCGAGCCTATTTCTAAGTGCGCAACTTTTCCCAACTGTGGCAAATATAGATCTTTGTTCCAGGGGTATCTCCTTATTGAAAGACTTTAAGGAAAAAAAAAACAATTATTGTTTGGGAATCGCGTCGAGGGCTAGGAGTGCGGTGGGTGGACAATGCTAATTGTGTATCAGTAAAAATTGCGTAAAAAATTCACTTCGAAGCATTCACTTCACATCTTTTGGGAGGCGAGCATGAGCACCGCCGCCCCGGAAACCATTTAATGGATAACCAACACCTCTGCCATATTCACCTCAAGTGGTTCGCTGCGTTTGGAGACTCAGCAGGGGTGTCCGGGTTGGTGGGGTGAGGGTTGTCTGGATCTGACGGCGGATGACCTGGACACACCGAACCCTACATTCCTACCCACCCCTCTTACTATTTTACTTCCAAGAACGTCTTCTCCTTCCTTTCCTTAAAAAGTCCCTCCACACAGCATCCAAAAAGATGATATAGGCCCTGAAGAAAATGATTTTTTTCTGTGTGGAGATAATGTAAAAAAAAAGAAGCGCCTGTCATAGATTTGCCACCCCTGTAATCGTTTTTAAGAAACATTCCATTGTTGATTCACGGCCACCTCTAGACTGATTCGCCCGACTTACTAACAGCGCGCCGTGTCCATTAACAGTAGTGAGTCTCCCCAATAATGGCTAGCCCCCTAAACCTCGTAGTATTGCGTGTGTTGCAGAGAGGGTGTTACCATTCAGGGTGTTCCAAACGCAAATCGAGCCGACAAGATGCCCACCACAGTAGCCGAAGAAGCCGCCCTTCTGGGGTAAGTACTTAACTTTTACACTGATTGCAGAAAAAAGTGAAGAATGGTGTGATGTCGTTGATGTTGCGCAGATAATAAAATATTGTATTTATTTTTTAATGAAAATAATGTATGTTTTAATAGGTGCTCTTAATATTGATCGGAATCATGAGATCAAAAAAAACGAGTGTGCTTTAGACCACACAACTGAAGTAAAACTTCTGCTTCATCTAAATGATAGGAAGAGAGAAAGAAAATGTGCGCGCGCACTGCTCTCTCTCGCTCCTACAGTGATATACGAAGCGTTCGCATCGCTTTTCGTAACGCTCTAGTCACGCATTCGCTAGCTTACTGCCCAAGTCAAGCGTGCGTAAAGAAGTTTTATTTCAATAATAATTATTATTCTCTTGTGATTCTTAAATTGGGTTGTTTCACTCTCGTTACATTTGATGACCATCTAATCGATGATCAGCACCATTTTGAATTGTTTGCGTTTAAGTGCTCGATTGTTGATCCTTTTCAGCTTTAATCTAATGATGTTCTGCTGTTAAAAATATTATGGGTCATTTTTTATGCTTGTCGCTGTCGATCGCGCTGATCAATACGATGTTTATCAAACGTGACCGAAAACCCTAACCATAATTGTGCATTATTCTTCAGAGATTGTAAGAGATGTTTTTAAAGTTATGTTTATTTGGGGCACACATTTTGAGATCCGGCGCTCTCTCGTGAATAATTATTTATTCATTAATGGGTTGAAATTATTAAAACTCGCATTTTGTAACGTTCGGTACAATCAATTGTATTTTAAAATTAAAATACCACTTTGGTTCCTGTTAACGAAGATTGAATGTAATCGTAATATATGGAGGTAATTTTAGTAATATAATGTGGTTTTTATTTAAAATATTGTATATGTTACATTTTTTTAAGAAAGTGGTTGGTATTATCAGTAAAAAAATATGGACCACCGTATCCTCAGTCATTATTACAGCCACAAAATTATTGATTTCACTATTTTACCATCTTTGACATCAACAGTTTGAAAAACAAGATGGCATTCTTTCAGTGGAAACAAATTCGTCACTTGACCCAAATTTATCAGTTTGCTAATAATATAACAATATAAGAATGGCATCGTCGTCAGATTTACTACTTCTACATCCGAAACCCTGATTTATTGCACCTCAAAGCAAGTCAATAAAATTATGGATTCCCAAACTGATATGTGGCCTAGCCATGTGGGAGTGCGTACAACGATTATGACTATAAACGTACGTATTTCCCACGCTCTGCTCTTTTTAGAATAATACGATATTAATGTATATTAAATTACATTTTTGTTACATTTCAGCGTGCGAGCTGTTTCGCCTTTTTGTCAAACTGTAACAATGTCTTTGAAGGACGAAACTAAAATAACCTGGCAAAAATGAAATATAAAATCTAAGAAATTACTTGTGGATTATCTCATTTGATTTAGAATCTACTTATCAAAGACAACATGTAATTGTTATCAGATAACATAACCAATAACCATCATGCTGTTGGTTAGTTATCTTACAAATAGATATAACACTGGTGGGGGTTACAATATAAATTATATTCAAAACTTACTCACACACAAAACTAATTCAACGTAATACATTTTCAAAGACGTGGTTCAACGGAACCCCTATATTTGTACATATTTTTATCGAAGCAACGCTTCAGAGTACACCAGCTAAACTAAGACTAAATCGTTTTTTTTTTAAATTGCAAAGTTTTTATCCATTTTGTTCACGTGCTGAGAAGTAAAGTTATTCGAGTTTCGAGTTACTACCCGGTTCAGCAGAAGGACTAGATTCTTTTGGATTGCGTAGACGTTCTCGTAGACACAGACTGTTATGTAATATTTCGATCGATACAAGAAAGTCTACATTCTACTACATTTCTACGGGGGTAAAGTAGAAAACTCTTCGAGAAGGGTTCGTACGGGAGTGGGTGGGAGGGATTTAAAATTGTTCTATGTTATTATTCAACATTTCGTGGAAGGAATTTTCATTTCATTGGTTTCTTCGTGGCGTCACGTGGCGGGCGGCCATCGGACGTTGCGCAACCCTCGGATCGATCGAGGCCCGAGGGCGCTATGATGTAGGGGCGTGTAATTAACCTGTGAGGTAATTAATGTGTGACAGTGATAATTAACCTCATGTGCCGTGTGAGCCTTAATAACGCAACCTTAAGCGAGAGTAAACGGCGTTTGAATAACAGGCGACCGGAGCCGACTTGTTGGACCCTGGATCTCAATAAGTCGATGGCGAGACAGTAAAGTACTAGTTGCACCGTTTGATCCATTTTCGATGTAAGGTGTTCCATCAGCTTAAAACTGTGAAGCTTCGGACGTTCACATGTGCCCCCTGTTAGTACTGTGTACAACCACCTGAACTAATATTGATTATTAGAAAAAGATTTGTAAATGCGGGATGTGAAGGAGCCCAGATTAAAAGACAGCGAAAAAACGGATGCCATGCCGATGCAAAAGTGACGGTAGTGCCGTTTTACACGAGAAGAGTATGAATGGGTGTTCCGCTCGCGTCTGCCGAGTGTCTAGCCCAGACGATCGGTAAAACCTTATATCAATACGATATTGACTAAATTCGTAATCTGTGGTTAGTTATCAACATTTGCGAGCACGGTTTATGATTGATAATCGACGATTAAAACATTTTAGCGCGGCCTTCATAGTTTCAGATAAGTTTCGGTTAACTGTCAATGTATTCATATTTTAGAATAATTTTTTATTAATATATTTTTTAATATGCTGAACTAACAATGCTCTTTTAGTTGAAATAAGTCGTACACGCAGTGAGTTGAATCCGTTCAGGCCAATGACGCTACATTGGTTCGGGCTTGGAGAACCGAAAGTTTTTCACATAACAAGTTGTGAATAAAAACCTTATTAACTAATTAACTCCCTTTTTAGTGTAAAAAGGTAAACGCGGATTGCCAATGCATATTTAAGTTAGTATTTCAATTCAACATTACCAATTTATTAATATTTTTACGTAATTGTTTGGCGTTTGACGTTTCGGAATGTCAATTATAGAAAACACCTTCAGTATTGCCATCGTATATAGAAATCTTATTTTTTCCCCGTCAATATCGGTTCGGCTGTCAACAGTGAAACCGTGCTCGGGAAGTCGATATAAAATCGTCGGAAGTTACGCCTATTAATCCGATATTGTACAGTTATCGATTTCACTGGGCCAGAGCTTCAGGTGCATTGGTGTCTAAATCTTCAAAATGCGCTCCATGAAATATCTGCAATGTCTTTGTGTTTTTTTTTTTTTTTTTAATTTTGGAACCATAAAATGTTTACCTACTCCACACTTAATTACAGCATTCTTGTAAACTAATTATCAAAAGATAATTAAAATATTTTGAGTCCCCGTGCCACGCATTTTATTAATTTTTCGCCATTTTAAGCAGAAACAGTCTTGTTAATTGCTTTTTGAAACCGTAAATTATTCGGCCATATTTGCTTTGGATCGTAAACTGTGAGTTAGGAGCATTTAAAGTCCCAGCACGACGCTCTGAAGGCGATAATGATACAGAAATTGTTCTTAATGTTTTTTTAGGAAACATTCATAATTTGTTAGATATAATATGTATGCATTTGTTTTATTAAGGAACAGAACTACATTATACTTTTTTTTTTAAGTGAAAACTTTTTAGCACCGTTGTGATTTGAAACTCGATGAAACGAAAAATAGCAACACTAAAAATAGCTAACACATATATCTATTGGATTTAGCAATATAATACTATAAATCCACAGTCCCGCGCAAGTTTCATTTGGTGTAGTGGTATTTTTTTTTTTTTTTTTTTTTTTTTTTTTTTTTTTTTTTTTTTTTACATTAACTCCACACAGGAGGCCCTGAGGAAAATAATTTCCCTCAGGGCCTATGTCATCTTTGAGGATGCTGTGTGGAGGGTCGGTATAGAGCGGATGTATATATGTATATATATGTATATATATGTATATCGGATGCTGGTATAGAGCGCTTGACGTACCTTTGCCACTTTTAGGCGACATTCAGAGGACCGAGGATCGAATCCCACGAAATGAAAAAAAAAAAAAATTGTCAAATCAAAATCCAATCTTCAAACCACTCCAAAATGAACACCTATAAGAAAAGACAAAAGAAAGTGACATCTAGCGACTCCGAAAATTAAAACTAATTGATAAAAAAAGTGTTCGTATCCTCCGCATTCTTGTCTACTTTAGTTTTCTGACGGTTTCACTTCTACCGTGAATTGTTAATTGCGCACTCTGATTTTTCAAATTATTTTTAGTTAAGATCAAAGGCATTGAATTGGGCGTCGTTCTGTAGAATTATAAAAATAATCACAAAATCCTGGATGTTTTGTTTTCGGCAAAATGTGTCCTGAAAACTTGCGCAGACCCGTAAAAAATCACATGATATTAGGTATAATTTTAATTTGGAAAAACACAAAAGAATTTCTGGCAAAATATTGTACGGGTAGTACTTTATCGCTTGTCTGAATTTATTCAAACTATGTTCCAATTTAAAAAAAATCAAAGCCAATCCGAGTTACATTTAAAGTTCATTGAACCGGAATTACAGGCACACAAGCGGAATTAAATGTAGATTTCGATTGAATTTTTTTCTTTGAATTCGATTATATTTGAAATTAAAATACACGGATGTTTTATGTTTGGTTTCCATTATAAAATAGAACATGTTTTGTTGGTTAGGTAGGTATTAAAAATGTTTCCATAATTTTAAAGTTGTCTTTATAAATAACTTATCAACGATAATCTTAGTAAATATATGTTGAATTTTGTTTGAACAGTGCCCTTGAGGTGATTTTATTGCGAAAACCGGCGCTGTAAAAATTATCTAACTATTATTATTATTATTGACTATTAACAAACAAACAAAAAAATATGTATTTCTCAAAACATTGCGTGCGGACAAAGCTCCATTCTGCGATTAGTAAAATTTTCGATCGTTTTTCTAAGAGTTTTACGCGGAAAGAGAAAATTCTGAAAAGTCAGTATATTCGTCCGTTTTGTTGGCTAGCTTCATTCACTTATTTACCTCTTGAGAAATAATTTGCTGCCTGTCCTTTTATAAAACGGACAATGGATAACGGTTAGGACAAAAGAAAAATCTTGTGCTTAGGTACCGTTCACATTTTTGGATAAAATCGACTTCAAACTAGAATATCAGCCAGAATACGACCTTTGCCGTAAGTATAGGTACAATAAAGTGTAAATTTTGCTGTTGAAGCATTTAATTTCATGTCAATGAAAATTGTGAAAATGTATTCTCCAAGTCTGAAAGTTAAAGCCAAAATTCATATTTAGTAATATTTTACATATTAATATGATCATGTCCCTTCCCCTATTCTCATATTGTACATACAGGTGTTAATGTTAATGGACGTACTTTACTTATTTTAAACAATTATTCCGACATTATTTGGAGTAAAACATGGAAATGAAATTCTGGTCTCCGGAGACATTTTGAATGTTTTTTTTTTGTTTTCAACTAAAAACCTAGAAAATCATCAGGTATTTGATTGATAGCAAAAAAATAATTACCGGAGACCAAAATTTCATTTACGTTTTTTCCTCCATAATATATTTTCAGGAATAGCGACAATAGGGAATAGGGAATAGGGAGGTTAAAGTATTATAGTACGTCCCTTAACATTCTGTATAAGGATCTGCGAACTTTAGCTTCGTTAGTAAACCTTTGGTGTGTACCTATTCCGTAGCTATGTGTCACACGCTGTCGCAAAAATATAAGACAAACACATTATTTGTCCTATCAAAATATATGTGAGAAAATGATGTCAGAGATAATGTGGTAAAGTAATCACTGATAACATTACCTCGTCTTTCGTGCTCAACGCAAAAAGCCCGGTTCACGTTTAGTTGTTGACTTTTGACGAGAAGATATTGGATAATTACTTCTCTTCTTCTTCCCTTTTCTTTTATCTTGGTTGGGAACTTACATGCGTCCTTGTCCTACGCTCCTTTGACGGCCTCCTCCTAGTACGTAGGTCCAGTCTAGTCTCTCAGCCTCTGGCATTATTTCCATTTAACGCCAATAATTATTTACCAAATTTGAAAAACTTTTTATTACTATTTTGGTATAGGATTTTTGAGGTTATTCTGGTTCTCCTATTTATTTTCTTTTTACACAGAACCTTAGTAAAACAACCTATATTAAAATGTATTTTATCATTAAATGTATACTCGCATCTTTACGATGTTTATTTACGTTATGGTGAATTAAAGTTCTATTAATACCTTGGCGGGGCTTGTAAAACATTCTGAATTACGCTCCGCGAATATTGTTTTGCAAGACTCTTGTGCATGTTTGTATGCAGGTTTAATTTTTACGTTTCCATTTTATACGCAGCCATTTATAAATGTACTTGATTTGTAATGTGCTTTAATTTTAATAGTGCTTTATAGTCTTTCTGGCTTTTCGAAAATTTCTACACTTTTTTTTCTGATAAGCATGTGAAAAATACAAAATAAACATTGGACTAGTTCTTGAGTTCAACAGCTAGGCTGTGGAAATATTTGCCTGTGTTTTCTTCCCTCTGCATTTCCTCCCTCCTACAGCATGGGTGTCTTCAATACCACTCAGGTTCACTCCTTCCTTTCCATAAAAAGACGCTCCATACAGCATCCCCAAACTTGACGTAGACCCTACGGGAAAATATTTTCCTCCGTGCCTCCTGTGTGGAGTTAACGCTATTATTATTTTTTAATGTTTAATGGTCATGAGTGAAATGACGCCGAGATTTACAAATACATAGTTTTGTTGACTTGGAAATTTCAAACTGTAATGACTGCAATTTTGGTGACGCTACAGCACACCGAGAATTTTCTTCCTAAGAAAACAGATTCATTTCGAAAAAAAATGTTAGGTTTTCAGAATAGATTCGTCTAGTGTTGTTTGTACGAGCAATGATAATACCCATTCAACAGTGGCGTCCGCCATGCATTACGAAGGTTTTGTGAATAATAAAAATGAATAATTCGATTATTCAGGTGATTAGTCAGACATCTCCAAATATTGAGAATAGAGATAATGAGGAAAGCAATATTCGAATGCTCACCATAAATCGAATGTAGTTTATTGGTGTCTGTGTTATACATTATACATATTACATATGCCATAAAACAACACAGGGAAACTTAGCGGTCCGGTAGATTAATATGACATTTTGAAATTTCGTACTTGTAACCCAGAACACATCCACATTTTTTTAAATTCACTACAAGTTTTTCTGCATTATAATTGATTTGGTGGTGTTTTTGAGTAATCTGACAGAGGGCACCCATATATAACTGCGCACTTAACTAAAATTTCTATTTTCGGAGAAGTCTACTAGTCAACTGGACGATCGATATACATATTAAAGCAAATTTCCTTATTCTTAGGGTAACACAGCAGGCACAGTTTTTCAGCCTTTATGGACTGCACGCCACTGTCATTCATAGTATATTATGGCAATTTTATTAATCTTGTACGCATGATAACGTAATAAGGTCTAGGTTAGCGAATCATAAAACGTTTGCGGTGTTGTTACAATAATGTAGAATAAACTACTTTTTTCATATACACCGCATTTTAGGACGATACTGCGAATCTCCAAAATATCATTTTTTCAGACCCAATAAAAAAGTTTTCATAATATAATATTTTAGGGGTATGTGTAACCAATATTTTAGTAAACATGCCTCCCACCATAGACTGCCACTTTTTGATCGACCGTAATCAAAGACTGATTGGCAGGCTTATACTGACCTACGCAAATGGGCGGATATGTACGCGGGCATTGTAAAGCGATAAGCGACACAACAGCGAAACATTTTTACAAAACAAACACAAATATTGTAGAACCCGGCGATATCATCTATCGAGTATCTATATTGAGGTCCCCTATAAGAATGATTACACAATCCCTTTCAATCGCCTATGCGCGCCCGTGTTCTGCGGGAATTTGTTATTCACCGGAGGTCCGCCGGGGACGTGATGCCGCAACAGGACAACAGCCGGATAGGAATGGTCCGTCCCATACATCTCACTCAGCCGCGATCCGACACCGGTGCCACCGCCGGCGAAGCCGACCTCTTCCCGTGCCACTGGTCGTTATTCAATTTGTCACTGGTTCGGTTGTATTTTTGTAAAACTCGGAACCAAAACACAATATTATATATTATTCTCTAAATATGTGGATCATCTTCACCTTACAATATGGTTTTCATTAATAATAAATACTAATAAAAGCCTTTATTCAGAGAGTAAATTACTTTACATTATTTATGACAAACTTTTCACATTTATAACACTTATCATGCATCGACTCCTTGTCTGTATGTCACTAGTTGACAAAGGCCTCCTTCAACTCTCGCCATTTCTCTCTATCATTAGCTACCCTTGTCCATGTACCACCTTCTATGGCTTTGAAGTCGTCAACCCACCGTCTAAATGATCTACCTCATTTTCTCTTCCTGTCACTTGTGACCAATTCATGACTAATTTTGACAATTTTTCACTTCCTCTGATTGTGTGGCCTGACCACTTCCACTTATCTTTTTTTTATTGTTTTCATTAACGATACATTATTTTTTTGTTATGCAGATTACGGAGAGTTTCAAGATTAACTTCACCTCTTACTATTGTGTTTATTCCGATATCCAACGACGGTGACGACCTCCGTAGTCCAGTGGTTAAGACTCTTGACTCGCAATCCGGAGGTCGCGGGTTCGAACCCGGCGTGCGCAAATAAATTTTATTTGATTAATTTGTGTTATTTCACAATTAATTCATTTAAAATAATATATAGTATATTTGCGGCACGTTCCAGAGTGGAAGATACTATCAGTATCGCCCTGGTGTAAGACCACCATTCAGAATTGAAACATTGCTTGAAAATGGCTTTAGCCGTGTTTGGTGACCAGATCTGAATAGCCAGGTACTTCCCAACCTTCCTCTTCCCCACCTCCTTCCCCTCCCCACTACCTTCAACCTCACAACATACCCCAATTGGGGATGCCATAGTCTCACTGGCTCCAGACGGGAGCAGTTGAGATTCTTGTGCGGTATTCACTGTAAAAAAAAAAAAATCCAAAATCTAAGTAGTTATGTACTTTAATGATTTCTAATATCAGAGAAGTTACTAATGAGGCTTTAATATAAAATTTATGGAGTTCTAAACACAGGTGGCTGGATGATGTTAGACGGTGTAAGGAGATGGTGTAACTAGGTGGTGTTAGGAAATAACTGGAGAAATTCTACCTGTAATAAAGGCGTTTCATAGAGTAATAATAATAATTGATGGATAACTTTTCTAGCTCCATTTTCGTGAGAAAATCATCTCAAGGGCGCTTTACAATTCATTTACACATTTAATCTATACATGTATATTATAAGTGGCTTATAACTAAGATTGGTAACTAATGACTTACAACTAAGCCTTATATAACTAGTGACTTAAAACAATACTTATTTTTATAACCGATTACAATATTGCTCTAATCTTATTATGACTTACAACAGAACTGTCTTAGAATTAGTTATTTATGAATATTATACCTATTTAAATTCGGTCAGGTTTCACAGAAATTCACCTGTGACAAAGTCATCAAATGACCATTCAGCGCTATTTTCTTTTTTTGACAGTTGAATGATTCCCGTTAAATGCCGATTCAGCTTTTGAACAAATTGTGATAAAATTCAAATTTTTGTTAAGCTTGTCAGCAAATTACAATTTGATACACGATATCGGCATTTAACTGTGACGTTTCAAAAGTAAAAAATAAATCAATATGGCGCTGAATGGCCATTAGATGAAAATGTTACTTTTGAATTTCTGCGAAATAACTGGGCCTTAGTTCTTGCAATTCACAAACCCAAACAATTAATTGAATTATTCATAATAACATATTGCTCAAGTGACAGGAATTGACTCTGTAATGATCAATTTTATGTTGTAATATCACGAGTGTAGCGATGCATCCATAACACCACTGGAAAGCGTAAATAGTAAAACAAAACAAATTGAATTATATTCTCCAAAAATAATGTTCCCCAACGGGACTTTTCCCTAGCCATTCTTTTCTCTATTCCGCACCATTCATCATCAGTCTTCCCATCCTACTCTAATTTAATGCAATGATGCTCCACGGCAGCTACCAGCATTATATTTTCTATTAAATAACTTTCCCATTTTATCAAGGGTCCTTAATATGTCCCTGGCGAATGAAATCTGGCCTTGCCGCAACATAAAGTTAGCCAATATGTTAGATCGGCGTGCTTTTTAAACGGATAAGACAAAAGGTTCTCATTCTAAATTTGGATTCACAATTTATTACCAAGGGACCACATCGGAAAACCGAATGTATCCGACATTGAACAATAACCGAAAAACGGACCCTAACTTGATTTTTGTTTGTACCTATAGGAATCGTAAGCATACCAACATACGCTTTATAATAGATATACAATATATATAATATATATTATAATGGGTTCCATGCCAACTCAGACTGAAACCAACTCAGAACCACCTCAGAAAGGTCATTAAAAGCTATGAAAAAATAATTTTAAAATAGCCGGTAACCCTAACCTCACTTAACCTATTTAACCTTTTTTATACATATTTATCATCACTCTTAATGACCTTTCTGAGGTGGGTATGATTTGGCCGGTCACTATTATATGTACTGATTGATATATTTCCACCGATTCATTCTTATCCTGTTCAGTAATAACACTCCCACAGATAAAATGGTCTACGCATTTGATCTGATTTTGAACAGATCTGTTTATACTATTTTTTTTAGAAAATGAGTTTTGAACGTTTAATTAACAAAGTCCTCTTTAAAAGTCAGTCACAAACTGAGAAAAAACGCATACTAGAAATATTACGACGCAGACCGAAATAGAGTAAACACGGAGATAAAACAAGAAGATAATTGATATATTTAACTTTTTTTTGTTTTTTTTAAGTTGAGATATATTTTTTTACCATATAACATTGAATTTGTAGTGTGTACCTACCTATGTAGTTATAGTCGTTTATTTATATTGTTACAACTTAACGTTTTCCCAAAGTAAAAAGCATTAATTTATTAATTATTAAACAAATACGTAGGCGCGTGATATCCGATCATTGAATTTTGCCTACATCCATTTTTACTAGGACTCTCTTTGAGAAGAATGAATATACCATATAACATATTTTATCTAATGTATTTAAAAAAATACGAGTGTGCTTTAAATCACACAACTGAAGTAAAACTTCTGCTCCATCAATATGACAGGAAGAGAGAAAGAAAATGTGCGCGCGCACTGCTCTCTCTTGCTCCTACAGTTAATATACGAAGCGTAACTCTCTCTCTCTTTTTATCTTCACTAACTTATATCTCCCTCTCAACTACCGTTCGCCTCGCTTTTCGTAATGCTCTCGTCACGCATTCGCCAGCTTACCCCTTAAGTCAAGCGTACGTAAAGAAGTTTTACTTGAAAAAAACTGAAACAATAATCGATGCTTTCTAATGTAAAAAAATATAATAATTACTGGCTTTAATGAATTAAACGTCTGGCAGTTCGTACGTACAAATTCATTTCTTTGTAATCGTTGAATAAATGCTTAGTCAGAACAAAAATGTTGTATGTCAACATCATTTGCATTTCTAAGAAATTGACATTTGACTCAAGTTCGCTTGTTTGATAACATGAAGGTAAAGAGGGTAAATCATTTTAACGAGACCATCACTTAGTGTACCTAAGGGTTAGGTCAAAAATAATATAATTTATTTATAATTTTATTTTTGCTAGGAAACTGAAAAATGAAACAAAAAACGTAAAAGAACATCACAATCGCGAAATTTTAACTGAATTGATATACGTCGATAAGTACCCAGTGCTTTTGTGCATTTGTGGGTAAGAGGGGACTGCGAGCGCGTGTTACAAACTATTCCTAAAAACATTTTTGAAACTTTCGATACTATCGGTGTGCTCAAATACATTCAAACGTGTCCTTTTTAAAATGATTTGCAATTATTTACTGTTATAAAGTTTAATTTGTAGAACTCCATTTTAATTTTTATTTCGTTTAAACATGTATTCATTCATATTATTATTCAACAATTAATAAGAACTGCTATAAACAAGTTCTGCTATGTAATTATTATTAAGCTTGACAGCTGTTTCGCCTTCAAATTAATAGCTTTATCGAACTGCTTGATAATGCCGTCAGAAGTAACTGTAACGCGTAATAACAATTACATAGCAGAGCGTGTTTATAAAAAAACTGTTTTTATAAATTAAAAAAAAGATTTGCCTGTAAATTCCATTTCGCGTGCGATATCATTACATAGTATAAAATGAAGTCGCTAAAATGTATGTGCGCTTAGATCTTTTAAACTACGCAACGGATTTTCATTCAGTTTTCATCAATAGATAGAGTGATTGAAGGGGAAGGTTTATATGTATAATACATGCCTATTATAGTAAAGAAAATCCTAGAAATTCAAATATTCAATTCAGTCAGCGGGCAGCGGGCAACGGGTAGCTGGCCAGCGGGTGGTGTGGATTTTATAAAGGTTGGGTAATGGCGTTGTTTTTTGTTAGCCACAGCAACGTGTGTCCGGGTCTGCTAGTAAATAATATAACATATTTTCATTAAAACTCTTAAGTTTAGACATATTAGGTTCACAATGGAGTTTTTCTGCTCTTTCATAACCGTAGTTATGAGAGATATCGATTTATAAAATAGGTATACATTTTTTTTAATTACCTATTTTATAATCCAAAAAGAATAGCTATATTCATAAACTCAACATGCACGTGGAAGTAATTAATTGTTTTCAATATTTGATTAAAAAAATCATTAATAAGAGCTTTACTTTATTGCTTATTGACAAATTCCAAACTGCTGTAGATGTTAAAGAGATTTTTAGAGATCAAGTAAAATTGATAATTTAAAATAATCTTTATTGAAGTGTTGAAATATTAATTTATAATAAATTATTAAAATGAAATTCATAATAATTTCAATGTTGATGTTTTATAGATGATTTTAGGCACATTGCTCGTGTCATCATCTTAAAATATGCAAAAAAATGCATTTACATAGAAAAGCGTTTACACGTTTATTGCACCATGCCACCGTTTTTAAAAATGAAACAAACAACGATTGAACGTCAACTTAATTAGGTAATTTTGCGCACCTGTCGCATAATAAACGTCGACAGTTCGCACTGTTCGTAGTGACTACATTCCTGTGTATAAATTACAGCAGGTGACAATAATTACGACCCATTTCCGACCGTCAGCACGTTGACGAAGCCGTAAAATCCATTTTGGAATTTAAACAATGAAAACTGTTGATTACTCCTCCATGTGTATGGTGAAGTGTTCCCGTATAGTTTTCGGGTGTAATCAAGAAGGACTTAATCATCTGCGATATTCATTCGTTACAAAAAGGAAAGTAATGATAGATAATGATAATGAAGAAAAAATTATTAACAATCAATAAATTTAGAATTTACTTTTGGGTAAATATGCAAAAATCGCATATTTACCCAAAAGTAAATCTATATGTACCTACCTAATACGTTAATATTATGTTAAATTAAATATTTTATTTTATTCTATTTCTTCTCTTTGTTATTTATATTTATACAAAATATGTTAATAGGCTCATGCAATGCAACACCAGTTAAAAGTACACATTATACCTATTTTTTTAATACTATACTAATCAAACAACATCTATTAATTGTTTGATTCATTTTATTGTTTCTGTCTCTTTCTAGTTCTCATTTGTATAAAATGTGTATGTAGGACTAGGTATTATTTGAAATGCAAACACAAGATACCATTATGTTTTAATAATTTACGTTTAAGTATGTATATATTACTTTTATGATAATTTAAATAACTATGCTAAGCAAACCACGGTTTTCTTTCCTGTATTAATTGGTTATTATTATTATTATTTTTATTTCTTTCTCTTCTCTTTTTTCTTATTTTATACAACCCATCTGTGTAGGACTATGATATGCAATGCTTACACTTTTGTTCTATATCTATTTGTTTTAATCCTCTGTTATTAAGTACCTACCTAAGTAATTAATATTATTTTTAAAAAACTTTGCTAAACAAAGAACAGTCACTGTGTTTTAATCTTTTATTTTTGTTTTGTTTTTAATATTATTTACAGACCATGTTCCGTATGTTATCCTAATTTGACTGTCCTTAAACGGGAATCCTCCTAGTTGGGCAGTCAAAAAATTTCTTAAATAATGTATATAAATGTATATTCTTTTACTAAATAAAATAAATAAATAAAATTTATTGATTGTTAATCATACGAAAATTGAGGTTTGTAAAATTAAATGCAGCAATCTCAATTTTTTTTCAAAAGTGGACTAACAATGCAACTCTGTTTATGTTTCCCCTCTTACCTAGGAAAACAGTTATTTGGCATTAAAACCAGCTCTTTATGCTTTATTTATTTATTTACGCCCTTTTTCGGTGCTTTTACATAAGAAATTTACAAATTAAATATAATATAAATATTCAATTTTTATAAGAAAAACTTTCTGTTTATACTTTTTTGAATCCCATCAGTGAAATATATCATATTAGAATAAGTTAACAATAATAATCTAAACGAAAATATGAAATAAAACAAGACAATAAGACACAGAAAAAGACAATAGTCGCAACTGGGACACGAACCCAGACCTCTCAGTCTAACCGGGACGAGTGCGTTAACCAATTTCGCTATTGCCACCTTTCAAAACGTCATAATTGTCAATCTCATATTTTCAAATTTTAGAATTACATTATTATCAACTAATTATTTTTCTCCATATTACTGGCAACTTCCCTTTTTATTGGAAACAATCATTCTAAGAATTGGTTTGTGACCTGGATAGCGTCTCGGATAAATATATCCGAATTTATTTATATGGAACAATTGACTTTTATGAAAGTCTAAATGAATATTCAATTTTTATAAGAAAAACTATCTTTTTATACTTTTTTGAAGGTTATTCCCATCAGCGAAATATATCATATTAGAATAAGTTAACAATAATAATCTAAACGAAAATATGAAATAGAACAAGACACAGAAAAACAGAAAAAGAGAATGGTCGCAACTGGGACAGTTGCGACCATTGTATACTATATATTTATGTTTCCAGGTATTTATTGTATATGACTGAACTGCATCAGTAACAGTATTTTGTATTTGTTTAAAGAGAAATTGAAGATGTTCACTGACTTGGTATAATTATTTCCCTCCTTTAGTATTCTGGGTAAAGAGGATCACTTCGTGAATATAATTATTACCTTATGAATGCGTGAAAACTACTGAAATGAAGCGTTTTGCCCTTGGTTTTCTCAAAATAACGCATTTGGAGATTGCTACATTTGATTTTATACACCCCAATTGTTATGTATACCTGTAGTATATTAATTTGTAAACCCCAAAGACATGGTCGAGGGGTAGGTATGTAAGGCTCCCGAATAGCAAGGTCGCGGGTTTAAATCTCAGCGTTCTTAAGTAAATTTTATTTATTATTGAAGAAGAAACACTAATAATCTAAACGAAAATATGAAAGAGCACAAGACACAGAAAAATAAAAATATTACGGTCGTATATAACTGATATTGAAAGGACTGGCCATTGAAAGGATATGATTTTAGATTTTCACTGCCAAAAGTATTTTCATTATTTATTTTTGTGGAGTTATGCCGTGTTGCGTTACCTCCTTATTTAGCCAACGTTTCGGACAGAGTTACAGTATCCATCAGGTCCACAGATCTGTCTTAATGATGGACACTGTAAGCTGCTGTCCGAAACGTTGGCTAAAGAAGGAGGTAGCGCAACACGGCAAAACTCCCCAAAATAAATAACCAAAATAGGTATTGAAAGAATGTGTATATGTGTACATACACAATTAGCCCAACTGTAATGTTATAATTATATAAGATTTACTACAACTTGAAAGCATTAGGTGCCGAAGTACAAATTTTGACAAATACGTTATTTTCAAGAGAACCATAAAATAATAATGGCACTCAGAGATGCCTAAAAACTTGAAACTTTCAGATTACGATAAAGTCAAATAGATAAAGTTTCAAAGCACTTTGAAAACTTTTTGTTTCATTATCATACTTAACAATTGCAAAGTTTTGAAAGAATTCTACAATTTAATGTAAGCACTGATAGCACTGAACAGAAAATTCATAGAATTGTGATCTATGTGTACCGATTTGAAGGAAAACTGCTGTCGCCAATTTGCATAAGCCTTTTCGAATCCTAGGTCCCAGACAGACCAGTAAAATTGATCTGTTCAATAAAGAATTTCGACACAATTTTTTTTTTTTTTTTTTTTTACTTTATCTGGGATGGAAAAAAGTTTGAGGGGTGGGTAAGAATCTTAGGCGGGCAAACGCATCCGCCGCCAAGACCTAGACAAACCCCACCCCATGAATTCGAGAACCCCTGATAAGTCACCAAAACGTAATACACCAATTGAGGTGACCTATGGCAGGGGGGTTAGTTATCCAATAAATGATACCCACACCCGCCTCCAAAATTGAAAAAAAAGCAGCACAAAAATACCTTTAAATTCAGAATTTTAAAAAAATTTACATAAAAAATCAGAGTGTGTAATTTACATGCGGTATACGAAGCACCTCACAAAGAGGAGATCGATTATTCTATCTCATTCTCTCGCAGGCTAAATCCAACCATAATATCCAGATGTATGTATCTGTCTCTTTTTAGTGTAGCTTGCTTCCGTTTCATAAAGACGTTTTCACTTCAAAAAGTAGATTCCAAAACAATTATACAGTTTAAACGTACAAATATGATTTAAAACAATTAAACTTTTCAATTAGTGAATATTTGAAAATGTTTAATAGTTTTTTTCCCAAAGTTAAATTGACCTTACATCGGGTACACTCGCCAACAACTGCGATCCATTTATCTCTTCAGTGACTTATTAGTATTCAAGCAAATGATAAGTATTCAATAAAAAGCGGATTGCATAAAAGAATTTCCCCCTTGAAAATACCGGTTCGAGCTCTCGTGGAAAATGAACCGCCAATAGCACGCTGATAGTTTTGTTTCGACCAACAAAAGGCAACATAAATTTCCATTATTCGCCGGTTGAAGTAGTCCTGCATACAGAGTGTTCGTGTAGAACTGCAAAGGCGATGTTTCTACTCGTACCTAGGAGTATATATCTATTGAAGAGGCTTGACTTAGGGCTTTGATTTGCATTTAAGTGAATCCAATGAATTCCACTTCTGGGTTAATGGTTTCTTTGTCGAGCTTCAGCTTCAGCAACCTAGATTATTCCGAACATATTCAAATGGGCGGATTCAGAGTGCTACAACATCCATTAAGCTTTTGTAGAAAACAGTAACTTTTATTTTAATTGTGAAAGATCGGTCGTAAATTTGTTTTAATAAGCGGAGCGTTTTTATTTTCGGCAATTGTTTATACATAGGACTATGAATAATATGTAATTATTTATAACTTTATGAATAAAACCTCAAATTGTAACCTTTAATTAAATGAAGACAATTTTAGCGAAATTCAATCGAAAATCTGGAAACAGAAAAATTACAAAAATATATTGGCACCTCTCGGGCTCAGCGACCCAGGACCTTCGGCTTTCCGGGCTGCGACTCCACCAGCTGAGTGAAGGTGTCTCTATTCGATTCGGTTATTTTTAACTGTATCATCTTCGGCTAATACCAACATCTTCCTTTTTTTGACGCATGTTTTTTAGGCTGCTATCTTTATGAATGGTTGAATGATTCAAACCCGAACTAAAGGCTATAATAATAATACTTGGCTAATTTATATAGCGCCGTTTTTGTGAAAAACCACCCCAAGGGCGCTGTACAAGTAAATATATAATAAAATTGGTATTAATAAGTTTTTTTAAATTATAACTAGTGACCAATATCTAAGACTCGGAGCTAGTCGCTTATATCTATGGCTTATAGCTACTGACTTATGACTAAGACTTATAAAAGTTGACTTAAAACTAGTGGCTTAATGACATACATATTTACAGCTGTAACTTAAAACTAGTGGCTTAATGACATACATATTTACAGCTGTGACTTAAAGTTATAGACTTAAAACTTACATAAGTACCTGCATGCCAAAATACTTGATTTGCCAGGGTTGTCAGTGATAGTGATAACATTAAAAACCAAACAAAAAACAAGCTCTGTAAGTGTATGTACAAACTCGTAACATAGATAAGTTATTGCTGCGAGTCGAAGCAGTTTGAGAATTGATAGTCTATGGATAATTTTGTATCCATTTTATATAATCATGATGGTCTTACACCAGGGCAGTACTGAGAGTATCTTCCACTCTGGAACGTGCCGCAAGTATATCTTTTATTGTTTTTACATTATTAAATTGTGAAATAACACAAATCAATCGAATAAAATTTACTTGCTTACGCCGCGTAGGTACTCCGGATCGCTGTCCAAAGCCTTATCACACGAACATGGAGGCCCGGAGGAATTAGGGTGATTTGAATGTCTCTGACAATTATCTTGTCCAGCCACACCATAAATTATTCAGGCTTCCAAAGTGCTGAACCTACCTGGTTTCGCACAGGTATTGCTGGTGGGAAAGCTGTCTCTCCTCTGAACCAAATCCACGGATGTTGACGTATAATTGTGCCAAGGGTTTAGAATGATATTCTCGCCATTGTTGGCTGAACGAACTATTGATTAGGTTAACCTACATTATGTAAAATGTATTAATTTTACTACATATTAATCAACTTTTTGAAATGGATACATTAACTTTAAAGCCATATTTTCATCGTAAATTCAGTTATTTATTTGCGCTTGAAAATATGATCTCTTCTCATTTTAATCATACATTGTTTGATCAAAATAACAGGACCTTGTTGGATCCTACGCATTTTGAATTGTTTTAATTAAATTAAATTTGAAAATTTTAACGTTGTATGGAACAAAGGCTGAACGCATTTGCATGGCGGATGTTGATAAGTCTAGTGGTAGGCTTTGACGGACTAGAGCAGGGGTCACCAAATGGCGGACCGCGGTCCGGATCCGGACCGCCGACCTATTTTATGCGGACCTTGTGTTAACAATACAAAATATTTTATACACGTAACTTTAATACGTAATTTGATCATTTTTCCAGCGCTTTTTCTTTCTGCTTCTTTTCGGGAGTAATAAAGCTGCTCTCCAGATGGAAATGATCGATTTCCAAGAAAATACAGTTTTAATACACCAAACACAAGAAGTTTCTTGTCAAGAGTTTTGGATAAAATTTGTTTGTGCTAATAAATACCCAGAATAAAAAAAAATTGTCTTGAAACTTCTATCTTTGTTTCGGTCAACATATGTTTGTGAAGCAGCATTTTCCATGATGAACTTCATTAAAAATAAATTCCGGAGCAGTTTTAGCGATGAAAATCTCCAAGATTTAATGACAATAGCCTGCACTAACTTTGTCCAAACTTATTTTTCTTCATAACATTTGTTTATTATTTAATAAAATAATGTTCCGGGACCTATTCGTTTTATTTGTTCATTTATATTGTTTTAACACATATTTAAATATTACGGTTTATTTTTTCAATTGTTTAGCTGGAGGGGGGGGGGGGGTGTAGGCTTTTACCATTATTTAAAATAACGGACCCCTAATGAAAGTAATTGGTGACCCCTGGACTAGAGTATCTACGAGAATGAATGGGTCAGGCATTGAAGAGATGGCTACTTTTCATAAGCACTTTTCGGCTTTTGGCCTTCGCTTGCAAATCTGACAATTCATGTTAGAATGGATACATACAAAGGGAAATACGTCACAAAGGGTTTAATAACCATTATTCGAAAAGCCGTATAATTTGAAAACAATTTTCCATTGAAATACCGCTTCGCAAACGTTATCATGTTTCGTTCAGTTGTAATGTATTTATATTAAACTTCTACTTTTTCTGAGGCATTTATGCTTCGTCCCGTCTCTCTATATTTCCGCTTGGCGGAGCGAATGTTTCGTGGCACGTTTCTTCCGATCAGCTCTGATGCATGACATTGCAAAGTGGGTATTTTGAAACGATTGAAATGGGAGTTGTTACCTTACAAAAGGTATACAGGTAGGTATATGTTTGCGAGAGATCAGTAGCTAAAATTTGACCATTATACACCAGATACAACTGCAGAGAGTTTGAAACTTAAATGCCTAAAGGTATTTTAAAAAAACATGTGTGCAGTTCACACGCGGTAGAAGTGAAACATTCAGAAAACTAAACTTCGAGAGTATGAGACGAATGAAGAGTATCAGGGGTCCTACCATGGTAGATCGATATAGGTTTTATCGAAAATGTCGGTAACTTGTCATCTCTCCCGGGCACGACTGCAGGCCGCTAACGAACAAACAACAGTTCACAACGACTAAGGATTCCTAATTTATTTGACGTGCACTGTTTTTTGTTCGTTAGCGGTCTGCAGTAGTGCTTGGGAGCAATAACAAGTTACCGACATTTTCGATAAAACCTATATCGATCGACCATGCTAGGGGGCCAGGAGTAGGATAATTTTATTGTAGGGTTTATTTATAAATATTTTTTTAACATGTTTAAAAAACAGAAAGTAAAAGTAAAACCTTCAGAAAACTAAAGTAGACAAGAGTGGAGAGGCTACGAAGCACCGCACAAAGAGGAGACCGATAAGCTGCGAAGCACCGCACAAAGAGGGGAGCGATTATACTATCTCATTCTCTCGCAGGTTAAATCATTTAGGTGTATATGTTTGCCTCTTTTTAGTGTCACTGATTTTCGTTTCAACGAGTTTCACATCAAAACGGTGCTAAAGAAGTTTTCACTTCAATACAATGTTAGATGCGCCTCGAAATCTACGCTACTATGGTAGCTACCAAGCAGATTCGTTGAGGTTTTTCAGTCTACAGTCTTCTACTGTAGAAGAATGACTGAAGAATAATGTCATTCTTCTACAGTAATGAAGAATAATAGGAGAATCTGTGTCTTGGACATTAGACAAATTTATGCCAAAACATATTAGCATACCTCTTCAAACACAGAACTACCTTTGAAAATGTCCAAACTGCTCGAGATACTAGAACCAAAGGGCATAATCTCCTACTTATCCCTTTTGCAAAAACAACCTTTGGCCAAAGAAATTTTAGAAACTTTGCAACAAAACTATGTAATACACTTCCACTGGCAATTATACAAAACACAATGTATCTTAAATATAAATCTGACACCAAGTCCTGGATTACCAGCCAAAGCAGATCCAATGTCAAAGATTTTTAAAAACTAACTTTAGTATTTATTTTTTCAATGGTACGTTGATGATTAAAGGTTACTTCTAATATTGTGTTATTATTTGTATTTTGTATGTTTTATTATTATAAACTACTCATGCTAAACGCCTGCTCTCAACACAGGTTCTCCTAGTGAGACACGCATAGAATAAAACAAATTGTAAGTCAAAAATTAATAAAGATGAATAATAAAATAAATAAAAGTTTAAAACCATTGAAGGGAGTAACATTTAATTCAATCGTAGAGGTAGTCAGTTTCAAGCTTTTTTAGAATAATTTTGCGCCGACGTGCCTTTATACAGCATATTCGATTCGATTAAATTAACGTAAGTCACTGGGAGTTGTTTACTCAAGTGACATAGCCGTCATTGCGTCGTGATTCTGCTGGGAAATAACGTTCGCAAACAATTATCCATTTGGAATATCTGGATCAATCCAGTTGTGGCCCGTGGAGCCTGCGTAAGGCTCTGCTTGTCGAGCGGTGTGAGCGATGAAGTGCGGAGATACGCGATGCGCGGACGCAGCTTCCCGGCTCTGCTACCTGCCGAGGTGACCACTGGTTATAACCACTTCGAAGCGGCTCGCCCCAACCTATCCACTGTCCACCTCAATACCATGATGCCAGTGGACCTTTGTACCTTCAAAAGGATAACACAAAAAACATAAATGTCCTTCCACGGGATTGTTTAAAAAGGCGACTTTTATTTTTTGTGAAAAACAGTGAATTCAATAACATTTTACCAAATTTACATTTAATAACTTTACAATTCCCTTTGTCAAAGCATTTTAATTTATGGTATATCGGCATGGGGTGGAGCTGCAGACACATAAATTAAGCTGCTTAATACAGCTTATAAATCACTTATTAGAACTATGTTCAAAAAACCATGTCTTCATCCCACTGAAAATCTTTTAATTAAAAATAAAATACTTGATATCAGAAAGCTATTCATAAAAAAAAAATTATCCATATAAATTGCATAAAATCGTCTCCTTCACATATATCTCACTCCCAGAACACTAGAGCTAAATCTAACAATCATTTACAAGTGCCAAAAATTAAATCCACTCTTGCCAAAAAATATGAATCTTACCTCGCACCTTCCATATTCAACATTTTCTTAAAAGAAACACAACATATGACTCAAACCAACAGAAAACGTACATATATAAAAACTTTAATACGTGGTTAATTAACAAAAAAATAAATTTCATTAACAAGTTACTTGCAAACCGTTCGTGTTAATTTTTTATATACGCTGTATATTGATATTTAAATACATATGAAAAAAAAAAAGAATTCACACTAAAAAATTTGATTATTTCATTCACACTAAAAAAACATTTTTATATAAATGTAATATTTTATATTTAAATTATTTTATGTAGATAATCTTTTGTATTTCTACTTAAGTTTTATTATTATTATTTCTTTTTATTGTATTTTTATTTATTATCTTTTGTATTTTTAGTTACTTTTATTTTTATTTAAATTTTATGTAATGATAGATACTGCTACCCGGCTCAGAACAGATATTGTCTAGTGAGTCGGGTAGCACACATGATTTTTATATACTATTGATGTTAATAAATTTAAAAAAATTAATCGGTTGATAAGCAGCACTGTTTTTTTAAAATTTTATTTATTTAATTTTGAAGTAAAACTTCTTTATGCACGCTTGACTTAGGGAGTAAGCTGTGAATGCGTGACGAAAGCGTTACAAAAAGTGTGATCGGACGAGGCGAACGGAGGTTGAAAGGGAGATATAAGCTAAAGAAGATAGAAAGAGAGAAAGTTACGTTTCGTATTTACTGAAGAGGCAAGAGAGAGAGGTGCGAGCACACATTTTCTTTCTCTCTTTCTCTCATAGCCAGTTACGTTTCGTATATCTA
The DNA here is from genome assembly GCA_917563855.2 of Limnephilus lunatus. Lineage (NCBI taxonomy): Eukaryota > Metazoa > Arthropoda > Insecta > Trichoptera > Limnephilidae > Limnephilus > Limnephilus lunatus. The sequence goes on from OU830604.1 coordinate 36,624,488, forward strand.
AGACACATTGCAGGCCTATTGTCTGTATCACACTGTAGGAGCAAGAGAGAGCAGTGCGCGCGCACGTTTTCTTTCTCTCTCAAGTTAGTGAAGTTTTACTTCATTCGTGTGGTCACTCTCTTGCTCCTACAGTGTGATACAGACAATAGGCCTGCACTGTGTCTTAGATATACGAAACGTAACTGTCTATGAGAGAAAGAGAGAAAGAAAATGTGTGCTCTCACCTCTCTCTTGCCCCTACAGTTATATACGAAACGTAACTCTCTCTCTTTCTATCTTCACTAACTTATATTTCAGTCTCAACTTCCGTTCGCCTCGCCCGATCACACTTTTCATAATGCTCTCGTCACGCATTCACCAGCTTACTCCCCAAGTCAAGCATGCGTAAAGAAGTTTAAAAAAATAAAATACGAGTAAACCAAATAACGTAAAATAATTATTGAATATATTATACAGAACCTCCTTTTATTATTAATACGTCGCGTGTTTCAAAATATGACTAATTATTATTTATTTATTTATAAACTGATTTCATGAATAGATGCAGTACATTCTTATCCTATAAGTAGTGTGCATTAAAACGGAATAATAAATTGGGATTGCCAATTTAGCAAGGCATCAAGTGTTTTGTCTTGCTAATATGTATTCAGATCTCTCGTTTCGTCAATACGACATCACATGCAACGTATTTTAATTCTATCATAATCGTTATTCATTTTATACATAGATAATCCTTCTTAAAGGAAAACAAACAAACAAAAAATCAGAATTTATATCACCCACTGAGTTTCTGAGCAATTAATCTAATCTAAGACACTATATAAAGAGGTAAGATTTGTTTGATTGTTTGTTTGCATTGAATAGGCTCCGAAACTATTGAACCGATTTGAAAAATTCTTTCACTGGTGGGAAACGCTATCCCCGGGTGACATAGGCTATATTATATTTTCAAAAAAATTAGGGATCCTTATTAAAACTCCCATAATGTAACCCAAGGTGTAAAAAAATTACCTAAAATATTATTTGCATCGCGTGCGCTGCGAAAACTATTGACGATAGAATAAAATAATTTACTACGACTTTGCAGAACACATCATTATTTACAAAAAGTTTCGCGACAGCATATGTTTAACTATTATAGTTATGCCACAATAAGTGTTCTAATAATTTAAAAAAATAATTTTAAAATGCCGCCGCTAGAAAAGGTTTATTATTTGTATCTTGGTATTAATCCTTATCACAATAATTTATTTCATATTCAAGACTGCTTCAATACCTTTATTTAACTTTTTGAATTATTCTATTCAGACATCCCATTCGAAAGATATTACGAGTTTAAAAATGTAAGTATTAGAAAAAAATTGCGTAGTCGCCGGTCACATAGCCAGTCTAGGCAACATCTTATGCGATCTAGGCGTCACTGGGACACGGGCCGTACGGGAGGGGAGTCAATGTCAAAAAGATGGAAGGGGAACGCAGGAAGGAAAAGGGACGCATGAGAATATCCATTTATTTATTTATATATTAACGCTAAACAATTAGGGATAAAAAAATTATTTCTTTTAATGGCATAGCAACGCATCCCGGGAACCAGCTAGTGCATACATAAAATAACTTTTTATCGCTTATTATATTTTGTGAACCGCCAAAGTAAACTTTTTCAGTTTGCGTTTTTTATATATAATAGGTCATGTGTAGCAGCATGTCCACTGGGATTCGGGGTTCGCAGACCAGTCGGCGCCGGTTGTTACCTGAACACAGTGGACCATCGCTGTTGACTTTTTTTGTTTCATATTCTCCTGGGAGAGCTCGCTTAAGTGGTATTATTGCCTTCGCCTTTGCGGGAAATATGTTCTGTAAACAAACATTGACTCATACTGATGGAACATTCGTTTGGAACGTTTGGCACTTACATACAATTTAATAGGAGATACTAAGTACAAGTTTTTGCCTTTGTTTTTGTATTGTTTAAATTTTTTTGAAGTGAAAATTTTCTTTAGCACTCCTCTGATTTGAAACTCGATGAAACACAACCGAACAATACTAAAAAGAGACAAACACATACATCTTTAGGATTTAGCCTGCGATGGAATGAAATAGCAATAAAATATTTATTTAATTCATGGGTACTCGGTTCCATTATAATACGATAAATCCACAGTTCCACGCAAGTCATCTTTGGTGCAGTGGTATAAAGCGCCTGACGAGCCTTTGCAGACATTCAGCTGACGAATGATCGAATCCTTTGAGATTTTCCAATCTTCAAATCACTCCAAAATGAATAGGCGAAGAAAGCACAAAATAAAGCGACATCTAGTGATTCCGAAGAAGAAAAAACCAAATACTAATAAGATGACCAAATGTATACCTAGAGAAAGGTGCACTGGAATTCATTGACAAAAATATGGAAAAATCATCCTTCACATTGATAAAAAAAAAAGTGCTTCGTAGTCTTGCCTATTTTAGTTTTCTAAAGGTTTCAGTTCTACCGCGTGTGAATTGCACACTCTGATTTTTTTTTTTTATTATTTTTTAATAAAAAAAATATTATTGATAATTAATAATTTTTGATGCCATTCTAGTATTTTTATTTTGAAATTCTTCACTTTGATATGTTTATCCTAGCCTAGATATATCGTTTTGACACACTATACTAATATAATTATCTACAAGAGTTTTGAAGATACATTGCGTTACAATGCTTGTCTTGTATCGTTTCCAAGGCTAAGCGCCTACACTTCAACATATCGGTCTTTTACCAATACAAAATTGAATAAATTACACATATATACATAATAAATATATAACATGTACTTACCCCAAGAAACGCTGTGTCTCAGTTTATTTTTAATTGGATTTTGTTTTTTTTTGTACTTCATAATTTTTTAAGTGAAATTTCTATAGCCCCGCTATGATATCGGATGAAATGGAAATGACGATTAATGCACCTGCGATGCATCAACTGCGCTCATTGACCGCTTTGATTATGATGTCACTTTTAAAGGCTCCTATTGGTTGAGATATGAAACGGAAATTACGCTTGTCTGCGCTCATTGATCGCTTTGATTGTGACCTCAATTTTCAGGTATTTGTTGAGATTGTTTTGGTAAAGTTTCGCTTCTACCGCGTGTAAACTGCACTCGAATTTTGTAATGATTTTATTGAATTAAAACTTCTTTACGCACGCTCGACACTTGGGGGTAAAATGATGAATGTGTTACGAAAAAGAACCATATATTTAATGTGAAACGCTATGAAACGCATATATTTAATGTGAAACGTCATATATTTTTTAATTATAAGTTAATTTTCAAGTCTATGAAAGTTCTATTTATGTTCTTTTATAATATTATTATGGGCCAGTTTAATATAATAACACAACTTTTACAAATCTTTCACAGATCTGAAATAGTAACATGACTTTTACAGATCATGAAAAATAACTTTTAAATTTGATGATTTGTTCAATTATTAACCAAGGTTGAGTATTAATAAAAATAACGTTTATAGTTTTTTTTTAATTGTTTTACTGTATTTGCAACTGCAACTCCGCCGAGTTTTTCCGACTGCAGATGTTTGGTAAAGATTGCCTTGATGATAGCCAATCTCTGATAGGAAAGGACACTAGAAGAAAATATTGAAATACAAACAAAACAACCATATATTTAATGTGAAACGCTATGAAACGCATATATTTAATGTGAATCGTCATATATTTTTTAATGTGAAGTTTTAATTCAGTGGTGTGGTCTGAAGCACTCATGTTTTTATTGTCTGGGTATTCAGATTTAAAACATTGCCTGTTGGTTATTCTATCTACCACTCAGCCATTAAAATATGAACGGTGATTAGGTACATTCATTGACGTATGATATCTGGTCGAAGGGTACATTAGATGAAAACTAAATAAAATATTGGTAGTTCAGCGAAATTGCGGGGTTTTAATTTTTCTTTTTCACAATCTCAATACAACATGGGATAGGAATTTAATAATATGAAGCTCTACAAAATGCGAAAAGAAAATTATAAAGAAAAAACGAGAAAAACAACAACATCTCCATTAAAATATCTTAGCATTCGTGGAATATTTAGAGGAGGTAGAAGTTGAAAAAGGAATGGGGAAGATCATCGCCGTAGAATCTACATATTATTTCAACTGCTAAGAGGCATTAATTGGTTTTAATTCACCCTGGTTTATCATTGTTCAATACACGAGAAAAACAAAAACTTCCCCATGATAACTTACTAGCACAAACTGCGTGAAAAATCACGCCATGTAGGATTTGTTAAAGTGAAAGTATAAAATATTTGCCTCAATCTTTGCCTATCAAACAATTATTTAGGACGGGTTGTTTTACAGAGATTTAGCAATTCATCACATTTTAAAGTTAATTCGTGATGTCGAAGTTCGATGCACGGATAATACGGAATGTTCCTTTTTTAAGTAATAGACAATCAAATATGACATTTGTCGGAAGTACCCACCAATCATATAAAATAAATAAGGAACTCCAGTGAAAAATATTATGGCTTTAAAAAAATATGTTTATATAGACCAATAAACGCTGATTCTGAATATATAACTTTAATTTTATAATATTAAACGTACAGTTTTTAAAAAATATTAAAAAGTGCATTTTTAATATTATCGTTAAAACACAGCGTCAGGTTGGTATGCTGTGTAATGCTGTGTGGTGACGTCACGATGGAAGATTCACCTGGTGGTGGCATTTTGAAATGTATGTGGCAAGCCGTTCAAGCACAACATTTCGTGTTTTTTATTTGGCTTATTTACATACTGTTAGTAGTGATTTAGACATATAATAGTTGTTGTGTTTATTGAAACATTATTTAGGCTTTCACAATAAAAATTATGACGGAAAAGGGCTATATTTGCGGACAATCTGATATTTCCAGGATAATGTTTTTCAAATATAATACAGACTGTGTACCTAAGTGCTGAAATAGAACATTAATGTATGTGTTATAAATATTCTCAGAAAATGTAGGAAGGAATTGAGAAAGATCATCGCTATAGAATCTATTTCAACTGCCAAGAGTTATCCTTGGCTTTAATTCACTTTTGTTTATCTGGGCGGCTGATTCCGCCCGCCCCTAATTGGATTACACTCCCCGCCTTAATTTAACTACCTACTTTCCTTTTGCGAATTAATCCTCCCAAAGCGGCCGATATGGAATCATAGCTCACGCGAGGATATCTGTTTGTGCCAATAGATCACTGCTTGTTATTTATCAGACTTAATAATTAAATATTTTATTCCTCGGCCTCGTTCTTATTGGTGATTGTAATTTATTTGTTTTTTTTTACAATTACCAATGAATAACAAACACGGTCCTATGTTTTTTTTTAAATAACTTTATGAGTAAAACCTCACGTTGTAATTTTTAATCATTGAAGAAAATATTAGCCACTTGAAATGAAAATTTGAAACAGAAAATCAGAAAAAGATTTGGTCGCATCTAGGAATTGAACTCAGGACTTCCTACGAACTTACAACATAATGGGTACAACCTCAAACTATAATATTTAATCATTGAAGAATATTTTTTGTGTATTTATTTCATAAAAAAAACTCAGTTGTTTCACAAAAATTGAACAATTCATCAAATTATCTACGAAGTTAATTTTCAAGTCTGTGGAAGTTCTATTTATGTTCTTTTATAATATTATTATGGGCCAGTTTAAAATAATAACACAACTTTTACACATCTTTCACAGATCTGAAATAATAACATGACTTTTACCGATGATCATGAAAATTAACTCTTAAATTTGATGATTTGTTCAATTATTAACCAAGGTTGAGTATTAATAAAAATAACGTTTATAGTTTTTTTTAAAAATTGTTTTACTGTATTTGCAACTGCAACTCCGCCGAGTTTTTCTGACTGCAGATGTTTGGTAAAGATTGCCTCGATGATAGCCAATCTCTGATAGTAAAGGGCACTAGAAGAAAATATTGAAATACAAACAAAAAAAAAAACGAGTGTGCTTTAGACCACACGACTGAAGTAAAACTTCACTAACTTATAAAAGAAAAGAGAAAAAATGTGCGCGCGCACTGCTATCTCTGCTCCTACAGTGTGATACAGAAAATACGCCTGCACTGTGTCTGAGATATATGAAACGTAGCTGGCTATGAGAGAAAGAGAAAGAAAATGTGTGCTCGAACCTCTCTTGCCTCTACAGTAATATACGAAACGTAACTCTCTCTCTTTCTATCTTCACTAACTTATATCTCCCTCTCAATTTCCGTTCGCCTCGCCCGATCACACTTTTCGTAACGCTCTCGTCACGCTTACTCCCCAAGTCAAGCGTGGGTAAAGAAGCTTTACTTCAAAAACTTCAGGTTGAACACTAAATCCAATATGAATTATGGATATAATGAATGTCCCGTGCAGTGATCGAACGTCTCTCAAGCGGCAACGGAGTTGGTAGTCGCCTGTTAACACAAATGATAGTGATTTAATTCATTGCTCCATCTCGAACACATTATGAAACCAGCGTTCAACGCAGACAGAAGTAACGACTAACGACCTAGACAGAATTGCTACATTCATCCGTGATGAAAATTTCTCTCTTGCGCAAAATACCAAAAACAATAACGTTCCGAGTTCCATTTCAGTCGGGACTCTCATTATCAAACTTTACAATAATTTACTTGAATCGCTTCTGAATAACTTCGCCTGATTATTTTATATCTTGACGACTTTAATAAATCCGAGTATTTTCAGCTTTCTCGATTTCAGAGAATTAGGGACAGATAAACACTGAGCGAAGATTTATTTGAAGTACTTATTATTTCGTCCGGTCTGCGAAACTAAACGGTGTGTTTTTCGTTCACCAACATTTACATCTTCCGATGGAATCGGTTTTTGAAAAGTCGAAAAACGAAAAGCGGACGTGACTTTTCGGCGATTTACACGAGACCTTTTGTTGGGCCGACCTCTTCCCTCGAGGGGTCGCCATTTAAACGCGGGACAGCTCGTCTCCATAAAGGAAGACTTTCAATAATACTTGTTGGTCTGATTTGCCGGCTCTTGTCCGGGAATTTGACGGACAGTCGCTGACGCGCTAATCCCGGCTAATTTATTACGTCGCTGACGAACCGTGCACCTTATTCATAAATTACAGATAATAGACTCACCCAGAATAGAAGTAATTATTATACTCATTATCAATGCTCTAAATTATGTTTATGTTCATTTTCTTAGTTTAACGATGAAACCAGGCATTGCAGGACAAATCTTTGACTCTAGGTACTAATACCTACAGCCCGTATGTCAGACGAATATCTACAGCTCATATGTTGGACAAATATCTATGAACTTCAGAGTGAGGACTAATATCTACAGAGCTAAGGTCGGACTAATATCTATGACGGTCCCAGTGATGACTAATATCTATGTAGCGTATAGGTGGGACTAATATCTACAGAGGGCAGCTGAGCAAATCCTTAATAATCAGCTAAATGTGTCCAATAGTCCGATATTAGGGCTTTTTACATACCTTCATAAATTAAGTTTTTCAAACTGCATACGCAATATTACGTTATTCTAATATGCTACGCATAATTGCAAATCCAGCCTCTGCCAGTGCTTTAGATATTCGTCCTCACTTTGGTTCTCATAGATATTAGTCAGCAGGTTGAGCTGTAGATATTCGTCCTAACTTTGGTTCTCATAGATATTAGTCCGATTTGTTCAGTTTTTGGAATTCCTGTAGATATTAGTAGACGCCTCCCAAAATATTTTGTGGTTTCAGTTTTTAAAACAGTATAAGTAGTATCGATTACCGATTACTAGAAATAACTAGCACAGACCCGTGAAAAAACAGTTAAAAATTTTGAATATGGCTATTTGAATAATTTCCTGTTAAAAATATTACGTAATAGGTAGGTATATACTTCATCGCTCACTTGAAATTTCACACAAACAGTTCCGATTTTTACAATTAAAATTACTTTCAAATTCCAAGCAATTTGATTTTTCATTGAATCAAAGTCACGCAAGACGCACAGATAACCGTTGTAATTTTATCAGTGTCTTAAATGTCTAAATTACCTTAGTTTTTTTGTCTATATTATGTTTGTATGTCCGTAGTTTAACGATGAAACCAGACATTCTGTAGAACAAATCATTTTCTAAATTTAATTTGCAGATACTAGAATTTTTGTCAATGTCATAATAATCCGTTAAAGTTATACGTTCATTACTGTATTTTCGTACTTTAACGATGAAGTTGCTATACCGCAAGTCTAATCATTCCGTAGATTTTAGTTTCAGAAACTATTTATGCAGTATCGATTAGCTACCTTAAAATAGATATAATTACTGTTCTACATTATGTTAGTAGTTTAATGATGAAACCAGAAGCGATATACACTAAAGGTTCTTCCAAATTTGTATTTCTGCGAAATTCCTTCGGTTACGCCATAATGATATGATATTATATTCCAGAAACAGAATCGAATTGTTCGAAACATTTGTATGGAATGTAAGAGAAGATGCAATCATTAAAAAATTAATAGGAAACACAATACTAAAACGATATTTCTATTTTACAAGAAGAAACAAATGAAACGTACGAAGGTACGTAGAAGGAAGCTGCTTTTTTTGTATTATATTTTCCATGTAATGGTGAACATGACTCGTGTTGTGTATATATTTTTAATGATCCGGTATTTTATGTAAGAAAAATAATTTTCTCAAAATATTCCAAAAGATATACGTACACATAAAAGCATACCATGGTAAAAATTTCTCAGGTTCACAGAGGTTCAAATGCATCATCAAATGGCCAGACTGCGCAATTTTTTGTAACATCGAAAGGTCCCGTTAAAGCCGATTCACTAAGTCTTACTAATAAATGTGTTGTGTGAAATTTACCACAACACACATATTCATATTTTCGTTTAGATTTATTAGTATTATCTTCTTATTTAATAAAAATGTTTGTTAGTGAAGAAGAAGATAACACTAATAATCTAAACGAAAATATGAAAGAGAACAAGACACAGAAAAATAGAAAACGATAATGGTCGCAACTGGGACTCGAACCCAGAACCTCTCGTCTAACCGGGACGTGCGCTTTTACCTTTCACCCACTGCCACCTTCTGTCAAACCGTCATAATTATTGTCAATATCCTATTGTAAATTTTTAGATTTAACAATATTATCTTCGACTAATTTTGATGGGAATAATATTAATGGGAAAAACCTTCAAAAGTTATAATAAACAAAAATTTTAACAAAACAAAAAACGACTTAAAAAACGCACTAAAAAGTAAAAAATTAATTTCGTACGATTGTTTTTTTTGGAGTCGGTGTCAGCCAGGATTCCCAAAGCTTGGACACTAAAGGGGTTATGTCTTCGGGTTATAATATATAGTATAAAAGTATTAAGTTTTGTGGTCAGGTCTCGGGTCCAGAGCGAGTTAAGTGTCGTGGAAGCTTTATCATCAATCTGGGCCGTCTTCCTATCCGACGATCAGCTATTAGGTACCGAGTAGACATTATGCTTTAACGATATTAACCGAATAGTTGGAAGATAAACCATGTTTTTACGGCGTCTACCGGGAGGTTTCGAGACACTGGGCTTTATTTTTAATACCATACAATTTGTACTCGTAGTACTTAGCTAGTAAATGTCCAGGGTGTAACAGAACGTTCCTTACATCATCCAGCCATTCCTGAGCTTATTTGGAGTACAACATGTCGGTGGAGTTTTGAGAGATAGTATTTTTCAATATCAAAATCTTTTCTTCATCAATCTTTGCAAAATAACTTTGTGGCATTATTTATTATTTAATTAATAAGAGATAACTTTATATAAACCACTTTTTTTAATAAACAATAAAAAGTGGTTGATACAAAGTTATCTCTTATTAATTAAATCAAAATCTTTGTTTATTGAAGTTAAAAACGCTTTAGAACCATTGTAATATGGAACTATATTAAACGAAAAATAGCAACACTAAAATGAGACAAATATATGCATCTATAGAATGTAGCCTGCGAATAGGATAGTACAATCGGTCACCTATTTATACGGTGCTTCGTATCATATCGTTATCCTCTTTGTGTGGTGCTTCGTACTCTTTTTCATGTTGTCACAATTTTGTCTACTTTAGTTTTCTGAAGATTTCATTTTAACCGCGTGTGAATTGCATACTCTGATTTTTTCTTCTGACTTTTTTTTTTTTGTTCATTACAGATTAATATAATCCTATTACAATACACGTAACATATATACATAACTTTTTTCAATAATACATATTTTAGAGTCCTTGCCTAAATTTATTCTTGAAACATTTAAGACTAATGTTGAAAATGTCAAGAGACCTAGAAATATCATTTAGCAGTACCATACCTCTTGTCATACTGTGTTGGGCCAGAACGTCTGTTCTGCCATGTGGGATATAGAACAAGTCGTGGTGGCGACCCTGGCAGTAGTTGTTCGGTACGAACAATTTATAGCATTCTAAGAGGTATGGGCTGTCAATGTAGTAGTTTATAATTTTGAAAGCTGTTACTGTTAGGGTCCCATTCCTTCTAGATTGGAGACTTTCGAAGCGCGTTTCAGATAGCAAATCTAGATGATGCATAAATCGCGGGTATTCACCATGCATTCTCATATAAAGATACCTCTTTGTACGGAGTCTTGCCAGTGACTTGTCGTCACTGGTAAGACTCTAACGCCAGCACACTAGTTCCCGCATTGGACAGTGTAGACAAAACCTCTTCAATCCAGGCCAGGAATATCGAAGAACACCTATTTTACATTGCTTACTTTTCAAGTATATTTATAGTGTTTTTTTATAAAATAAACGCACAAAGTATGCCCGTCGCCAAAAAACACCTTTAACTCTTGATCGCCCCACAAGCAGCATAAACCCTTTCCCAGATTGGGAATTACTGGGCATCAAAAAAAATGCATATTGCTTTATTTAGATAATTTTTGCTCTAAAAACCGACTGTATCTAGTAGATTTACGGTATAAATAAACATATTATCTATTTTCTATTCTTTGCTGTTTTACACGCCATTAGAGCTGTATTTTACTCCCACAATTCTTATTTAGACATCTTTTCAATCTGAAATATACTTTACTCATTATGCATTTACTCATCTTCATCTAAAGTTAGATACTTAAATATATATTTTTTGTATATGCGTATTAAAAATATACCTGAGGATTAATGCTAGAAGTGCCTAGATTAGATTTTGGCAAATTGAGTAAGATATCATAAAGTACTTAAAATATCTCTTATTTCAAAAGTCCATAAGCGTATATCAGCCGCTTTAGATTAATGAAATAGTGGTATGTCTAATGGTGTACGTCAAAATAATATTTTGATATGTTTTTCACAAGAAATCGACTAATTTTTTGACGTTGACGCCACGAAATTAACGCCTTTTGCTGAACAATTTACTTTTATTTAATTTGCATTGGACATAGGCACTTCCAGCATTAACCCCCGTATATATTTCTTAGGCATTCCAATATTGTATTTCTCAAATAGGCTCTCATTTTGCTTTGTTATTTACACACGTTCTTCACTTCTATTTACCATCCTCTGCTGTTTGACATGCTCAGGTGCTCTTTATTACTTACACAATTCTAATTTATTGTGTTTTAGTTTATGCTATATTCTATGAGTTATATTATGCAAAAGCCGAAAAGCGTTAATGTTTCAAATACAAATAAATACATTACTTTAAGATTTAAAAATACAATACACACTGTTGTAGTGCTACTATATAGTACGAAACCTGAAAAAAGAATATAAAAATGTAGGCTGACTCAGGGTGTTTGGTTTTGCAAACACTTGCCTTTGTCTGACCATGGTAATGCAAATTTGGTTGAATTTCAGACACCCCTCGAAATAACGTTGAATTCCTTTATTTCTTTCCAACTTATAATAAATAAAATGAAATATTTAATCGTTAATTATTTACACCCTCAATGTTGGAAAGTTTCTTAAGGCGGATGTGCATGTCTATCTAAATGTAAACGAAATTGTATTGTAACAACGTGTTAGGTTATTGAAAGCGAATTTCCGTTTGAAATAAGTTCTCACCCGAGAGATCGGAACTTAATCTGGTGAAGGTATATTGTTGGTGAGGTTTTGACCGAACCACGTCCCCCAACCTCGCACACCCAATAGGTAGATGTGGATAGTGGTGCTACTCGAGCGGCACAGCCCTCACGTGTGACGAATTACACGTCCAAATGCGGTGAACATGCAGTACCTATAAATATATGTGTATATAATCTTTTGCACGGTTTCATGACGAAACAGAACAGTGTCGAAACAGAACTTTGGGGAAAAACAAGCAAACAAGGAACAAATATGATTTTAGATTTTCACGGCCAAATGTATTTTCGCTATTTATTTTTTGGGGGTGTTGCGCCGTGTTGCGCTACCTCCTTTACCAATGTTTCGGACGGCGTTACGGTGTCCTTCATTAGGGAAAATGTGATGCATCTCACATCTGCCCTAATGATGGACACACATTTCACTGATTTTCAACTCATTTCTTCAGACTGATTCGTGGATGGTTCGAAAACTCGACTATCATAGAAAGCATCAGTTTCTATGTTCCCGAAGGTTATCTCCGCCACCGACGGCACAGACTGTGTTATCTCCCGGCTTGCAGAATTAACTTGCCAACGGTCATGCCAGTCGGGAGAGCTTTCTTGTTGTTAAATAGAATCACTTCAAATATCGATATGTTTAACGTCAATGAAGCAAAATTTAAACGGCAAGCTTTGTTGCTGTTAGTTTAAATCTGCTTATCTTATATAAAATATTTTGTATACACTCGCTTTGAAATTTTAATTTTGAATTGTTTTTAAATGAATACATTTAATTAAATCGAATTGAATTGAATCTGCTCCGATTATGGATATTGTAACACTGTCTGAAAGGTTGGCTAAATAAGGAGTTAACACAATACTGCATAACACCCCAAAAATAAATAACGAAAAAAAAAATAAGAACAAATAAATAAAGAACCTAATCTAACCAATTATTGTATCATGTTCTGTTCAGACACTGTTTCATCTGATGACCATACTAATTCACAACCGATACATGGTGATATTCGAAAAATTAGATTCCAAAATCCTGAAATAATCAAACACCATGGCGGGATTTTATCTGTGAAATTATTACAATCCTGTTCATTACTCGTTGCCTGTATGTCGAGTGCAGACCAGGTCAGGTATTCCGGTCCAGGTGTTGTGATTCGTATGACGTTGAACCTGTAACTTTATAATTAAAACATGCAGTCCGACCACTGATGTTTGTTATAAAAGTCGTATCAAATCCATACCGCCCGTTGGTCAGCCCGCTGACGGCTGCCGCTTGGCCAGATATATTATGTATTTCAACCAATTTACACAAAACCTTGAGAAATTATGAACCTAGAAAACCTTCTTCATGAATCACTCTCTATTGGAGAAAACTTTGAGGAGGATTGCCTAGTTTAAAAGATCTAAGCGCACAGACAGCGTGAGCGACATTATTTTATACTTATACTATGTAAAGATATATCCACCATAACAAAGTGAACTCACAGCGTAGAGGGTATTATTTAATTTTTATCGATAAACATGATTGTATAGATAAATACCAAATATAATCGTAAGGTGAATAACCACAGTGATATCAGTGATTTTAAACAACTAATTTAAAAGGTACAACAATGTTTATTGTTTATATTCACCTTAATCAGTGTTGATCAATCATTTTAGCCGGTGGGACAGTTTATCCATTTTCAATTTCTTCAATGGCCGCAGAGGGTAGTTTATTGTTAAATTATCACAAACCGGTTATTTTTTTGGATAAAACTCTCAAAGAACGGAAAAAATAAAGCGCCGAGGGCGAAAATTTTATATCTGCAGGTCCAAACCAAAAAGTATTGCCGATTTTTATCATTCTGAAACATTAAAGAACATATTATAAAAAATACCTACTTAAAATTTCTGGCAACTGTTGATTTTGTCATTCGGAAAGCTACACAAAATTTAGCCATGAACACTTTTAGTATATAGCTTTTAAAATGTATTTATTTATCTATATAAAGTTTTTTACATGCGATTTTTCGATTCCTGTCTCAATAGGATATACCGAGACGTAGAGGTAATATATATATTTTTTTAAAGAAAGACAAACATTCCCGATTTACGAATAACCCAACAATGTTTAAAAATCTCCTACTACCACCACTTTTAAGGTTAAATACCTTTTAATTTCAATACAATTAAAAAAAATAAAGGTAATTGGAAGTGTGGGTAAAAGCCACAAAGCGTGTGATTTTACAGATTTAGAAAGAGATGAAGTAAAGTAGTAAATCCTGTCAAATCTAATTTTGGAAGTTAGATTTAATAAGTTTATATTATTTTATCTATTTTTTATTCCGGGCAGCGCAAGACAGAGAGACCTTTTCAAGAGTGATCGCCAACGTCGTGGGGACCTGATAAGGCACATAAAGAAGAAGAAGAAACTGCATAAAATGATCTCTACAAGAAAAGAATTGCGCTGCACTACGAGCGCGAATTTTTTTCTACACTTAAAGTCAAACCACAAACTTTTTCTTTATAAAAATACGTAAGAAAAATTATATTATTTTTAGCGGCTGATTCAAACCTGTGAAGAAAGACTGAACCCCTTTGCAAAACAACAAAAACCGTTGAATATTCTTTACCGCATTTTTTCATATTTTATTTAGCCAAGTGCGAAATATAAAAATGCTCGAGGGCATGTGGCCCGCGGGTCACCGATTGCTTATCACTGATCTGAATTTTTTATTTGCAATTGTGTACCGCGATAATGTTTTTTGTTTACACAGCTGGTATTTTAATCTTCGTACTAAATGTGTTTGTTGCGCACACACAAAGGCAACGAGTAATGTTGATCATCGTATGTTTACCATTCGAAATTTTAAAACGAATTTTCGGAAAACTGGTGAAATTTAGGAAATTTGTAGTTATTTTTATGATTTATGACTCGATTCGTTGTATTTTAAGACCATATTTATATTATTAACATATTCGCTTTATTCTATTTTAAAGGAGGCTTTACTTATAAAAAAGTTTAATTTATTAGGGACAGGTTGATGAATTAATTTTTTATTATTGGATTCCTTCTTGACCCAAAAAAACAAGAACTTTCTTGTTATTTATCGATATTTTAGTTTGTGACGTTCTAGCATGGTAGTTTTATATATAATTTCGTACCTATTCGTTCTAACTTTAGTCAAATCTGCTAATATAATAAGGTTTGAGTTATAATCGTGGGAATTCACTACATGGAGGTTGTTCACCGTCAGTTTATCTTACCAATTCACCGATTCCTCATTGAAATCTCCATCGATTGACGCAAAGGCTTCGAAACCTTTGTTAATTTTTTGGCAACATCGGCCAGTACCGGTGCGGTTTTGCAAAGAAAAAATCTAACCTAAAGAAGTTTTCAATTCAAAAGTGACGTGTAGTTAACACGCGTTAAATGTGAAATCTACAAAAAACTAAAGTTGACAGGAGTGTGGAGGCTACGAAGCACCGCACAAAGAGAAGACATATTATTCTATCGCATTCTCTCGCAGGCTAAATCTTATAGATGTCTCTTTTTCATTTCATCGAGTTTCGAATTACAACGCGTAGAAGGTTTTCCTTAAAACCAATTTTATTTCACATAGTTTAATTAGAATTAAGTATGTCACTGTTTTGTTATTGTCAAAGTTCAGTGTTTGATCGTACTGATTTCAATATGATTTTTGAAAGGTCTTTTATGATGAACTGTTAATTGTATAAAATAATGAGATAGCTGTCAGTATGTGAAACTATTAATACAAGATAAAGCCGTCCCCACATTGTACTACTTGGCTTGACACACGTGGACTCGTGACGGTCGGAAATGGAAAAGTGTCCGATCGGTTGTGACTCGTGACAAGCATTGTGGACCGAATCGACGACATTTTGTGATGATGTTATAATATACACGGCGACGGGTTTTAAAACAACTTCATCGACAATTCTATTAACGTCCATCAAAATCGCGGTGCAATAAAAACAAATATCATTGGTGCATAATTTTTTTGAAGTGAAAACTTTTTAAGCACCGTTGTGATTTGAAACTCGATGAAATAAAAAATTGCGACACTAAAAAGAGACAAACACTTACATCTATAGGATTTAGACTCCGAGAGAATGAGATAGTATAATCGGTCTCCTCTTTGTGCGGTGCTTCGTAGTCTCCCCATTCTTGTCTACTTTAGATTTCTGATGGTTTCACTTCTACGGCGTGGTAGCTGCACATATTTTTTTTAAATTACGGCCTCCATGGTCGAGGGGTAAGACATTCGACTAGCAATCCGAAGGACGCCGGTTCAAATCAAGGTATATTTGCTGCACTTTCCAGAGTGGAAGATACTCTTAGTATCGCCTTGGTGTAAGACCACTATTTAGAACTGAAACGTAGCTTGAAATGGGTTTTAGCTGTGTTTGGTGATCAAATTTGAATAGCCAGGTACTTCCCCACCTTCCTCTTCCTAATTTCCTTCCCCTCCCCTTTTACTTCTCATAGTCTAACTGGCTCCAGGCGGTTGGAAACAATGGGGACTTTTGTGAGGTACCTATTCACAAAAAAAATGATAACACTCAAATTGGGAAGCTATCCCAACCGAAATTAGTATTTTTAATTGTCTACCAATGCACCTACCTACGCTTTGCTTTTATAACTTTCGTAGATAAAATTATTTTTCTTATTACGGTTTTTCAGATAAAAAATAAAAGCGTGTATTTATTAATTCTCTTTTCAAATTATATTTTGGACTGGAAATTTTCCAGTATTTTACTAAAATAAAATTATGGTGTATTATTTTTCCAATTTGTTTCGAAGGCTTCCGGAAAAATGCCAATAATTTCGTTAAGTACCTAGTATTAGAAATAAAAAACGATTGGATAATTTTACTGAACGTAGTTTTTATCTGCCAACGAAATAAAATTAAAGAATTTTCAAGACTTATAGCCATCGATCAATAAAGGCTTATAGCCATGCTATTATTATTTATGCAATTATAAAATTTATTTAAGGGGAACGGCTTCGCGGCTTTTTTTAAAACTAGACTTAAATTTGGATTTGCGTCCAAAATATTTGACCAAACTGAATAATTAAAAAAAAAGTACGGCTATGTGCAACTTTTTTATTTGAATTTATATTTACACTGACGTTGATACAGAAATCGTCGCAACAGGCGAGTTTAAGGTCCGTAAAGCGGCAAGCTTCCCCGCCTACGCCTTTCTATGCCGCACATATATTTTACTCATCTTTCTCTTTCAAAAAATAATATTTGATTGACTTGTACAGCGCCGCTTTTGTGAAAAATCAACTCAAGGGCGCTGTATAAGCTTATAACTGATTGTCAGTAAAGTGACTGTATCTGTGGATGAATGGATCGTATCAAGTTCAGGTCGAAAATCCACATTTCCTCGAAAGATGTTCTCACGATCGTACAGGGCGGTTCCAATGAGAAAGATTAATTATTCTCCGTACCAGCTTTTTAAAATTATAACTTAATATCGATTTTATTTCATTCCAAATTTGCTTTAATTTATACCTACATCCAAAAATGCTGAAAGGCGTGATTTTAAAAATATTAAAATTATGTATTTTTGTAATTATTTTTTTATAAATTAAATACTTAATTTGTCAATAATGTCGACGCAAAATGAATGTGCAAAAAAAATCTGAAATATATTAATTTGTAAGACCGTAAATAGACAGACAAAATAGAGAAATTTTCGTCATAAATAAGTGTTCGGATATATTTTTTAATGATTTTATTTTAACTAAAATTAAAAATTTTAAACTTTAATTTTAAATTTTAAACTAGATAACATATTGATTTACAATAATGTATGATTATGATTACATGATATTTATATTTTATTTTATATTTTTATTTTATTAGGGAAACAAACAAATACATTTTATAAGATAATTACATACTACATGGTTGCATTAAAAAGTGAATTATCCGCAAAAAAAATTGTATAAAAACATAGATATGAAATATGTCTTGTAAATTAAGGTTTTTCGTTTAAAAATTTAACAAATCTGCCAAGACCTATAGTATAACTTTATTATACTAAAAATAAACATTTTTTCACAAAATTTAAAACATGCGTTTACTAGATAAAATAACAATCTTTCGAAATCCATTTACAATTTTTGGTGGAAAAGAGTCAATTCGTCTAAAATTTGATTTAAAAACGACATATTTTCGTTTTTTTTTATTATACCCTCTTTTATGCCGGTTGCAGACCAAAAGCTAAGCTATGGCGGAGCTAAGCTAAATCAGCCAGGCTAAAAAGTTTGACGCGTATTATACCTTACACATGCCTTAAATTTCTAAATCAACTGAAGGATGTCAGATTTTTCCATCACGGCCTATATAGCTGGGAAATATGACATATTTAAAAATGCTATTACTGCAATATATGTATATATAACGCCATATACTTGCCTAAGAAATTGGGTACGTCTTCTTTCGTATTCTTACATGATTCTTATAATCGTTTTTCCGATCTGGAGTAGCTAGATATTTATCACATTCCACCTTTACCTGGTATCTAACACGGTCGGATTTTGCAATTCTCATCGTACTAGAGCACGACTGCAGATCGCCAACGAACAAACAAAAGTTCACATCGAATAAACTAGGAACACTTATGTTAGATCAGGTTAGTAATTAGTGAGTCGTGCTCGGGAACGATGACAATTTATCGAGATTATCGATTAACCCTTTATCGATTGACCGTGCTAGATACCGAGGAGCGTTGTCATTATTTATCATCATAAAGGGTTATTGATTAAATAGAATGTTTTCATTTTAAACGACTTCGAAAAGGAGGAGGTAATCAATTCGACGGTATTTTTTTTTAATGTTTGTTACCTCAGAACTTTTGATTGGGTGAACCGATATTAATGATTCTTTTCTTATTAGAAAGCTGGTGCTTCCCGTGTGGTCCCATTTTAATTTGGTTCAGTTCTGACTATGGGATCCATAAAAAAACCATATATGTCTTAAATTTGCAATAATTTTGTTAGCGACAAATGGACGAATAACTCAATATTACGTCACTAAAAATCTAAAAATAAACAAAAATTTTAACAAAACAAAAAATGACTTTAAAAAATGCGCTAAAAAGTAAAAAAATTATTTCGTACGATTGTTATTTTTGGAGTCGGTATCAGCCAAGATCTCCACATCTCACCTATATTTTTGTTTTGTTAATTTTTTTTTCACAAATGATAATGTTATTTCTGTTGCGTCCCTGGCTTCCTCTGGGCAGTCTCGGTACCGACCGTACCCATACCGAAAGAGAGAAGAGAAGCCAGACTATGCGAGGCCGAGGTCCCTCACACAAACACACATCCTGCCTCTGCCTGATTGCCTATTACCAATGCCGTCCGGGATCTTTCGTCTGCGTGTAGTTCTAAGCGAGCCGTGCGCCGCGCCGCTTAGAATAATCATATAGCTGCGCAAAAAAATGCATCCCACATTATTTTATTGAGCTTTGATCGAAATCTGTCTTGGTTTTCATTCCATTGTGTTATGTACTTATAGTAAATTTGCAGTACGCTCCAGTAAGTTGTAGATACTTTGAATGAGGTGTGTAGAATTAAATGCGTAATTTTGAGAAAACCAAAAAGAAACGTTTCATTTCAATAATTCTCACGCATTCATAAGTTGATAATTATATCGGAAAAAATTCGGTTTATGGGCGAAATTCCTAAAAAATAAAATTAGTTATTTTTATACTAATTTTGGGCCGGGGAATCCGAATCTGAAAGAATTAGGTGGGGGCAAGCAAAAATAAACGAATTACACGACTTTAAAAATTTCGATACACAAACAATCTGCAATGAAATAACGACACATCTTTTTATGGGCGATACTCCGAAAGAAGAAATTTAATTATCTTTATACTAACTTTGGGCTGGGAAATCCGAATCTGAAAGAATTAGGTTACACTCGGCAATATTAACTGAGTTAATGACTGTACTATTTTGAATTCAAAAACAATATAAAAGGCCATTTTGAACGCTTTCTGACAATAAATATCATAGAAAAAAACCAAAGATATTACATATTACCATATAAAATTAAGTGTTGCCATAAGCAATAATATCAATAACGTAAAACTTTCGACACGATAATTCCTCACATGATAATTCATCACTTAACTCACATTAACCTGATGAATTATGACTATCTCAACGACTAGGTTTGTGTAACATGGTTTGTGATAGAAAAGAAAGTGCCCCCTTCGTAGCGCCTACTCGCGTCAAGGCAAAAAAACATCCCAGTTTTCAAGTAGTTTAGCGGCTACGCTAGGTTTGTGTAACATGGTTTGTGATAGAAAAGAAAGTGCCCCCTTCGTAGCGCCTACTCGCGTCAAGGCAAAAAAACATCCCAGTTTTCAAGTAGTTTAGCGGCTACGCTAGGTTTGTGTAACATGGTTTGTGCCCCTTTATACCGCCTGCTCGCGTCAATTTAAAAAAAAATCCCAGTTTTCAAGTAGGTTAGCGGCTACGCTAGGTTTAGGTAGCATGGTTTGTGATACAAAAGTGAGTAAAATTTATAAAAAGTAAGTACTTAAATTATAAACATGTTATTTTACGTTATTGATATTACTGCTTAATGGCCACACTTAATTTGATGGTTTCTATGGTTTTCATGTGTCAAAATGGCTTTTTTCGTTTGTGTATATTGAAAATTTAAAAGTCGTGTAATTCAGTTAATATTGCTTGCCGCCGCCTAATTCTTTCAGATTCGGATTCCCCGGCCCAAAGTTAGTATAAAAATAACTAGTTTGATTTTCTAGGAATCAGAATGCTTCCAAAATGGCCATTTTCCTATGTGTGTAAAAAAATTTTTTAAAGTCGTATAATTCAGTTAATATTGCTTGCCCCCACCTAATTCTTTCAGATTCGTATTCCCCGGCCCATAGTTAGTATAAAAATAACTAGTTTGTATTTTTAGGAATTTCGCCCATAAACCGAACTTTACCCATTATATCTATTCACACAGTGATATTAGCATAAAGAGCTGGTTTTAATGCCAAATAACTGCTCTTCTAGGAAAAGAGTGAATCATCAATAAAGCTGCATTATTAGTCCACTTTTGAAAAAAATAGAGATTGCTGCATTTGATTCTACACACCTCAAATATCGCCTCGGTGATAGAAGACCATCATTCTGAATGAAATTGCTTAAAATGACTCTAGGCATGTTTGATCTGAATAGCTAGGTACTTCTCCACATCCATTTTCTTCCCCTCTCCATCAGTAACTTCATACTCTGGACTTTCCCCATTTGGGAATTGGGACCATTGGCTCCAGACGGTTGGTAGCATTTAGGCCAAAATTTTGCGGTATTCATAAAACATTGTTTAGCTTTGCGACTCTTGTGAACGTTTTTCTATTTAAAAAACGATGCACATGAACCCTTTACAGCGCCCTTGAGGTGATTTTTCACAAAAACGGCGCTATACAAGTCATCCAAATGTTATTATTATTATTATGAGGTTATACCCAATCTTACGCCTTCCACTTATGTTTATTGTGTTCTTAATTCGACTATAATTCATACTGGTCTAGAAGAGATATCCGTTTAGTCGTCAGAAAAGTTGCGTTTTAAACGTGTGAGATGACAAAAATAATATGTAATTTTTTGTCTTCTAAGTTTGACCGAGTGTTCTGACAAGTAAAGTATAGTCGATGTGTAAGATGTAGTGTAATACCGAAGACAATACAAATTACGTTACTGGTTTGAAGATAATCTCACCAATATTAAGTCTGTTGTCGATGAATTTGAGTGAGGCACACAAGACAGGCCAGTTTCTCTTGATTTGATTTTTAAGACCCCTTCAGAAATACCATAAAGGAGTATGAGTGCGAAAGGCCATAGAACTCTGGTCCTTCCCTTAATCCTCATATACACATAAAGTCAATTTGTTATTCATAAGAGTATTACTGTTGAACTCTCCCAGCTTAATAAAAGCCTTGTCGGTATCTTGCAACTTATATAGCAAGGCGTAAAAGACTAAAAAAAATATTTTGGATGCGAAATCAGTTAACGGCGTTTGTATCCAAACCAATGTGAAAACATTTCCTTGGGGTATTGTAAACCCTGCCCTGATCCCACTGCGCAATATACCTACCTCCATCAGGCACAATATCGAGTTTGACAATTCTTTCCCGGCGGATTTGAACACATTTTTTGTTATTTTTACGAGTAGGTAGTTGTGCTTTTGAACGGTTTGTGAATCGATCGCGCCGCGGTGGGAGGGAGACCTGGGGGGTGGAGTCGTGACTGGAGACGGTCGCGTGCGGCGCCTACCTGGGCTAGTTCTTCCATACCAGCCGGTAGCAAACCCCTCCCCCTTCAGGCATAGTCAAACTAGGCTGCCCCCCCTCAACCGAAATCCCAAGGATTCGTTTTTCATATTCCATTGATTTGGCTGTACATAATACACATGTTTTTTTTAAACTAAAATCAAATAATCTATGTTTTTGCAAATCACTCTCCGAAATGTACTGCTAACTAAATCTTATAAAACACAAAGCTTTCAGTTTTTATTGAAGTGAAATCTTCTTTGGCACTGTTGTGATTTGATTCACAATGAAACGAAAAATAGCGACAGTGATACGTTGATATTCGGTATCCTATTTGTGCGGTTCTTCCCCACTCTTATCTACCTTAGTTTTCTGAAGGTTTCACTTTTACCGCGTGTGTTTTTTTAATATTTGTATTTAAATGAATTTAGTTCTTTTTTAGTAAAATTAATTAAATGCATATTTCTATTATACATTATTGCAATACATCAGTGATGTAGCAAGAAAAATACGCTACAAAAAGAAGAAAAAAAAGCACCACAAGGTTACAGTAGTATAGTAAACATGAGTTTATATGCGTGAATCAGATGCGAATAGCTGGTCCTTTCCTATCCGCCTCGGAACATTCCCTATAATGGTGAACGTCTATCTGTCCGCGCCGGCCGCAACGGACGCACGGCACGCAATGGATTTTTCTATATCTTTATAATATGAATTAGCACAGCACTGTGTCCACTACCGGAAAATACCGGTGGTCGGTGCGGGCAGATGGACGCTCACCTTATTACAGAAATCTGTGATTCCACTGGCACTGGCTCCGAGCAGTTGCGATTATAAAATAACACACCCTGTGCATTTGTCTGGTGTATCCACAATCAGATTGGAGCAAAAATAAACGATCGGATTTTTAGTTTTTAGTCGTTGCCGTTGGCTAGAAACTTCAGCGCTAGTTACCCCCCCAATCTTCTCCAGTCGGTTCATCGCCAACCAGGTTAATTCTTACCATTTAATATAAACTAAGTTGGTTGATCCATATTTCTCCGGCTTACTGGTACTAGCGCTGGATGAAGGTCTCCCTTGTCTTCAAACCACATTATTTTTATTTATTTTAAATGTGTATACATTTGCAGTAATTTATAACAATTAAAAAACATGCTTCGTGCAAAGTTAAATAATAATACAATTTTTGAATATTTCAATGTTCAACTGAAAAATATCTTTAAGAGAATTATTTTTCTGAGCGGAATAACCAAAGGTAGGTTAGTTCTGCATCTCGGAACAACAAAAGCCCTGTGCATGCCGCTCTTATGAAATTTTCTGGAACATAAAACTCAAATTTTTATATTATATCAGGAATACAGATATGGTAATTGAGAAGGATTTGTGGTGTCATCAGCAAAGCTGTTTTTCTTCTATTGTTGGAGCTATTAATACCCAGCATACCAGACAGAAAGGCTGATGGATATAACCAGGGATAATATCCGAAGTATCTAAGATATAAATATCTTGGAAACTTTTTATTTATTCACTAGCGAGTTCCCGGCATGCGTTGCTATGCCCCTTAATAAAGAAATTGTTTCTCCCTGCGTGTCCTTTCCCATTCGTCCCGTTCCCCTTCCGCTTACCCTTCCCCTTCCGCTTACCCTTCCCTTCCGCGACCCCTTCCCCTCTCGCGTCCCCACTCCGCCTTCCCTCTCCCCATCCCCTCTCCCGATTTCCCCGTCCTGCGAACCCCCCTACCAAGTTACCATCCCCACTGCCGCCTGCCACACATTCAGTCTCGGTACATTCAGTCTTCAAACAGCTCGCGTGCCACCTATTGCAATTTTTTATACAAATTTCATAATGTGAGAACTCCCTATTACATATATACGAACCATCGCGGGCAGGCACACATCAAATATCCAAAGTTTCATCGCAATCGGATGAATGGTTTAGCAACGCATAGCGGACATACAAACATTTTTAGGTTTTTATATATATAGATTTCTCATAGAGATCGCGAATTCCGTAATTCTTGTGTACGTCGATCACAATACCCTGGAAAAAAACACTTAATCTAATTGACTGACATCATAAAAAACACGCAGTGTTGGTAGTTACAGAGAAAACATACATCATTTGCTGAATTAAAGAATTTATTCCGTTCTTTATCGATCAGTCTGTTACCACCTGCCTACCAGGATTAGTCCTTAATTAGTGATGGACTTAATCGAGTTAACCATTTCATTGGAAAAAAATAAAAGTATTTTTGAAAATTTCGGAAATACGTATAAAATTCATTGGATTGGTCAGTGCATTAATTATTAGTAGTCAGTACGATAGATTACGAATTAATTGCTGCTGACAAGCTAGTCATGGTATGTTATAAGCTAATTATATTAGTTTAACTGGTTAAATTCCCATTTGTGAAAAAAAGATTAAGCAATGAAAAATATGTGTTAAAAAAAATTGATTTCACTATGATGTTTTATTAACGAACAAGCAACGCAGATTGGAGATATTATGATTGTATCAAAAATACGACTATTGTATTTATTTGAAAATACTGAATTCGTTCGGGAGGTGGGTATGAGAACCGCTGCCTCGGAACCATTTATTGGATCAACAACAGTAGGTCACCCAAAATGGTTCATTACGTTTGGTGACATAGCAGGGGTGCCAATGTTCATGGGGTGAGCTTTGTCCGGATCTTGGCGGCAGATGCGTCTGCCCACCAACTGCGTGACAAGCCAGATCGGGAGAGACTGGTTGAAGAAGACTTTTTTACCTCTCGCAGTAGGGGGGACAGATTCGTATATCCGTCACTTTTGGTCACATTGACCTCCAGATTCCTAACCACCCCTCATACATTTTTCCTTCCCAGTACTTTCTTCCCTTCCTTTCCTAAAAAGATGACATAGGCCCTGACGGGAATCATTTTCCTCTATGTCAAAAAAAACTTCTTTTGACAGTCAACAATAAATTGTCCGCGCTCGAGCGATTATTCGAAACGTAATTCGAATATATTTAAAATATTTGGAAGTAAAATATTTCGATCGTATATAAGCCAAGCCAATCCTATACCAAAGCTGAAATCTCCTTTTTGTTAGACAGTAGGTAGTACACGTAACCATACCTTTTTTTCCAATAACTTTGGAACATATATTTATGTATCACTAGGCGCTGGGTCACTATGTCCCTGCCGATGGAATCAGAAGCCATAATTCCTGATTTCAGAATATCGTGAAAATTATTGAAAAGACCAGTGGGTTCGGACAGAGCCAAAAAGCAAAGCGTCTGAGTGAAAAATACCCCACATTACTTTAAGCGTTAAAAATCTCTCGTTCCTCTCGACAGGGGTATTTTATTATGTCAGAAGTCAGAATGGAGAATACTTCGTCTAATTGTATTTAAAATTAAGTTTAGGTAAACAAAAAATGTTAAACCGTTTTGGTTTTAGTTGGGTTTTGGAATTTTCACCATCAATTTACTTTTAAATATCAACATTTCCTTTGATAGGCTGTGTGAAAAAGCAACCCGAAGTTGGTATTAAAATGTGCGAATGTTTTGATGTTATTTCTACCTACGGACACATACGGACGCTTTGCTTCCTCAAAATGAGATTTCTTCCCTCATGCACTGGCTTGTTTATCGACTTCTCCGTAATATTTTTCTCAATTACGTTTTCAATCTGAACTTTCCAACAACAAAAACAACAGCATACAGCAGCACGATGTATTCAGTATTTATTTGGTTTGCATTCCAGGTGAATTTAATAACCCTTTTTTAACATTCGCTCCTGGTATTTCATTCGTAGGTCAATTGTTACTATTTTTGTATTTCTTTGGCAACTGCGCAACAATTTCTAAACAAATCATAAAAAAGGTAACATTGCAAAAAAAACACTGAAAACCTTTAACTATTTTTCGGTACTACAATTTTCAATATATTCTCCAATCTATTTCAGCAGATTCATAAATAGCGGTTGCTTGTTCCCGGCATGCGTCGCAATGCCATATTCAAAGAAATACTTGTTTCTCCCTGAATCACCTTTCCCGTGCGTCCTCGTTCCCCTTCCTAGCTAGCTTTATAAATTATAGCCTATAAGTTATTCTGATGTATGAGCTATATTATTGTAAAGTATCATTAAAATCAATTCAGTAGTTTTTGCGAGAAAGAGTAACAAACACACATACATCCATACAAACTTTCGCGTTTATAATATTAGTAAGATAAGATAAGAATTCAGAGCTGGTACAAAACTACCTCAAGTTTTTTTTATTAATAATTTAAACATTATTGATTTATTGGAGTGAAAATTTCTTTAGTACAGTTGTGATTTGAAAGTCGATAAAATGAAAAATAGCGACACTAAAAAGAGACAAGATTTAGCCTGTGAGAGAATGAGATAGTTTAATCGGTCTCCGTTTTGTGCGGTGCGTATCCTATCGGTCTCCTCGTCGTAGCTTATCGGTGCTTCATAACCTCTCCACTCTTGTCTACTTTCTGAAGTTTTGTCAGTTTTCTGAAGGTTTCACTGTCACTATTAACGTTACAATATCTAATTTTCGTCACAACATCTTACAAAAATTCAAAACTTTAATATCATTTCGAGGGGCAATTACTACAACTAGGCAAATCTGAAATCAGCGCCAAAATCAATGTCAGCGGAAATCGCCAAACACATAGTATGTATTTGTGGCGTATATACGAGTACATGTCATGTACTCATGTGTGGCGTATATTGTATGCAACACACACATATTATGTTCGGCATGTTACATGGGCGGGGAAATAAAGGTACGCTTTTTGTATGTAAGCTGAATTTCTGATTTGGAGTTGCCTCATTGTAGTTGACCCTGCGATTTGTGACTGAAAATATTATAATACTCATCAATAACTCATGTGAAATGTTGCAAAGCTTTTCAGTTGATCATCAGCGCGTGTAAGCACCCAGTGATGCCCATATTATCAAATAACGTTTGAAAACAATTTATTTTGTTTGTCAACAATTTATTTTTTATTAAACGACTTTGAAAAGGAGGAGGTTATCAATTCGACGGTATTTTATTTTTATTTTTTTTAATATGTTTGTTACCTCAGAACTTTCGATTGGGTGAACCGATATTGATGATTCTTTTTTTATTAGAAAGCTGGTGCTTCCCGTGTGGTCCCATTTTAATTTGGTCCAATGTGATCTATGAGAAAACCATATATGTCTTAAATTTGCAATAAGTATGTGCGCGACAAATGGACGAATAACTCAATATTACGCCAACAGATTTCGATGATACTTTTTTTGAAGTAAAACTTCTTTACGCACGCTCGTCATTAAAAATCAAAAAATAAACAAAAATTTGAACACAACAAAAAACGACTTAAAAAAATACACCAATTAAGAAACTATTTTTTCACTTTTTAGTGCATTTTTTGAAGTCGTTTTTTGTTTTGTTCAAATTTTTGTTTGTATTATAAATTCTCAAATTACCGTATAGTATATTAGCTGTACCTAGAGAGCATCATACACTTTAGAACAAGAGTTAATTCGATGATGAGAGTATTATCTAAAAGCTAGACTAGGGTGTAGTCTATTGTAAGATTAATTATATTCACCCTCTTTAATCCACTTTCTTTCACTTGGCTGAAGACTTGCTCTACTTTGCAACGTGTGTCGAGTAAGGTATTCGAGGACACTCCAGCAAGTACCGCGTCCTAAGCACCGATGTCAATGTGAAAATGACCCCGACCTGGCGATAGTATCTGGCAGCCCTCGACAGTCGACGGCTCGTCAGGCCCCGGCGCGCGGCGAGCGATACTTTCTCCAAATATTGGTGTTTGTTATCGAACCCTCGACTCGGAGCGACTTGGCAACTTGCCCGCAGAATGCACTCCCCGTGCGCCTCTCCGTCTTCCCGAGCCACTTGCGCCCATTCGCGTCCCATGCATAAGGGGAAAGTTCAAACCACCCCGAAAAATCCATACCCATTGTTTCAATTGAAAGATTTTTTAGTGAGACCTTTCTAATCTTTCAGGATTATTCTTATCTGTGCTTCAATGAAGACTTTACTGACTATTGTTTCAATGAAGATTTTATTTACAAATTTGTATTACCAAATATTTTGTTGTAATTAAAGATCGGTGTCCAATCTTCATTCAAGATTATTATGTCTGCTAATTTGGGTTTGGTTTTGGAGTTGGTTTATATTAATAAATCGATGTTCTACTGTCACTCAAGATTAGGCATGCTTGTAGATTTATACATACATATTGTTTCAATTGAAAAATGAACTAGTTTATTTTAAGATATAAGGGTAGAATATCCGATATCATTCACGACATTCGATGTGGTTTTACATGATTTTCGTACAGTGGCCAATCAACATTCAAGTTTAGTATTTTTTTTAATAAGGAGAAAATACAGATACATAGATATGTCAATTGGCAAGAATATACAAAACAAATTAGAGAACTCACCTACATCCAAACTATTTCTCAAGAATTGGCAAACAGCAGATAAAAACATTCAATATGTACATCTTAACAAATTCTAATACGTACATCTCTATCTATTGTTTCAATTGAAAATTTGTAAAAAAATACGAATATATATGTTTTTTTATGCAGTCTAGCGATATTATGGCTAATTGGTATTCATGATTGTGCATTTTGTTTTGTATATTTTTATCGCGCTTAATTAAGCCCGAAAAAGGAATGTAAATTACATGAGGACATGTATATTACGCGTCGATTGCAGGAAAACAGTATGATCGTTCCAGTTTAATCCCGAATGAAGATCGCGAATAGACTTTAAACTATATTAATTCTTTTATATTTATGATTACTAAGTTTACATAATACATTTCTATCATAGTAAAATAAAATTATTTCTTCTGAAGATCGATTCATGGCATTTGAAAATAATTTCTTAATTAAAAGTTGATTTCTGCGACTGCTTCATGGCATGTAGCGTCATACTGTTGAATCCACATTTTGTGAGGATCAATGTCATTCTTATGTTCAAACAAAAATCATTAATCGTGATTCGGTAACGCTCTCCGTTAACCTTACTCCGTTAACTCTAGCTCAATTTTTAAGAGATAAGATCCAATGATGCCATCATCGTGTAAACTGCATAAAAAGTACATTTTTGTGTATGTAATAGAAATCTCACCCTATATAGGTAACCATTTTAACAAACCATTAATCCAAAAATCTGCCTCATTTCTGAACACAATTTTGCGATTTCACTACAATGTAAATTGCGCCAATCGATTTTCAAAGAAAATTTATATGATTTGATAGCGTTGTTCACGAATATCAAAAGGTGATTGCAGGATGATATGTTGGTTTTATAACCCTTTTGGAAGTTCCAACATAAGCCAAAAAATATATAATTTTTTTATGATAATGTTTAAAATTGGTTCAGTACGTACAATGATACTCAAAATTGGTTTTGCTTTAAAAACGTTATGTTTAAGGGTTACTAGCTATTTCCGTAAAAAAAATCGTTATGCTTAGTTTTCCGCTGTTTTCCATTGGCGGGCAATTCGACTCTTGCCCTTTTACGAGCGGGCGCAGTTTGGCCGTCTGCTACGTCAGCGGGTCGGCAGTAGAGGAGAGGACTCCGCCGGTATACCTACCCCGGCGCGCGAGCTGCATTGTCATTGCAAGTTAGCCCCGCCCGTCAACCCTCCGTCGTCCGTGCTCCGCGCTACGAGTCGCCGGCAGTGATCGCGGATGTGCTCTGTCCAAGTTAATTCCCGACTCCGTCTTTCTCAACCGTATCTCGCGTCTCCTGTCATCCATCTTACAAGCTAAATCAGCCCCCGTAGCTACTGAACAGTAAAAGGTAACAAACTCTTATTCACATTCATTATGGCACAATTTAATATCACGGTTATGCACCAATACAGAGAAAAAATATAAAAGAATTTACATAAGTAGGTAAATGAATAAACAATGTTTAAAAATTATAATTATTTTCGGTTTTATCGTTTTATTAATGCTTGGGTTAATAGGTTATTGGGATTAAAGACTGAGCTTATAAATAATAACATTGTTGTTATCGTTTGTTTTTTATGAATTATGAATTTAAAATGATGTTGGCAGCATTTTGCGAACACTGATAATGTAATCGTGTGTTTTGATATTATTTAATGCCGTAAAATTCAAAACACACATGAACGCAGTTGTTTCTAATTTTAACCGCATTTCGATAATAATAATACTAATTTATGGATCATTTCTGTAGCGCCGTTTTTGTGAAAAAATCACTTCAAAGGCGCTTTACAACTTAATTTATACATATAACCTAAACCTTATTATTTAAACTTATAATTTCTATGTATTATGGCTTATAACTAAGACTTAAACTAGTGACTTAATACTATAGAAAAAATTATGACCAATGTTATTGAATATAATTATTTTAATTATTTATTTTCTTGTTTACCAATTTTTATAGAGCCATTTTTGTGAAAAGAGTGCTTTATTCAGCTACAAAATAACTGATTTATATTAAAATGTTTAATTTGGCCGTGCACATTGTTATCGTGCACCTACAGACAAGATCGATATACCATGCATGTTAAATTATACCCGCCTCCCACATATCAATTTAGAAGGCGGGTATGGGTTCCGCCACCCGGGAACCATTTATTGGATAACCAACACCTCTGCCATAGGTCATACCAAGTCGTTCGCTATGTTTGATGAATAAGCAGGGGTGCCTGGGTTAATGCGGTGAGGTTTGTCCGGATCTTGGCGGCAGATGCGTCTGCCCACCAACTGCGTGGCGGGCCAGATCGGGAGAGACTGGTTGAGGAAGAATTTCCAACAGGACTCTCACGGAACATCGCCTTGTACCGCAGTAGTAAGGATATATTCATAAATCCGTCCCTTCTAGACACACTGACCGCCAGATTCTTACCCACCCCTTATACATTTTTCCTTCCCAATACCTCCTCTCCTTCATTTCCTAAAAAGACTCACCACACGGCATCCCCAAAGCTGAAATAGGCCCTGATGGGAACTATTTTACTCAGGGCTTCCTGTGTGGAGCTAATGTAAAAGAAAAGTTTTTATTTGCAAACTTTGTGGGTATATAATTTTGACTTCTTTGTGATCATAATATGAAAAGTGTGTTCAAAATAAATTGTTTAATTTGCTGCTGGTGTTATAACCTTCGCAGTACGATTCCATGTTGACCTAATTCAGCCTCAGACAACAACTGATTGCTATCGCTTTGTTAAAGTCGAGTCGGCGCCGTTAAGTCTGCAAATTTCAGTAAACACAGGGCAGTAATGTTCCTATGACCGACCATTTCAGGCACCACCTACTGATGAATTTCACAGTTAGGCCAATAAATATGTCGATGTTTTCATTTGCCTGTTAGAAGCTTTCAGTTAATCGTTACGCAAGAGTTGCAGTTGCATAAATTAGATATTACATAATATTATGCGGCGGTTCAGACCTCAAACTAGAGACAAGTACATCTATAGGATTTAGCCTGCGAGCGAATGCGAATAATCGGTTTCCTCTTTGGTATTGTTTTTTCTTTACACTTGTATTTTTAGACATACAAGGCGTTAAGAGACGTATTCGACTTTTTTTTACAAAAACCTAATAAAATGCTGATTTCGAAGAAAAAAATTTAGAAAAAAAAGTCACTGGAGACCAAAATTTCATTTACCTTTTTTTACTCTAAATATTGTCCGGTACCACTGCTTAAAGTAAGTCAAATACGTTCCTTGACACCCTGAATAAGTTTTGTCTAATCTGTATAAAAATAGATCGTTTCGAAATAAAAAATGATTTCACTTTCAAATTTTGTGAAAATTATGTATGCCTTTGGGATGTTTTTTTTTTCACGAAAAAGACTAAAACAAATCATCTTTAACATATCACCATTTTTACGGTGCTCCAGATTTTATGTCCGGGTTAAATCTTTCCCAAATGAAAGACTAAACCCTTCCACACACTTTTCCACAAATACGGGAACCCAGGCCTTAACGTGTCAAGATAACCAGATTCCACTGTAATTACATGTTTAAAGTTGAACATCTACATATTCAATGGGATTATTTAGATTTACGGTGCAACAGATTTTAAATCTTTCCCAAATGAAAGACTAAACCCTTCCACACACTTTTCCACAAATGAATATCTAGTAAATCCACGCAATGTAAGTGCACTATATAAGTATAATAAATACAAAATAATACAAGAACAATACGTCAAATCCACCAGAAACATAATGGGAAAATAATTCATGCTCTGATGAAATCCTAACTGGACCGATAAATCCTACTGATCCCTCAATATAAATATTTAAATAATGCTATTATTATTATAATGCTGCGCATGTTCCATTCTCATTTTTATTTTTTAAATATTTATCTCAGTGTTATTATTTATTTCACTTTCACCTCTCTACTAGGTAATCTCACATATATATTTTCTGTGTCATTCTTTAAATGTAATTTATCTTTAAAAAAATAACTATTTTCTGAAACCATTGGGACTGATTATTTCACAGAATTTGACATTTCAAAGCAACATTCAAGATCTGTTAAAGTCGTATTCAAGTTCTGTTATTATCCAAGTACTGCACAACAGTCGGCCCATTAGGTATTATCAGAACTTGAATAGAACTTTCATAGATAAGTATTTATCTTTGAAATTTGACGGAATGAAACAACCTTTAAACAATCTTTAGTAAAGAATAATAAAACTAAATTTTAGCAATTTTTTTTAAACTAAAAAAGTATAGCACGATGAGGCTAAAAGTTTGTATTATTTCATAGATTTTGGAACTTGGCCTAGCTCTGAAGTAAGTTTACTTTATTATTACCGGCCATAAATTTATAAATTCATATTCGTGAGAACACCATACCGTTCACATCCTTAAAATAATATACCTTCATTCTATATTAAATATTCATAATACTTTTACGTTGCGAGTTGCTACTCATAAATTTAGCTTGAAATGGTTTTATATTTAAAAATTCAACTCCACACAGACCCCAAGGGGAAAGATTTTCCTCAAGTGTGACATCTCGGGTCGTCTTTGGGGATACTTTGTGTCTGGTTTTGGAGGGTCTTTTTGAGGAAAGTATGGAGTGAACATCTTGAAGATAGAGAGAGAGAGTGAGAAGAGATAGACTAGGCAAGTTATTTTTATGAATCTATATATTTTTTTAAATCAACTTTTTTGTAAACTGAAGTGGGATGTACATTGTATATCATAATTATTGTGTTATTTCATTTGGAGATCAGTAATCGAAATTTGAGGTGACCCAACAGAAAAAAACCCGACCCCCAGAATTAAAATTGTTATAAAAATTATATATTTTTTTGCATTATTTACCAAATTCAAATCTAAAATCGACTTCAAAATACCTTAAATAATAATAGTTTTGTAAGAATTTATTTACAGTGTCGATTTTTGAAGTAAAACTTCTTTACGCACGCTTGACTTGGGTAGTAAACTGGTGAATGCGTGACGAGAGCGTTACGAAAAGTGTGATCGGGCGAGGCGAACGGAAGTTGAGAGGGAAATATAAGTTAGTGAATATAGGAAGAGAGAGAGTTACGTTTCGTATTTACTGTAGGGGCAAGAGTGAAAGAGGTGCGAGCACACATTTTTTCTCTCTTTCTCTTATAGCCAGTTAAGTTTCGTATATCTAAGACACAGTGCAGGCCTATTGTCTTTATCACACTGTAGGAGCTAGAAAGAGCAGTGCGCGCGCACATTTTCTTTCTCTCTTCTTTTATAAGTTAGTGAAGTTTTACTTCAGTCGTGTGGTCTAAAGCACACTCGTTTTTTTGTACTTATGCGCTGGTGTATACTGTATAAAGAAAAGTAGTTTTAATCTTGATGCATTGGAATAAAAATATGTTTTATACTTTTGTTATTCGGCAGTACGTTCTCTCAGCACTTTATATTTTGTGTAAGTAATATATCATATTTCCCTAAATGACTGCAAATTGTATATCAGTATGCCGAGAGGAGGGAGGGGGGGGGGGGGGCAACTGTCGGTGATCAACTGTCATGGAAACCTAATTTGCGCTTGGGTTTAGTGCGGGTTCCTCGAGCACGCTCCGGGCTATGATCCCCGGTTATGTTCGTTCTTTGAGGTGTTTTGTTCTAAAATAATACGTGAAGTGGGCGCCAAAGCGAGATCAATAAATACTATAACTCACCTCACTCCATTTCTGCTACCCTGGCTGAGCTTGCCGGTCGTGAACAACAAACTTCTGGTATTGTTTAACCACACAATACCCACTATGTTAAAGATTAGACGGTAAAAGTAATTATTAATACTTTTCTGGATTGTACGAACGATAGTACGATATTGATAATTCGTTTCGTAAAAATTTTAGATACCAGGGTATCGATGTAGGTTTTATCGAAAATGTTGGTAACTTATCAACGCTCCCGAGCAGCAGACCGCTAACGAACAAATAACAGTTCACAATTACTAAGCGTTCCTAATTTATTTGACGTGAATTGTTGTTTGTTCGTTGGTGATCAAGATTGATGACAAGTTACCGACAATATCGATAAATCCTTATCTATCGACCTGTCTATCTATCTCCTGCCCCCCTAGCGTGGTCGATTGAAAAGGATTGATAGGATAACTTTCGGTTCTCATCGTTCTCTAGGAAAACTGCAGATCGGTAACGTACAAACGACACTTGACGTCGATTATATTAAAAACACTTTTTAAGTGAAAACTTCTTGAAACTTGATGAAATGAAAAATAGCGATGAAAAGAGACAAATACAAACATCATAGGATTTAGCCTCCGAGAGAATGTGATAGACTAATCGGTCTCCTCTTTGTGCGGTGCTTCGTAGCCTCTCCACTCTTGTCTACTTTAGTTTTTTGAAGATTTCACTTCTACTGCGTGTGAACTGTACAATCTGATTCTGTTCATTGTGAACTGTTACTTATTCGTTGGCAATCTGCAGTCATGCTAGGGAACGATGAGAAGTTACCAAAAGTCATCCTATCAATCCTTATCGATCGACCGTGCTAGAGGGCCTGGTTGTCGTAATAGAGCAAACAATTTTACTGTACAAAAATTGTGTTTGGAAAAACTGAACCTTTATAGAATTACTTTCCCATAAGAAATATGGAAATTTAAATAATAAAAACAGTATAATGTATAATATTTTCCCTTTTTTGTTTTGAAATTCACAGAATAATGAACAAAAGTCACGAGTCACAGATCTGGTAATTAAACTGCGTAGCATCAGGATTACAAAGCGTTTTGAGAACTGAACTAATAAAAAAAGTGTGCTGTCTCTTATGAATATTATATATGGCATTTAGTATTCATGAGGCCTACTTTTATTATTATCTTGTAAAGTTTGTTTTGGCATATTAATTTTGCTTCACATTATAAAGGGTACGTTTTTTGGGCCTCTTTTATGATGTTTATCGGGTACGAATAAAGGCGTATGGTTATGCATGTAAATGTCAACATAATCTCCAAAAGACCCTGCATATTGTTGCTAAGTACTTACCGGCTCTCAACATGTGAAAGGGCTTTTTCTTGGATGTTTGGTAGTACTGATAACACATCGGCACTCATCATCTCTCAAATTGCTAAAATAGATGTTAATCTTCTAACTCGGTTTACATTTTAGCCCCCTTAAATCTGACAAGACTCTGAAAGTTGCTTTATCTAACCAGTGTACATTTTCCTTAATACCCTGTGTACGCTGTCTGAGGAAACCAATAAACCAGATATGAGCAAAGCTTCCGTAAGACGGAAAGAGGAAACTTTCTAGAATACAAGAACAATTTATTTATTGAACGCCCATGGGGCTTTTACAAACATAAAGCAGGTCGTACAATACTAGGGTAAAATAGTAGCATCATTAGTTAGTTAAACATTACAAAATAATAGTACAAACATAACATTAAAGATATCCAAATACATTGAGAATTAATTATTTTTGCTATGATGCAGGACGGAGAGGTTTAGAATGTCGAAAAGGTCGTAAGTAACGTCGTCGTTCTAGTATCTTTTGTCTTATTCTTTTTCATACAAGACGTGTAAGAAGAAAGAGGACGATCGTCGATGACGTACGTATGACCTCTCTCTGGGACTACTTTACATTTGTATTGGCAATTCGGTGAAGACCTGATGTGGTGGGTTTTATCAGTGGTTATTACTAGTGATGCAACGGAAGTGTCTTAACCGAAGCAGAACGGAAAAAGTAAATCTTAGCGGAACGGTGTCAAAAGTAAATCTTAGCGGAAGCGGAACCGGAAGTGTTAGTACTATGAAGAAAAAGCACAATATTATTTTTTAAGATTTGTTTAATTAAATTTGTATTGTGTACTTTTAGTACTCGAAATTAAACAGAGGTAAATTATATTTAATAAATAAGTATTTTGGCTGCTTTTACACCTTTG
The DNA here is from genome assembly GCA_917563855.2 of Limnephilus lunatus. Lineage (NCBI taxonomy): Eukaryota > Metazoa > Arthropoda > Insecta > Trichoptera > Limnephilidae > Limnephilus > Limnephilus lunatus. The sequence continues at coordinate 36,661,334 of OU830604.1, forward strand.
AGTCTGTTTCCGTGTTCTTCGTATATTAAACCTTATGTATTCTTCGTTTAGAGAATAATTTAAGTTATAAAGTTTGCGTAACCAGAAACAGAAACGGAAGTGAAAAAACTTGCAGAACTTCTGCAGAAGCGGGAGCGGAAGCAGAGTTCTGTTGCATCACTAGTTATTACGGTGGAAAATATGGTGAAATCCAGTAGAACATTTGAGGGCAGTCTAATAAGTTATTCGGTAATTTAAAAGTGGAAGGCACTTCTCTTATGGCGAAATCGAAACCAAACTAAAACTGGTTGGCAACCGAGTTTCTCTCACGGCGCTACTCAAGTTTACGATTTCAGTAATTATATCAGATTTTTTAACAAAAATATAATTTATTATTTATCAATCTAATAATTTATCAATTATCAACCTTAATATATTAAAAAAATCAAGTGCAGTTTACACCTGATAGAAGCGAAACTTTACCAAATCAATCTCGAGCGCAGACCTAGCGTCAATTCCGTTTCATATCTCAACCAATTGAAAAGTGACATCATAATTAACGCGGCCAATGAGCGCAGTTTAATCCTTCGCAGGTGCAGTAATGCGTCATTTCCGTTTCATCCGAATTCCAAATCACAGCGGGGCTAAAGAAGTTTCACTTCAATAATAATTATTAATAATTTATCAACCTTCTGAACAAAATGGATATTTTCTTGCTCGGACGTCGCAAATTACTCAAAAACTGACAACTCGTGAATCGCAACGATGGCAACCTGGCAACTGAGTTGCCAGTTGACGTTGCGTCGCCGTTGACAACTGGTCTTTGAGAAGTTGTGTAGTGTGCGGACCGCCATTGAAATACACAGGATTGCAACTTGAGTTGTTTCTTTTTGTTTAGTTGCCCCGTGAGCGGATTGACTAAGAATATCACTTATTATTTTTGTTCTTCGGTTGGAAATTAGCGGTAGTTTTAGATTACATAATAATATCATTTACATGTTGTCTAAAGTTATTTTTAACAAATCTAAGAAAACCCCATTTGTACTTTCTTCAAGCCTTTGCAAAACAATTATAAATATAAGATGCATATTCTGACTGCGATCTCTCAAGGGAGCAGTAAAAGAGTTTCATTGAGGCTTTAATGTGCTTAATGTATTTATTATTGCGGTAAAGGTAATTGTATAATAGTTCCAGCCTGGGAACACTTCCAGAGAACCGTAACAATGTTCAGAATATAAAAACTGAGCAACGCGATTATTATGAAAAGCTAACCGAGAGCCGCACTTCGAAAAGATAGCTTGAAGTGGAGCGTTATGTTCATTGTGGTTACGTTGAAAGATCATTGCGACGTTTTCCCTCTTTGTTATATGAAATTGTAAGTCATTCAGAATATTAAATCTGCCAAACACTATCATTATGACTAGCTAACAGAGAACAGCACTTCGGGATCGTAACTTTTCATTTTAAAGTGAAGTGTGGTTCTAACAATTATTATTTGGTTTAACGATTATTTCTTTGTGGCGTGTTGCAGGTTCCCTTAACTAACTAACTAACTAACCATCACGCCGTTTCCCCGCAGGGGTAGGCAGAGAGGACGGACCGCCACACAACTCGATCTTGGCACACACTCTTTGCCTCGTTCACATTCATACATCGTCTCATACATGCTCTTCTATTATTCCGACTCTTCACATGGCCCGACTCAAGTATCTGATTCACTTGGTCGTGCCATGTCTTCCTCGGGCGTCCCCGACTTCTTCTACCATTCACATTTGCATCATATATTCTCCTTACACTCCTTTCCTCGTTCATTCGCTCTACATGCCCAAACCATCGGAGAGTCCCTTTCTTAATCTTACACATCACGCTTACGTCAGCCTTGCATTCTTTGCGGATATCCACGTTTCTCTCACGATCGTACATGGTTTTACCACACATTCGCCTCAGGGATCTCATTTCTACAGCATTCAGTCTGCTTTCATCCTTCCTCTGCCAGTTCCATGCCTCACTGCCATACATCAGGGTAGGTACCAGCACTCCATTATGGACGGCTAGTTTCGCGTCTTTGGACAGTTTTTTATTTCCGCCAACGGCATTCAGTCCTCCATTAATGGAGTTACCGGCATTCACCCTTCTTTCAATATCTCTATCAGCCTTCCCATCTTTCGTAAACATACTACCCAGATACACAAACTCATCCACCTGCTCCAAGTATTCATCATTCACAACTATATTGCATACTGTTTTCGTACTCTCTCTTTCAAACACCATGACTTTAGACTTACTTACATTCATCATTAACTCATTCTTCATACATACTTCGTTCATCCTAGACACGAGAGACTGTAGATCTTCCATACTGCTAGAAATTAGCACCGCATCATCAGCATACAAAAGGCAACATACTTCCAGATTACTCAATTTTGCGCCCAATCCCATCTCTTTCAATTCTTGCATACAATTATCCATGTATAGATTGAATAACCACGGTGACATTACGCAGCCTTGTTTAACACCTTTTGTGATGTCAAACCACTCCGTAAAATCGCCGTTCACACTAACACATGTAACACTTCCCTCATATAGCGACGCAATTGCCTGAATGAGCTTCATATTCACTCCGTACTTGGAGAACACCTTAGCATCTCAGCACATATGAGACTCCTCAGGCTGAGATGGGCTGGGCATGTACAGAGAATGCCGGATACACGCGTCCCAAAAAGAATTTTGACTGGACACCCAGGTGGAAAGAGAAAAGTGGGAAGACCCAGACTGAGGTGGGAAGACGAGGTAAGAGGGGATGCAGCACAGCTTCTCCAGGTACCAAACTGGAAGTCAGCCGCTGAGGACAGGAGGAGTTGGAGGCGACTGTTGCAGGAGGCCAAGGCTCGATATGGGCTGTAGCGCCATCGAAGAAGTTTAACACCTTTTGTGATGTCAAACCACTCCGTAAAATCGCCGTTCACCCTAACACATGCAACGCTTCCCTTATATAGCGACGCAATTGCCTGAATGAGCTTCGTATTCACTCCGTACTTGGACAACACCTTCCATAGCTTTTTCCTGTCAACTCGGTCGTACGCTTTTTGTAGATCTACAAAGGCACAGAAGAGTTTCTGGTTTTTTGCAAGAAACTTCTCAGTGAGCATACGCAATGAGAAAATCTGGTCCATACACCCCCTTCCACTCATAAAAGCACCTTGCACATCCCATATTTTATCTTTTGTTTCCATTCTTACCCTTTCAATCAATATTCTACCATACAGCTTGCCCACTGAACTTAGAAGGCTAATAGCCCTATGGTTCCCACATTCCATACGTGACCCTTTACCTTTGTATAATGGCATGATTACAGCCCTTCTCCAATCTAATGGCGTATAACCCTCCTTTAAACATTGGTTAAAAAGTCTGCACAGCCATGTTAGAATAATACGACTATCTCCTTTAAAGTATTCGGCAGCAATATTGTCGAAACCCACAGCCTTGCCACTCTTCATGCATTTAATTGATCTTTTTATTTCATCCATACTGATTTCGGTAACATTCACTCCATCATCGTTCATAACCGATTCACCGCTGGGATCACAACCACTCGGGTTACTTTCGAAGACTTCCTCGAAATATTTCATCCATCTCTCTTTGATTTCATTCTCATTCGTCAACATTTGTCCATCTTTCGATTTTATCACTTTCATGCTTCCGTTCTCTGGACCACTCCGGGACCTTTTGACCTCCTTCCAAAACAGTTTTATGTTTTCTTGGAAGTGGTTTGTCATTTTGATTCCCTCTTCTTCTTCCAGGCGTTTCTTTCGTTCTTTCACCCCAACACTTACTCTTTTCTTGCATATCTTATACACTTCTTTCGCTCGATCTCTCTCTTCGCTTGAAACACTGCCAATCGCTATCAGACGTAACCATGCTTTCTTCTTCTCTGAGACCAGTGCTTTGATCTCATCATCCCACCATGCATCACCTTTTTTCCTACCTTGCTTACTTATTCCACACACATCTCTAGCAGATTCGCATAGACTCACCTTAATGTGGTTCCATGTTTCCTCTATGCTTAGAACGTCCATTTCCTTCTCATTCAATCTCATTTCTGCACAATTCTCATATTCACTTCTGACATAATCGTTTTGTAGTTTTGCAGGTTCCCTTCATTTTATATATACTATTAAAATAAAAACATAGATTTGTATGTAGATTCTTAAATACTTCATTGAAGAAGAAGATAATGCTAATAGATCTAAACGAAAATATGAAAAAGAACAAGTCACGAAAAATAAAAAAGATAACAGTCGCAGTTGGGACTCGAATCCAGAATTTCTTGTTTTAGGACAAACGCCCAAATCTACTCATTAATATATACCAACCTTAAAAAAAATTATTATAAAAAGAGATATTCCAAAAACTCAAGTACCTACCTACTTAATTTAAAACCATATATTTTAGATAACATTTTTCATAATTTCTAATAAGGATAGATATACACAATTTTTCCAAAAGAAACGTCACTATCTCCACAACAATTATTTTTTCAAGCTTTCTTCAGGCAGGTAGGTACCATACTACTGAAAACTTCATCTTGTTAAAGAATAATAATAAAATGAATGCAGCAGATTTACGATTCCGGAAACGGAACGCGAATTAAAACAGGAAATAAAACGAAATAATAAAAATAATATTTTTTACATTAGCTCCACACAGGAGGTCCCGAGGAAATTAATTTCGCTCAAGGCTTTTGTCATCTTTGGGTATGCTGTGTGGAGGTTAGATCTAGACAATCTTCACCGCACTCGGGGCACCCCTGCTAGAGCACCAAACAAAGCGAACCACTCGGGGTGACCTATGACAGAGGTGTTGGATAGCCAATGAATGGTTCCCAGAGCGGCGGTACCCATGTCCGTCTCCGAAATTAAAACAAATAAAAACCAAAGGAAATAAATTTTGACTTTTTTTAGGTAGTTATATGCAATAGTAGAATATTTTTCTGATGGGATTTCGCATAACTAACAATAATGACTGGTTTGAATACCATGCCTCTGTACAGTTGCAGTAATCAAACTTTAGTCCGCTGGTTGAATCGCGTGGTTTCCTAAAAGCCCATTATTCTCTTGTTTTATTTTAAAAGCTTTCCTGATTGTATCAGCGTTTAGCTGCTTTAGCTTTGTTCCAGCAACGGTGTGACCAAGCCACAGTTTTATAATGGCTTTGAAAAGCGGTAACGACTGTCACGCTAAACAACAATAAATAATTAATTGAATACAATTCACTGCGCATAATTACTGTTTTAACTCGACCGTCTGGCATTTCGCCTGTCTGTCCGTTTCTGTTAATCTTTCAGTAAGAATTATTTTTCAAATTTAAAATCGTGGTGTTTTTCATGGACTTAACTTACTTGTTTATAAGCTTTCAACTTTCTGCCTAGAGCGTGTCTTAAGATATTTTGGATAAGTTGCTCACCAGACTGAGGGCTCCAACTTGGAGAAACTCAAAGTAACTGGCAAATTGGAAGGCAGAACATGCAGAGGAAGGTCACCTATGCGCTGGAGTGACCAAATATCGCTGGCGACTGGTAATGGGGTGTCCTTGGCCTTCCACGTAGCAAAGAACCGCGAATAATATTTTAATAATATTTGGCTAATTTATATAGCGCCGTTTTCGTGAAAAATCACCTCAAGGGCGCTGAAAGAGAAGAGTGGAGAAGCCTTCTCCACGATGGAAATTGGAGTAATGAGGAACCGACTTGGGAACAAGAATATGGCATTTATTATTTGTGAAGAATATTGAAAAATGATTGTCAATGAGGCAGTGACGTTTCTTTGGGCAAATTTGTAATACTTTTCTAAAATGAAAAAAAGGTTACATTAACGTTTATAATTAAGAACGTATGTATTTAAGTGCTTTCTTACAATTTCTTTGTTTTCAAAGCGTTTTCATTTAAAATAATAAAAAAAATTGAAAATTAAATGCACTGTTCACAGAACTGTTTGTAATAATATTAGACAACGCTCGGCAGTTTACACAATGAACTTTTGCAAGAAAACGCTACAAACGGAACAAATATATGACCGATCTTGTCGCTTGCATTTCTTTTGTGTACCTCCAGTCAATTCCCAAACACATTCGTATGCAGTTCAAGTTGCCACTTAGCTAAATAAACCCAAGTTCTGGCTCGTAACAGCTTTTACAGAAGTTTAGCCAATACGACCTCAGTCGGGCGAATTCACCTCGAATATCTTTTATGGTTAAGGGTTCCAGTAATGGTTAACTACAGTAACGTTAAAACTGTTACTAGGAACCCATTTTACTAGAAGGGTGGCGCGCGGCGCGGCGTTAGACCAAAACCACCGCAATACCAGGCCAGATTCAACTCGGCATCTTATTATATAAAATTCTCATGTAACTTATAACAATACAAGAATTTTATAAGAGGCTGATTTGATTAACTGTTCTGGCCTGCCTTGAGGCGGTGTTGGTTCGGCCCCTGCGTCCCTTTGCCAAGCCCTGCTTTTAAAGGTCAAACATATTTATAAATTTCGCAGTTGCGGTATATCTCGTTGGGTGATGTAATCTTATTTAGCGCAGCTTTTATCATTTTTCTTAAGCAAATAGTCTGCGCAGTAATTTGTTGGGTGACAGGGCTTTTCTAAATACTTACTCACTACCTGTTAAATTCTCACTCTCTTGTTACTCTGAATCTTAACGAGAAATGTCTTTTTGATTCCCTATCTTATGAAGTGCCCAATTTTTCGTTGTTTCAGCTCACCCATTGATTTAAACAATCTTTTTGAAAAGTAAAGCAAGCACAGACAGGAATAATCAGTGTGTAAAGCGTATTATTTTAGTTAAAAGGTTGACGAAAACGTCAATGCAACATAATGCAATTTTCACGACCCCAGTTGACGCTGTCTTAGAGTTTTGTGCATCAGATTACGTACTCGTAGTAACTTGTAAGATCCTATTTTATTTATTTATTTATTTATTTATTTCAACGCCATAAAATGGCTTTTACAATCCGGTGATACATGATACATGATACACAGTGGTACACAGGAGGGTAATTATTTATTTATTTGGAATTTCACGCCCGGCTGGGCTTTTACATACATTATTTTTAAAACAAAGAACATCTAAATCTAAATGTGCATAACAAAATAAAAAACAAAATCATAAACAAAACAAAAACAAAATCAAAATCAAAATCAAAATCGATTATAATGATAACAAAATAAGAATGTACATTAAACCAAGTACATAATATATACGTGTGATAACAACTAGTATTTAGTTATAGGATACAATTATGTATTACAACCAAAAAAAAGAATATGAGCTCGTATAGAGAATACACATTTAATGCAGAATAAAAATAAGTAAATAAAGGTGACTTCTTGGAAAAATTGTTAACATCAAGTATAATATACTTTAATTCTATTTGAACATATCGTTGGATTCCAGGAATTGGCTAAAATGGAGTACATTATATTATTGTTACCTTCAGTTTGAAATGACTGAGTTTGAAATGACTACAGGTACTGCTAATTAGTTCTGCTTTTCAGGGCTGTCAGTTACAGATTCAATAATAACTTTGTTTAAAAAATAATAATTTTGAAAAAAAATTATACATTTATTAGCTAACACTTAACTAGTCTGCTTGATAGTTAATATAAATGAAGTAGAAATAGACGCCGTGCAGATGAACACTATTATACCTAACATTGATTGTTGTGATTGAGGTATGATATTATAGCCTTCTTATAACTATATTCGGTGCAGTTGAACACATCTACTACTTATGAGAAAGCATTTCCAACTGCATGCAATCTAGGTATAGATATTCTCGCTACAGGCGTCAGACAAACACATTATCTGCTTTTTAGTTAAGATGCTATATCTTAAGATTATTTTCAATAAACTAAGTACCTACTTTGAACAGTAGTACTCGCATAATGTTGATCACTTCGACTTGACAGCTCGCAACGGGACAACTCTCGTGCGCTCTGGCGGAATAAAAAACGTACTATCAACCACGACTACCATCTTAACAAGATTGGACATGGAACACACAAACAATTACAGACAGAAGAAATTCAAAGTGGTCTAGTCAAAACAGGACTTCGCTACCCTCAGCCAATAATAAACCAGCAATAAATCAGCGGTATCCGTGTAAATCTGAACAATAACTAAACATGATAAAATGATCGATTTGGTAAGGTGTTTTTTTTTTCCTTAACTTATCTTCATTATCTTTAGTGTTCAGTTTTATCGTGGATACTATATCAACATATTTGAGATATTTTGCTGCTACAGATTTAAGCCAAACAAATTTTCCGGTCTTTCAACTGAATAATTTCATCGGATTCAAAGAAAATAAGCAAAAATCTGAGATTCTAAGAAATGCCTTGCTGCTGTTGGCTGGTTGGAAAAGGGGGTTAACTCGATAAAGGCGAACTCCACATCCCGAGTCGCAAATCAGAATCCGGCCTGAAATTGGATTAAGAGTCAAAGACGCGCCATCCGGCGTCAGTGCCGGGATAGGACGGCTCGGCAACGCGCTGCACTGTTATTCAATAAGCCGCGCAGTCCACTGGTAGCGTTGCCTGCATAATAATATACGCTGTACGCAACGCATAAATAAGGAACCGAGGACTAATGGATTTGGCGAAAGGCTTTCCGACATTGCTATTCTTCCAAAGTCCTCGTGAAACGTCACTTTTGAAATTCACAGTCAGTATATTCTGCAATGTTAATGATACTTACTGATATGTTAAGTTGAGGATTCTGGTCTGCAATGTTGATGATACTTATTGATACAGTAAGTTTATTATTATGATCTGCAATGTTGAAATTCACAGTCAGAATATTCTGCAATGTAATGATACTTACTGATATGTTAAGTTGAGGATTCTGGTCTGCAATGTTGATGATACTTATTGATACAGTAAGTTTAGGATTATGATCTGCAATGTTGAAATTCACAGTCAGAATATTCTGCAATGTAATGATACTTACTGATATGTTAAGTTGAGGATTCTGGTCTGCAATGTTGATGATACTTATTGATACAGTAAGTTTACGATTATGATCTGCAATGTTGAAATTCACAGTCAGTATATTCTGCAATGTAATGATACTTACTGATATGTTAAGTTGAGGATTCTGGTCTGCAATGTTGATGATACTTATTGATACAGTAAGTTTAGGATTATGATCTGCAATGTTGAAATTCACAGTCAGTATATTCTGCAATGTAATGATACTTACTGATATGTTAAGTTGAGGATTCTGGTCTGCAATGTTGATGATACTTATTGATACAGTAAGTTTATTATTATGATCTGCAATGTTGAAATTCACAGTCAGAATATTCTGCAATGTAATGATACTTACTGATATGTTAAGTTGAGGATTCTGGTCTGCAATGTTGATGATACTTATTGATACAGTAAGTTTAGGATTATGATCTGCAATGTTGAAATTCACAGTCAGAATATTCTGCAATGTAATGATACTTACTGATATGTTAAGTTGAGGATTCTGGTCTGCAATGTTGATGATACTTATTGATACAGTAAGTTTACGATTATGATCTGCAATGTTGAAATTCACAGTCAGTATATTCTGCAATGTAATGATACTTACTGATATGTTAAGTTGAGGATTCTGGTCTGCAATGTTGATGATACTTATTGATACAGTAAGTTTAGGATTATGATCTGCAATGTTGAAATTCACAGTCAGTATATTCTGCAATGTAATGATACTTACTGATATGTTAAGTTGAGGATTCTGGTCTGCAATGTTGATGATACTTATTGATATAGTAAGTTAATGATTATGATCTGCAATGTTGATGATACCTACTGATATAGAAAATTTTTGGCATATGCTCTGCTATGTTGATGATACTTCCTGATTTACTAAGTTTGGGTATATATTCTGCAATGTTAATGATACTTACTGACATAGGCGGTTTAGAAATACAGTCTGCAGTGTTGATGATACTTACCAAAATAGTTAGTACAGGAGTATGGTCCTTAAAAATGTTGAAAGATTAATGGAAGACGTTTCACTGGGAGAAATTTGTATGGATGCTAATCAAATTGTGATATGTAAAAGCGATTGAATAGGGTAAACAAAAATAGTCAATTTTTATTGGAGCAAATTATACCACGAACTGTGAATTAGTGTCAATGCGTGATCCTCGAAGGGAGACACGAGCGGTGGGCGGGCACACGTACATTGGTCCATAGGTTCAGCACATACGTACTTGTCTTTGTATTTAATTTTTTTTACATTAACTCCACACAGGAGGCCCTGAGGAAAATAATTTCCCTCAGGGCCTATGTCATCTTTGTGGATGCTGTGTGGAGGGTATTTTTGAGGAAAGGAAGGAGTGAACATGGGCCTTGAAGAGACCCATGTTGTAGGAGGGGGAAAACACAGAGACCGGTAAATCGTTCCACAGCCGAGCTGTTGAACTCAAGAACGAGTCGTAAAAACGACCCGTTCTCATGTGACTAATGTCAACAGTGTATAAATGTTGGGCATGTGAATGGCGTGTTTCCCGACTATGCACCGGTGCCGAGGGGATCAATGACGCTAGTTCCTCGGAGCATCTTCCATTGTAATACCGGTAGAACAAGGACAGCATTCCCATTCCATTTGCATGTTGTACATCGTGAACAATGTGTTATAATAATATAAACTATATAGTTTGTATACTATATAGTATATAATAATATACACTATATAATAATATATACTATATAATATATGCTATTCCAATTTCTTGTAATATTCAGAAAACTGTTTCTGAAAAAATAAGAAAATATACAGATTTAGGAAATGAGATTAAAAGAATTTGGCATTCTCAGACTATAAAAATATTACCATTTGTTATTTCGGCTACTGGCATTATACCTAGCTCTCTCATTCAAAATTTAGGCGTATTAGTTTTGTCAAAAAATTTGTACATAAAAATGCAAAAGTCGGTCATTTTAAATACATGTAGGATTACGAAAGATTTTTTAAATATTTATATTGAGGGATCAGTAGGATTTATCGGACCAGTTAGGATTTCATGAGAGCCGAACCCTCTATCTGGAGTCGGTGAAATATTTTCCCATTATGTTTCTGGTGGATTGACGTATTGTTCTTGTATTGTTTTGTATTTATTATACTTATATAGTGCACTTACATTGCGTGAATTTACTAGATATTCATTTGTGGAAAAGTGTGGAAGGGTTTAGTCATTCCTTTGGGAAAGATTCAACCCTGACATAAAATCTGGAGCACCGTAAAATATATACTATATATATATACATATATGGCGTATTAAATTACAATCATTGTGGTGATAACACGCTTCTTACTGTTATTAAATAACATGATAGCAGTATTATGTACACAAGAGTAACATTTCGATTGAGTGTAACACATTATAAAATTAAAAAATACATAATTAATTTTTATTTTTGTATCGTCAGAACCTACACATAATTATAAGATTTTGTTTTGGCGCTGCTCCTAAAATATTGGATGGTATTGGTAACGATCAGCATAGTTGCCTTCCATATTTTTATTTAAAAAATACCTTATCAATTTTTTCCAAGATTTTTCACGAGTTAAACTAACTAACCATCATGCCATTTCCCCCCAGGGGTAGGCAGAGAGGACGTACCGCCAAACAATTCGGTCTTGGCACACACTATTTGCCTCACTCACTTTCATACATCGTCTCATACATTCTCTTCTATTATTCTGCCTTTTGACATGGCCCGACTCAAGTGTCTGATTCACTAGATCGTGCCATGTCTTCCTCGGGCGTTCCCGACTTCTTCTACCATTCACATTTGCGTCGTATATTCCTCTTACACTACTTTCTTCGTTCATTCGCTCTACATGCCCAAACCATCTGAGGGTCCCTTTCTTAATCTTACTCATTATGCTTACATTAGCCTTACATTATTTGTGGATATCCATATTTTTCACACGATCATACATTGTTTTACCACACATGTGCCTCATGGATCTCATTTCAACAGCATTGAGTTTACTTTCATCCTTCCTCTGCCAGTTCCATGCCTCACTTCCATACATCAAGGTAGGTACCAGGACTCCATTGTGGACTGCTAGCTTCGCTTCTTTTGACAGTTTTTTATTAGCGCCAACGGCATTCAGTCCTCAAAGGGGGGGGAGAATAGTAAAGACCGAAATGGTTTTTTTTCTACACAATATGTGGGCTGCCTCTGACACCGTGAACGGCTTATGTTTTTTTTAATACTAGATTATATGTACTTTTATTTTTTTTTCTAATTTATATTTTAAGTTACCGGCATTTACCCTTCTTTCACGAGCTAGTTTGTGTTAATGTAGAATTTATTACCGCACAAGAGTGCCAATTGCCCGGAATCGGTGGGACTGCGGCATTCCTAATTTAGAGTTTTGTTGTGGGGCTGTAAGAAGTGAAATGTGGAATGGGATGGGAAAGAGAAAAGTTGAACGTCTCTGGCTAGGGAAACCTGTTGAAAAAAGTTGCATTTTTTTAAGTAAAACTTCTTCACGCACGCATGACATGGGGAGTATACTGGTGAATGCGTTACGAAAAGTGTTATGCGAACCGTGATCGAGCGAGGCAAACGGTGATCTGGCAAGGCGAACGGTCGGGCTTTTACGCACGCTTAACTTCGGAGTAAGCTGGTGAATGCGTGACGAGAGCGTTATGAAAACTGTGATCGGGCGAGGCGAACGGAAGTTGAGAGGGAGATATAAGTTAGTTTTACTTCAGTCGTGTGGTCTAAAGCACAATCGTTTTTTTTCTTACTATAATAGGCATGCACGGCAATAGTATTTCGTAACTGTCATACTAAAACATTAAAGTTTTCAAGTTGCACTACACGTCATCTCCCCCAGATTTATTTATAAACTTCTTAACCGTTTCACGTAATTTCACCTTATTAACGTTTATCATAAATTACTTGTTTTGTGAAATCTTTCCTTCCGTGGAAAACGTCTTTTTTAGGTGACAAAAATAATTCCTCTCAGATTTTGATTTGATATAATAAGTGAAATGGGATAAAGGGTAACTGAGAAGGGCTATATTTTACCTTAATCGGTAGATATTGTCACACTACGAGTTAGTGATATAACAAATCTCGTAGTAGGAGAATAATAATCTCACACATTGGTGGGATACCTGCTAAGTTACATTACGTAATGTCTTATCTTAACTAGTAAAACATTCGAATAATTTATTTTATTTGTTTAGTGGTATTTTACTTTTCTTTGAATACTCGGTTTCTTAAGTGTAAACTCCTTTAACACCGTTGTGATTTGAACTCGATGAAACCGAAGCGAGTGACACTAAAAACAAACAACCACATACATCTTTAGGATTTAGCCTGTGAGAGAATGAGATAGTAGTTATAATGATTATAAATACAATAAATCTACGGTCCCACGCAAGTCTCCTTTAGTCTAGTGGTATAAAGCGCCTGCCGAACGTCAGCGGCCAGATATTCAACGGACCTAGTGTCGAATCCTATGAAATGTAAAAAAATATATATTATTCAATTTTCAAAACATTCCAAAATGAACATGCAAAGAAAACACAAATACTAATAAGATGACCAAATGTTTAGGAAAAAGTGCACTGGAACTCGACGACAAAATATGGAAAAAATCATCCTTCACATTGATAAATATAGTACTTCGTAGTCTCCCCACTTTACGTAGCCTAACTATGTTAGATTTTAAAAATAAATATTATGTATCGTCTGTGTGCATAGGAGAACTGCCATATAAAATTTGGAATATTTTTCAAAAATTTCTTTAACGGTTTGAATTTTATAAAAAAATCATGTCTGTTGGCTATTTTTACAGCGCTATTTTTATAAAGTGCCGTCAAAGGTTTTACGAAATTATATAATGTTTTGCTTTACAATGATTAAACAATCGTAAACTGGAATTTACATATTTACCAGGCTCTGAAAAGGTTCAGATTCGCGGTGTAAACTGTCGAGAATGAAAAATTTTAAAATTAAAAAAGGCACAGATACAATTTTACACAAGAATGCTAAAGAAAAATATTATACTTAAGAATTATAGGTATTCACAGCTAGAGGCTCTGCCTTTTTCAACATTTTATTTATGGATCTGATTTTCTGAAGAAATGTGTTTTGAGGTTCACTCTGGACTTTGTCCATTTCGTCTTATTTCGCTGGCATTAATAATTTCTACCCGCTCCGCGAATTTTTGTTGCTAGGCCCTGCGGGCGGCTGGCGATCGCACAGTAGCTTTCTAACAAACTTCATGTCCGAAAATGGTTTTGCATAAGGTTCGGCCTCAGAGATGTACTCAAAGTTGGGTTTTTAAATTTCAACCGTACAGACGCCAACCAGATATTTTTTTGTGTTCGTTTATTCATCTCTTTACTTAGTTATAAAATTTGGATTTTATTCATGCTACTAAAATTTTTTAACTATTATTAAAAAAATTAAAATTGTGCAGTCCATACGCTGTTAAAGTGAAACCCTTAGAAAACTAAAGTAGGCAAGAGTTAGGAGGCTACTAAACACCGCACAAAGAGGAGACCGATTATTTTATCTCATTCTCTTGCAGGCTAAATCCTATAGTTGTATATGTTTGCCTCTTTTTAGTGTCGCTTTTGAGTTTCATTGAGTTTCAAACCACAACGGTTCTAAAGAAGTTTTACTTGAAAAAATATAACCTTTGTAGTTATTAAAATTTGGACTTCACAACATTGCGACGTAACTGAATTTTGCGTCTCACAAAGAAGATAACTAAGAGCGGTGGCATTTCATAATGTTCCATAGAAATCTACGTTACGACAACAAAATAATGAATTTTGCACACCTCTATGCTAATTATCTGGTGTCTGCTGCTCTTAAAACTTGTTTTCAGTTGTCAAACCTTACAAGATATTGTGTTATCTACAATTCGCAATGGAGGCGGATAAATTGGAAAACATTGTTAAATATATATATAACACTGTATCTGCTTACTTCTCCTAAATATGATTTCTTGCGTGTTTGATATCGAAATTTAACAATATTTAGTTACCTTTACCTACATATTTATATTATTTGCAAATTTGGATTTTATTTTTAAAATTAGATTTAACGAGATGTTGCGATACACGCAGAACACCAATATTTCCAATCCGTGTTTTCAATCTACGTCTCATCCTATTACGAGCACATTTACGATTTGATTTACACTGAAGGTCGTCACGACAAATTGCGAAACATGTACTTTATGTTGTCACGTCTTTTCTTGACTGTGCCCAATTTTCACATTTTCCAACAAACTTTGCTGAAACGATAACAAATTTCAGACAAGTTTACGACGTACGCCCGTTGCGCATATGGAAAATTTAACTGCTTTTCTTGATTTGGAATAAACACTACCAAGATATTATGATAAACAGTGTTAATTTCAAGCGACCTCCCAGGTAAGTATGGTCCTGTATTAATTCATTTTTAGGCAGCATCGCGTTCATTGGTCAAAATATTGTATATATATTTTCGTATCGGTGATCAATGAACCGGTGTATGCAATTTTTAGCCATAAGTTGTTTTTAATTGTTTGTCTAGCTTGTAGTCTAGATTTTAGGCATGTACGGTAAGTTTGTACAGCGCCCTTGAGGTGATTTTTCACAAAAACGGCGCTATATAAATCGTCCAAATATTATTATTATTATTATTATGATACGTTGTTTGTCCAAAACATGGAACATTGTCACTTCGCCATTGGCTTTGGCACAAATCCAGCTCTCTCTTAACATTCATGTACCTGAAAGTTAGGGAGCGTTATACATAAGAAAATTATTCTAACGATGTGAGCATTTAATAAATGGAGTTTTGTGATCCATTTTTGATTCATATTTCACGAACGGTCGTAAAACAATTTACGTCTTACGGTTCGTAAATTTTGTAAGTCTTATCGAAATAAGGAAAATTATTATTGCCGATGTAATATCGTCGACACCTGCGCCTGAACAAACAGCGCTCCGTTACTTGTATAATTTTACGGTGGAAAGCAAAAACAATACTTCATATTATGCTTGTTTTGTGTTAGAAAATTAAACGGGTACCTTACATAAATGATAAAGAATCTATGGTTGACATAACCTAAATAACTAAAGATTTTTTGAATTGAAAACCGTTGTACCTACCGTTGTGATTGAAACTCAATGAATGAAAAATAGCGACATTAAAAAAAGATATCTATAGGATATAGCCTGCAAGAGAATGAGGTAGTATAATCGGTCTCCTCCTTGTGCGGTACTTCGTAGCCCATCGGTCTCCCCTTTGTGCGGTGCTTCGTAGCCTCCCCACTCTTATCTACTTTAGTTTTCTTCACTTCTACCGCGTGTGAATTGCACACTATGTTTTGTTTCTGGGTATATATTTTTTGTCCTATGACTTGGTTTTCCGTCTTTTATTGATCCTTGATGGTTTTCTAAGAAGATGCAAAAATTCAATTTTTTTGGAATATCTTTTTGAACAGCCAAAAATTATCTGAAAAATTAGTTAAGGATAGTGTTGTTCGAATTTTTTTTTTAAAATTACTTAAAATGAATACGTCGCAATGGCCGGATTGGTTAAATCGCCTTATTTCGAGTCCCAGTTGCGACCGTTACCTTTTTATTTTACTGTGTCTTGTTCTGTTTCATGTTTTATTTAGATTTATTAGAATTAATCTTCTTTTACAAAGATGGAAAAATCTTTACTCTTACCTAATCTTACTAATTTTATAAATGTGAAAGTTTGTATGGATGGTCCTTACTCTTTCACGCAATAAATATCGAATGGAATTTAAAAATTCTTTCACTAATCGAAAGCTACATTATTTGCGAGTAACAAAAGCTTTATATATTGGTAAGCTCTGGCGTTATGAATGAGCTGTGGCGTTATGAAATTATGTATCATACGTTTTCTGTCCCTAACAAAATCGAGTTATTGCAAACGTCAAACAAATTGTTACTTTGGAAACAATGTTTTTTTTTTTAATTTTAGGCTTAAAAAGAGTGCTTTGTTGTGATTAAAAAGAGTACTTTTTTGGCGTCGTAGTTAATATCTGCATATCTCTGAAAATGTTTATTCTCCGAACAAAAAGCATAACGTTGCTAAAAAGCATAGCGTTTGAAGTGGACTGTCATTTTCTTATTTTTTTAGGTTACTCTGGATTCAAATATGAATAAAATACTAATAAAGGGAGTAGGTACTTAAAATAAATTTCTATTTAGTATATAATTTAAATATTTTAAATTAATTTAATAAAATAAATTTCTATTTAGTATATAATTTAAATATTTTAAATTATATACTAAATAGAAATTTATTTTAAGTACCTACTCCCTTTATTAGTATTTTATTCATAAGGGAGTAGGTACTTAAAATAAATTTCTATTTAGTATATAATTTAAATATTTTCTGAAATAGAATTTTTATTTGCGAAATGTCATTCTCAAATTTTGAAATTTTCTGTTAAACAATAATTATTTTCTATTAGACAAAATAGCAAGAATAATAACAATTATGCCAATAATTATGCCAGTAATTTCCCACTAATACTATGCAAGCGAAGCCGTGGGTAAAAGCTAGTAACAATATAATTTATCAATTCTTTCAGTTGATATCTTCGTCATTATATACGACGTATTTAAATAAACTGTGGCCCGTATGAACAATTTGGAGGAACTTGTCTCCAAGAATAGAATGTCTACTACTTGTCAGCTCAACCACTACCGTCTAACCACAACCATCTCACCACACCCGGCTCACCACAATCAACTCACCACGGCCACTGCACTAAGGAAAATAACCCGTATGTGTAAGTCACAATGGTAGTTCTCATATCCAAAGACAAAGATAAGAAAATTTCTCGTAACCAACTCTGAGAAGGACCTCTTATCATTTCTCTCTTTGTGCATTTACGTGGATTTACTTGGTCTATTTGTATCAAACCCTCATCCAGCTGTACACGATTTGACTTGAATTCAAAATAGAACTAGAATCGAGCGAAAAATAATATTCCCGTGTATTGTGTAGCTATGCACCCATTGTGTGTGTGTGCAGAGGAGGTTCTGGGAAGGAAAAAGGTATGAAGAGTTTGTAGGAATCTAGGGGTCAGTGAATCGGATGTTTGAATATATCCCTCCCACTGCGGTGCAATGCGATGTGTCGAAGAGTTCGAAGGGTTCTCTCAACTGGCCTCACCCGATGGCAGTTGTTGGTCAGACGCATCTAGACCTGGGCAAACCTCACCTCATGAACTCGGGCATCTCTGTTAAATCACAAAACATAGCGAACCACTTAGAGTGGCCTATGGCAGAGGTGTTGGCTGTCTAGTTGTTGATTTTGGGGCGGCGCGGCGTACCTAAATTGACTTCAAGCTTTAAAAAATGCTAGAAATTAATATTCGTAAAGAGCAGTTTTTCCTAAGAATGGTTTGTATAAAATCTAAATAATCCAAAAGAATATTATCGCTTATATAATTAACATTTTGAGGTAACTGTATTTATACGATGTTAACGATTTAGAGGCAAACGAAGTTAAAATTACCATTAAGTTATAAATTATTATTAAGTTATTAATGAAAATGTAATAAGCAGTAATTGTTGAATGAAACACTAGTATATATTGAATTATTTAGCGATTAGATAAGCCGACATAGCTCAATGGTAGAGCACCTGACCGGCAACCAGAAGGACACGGGTTCAAGTCCCGTTGGCGGCATGTATCTTTTCTCTGAAGATTTTTTCAATGTAGATAATTGTCACCCTTTGTGCTATGCATAAGAATCTAGTCTTAAAAAACGTTAGTTTATCAATTAAAATTACCAGTGGATTGGCTCATTTTTAATTATACTACTTATTTTAATAATAATAATACTCATTTTTAATGGATTGGATGTTTTTTCACCAAAAATATTTTTAATTTTTATTGTTTAGCATTTCATCGAAATCATAGAAAAATTACCGCCATGTTTTAACGGTGGCACTACCAAATATATAATGGAGTTATGTTCCTCATCTGGTGTCCGCTTCGTGTCGCTACGGATGGTCTTCGTAGTCAAGGGGTAATGCAATCCGAAGATCCCGGATTCAAAACCCAGCGTGCGCAAATAAATTTAATTGATTAATTTGCGGTTTTTTTGCGGTGAAAGATATTCTCAATATCGTCCTGGTGTAACACCACCATTCAGAATTGAAACTTTTCTTGAAATGGCTTAAGCCATGTTTACGTACTAGATTTGAATAGCCAGACACTTTTCCGCCTTCCTCTTCCCCATCTCTGTCCCTCTCCACTACTTTCAGCCGCACAACATACTACCCCGATTGGGGATGTCATTGTCTCACTGGCTCCAGACGAAGTTGGGATTTATGCGATATTCACATAATAAAACGCATCGATGGGTGCAACCGGTAAAATGTATAGCGCTGTATCAGTCACTCCACAGACACCATGGTAGCCCAACTGATTGTGCCACCGTTGAAATATGCCTTAGGCTTAACCAAACGCAACCAATTGCCAACCGAATAATTCTCTGAACTCCTTGAGACCCTTCCCTGTATTATTCTTCTGTATTATTTACTACTGAACCCTCGTGCCTTTCCTTATGTGGTGTAAAGTGTAAAGTTATATAGTTGCTTCCGATGGCTTCCTCTCTAAAGTAAACGAGACCCGTGTAATTCGATCAGAGCAGTCGCGTCAGACAGGCAGTTTGCGTTGCAATTACGATGACCGGCGATGTTCAAATATATTTGTTGGAAATAAACTAGGCGTAATGTTGTTTGATGGAGAAATGGTGCTCTTCCGTTCATTACCTATCCTACGGCAACTTGCAGCTAATTTAACATGCCACAGTAATGTTTACACGACATACAAACATTGTACATTGTGTTTCATATGTCATGTGGGTGTGTTATTTAGTATGCGGATCGCCACCCCTTTTATAATTTCACCTTTTGATATGCTGTTTTGACCTTTTTTTCAAATTATTATTTGTCATTTTTATTTTTGATACTTTTTTATGCGGATACCGTACAAGAGTTGAAACTGCTCCCGTCTGGAGCCGGAGAGACTATGGCATCTCCAATAGAGGTAGTGGGGAGGTGAAGGGGATGGCGAAGGTGGAGAATTATCTGGCTATTTATTGATCTGGTCACCAAAAACGGCTCAAGTCAATTAAAGCAACTTTTCAATTCTGAATGGTGGTCTTACACTAGGGCGATTCTGAAAGATAAATATAGTAATAGATACTGAGTGGAAGATACGCCACTCTGGAACGCACCACAAATATACTATAAATTGTTTGAAATTCATTAATTGTGAAATAAAACAGAACAACCAAATAAAATTTACGTGCGCACTTCGGAATTCGGACCCGCGACCTTCGGATTGCTATTGGAGAGCCTTATCCCTCGACCACGAAGGCCGTCGTTGTTGAGTATTAAAATGATTATTTGACCTTTTGCAATGATGAACATTGCATTCTTTTTTGTTATTTATTCTGGCAAATACTTATTTTAACAATCTTACCAATATTACGGTGAGGAGTTTCAAATCCAAAAATTATTAAGTACTAGCTGGGTTACCCGGCTTCGCTCAGGACAATAAGATAGTGTTCTGGAATGTTGCACAATGATGTTCCCGATTTCCTATTCCTGATCATTCCACGAGATACTCCGCCACTCCTTCCACAACTTTCTACAGCTCTATGGAACCTTCTAGAACTTTCCGGAAGACTGTTCTATAAATTTCAAGAGGGTGAAATTTTCAGCCCTTATATCTTTAAAAGCACGGCCTTTAGGTAAAACGGATACCCTTATTCCCTAGGGGGGATAGAGATCTACCACACCATATAACTCCCTTGATCGAACCGGGACTCGTTTCTGAGTTTTTGCGAGCTGCACTTTTTTTTGGACTTTCTTTTATAATACATGCCGTATTCAAATAAATAAAATGTTACTCCTTACATGTCCTTTCCCGTGCGTTCCCCTCCAGCGTTCCACTTCCACCTTCCCCGCCACCGCTCTCCCGCTCCCCCGTCCCGCAAACCCCCCTGGCACTGCATTTCTTGACTCCTCTCCCGCGCGGCCCGTAACCGAAACTTTTTTCTAATACTAACATTTTTAAACTCGTGATATCTTTCTAATTAAATATCCGAATTGAAAAATTCAAAAAGTTAAATAAAGGTATTGAAGCTGTCTTGAATATGTAGTAATTTATTTTGATAAGGATTAAAACCAAGATACAAATAAAGAGCCTTTTCAAGCGGCGACATATTAATTAAAATTTTAAAATAAAAGAATACTTATTGTGGCATAACCATAATAGTTAGACATATGCCGTCGCGACCTTTTTCGTAAATAATGATGTGTTCTGTAAAGTCGTATTACATTATTTAATTCTATCATCAATAGTTTTCGCAGCGCACGCGATTTAAAGAATATTTTAGGTAATTTTTTTACACCCTGGGTTACATTATTGAAGTTTTAGTAAGGATGCCTATTTTTTTAAAAATATAATACAGCCTATGTCACCCAGGGACAGCGAAAGAATTTTTCGAATCGGTTCAGTAGTTTCGGAGCCTATTCGATGCAAACAAACACACAAACAAACAAACAAACAAACAAACAAATATTACCTCTTTATATAGTGTGTTAGACATACATAACTATAGCTATGTACAAATCGCTACATTAATAGTTTCAACCATTTTTAGGGCATTTTTTATTTGATTCAATGTTAGCTAATTGTTGCTTATAATGATAAAAATATTTTTCTCCTGATAGTGTTGTTAGTATTAATAATAATAATAATAATAATATTTGGACGATTTATATAGCGCCGTTTTTGTGAAAAATCACCTCAAGGGCGCTGTACAATCTTACCATACATGCCTAAAATCTAGAAAGACTACAAGCTAGACAAACAATTTATTTATTTATTTTTTTATCAGTATCCATAGCAAAATTTGTACATAATGTATTTAATGTATTATTTGTACATAATGTATAATTAAAAACAACTTATGGCTAAAAATTGCATACACCGGTTCATTAATCACCGATACAATATTTTGACCAATGAACGCGATGCTGCCTAAAAATGAATTAATACAGAACCATACTTACCTGGGAGGTCGCTTGAAATTAACACTGTTTATTGTCTATTTAAAGAAATTTAGATAGCGTTCGCACGCAGAAGACATAATTATGAGCACATGTTGTTTAATCCTGAAAATATTTTAAAATTAATATGTAATATATTCTTAAATGAGTGTATTATTAGTGATTTTTAGTTAAAATTTTAAACTAAGGTCTCTTAATTTATCTACTACTTTCTACTAAGAGCTTTTATTGTTCACTGTTTTCTTTACAAAATACACGCTAGCAATAACATGTGGTTATTTTCAGACATTTGAAAATAAAACTCTTAGAAATGGTACTTACACCTACATTCTCCGTAGCTCACGTGCGAAAACAAGTTGATTAGAGATGGATACTAACTACTTTTACTTGGGGAGGATTTATGCCTGTGTGGGGGGGGGGGGGGGGGGGGGGCGTGCAAAGGACGCCTCCACTCGGATCTCGGCCGCGTTATATAGGTACGTTTATCCCCGTTTGGAAAATATCCAGGTCTCAGCCAACAAAATACATTTATTTTATGGTGCTCGTTGATTGAAGCCTAAGTAAATTTTCATGGTCTGACTGTTTTTATTTACCGGAAATTTAAAATTGCTGGCAAACCTATAAATTTCATGTGTCATCTGTCAACCTTGCGATTATTTAATAAAGAACAGTATACGGAAGAAACAGCTATATTATTATTGCTGAAACTTATTATTTTATGGGGTTTCAGCAATAGTTTCATCCACTGCTGCTACATTTTAGAATGAATTCCTCCTAAGTGATTTGAAACTCGATGAAACGGCAACGAACTAAAGACAAACACATAGATCCATAGGATTTTGCTTCGTAGTCTATCGGCCCCCGCTTTGTGCGATGCTTCATATAATAAAATATTAAATAATGTTTCAACTTGGAAACAATATTATAATAAATATGTCGATAGTCTGCATTCGTCTAGTTCACTTGTAGTTAAGTTTTCTGAAGATTTCACTTCTACCGCGTGTGAACTGCACACATAATTTTTTTTGAGTGACACTTCTGAAGCATCTTTATGATTTGAAATTCGATGAAATTGAAACAAAAATATTGAAAAGAGGCAAACACACACTACTAAAGAATTTAGCCCGAGTGAGTGAGACAGACTAATCGTTGTCTTCTTTGTGTGGTGCTTCGTAGAATAAAATGTAAATAGTTTTTAATGTTATAATAAATAAACCCTACAATTATTAGTTTTCTGAAGGTTTCAACTTCTACCATTTCGAGTCTATTTGGATAATTACATAAAAAATCTCACAATTAAAATTTTTTTGCGACTGTTGGCTCGTTTCTCATCAATAGTTTTTTTGTGATTCCTCTCAAGCATCCCATCTGCTCCCTATCGTCGGGTGCCTGTGGGACTATTTCATTCCAAATTGGCATAAGTTGTGGGACGTAATAGGATATGGAGAAGAGAAAGGTGTAAAGTATCATTAATAAATAAATTTCATAAAATATTGTCGACCACCCATCACATGGTGGCATCTTCTACCCTATTGGTGTTTGTGGCAAGCTACGTAGTCATTAAATATTATGAAAATCAATATCGCGTGAATTATTAACATCACAACGAATCGCTCCATCCTTCCCGCATCTATCTGCCTACTCAGTCTTAATAATATATTCATATCTACTCTGGGCTGTGCTACAGAATTCACCACGTTGGTTTTCTCTGTGCCAAAATGTCGTAAATGTTGTAAATGTCATCGCCAGTTGAACCATTGCTCTAATAATTCTGTATTTTAATGGAGATATTTGAATTGAGTACTACCTATGAAGATAATATCGTATTACAAGTTTTCTAAAAAAGTTGTAGTGATTTTATCACTACAGGTGATGTTCACCGCAACATGGCACTTTTTACCCCTCTCTCTCGCGTATGTTGTTTGTACAATGGAAATTGTATATTTAATAAAATTAATATATTTTCCTTTTCATCTATAAAATTCAAACATATCTTAAACGGCATGTTTACTTAAATTAAAATTGGCTTGCATATATTTATTTTGCACAAATACGATAAAATTTTATAAATGTATTGATGACCTGACTTTATTTTTAACCTAACAATTCGTATTGATGACCTTACGTTTATTTTTAATCTAAGTATTTGTATGTTTTTCTTATCATTTGTTAAATGTTCCCAATAAACATATAAACAATAAAATAAAACGTTAAATTTATTCACCCTACATAAATCATAACAAAAACGGTTGATAAAAAAATTAACGAATTTGATAAACATTTGTGTGTTTTGGTAATTTGTATCTGTTGTTTGGTCTTTACCAGATTACTGCACTTCTTGTATATACATTATTTAAGAAGCACTTACGAGGAAAGGCATAGAAAGGGAATTTCTTTAGAGAAATATATGTCAAAGCAAAATAATTCAAGATACTTTTACGATGCTCGTACCCAAGTAGATAAATTTCAGGCCTTAGCATGGGTAGGTCACTCTGCGATGTATGTCACTGTGTTATGTCAATTACTGTATCTTATTTACATAGTATAAATTGAAGTGGCTCACGCTGTCTATGCGCTTAGATTTTTTAAACTACGCAACGGATTTTCATACAGTTTTCACCAATAGGAAGGTTTTTTATGTATATAATTTTTCAATGTTTTGTGTAAATTGGTTGAAATATATAATATATCTGACCAAGTTGCAGCGGGCAGCAAGCAGCAGGCAGCAAGCTGGCAAACTTGGTGTGGATTTGTTTAACAAATGGCGTTGGTTATAAAGGTTGGGTAATGGCGTTGCGTTGTGTTTCGTTAGCCACAGCAACGTGTGGCCGGGTCTGATAGTATATTTTAATCTGTACTCGAAAATTGGTATTTGAATTATTACGTGAAAGTTCAATCGTTATTAAAAGAATAGGTTTTTATGCCTGGTATATAAGTTCACCATTGATAACTCCGCTGTAACCTCACCCATTCTCACAAATTGGACAGTAATCAAGTATGTAATAATGCTCCCAACGAATTCTCAGCTTCATAATCATAAATAATACGCCACAAAAAATAAGGTTCTCGCGATTTCTTTTTGTTAGAGTATAATTTTTATGTTTCTCCTTCGACACTTTTCGGATATGGGTCGGATCCAATGGGATATTTATATATCTGGCGTAGTGCATTCGGTGTCAAAAATGCAGAGGTTGGTGACCCTTGGCACGGCATAGCGGTGGGTGGGTTGGCTGCAGCGGATTTGGCCGGCGCCGCGGCGTCGCACCGCAGACCTGCCGGCGCCGTCGTCCCCACTTCCATCCCCACCCCCCATCGACGCCTTCCTGCTGATACGTCCCCCTTCTGGGACCGATTCATAATGGATAACCTATCGCTCAAACTCTATCGCCATGTATAAACTGCGCATCTTCATATAGAAGCCAACAAAAATTATGCAGAAAATAACTCACAAATTACTCTCGTCATTACAACATATACCTCACCATTACCAAAACTAACCTACCGTATTATTTTAGCATGTTCTGTTTTATCCGATTGCCGTAAAACACAACACTGATCTAATGCGACTATCGAAATTATTGAAAAAAAAAGATTTTGAACTGAAATTTTTGTATATTTTTCAGCTTCTATTCAATATTCCTTATTTCTATGCCAACTCAGAATGAAACCAAAGCAGAATCAACTCAGAAAGGTCATTAAAAGCTTTGATAAAATAAATTTGCAATTGCCGGTAACCCAAACCTAACTTAACCTATTTAACCATTTTTTTTATTATTTTTCTATCATCGCTCTTAATGACCTTTCTGAGGTGGTTCTGAGTTGGTTTCATTCTGAGTTGGCCGGTCACCATCCCCTGTCAATCCATTACTTGATATGGCCTCTTTTACTAGTATGTCTTTACAGTGTTTTTGTTTTTTTATTTTAAATTTATTATTTCATAAATGTTTAAATATTACATTTTAGCCAATTTTTTTAACTACCATACTAGGCTATTGACCGTGTTGTGGTAGTCATACATGAACTATTATTTTATATAAATAGATAATAATATATAAGAAAAGGAGAGAAAAATAGAACATATTTAAGTATAAATAAAACTAAAAAATACTATTACAAATATTACAAATAAAAATATGAACAGAAAGCTGAGAAATAAAGAATAATAAGATATTTTAACGAAGATTGAATTAAAAATGAAAATAAATATTGATAAGTATTATTCTTCTTCAAATAAAAATAAAAGTGTAATTTTGTAACTATTCTCCTATACGAGAGTACATGTTTGTGGTCTCTTTCGAAGTTCGTTCTAATTACTATATATTGTGTGAAAGCCTACAATTTTAGATCTTTGCAACTTTCTGGGTTTGGAAATCATCCGTGCCATCGTGTTTCTTGTGAGCTTTTTCTTTCTGGTCTCCAGTTCTGCTGGGTGTGTGCCGAATTAAATAAACTATTTAATAAATCAGTGTATTAAATATTAGAATAAGTTAACAATAATAATCTAAACGAAAATATGAAAGAGAACAAGACACAGAAAAACAGAAAAAAGACAATGGTCGCAACTGGGACTCGAATGTGTATTAAATTTGGGTTATTATAGTTCAGCTGCGTTTCGGACAGCATTACAGTGTCCGTTACACATTTGCCCCGATGATGGACGCTGTAATTCTGTCCGAAATGTTGGCTAAATAAAAAAAAATAAAAAAACCTAAAATAGTAAAGAAAATCCGTAAAAATCTCAAATCATCAATAACCCCCATTAAAAGCTACGTATATCGATTCAAAGCAATAATATATGCGAAGATAACAATAAACGAAACGTTGACGCATTGCATCAATTTAATGGCATTGACGCTGACTTACGTAAATCAGGCGGGTAAGAATAAATAACAGTATTGTTGCCATACCAAGTTTGCGAGTTACAAATCGGGATATAATTTTATGGTGAAAATTTCGGCATGGTAATCATAATATGATTAAATAGTATAATATGATTCTAGTTTTAAGACGAGAAGTAATTTAGTTACTCAAGACATTGTGAATGTGAAGTAGTCCAAATAAAATCCTTCAAAATTTTCATCGAAATCGGTTTTATTACTAGATTTTACGATATGTTTCTGCCCAGGACACCGATGTATATATGTATGAGGCGCTCAGCGGAAGAGTGCCCCACCCCACAATTTTTTTAAATCAACGAAAACATCATTAATTAGTATATATTTTTGTCATAGGTATCTATGTATGAAGCCACAGTCGCTCAATTTTAGTTTTCATTATTTGAAAAATCCTTTGAAATCCGTGAAAACTAAAATTGGGTCATTGTGGCTTCATAGATATGAAAAACATAATATATGAAAATATGATGTTTTCGCCGATGTGGTTTGGGCCACTCTTCCACTGAGCGTATCATGTACAAATATATATTTATAGCCTTACTAAAAAAACGTCAATAATACTTTACATAATTCGTAAACAAACGTGTATGTGAAAACCTTACTAACTAGAAACTGACAAAATATAGTTCGTGGAAAGACTTTGCCTATCAAGCCAAAGAGGGTTTTTTATCTGTTGTATACACTGTTATTAATAAATAAAAAAAACAATTTTGCTTTAGACCACACGACTAAAGTAAAACTTCGCTAACTTATAACTCCCTCTTATCCTTACCCTCCTTATCCTTATCACTCCCCAAGTCAAGCGTGCGTAAAGGCCCGATCGTTCGCCTCGCCCGATCACCGTTCGTATCGATCACCGTTCGCATAACACTTTTTCGCATTCACCAGATTACCCCCAAGTCGAGCGTGTGTAAAGAAGTTTTACTTCAATAATTTCTCTTCGAATTTCGCAATTTTTCCAAGATATTTAAAATGTCCTATATATTTCTTGTTTTTGAAGAGTTCGTGACAATTCACAGTTGTAGTTAGCTTTATCATTGGTTGTTTATGACATATTCTCACCATTTTTCTGCTGTGATATTTAAATAAATCACCCTCATTGAATTCATCGCCATATTAACTTTTAATCGTTTTTATTATGAGAAATCACCCCTGAAATCGGTTTTCACTGATAGATCACCGATTAAATCGGTTTTAATGTGAAACTCACCGCTTGGATCATTTCCATGATTGGACTCTTATGAGAGCTCACCAAATTTCTGCAATGAATAGTCCCCCTGTAATCGCCGTTCAAGTGCCCAGCGGGACTGTTCAGCGATCCCGCGCTATCAATAATAAAACTTTAGATAATTTCTCCTAACTATCGCATCGTTCAGAAAAGTTCGGCATGCCATCTGCATAATCTCGCAATATTATCTGCATTTTCATTTTAGAACTTCGGTTTAATATTATATTTTGTTTTGATGTGATCTGAATTTTGCGACCAGTTTTCAAGTTGGGTCGGAAACCCATTATTGATTTGAGTGTTCTTTGACAAAATAGAAAATTGAAGATAAGTGAAGATAAATAACAAAAAAAAACTTATAAAAGAAGAGGGAAATAAAACTGCGCGCGCACTGCTCTCTCTTGCTCCTGCAGTGTGATACAGACAATAGGCCTGCACTGTGTCTTAGATATACGAAAAGTAAATGGCTATGAGAGAAAGAAAATGTGCGCGCGCACTGTTCTCTCTTGCTCCTACACTGTGATACAGACAATAGGTCTGCACTATATCTTAGTAAATAAATAAATATACGAAATGGCTATGAGAGAAAGAGAGAAAGGAGAGAAATGGCCATTCTAATTTATTTTAAAGTGAAAAATTCTTTAGCACCATTGTTCTTTGAAACTAGTTGAAACGAAAAAGTGACACTAAAAAGAGATAAACTGTAGGATTTACCTGAGAGAGAATTAGATTGTATAATCGGTCTCCTCTTTTTACCATGTTTTGTTACCTCCCCACTCTTGTCTGCTTTAGTTTTCTGAAGGTTTCACTTCTACCGCGTATGAACTGCACAGTTGATTTTTTTTACATTTAAAAGGTCCCGATTATAGGCTGATTCTAGGTGCGTTTTCAGCTAGCTATCACGTTGTACTAAGCTGATCAACTTAACAACATAATAGTTTTATTCTTCTGTTTGTTCAAAAGCTGAATTGGACTTATAAATCGGCAAATAACGGGGACCTTTCTACTGTAAAAAAAAGGCTCTTAAGAGGAACGCATGTGCGGCCTATTTCGGCCCGTTTCATAGAAATTTAAAATTTGGATTTGAGATCAAAATATCCAACCAAACTGAAAAATTATTTTTGTCATCAAAAGGTATATCAAATATCTAGTATGGATGTGAGCTACTTTATTTAAGACTAGCTTTATTTAAGGCCGCGCAAACGTTGCACTTAATGGTCATTTAATGACAATGTTACATTTGAATTCCTGTTAAACAACTAGGGTGTTTGAATTTCTGTAAAACAACTTAGTTTGTTTAAATCCTCGTCACACTAACTGTACAAGTTCATAACACTAGAGCTCATCTCTCTCATTTTATCTGCTTCAGAGATTTTAATCAGCTTTATTTTTCTTATATAAATATAATAATAAGTTGGCTGCCTTCTACACATCGATCAATAAATCTACAGCTATAAATCTATACATTTTCTAACAAAGCCCCATTGATATTATTTTTTGGGAATAAATATGCCAACATATAGGTATAGAGAGCAAAAATATTTTCCCCAATAGGCTTAATAACATTATTGGGAAACGTGCTCCCGGATACTTTTCTAAATTAAGGATTTGCTTTATTCCGGTATCGTATAAAATGAAAAATGTACTCTGCCGTAAAATTTTATTTAGCCCCGGATAACGAAGGCAGAGTTCAAGGCACTATGGTTTCACCCAATCCTGTATATACAGGGTGTATCAGGACATACCGGACAGACTTAAACCAGCGATTCTTAGCCTTTTTTTATGTGAATGCCACAACTGCTCCCAACCGCCTGGAGCCAGTGAGACAATGGAATACCCAATATTGATATGCTGTGAGGCAGAAGGTAGTGGGAAGAGGAAGGAGACGGTGAAAAGGAAGGTGGGAAAAGTACCTGGCTATTCAGATCAGGTTATCAAGCGGCTAGAGCCACTTCAAGCAATGTTTCAATTCTGAATGGTGATCTCATACCAGAGCTATACCGAGAGCATCTTTCACTCTGGAAAGTGCAGCAAACATAACTTCTATTATTTTAAAATTATTAAATTGTGAAAAAATACAAATTAATCAAATTTAATTTACTTGCGTACCTGAGGTGATATGTCACAAAAATATTTTTTTTTTAGTTTTGAATTCACCGAAGAACAAAATGCCACCAACATTTTTAGTAAGTGCAGTTATAATATAATACATATTTCATCGAGTCCATTATTATGAGATAAAACATTTTTTTTATTTTTTTTAAAGAAATATTAACATAGTACATAATTCATATTGTTTACAACTTTTTAATGTAATTTTTTTTATTTATATTGGTAAGTATATAACATGTTTCTTGATTTAATTTAATACCTCCATAATTGAGAATAACTCGTGTTTAGGGAGGGAATTTTTACAAGATTTGTTTAATTTCTAGAATTATAACTATAATTAACACTATATACATTCAATTTATTAGCGTACGTATATGCACTGAAGAACAGATAACATGTATTAAAAAAAAAACAGACAGTTCTTTAAAATATATAATATATAATGCATAACCTTTACGAGAGTGTATTGTTCGTTTGAAAAGGCAGAAAAAAAGTGATAGTATCTATAAAAAATAACATGTTATATTTAATACGTTCATTAGAACATTCGTTGTAGAAAAAAAGAAAGAAACATCAAAAATATCACCGGAGACCAAAATAACATTTACATTTTTTACTCCAAATAATGCCAGGAATCACTGGTTAAAGTAATTCAAGTAATTGCCTTATTACCCTGTACCTATATATATATATATATATGTATTATTACTAAGAAGTCCAGTTATAATGCTATAAAATAAGAATAAGCCCAGTTACCGTTGTTAAAAGTCCATCGGGTGTGTCTTGTTATACACCTTGTAAAATAATAATAATTTTATGGTTATACACCCTGTACAACAATAATAATAATAATTTTATTTCCGTGTCTTAACTTTTATTTTGGCTTTCAGACCGAACCTTGGTTAGGTTGTTAGGTAGATGAGCCTGCCTTCAAACTAAAACACTGCCTTTCCATTGTTCGACAAATACACGAGGCGGAAAAATGGTAAAGATGTTGTAAATTTTGTGTTCTAGTATCTTTTCTTATAAAGTTTTTTTAAGAGAGCTACAAAAATATCTCAAACTATACGATCTCTCCAAAAATATTAAATACAAAACTAAATATAGGTACGAATGAGAAAAACTATAGCGCGTGTTGTTTTATTTATTTTTTACTTTTTCGACCGAGTTTATATATTGAACAAAAAATTAGGAGTACTGTCTAATTTCATTTTAGTTTTTTTATAATATTTAAACAGTAATATACCTATAAAAAAACGAGTTTGCTTTAGACCACACGACACACGACTGAAGTAAAACTTCACTAATTTATAAAAGAAGAGAGAAAGGAAATGTGCGCGCACGGCTCTGTCTTGCTCCTACAGTCTGATGCAGACAATAGGCCTGCACTGTGTCTTAGATATACGAAACGTAACTAGCTATGAGAGAAAGAGAGAAAGAAAATGTTTGCTCGCACCTCTCTCTTGCCCCTACAGTAATATACGAAACGTAACTCTCTCTCTTTCTATCTTCACTAACTTATATCAAGTCGTCCAAAATAGAGCCCTGCGAAATATATTCAGTTTACCTTGGGATACACACGTCAAAGACATTTACAGAAACACCCAAATACTTCCTTTTAACACCATTCCCACTTTTGAAATAACAAAAACTATATTACAAGTAATTCAACACTCGGCACATTCCAACACTACACTCAATTACAATTGCGACGTACACCAACACAACACAAGAAATCACAACAAACTTCATATACCAAAAATCAAATCAACAAAATATGGACTAAGATCCCTAGAATACATAGCTTACACAAAATATAATCAACTACCCAACGAGATCAAATGTGCAAGTCAATGTAAAAAGACCCAAACTAAAATGCTCAAACTTCATTTTATGAATGACTATCTGAAATAATAATGTTGTGTATGTCCATTTAATACATACAGCTATATGTTTCATGTAATGCGTATCATTCCCGCAATGAGTTTATTAACTCTTGGGAGTACAATGCTTTATATAATATACTATATTCTCTATTGTATACTTTTAATAGATAAATAAAATAAATATCTCCCTCTCAACTTCCGTTCGCCTCGCCCGGTCACACTTGGTAACGCTATCGTCACGCATTCACCAGTCTACTCCCCAAGTCAAGCGTGCGTAAAGAAGTTTTATTTAGAAAAATCGATCGTCCAGTTAATTAGTCAGACATCTCCAAATACTAAGTTTCGAGATAATAAGGAAAGAAATATTCGAAAGATCACCATAATTTAATTATGATTTACACGTGTTTGTATTTTCATATTAAATATGCTATAAAATAACACCGGATAGCACAACGGCCCGGTACATTCGTAAGACATTTTGAAATTTCCTACCATTAACCTAGAAAACATATTTTTTTTTATTTTATTCACTAAAGTTTTTCTGCATTATAATAATTGATGAGTTTTGATTGCTTTTATGTGAATTTTACCAGATATACACTTTTACATATAACTGCATACTCAACTCAAAATTCGGTTTTTCAAAGATATCTGACTAATTAACTGGACGACCGAAATTTCAAAATGGAGGAATAGGAACCCAAAAAGGCGATGCCTGTTTTTGGGTAGCAGAACCATAAAACAGCCATAGACAAAACACTGCTAACTTACCGGTTAAATATAGTATCGAATATAACAGCTTAATAGACGAAAACCTTAGATGGGACATACACATAAATGGAATCACTAAAAAGCTCACGAGACTTGTATATTTCTTCAAAAACCTAAGAAACATACAAAAAAACATTCAACCTAGGAAAGACATAAAAAAAGTATTTTATGCCTTATGTCATTCCCGTCTTGAGTACGGAATTCTAGTATGGGGATCTGCTACAGCCAATCATATTAACCACTTAGATATTGCTCAGAAGAGCATTATAAAAACCATACTAAAATTACCCATCAGAACCCCCTCAAAAGATATTTTTAAGTGTTTTGAAGTTCTTAATTTAAAACAAATATATGCCAAGAATATTCTTATACATCATTTTAAAATCAGAAAATCTCCTAACGAAACTCGGATACATGACACAAGAGCCTCAAAAAAGGATATACGAGATGTTCCAAAATTCAAGACAAGTTTTGGCCAAAGAAACCACATATATCTTGCAACTAAACTTTACAACATCCTTCCTCCAAGTCTGAAAAAGATAGAAAAGATAAATAAGTTTAAGGAAAAAATCAAAACATGGGTGAAAGAAATTAATGCAGACATATTTCTATTTTTGAAACTGTTAATTCGTGGTGGAAGTCCATTATAATAGATTATAATAAAACAAATAAAAAACTTTATTCCACTTAATTTTATTTGACCGTAACCGGTTTCAGCTCGTCAGAGCCATCTTCAGACTGGTACAAATAATTCTTAGCCTACGGTTTTTATACATCAGTGTCGCTGTGTTTGCACTTTTTAATATTTCTATTTTTGAAACTGTTAATTCGTGGTGGAAGTCCATTATAATAGATTATAATAAAACAAATAAAAAACTTTATTCCACTTAATTTATACCACTTTATTTATTATTAATAAAACTTTATTCCACTTAATTTATATCCACTTTATTTATTCCACAAATAAAATTAAGTGGAATAAAGTTTTTTATTTGTTTTATTATAATCTATTATAATGGACTTCCACCACGAATTAACAGTTTCAAAAATAGAAATATTA
The DNA here is from genome assembly GCA_917563855.2 of Limnephilus lunatus. Taxonomy (NCBI): domain Eukaryota; kingdom Metazoa; phylum Arthropoda; class Insecta; order Trichoptera; family Limnephilidae; genus Limnephilus; species Limnephilus lunatus. Next base: position 36,695,430 of record OU830604.1, read on the forward strand.
AAAAGTGCAAACACAGCGACACTGATGTATAAAAACCGTAGGCTAAGAATTATTTGTACCAGTCTGAAGATGGCTCTGACGAGCTGAAACCGGTTACGGTCAAATAAAATTAAGTGGAATAAAGTTTTTTATTTGTTTTATTATAATCTATTATAATGCAGACATACTAGATAATGTATTAAAAACATCATAGAAACTAAATAACGGAAAATTAAAGAAATCTACCAGTCCGCCTCAGCACAGGACCACCTAGTGAGGAGGACTAAGAACAAACGGATTAAATATTTATATATATCATCATATCTTGTAATTGTCATCAAACCTGTAACTAAATAGTCACTAATAAAAAAAAATAAAAAAAATAAAAAAATATTTAACAGCTCCATTTCTCATGATGGAAATACATAGTTACGGACAGAAAGTAGTGGCACCGACCGATAAATTCCGGATAGAAAAACCTGTTCAAATGCTGTTTTTTCTGTTGAAGCTCTTAGATTTTATGATTTTTTCATTGAGATGTCGGTTTATGATATAGTTTTCCAATTAAAATGTTATTGCTACATCGAACAGTATTTGCATAATGCATTTTTCAATATAAGCGACGCGACAGAGTGAAGTTTCCAATTATTGCTTTATTTATTCAAACAGCAATACCGATGATTGGCAGACGCATTTTATTTTAAGACATTTGAAGTTTGTCAGAACTCTTTTAAATCCGTAAACACATATGATGGATATGAGTTGAAGTTTGTCAGAACTCTTTTAAATCCGTAAACACATATGATGGATATGATTTGAGATTTTCACGGCCTTCTAGTGATTTATTTTTGGGGAATAATGCCGTGTGGCGCTTCCTCCTTCTTTAACCAACGTCTCGGACAGCGTTACAATATTTCTTCGAGGAAGATTGACAAAAATATCTTTAAATAAATGGGTCCCTTTTTCTGGACGATTTTTTTAAAGTAAAACTTCTTTACGCACGCTTGACTTGGGGCGTAAGCTGGTGAATGCGTGATGAGAGCGTTACGAAAAGTGAGATCGGGTGAGGCGAACGGAAGTTTAGAGGGAGATATAAGTTAGTGAAAATAGAAAGAGAGAGAGAGAGTTACGTTTCGTATATTACTGTAGGAGCAAGGGAGAGAGGTGCGAGCACACATTTTCTTTCTCTCATAGCCAGTTACGTTTCGTATATCTAAGACACCGTGCAGACCTATTGTCTGTATCACACTGTAGGAGCAAGAGAGAGCAGTGCGCGCGCGCATTTTCTTTCTTTCTTCTTTTATAAGTTATTGAAGTTTTAATTCAGTCGTGTGGTTTAAAGCACACTCGCTTTTTTATTTTTCTGAGCCTTGTGCTTTTTCATATTTCGTTAAGTAAGATCTTCTACTTTAGTATAGGTAATATAAAATTCAAAATAATGTCATTCACAGTACACATTATTCATTTATTTTATTTCCGCGGTAGGTAAACAATAATGCAAATAAATAATTTAAATATCCATAAAATAAACACATTAAAATATTACAAAAATAAATAGGTAAAACATTATGTAATAAAAATAAGCATACAAACATCTTCAATTTAGTTGTTGCATTGTTTGCGCCACATTTGTGCAAACGGCGATATGGCAAAAATTCTATGAATAAGTCAGATATGGATCTTTCACTAAATCTAGTAAGAGCGAGTGGAAATGTTGTGCAATGTTTGACTCGTATTTAAAAACAATTGTATTTAAAAAAAAAAAAAAAACAAAGTATATTTTTAAACCGGAATTATATTAAAGTAGAACATTTCCTTAAAAATACCAGTGCATTCTGCATGTGTCAGCAACCTTGATGTGTGAGTGGAATAGAGCGTTGCTGCATTGGTGTATGGGTGTGTCCAATGGAAGGGTTCAATTAGACACACAATTGTTCATTATTAGTCTTGTACTGTCTTTTGTTCTTAGTGGTCGCAGTGAAAGTAAATTTTTACTTAAAGAAACAATCTTTAAAATGGTTTTTGGCATATTTGTTAAGTGCTGGGGGAATAGGGCAGAACAAAAAAAAATTATAATTAAATTTATGAAAAATTGGTAAGTGAGATAAACACAATAAGCTTCTTCTTAACCTTGTCGAGCTTAATAGCAATGCAGTTCTAGCAAGTTAGCAATTTGTTTGACTTGAATCGCAGCGTATAGGAATATATTATTATACAATTTGCAAAATTTTGTGAATTCGCAAATATTAGATGACTCCTTTTTTATTTTTTTTATTTATTTATTTCTATATATTACAGTTTTTACCTTATATGTTTAATATTTTAACATAATATATTTTGGAAAACATTTTTACATATTAATTAATATAACATTTTATTATGTTGGGTGTATGGTAGGTTTGAGAAGGTGAAACTGTTGGTTTATAATGTTGTATGTTTCGTGAACACCTCACTAGGAGAACCTGTGCTGAGGTGTTTACGTGGTTATGATTCAGTGTGACAAGTACAGGTATTTATGTGTTGTAGTAGAAAGTTGGTTTTTTTTTTTTACATTTTAATGGTAATGGATTATTTAGAAGAAAAAAATATATATAAAGTATATATAAATATATATGAATAGTTGTAAAATTCTTGTATGTTTATTTATTTTACTTTTTTTATAGTTTTGTTATGTTTGGTTAGGGATTAGGAAATTTTGTATAAAGTGAATATCTTGATTTTTGATCCAGGCTGTGATATGTTTTTTGTGAATGTTTGTGTATGTATGTGTAGTTAGTAGTTGTTTTAGAGTAATGGGCATATAATTAAAAAAGTTTGGTTGCGTAATACTGAAAATGTCTTTGTCCGTGTGTGGTGTGTGTTACCGGTATGTTTAGGGTTACATTTTTTAAGGACCTTGTCTTGTAATTGACCTTCAGCATTGGTTTATAATATTTTCCGTAACTTTATAAATTGTCCGGGTAATCCGCCGTCGCTTCAATATCCGTCGGTAGCCAAAGTTCGTTCCGCGTAACTTTCTAAAACATTACCGAAACTAATTAAAACCTAATGCATTTGCAAATTTACCAGGTGATGGCAGTGCTTAACATATCGACGGTGGATAACTTAGACAGGAAACTGAACTTTCACATCCAGAGAGAATTAGAAATCCCTGAACCCTATGTGGCAGCATTTTCTTTGCTACGAACAAACTTCATTATTTATCTCTTACTCCGTTTCACGGTTAATACGTAATATTTTTTATTCAAACAGTTAGATTTATCTTATTATCACGAAAAGTGAGTATTTATGTCGCGGGAGACAAAACATGCAAAAAATATGCATTTAACATTTTAATTTCGTTTATATTATTTCACTTACGCGGTAACGCCATTTTATTTTCACCGTTTTTATTTCATAGGCAACTTCTTACGAATAACGTGCATTTTTATGGTATTTATCTTATTTATATATAAATGAAACTGCGTTTGCTTGGGGATATATGAGTATATGAGACGTCTATGTATTGCTATATTAAGCACAGTAAATGTCTGAAACTTTCAAAATGCCATCTTTAAATCCCCGCGAAGGTTTATGGATTATTACAATTGCATGACAATACATCTGAAAAGTTTTTTAATCATTACAAAAACTCTTGCAAAACTGTCAAAAATGTCAAAATTTGACAATGACATTTAAAAGAAATCAAAATCTAATTTTCGAAACTCTTTAAATTTATTATTACTTTGAATCGAATCAAGAATATTATAGATATTTTAAAAAGGTACCTACGTTAGGTTCCAAATTTGATTGATTGTTCTTACGGTATACAAAAATAAATATTTGTTATATATGAAAAATGAAAATTTGATTTAAAAAAATTGTAATAGGTGGCACGCGAGCTGTTTGAAACTGAATGTACTGGGACTGAATATATGGAACGTGGGAGGAGAATTGGCGGGACAGGGGAGCGGGAGATGGGAGAGGGAAGGCTGAGAAGGTGGAAGAGGAATGCGGGAAGGGAACGGGGACGCGGGAGAGGAACGGGGACGCACGGGAAAGGACATGCAGGGAGAAAAAAAATATTTCTTTGAATATGGCATTTCAACGCATATCGGACACCAACTAGAATACATGTATAAATATCAAGTTTTTCATGAATATTCTCACCCCCAAAGTTTCGCGGTGTGAATGTGGAACACGGCGTGTGGTATCTGTTTTATTGGACGTCGTACAATGGTTCCAGGGACTATTACGATTAAATAAAATGGGACAAGGGAAGATAATGATGTTTGGATTTATCGTTTTTAGGGTGAGTTGCCTTAAATATATATTATATATACATTATAAGTAAATGTGTATTGATAATGTTTAGTTTAGATACTGTTGTTGAATATTATGGACCGTATGTTTATTAAGATTTGGTGATTATTTTAACCTTTCTTCATTTACGTCTGTCCTTATTTCAGTATCTCTATAAAGTTCCTCCGCTCGGTTGCGAAGCCGTCTCTAAAAGCGACAAGACATCTTAACTTAACGTTAACTCGACACCCACGCCAAACCGAGTGCTTGACTTTTCGGAGTAAAATTAGTTTTATATTCCACAGCTTCTCGGTAGATCTAGCGCCTAGTACAGGTAAATTATTTTTAAGAGACCCTGAGAAGAATAAATAAATAAAAAAAATGAAATGAAGATTCTCGAATTGAATCTTAAAGAAGTAAGAGGAGACTGAGGGTTTTCCAAACTATTTCGATTTTTCTTTTTAAATTCTACACTATCGGTGTAAACAAATACATTCAAACGTGTCCTAAATGATTTGCATGTACACGTGTGTCTTCGTGTAATTGCACACGTGTGATTGACTGTCAATCTCTTACGACCCTCGCTTCTCTATCCTTGATATGTTCCCTTTTTCCCCTGTTTTGACTAAGAAATAATATAATTCATCAACATACCTATATAGGTATATTGTGTATTGATAATAATGAATCTTGTGCAAATATACGTACCTACATTAGCTTTGCACCGGCAGATATGGGATTGGGAACCCTTTAATTAGAACGTCGTAAATGCAGGTCAATGATTAATGTTGACTAATATCAGTATATGTATATTGTATATATACACATTACTCATTACCTTTCGTGTACACTGGCGTAAGAGACATTAACTGGGACATCAAATGTAGGTCATAATTCATAATATAACTTTTAATTGGTAATAATTTATTGCTTGCAATATTATGTTATGTAAACTTGAACAAATGAAACACTATTTATTTTAAATGTATTTAGTTAGACATAGATACACGTAATTTAATTATAAGTGATAAGAAAGGTGTATTAAATTTTACGCAGTTTAATTATGTTAAATTATACGTATGTAGTTATGAGTATAAGTTACTTAGTAACAATTAATACAGGTCCATAATGTGACTAAAAATAAGTAATATTTAATTTATATTTTGGTAGAAAGCAGTAACTTTGTGGTTTGACATATTAATTGAAATAAAACAATCGCTTTGTTTGTAACCACGATTTTAATTGTTTAATTTTTTCAAACCGACCGGTTTCTAATATTAATTAAATTAAAAATGTATAAAATTAAACTGATCAAAAATATACATTGTGTGGGTTTATATAGGTATACATATAGAAAGGGATGAAATATAAAATACAGGAAACAGTGAGAGGGTTAATTAATATCTTACATAGTGATAGAGAGAAAGAGACGGGTGATGACTAATAAATTACCATAATAAATGTACATGGACAAAACATCAACTAAACAGGTGATTAATGGTTTTTCTTTAATGACCAGTTAAGGCGATCGAATAGTCCAGGAAAAAATCGAAATCGGATTTCACGCCCTTTATGGGAGGAGTTTAAAAATACTTCAGAAAAAGCCCTCGGAAAGTTTGGAATAGGTAATTTAGATTTTTTTTTACAGGTTGATTTCGAAAAGGCCTGTAAAAACATTAATTCCTTTTTTACGCATTGTTTATTGTAATAAAACGGAAATTTAAAATTGATTTCACGAAAGCAAGCGGCGAGGAGCCACACGTCTATTTCCCGCTATATGGCCGGGGCATGACGGATACGAAATGTGTTATGGGTTGTGTCCAGTGCATGGTTCTTGTGCACATGCCATAAGGGTCACTTCAAGATCTAAATTCGTAGAGTGCGGGCCGTATTGATGGATGTCAAAAATAACAACGAGAAAATTCATGTTTTATTTTATTTTGTGAAGTTCAGGCGTAAATATCAATTTTTTGCGATTATTATAAAAGAAACTGATTTTACCACATTATACAATAAAATCACGTCCGAAAAGGGGTTTATAAGTAGGAATATTATCAAGTTGAATATTATGATATTTATTTATTTGTGAGAGACAAACAGCTACATAAATACAAAGTTAAATTAAGTCAAGCCAAAAAGGTCTCCTATGTTAAAGTAACTTGGAGATGGAGTTTTATATATGTATGTTACATATAATGTAGATATGTAACACGCTAATGATCTAGTGTTGTTTATGTTTTATTATTATATTTGTACATATTTATGAATGTGTTAAATTTGCATAAAATTCTGGCCTTGCATTGCAACATCTATTAATTAGGACATCAAATGCAGGTCACCATTATAATATGAGTAATAAGAATCACTTGTATTATTTTTGTCCTTTATTTCTGTAGAGTAATGTAAGTAGGTAAATAACATATTGGGTGAGAAATTAAAATCGCTTTGCCGAAAGCCGTTTTAATGTGTCTTGAATCCTTTCATAATCTCTCTCGTCGTCCCAACATCACAAGTTCCCTTGACGATGAATGGGATAATCTATCTCGACGGGAAGGGAGTTAGTGATGTCAAGGTAGATTATCCCATTCACCTTTATAAACTAGTCCCAGCGAGAGATCGTACGGATGTCATCGATGTTCGTCCTCTTCCTTTTTTTTCTTGGATTACCACATGCCATGATAACAATTAACTTCGCAAACTTCCTACAGTTTGCGAAGTTAATTGTTATGGCTTTAGCCGTGTTTGGCTTTCTGAGATCTGAATAGTCCGGTACTTTCACAATTTCGTCTTCTCCATCTCTTTCTCCTTTTCGCTATCTTCAGCCTCACAACGTAGCATAATAGTCTCTTGGTAGCAGTTGGCACTTCTGTGCGGTATTAACATTTTGTGAAACCTCTATATCCCCGCTGTGATTTGTATTTCGTATGAAACGGAATTGACGATTACTGCACCTGCGACGCATCAACTGCGCTAATTGGCCGCTTTGATTATGATTTCAATTTTAAAGGCTCCTATTGGTTGAGATATGAAATGGAAATTACGCTGGTCTGCGCTCATTGGTCGCTTTGATTATGACCTCACTCTTCAAGTATTGGTTGGTATTGTTTTGGTAAAGTTTCGCTTCGACTGCGTGTAAACTGCACTCGATTTTTTTTTGTTTGTCAAATATCCCAAAAGGCCGACCTGCCCGGTGCCAGCGGGGAAGGGCATGATAGGGAGGTTAAGATTTCTCTGATAGCATGCCAACCCATTTCAATTTTGAAAGGTGATCTCTCACAATCCGGAATCTTCTTGAATTTTTGAACGAGTTGCATTTTGACTATTTTTTAAATCTGATGATACGATGACTCAGGCCATAAGCCATTAGTTCGATTGTGCCTCCTGTTTTTATTGCGTATTATACCTCATTCCTTTGGAATTTCTCTTAAAAAGTACGCAAGGATTTTATTTTCTACCTGCATTATCTACTGATATGGCAGTGTATTTTTGAAGCTAGTCCAACTATAACTCCATAAATTCATTGAAAAATAACAATATTTATTATTAAATTCTACAAGATAAACAAATTTATTTCAAAAATAATTTCGGGAAATAACGTTTAATAATTACCCAAATAAGGTAAATTCATATCCCGGCTTCGATGGCTTAATATGCTTTATCAATGATTCTGCAGGTGTCTATAACTGGTACGTATGGAGTTATGGAGGAACCTCGGGGAGGCGAGGCGTATTTGTCTTTCTAGGAGCAATTAGCGCGAGTGCAGACGCAAGCTAACCATCAATGACTACCTACCGCTCCCGTTTGTCTTTTTCGTTACGGGTCGGAGTAGATGGCTTGGGTTGGGGCTTACACAGACTTTCTTTTGTACATTCGTATGTACACAGAAGCCAATGCACCTAAATATTCTATTGTGCCTTTTATTTTTTCTTCAGTCTACTTTTTTCACTGTCATCATGCTGTCTGCTTTTCGTTTTTTCTGTATAATTTGTTAAATTCTTTCATAAGTGCATCCTCTCGCTCCTTCCTTGAGAGAATGACAAAAATCATTTACTTGCCGTTTAATATCATTGTCATCAAATTATAACCCTTTTCTTGAAGTGATTTTTCACAAAAACGGCGCTTTACAAATCATCCAACTATTATTATTATTTTTCTGAAACTTTGCTGAAATGCCTGTGATGGCAAAACTAACTGTTGATTAAATCAAAGTTGTTTCTAATTATTTAATCCACAGCTACGCTTAGACATTTGTAGAATACCTAGTTCAAACCATCATTGTTTAAGAACTTGTGTTGAAAGATCATCTTATTAATCTGAAGGTATATATTTTATGAAAAAAGTAAAACATCAATATTTTTTTGATGTAAAACTTATAGGATATTCTTAAGTTAGTAACTAAAGCATGTTTCTTTAGATATCCAATACCAAAAACATACTTTATTGAGTTTTTTTTCCATCCTGTACAATTGTGTCTAAGGCAAGATTTACCATCTCACTTTTGAAATATTTAAGGAGATGGCAGAATTTTTTCAATTGAATTTACTGTGATTCTAAGTAATAACTTTTTTTGAGCGTTCTGAGTTCGGTTTTTTATCATGGCTACATAAACTATTCAGTAATTGAGCAATAATGATCCAATCTATCGGGTTTAATGAGGCTTCATATTTAATCCCAATAACTGGGAAGCTATTTTTAGCCCCCATCAGACGTCTCGTAGTGCTGGGTTCACACATAAATTGTTATTTAATGAAAGCTCGTTATTTCTAATGGGATTGCATACATTAATCATTCAATTAGCCTACGATAAACTATCGAATAATATGTCTACTAATTGTCTGAACCACTACAGGGTGTTAACGGACCTACCTGACTTATTTTAACCAGTGATTCCTGACATTATTTGGATTAAAAAAATAAATGGAGATTACCTGAGATCAAAATTTCATTTAGAAACTTTTTTACTCCAAATCATGTGACGGGTCACTGGTTTAAGTAATTCGTGTACGTCGCAGCACCCTGTGTATCAAACTTCTATAATATTTTTAATTTTGAAAGCACTAACTACATTGTCGGAGGGAAAAACAAGCTTAAAAATAAATTGTTACTAATTGTCGTTGCGATAGAATATAATATGTTTCAACTTCGCAGAAAAAAAATATAAAGGATTTTTTCTCCAAATTATGTATTTATGTAGTCTTAGACAATGAAAGTGTCTCATTTAGGTTTCTAGAGAATATAAACGTCTCATTTATTTTTATATGGAACTATATATATGCTAAAAAACTATATATATGCTGGAACTATATATATTCAAGCGAAGAGAGAGATCGAGCGAAAGAAGTGTATAAGATATGGAAGAAAAGAGTAAGTGTTGGGGTGAAAGAACAAAAGAAATGCATGGAAGAAGAAGAGGGAATCAAAATGACAAACCAAAGAAAAGAAAACATAAAACTGTTTTGGAAGGAGGTCAAAAGATCCCGGAGTGGACCAGAGAACGGAAGCATGATAGTGTTAAAATCGAAAGATGGACAAATGTTGACGAATGGGAATGAAATTAAAGAGAGATGGATGAAATATTTCGAGGAAGTCTTCGAAAGTAACCCGAGTGGTTGTGATCCTATCGGTTATGAACGATGATGGAGTGAAAAATGGAGTGGTTTCGAAAATATTGCTGCCGAATACTTTAAAGGAGATAGTCGTATTATTCTCACATGGCTGTGCAGACTTTTTAACCAATGTTTAGAGGAGGGTTACACGCCATTAGATTGGAGAAGGGCTGTAATCATGCCATTATACAAAGGTAAAGGGTCACGTATGGAATGTGGGAATCATAGGGCTATTAGCCTTCTTAGTTCAGTGGGCAAGCTGTATGGTAGAATATTGATTGAAAGGGTAAGAATGGAAACAAAGGATAAAATATGGGATGTGGAAGGTGCGTTTATGAGTGGAAGGGGGTGCATGGACCAGATTTTCTCATTGCGTATGCTCACTGAGAAGTTTCTTGCAAAAAACCAGAAACTCTTCTGTGCCTTTGTAGATCTACAAAAAGCATACGACCGAGTTGACAGGAAAAAGCTATGGAAGGTGTTGTCCAAGTACGGAGTGAATACGAAGCTCATTCAGGCAATTGCGTCGCTATATGAGGGAAGCGTTGCATGTGTTAGGGTGAACGGCGATTTTACGGAGTGGTTTGACATCACAAAAGGTGTTAAACAAGGCTGCGTAATGTCACCGTGGTTATTCAATCTATACATGGATAATTGTATGCAAGAATTGAAAGACATGGGATTGGGTGCGAAATTGAGTAATCTGAAAGTATGTTGCCTATTGTATGCTGATGATGCGGTGCTAATTTCTAACAGTATGGAAGATCTACAGTCTCTCGTGTCTAGGATGAACGAAGTATGTATGAAGAATGAGTTAATGATGAATGTAAGTAAGTCTAAAGTCATAGTGTTTGAAAAAGAGAGTACGAAAACAGTATGCAATATAATTGTGAACGATGAATACTTGGAGCAGGTGGATGAGTTTGTGTATCTGGGTAGTAAGTTTACGAAAGATGGGAAGGCTGATAGAGATATTGAAAGAAGGGTGAATGCCGTTATCTCCATTAATGGAGGACTGAATGCCGTTGGCGGTAATAAAAAACTGTCCAAAGACGCGAAACTAGCCGTCCATAATGGAGTGCTGGTACCTTCCCTGATGTATGGCAGTGAGGCATGGAACTGGCAGAGGAAGGATGAAAGTAGACTGAATGCTGTAGAAATGAGATCCCTGAGGCGAATGTGTAATAAAACCATGTACGATCGTGAGAGAAACGTGGATATCCGCAAATAATGCAAGGCTGATGTAAGTGTAATGAGTAAGATTAAGAAAGGGACTCTCCGATGGTTTGGGCATGTAGAGCGAATGAACGAGGAAAGGAGTGTAAGGAGAATATATGATGCAAATGTGAATGGTAGAAGAAGTCGGGGACGCCCGAGGAAGACATGGTACGACCAAGTGAAGAGTCGGGTCTAGATGTCTAGAAAAATAAAATCTGGTGCTCACCTCTAACCTTAGTTGTACAACGTAAAACAATTTTTTAAAGGCGTTGTACGTTAAAAAAAAATGGCAACTTACTGTTATTATTAATCTAAAATATAAATAACTCGTATCCCTTGTTTAAGCATGGAAATAAAAATTATAATTCAATTATGAATTCGCAGAAATAAATCAAAATGTGAGCCTCGGGCAAACCCTTGATAAACGTGGTTGCGTTGCCTTAATGAATGTCGTGGGTGTGTCTTTACTGTTATCGGCTCCTGATAATATATGAAAAATTATGATCGCAACAATTTTAATACGAAGATTTTCTTTGTTACAACTGGGATTAGAACCGAAAAATATACTTACAAAATTGACCACCGAACTATATTAAGAAGAAATGTTAATAATATAAAAGTGTACTAATAGTGTAATTGTTGTGTTTTTGCAGCACCATGCCCTCCGACAGCATGGACGACATTGAGCTGAAGAACATCCAGCTGCAATTCCCCGTGTCGCGCTGCCTTGGTCGCGACCCCGCCAGCCCCGTCTGCGAGGAGCGCGTGCACACGGACCGTGGGGAGCTGCTCGTGGCCGTGCACGGCTCGCGCAACAAGCCCGCCATCCTGACCTACCACGATCTGGGCCTGAACTGTGAGTAGCGACACTACCCATCTCTCCCACACCAATGTCAGCAAACTCCTCGACTGGTCCAATCCTGGATAAACCTGCCAATATCTCTATCAGATCGAAAGTGATTCTAACTGGTTGTCTCTCATTTCCAGCATTCACTCCACAGGGTATATATTCCAAATCTACAGAAGTCATAAGTTTCTCCAATCATTCTCTGCTTCGGCTTCTTTATTTTCCTTTCTCAATTGTGGTTAAATCCAAAAATTTTTGTCCTGTTCCAATCGGAGATTAACCTGTCACCTGTCCACCATTAATCGCTAAACTCCATTAACCCTAGAAATTTAACCTTATTTTTTAGTATTGAAAAGATAACCATGCGCCTGAGAGGCGCACAGTTAAAAAAAAACAATTTATTAACAAAATGTAACAATTTTACTTTTTTTTATAACTTCAATTAAGTGTTACATTTTTAATAAGTGAATAAAACAAAAATACATATTGTTATTATTTAGTTTTAAGGAAATATGAGCAAATAATAACAAAATTAGAGGTATTTATAGTAGTAACCATATAAAAGGATATTTAAAAAAAAAATAGTAAACTTTTTTAGTATTTTATCTTACTAACTAATTATTTATTATATAATCAGTCTCAAATTACAAAAAATACTGAAAAAATTAAAAGTTTTAGACAGTTGTCATACAGTCATAAAAGTTACACAGAAGATAAACATGCGTCTCTCGAGCGCAACGCGTTGTCATAGCAACAAAACTGTGGTACTTACTGAACAACCGCAGTCGTCCCTGGGCAGTGTTGACCGACGACTGAGTTGGCTAGGAAACACAGGCTTGTTCACGCATCGGTTAAAAAAATATAGCGATATATCGGTTTCGCGGGCGCCTCTGAGGCGCACGTTATCTTTCTAGGGTTAATTACCTAAGCATCTATTTAATTTCAACAGTTTTCGTTAAGTCTATCCTCTCCGCTATTTAAATTTAAACCATCCATTAACTGTATATTCCTAAGCCACCACGAACTGAGCTGTGGGAGCGATGCATTCCAATTCCAGCGGTTTACGCAGAGTTTCTGCTATCTATTATTTGCACCACTTACTCAAGCTGATACGGCCTGAACTTTAAGTGGTGTTCCCGAGAGCTCTGTCTCGTTTAATAAGTCTCTCAGCTAATATCCTCGTTGAGGTACTTACTCTATACATTATATTCCCTATTGTGTTTTTATTTTTGTATAATTACTACATGACGTTATGTATTATATATTCAGCTCAATTAAATCCCTTCTCTCGTACAGAATTTATAATTAGTTTCCTGTGCACCTCGTTATAAGGTCTTTATTTTCATGACATTGTATTCACAATTTCTCCAAAGTCTAGCATAAATACCTATATACGTGTTCTATTTTCATCGGAAAACAGAAGTATAAAAGGCTCTCAACCAACCGTCTTCCGTCCTACGGGTATTAAAATTTGTTGTCCTGTTGGGTTATCCATTCGAGAAGCCATGATATATATAATATGACAATAATTTAGTACAGAGTTCGATACTTTTCATGAAATCAAATTTAATCACTCGAACCTGATTTATGTAAAAAAAGCGTCCATTTATTGCTTTCCCTATTCGTAAGTTAAATATTTGTTTGTTCTGCATTTTTTCTTTCATTCTAAATCCGTTAAAAGTATTGTAGATTTTAAACAATTGCTAAACAACCGTTTACACTGCTTTAATGGTTGTTTATCAGTTGCATAAACTTTAAAAAATATATTTATTAGTATGATCCTAAACATTTATATCTAGCTCAACCAAGAAATAAATCAGTGCCTAAGATCTACAATTTCAGTTTGACGAGAAATTCCAATTGTTCTTTCTGTTTGCTTTACTTCAGTGACTAGTAATCCAATCTCCATGAAATAAATCGACATCCAACCTGTCACGATTTGGTCTTTAACGACCCTTGCCTGGGCTCAGCTCCTTTACTTTATGTGACCCGAACCCTTCATCGGGATAACAGCTGTCTATTACTTTTGATGATCCATATTAATTACCCTAAAGGCCACTGCAGTAAATTTCTATTTATATCACGAACGTATTATTATATTATTCAAGTTTTCTACCAGTAAGAGGTTAAGAATATGAATTTCTCAGTTGATGAGTCTTAACCTTTGATAATATAATGCAGTTGAATTTATCTATTCTATTTAATGTATGGTGCGAAATCAACAGCATTTTACTTGTATTTTGCATTTGCTGATCATATTGCGCATTGTGTTATTTTTGCTATAAAAATTAATTTCGATATGTCATAACATTCGTACATCGTCCGAGTTTGATTAATTAATGCGACATTTAATAATAATTGTGTGTTGTTCATTAAAGCGAATTTGTCATAACTTTAATTATATTGCATTGTAATCATCGATATTTTTTGTGTTGAAGCGTTGCTCTATTAATGTGCGATTATTTAAACATAATTTGTTTTGCATTTAAATACCATTATCTAAATATTTGCAATTGCGACATCACCCACACTTACATACTGTTACTTACCTACACATCATGTTTGAAATTGCGACATCACCCACACAAACCTACATAATGTTACTTACCTATGCATCATGTTTCATGTTGTTATTTTGGTTTGGTTTTTCTTCCAGAATATTTTATGATTAATTGGAATATAATTCTCATGATTCTACCGTATTACGTTTAAGGCGTGCTTCGAGATTGGTTTTTGATTACGAAGGTCGTATATTTTTTCAGGAATGAAATCACGTCTTCTCAGGCACACTGTAATACATATTAACGATTGCGTTTTCAGAAGTTTAGTTTAGCCAAGTTAGCGATGAAAGGTCTTTATATATATCTGGATACTGTGGGGCTTCCATCAAGCGCTGACATTTACAGGGTAGTACCGAGTTCCGCCGTACGGTACTCATTAATGTGTATTTTAAAGTTGTTGCTTGTATCGCGACTCAATTTTCCCATATTCCGTAACATGATCAATAATTCGTAAAGGCTTTTTCGGGCTCTTCTTGTCCATATTCTGAAGCAAATAATGTACGTATGTTCAAATTTATACCGATTAACAATTCACAATAGTCTACAAGGAGTGAGAGAGGCATCGTTGGATTTCAAGTAAATTTGTCGAAGTCTTTTCAAATTCTTTTCAAAGTCTTCACAAAATCTTTTCAAATTTTAAATGCATGTGTGCAAGACTTTTTTAATTGTTTTTTAATGTGAATTCCGCTCCAGTTGCTTGGTTTAGGTATGATAAGCAAATTTATAAATAACGCATTCGCCTTTTTTCTCTAATATAAATATTAGATTTGTAGTTTTGGAGACTGCATTACATAGCGAACATAAATACGTATATCATCTTTGTAGTGAAGATCTTGTTCGCTTAGGAGCGTAAATAAATTTTGAATAACATTTACATTAAATTAATAAAGACGTAACTCAAATTGTGGGCTCCGAGAAATACATTTTTAACTCTAATGACGCCCTCTAGCAGCTCTTAATTTAAGCAAATATAATAATTCGTAACGAGAAATATGATGAGAGAAAAAATTACATCAACTTCATCACTTTCAGATTTTTAAAAATTTATTAAAATATTGCGTGGTACAGAGTGCTAATTTAATAATTTTCTTGCCTTAGTTATTTAAATATGAGTAATGAAGGATATGAAAAAGTTTTCTTTAAACATTAGTTTGTGTGCAATAGAAAAAGATCATGTTTAAGTGCCACCCCAACCTGTTATACCATATTCAATATTGAATTGACAGAAAGCGAGGTAGGTCGTACTAAGTGGTTCTTCATTTATAATAATATCTCAAAAGCTGTACTCGTGGTAGGTGAACTTTCGTTTTGAGAAGCTCTGTTTTTTTATAACGTTTTCTGATGACTATTTTAGACATTGGACGATAGTGGTGCCAAGCATGGGCGAAGCCAAGTTTTGATTTAGGGTGGGGCAAAAAATAAAGCTTTTACAGCATATTCATCCTTTAGGCTCTATGAATATAAAAAATATGAACGGAAAGAGAAAAATCCATCACTTGAATGCATCATCCTTCAAGTGCTGTAAATTTTAAAATGCGTCTCGGTCAACAATCCCAGAGGTCATGCATCGACCTGCCGGGGTGATTTGCCCATCCACATTGCCCCACCGTGCATACGCCCATGGTACCAAGGTGTTCAGTCAAAGTTTTTTTTTCAGTATGAGTATCTACTCATGTAGTAAGTTACATTGGTTATGTTGATTGTTTGGTACAAAATGTTTCTTTATGTTTATTTCACACGGTTTTTTCATAAAAAAATATTGTTTTAACGTTAGTAGCTTATTATCAATCTACTTTTTTTAATTAATGTCTGTGTTAGCCTTTATGTTTCGTTAAAACCGTATACTATAAAGCAGATTTTAGAAATTCACAAAACCAGAGCATTAGATAGCCACTAAAAAATCTGCTGCTTGGTGTACAAACAAAACATGTACCTAGTTATGGATAAAATGCCCTTCCAAACGCCTGCTATAGTAGCCGAAAGACGACCACGCATACGAATTAATAACCAAAAGAAACAATATTTACAATAATTGTGTTAATAATTATGGTAGCTATTTACATACGGAGTTACCTAAAAATAAAAAAATATATCTTTAAAAATTGGTCAGTGTAAACAACGTAGTTTGTTTATAGGAGTTAGCGCTAAGTACACGCTTTGTATCTAGTACAGTTTTAGCCAAGGGATTCATGTGTTGATACACAAATTAACACATTTGTACAACATATATCATGTGGGTAGGAAAAATCACTTAGTTATATTCTAGAAATTATTATTGCCAGGTACTAACATAATACATAAACATACAGCGTAGTAAGAAAACTGCGTTCTAACTCCTCTACGTGACTAATAAAATTGTCTTTTCTTCACCGGTACTACTCATCCGGTAAAGATAAATGTCAATACGTAATGAAACGTCAAGTTGTTATAATGAAATGTTTCAATCAATAAACATCACATCTTCAATCACCTGATTGATTGTGTAATGTGTAGGTTGTTTACGTTATAGACATTTGCCATTATTGAGAGCATTTCTATGAAGTTGAAATTGTCAACGATCCAGTCACTAATACAGGTGATCAAGATTGAAATTCTCTGCTGATTAGGAAATTAAAATGTTGAATTTTAGTCATCCTGTTTTGTGATCATCTTTTGATTAAATCTTGGTCGGTAAAGCCACGCTAATCTACAATGTAGATAAAGAAGCGTTTTCTCGCTCTAACGCGAGCGTGACGTGTTTTCGGATACACTCCAATTTTAGATTAGCTCTGATTATAAAACAAATACATTGTTTCGACTTTTTTTAATTTTCATCAAGATATTCAACACTTAACACATTTTTTAAACACAACCTGCAAGAATGTAACATTTACACCTTTTTATTTTGAAGTTACGAAACCTATGACTAACGTAACAGTTAAAATGAATGCGTCATTCTTAATCCCCTATAAAGCGAACATTTAAAATATTAAAAGCAGAATAATGAATGCTTAAATGTTTAATAAGAACTGAAAGTATTATCAAGGTGTGGAATTAACAAATTAAAATTAAACTGCCATCAAACGATTGGGGATTGATGGTATTAACAGGCAAACTTTATTTTTAGGTAGGTACTATGGAATTATTACATATATTATGCTTCACAAACAGTCCCCATATTTTGTCTCTACGCTTCGTGACGAAATTACCTTGGCGTAGCAGCCTGTCCAAATCAAAGTCAGATTTAATTAGAGTTGAATGATAACGTGTAATTAATGCGGTAATTGATTGGTTGTATTTTCTCTCCCTGCAGACATCTCTAGCTATCAGGCGTTCTTCAATTTCGTAGACATGCGCGCACTGCTGGAGAACTTCTGCGTGTTCCACGTGAACGCGCCTGGACAGGAAGAGGGCGCCCCCGCTTTCCCCGAAGAGTGAGTATCTTCTGCATTACACTGTTAATACTACCTAACCAACTTTCCTTCCAAAACCTCTAACTACTTTTCTTGTGCTCTCGATTCCTTGTTTTTATACATATTTTGACTGCTCCATTGTCTTCGTTATGTGAAATTTTGTGTTGTGTGCAAATATTCGCTTATGCGTTGATGCGTTGATCTAAAAAAATTGTCCGTTTAATATCTTCTAGATTCCAGGGCCTAAAAGAATTTCCTAATTTTGGGTTGTTCTTTATTTTGAGTTATACGTTCTACTGCTATAGTTTGCTGTATATGTTTAGCCCTCGGCATCAGACATCAAGCACAAACGACATTCTACAGGCACGATGATTTATTTTAAAACTCGTTACGACCATATAATATATTTCTTCCTGGACAAAAACTATTATACTAAACTAATATGATTTCTCTGCAAAGTTCAACGTGTATTTTTGTGTTTTCTAACTTAATAATTAAATAATAAAACTTTATCGCTTTGTTTAAAACCATAAATACACTTTTTTGGTTAGATTCTACGTTTTTCTGGTTACTTTATTTTACTTTCTACTTTATCTTTTTTTTCACAGAAGAGTTAAATACTCCGAAATAATATCACCCCATTGTATAGTGGAAAAAAACAATATTTTCTTTAAAATTCTTAATCATAATATCATAATGGAATCCCGGCAAGAGTCATCAGTCAATAAGTAAACATTTTAACAACCCCAGACCAAAAAATGCACTAAAAATAAAAAGCAATTTCGTACGATTGTTATTTTTGGAGTCGGTGTACAAAATTATTTTTTTACTTTTTAGTGCATTTTTCAAAACTAACACAATCGACTCCAAAAATAACAATCGTACGAAATTATTTTTTTACTTTTTAGTGCATTTTTTTAAGTCATTTTTTGTTGTGTTAAAATTTTTGTTTATTTTAAATTTTTAGTGACGAGCGTGCGTAAAAAAGTTTTACTTCAAAAAAAGAATCATCGAAATCTGTTGGCGTAATATTCAGTTATTCGTCCGTTTGTTGCGCACATACTTATTGCAAACATGGTATTATGGCATTACATGGTTTTCTCATGGATCCCATTGTCAGAACTGGACCTAATTAAAAATGGGACCACACGGGAAGCACCAGCTTTCTAATAAAAAAGACTCATCAATATCGGTTCACCCAATCAAAAGTTCTGAGGTAACAAACAAAATTAAAAAATATCGGCGAATTGATAACCTCCTCCTTTTCGAAGTCGTTTAAAAAAGAGCTGATTGCCTTGAAATGCCTGATCAGATTTTCATGAATTATAGCTAAGAACCATCTCGATCACGACAGCTTTCAAATAAAATAAAAACCACAACATAATCGGTCCATTGGTTTAGGAGCTACGTTGCCATAGACAGACAGACTCAAGCAAAGTCAAACTTATAACGCCGCCGCTCCTTGCGTCGGGTTTTGTTTGTCTGTATTACTCCCGAGCTTGTTTTTCTGTATTACTTGATGTGTCAACACTGACAAATAATCTGCCCTGTACTTCGACCAAGTATACCCCTGTAACGTCACGTTGTGATGCTATTTTCCTTTTTACTATTAACGAAATCTGTACAAAGCTCTGTACAATCATAAAAAAGACATCGAAACCATGTAAAATTAAGTGGCCAGAAGGAAAACCGATAGGCCTACTGTGATACCAATAAATTCATTACGTGCTGTGTTTCGCAATGTTCCAATGGCTATTTACCATACACATTTGTTATAACAGCTTCACATAATTTCAGCATTTGTGGAGATTTGATTTTAAATATTTTTTGGTAATTACCCTTTTTGCTTTGCGGTCGCTTTCATAATGGCGCATTTGAGCAGTGAGACATTTCTGTCATAAATGACGATTTAATTTGTTGATTGATTGGTCAATCACCATTTTGAATTCCTGGCAATTAGCATCGAATAGGATTTGGCATTATCTTGTATTGTATTATGTTTACCTACCTATTTCTTTTCAATCACAACAGGATTCCAGTCTTTAAAACTAATACATTTAAAAAAAATTAATTATATACAGAAAATGCGCGTGACGTCACCCCGACCTATGTATGTAGACAGTCCCATGTCCCATTTACGGTTGTTGGGTTAATAGCACAGATCGTATACACAGTGTTCAGTAGCGGAACCTATATCATAATAAATACCAAAATCAAACCATTTAGTAATAATTATATACGGTGTTTGTAAAGTAGTGATAGAAGTGGGAAAATGGTGAATCTACATCTATGTAATACAAAGAACACAAAGAATCGACCCGAGCGACACAATTTTTTTAGAGTTGGGTCTACGCTTCGGAATGTTCTAAAGGACAGTCAAATAACTCATTGTAAACCCGTGAAAACCGATTTTTTTTTTCAAATTTAATCTTTAAAAAAATACGAGTGTGCTTTAGACTACACAACTGAAGTAAAACTTCTGCTGCGTCTGTATGATAGGAAGAGAGAAAGAAAATGTGCGCGCGCATTGCTCTCTCTTGCTCCTACAGTGATATACGAATCATTCGCCTCGCTTTTTGTAACGCTCTCGTCACGCACTCGCTTGCCTACTGCCCAAGTCAAGCGCGCGTAAAGAAGTTTTACTTCAAAAATTCCAACTTCCGAGATGATTTACTCGAAAACGAAAGCACTAATCAAAAGAAGTTATACTATTGTTGGTTATAGTCCAATAGTTTTTGAAAACCTTGTTTATCAGGAACAGAGATTAACTTTAAATTTGCAACACATTTTTATTGTTATCAGTATCCCATCAAAATATTGCTTAGATTTCTAAGAGCAGTTACGTTACCAGAGCGCTGAAGATAAATTGAGTGGACTAAGTGGCTACGATGCTAGTTTCCTTATTGTCTCTCCGAGTGAATTGAATAAACACTTGTAATCAGGTCGTGGCTGCTTCACTCTTCGTCTTGTGGCACAGTTCAGTGTTCACATTCTAGAATATACCTTATATCAGCATTTTAGTATTATACTTCATGTGATTTGAAACTCGATGAAACGGAAATGAGCAATACTAAAAAGAGATAAAAACATACATCTATACGATTTAGCCTGCGAGAGAATGAGATAGCAATAAAATATTTATTTAAGTAAAACTTCTTTACCCACGCTCGACACTTGGGGGTAAAATGATGAATACGTTATGAAACGTTTCGAAAAAATAAGACATGTTACGAAAAAATGTGTAACGCTCATCAATATGAAACGCCTATCAATGTGAAACGCTAATCAATGATATGAGTTGATTTGAGTTTATTTAAGTTGAGAGCTGAGAGCTGAGAGCTGAGAGTTGAGAGTTGAGTTGAGGGGATGGGGATATTTTTATTCCTGTTATTGTTATATTGTTATTAGACGGCGTAAGTTAGTGAAGTTTTACTTCAGTCGTGTGGTCTAAAGCACACTCGTTTTTTTTTATTCACGGATACTCGATTCTAATATAATACGATAAATCCACGGTCCCACGCAGGTCCCCTTTAGTGTAGTGGTATAAAGCGCCTGACGAGCCTTTTGAAGACATTTAGCCGACGAGGATCTAATTATACACGTATATTATTTTTGTAAAATCAATATCCAATCTTCAAACCATTTCAAATTGAACAGGAAACAGAAAACACAAAAAGAAAGCAATGTAGCAACTCCGAATAAGAAACCACAAATGCTAATAAGATGACCAAACGCATAGGAAAAAGTGCACTGGAATTCGACTACAAAAATATGGAAAAAAAACATCCTTCACATTGATAAAAAAAAGTGCCTCGTAGTCTCCCCACCCTTGTCTAATTTAGTTTTCTGAAGGTTTAACTTCTATCTTGTGTGAATTGCACTCTGATTTTTTCAAATGGAATTTTATCCAAAATATTTGCATTTTATCAAGCATTTCGCGTATTTGTCACCATGGCATCAAATATGATTCCACGAAAATCATCAGTGGTGGGCGCGCCCTTTTTTTTCGTTCGCTTTCGTTGGATATTAGTATACATCTGCTGGTAACCGACTAGTATATTACGGAATAATCAACGATCGCTCCGATATTACTCGGTATTATTAGTTTTTACAAAGGTAAAAATCCTCTTAAGTTTTCCTATGATATGAATGGTGTTAATCTTCTTCGTGTATCACAGATTCGTGATCTTGGTATCATATTCCATGAGAGTCTACAGTTCAATGTTCACATCGATGAAATAACAAGTGATGCAATGAGAATTCTTGGTTTTATTTTGAGAATGGGTGCAAATTTTAAAAATGTATCAACATTAAAAAATCTGTATTGCTCGTTAGTACGAAGCAAATTAGAGTACAATTCCACCATTTGGTCACCATTTTACAAAATCCATTCTCAATTATTGGAAAAGGTACAAAACAAATTCCTTCGGTATATTAATTTTAAAATGAAAATTCCAATTGAACTTATAAATTATAATAACTTACGCGCAGAAACCAGACTCCTTAAATTATCAGATAGAAGAGTGTTAATTGATTTGTTATTTTTATTCAAAATTATCAAATCTTTAGTTGACTGCCCTAATTTATTAGAATTAATCTGTATTAACGTTCCTGCTA
This sequence comes from Limnephilus lunatus, assembly GCA_917563855.2. Classification (NCBI taxonomy): domain Eukaryota; kingdom Metazoa; phylum Arthropoda; class Insecta; order Trichoptera; family Limnephilidae; genus Limnephilus; species Limnephilus lunatus. The sequence continues at coordinate 36,717,931 of OU830604.1, forward strand.
GACTAACTCGCAATAAAGATATTTTTAATTTTAACAATACCCTCAATACTAACTATTCTATTAATTCACCAATCCCTAGAATGCATAGCCTTGCAAATAAACATTGTGAATCTATAGATATATTTGGTGTTGACAGTTTTGCAATTTTCAAGAGACAACTCATCTCTATTTTATCTGTTAATAATTAACTTTTCTTCTTTTTGTTCTTTTCATAAAACCTCCTCTCATTTAAAATCTTACCAGTAATTTATAACCTTATTTTATTTTATTTTGCTGTTCTATTTAGTTCTGTTTTATCATCATACATTATTATACACATATAATTGTTTGTTTATACCTACTAACTAGCTTTTACACTTTGCACTTTATTGTATTTCTGGTCTTATTACTGATTTTTTCTTATTACTCATAGTATTTCATTTCTTTTATGATGTTTAATTTTTTTATGTTTTTAATTTCTGTTGTAAAAGCCCACTAGGGCGTAAATAAATAAATAAATAAATTATATTTTGCATCAAGGTTCGGAATTAGTTTTGGTTCATCAATTTTTACGTATTCTTGATCGATGCTCTTGCGGTAGTTTTGTCCAGCAAACTCTAATGTGGTTAACATTATTCGCAAATCACATTTCTTACAACTGTGAGAGGTTTATTGAATGTTCATACATAATTGGTTTCATTTGTGAAAGCCTTGCTTTTGTTAGCCGCCGCGCCGCTACCCGAATTTCTACCGATTTCTTACATATCTCCCTTAAATATTTGAGGTTTTTAAGCTCTTAAAAATTAAAATAATCTTTTTTATTATTTTAACTAATATTTTTTATGTTTTCTGGTCAATAAAGTGTAGTGTGTTGTTCCTTGAGGATTCTTCTCCCCTCTGATCTTCCAGGAGTCACTTTTCGTCGCTGATTTCCAGATATTTATAACCTTTTTTCACTACTGTCACTTTCCATACATATTTTTTTTTGTAATTTTGTGAACAATGGAGGAGGATTTCCCTCCTGGACATCCTAAAAAGCCCCCAGATCCTCCCCCTGACCCTCCAGATGGTGAAAATATTGTAATTTCTGACAGTGAATCTGTCATTCTAACGTCCACAAAAAAAAGGAAGTTTAGTCCCTCTTCCCCAGTAAAGCATGACTCTCCTTCTACTTCTCAGTCTCTACCAGATCTTCATCAACCTCCTCCAACCAATTTTTACTCTACTCATTCCTGTGGCCCCTACATTATTTATGCGCAAAAAACTGAGCAAGGTAAAACCATACATCCTCTTGAATTTGGTAAATTCCTTTCAACCAACAAGAACCTTTCGATTAAGCCCGGAGGTGTAAAAGCCGAGGGTCGCTTCCGAATCTCTGTTGAATTCCTCTCAGGTTCAGCCGCCAACAACTTTATTAAAAACATTTTTATTACATCTAATTCTAAATTCAAGGCATACATCCCAACTTTCAATGTCACTCGTATGGGCCTGGTCAGGGGTATCTCGACCGATCTGTCCATTCCAGAAATTCTGTCTTCTCTTTCAACCCCTCAACATATCGGCAATCCCATAAAAGCCAGGAGGCTAAATTATAAGGACACCTCTGAGGGCAATGTTTCCTGGAAGCCCTCCCAATCTGTTGTGATCACATTCGAAGGACAATCTCTTCCCTCCCATATCTATTTATTTTTCAACTCCTTACCAGTTGAAATTTATACTTACCCCACCACCCAATGCTTCAATTGCTGCCGTTTTGGTCATACCAAAGCTGCATGCAGATCCCCTCCCAGATGCTTCAAATGTGGAGAAAACCACACGGCTGACCAATGTTCTTCTCTCTCTTCACCTAAATGTTTTAACTGCTCAGGCGCTCATTCCGCCATTCACTCTTCTTGTCCTGAACTAACTCGCCAAAAAAATATAAAAATTTCCATGGCCTCTGAAAACTTGTCTTTTCTGCAGGCTTCTAAACTATTCCCGCCTGTCAAAAAATCTTTTGCCGAGGTTTTATCCAGTAACTCTCCATCCAACCCTCTCCCCTTCTCCTCAACATCTTCTCGATCAACTAAATTTATGTACAAAAACCCTGTCTCTAAACTGGCTCCTGGATACGATCGGCAACAACACAACTCACTTCTCTTAAATCCCAATGGTTCTCCTCTTTCAAATGCCTCAAATGGGTGCGCAAACAACTATAATTCGTCCTCAACAAACCATCAAAAGCTTTCTGAACAACTCTCACAAGATAATTCTTCATTTATACAAACTCTTATTATGCTTCTAATTGACCTAATTTCTTCTCAAACTAATCTACCGTCCAACGCTGCTTCTATTATTTCCACGTTAAAATCATTTGTTCAAAATGGCACTTCAAGATGTCAGAATACTTCAGTGGAATAGCCGCAGTGCTATTTCTAACAAATCGAACCTTCTTAACCTATTAAATTCAAACCTTGTTTCTGTGGCTGCTGTCTCGGAGACATGGTTTACTCCATCCACCCACTTTAATGTAGGAGGGTACTCCTGTCTCCGTGATGATCGCCTAGAAGGTACGGGCGGCGGTGCTGCCCTTTTTATTAAAAAATCCCTTCCGTTTTCCCCAATAAATAACATCAAACCCCCCAATGCTGACTTTCAAATGGTTGCAGCTAAAATAAAGGACACATCCTTTGTTTCTATCTATATTCCCCCATCATCTCACTTCAATAAGCAAGCTTGGTTACAAATTGTCCGTCAACTAAGCCCTCCATTCTTTTTATTGGGCGATTTTAATGCCCATTCCCCCGTCTGGGGTTCTGCTTTCTCTGATCGAGATGGTCGAAATGTTATGGATTTTTTAGATGAATCCAACCTTTTCCTTTTGAACGACGGATCTCCTACGAGAATCTCTCGCCCCAACACAAACCGCAGTGCAGTGGATCTCTCCATATGCTCTACAAATCTGGCACCTCTCTCCTCGTGGGTGGTGTCCCCCGATCCTTTCTCCAGTGATCATTTCCCGATCACCATCACTTATCAAACTTCTTTCCATTCAGACAAGTCCCATATTTCGACGAAGATTAAAACAAAACACACCAAATGGGACGAATTTAACTCGCATATGGATAAGTTTATACAAAATTTACCCTCTTCCGATGTATTATCTGTCAAAGATGACTACGATAACTTCAAATCGATGCTCATAACTGCAATACATAAATCAAATCCTCCCCGTAAAACCAAATCTCTTAAAAAACTCCCTCCGACTCCCTGGTGGGATGAGGAATGTTCTAAGGTAGTGAGAATTCGGAAAGCTAAATCTCTTTCGTATCGTCACAATATGACTATGGAGAACTATCTTATATACAAAAATGCCGAAGCCAATGCCAAAAGGGTATTGAGGTCAAAAAAAAGATCCGGGTGGTACAACTTCTGCAGTTCAGTATCTCCGAATACTCCAATTTCGGAAGTTTGGTCTATGATTCGAAGATTTCGATCCTCCTTCAGTTCAACATCTCCTCGAGCGTCTCATTCTAAATGGATAGATGAGTTCTTGGACAAAATTGCCCCCCCTTCTGTACCTAACTTAGATGAAATAACTCCCATCCACAACACTCCTATGTCTGATCATTGGCTAGACTCTCCATTCACTTTAATTGAATTAAAAAATTGTTTATCAACAGTCAAAGACTCATCTCCAGGCAGAGATGGTATTCCTTATAGCATTATCAAAAATAGTAATGATAATGTTCTAAATCACTTCCTAAGCATCTTAAATAAAATCTTTCAGTCTGGCATAATGCCTGATGACTGGAGTTCTCAAATAATCATCCCAATCCTAAAATCAAACAAATCACCCAATTCTGGATCCAACTACAGGCCAATTGCTCTTTCATCCACCCTCAGTAAAATTTATGAAAAATTAATTAAAAACCGGTTAGAATTTTTTGTCGAAAGTAATCAGCTTCTCTCTCCATCTCAATTTGGATTTAGGAAAAAAAAATCTACGCAAGATAACCTTGCCATCATCAGCACTGATATTAATTTATCCATTTCTAACCATGAAGTATGTCTTGCAGTCTTTATAGACATAGAAGGTGCCTTTGACAATGTTTCCATCCCAATCCTTAAAAAAAAACTTTTAGGCCTTGGCCTTCCCCCCATGTTTGTCCAATCTATTATTAATCTATTTCTTGATAGAAAAATTTTCATTGAACTACCAGATGTTACTCCTCAGAGTAGATCAATTTGGAAAGGTTTACCCCAAGGCGATGTATTATCCCCTATACTGTATAATATATACACGTACGATATGCATGTCTCTATTCCCCCTCAAGTAAAAGTTATTGAGTTCGCAGATGATTTAGCTTTCTACTTATCATCCAAAATCATCCCACTTGCCGTCAAATATCTTAATGAAGCCATGGATGCCCTTTGCACATGGCTCACTTTAAATGGTCTGGAACTTTCAGTTAAAAAGAGTCAGTGTGTCACCTTCTCAAACCGTCATAAAAATCCTCCTGTTCAAATTTTATTTAAAAACTCTCCAATCCCCAACGCCTCTGAAGTAAAATTTTTGGGAGTAACATTTGATAGGAAACTTAAATGGTCTTCCCATATTCTCAATATAGTTACTAAATGTGAAAAAAATTTAAATATCATCAGATCATTGACTGGCGTTTGGTGGGGTGCTCACCCTACCTGCATTAAGTTGCTTTACAATGCACTTATTCGAAGTCATCTCGACTATGCCTGCCCACTTTTTAGTACTGCCTCCAAAAATGCACTCAGTAAATTAGACAAAATTCAATCGAAGTCATTGCGAATAATAACTGGAGCGATGCAGTCGTCGCCCATCAATTCCCTTCAAGTGGAATGTTCTGATCCCCCACTTTATTTAAGGCGACAACTGTTTGCTGACAAATTTGTTCTTAAATGTTTAAATTCTAAATGTCATCAGGTTATTCCCAGAGTTTCGTTGTTCAAAGACTCAACACATTCATCTACAATCAGAGCTCGAACTAAATCTCTTCCTGCCATCTGTAAAAATTTTCGCTCTCTCTCAGAGCTTCAAATTATCCAAAATGATCTTCTTCCACTATACAAATTAAAATATAGTCACGTCACCCTATCCCCAACAATTTTGGAAGGGATCGGCATCCTTAAAAGTCATTCCAATCTCCCAGCCCGTACTGTTAATAATATGTTCAATGACATTATTTCTTCTAAATGGCCCAACTCTTCTCTTTTATTTACTGATGGCTCCAAATCTCCTGACTCTCCTAACTGTGGTATAGGTATTAACGTTTACCACAATAATTCTAATGATAGAATATTTTATTCAATTTCAAACCAATTTTCAATATTCTCTGCTGAGTGCATTGCAATAATTGAAGCACTCAAATATATAATCAAAAATAATTGTGAACATTCCCTTGTTCTCTCTGACTCTCTCAGTTCCCTCCAAAAACTTAAATCCTGTCCTCTTCTTCATCCTGATGATCACTTTGTATGCCTCATTAGAGTGCTGATAGCCTCCATTCAAAGCTCTGGAAAAATCGTAATTCTTGTTTGGATCCCTGGACACATTGGCATAGTGGGTAACGATATTGCAGATTCTTTGGCAAAACAAGGAGCGTCCAACCCTATTGTTACCCTCGTAAACCATATTCCCCTATCTGATATTTTTTCCATCATCAAAGATAGATCCCGCAATGTTTGGACAGAGTATTGGAACATTGCCAGTCAATCCAAGGGAGCTCGCTACGCCTCAATACAAAGGACTATCCCATCAAAACCGTGGTTTCAAAAATTTCCCCATTTTTCCAAAAAAGACATTTCCTCACTTATTCGAATGAGAATCGGTCATTGTTCCGTTCCTTCTCACCTTTTTAAAATTCACATCCTTGACTCCCCAGATTGTACGTTCTGTGGTCTAGATGTGGGCTCTTTAGATCACATATTTTTTGGTTGTCCCTCCCTAAATAAATATCCTCTCTTCTATCAAGCGTTATCTAAAATTGCCTCCCCTCCATTCAACATTTCATCTCTTCTAAGTCTGAACTCGACTCCAATCTTCCATATAATTCTGAAATTTATACATTTAAATAAAATTAATATATAAATTCACCTTTCCCTTTCTCTGTAATTTTAAATGATGGCCTAGAACACCCTTGAAGGGTGAAAGCCAGAAATAATTTAAAAAAAAAAAAAAGCTCTTAAAAAAATATATATTATTTTTCAAGACAATATCTATACGCGTTCCACGCCGAAACACTAATTATACGAAATTCCCTCGATAGAAAAAAATCGCATAGTATGCTCCGAAAATTATTATAAACACGTTTGTTTCAGTTATTTTACAAGTTATAGTTCACATTGGTTTAAAAAATTCACAATGTTTCCTTAAATGATACCTATTTAAGACACCTTCCACGAGATTTTTGCTCTATTTTAAACGAGTCGTGTTTTATTAAACATTTTCACAATTTTCGCATCGATTTTATCGCTTTAAAAATTAGCACGCTCCTGTAACATTCGTAATTATATATCTCTCCATCTTCATCATTTTTTTTGACGCGGCGCGAAAATTGAAGAAGGCGCCTTAAGTAAGGCGTGTAAATTCTTCGTGAAAATGGAGAGATATATAATTACGAATGTTACAGGAGCGCGCTAATTTTTTAAAGCGATAAAACCGATGCGAAAATTGTGAAAATGTTTAATAAAACACGACTCGTTTAAAATAGAGCAAAAATCTCATGGGGATTATCTAAAATAGCATTTATAGGAACACTGTAAATATTGTCATACATATAACTTGCAAAGTAACTGGTTTATAATAATTTTCGGAGCAAACTTTGCGATTTTTTTCTATCGAGGGTATTTCATACAATTGATATTAGTATAGATATTATCTTCAAGAATAACATATATTTTTTAAGAACTATAAAACTTAAACTATTTAATGAAAATGTGTAATAAATCGGTAGATATGCGGGAACCTGGGCCTTAACGTGTCAATAATATAACATGATTCGACTGTAATTACGTATATAAAGTTGAATATCTACAATCTACATATTCAATGAGATTATTTAGATAATTATTATTGAGATTTTTAGTATATAAGTATTGTTATTTCTTACATAGCTACTAACCGAAGGCAATAAATGACTTGACTCGACCCAACAGGCAATAATATTTTTTTATTGTTTTCGTCTGCGCGAGCGATATGAAATGATATAATTTCGGTTTTATATTTTCGTCTTGGAGAAATTCTCGTAAATTTTGTAAGTGTTTCCTGAACTGTCTTCAGTATTCCTCTCTGGAATTAGGCGGAACGTAATATCTCTTAGCGGAACGATGTTTTCTCCAAAGTAATTCTAAATGGCTTAGCGGAAGAAAATGATTCACGCGCAGGCATTTAGCAATGTTGTGAAATGTTGACTCATTCAATGATTGCTAACGGAACGGGATTTATGGTGAGATTTTTTCGAGATTCTCCGAAACATATCTATGAAACTATTTATAAACATTGGCCAATTTATTGTGCACGTGATTGAAAAAACGTTCGTTATTAATCTCAAATCGGTTACGGTTGCACGTAACATTTCTAAAGCAAGGTCAGCTAGAAATTTCAACAATGTTGAGTATTATATTTTGCCTTTGTTAGAAGTCAACTTGAGTACAATCCCCCGGTCTGGAACCCACATTACAATATTCATGTTCAAGCTATTGAAATACTCGTATTACAGTTTTTTTTTTGCTTTTTAAGTTTTAAAATGGGTATTCCAACAATATACTATGCTTTAACTATCAGATAGTTAAATTAGAAGTTAGTTAGTTGGAATTATTTCTGTCATTCAACAACATAAATAATTTCGTTCTGTTTGAAATACGAACGACCTCGATTAAATTTATTCATACAAAAATACTAAATACGCGATTATAAAATGGAAGGGTAGGGGTGGGAGGGTGAAAATTTAGGGTTATAGGTATTTTTTGAAGCCAACAAAAAAAAATCTGTAAAAAATAAAATTCTGGATATGGATACCCTAATCACCTAGCGGTATGAAATATACTTTACGCCCTATTCTCATACCTACCAAATATACATACAAATTTTCAAAAACATCGGTTTGAGTCGTTTCGGAGGAGTGCGACCACATACAACGAGACTTTTATATATTTTAGAGTGACACGAGATATATATATATATATAGGTTAAAAAGTCCTTTTAAGGACTACGTTACGCGGGTAAGGCAGTTAGTTAAAAAGTCCTTTTAATAAAAAGTCCTTTTAAGGACTACGTTACGCGGGTAAACCGAGAAAATTGTTCTACATCTTACACCCGTGAAAACCTTAACCATAACATATATATATATATATATATATATATATATATATATATAGATTTTACTTGTAAAAACCCCTAAAAAGGGCAATAATAAATAAAAATATATATGTACAGTAGGTAGGTATATAATAAAATTCGGCGTATTAGTTCCCGTTCAGAGCGGCCGACCAGTCAATTGATTGATGGCGTTTTGCACTCCATCGGGTACCTCGCTTTACTGCGGGAGGCAATGAACGTCGTCGTCGGTCACCTGCCGTACGATAAAACACCTCACTAATTATTATTTAGTAGATAGTTCATCATAACGACTAGCAGGAATTCTGCGGCCGCATATGTGAAGTCGGTGATTTGCGCTCGGTTGGGCGTTCTTTTAAAATTTTCATTATATCACTATTTCGCCTTTAAATGGATTTGCATAACGCAGATTCAAGAATTTATAAAGATCTTTTGTCGTCGCTACAGTCAATGTAAATTATTTGCAACATCGGCGATTTGGTGCTGTGGCTTTATTTTAATTTTTTAGATTGCTTTTCGACTTAAATAGAAGTCACTAATGTTTCGTGGATATTTCATCACACTGTATTTTTTACGTTAGCTCCACACAGGAAGAACTGAGGAAAAAAAATCTCTCAGGCCTACGTCATCTTTGGGGATGCTGAGTGGAGGATCTTATTAGGGAAAGGAAGGAGAGGAAGTTCTGGGAAGGAAAAGGGTATGGAATGGGTAGGGAGGTATGGGTAGGAATCTAGGGGTCAATTCATCCAGGAGTGACGGACATTTGAATCCATTCCTCCCACTGCGGTGCAAGGGGATGGGTCGAGAGAGTCCTGCTGGAGAGATCAACAGTTCTATGAAGAGATCTGGAAAACCTGGAGAGATCAACTAGTTTCTCGTGATCCGGTCCGCCACGCAGAAGGTGGGCAGACGCATCCGTAGACCTAGACAAACCTCTCCCCATGAACCCAGGCACCCCTGCTAAGTCACCAAACGTAGCGAACAACCCTGCTAAGTCAACAAAGGTGTGACCTGGTAGAGGCGTTGGTTATTCAATAAATAATTCGTGCTAATAAGATTGACTCTTTTCGACTAAATTTTTGAAACCGACAATATATATTTAATGACTACTTTATATTTCTAAAAATTTTAGAAGACAATTTTTATATCTTCTTTATTAAGTATATTTAATTATTAAAGGCCCCTAGCATCTCAGCACATATGAGACTCCTCAGGCTGAGATGGGCTGGGCATGTACAGAGAATGCCGGATACACGCGTCCCAAAAAGAATTTTGACTGGACACCCAGGTGGAAAGAGAAAAGTGGGAAGACCCAGACTGAGGTGGGAAGACGAGGTAAGAGGGGATGCAGCACAGCTTCTCCAGGTACGAAATTGGAAGTCAGCCGCTGAGGACAGGAGGAGTTGGAGGCGACTGTTGCAGGAGGCCAAAGCTCGATATGGGCTATAGCGCCATCGAAGAAGAAGTATTTTCAATCACCATACTAGGCACATTCCCTTGTAGCAGTCGTTTTTTTCATACAGTTCTTTATTGTCTGAGGTGGGCGACGTCGCTTTGTTTTAAGTGCAAATCTACAGTTTAAGTCGAGATTTCATTGGCGAATTCTAGAGACGTTCAAGATTAAAGAAAAAAATACTGTCTAGATCTGATTTCGAAAAACTCTGTTTAAAGCTGGGACAACGCCCGAAACTTTAACAATAAGACGGACTTTGTCTTGAAATAACTTTAAAAGTTACAAAAATAAAATACATTGGTAATTGAGATGATGTTTCACAAAACGGCGTCATTATTAATTAATTTTATTAATGATTATTGAAGTGAACACTTCTCTAGCACCGTTGTGATTTGAAACTCGATAAAACGAAAAATAACGACTCTAAAAAGAGACAAACACATACTTCTATAGAATTTAAGCCTGCGAGAGAATGAGATATAATAATCGGTCTCCTCTTTGTGCGGTGCTTTATAGCCTTTCCGCTCTTGTCTACTTTAGTTTTCTGAAGGTTTCACTTCTAACGCGTGTGAATTGCACACTCTGATTTATGAAGTAAAAACTTCTTTAGCACTGTTGTGATTTTAAACTCTATGAAAAGAAAAATATACTAACACACACACACACACCTATAGAATTTGACCTGCAAGAGAATGATATAGAATAATCGGTTTCCTTTTTGTGCGGTGCTTCGTAGCCTTCCCACTCTTTCTACTTTAGTTTTCTGAAGACTGCTATCCACAGCGTGTGAATTGCACACTCTGATTTTTATTATTAGTCTACTAGTCTCATACAGTCGTTTATAATACTTGCTAGGTACGTCAAAGTAACCGCAGTACGTACCCTGCCAGCTCTGCTGTGGCCAGATTATCGCTGATAAGGCGGGTAATCGGGCATAGTATACACATAAATATTGATTTAATCGGAAAAACAACGCACAATCATGATCAAACGACTGAAAACAGCTCAAACGACGATATTTCAATAGTTTATTTTATTTCACACATCGGTGTTTCTTGGGATGTCCCAGTAATAGGCTATTCACCCTAAAGAGAGTGCTTTGTGCCGATAAAGTTAAGAAAGATAGTTACAATTTTGAGGACAATCTGTGGGGACAGGACAAATCAAAAATTGAAGTCTATGAACTTATATAGAACTGACAATACGCGAGAAACGTTGAAAGACAGCAAATCCGGAATATTGAGGGGAGAATTGTGGGTGATTTTAATAAGCAAACGATATATGCTTATGAAGGAAGAATATTTTTTACAATTGAAGAAGACATGATCAAGAGTCTCCTCTTCCACACCGCATTGGCAGAGTGGTCTATCGAGGACTCGAATTTTAAACAAATGCTTTGCAATAGAGCAGCGATCAATTCTAATCGTATCTTCATACCTACTATTATTTGCGCACATTCAGTTCTTCAACTTCTCGGAGTTTAGCCATTGTTGTGAAAACTAGTTTACAACAATTTGCCGATTACTGTAATTTCCTTTTAAAATATACAGTAAACTTTGGTAATGAACGCTGTATATATGATTTATTGCACGGAGAATTAAAATAGTTAACTTCTAAGAATAACTATGTTGATGAAACATCTATTTATGCCATTTTCAACATAAAACAAGATTGATTAGGTTCTAGTTGTTTGAACAGTAGTCACATTTGGCATCGTGTCACAAATCAGCGATGAACACATTTTTTAATTTGTTAACGGTTACCACTTCAAAAAAACGATCCTCGTTAAAAACGGCCCGTTTTCAGCCCTTATCCGAGTTTGGTCCATTTTCCCGTCGGACATAACAATGTGACCATTTAGTTTTGGTTGAATTGAATAACATACATAACAGATTCTTTTAAATAATTCGATTAATAAACATATTATTCATCAACATTAACATCAATTAAACTTGTACTAGACAACATTGACATCAATTAGACTTGTACTCGTATCTTATGTAATCTCACTGATGTTTTTAATAGTTTCAGGACTTATGTGCAAGTTTAAATGAATGACCCCATAATTTCTGCAACGTCATTATTCTTCCAAATCCGGGAAAGCTGGCATCACGTAGAGCGAAGAATAACGTATCACTTACGGCTAAAGCGGCTACATGGGCATAGGTACTATCTCATCAGGTTTCCAAGAACCTAGTTCCGCAGCTCTATGTGACAACTCTGCGAAATCCCTTCAGGCTGTACACTAGTACGTACATAGATATGTTGCAAATGTTTTTAAACTTCTTCGGACAACTACTCTCAAAGTAACTCTTTCCGAGGTATCGTATAAGTTTCTTCTCCAATTCTTACTTTCTTACTAGGCCGGTCAGTGGCTTAGTTGGCATCCCGTTTAGGTCCCACCCAGGCGTCTCGTGTTCGATTCCTCGGCTGGCTAATTCCTCCATCACGACATAAGCAACATTTTCCGCTTACTGCGGTGGTAGTAGGAGATTTTCAAATATTTTCAGGTTATTCGTAACCCTGGAAAGTTAGTCTTTCTGTAAAAAAAAAATCTTTTAAGACCTCCGTGTAGGCATTTTGTTGATTTAAAAAAAGTGTTTAATCGTTTTTCTTTTGTTGCTCTAATCCAGAAACCCTATCGATATTACCATATTATCCCTATCGCAGCTGAAAGGCTGCTTTCGACCGATGTTATTTGTAAGGGTAAGAAAATACGGTGACCGGACTGCAACTAAATAATCATGCAACTTCAACATCTCCTTTGAAAAATCATTAAAAGAGATGAAAAAAATTGTTAAATGGGTTACGTTAGGTTATAGACAAGTTTTCTTTTTTTTCATAACTTTAAATGACTTTTCCAAGTAGTGTTGAAATTGCATGATTCGGAGTTGTCATGGAACTGGAAAATAACATAATTCACCTCTGTATTCAAGCCAAAAATTGTGTACCTATATTCTTAGTGTGCCTTGCATCACCACGAATATAGGTAACTAGCTGTTTCCCGGCATGCGTTGTAATGCCATATTTAAATAAATAAAATGTTACTCCCGTGCGTACATTCCCGTGCGTTAACCTCCAGCGTTCCACTTCCACCTTCCCCGCCACCGCTCTCCCGCTCCCCCGTCCCGCCAACCCCCCTGGCACTTCATTTCTTGACTCCTCTCCCGCCCGGCCCGTAGCAGAAACTTTTTTCTAATACTAACATTTTTAAACTCGTGATATCTTTCTAATTAAATATCCGAATTGAAAAATTCAAAAAGTTAATTAAAGGTATTGAAGCTGTCTTGAATTTGAAGTAATTTATTTTGATAAGGATTAACACCAAGATACAAATAAAAAGCCTTTTCAAACGGCGACATATTAATTATATTTTTAAAATAAAAGAATACTTATTGTGGCATAATCATAATAGTTAGACATATGCTGTCACGATCTTTTTTTGTAAATAATGATGTGTTCTACAAAGTCGTAGTACATTATTTTATTCTATCATCAATAGTTTTCGCAGCGCACGTGATGTAAAGAATATTTTAGGTAATTTTTTTACACCTTGGGTTGCATTATTGGAGTTTTAGTAATGATCCCTAATTATTTTGAAAATATTATATAGCCTATGTCACTCAGGGATAGTGTAGCTTCCCAACAGCGAAAGAATTTTTCAAATCGGTTCAGTAGTTTCAGAGCCTATTCGATGCAAACAAACAAACAAACAAACCTTACCTCTTTATATAGTGTAGTAGAAGTAGATAGTAGATTGACATAAAACTCGCTTGGCAAACGGAGTCTTGAACGGTCGATTTTAAGGTATAAACAAAAATTTTAACAAAACAGAAAACGACTTAAAAAAATGCACTAAAAAGTAAAAAATAATTTCGTTCGATTGTTATTTTTGGAGTCGGTGTCAGCCAAGGTAACTACATACATAGGTAGTTATAGGTGAGATGTGGAGATCTTGGCTGACACCGACTCCAAAAATAACAATCGTACGAAATTATTTTTTTACTTTTTAGTGCATTTTTTTAAGTCGTTTTTTGTTTTGTTAAAATTTTTGTTTATTTTTTGATTTTTAGTGACGAGAGTGCGTAAAAAGGTTTTACTTCAAAAAAGGAATCATCGAAATCTGTTAGCGTAATATTGAGTTATTCGTCCATTTGTCGCGCACATGCTTATTGCAAATTTAAGACATGTATGTTTTTCTCATGGATCCCATTGTCAAAACTGGACCAAATTAAAATGGGACTATACGGGAAGCACCAGCTTTCTAATAAAAAAGAATCATCAATATCGGTTCACCCAATCGAAAGTTCTGAGGTAACAAACATTAAAAAAAAAAAAAAAAAAATACCGTCGAATTGATAATCTCCTCCTTTTCGAAGTCGTTTAAAAAGTGGTTTTAATTTATTTTGTAAATATTTTTTTTAAAAAAACAAAAAGTTAATCAATTGAAACTGTCACATATAACCTTAGCTGTAAAATTATTTTATTTTTTTTATTTTTTCTTTTAATTATTATTATTTAATTCTACTCAAGCGAAACGATGGGAAAAACTTCAATTTATCCAAAGCATTTTATTTTGTTTTCATAAAGTAAACCGGTTCATAGTAAAGATTAATCGAAAATAGTGATTTTCTAAGACAGCGCAACCATTTTCGTACAGAACTTAAATTGGGATTTAAGGCCAAAATACCCAACCGAACTGGAAAATTATAGGTATTTTAGGTAAATCTAAAAGGTATAGCAAATAACTAGTTGATATGCGATACTTTATTTATTTGTGTTTTAAATTATAAAATAAATCTTTAAAAATTAAATCCTTTAATAGCCTATTTATCATAATTTAAAACACGGTAAACAAAATAGCTCGTATCCGTACTAGATATTTGCTACACCTTTTGATTAAAATAATTATTTTTCAGTTTGGTATGGTTATGCCTCAAATCCAAATTTAAGCTTTGTATGAAAAAGGCCGTTCAGCCTTCTCTCAAACATACGCTCTTTACAACATATCAATTCTATTTACGTTTTGTTTTATTGTTTAATTTATAACATTGTTACAGCATTGAACATAATATTAGGCAAAAAAAAATAGTGAAATACATATTTTAACAAATGTCTACGCCAATTAAGAGTACTAGCTCTTGAGCTTGGCGTAGGAGTTATTTCATTATTATTAATATAATTTTACATAGCGTGTACAGTAAATATATCTTAAGTACTAGTTGTGACGTAAAATTTTAATATGGCATGAAATGAAGTTATAACGTAAATGAAGTAATGGTTGTTAATTTTTTTTTTAAGATTAGTTTGACAATTTTCTTGAATAATACGAAAACTGTTATTTTTTTTACTTCTTCGAGAAGACTAAAATATTTTATGCCTATACGACAAGTTTTTCGACATGGCCAAACACAATATTTGGTTCAGTTGAGATTGTAATATATTATACGAGCAGACCCGGCCACACGTTGCTGTGGCTAAAAAAACAGCTAATTAACCTTTATAACCAACGCCATCTGTTAAATCATATCCACACCGCCCGTTTGGCAGCCCGCTTCCGCTTGGCTAGATATGTTATATATTTCAACCAATTTCAATTCAAACTTGATAAATTATATACCTAAACACATTCCTGATGAATCATTTTATCTATTGGTGAAAACCGCATGAAAATACGTTGCGTAGTTTAAAAGATCTAAGCACACAGACAGCGGGATCGACTTCATTCTATACTATGTAAAGACTCCTGAAAACCGTCCTCCCCGTCTACCAATGCAAGCGAAGTTGCTTCCTTGAAAGTTGTAGTAATATTTCATGAGCATAGACGTCCATAACATTCTGAACTGCATACTAATACCGGAGCCGGCCGTCAGTTTTGCAGGACGGCCCCATAACAATTTATTAACGGTGCACATAAACTTGCATGGCGCCGCACCGTCTGCGTTAGACCCCTCCCCCTCTATTCCCCTCCTCACTCTTTCCATAACTCCCACTCTCCCTCCCACCGTTCATCGAGTTCGGACGTTATAAAACTACTCTCCGCATGAAATCCGGAACCGAAATTGATGGCGCCCAACTACGCCATTTGGAATGAATTATAATGCACAACTAGTGTAAGTGGATTAACCTCCCCGACGAAGGGCGGCGCACTCGTTATGCATCCGTAATCTTCGTGTTTGAATAGCGATCAAAATTGAATTAATGATCATTTGCTGATGGATTTGTCCGACCACACAGAGGTTTGGTTTTAGCGTCGTGTGAAATGTTATCTTTTCTGTTGGACCGAAGTGTCATGCAATTAACTAATTTTTAGTAAATATTTGGAAATTTGTAATGTAATATAATGATATCTAACTAACTATCGCCGTTTCCCCGCAGGGGTAGGCAGAGAGGACGGACCGCCAAACAACTCGATCTTGGCACACACTCCTTTCCTCGTTCACATTCATACATCGTCTCATACATGCTCTTCTATTATTCCGACTCTTCACATTGCCCGACTCAAGTATCTGATTCACTTGGTCATGCCATGTCTTCCTCGGGCGTTCCCGACTTCTTCTACCATTCACATTTGCGTCGTATATTCTCCTTACACTCCTTTCCTCGTTCATTCGCTCTACATGCCCAAACCATCTGAGCGTCCCTTTCTTAATCTTACTCATTACGCTTACATCAGCCTTGCATTCTTCGCGGATCTCCACATTTCTCACATGATCGTTCATGGTTTTTCCACACATACGCCTCAGGGATCTCATTTCTACAGCATTCAGTCTACTTTCATCCTTCCTCTGCCAGTTCCATGTCTCACTGCCATACATCAGGGTAGGTACCAGCACTCCATTATGGACGGCTAACTTCGCCCCTTTGGACAGTTTTTTGTTGGCGCCAACGGCGTTCAGTCCTCCATTAATAGAGTTGCCTGCATTTACCCTTCTTTCGATATCTCTATCAGCCTTTCTGTCTCTCGTATACACACTTCCCAAGTACACAAACTCATCCACCTGCTCGTGTTTGTTGAATGTTGAATGAATTGAATGGATTTTAATGAAACTTTACAATAATATAGCTCGTACATCAGAATAACATATACCTAGGCTATAATTTATAATAGTAGTAGTTATGTTATATTTTGCATTATTCAGAAGTATACTGGAATATGCCTCGCCAATTTGGAACCCGCAGTACAAATTATACATAGATAGCATAGAAAATATTCAAAACAAATTTATAAAATATCTTAAATTCAAATTCAACAATAATTATGAATGCACATTTCAAACTTTACAGTAATTGCAAGACGAGTAATTGCTGATGTGACATTTATACACAAAATTTTAAATAATAACATCGATTGTACCGAACTACTTTCCCTAATTAATTTTAACATACCATTAAGACGTACACGCCATACAGAACTATTCCACACGCAACTAATTCGCCAATCAATCGTGCTCTTCATGTATTCAATAATATTAATCTAAATTATTACATCGACATTTTCTCCGATTCACTGCCCAAATTTAAAAAGAGCATCATGTCAATCATATAGTTTAATGCGCATACTTACACACATACATACACACACACACACACACCCTCCCACAACGCACATCACCCGTTAAAAATTTAATATAAACAAGATACTTCAATGAAACATATCATAGGTACCTAACTTGAAATATACTTATTAACTGTAAACTTTTTTTCACCAATGTAAATAATGTACTGTTTGTTTCTGTTAATAAATAAAATAAAATAAAAATAATGTTAGCTACGAAGGGGACACGGGAGGGGAACGGGGACGGACGGGAAATGTGATTCAGGGAGAAAAAATATATTTCTTTGAATATGCCATTGCAACGCATGCCGGTAACCAGCTATTATGATAATATAGCGCATACAAAATATTTGCCTCAAGATCATTGCATTTCAATTTTCAATGTTAGTATAGTTGAAAAACTACGACTTCTTCCATTGACTGATTCACGGAAGCACCTGTCAATCATTTAAACAAATGAAATACACAGTTCAACGAAAAAATATTAATGAATAAAATAATGTTAGTACTTGTCTGATATTAATTAATTTAATTTTTTTTTTTAAAGGAAGACAAACATTACCTAGTTACGAATAGCCTGACAATATTTTAAAATCTCCTACTACCACCTCAGTAAGCGTAAAATGTTTCTTGTGTCGTGATGGAGGACTTAGCCAGCCGAGGAATTATTTTTTTTTTTTTAATATTTTTTTTTTACAATTTACTCCCCAAGTCACGCGTGCGTAAAGGCCCGACCGTTTGCCTCGCCCGGTCACCGTTCGCCCAATCACCGTTCGCCTCACACTTTTCGTAACGCATTCACCAGCTTACTCCCCAAGTCAAGCGTGCGTAAAGAAGTTTTACTTCAAAAACTAAAAACTTCTAGAGAATGAGACGAATGCAGAGTATCAGGAGTAGGATAATTGTTAGGTTTATTTATTATAATATTGTTACCAAGTTTAAAAATTATCTTATATTTTGTTCTACGAAACACCGCACAAAGAGGCACCGATTAGTCTATTTCATTCTCTCGCAGGCTAAATCCTATAGATGTATGTGTTTGTCTCTATTTAGTGTGGCTCGTTTTATCGAGTTTCAAATCACAACGGTATTTAAAAGAGTTTAACTTCAAAACCAAAGACACGCCGCTCGCCCGCTCAAACACTATGCTTTATATAATAATATATTCACATACAGAAAATATTGGAGGAAGTGTAGAAGGGAGACCTATAATGCACCGATACCTTTTTCCAACCCAACCTTGGGGTGGGAACTAATTGAGTCACAATTGCTAAGGATATATGAAAAAAATATGTATAAGTACTAATATGATTTGTTGATCCACTTGTGTACACAGAATATCCATCTAAACAACGTTGTTCACCCATTATTCTTGCCTTTTTCATATCGAACATTATGTTAGTTCATTTAATCGTTTTCCCTTATTACCATGTACAATCAGACTTCGGTCGTACAACCCGGCAACCGGCTGACGTTAGGGCTGGCTGGCGTGAAGCCAGAACACTAAGTCAACCCCCTCCCCCTCCTGCCTCCTACCCACTGAGCGGCCTGCGGATCCAACGAATCGGAACTTTAAATTTAGTAATTTGTCACTGGGAATACGACCACCGCGGAAAATTCGAGGATAGCGAGCGTGGTAAATATACTGGGGTTAATTCTCTCCACCGTGAAACCGGACGCGATAAACGTATGTTTGTTTTTCTGACCTCACACACGGTAATTCAATGACCTTACCCTTCGGCCAGTGAATCAGAGTCACGTAGAAGTTGATTGTGATAAGAATGCAAAAACTGTCTTAGGTCGCGTCTACCCAAACGTGAAGACTACTGTATAATAAGTATTACGTATTGATGAATTCTTATATGACACATCAAATATAATAAGAATGCAAAAACTGTCTGAGGTTGCTTCTACCCAAACGTGAAGACTGCTTGTAAAAAGTATTACGTAGGTATTGATAAATTCTTATATGACACATTAAATACACGTTTAAAGTGAAAACTTCTTTAGCATCGTTGTGATTTGAAACTCGATAAAACGGAAACGAGCGACACTAAAAAGAGACATAGAGCTACAGGATTTAGTCTATGAGAGAATGAGATAGAATAATTGGACTCCTCTTTGTGCAATGCTTCGTAGACTCCCCACTCTCGTCTACTTTAGTTTTCTGAAGATTTCACTGCTACTATTTCGCGTCTGAATCATATGTCACTTGTTTTTTAAGTGAAAACTTATTTATAACCTTTGTGATTTAAAATGCGATAAAACGAAAAATAGCGACAATAAAAAGAGACAAATGTATACATCATTAAGACTTAGCCTGCGAGAGAATGAGATAGCATAATTGGTCACTTCTTTGTGCGGTGCTTTGTAGCCTATCGTACTCTTTTTTGTACGGTGCTTCGTAGCCTCTCCACTCTTTACTTTAGCCTCCACACTCTGTCTACTCTGTTTTTTTTAACGGTCATTGTTTGACAGTTGCAGAATTTTAAGTTTGTTAAAAATAGGTTCAGTAGGGTTAGTTATTTTAGAAAAGGTTCCCGAGAGATGGGCTTCGCTAGACTTTACATAATTGATCTTTATACGGATATATCAAATGACTTGTGCTTAAAAGGCAATTATGTCTACAAGTCTAAGTTCTGTCTAAGTCAGTTTAAGCTTTATAGTTAGGTCTATTAGGTACACAAGAGTAACAAATGATGAAGACGAACTCCCCAAGACTTACAGCCATAATGGATGTTTAAGTACATAATACTCGTTCTGTGTTAATTCATGTATTGTGCTTTTAGAGACCATTTATTATCTATCTATCTATCTTATATAAATAAAAATGAATCGCCGAAATGTATGTACCTACGCGCATAACTTCCGAACGACTGCGTCAAATTGGATAATTCATTGTTTTGTGTTCGTTATTGTTAGGACAAGGTTTGTATAAAGCTACTGGTGAGCTCTGGCATTGTGAAATTTGTATAAAAAAATTGCAATAGGTGGCACGCGAGTTTGAAAAATGAATGTACAGAGACTGAATGTATGGAATGCGGGAGGGGGGAACAGGGGAAGTGGAGTGGGCAGAGGGAAGAAGGAGGAGGTGTAGTGTGAGAGAGGGAAGGGGACACGGGAGAGGAAGGGGAGGCGGAAGGAGAATGGGACGAATTGGAAAGGACACGCAGGGAGAAATAATTTCTTTATTGGCATAGCAACGCCTGCCCGGTACCAGCTAGTTATTTATTTTAGTGGAATGAGAAAATCAGCTTCGTAGTTTTTCTACATTTTATAATAGAACTAATCATATTGAGAACGAAAATACCATGAAAAGTACCTACCCCATTCGAAAAGATTTTTTATTGCAATTAAAGCTGTTCGATTCTTTCGAGTAATTCATAAATCTCTCTCCGCAAGCCCACCGCGAGAACCACTCATTCCATTTTTCTAACTCTCCCTCTTTGGGTTGAGGTTGCAGAACGACCGAACCATCTGTTACTCCGTCGTCTGAAGCATTAAGGTTCTTAGACTTTATACGACTCTGTGGTCATCTTGTTCCTGGGAGTTCCTGACAGATTTGGAGATATTTTCTCCGGTAAGGCATAAATAAATTTGTAAAAATACAACTCCGCAACGCCCATTCATTGTGGAACATCAAGTTTAAGTTCAAGTTATTCATTTATAGTATTACCATTCATTGTGATGAGTTTTGTGTTTTTGTAAAACTTTTTTGGCCCCGTTGTGGTTTGAAAATCGGATGAAACGGAAATGACGCATTACAGCACATGTAAAGCATCAAACTGCTCATTGGCCGCTTTGATTATGATGTCACTTTTTAAGGCTCCTATTGGTTGAGATATAAATCGGAAATGACGCTAGGTCTGCGCCCATTGGCCGCTTCGATTATGACCTCACTTTTCGAGGCTCCTAATGGTTGCGATTGTTTTGGTAAAGTTTCGCTTCTACCTCGTGTAAACTGCACTCGATTTTTTTTGTAGAAATTATATAATTTAGTTAACTTTCCTGACCAAGTCACTGTTTGGTACCGTGAAAGGCCAAACTGTTATAAATTTTTTGCTTGCGCTATTGTTATAAATAACTTGTCGTAGTATTACCGATTCAAGATAACTCCAAAAATGTTCAATGGTTTTTTTTTATTTTTTTTTATTTCACCTCTTGTTTACTGTACAGTCAGGGTCTGATGAAATAGCATGATATATCGAAAATGTATTTGCGACCTGGAGACGGAAAAGAATCTGCTATTTTAAAGAAGCTTTTATTTTATCATGATTTATTTTTGGGATATTATGCCGTGTTGCGCTACCTCCAGCTCTACCCTCTAGCTCTTATTTTCTTCTGTAAATATTATTTCTCAGGGTATCATAATGTAATAACATCACAGAGCTTTGCGAGAAAACCTTCTCAGAAAATAGAAATTCTTTTCTTATGAAAAACTGAAGATATTTTTTTCGGTAATTCCCCAGGCAATAGTCTTTCGCAGAATTGTTCCCTCTCAGTGAATGCTTTGGTGCGAATTGCGTTCTCGTTATGCTTTTTCAACTTAGCTTTTATTTTGAATAAAAATTTTCACGTCCTCGCACAAACATAAATATTTCATGTTTGTAATTGAGCTATCTATATACAAAAACGTTTTTATTTTACGTTTCGTACATTTACGTAGATTTTTTTAAACGAATAAAAGTACAATACCTACATTTCTCGAATTTTTTACTTTAAAACGAGTTTATATTAATTAGACTATGATTGTTTTCGTGTGTTTTATAATATAATATCACATTATTATAGAATGACCCCTAGCATAATTGGTTTCAATGCTTTTGTGAATCCAACAATAAACCTCTTCCTCAACTAACTTCCATGGTGTTATTGGCTGTAAAATTTCTGACCGAGAAGATTTATCGTTGCCAATAAATTGTCGAAGTCTCCTTGTTAGTTCTCGAACAATAAACCACATTAGAAACAATGATCGTATTATTCCGTTAACACTCCATTTTGCAATCGTCTGCGACCGTCCTATAGACAATGCGATTTCGAATTCGAACAGCGCTCCCGTTTTACGATGTTTGTCACACAATCTAGAGCTTGGAAAATATGGTAGGAATATCTATAGAAATTTACCTTTCGTGCTTCGGAGGTGTCGGCAAAATGTTGGGAATGCTCGCTCGCTGAGGTGTCGGTATCAGAATGCGGGGAATGTTCGGGCCCTATCTGCCGTCGCGACGCGTCCTCGGCGTCGGCATCGGCCGGGTGAACATTCTAACTCGGCGCGGGCGCATCCTTTTCATCCCGTAACGAATGGCTTTTACCAGTGCGCCTTGAAAATACAAAATATTCCGAGAAAAGCCGCTTCTCCCGGGCCGCGGCGGTCCGAGGGGGAGAAGAATTTATTTCGGCAATTTCGAGGAAACGGTCTTCAGTTTGACTTCTCCCCTATTCCTCTTCCGCAGAAAGTACTAGCTCTTAGGAAGATCTCTAATTAACTTAATAGCTGCTACTCTGACCCGTGTCTTGAATTTTATGTGAAATTTGTTTCTGCAAAATACCTAATTTTATTTTATCGTTTATTAAAAAAATCTTTTACCTAATTACGCACCTTTCTTAGTATTTTCCCGGTCGAGTGTAATTTATCTAGTGTCCGTTGTCGGCATTTTTAAAATGTCCGAAATATGGCGACCACGTGACCTAACTTAACATTATCCAGGATCCATAACGTTGATAATAAAACCTAGGCTTGTGGTGTTCTTTTCCATTTTAATTTTTTTTAGTTTCTATCATATTTATGTTAGATATGAGTACATAAGAAGTGTTTTTATTCCGAGTTTGATGAAATTATACGCTCATGACCTTTAATACAGGAGGAAGGTCACTGACTATGTGAGCCAACCCCATCTTCTTTTACCATCCTTTGAATCAGAATGTTGATACTTCTTGATGAAATTTTACACACTTGACGTTTAAAATAAGATGTAAATTACTACATTTGCTTTCCAAAAACACTGTAAATCCGGACAACACCGGAGACTTCAGCTAAGTTATCTAGAAACACTACGTTAATAATAATTGATAGCACTGTGTTAAATACGCAAATACCACAACGCCACCGCAGTTCGTGCATCACGTTAATCGCGTCGAATTCACAGCCCGTAATTTAATTTACAGCCAAAGAACACACTTTATTCAGTAACTTTAAAAGTCAATAGCCGGCAACAACTATAAAATAAAAGGGATGCCGGCGCATCGGTAATCGGTGGTTCGGGATGAATGTAACCTAGTATCCCTGTTAGCGTATACGTAACTGTTTTTTTATGCGAACGACAAAATAACCCGAAAAAACCGTAAACATGTCATTTTAAAATCAAATTTTAGACGTATTGACACTTTTCCACCAAAAATTATAAATTTATTTCGGAAGACTGTTCTTTTATCTAGTAAAGCTATTTTTTAAATTTTGAGAAAATATGTTTTTTTTAGTACAATATGGTTTTACCGTAGTCGATGGCAGATTTGTTAAATTTTCCAACAAAAATTAGTATTATTCAACACACATTTCAAATCATGTAATCATGCAGAAAAATAAATCAATAAATTATCTGGGAAAGCTATGTCTCAGAATTTTACTTTAAATAAAATCATTTAAAAAAAGATCCGCACACGTGTTTTGTGACGAAAATACTATAGTTTTTCTATTTATTTACGGTCTTACAAACTAATATATTTAAGATTTTTTTACATTCTTATTTTGCTTAGACATTATTGAAAAATTATAAATACTTATAATAAAAAAATAATTACCAAAAGTACATAATTTTAATAGTTTTATCATCACGCCTTTCAGCATTTTTCAATGTAGTTACAAATTAAAGCAAATTTTGAATGAAATAAAATCAATATTGAGTTATTATTTTAAAAACTGGTACGGAGAATAATTAATCTTTCTCATTGGAACCGCCCTCTACGATCGTAATAACATATTTCAACGAAATATGAATTCTCGGCCGCAGGCTTGTTAATGACCCTTAATCACCTGTTCGTGTAACGTTTTGTCTCTTTTGTTATAATATAATAACCCATTATGTACATATCTGTCTCTTTCTCTCGGTAATGTAAGATATTAATTTCGTGCCTTCTCACTGTTCGTTTCTCAATAATACGTTTTGTCTCTTTCTATATCACTCTTTCTCTCACATAATGAATCTTTTTATTTATTAGTTTAATTTTGTTCCCTGATGAAGCTTGTGTAAAGCAAAACTTATCGGTATTAATAATTTAAATCAAAATTTTCGTGGTTATAAACAACGTAATTCTTTTATTTCTTTATATATGTCAAACGACAAAGTGACAAAAATAAATAATTATTAATTGCATTCTATCATCTCTTTCTATCTTTGCTTCGAAATGGCGTGTCGGTTAGTTAGCTCTGTAATGGTGTGCTCTATTTTTCATTCTGTTAAATGCTACTAAAATATGTTGCATTGCAAGTAGGCCGAATTATCTCAAAAAAAAATTGTATTGTTGCGATTGGCCTAGCATAGAGCGTGCATTAAAAAAATGTCATTCCATATTCATAATTACCCCGTTGACCCATTGCATATTATAAATTATAGGTACTTATATAATTTCTTGCAGGCACGCAATCACATTAGTGGTTGGTAGGTACCTAGCATGCAATATTTTTCTAATAATATACAATCCACGAGAATAGGTAATACCTTGTTTTTACCTATTCTAACGGCAAACATGCAATTTGATCTGAACAATCTGTTCTGAAGCGAATCCGGAGAGTAAGGCTAGCCGCGCACTAGGCAGCCAGGCTGCGACAGCCTGGCTACCGCATCCAAAATATTGAGCAGCCAGTTTCGGCAGCCAGAGTCGACGGCCAGTAATCACCCTTCCGTCAAGCGATATGTACGTAGAAGAAATAACTCTTTACCTCTTGTTTCGTAAGAAACGCAAAGCAAAGAGAAGATTTTGGATTCATCCTCTTCTTCTGGAACGAAGAACGTTTTTTTAACTATCCAAGAATGTCAGTGAAATCGTTTGATAACCTCTTGAAAAAAAATTTAAAGAAATTATGGGTATTCGTATGCGAGCTTGTATAATTCCAGAAGAAAAATTGATCATTGAATGAAAAACTCATTTTCAAAAAGAAGTTAAAACTAGTTGCGGAGCGTAAAATACTTCTGGCTGCTACGACAAGTGCGCGGAGACTGAAGGCAGCCACATACTAGCCTGTGGGTTTTGCCTTCGTACGCGATCTATTGGATTGCCACCGTATGTTAGATTGGCCTGGCTGCCTAGTGCGCGGCCAGTCTATCTGTCTACACATGTAAGTTTCAATGGAGCTCGCAGTAGCAGGCTTCACGTGATAATTATTTCCATGCCCATCTCCATGGAAACCTTATCGGGACCCCTATGAAAAATCATTGCTATTCACGGTCATCATTATCATACCTACAATTTCATACAGATTTGCAGGTAAGGTTTCCATTAGAAGAAATAATGTTTTGTGACGGTACTTAACCGTCAAAAATTGCAACACCTTTAACATAACACATAACCTATGAAAGTATTAAAAAATCTGACACAAAATGTCAGAAATTAAGAAAAAATGTACAGAAAAATAAAACAAATTTGCGGTACCGAACAGAAACACGCGTTCACAATCAGTAATAAATCCAGTCTAGTCTACCTATAATCTTTTAAACGATATTTTAATGTTTATTTCAACAATATTCCAGTAACATTTCCACGTAGTACGTAAAATAATAGTTAAGAGGCAAACTGGGCGAAAATCGATACAAAAAATACAAGTCCTAATATTTCCAAACCGAATTCACATGGAATAACGCCCTGTATGAGAAAAGTATCGTGTAAAACGCTCACAAGACTAGCACACGTGTTCCTGTGTTCTATAGATGACATTTGGTTTTAGAGTCAACATGTATTCACATCATTATATACTATAGGGTAGGGGTAATATAAGATTTATGCCTACATCGTGTTCCTTTTCTTTGGTTGGATTTAGTGTAAGACAGAGGCCACCCTAAGGTCATCGTGATTATCTAACCCTGTTCGAGGAACTCTTTGAAAGACCGACTCCTTTAAATCCTCTAAGATCCGTACTTAGTAGATATCCACAAATTGAGCCGCAAAAGTAACCCTGAAAAAGATTACTTTTCTTCAAAGTTTCAAACGTCAGAAATTCAAACGAGAATTACTTTAACTATATTTAAATTTTGACGTTTTTTTACGTTCGAAATATTTTACAAACATGTAATTAAGATCTACTATGACAATTCTACGAACGACCTTCTTAGCAGCTGTTTTTGATGCAAAGTTTAGATGATTTCTTTTAAAATTAGGTTTTAAATAAATAATAATAAATGTTTTCTGTATGTCGGTCGGGGGATGAAAATGTGTTACAACCTCTAAAAATGGCTTAAAGTTCCATTATGTTTATTATTATGAAATATTTATTATTTGACTTAACCCTTTATTTGAAGAAGCCCTTAAACTTATTTTTAATTGGTAAACTAATGTTTAAGACAAGATTTTTATGCATAGCACAAAGGGGAACAATTATTATAAGCAATAATTATTAGCCTTTCAATGTTGATGAGTGTTTCAGGCTAATAATTATTGCTTATAATAATTGTTACCCTTTGTGCTATGCAAAAAAATCTTGTCTTAAACATTAGTTTACCAATTAAAAATAATAATTAATATTTGACAAGTTAAAATATTCCACCAAAAAATGTAGACATAATTTGTCTCGACGCCATCTAGTGGGAGAGTAAGCACTAATAATGCATTTCTCACTAAAAATAAAGTTGGTTGTTTTCAGGTGAAAAAATGTAATAAGCAGTAATTGTTGAATGAAACACTAGTATATATTGAATTATTTGGCGGGTGGGAGATAAGCCGACGTAGCTCAGTTGGTAGAGTAGTTGACCGGATATCAAAAGGACGCGGGTTCAAGTCCCGTCGGCGGCATTTATCTTTTCTCGGAAGATTTTTTCAATGTTGATGAGTGTTTCAGGCTAATAATTATTGCTTATAATAATTGAAGCCCTTAAACATTCATAAATAAATAAAAACAGTATTTTAAAATGTAAAAAGCTTCTCGAATTACTTCCAGTCAGTAGCAGAGCGAATGTCGAGCCGGGAGATCATTTATTTTTTCTTCAAAATACTTTACTTAAATGTGTAGAATAAAAAAAGGTTCATAGTAACTGTTAGTCGTTGCGTTATGATGCACCATTGCATAAGAAAATTGTTTTTTTTTTACAACATCCACCGTATCGGCGACCGAAAACCTATAACCAGTGGTGTAAAATATTATAATATATTCCACCTTCACCGGAATCGTTCTCCTATGAGCGTTTTACACGATACGTTTTTTTCTAGAGATCCATTTTTTTTTTTTTTTTTTTTTATTTATTTATTATTTTTTTGTTTTTACAATAATTATACATTTTTTTTACATATTAAACAGATTTGTAATATTAATGTAATAAAAGCCTTTCCTCACAATAAAGAGACAAGGCTCTTGTGTTTGGTGAGTGAATTCATACTCAATTATGTTATCAATGTTATCATTTGAGTAGGTGAATAATAATATTGCAACTATTAACAATAGATATAGTAAGAGAAACTTGAGATGTGTCGATTAACAGATTTAAATGAACTGAAATAGTAATGTAACTCTTACAGTTGTTTCAGGTAATTTTTTAATTTAGTTTGGAATTTACTTTTATTTTCAATAATTTTTACTTCTAATGGGAGTTTGTTGAAATAATTTATACCATGATACAGATAGGAATTTTGGATTGGATATTAAATTTTGGTATTTTAATATTGTTTCGATATCTTGCTGAGATATTGAAATGTAATTTTTTTAGCTGTATTTCTTTGAAAGTTTGTAGAATTGAATATTTTTTATATAAATTGTCTATTGTAGTTACTTTGAATATTGAAAAGATTTTTTCGGTAGAAAATGTAGATGGTTTTTTCAATATAATCTTAATTATTAATCTTTGAACTATTTTGAGAGGATTTAAAATAACATCATATGTTCCTCCCCATCCTATAATACCGTATTGTAATATAGATTGAACAATTGCATAGTACACTCTTTTTAGGTTTTCCAGTCTAAGAATATTTCTGAGTCTTATAAATATATATATATATATATATATATATATATATATATATATACATTTCCTAATTCTTTTGACAAGCTCACAAATATCCATGCAGGTTCACTTTCCATATAGATTCAATACGGAAAAAAGGACTCGTTCTATTTTTGATACCGATTTTAATTTTGCTACATTATGAAGTAGGCACCGATCCTTATTGGAGTAATATAATAGAAAATATGTAGGTAAATGTACATATATGATAAACCTTACTTTCAGTGAAATTATACAAAACTGTTGTTCCAAAAATAGTGACCCAAGGACGATACACTTCCCAAAAGAGATAATGACGTGGCTTCTTATTTGAACATATATATTTTATTAAAAACACCTGTCAAATAAACACTTGAAAATTCCAGGATTCCTGGAAAAATATATATTTTTTTAAATGAATAATTTTTATCACCGATTGAATTGAATTGAATCTCGATGAAACGAAAAAGCGACACTAAAAAGAGACGAATACGTAGATCTATAGGATTTAGCCTGCGAGAAAATGAGAGAATAATCCGTCTCTTTTTTGTGCGATGCTTTGTAGCCTACCCACTCTTGTCTACTTAAGTTTTATCCAGTATATACGCAATAACAATATAAATAAATATTGTCATTGCGTATTGTTATTCCGTACAAACTCAATTCTTTCAAGAAAAGCAGTTAAATACAATATTGTATCGGTTTTTCAATCCCGCTTCCAGAAGCCTACATTTTTGTTCAAACCATTCTAAATCACCCTTTTCAGGTACTTTTTTTCATTTTTCAAGGCTTTTAGTAGTTTTATGGTTTGAAATAAATTCCTTGTTCTCTATTATGTTTGATTACTCGCTCTTGGGTACATTAGGTTAATTTTTACTTCCAAGAATCTAACTTAAATTCGTCGAATGTCTGAATAGCGTGTGACTTTTATTATGTTGAAAATATTGATGAAGGCAAATTACGGTTCATTTTTGTCATTAAAATTAAACGCAGAGTAATATCGACTTGTACTCGTTGAATTCACGACTTTGACTCGGTGCAATTACATTAGTACAATGATTCCTTGATTTCTAAATTTCGTTCATAACTCATTTCTTAAATTATTGGTTTTCCTCGCCAAGGCTAAATAAATAAGTTGTTTTTCTAATAAAATTATTAGTCTTTTCAATTCAATCGAACTCACTACATCATGAAATTGGACTAGATTCTGCTAGATTTCGTAAATGTTGACTTATTCTAAGGGCTTCACTTAAATGGTGCCTTAACGTCGAAAAAACGTTACAATAAAAAATAAAATCATCTCTTAGTAGTTGTTGTGTAATTGGAGTGGTAACCTTACGTTTTGTACTTGAATAATAATAAAATATTTACTATGAGCTAATGCCGGCGTTGAATGGCTCAGTTCGTTACAGTCATTGATTTTGATATACGAGAATGTTCTTAGCAACAGTGTCAGTGTTGGAAAACCACTGTGATCTAATACAGCGGCTTTCAAAATTCGCCGCGACCCAACGCGACCCACTTTTTAGACAAAAAACTTCTGATTAATACGGAGAAGGAGGTGTTTTTGAAATTATTTCCATCGACATTTCACAATACAATATGTTCGGTATTATAAATAAATATACGATTTAACTCCTGGCTTTTTTTTACTTTGTTCTAAGAAAATTTATGTCGCAAGCGAACCTTTTTGTATAAATTGTATCAGAGGTGCTTTTTCTGTCTTTTGGGCGTATTTTAAAGGGATGTCTTCAGTTGTTTGAATAATACAATTTGTTGGATAATCTGTTCAAAGATTTCAAGTAAGGTAGTCAAAATGTCAATAAAGATTACTCTATTTTCGTCGGGTAAGACTCAGTCACGTGGAGAGTATATGTTTTGATGTGAATACCGCAACAGAGTTCTCTACTGCCTAATGTCCGGAACCAGTGGGACTACGCCATTCCCAATTGAAATATGTTGTGAGGCGGAAAGTGTATGAAGGGGATGGGAAGAACTTGGCATTTAAAGCCTCATTTCGATTCTGAATTGTGCTCTTTCACCATGGGGATACTGATAGTATATATAAGTATGTATTCTTTTTGAAGTAAAACTTCTTTACGCACTAGTGTGATCGGGCGAGGCGATCGGAAGTTGAGAGGGAGATAGAAGTTAGTGAAGACAGAAAGAGAGAGAGTTACGTTTCGTATATTACTGTAAGGGCAAGAGAAAGAGGTGCGAGCTTACATTTTCTTTCTCTCTATCTCTCGTAGCCAGTTACGTTTCGTATATCTAAGACACAGTGCAGGCCTATTGTCTGTATCACACTGTAGGAGCAAGAGAGAGCAGTGCCCGCGCACATATTCTTTCTCTCTTCTTTTATAAGTTAGTGAAGTTTTACTTCAGTCGTTTTTTTCCTTATATCATCTTTATGTGTAGGTATGATTGTGGACATCTTTGAATAGATGTCCACAATCCAAATCCTAACAAAGTAAACGCCACCCGCCCGCGATAGAGATTCAGGTAGTCAATAATAATAACTGTCAGATGTACAGATATCTGTCCAATTATAACTTTTCGACACCTTGTTTAGTTCTTCTACAATCTAGACTGGAGGTAAGACGTTCCTTCGCGGTGCTTCGTTTTAACTAGTCTAGAGAATTATCTCGTCTAACAAATGGCTTCGGCGAAATCACAAGTCGTTAAGTTCGTTCCCAACGACTGATGGCTGTTAGGAAACAACGAGGATGCTAGAAGTGAACTGACAAATAAAGAGAAGTGCTGTCTCGGGGGTGGAACTACTTCTTTAACGGGAAATTCAAGAATCTCTACTCAGTTTAACATTGTGAAAGTTAAATATATATTTAAAATAAACTGATACCTTTCCACGTGTTTTGTTATTTCATACCCTTAGATGTTATTTTACGATTCTTTTATTTTTCTCAGGTTTGCTCCACATTTCAATAAAACAGTCAGGATTGCCCCGGAACAAACGGGCGGCACATAAACGCATCATCTACAAAGAATTTACCGTGTTTACATTTTTTATGTAATTGTACAAATGTGTGACAGAAGAACAGTTTTCGATCTAGTATTTTTATTTAAAATCTTGCAAAATAAAATTAATAGCCCTGAAGTTTTGGCGCTCATAAATTTTAATTTGCCGGCCAGAAACACAAGGTCAGTACTACCGTTTTATTGTGGCCATACTACTACCATGTCCCATTTCAATATACCACTACACAGAATTCAAAACTTAGGCAATATGTTACTTAAGCAATGTGTCGCTTATAAAATATAAGCATGAAATAATAAATCATTTATCCTCTTTAAGTTAAGTTTTTGCATGTATTATATATAAATACATTTTTTTTATTGTTACAATATTGTAATATTTAAATATCTTAGCATTTATTTTCGTTTTGTTATCTGAATATCTACTATGTCTTTCTCAACTATTTCTTTCGGTTTTAAAAACTCACCAGATCTGTAATTTTCATATTGTTGCTATATACCATGTTATATTATGTAAAAGCCGAAAGGCGTTAATATTATAAATAAATATAACAATCGTTTGTCATAGACAAATAAACGTGAAAAATAAGTTCATTTTTATCGTAATTAGTTTTTTTTAAACTTCATCCGAGATATGCATATTATTTTTTTATGGTTCATTTTTCCTTCGATTGATACCACAATATTTATAGTCTACGCGAAATATTAAAAGTTTACACCCATTCTTTAGAAAAATCGACAAATTCTGCGAGATGACCGTAAAAAGCTGCGCTCATAATTTGATAATGGGATTTTTTACAAAGGTAAATAAATAATGCTAGTAATTATTTCATTCGTTTAACCAATAGCTTCAATCAGATATGAGTTATTTGGTAATAATATGTCGGTATTATATATTTTCAATATAAAAAAAAATTGCCTACCCTAAGGGTTAAATCTACGAAACATCAAGTATTTAATCATCTTGCAATAAGATTTTAAAAACAAAGACCTGGGTTATTAATTTTTTTTTAAATATAACAACGAAATGTTCACATAAAATATTATGTTGGGATAGAGTCTACTAGCGCTTTATTTCAACTTACAGCGCGAAATTTTGATATTGATTTATTTGATTTTTTAAGTTATTATTTTCGTTGGTGAAACTTAAAAATTAATTAATTCTTATATTTATTGTATGTAGATATTAAATTAATAAAGAAAACACGTTTATACAATCTTGATTATTTAAGGCGATCCACTAGTACAGGAAAAAATCGAAATCGGAATTCACGCCCCTTTATGGGAGGAGTTTAAAAATACTTGAGAAAAAGCTTTTGGAAAGGTTGGAAAAGATATTTGAGAATTTTTTTTTACATGTTGATTTCGTAAAGGCCTGTAAAAAACATTAATTCCTTTTTTATGATCTGTTTATTGTAATAAAACGGAATTTTTAAATTGATTTCACTAAAACAAGCGGCGCGGAGCCGTTTCTCCGCTCCGTCCGGAGGAGTAATGACGGAAGAATGGTGCGGCTGCCAGTCGTTCTTCGGTGGACGGTATAAGGTTCACTTTGATATTACAAATTCGTCGACTGCCGTATTGTCGCCGTGATGTCAAAAATAACAACGCGAAAATGCATATTATATTTTATTTTGTGAGGTTCGGGCGTAAATTTCAATTTTTTTTGCGATACTCATAAAAGAAACTAAATTTGCCACATTAAACAATAAAATTATATCCCAAAAGAGGTTTATAAATAGGAGAGTTTGGACTTCAAAGTGTTTTTTATAGACCTTATAATTTATTTTTTTCTAGGCTTATTGAAGGACTTATCTATAAAAAAATGACCGATATTTTTAACGGTCAAGGTATGTTCTACACGCAGTATTTAATTGAAGCATCTATAATACTTCTAAGCGATCAAATTTTCAAAACAAAAACGTATGATTTTGAATGATTTTGCATTATTTAGTATTGCTTCATCTTTATATAAATAATTGTTAACTTATTACTGTTTACACAAAATACAAAAGAAAGAAGAATAAGTAACAATTTAACTTATAATAGAAGTTAAATATGTCTGGGAAGTCGACATGAAAGGGAGAGTACGAAAACAGTGTGCAATATAGTTGTGAATGATGAATACTTGGAGCAGGTGGATGAGTTTGTGTACCTGGGTAGTATGTTTACGAGAGATGGGAAGGCTGATAGAGATATTGAAAGAAGAGTAAATGCAGGTAACTCCATTAATGGAGGACTGAATGCCGTTGGCGCTAATAAAACACTGTCAAAAGACGCGAAGCTAGCAGTCCACAATGGAGTCCTGGTACCTACCTTGATGTATGGCAGTGAGGCATGGAGTTGGCAGAGGAAGGATGAAAGTAAACTGAATGCTGTCGAAATGAGATCCCTGAGGCGAATGTGTGGCAAAACCATGTATGATCGTGTGAGAAATGTGGATATCCGCAAAGAATGCAAGGCTGATGTAAGCATAATGAGTAAGATTAAGAAAGGGACCCTCAGATGGTTTGGACATGTAGAGCGAATGAAAGAAGAAAATAATGTGAGAAGAATATATGACGCAAATGTGAATGGAAGAAGAAGTAGGGGACGCCCGAGGAAGACATGGCACGATCAAGTGAATCAGATACTTGAGTCGGGCCATGTCAAAAGTCGGAATAATAGAAGAGTATGTATGAGACGATGTATGAATGTGAGTGAAGCAAAGACTGTGTGCCAAGACCGAGTTGTTTGGCGGTCCGTCCTCTCTGCCTACCCCTGCGGGGAAACGGCGTGATGGTTAGTTAGTTAGTTAGTTAAGTCGACATCTCTGGGGAATGCCGAAAACAACATGGTTTTACTCTTTAGAAAAATAAAACACGCAACACTATGAATCCTTAGGCTGCATATAAATAGAAGAAAAAATGCGCGAGCCGAATCACGAATTATGGGAAAGGAACGAACCAACCGGAAGCGGCTTTTTTCGCCGTTTGCGGTTTCTTTGTTCCTTTCCAAAATACGCAAAATGTACCGTACAAAATTTGCTCCGTACAATTGGTACTAATAAAATCCAGAACATTTAAATGTTCTTTGTTTTATCCTCTATTACGGTCGCATGTTAGATTAACCTCATTATTGGCATTAGCCAAGGTACGCCATCAGGTACACGCTCGCCATTGCATGATGTCGATTCATTCTAACTCTGGGGAATTATGAAAAAACCTATTTAGCAGCAAATGAATGTGTGTTTGCGCTTTTATACTTGTTCTATATATTACCTAGTTGACAATACCACTCGAAAATATTATAATTTAAACCATTATATGATACGGGTAATCAGAAAGCTCATGAGAGAATGAATGGGGCTGATCAAAGTGGAAATTCATTTGAATAATAATTGGTTGAAGATCATAGCAGATACTTCCGATATGCTTTCGTTACATAAAAGGTTGAATAAACACTGAATTTAACCGATATTTCTGTGTATCTCAACTTAATAGTGGTAAGAGGTTTGTCTCGTCGAGGGGCCGTGGCTTTTAAGCAAAAGTGTGTTTGCACTTTTTTCAGGTTTGAAAATTTGAATGTATCTATCGCTCTGGTGAGGGATCACACTTTCATAATCCTTGCATTGCTTCTAATGGCTTTTACTTTGCCAAATAACCTGACCTGTATATCCGGAGGCTTCCCTTATTTCGCTTTTAATATTTCCACAGTCTCTTCTTCAATTCTCCTATATGTTTTATGGTACACACGTTCCTCCAAGACGCTACCACTACAATGAACTAATATTCATATTTTAGCACGTGGACGCCGTGGACGGTCATTCCTTTGACCGAACAGTCCGTATACAGTTCAGTGTCTCCTGGTTCGACTATATAGCTGAACCTTCTTCCTAACAAGTTGGTACATTGAATTAAATAAAAAAGGTGAATCGGTGTTTCTTCGCCATCTTTATAATGCCTACTGCTATTAGTGTAAATATTAGTGTTTTCCGGAGATTCTAAACTGGAGAGAGCTAGCACAATACCGTGATGAGTGGAGGAATACTCTTGACGAGGCCAAGACCCACCAGGGGTTGTAGAGCCAACGGTGATAACGATTAGTGTTTTCCATTGCCAAAGCTCTATGTATCTATGAGTTTGAGTCCGTGAGTTTCTATCCGCATTGAATAGTTTCCGGTATATGCCATCCATGAACACTTTGAATTTTACCGTATTGCCTCCACCCAATGTTCGGATTTGACCCAGTTTTGAACAGCGTTTCGTGTTAAATCATAAATACTTGGGAATAATTGAATGCAAAATACCGACATTTTCGTAAAGCAAATTACGTAGGATTTTACATGTTTCGCGAGGTAGAGTTTCTTTGTTAGAAATTTCTGTTTATTTATTTATCAACACAGTATTTCTCAAAGCGGGGGTCGGGAGGCAAAGTGCACTAACTAGTGCCGGCTCGTTGTTTGCTCTCCGTTTATTCACCTGCGGCGATGTAATAACTTTAATGCAGTTTTAACGAGACCTGCTGCTCGACGAGCTGCGCCTTTTCACTCTTCACCCTTCATCATAAATAAATACGTTTTAATCACCTTCCGCTTGATGGCGTTTTAGCGCGAGGGTGATGAGGGGTGGGACCGCGGAGGATGCTGCTATTGAAAGCTGGAGTGTGTGCAATTTCGGACGACTATTTTTCTTTACTTACAAATTGTTTAATTATTAATTTTAATTTTTACTTTTATGAACCTTTTTGTTTGTAAAAATAGGCAATAGCGACTTTAAGTATTTTGTATTTTAAGACAAACTTATAAAAGAGAGATTTTTACTTTTACAAGACCCTAATTAAAAACGTTATTTCAATGAGTAGGATTCTGGACACTATATGTATGTAGGTACTCTGGCTAGGATTGCTAAGTACTCTCGGTAGAATTGGTAGGTAACCTGGGTAGGATTAGTAGGTATCTAGGTAGGATTAGTAGGTAGGTACTCTGAGCAGGATTGGGAGGTAACCTAGCTAGGTAGGATTGGTAGGTATTTGAGTAGGATTAATTGGCACTCTGAGTAGGATTGGTAGGTAACCTGGGTAGGATTGGTAGGTAACCGGGGTAGGATTGGTAGGTGTCTGAGTAGGATTGGTAGGTACTCTGGGTAGGATTGCTAGATACTCTGGGCAGGATTGCTAGGTACTCTGGGTAGGATTGGTAGGTACTCTGGGTAGGATTGCTAGATACTCTGGGCAGGATTGGTAGGTACTCTGGGTAAGATTTGTAGGTACTCTCGGAAGAATTGATAAGTACTCTGGGTAGAATTGGTAGGTAAATACTCTATGCGGGATAGGTAGGTATTATATGCAGGATTAGTAGATATTCTGGGTATGATTGGTAGGTACTTTGGGTAAATTTCATTAACTAAATTATAACTTAATGTTCAACCTTCGTATTGGTTATTCATTTCATGTTGAATTTCGTAATAGTCTTAATATTTAAATGTGTTCATATTAGGCAAGTTGTAAGAACCAAGTCTTAAACTCACATCGTATCATCGGACATCTCATCGAAACGACGAATATTTTCCACTCTCATTTTGTTATCCCAATGCTTTATCTGGGTCGTATATTCTGTTAGGGAGAAGAACTAAAGCATAACAAGCCACAAGCCGTCAGCGAAATCTCGGTCCACGTTTAGCGGCGCTTCTTATAATGCCGAGTTGCAATACAGCATCATATTAACAATAAATTAGGCAATGACTTGCTCCCTTTGTCATACTTTACCTTCTTCCTGGCGACTTTTTAAAAGAGTCATTAGTTTGCTGTCTTCTATCCTTACCATTTTACCCATTCCCCATTAAGCGTCTTATCATATGCGCCAAAATTTTTTATATACGTAAGTATAATAAATTGTGCTATCTGCTGATGTTTTAATTATAAGGTAGTGTTACGGCTAAGTGTCTCGGTGAGAATTCTAACTTAGCAACACAAATTATGTGAAAATGATGATTAGGTGCTGTGTATATTTTTTTTACTAAATCCTAAGAAAAATAAATTACCCCCACGCCCTCCCGTGGAGGATCCGCTCAAACGGAAGATGGAGAGATAAGTAAATAAGAATGTTAGGCAGAGCGCGCTAATATTAAAAACGATAATATTTAAGCGAAAATTGTGAAAATGTTTAATAAAACACGACTCGTTTAAAGAAGAGCAAAAAAACTCGTGGGGATTGTCAAAAATAGCATTATAATAAATATTCTTGAATTTTTTCATGCATAAAACTTGTAAAATAACTGAAAAAAATATTTTCTGATAATACTTTGCGTTTTTTTTCTATCGAGGCAATTTCACGTAATTGCCATTTCGAAGTGGGGAATGTATAGATATTATCTTCAAGAATAACATATACTTTTTAAGAGCTTTAAAACTTACAGTATTTAATTAAAATATGTAATCAATCGGTAGAAAGGTATAAATATTTTTTCGCTGTGTTAGTACTGGTCGCTATTCGATTTAGTCGATGATAGTGATCTGGCGACAGTTATGAATTATTTGGTGAAATTAACAATTATTCATTCAGCTCGAACGAGTTCCTTTGCCAATTTCACATTAATTCGTACCAACAAAATTCAATCTGTACATCGATGCACAATCCTTGTATAATCTTTCTTGCGAGGAATTTACTTACAATTTTCGTTTAGTATATTTTGTAAAAAAAATAGTTTTACAAAAAATTATTTGCGGTTAGCTTAGAAAAAGTTAGCCAAGCAAGATTTAAAACAATGCCAGTGTGTCATGACCGGCCAGCGGCTGAATTTTCAAGTGCGTCAACCAGGCTTTGAATTCAATTTCTAAGTCCTCCATCATGACAAAATCTACATATCCGCTTAATGTGATGGTACTAGGAGTTTTTCGAAGTAATATTGTCCTGCTATTTGTAACCTGGGAATGTTTCTCATTCTTAAAAAAGGTGCCACTAACCAAGTGGCAAAACCAATTTTATCGTTATGCATGTATTGTACAACTTTTCTTAAACCGTAGTTTCCGTTTGTGTGAGTAATTTGAGGTTAATAGAACAATAACTTCAATAAAATGTAAATTCTTCAATCTACGCAGTGTTGGCGGCATTTTATTACGTGTGAGCGGGTGTCGTCGAGGATCCAAAAATTCTCTCTTCCTTTATCGTATATGTTTATGAATATATTGGACAAAATATACGAATAAATAAGTAAAAGTCTATTTAACGGGAGTAAAAAGATGAATTTAAAAAAAAATAATTACACACTCGATGAACTCCTTTGTGCATGTACGATAATGTAACTACAACGTAACATAAACTATTTATTGTACCTACTGACATTTATTATATATCTGCTTTAGTAAAATTTTGACTTGTATTACGTTTGCAAAAGCCCCACAGTTGTTAAATAATTGGATGAATAAATAAACTTCTTTGTACGTAGTTTCGGTGGCATATCATGTGGAAGTGCGCATTTCGTCGAGGGTCGACCCAAGTAAAATAATAATACTAATTTGAGGTAATTGTTCTAGTAACTTCAAAAGTTTTTCTAACTACGCAGTGTCGATAGCACATTTTGACAATAACTTCAATAAAATGATCTTTTTATCTAGTTTTTGTGGATGACATAGTCCGGTAAGACGACGAAGTGCTTATACCAGTTCAAATATTCGCTTCACAAGAAGGGTCAAAACCACGTTCATTTATCGGCCTACAAGGACACTGGATGTGGTGTGGAATGTTTTGATTTTGTCAAGTGAAAATGTTATTTTGATTGACGTGTTGTGTTCGTGAATAGTTGTATCAGGTAAGTATTTATCTATGTTTGCTACTTTCATGTGATCTATGCTTATTATGTTACTTTTAATAAAGAACAATAAAAGTAACCTCAAAGTTTTTAGTTGTAGAAAGTGTCAATTATTTTGTTTTCTGTTAAGATGACATAGCAAAATTAAATAGCCGAGTAAATCCGGAAGACCATTAGGTATGTTGCCCATGACCATGATGTTAGTATTAATGGTTCCTTACACTATGGGCTGGTGTTGTCCCAAGAACTAAGCATTTCAAATGTAAATTGTGCACCGTGCAGAATCAGTATGTCAATTAAGGGCCTTCGCTCGTGGGGACACCGAAAACTGGTTGGCAACTCAATTTATGGCGCGAATGTTGCGATTTAACTCAACGTTACGATATCAGTAATTATATCAGCTTGTTTAAAAAATATTATTAACTAGCTTTTACCCACGGCTTCGCTCGCATAGTATTGGTGGGAAATTACTGGCATAATTATTGGCATAATTGTTATTATTCTTGCTATTTTGTCTAATAGAAAATAATTATTGTTTAATAGAAAATTTCAAAATTTGAGAATGAAATTTCGCAAATAAAAATTCTATTTAAGAAAATATTTAAATTATAGAAATAGAAATTTATTTTAAGTACCTACTCCCTTTATTAGTATTTTATTCATATTTGAATCCAGAGTAACCTTAAAAAATAAGAAAATGACAGTCCACTTCAAACGCTATGCTTTATAGCAACGTTATGCTTTTTGATCGGAGAATAAACATTTTTAGAGATATGTAGATATTAACTACGACGCCAAAAAAGTACTCTTTTTAATCACAACAAAGCACTCTTTTTAAGCCTAAAATAATAAAAAAAAACATTGTTTCCAAGGTAACAATTTGTTTGACACTCGATTTTGTTAGGGACAGAAAACGTAAGATACATAATTTCATTACGCCACAGCTCATTCATAACGCCAGAGCTTACCAATATATAAAGCCGTTGTTACTCGCAAATAATATAGCTTTCGATTAATGAAAGAATTTTTAAATTCCATTCGATATTTATTGCGTGAAAGAGTAAGGACCATCCAACCAACCATCCATACAAACTTTCGCATTTATAATATTAGTAAGATTAATAATTAACAATTATCAACATCACCCTCCTGAACAAAATCGATATTTTCCTGGTCTGACATATCGCAAATTACTCGAAAACTTGAAGGGTCGTGAGGTGCAACCATGGCAACCTGTCAACCTGGCAACTGAAACGCGACGGCCGCTGACTAGCACTGCGAGTTACGAGTGACTGGTTGCGTCGCCCTTGAACTATGGTTTTTGAGAAGTTGCCTGTGTGCTAAGCGCTAATGAAGTTCGCAAGTTGTTTTCCTGTGGATAGTGGTTGAGTTGCAAACTAGTTTTTTTTTTCAGTTTTGAGTCGGATCACCGTCACCAAGTAACGTTAGCGTATGTTTTTAAAATGTTTTTGAAGTAAAACTTCTTTACGCACGCTTGACTTAGGCAGTAAGCTGGCGAATACGTGACGAGAGCGTTACGAAAAGTGTGGCGAACGCTTCGTATATTACTGTAGGAGCAAGAGAGAGCAGGGCGAGCGCACATTTTCTTTCTCTCTTCCTATCATATAGATGGAGCAGAAGTTTTACTTCAGTTGTGTGCTTCACTTTTTTTTTAAATGTATTATTCTAGGTACAGCGTCAAGACTCCTTTTGTGTTGCATAAAAAAACCTTTGAAATGTGTAACTTCAGTTTTATTCCGCTTTTAAATGTTTTAATTTTTGCCTCAGAGCCAAAAGTATGTCATCTGGAGCACAATTCCCCCAATCGTGTGTCGTCGCGTATCTAAGTGTCCAGCAGTAATCGTTGTGAGTGAGGGTATAATGTCTGACGGTCGCCGCAGTCAATTATTAGTAGCGAATCCAGAAGTGCCGGGACGGGCAGCGGTGGGAGGAAATACGGCCTCCGCCTCGTAATAACGTAATGGGCTGGAATGGGCAGCTACCTTTTCCTCATATTATCTAGTAAATGGGTACTTACGAGTACCCGGTTCGTACCATAGGCGTGAAGTGACCCTTTGGAAACCAAAAAAATCAAAACATTTTTCAATTAAAAAAAAAAATTACAAGTGTACATTTTACACGCGTAGAAGCGAAACCTGTAGAAAACCAAAGTTGACAAGAGTGGGGAGGCTACGAAGTACCGCACAAAGAGGAGAACGATTATTCTATCTCATTTTCTCGCAGACTAAATCTTACATAATAATAATAATAACGTAATATTTATAAAGCGCAGTTATTTCACGTCAAGTGTGCTTAACTGTAATAAACTTGAAAGTAATCCTATAGTGTTCCTTACGAGTCCTTACAAAATATTGATCAAATTATATGAAACAAAAATATACTATATAAAGCTATGTCAAGAGAACAAAATTAACAATAACAGTACTGTTTTGCCTTACAGTACAGGCAACGAAGACAAAAAAACATTAAATAGCGGAAATAATTCGTGTAGAAGCCAATTTTGGCATAGTTGTAAAGGAAGTTGTCCTTAACAACATACTAAAAATATCGGGTGGTGGGGGTGGAGCTAAGTGGGGTGGAGCTAAGTTAGGACTATATATATGTTTGTCTATTTTAAGTGTCGCTTTTTCGTCTCATCAAGTTTCAAATTCCAACGGTGCTAAAGAAGTTTTCACTTAAAAAATAACAGTTATCATGAAACTAACAACTTACTCAAACTAATAAAAAAAATGCTTGCAATTCACACGCGGTAGAAGTAAAACCTTCAGAAAACTAAAGTAGACAAGAGT
This sequence comes from Limnephilus lunatus, assembly GCA_917563855.2. Lineage (NCBI taxonomy): Eukaryota > Metazoa > Arthropoda > Insecta > Trichoptera > Limnephilidae > Limnephilus > Limnephilus lunatus. Next base: position 36,760,042 of record OU830604.1, read on the forward strand.
GAGGAGGCTACGAAGCACTGCACAAAGAGGAGACCGGTTATTTTATCTCATTATCTTTCTGGCTAACTCCTATAGATGTATGTGTTTGTCTATTTTTAAACGACTTCGATAAGGAGGAGGTTATCAATTCGATTTTTTAAATTTTTTTTATGTTTGTTACCTCAGAACTTTCGATTGGGTGAACCGATATTGATGATTCTTTTTTATTAGAAAGCTGGTGCTTCCCGTGTGGTCCCATTTTAATTTGGACCAGTTCTGACAATGGGATCCATGAGAAAACCATATATGTCTTAAATTTGCAATAAGTATGTGCGCGCGACAAATGGACGAATAACTCAATATTACGCCAACAGATTTCGATGATTCTTTTTTTAAAGTAAAACCTTTTTACGCACGCTCGTCACTAAAAATAAAAAATAATTTCATACGATTGTTATTTTTGGAGTCGGTGTCAGCCACGATCTCCATATCTCACCTATAACTACCTATTTACGTTGGCTGACACCTACTCCAAAAATAACAATCGTACGAATTTTTTTTTTTTTAGTGCAATTTTTTAACACGTTTATTAGTGTTCAAGTGAAGAAAAGAATCCCGCCACCCCACTGGCATCTATCTACTCACTTCAAATAGCATCTGAGGAATAACCGTGGGTTACGTACGTTCCGGGTTCCGGGGCACCCTTTTTATCTTTAGCAACAACGGCCTAATTATTTAAAATATTTGTGGGCAATGTTAAGAGGTATGCCGTGATTATTGTTATTTTACTAAAATTCCTTCAACAATTATTGTGGTAAAATATTCAGTGTGCCATGCCTTAAAATCTTTTATGCTCACATTGTGCATATTTCTACAATGCTATGGGGAAATTTCTGTTTCGTTGATTCTCGTTGATTAGTTCAATTTTAGATTATTTAAATTCCAACTTGTGTTAAAAGCTTTCAGACGTTATGGATATTATTAAACTAATTATTTTGACTTCAATTGTAATATTCAGAAAACTACGTGTTACTTTAAATTATTAAATGTATAAGTTTGGCGTCGAATATGTTAACAAAAATAATGGCATAATAATTTGGGGGACGGTTTGTGGGTACCGCCGCTCCGGGAACCATTTATTGAATAACCAACACCTCTGCCATTGGTCACCCTAATATGTTTCGTAAATAAATTTTAGCAGATGTGCCCCGGATCATCGGGTGAGGTGTGTTCAGGTCTTGGCGGCGGATGCACCTGCCCACCAGCTGCGTGGCGGGGCAATCAGGAGAGGCCGGTTTGGGATTTGAGACCCTTTGATCTCTCCAGTTGCTCTATCACGACCCATCGTCTTGTACAGTAGCGTTAAGAATGGTTTCATGCAACAACAAATTAAGTGTGCTGAAGGTAGTGAGGGGGGGAAGGAGATGGGGAAGAGGAGGGTGGGTATTTAGATCTGGTCACCAAACACGGCTAAACCCATTTCAAGCAACGTTTCAATTCTGAATGGTGGTCTTACACCAGGGCGATACTAAGAGTATCTTCTATAGTATATTCTTATAGTAGCTTCTATAGTAGCTTCTATAGTATAGTGTATGTAGCTTCTATAGTTCTTCTATATAGTTCTTCTATGTAGCTTCTATAGTTCTTCTATAGTAGCTTCTTTTTCTTATGAGTACAAAATTATATACTGTTAGGAATACATAATTAACACTTTTTCCTGCTATAAATAACATGTTATGTAAGTAAACAATGTTATATGAAATTAAATTTGTCAATTTGACTGGCCTAAAACAGGATCCATTCCTAGTTGGCTAGTCAAAGTTCCCACATATGTTTTATTGTTCAATTTTATGTGAAATAAAGTTATTATTATTATTATATTACATATTATTAAATGAATTAATCGTGAAAAACACAAATTTATCAAAAAAAATATTATTTGCCCACGCCGGGATTCGATCCCGCGACCGAACGCAGATTAACGAATTTTAAATAGGAATTACAATAATTTGAAATATGGATACAGAATATACATAGATATGAAAAATATAAGAATAAAAATACCTATAATTGAAAAAAAATACAAGTGGGAAAGTGCATGAGAGTTAGATGAAAAGTTCATATGACAAAAAATTTAAAATTTAAATATTATTGTACTAACAACATAAAAAGTACAAAGAGTAAGCTATTGTAAATACAAGTATGAACAATAAAATAAAAATATTCAAAATAGAAACGGTTTTTTGAGTTATGCCAATATTACTGCGAGGACACAATACCTCTACTACATGTAAGGTAACCGAGAGTTTAGTATTTTAGAGTACCGAGAGATGTTGGAACTAAGTAAATTCAACACAGTTGTTCATCATTGTGTACAGTTCTGTACTGTTCCAGGAACCTATGTACACACATATGATATAGTACTCGCTGCTCGTCTACCGAGTGAGTGCTTCGCGCAACTGAAGGTATTTCAACTCGGAGGCAGCTAATTAATTGAATCTCTATTTTAGTCCAAACCCGAGGTGTAACTCAACACTCAACATTCACTTAACCACCTGACATTCACAACACTCAACTTAATGTATGTATGTATGCATTTATTAATTATTTTTTTTAAATAAACAGTACATAAATTAAAATGGGTGTATAAACAAAAGGTACCAGTGTAATATCGTGAAGTGAAACATTCAGAAAACTAAAGTAGACTAGAGTGGGTAGACTAAGAAGCACTTTTTTTATCAATGTGAAGGATGAATTTTTTTCGTCGAATTCCAGTGCTCTTTTTTCTATACATTTGGTCATTTTATTAGTATTAATGTTTTCTTCTTCGGAGTCGCTAGAAGTCGCTTTCTTTTTTGTTTTCTTTGCCTGTTCATTTTGGAGTGTTTTGAAGATTGGATATTGATTTTCAAAAAATATTTTTCGATTGGAAATTGGATTAGATTCTTGGTCTGCTGAATGTCTGTCCACAAAGGTTCGTTAGACGCTTTATATCACTAGACTGCAGGGGACTGGCGTGCGACCATGAATTTATCGTGTTATGTTGGAACCGAGTAACCGTGAAATAAATAAATATGTTATTGCTTTCTCGTTCTCTCGCAGGTTAAATCCTACAGATGTATGTGTTTGTCTCTTTTTAGTGTAGCTCGCTTCCGTTTCATCAAGTTTTCACTTCAAAAAAATGAGTGTGCTTTAGACCACACGACTTCACTAACTTATGCCGTCCATTAACAATATAACAATAACAGGAATAAAAATATCCCCATTAAATAAACTCAACTCAACCCAACTCTTTCATTAGCGTTCGCTTTAATAAGTGTTCTCATCGATTTGCGTTTCATATCGATTAGCGTTTCACTTTTATTAGCGTTCGCATCGATTAGCGTTTCATATCGATTAGCGTTTCACTTTTATTAGCGTTCGCTTTAATTAGCGTTCGCATCGATTAGCATTTCATATCGATTTGCGTTTCACTTTCATTAGCGTTCGATTTAATTAGCGTTCGCATCGATTAGCGTTTCATATCGATTAGCGTTTCACTTTTATTAGCGTTCGCTTTAATTAGCGTTCGCATCGATTAGCATTTTATATCGATTAGCGTTTCACTTTCATTAGCGTTCGCTTTAATTAGCGATCGCATCGATTAGCGTTTTTTTTAATTGATTAACGTTTCACTTTCATAAGCGTTTCACATTGATTAGCGTTTCATATCGATTAACGTTTCACATTGATAAGCGTTTCATATCGATTAGCGTTTCACATCGATTAGCGTTTTACATTGATTAGCGTTGCATATTATGATTCTTTTTCGTAACGTATTCATCATTTTAGCCCCAAGTGTCGAACGTGCGTAAAGAAGTTTTACTTCAAAAATGTTTTGTATATGTATATTTGTGTGTGTGTGTGTGTATACTGTGTATGTACCTAAGTACCTATGTATCTGAATTGTGTTAATTAATGGAGCGTTGTGAGTGCCCACTTGAACGACGGCAGGGAGTCAAAAAATATGTCAAGAACTGACGTGTGGCAGAGATTATTTAATGTTTGTTGAAAACGGGAAATTGGCGAATTTGCTGCAGGCAGCGCTTGTTTTGTCGTTTATTGTGTAAAATAGTTTGGTGTGGCGGTTAGGTTTAGATGATTTGTTGAGGTTAGTTTGAGAAGTTCAGGGTCTATTTCATTATTTAGGATTTTATACAGGAATATAGTGTAGTTAGTTAGTTATCGTTGCCTTAGTTTCAAAATTTCCTTTGTTCTGTGATTAAACCGGATAACCTTAGTGAATTTAATTTGACGTATTGATGTATATTAGTTTAGATGTTTTCTTCTCCTTTCTCCACAGACCTCACATGAAAGGTACAAAATAGGCCACTTGCATAGATTTCATAACGACTTTGAAAAAATCGTGTGGATAGATTTTTTTACTAAGATTACGAAAATGTTAGCAAAAATTTTTAGAAATGTATAGTTTTTTTTTATTTTTAAATAAATAAATTCATTATTTGAGCTCGTGACGTCACTACATGAAAATGTCCCGTCTCCGAATATGTTCCTTTTATTTTTTTAAATTCAACACCGATTAATTTTTTTTTATATGGCAACACTTTGATTTCCAGCTAATATTTGAATTTGCGTTTAACGTTCACTAAATTTATTGTTTGTTCTAAGCGAACTTATCCTTTAGTTTGATAAAGATGGCGGTGTGGAAAATGTTCTTATTTTTTAAATGATTTTCGGCTACGTAATTATCGTTTTTTCGCACCAATAAAATTATGTCCCGTCTTTCCGGTTTATAAAAAATGGTCTGATTTTTCGGACTGAAATTTTCAAAAATCGCCAGGGCTTCAAAAATACGATTAAAAAAAAAATACAGAATGTCTTAGAATATTTGCCTAAACCGGAAAAAAAATTTAAAAAATGTGATGCAACTTGCCTATTATATTTACACCGTTAATATTATGAAGAACCTCTTTGTTATATTTGATAAACCTTATTTTTTATAAGGCTCTTGAAATGGTGGGACGTAGCTCATGGCTGTGCATACAACATTGAAACTTGGCATTTACTTAGCAATTGTCTGATTACTGTTAACTCTTGAAGGGTGTAAGATAGAGTTATAATTCTCAGTTATCCATTATTCAATACCCAGGAGCGTGTTGCAGCAATGCCACAGATCACGGATTATCCTTATATTAAACCAGGTACATCCAGAAACACGTCTGTTGATCGAGAGCTACTCAAGGCGCAAACATTGGAATCGCTCGCCAATATTTACATATTCTATTACTTACGTAACATGTCAGTTGCCACTCTATTATATCAACTCTAGGGCTTACGGGAAAGGAAATTTTATTATCATTTATCATTGTTTTCGAATTCCTGTTTCTCGTTCTGCTAGAAGATTGATAACTCTGTAAGTACGTGAAATATTAAGCTCGTACATAAATGCAACGCAGAAAAACAAACAACGATTTCTTTTGCTACATATATATTATAAGTGAAAGCTTCTTTAGCGCCGTTGTGATTAGAAACTCGATAAGAAAATAGACAAACACATACATGTATTGGATTTAGCCTGAGAAAGAATGAGATGGCAATAATATTTTATTTTTATTTCTTGGGTACTCGGTTCCAATATATCACGATAAATCCACGGTCCCACGCAAGTCTCATTCAGTCTAGTGGTATAAAGCTCCTAACGAACCTCAGAACCAAGAGTCAAACTCTACAAAATCCAAAAAAAAAATTGTTAAATTAATATCCAATCTTCAAACTACTCCAAAATGAACAGCGAAAGAAAATACAAAAGAAAGCGACTCCGAAGAAGAAAACACAAATACTAATAATATGACCAAATGTATAGGAAAATATGGAAATCCTTCACATTGATAAAAAAAGTGCTTCGTTGTCTCCCCACTCTCGTCTACTTTAGTTTTCTGAAGGTTTCGCTTCTACCGCGTGTGAATTGCACACTCTGATTTTTCCAATTGTTAAAGTATACGGTAAAGACGAAGGTTGGGAATTAATTGCCAATTCAGACCTTGTCACGTAACACAACTGATATAATCCTCCACTCTGGAGTGAAGGGGAAATATACCATACTTTTTTGGCTTTCCCCTCGGCATCGGTGGCCGTCAACGGTGAAAATATAAAAGTATTTTTAAAAAACACCCTTATTGCTTTTTTAAAGGTTTTCACTAGGCGATACCTTTTCTGTAACACCCCTCCCCCTTTTGTCCATATAAATATTTCATGCTGTTGAGGCCATATTAAATAACTGAGATTTATTACAAGGGGAACTATTTTACTGAGAAAAACTGCCGACTAATCCCGATATTTTTCCACTTTTTTAAAGAATTTCAAGTATAGAATGTGTTCACTTCCCAGCTTTTCCCAGAGTCTAATACAACTCAAAGCAGTCCATCAAATTCATTTTGATTTCCCTCGATGTGTCGCCGGCATACAACGTCAACTTTCTTGAACGCTTCTCGTCAATGATTGTGAATAAACGATATAGGCTATCTATTAATCATTAAAGAAGAAGATAACGTTAATAATCTATACAAAAATATGAACTTATTTTATTTTTATTACAATTATTGCTTTTTTCCCTTTCTATGTACTTGATTATTTATTTAAAATCTGTTGTGTAAATATGCATAACTATATGGGTCGTGTGGGTTTGCACTATACTCCCCACATCTAGGAATAAAACATTATTATTAGTATTAAAGTTATTTCGAATGAGAATCAGTGTAAAACAGGAACCGTTCAAATGTCAAAAACAAAAATATGCCTATTTGATGACGAATGTGGTGGCATTTCAAACAACTATTTCTAATTACACCGAAAAAAAATTGGTTCCCCTAAGGGTGGGACTTTACTTTTATATGTCAATGATATATCCTTACCCAATAATATGACGATGTGGCCGATCCCTAAAAATACTGTATAATACATTATACAAGTAAGCTTTCAAAATAATATTCATGCTTACTTTGTACTTTACCGATCGGAAGGTTTATTTAATAATTCGGACAAGAAATGGGTTATGTCTATTTTTTTTCTTAGTCCCGCCTGGACTTAGTAGGAAGATGGCCTCTTCAATAGATATTGGTAAATGTTGTTAGGCAAGATAAATGAGGGGGGATATGGGTGAGACAGGCAAAAAAGAGGAAGGTTGTGAGAAGGGTATTCATTGGACGAGATAATATAATGTTTATCGTTCAACATAATTACAAGAATTACATTTCCTTTATCGCAGTTTGATAGGGGGTTCATTCGAGTTTATCAACATTATTTTAGTTTTAACATTATATAAAACTAGCTTTAGACAAGACTTTTCGCAAGAGATTAAACATATTTTCTGATATCATTTTGTTAACAGTTAAATGATTATTTCAAAGCTCTATATCCCCTAATGAAATTAAATGGTTTGGTCAGTAAACACTTGCGTTGACAAGAGGAACGAATTGAAAAAACACATATAAATATCGCTTTGACGCCAGACCACATCGCTCGAGAGTTTTTACAGTTTCGACAGGCTTTTTTTTTAAGTATTGTGGATTTCTCATTTTTGGATAACACAACAATATTATTTGCACCATCAGTCTCCCTTTCACCCACCCCGGATTGACTCCCGTCCCCTAAGGATCGAACCACGCACATTCAAAATGTAAAATAATCTATTTAATGTCTTCAATATGTAGTATTTTTAATGAGCATGGTCTAATTAGACCTGTCCACTTTTCCACTCAGATTGTATTACTTTCCAAAAACATCAAAATCGCCTTCTCATTAGAATTCTGAAAACGTTAATCAAAATTGGAGACTGTCATTTCCGCACTGGCAGCAAAAATAAAGACTGAATTCGAGATAAAATAAGTCACTTATTTGGTCCATTAGCAGGCTGTGATTGCTTGTTATTTGATCAATACTTAATTTAAAAAATATTAGATAACTACTACTGTAATAGTCTTGCGTTTCACTAAAAACTGAATTTATTTTTTGGTAGTGGATGACAAATAAATAATCGAATATTTACCGCATTTCTTCTTGAAGAAGAAGATAACACTAATAATCTAAACTAAAATAAAACTGAGACACGAACCTAGAACCTCTCGTCTAACCGGGACGGGCACCTTTAACAATTCGGCCATTGCCACCTTCCATCAAACCATCATTATTGTCAATCTCATATTTCAATTTTTAGAATTAACAATATTATCTATTAGAATTTGGACTATTTTTCCATATAATAGGCAATTACTTTTTTATTGGAAACAATCGTTCTAAGAATTGGTTTGTAACCTACATAGATAGCGTCTCGGGTAGATATATCCGATTTTATTTTTATATGGAACATATATTGACCTTTTTATAAAAGTCTAAATGAATATTCAATTAGACTTTATATTACATTGATGAGAATAACCTTCAAAGTTTATAAAAAGAGACTTGTTCTTATAAAAAAAACGAGTGTGCTTTAGACCACACGACTGAAATAAAACTTCACTAACTTATAAAAGAAGAGAGAAAGAAAATGAGCGCGCACTGCTCTCTTTTGCATCTACAGTGTGGTAAAGACAATAGGCCTGCACTGTGTCTTAGATATACGAAACGTAAATGGCTATGAGAGAAAAGAGAAAGAAAATGTGTGCTCGCGCCTCTCTCTTGCCCCTACAAAAATGTACGAAACGTAACTCTCTCTCTTTCTATCTTCACTTACTTATATCTCCCTCTCAACTTCCGTTCGCTTCGCCCGATCACCCTTTTCGTAACGCTCTCGTCACCCATTCGCCAGCTTACTCCCCAAGTCAAGCGTGCGTAATGAAGTTTTACTTCAAAAATGAGAATTTATATCTATATTTATGTATATATTTCACAGTGTAAACTGAACTTAAAGAACCGATCTGTTCTGTGGCACATTCTCAGATTTGCATTGAATAAAATGCCAAGTTTTATGTACTAAGGTTTGTATATTTACTTTGTTTTTAGTTTTTTCGAAACAAAGTATAAACCATAAATTATGTTGGTGTTTGCCTGTTTCGATTCCATTACTCTGAACGCAATTATTCCGCCTGATTACACAGAATACAAAATCTTCGCCTTTCCATTCCCGTCAAGCATTCTCAGTTTTCCATCAAGGCTTTTAAAATATTTATACTTCAATATCCGTCGGAAAAGCCTGCATTACCATTCTGCAATTGACAGGGAAATTAGCTTCTTCGATTTCCTGTTCTCGGTATTATAAATTGAAAATAAAAGAAACACTTTGTTTTGAAACAATACCACTTGTTTTATTTATTCTTTTCGCGTACCGCTTATTCTTAGCAATTGGCAATATTGGCATGGCAATTTAACATCCTTTTATTCTAAAGAAATACGTAAATAAATTTAAAGATTCGTAAATTAATATCAATTACTCTACTAAGATTCCTGGGAACTGTACGTATTAACGTATTAACGATTAACAACACCCGGGATAAACAACACCCAATAGAGGCCACGCTAAGTGATTGACTACGTTTGATGACTTAGCAGGGATGCCCGGGTTCATGGGGAAGGTTGTCTAGGTCTTGGTGGCGAATGCTTTTGCCGTCTTCCATATGGCGGCCCGGATCGGGAGAGACTGTTGCAATATTAATATTTCAAAATTTGGAGCAATTTTGCACAATATTTATATTTTAAAATTTACGTTGTGTAATGGACGTAATTTGGCAAATTTCGGCAATTTCCTACCAATGTTACTTCTATTTAATTCGGAGAACGTCTATTCGTCTACATTTCGCACTTCGTTGAATACCTTGCCAATTTGATATTCCCTAGTTGCGCATTGGGGAAAGCATTATATTTATTATTTAGGAAATAGAAAGGTTTCGGAGTATTCCTCTAAATTTTGTAAAGTTGCAGATAATTAAGACGACAGGAAGCCCCAGTGAGACTAGATTAATTAGTGACTTCTCGATACTAATATCTTTTTTTAGATGATTTTGCTTCATGTTTTCGAGGTAGGTACACCAGATACACGTTAAGTTCCTGTCCAGGACGACTTATTTTTAAAAATATTTTAACATTTCGAATTCAAATGTCACTTAATGAAAAAGGTGACCAATTTTAAACATTGGTATTTTTAGAACACTTCTAGTGTAACCTATCAAGACGTTTTGCAGCCCAATAACATTACGACGTTGAAATAACATTAACAGTCTGCATTTAGAACTCACTTAACACTCAACACAACAGTTTGTTGTTATTGCCTTTTGGAATTTTATTCTTTGTTGTCACGAGTAGCGAGTTTTATAGGTACTAGGCACTTACCTTCTAACATTACACTCATTATAACATAAGTATCCTATTTCATTAAAATCCAGAATACTTTTTAATATCCGCAGAAGTTTTAAAAGGCGTAATGTATTCCACTAAAATATCTGCGACACTGGCTTTCAGTTTCAATAGCGTCCGTTTACACTGTACACACGCGCTGCAAATAATTATACAGAGTATGGGTTCGTTAAATAATAATGTCACGCCACTGACCGTACCCGAGCTCCCATTTAAACACAAGTTTTACAAAATTGACATATCCATTGTCCATAACACAACACAACTTTTTAAAACAATTTACTACCAAATTATTACCAATTAACTACTATAAGATCTACTTTTTAAAAAAAAACGTAGATGGTAATTTTGAAAAATAGTGACATGGAAAAGATTAATAAAAAAACATCTTATTTACATCTTTGTTTCGGACTTTGGACGTCATTCGATGGGTCCGTAAGTATCGACAGCAATCGATAGTAAAAATAGAAAAGTTGGTTTTGCCTGAAATATCGGATGAAGTCAAATTTAACTGATTAATTATTCACGTTTTCATCATTATTAACAGATTTTTCAGTTATTCTAAACTGCTTTCATATTCTTTTCTATCTTTTATTAATTAGCTATTTGAAACATCTTAACAATGCGTATGTTATCTCTAAATCCGCTTATTTTTCTTCTCTATTCTGTTTCCGACTTGTAGAAATGTTATTGTGGCAATAAATGATGGCTTTAAAAATGTTGTTAAATTCATGTATCTACAATAGTTTTCTGGTTAAAAGTAGCTACATTAAAAATAAGATATAACGATTTTAATACATACACTAAGATACACTAAGGGAAAACGGTTAGATAACTTAGAAGCCATAGAAATAAAAAAAATCTCTTAAAAATAATGAACCCATTATTAACAAACAAAAAATATTATCATATAGCCCAATCATGGATATGTTCCCCCACCCACTCCTAATTAATCCCTAGCCACGACTTCACCCCTACCACAACACTCTGTAATAATATATTGTACCCACCTACTATTTTCTATTTTATAATTGTCAAGTCAGTATACGTTTGCCCTGAGGAAGGAACGGTCGTTCCGAAACCGGTCGGCTTTAAACAAATATACAAGTGGTTCAAACAAAGTAACATTGTTTCATTTATCTATAACGATTTTATTATGGGTGACTAAATAAATTCGAAACAAATAACAACAAATCAAATAACGCCCCTCGGGCATTGATAAAAACACGATTTTTCTGGTTCATTGGGGTTGCAATTTTGGTTCTTTGTCAATAAAATCGAACGTATGTGACACATTTTAGTATGTTGTTTGCAAAGGCATGTCTTTCATTTTTAAAATCCTATTGTTCAAATGTAACGAATTTATTTAGTGATTCCCACAATGCAATAGTATAATTTTAACCAGTGATAATAAATTGTGGAATTATCTCCTTTGAACATAACATGTACTCCAATTAAAACGGTAGCTTGAAATATTGACTGATTAATAATTTGAATTATCCATCCATATAATTAATTGGAATATAAACAAAGGCGTATCGAGAACAATAACAAAATGCTTTACGTGAAACCGCACACGAGGCCTGTAAATGATTATAGTCAAACCAGTTTTTCATGCCGGTCAACATTATTGACATAATATATACATACATACATATACATAATCGAAATGGCGCATGTTTTGTGTTTTAACGACACAGTTATTGATTTGTAAGACACTAGATGTGCCCTACGATATTAAGCAAACAGCTGAAGTCTGCATTAGAGTCCAGTCTTCCTCTAAAATATTTGTAAGGCGAGATAAGCTTTGTACGTAACTTATTTTTTTTCACAAATTTTACAGTTTTATGAATTTTTGCATTTTTGCGAAGTAACCGAACAAGTTCGAAGAGTTTAGCGGTTGTTTTAAGAAGTATTGTGTCGAAAGATAGTCGCAATCTTCCCAGCAATCCTCTTTCCCATATCCTTCCCCTTTCCATCTTTCTCAGCCAAAAAAATAAACCCAGACTGCCATAGTCGCATTCCCCCTAGGCTCGTTTCCCATAAAATTAGTCACAATAAAAACGTTCAAATATGATTGGTTATTTATCTTTTAACTTTGCGCACTTTTTAACCGTGTGTAAACGGCTAGGTATAATATTATCTACACGCCTATTTATATTTATTCTACAGAAAGTGGGTGGTTTCTGCACTTTCACGATATTAAAAAACCTTTTTGTCACAAAGTGAAAGGGTATTAGGTCACTTATTGTGTCAAAGCGAGGTGTGCCTCTGAAGCCCAGGCTATAACCCTTTTTCACATGAATTCCTCATGGCCCACGCGTATTGAGTTTTCATTTTGTGCAACTCCAAGGTATTATGGCTTACAAACTTTTCTCAGCGGTTTCGCTCGCGTGGTTGAAATTTGTGTACAAAACTTACTGTACAAAGAATTTTCCCACGCGAATGAAATATTTTTCCGGGGTGAAAAGTAACCTACGTCACTTCTCAGTCCTCCAACTATCCTTATGCAAAAAATCACGTCGATCGGTCGGTCCGTTGCGACGTGGAAGAAGAACAAACAAACAAAGCAACACACACATTCGCATTTATAATATTAGTTAGAATGTACGTGTTGCAGAAACTCAGAATTTCGATTTACACCAATACAAATATCACGTTTCTGTTCGTCGTTTTTTGGCTAGATTTGTCAAACTTAAAAATTAATGACCAATAAAAGTCCAAAAATATTAAAGTTCAAGTTACTACTTTAAGCGCTGTTAGCCATTTGATAACTTATAAGCACGTACTTTACTCACTGTATTCCCTTTTCCGATGAAAGTAAGTATACTCAGAGTAACTTAGCTTATTTTTAGTTAATATAATAATAATCTTTCAGAAAACGATATTATTTCGAATCAATGTGGAAATATAAGGGAAATTCTTCAAAAATGTGAGAAAATACTCTATGGGGCATAAAGATATACACCATTACTTGCATTGCTTTTGTACTTTGATTCTTTTTTAAATTTCACATCCAAATAAATGTATCTACATAATGTTATGCATAATGCGAAATTAAATTAATCTGTGTATGGCGTTTAATTTGTAGTACATGTCCCGGCATAGTCATGAATAGAATGATATCCGTTAAAATTATTGTATGCAATAAAATAATAAAGCACAAACACCGTGCATGGCGTAAAAATATCTCCGTTTTACGGCAACCCGTAGTAATGATTGTTATTAATAGCGTGGCAGAGCTGGATATGTTTTACGAGCATTGTATTGTATTCTCCCTATGATACGAAACCACGGTTTCGCAATTCAGTTCTAGCACGTGCCATGACTAACTTTTTGTCATTGTGTTAAACATAAAGTTTTTGGTTTGTACCTTTATTAGCGAAATAACTCTTTTAGGTTGGACAAAATTATTACAAAAACAAAAATTGTCGTCCATTTAAAATTTAAGTGGATTTAATATTTCTAGCCTGGAAATATTCATTGCGAATCCCTGGTCTTGTGGGCAGCATCACCCGATGAGTGTTTTTATCTCGTTATCGCGTCAGATGGGCGCCTTCCCTCCATTTGGGTGAGAAGGGTAAATGTCTTCCCTTTTGTAACTCAGGATAATAATAATCATTATTATGCCATTGAATTTTCTTTGCATTTTCCCTTCCTAATACTTTCTCAGAACGCGGTTCGCCCTGTTATTTTATTACGGGTAATGAGCTCAAGGTACCTTTTTTCATGTTATTTTGTTTCAGCAAATTTTTTTTTCATTTTAATTTTTGGTATTCAAATTGAGTATTTTTCGTGAAATCTAGGTCACAATAACCTTACAATTTTTACCAGCTAGTAGAATAGTACCTACATGTTGCAATTAGATATCTTCAATAAATTTTTGATTATTTAAAAAAAATGCAAAATTTGCATTTTTATGGCAGATTTATCATATAAAATTCAATTTAATTTAATGTATCGTAAAAAATGTATTTTAAGGTATATTAATTTCCGCTCTTTTCGATATTATTTTGACTCTCAATTAAGTCTCTGCAAATGCGTATATTCTTCAATATGCCGACATTAACCTGCTGAAGAAACGTAGCGGATTCGGTAATAATATAGTTCAAAATTACAAGTAATTGATAGTCCTGATCTTCTTAAACGTATGTTATTCCAATTTCCAAATCGTAACAGCAGATTGTCGCTTACTTTTCATTTCCCTCTTTGCAAGACCAACTCTGAACATAACTCCTTTATCTAAATATCCAGACATTTATCTTAAATTATTACCTACCACAATGATTGACCTTTTTAACTCGACTATTCGCTGTACGGGTCATAAAACGAAACATTATTGTGCAATCGTACTCAAGCCATGTAGATCACTCAATCTACCTTCCGATCTGCTCCTGTACTTACTCCATTTATCCTATCCTATATTCTCTTCCACCTTCCCCACTCTCCTCAACATATTTTGCAAGTGAAAAATTTACATAATGCTGTCATGCTTTACTTAAATAAAAAGCGTAAAGCTCTAAAATTTAAATTAAAATAAAACGTTATCTTTGTAAACACCACTTTTATTTTTTATAATTTATGCCGACTGGGTTTCGTCCAACCCGCTACAACCTTAGCTTCTTTAGGGCAGCATATATTTCGCTACAACCGTAGCTTCTTCAGGGCACTACTTATGTTTATATTTACTTAGGAATTCAATGCTTCGTTTGTGTTGAAACACTATAATATGAAACAAAACAAATCATTTACCATCAGCGGTGGAAAAATTTATAATTGGTATAATATACTATTTTTATATGTACTTATGTAAATTTTAATTAGTCGATTAACTAGTATTTCTGTAAACAGTAGACTTCGCTTAATGTTGATTACTCCGACTTGACAGTCGCAACGCCCATACGCTCTTACGTAATAAAAAGGTACTATCAAACACGACTACCATCTTGACAGGATTTACCGGACATGAAAGACACAAACAAATTTACTGACAGACCAAAAGCAAAGTGGTCGATCAAAATACTCGCAGTTAATTAAGTATAATTTTATAATAATAATTTTCCAAAAGAAAAAAAAAATTTCTGTAAATAAAGTCTCCTCAAGTTACTTAGAGGCTAAATGTTCTACTGAAGAAAGTTGTTGATTGTCTTTTTCCGAGACGGTGTGTATTCTTCGTTTATTCTCGAATCAACAAAAAGCATATTTCATAACAATACCCCTCCTTACCCCCGAGCAGCTCCATCCCGCCACCCCCTGACATTCCACCCGACCTACCCTATCTTGGTTCGCGTTATGTAACCTGCTTAGCTACAGGAGGATCGCTTCCTATTTCCATTTTTATTGGCGTTCTCAAGGAGATGTTTAGGTTTGTCATATTATTTAGCTATCCAAGTGTTGCTTGCGCATTGTTTATATACACCTCTTCCAATGACGTAGTTGATGTAAGAATTTATCCTGATACATAGGTTACTTCCTCATTAAAATATTTAATAATAAATGCCTTATATATAGATGTTTTACACTGCATGTGCGTACTGTAAATGTAGGGGCTGAGAAGGTCATATTCTCACCTCTGCCGTAGGGGAGCTTCCTACTCAAACCCAATGTTTAACCGATTTTAAAACATTTACGCTATTCAATAAAAAAAACTTATCTTCGATTTATTAATTTATGAACATGATATATACCTACTTCTTATTTCAAGATAATCTATAAACTATACCTACTAGTTGTGTAATTTCAGTGCGTAAAAGGGTCATGTTATCATCTGTGCCCTAGTTCTAGCTACTCAATTACAATTTTGAATTTGAACCATTTTAACAAAATGACGATAAATTCTCACAGTGATGTAAAGATATATATGTTTAAATAAAAAATATATGTTTTGCATAGCATTATAATTTTTTAGAGCAGATCCGTGAAAATTAACGGGGTATTGTAGGATTTGTGAACTTGCAAGTATTTATAAAATACTAGTATTTTATACTTATAGCTAGCTGCCCGCTGCCTGAATTGGATATTTTTGAATTTCTCGGCTTTTCTCTACTATAATAAGCATGTATTATATCTATAAACCTTTCTCTTGAATCATTCTATCTATTGCTGAAAACCGCATGAATATCTGTTGCGTAGTTTAAAAGATCTAAGCCCACATACATTTTGAGCGACATCATTTTATACTATGTAATGATTTGTCGCAGGATCATTGCCTATAAAAAAAGTATTAGGTAGACTATCAGAAATTTATTAATCATTAATCATTCATATTCTGATCTATCGAAAATTTAAATTTAATATAACAAATGAAATACACCTTTCAAATATATTCTGGAGTAAACTATTATCATTATAAATATAGACGTATAATAAAATAATTTTGGTATCTACTTTATCGTACAGAGTACGATAATTATATATCGATCATGGAAATTGCAAATGCTGTAATGGATAAAGTGTTATTTGTTATTATTTATTGTTATTTATTCAGGAGAGCGAAAAGAAAGTTTTAATTTTTTTTTTAAATCATATCTCCTGTTTTTATAGACTTATTGTGACTTTTTTTATTATAAAATAACATTAAATAGATTTTTCAAAATATTTTTAATTTTTTAGAGAAAATTCCCCTTAAAATGCACATGGTAAAAGACGCATTTATTTTCCTCAGAATATTTCGACGACGCAGACCGAAATAGAAAAAAACGGAGAACAATGACGTATTTAACTCATTTTTTAAACGACTTCCAAAAGGAGGAGGTTATCAATTCGACGGTATTTTTATTTTTATTTATTTTATGTTTGTTACCTCAGAACTTTCGATTGGGTGAACCGATATCGATGATTTTTTTAAAATAGAAAGCTGGTGCTTTCCATGTGGTCCCATTTTAATTTGGTCCAGTTCTTACTATGGGATCTATGAGAAAACCATATATGGACGAATAACTCAATGTTACGCCTACAGATTTCGATGATTCTTTTTTTGAAGTAAAACTTCTTTACGCACGCTCGTCACTAAAAATTAAAAAATAAACAAAATTTTTAACAAAACAAAAAACGAATTAAAAAAATGCACTAAAAAGTAAAAAAATAATTTCGTACGATTGTTATTTTTGGAGTCGGTGTCAGCCAAGATCTCCACATCTCACCTATAACTACCTTTGTATGTAGTTACCTTGGCTGACACCGACTCCAAAAATAACAATCGTACGAAATTATTTTTTACTTTTTAGTGCATTTTTGAAGTTGTTTTTTGAAATTTTTGTTAAAATTTTTATTTATTAATTTATTTAATGTATTTATTACCCTGCCTTTACGGCATTTCAAATTTCGTATGTTTTGATATTTTCGCGATATGTGAATTAGTAAATATTTAAAGTTTTAATAAAAATCTGTTTGACATTTTAAAATGTACTTTAATACTGAAGGTTATCCCAAATTTATGTCAAACTTTTATTAAAATCTCCTGTCGTCAGAACTTTGAGAACCTCACCGTTGGTGGTGTACAACGTCTGAAGCTATTTTCACACAAGCCAGACTAGATTTCTGATATATTTGTATGACAAAGGCTAATCTTACACCGCATGGATCAAGTATCAATGCGATCACCCTGTTACGGGGCACTTGCTACCTGGGTAGTTGGTAGTTGGTAGGTAGTGGGTAGTGGCGGGCAGCACTGGTAGTAGTGGATAACTACCGAGTGCCGCCAGTCGCCGCTCCGCCGAAACATCGATAACCCTACAGTCCGCAATGCAGACGTTGTTAGATTTTACTTTAAATTGTTGAGGAAAAACCGCCGCTAGCGTGCCGCCGGCCGTTACTCCGCCGGGTGCCGTAACTGCTCGGGAAAAGCCACCCAACGGTTGCTGATCGTACCGAACGCAAATCGTAGATCTCTGATTGCTACCGTCAAAAATGTTACAGAATGGTGTAAAACAATTGTCTTTTTTATACTAATTATCTGTAACACCATATTTTTAGCTGGGTTGTGATGGCTGGGTGCCGTATTTAACCATCACCTTATTCCTCGGGGAATCTATCCGCTCGGTTGTTTCGGCTGATTGCTGATCGTACCGAACGCAAATCGTAGATCTCTGATTGCTGCCGTCAAAAATGTTACTGGATGGTGTTAAACAATTGTCTTTTTATGCCGATTTGTCTTCTTGAATGTTTGATTCATATTATGCAATCTTATATTTTAAGCTAGGTTGTGATAGCTGGGTGCCGTATTTAACCGTGACCTTATTCCTCGGGGAAAGCTATCCGTTCCGTTGTTTGGGCTGATTGCCGATCGCACTAAACGTTGTTCTGTCATCACTACAAAAAGGTTTCTCCAGAACTGTTTTACTACCCATCTATCTTTTTGTTTTAAAACTCTCTTTATGGATTTGGTTTCTTATTAATAACCGTAAAAGTATTTAGCACAGTATGGCCTCTTTGTTATTATTTGATATTTTCACGACCAAATGTATATCTGAAGATCCCTTCAGATATAAGTATATCAATTTTGGTTGTACGGCCGTATATCCTCTTTGCATACTTACTTGAAGAAAAAATCTTCTAAATGATCAGGCCGGATGAATTGTCGCCGGATGAATTGTCGGCCGGATGAACTGTCGGCAGGATGAACTGTCGGCAGGATGAACTGTCGCCGGATGAATTGTTGCCGGACGAATTGTCGGGTCACCATTTATATTACGTTATCTAAACGGTATTCGGCCATGCTAAAAAGAACAATCTTAGGATTAAAAAAAAATACCATCGAATTAATAACTTCCTCCTTTTCGAAGTCGTTTAAAAAGGAACGATTTCCTCACTTTTTCCATTTGTAAATTGTCCATATTGTCGGCGTTCCGTCGTATTTGCCACCTAACCCCATTTTCCACCCTGTCGTGTGAATTTTCCCCACATTAGTCGTGGAGTGCATTTTCTCTCGGTCCACTGCACCCGGACAGTAAAACGGCGTGAAATAGTATTTGCGGTCAACGAGTGTCGGAACTTTGTCAACATATATTTATATCTTTGTAGATGAATTTGAACACTCCGCATAAAATGTATTTATATCTGGTTTTGTAACAACACCGCACAAATAATTATAGACAAAAAAGTTTAAAAAGTAGTAGTACTTTTATAGGCTAATTAATGAATAGAAGTTTTTTAGAAAAATCTCCGAAACGGTACTATTATAGAAAATACTTGAGATGGATTTTTACGAACTTTATAAGCAATAGTATTTAAAATATGTAACCCTAGAAGACTAATCTCCGTCGTTTCGGCTAACACTGCGTTAAATTGTGCTGCCTATTCACACATATAAACCGATTACCCTAGTTTTCCGTGTCATCAACAATGAGGGCCTGCGGGGAACACAAGATATATTTGTATCCATCGTACAAAAAAATAATCATTTTTGTGTTTTATAAGAGAATTTTTACATTCGTTAATTTTCATGTCGAAAAGTAATTATTATAGGTATATATTTTAAAAATAACAAACAAACTTTAAACTAAACTTATTTTTAAAATTTAGATAAAGTTCTTTAATAAAGTAATACAAAGTTTGATAACTTTATAAACAAAAAATAAAGTTTATAAGCGTTGACGTAGTGTTAGTCGAATTGACAACTTAAACTATTTACCTATAAAAAAATATGTTTAGCCTTAGTAAACATACAACACTTTGTAAAAGTACATGATAATATATCTGAATATTTATAAAATAAAGAAAATTTATCCTAATATTAGGTACAGTAGAAACATGCTTGAAGTTTTCAATTCCATTAATATTTCGTAAGATGGATTGTTTAAAAAAAATTTAACAATTGATTTTAGATTTTCACGGCCAATGTGACGGACACATCTGATGGACAATGTAACGCTGTCCGAAACGTTAGCTAAAGAAGGAGGTATCGCAACACGGCATAACACCCCAAAAATAAATAACAAAAATTTGAACAATTCATCATTTTTTTTTAATCAACGCGACCATAGTCTTTATCTCAAATTACATGGTTTTATATTATGTTTATTACATTCTACGTTGCGAATATTATGTTTGTCTACTTCTGAAAACAGCTGTTTTTTTTTTTAAATTTTAGTATGACTAATTTTAATGAAACATTTCGATTAGGATCGATTTTTCACTGCTTTTATTAAATAGTTTGCGCATTTCTGTAGATGGCTGTTTCAATTTCGACATATTCAAAATATTTGTGTTTACAACGTCATTGTTGGGTTTGTTATTGTTGGTTGCTTTGTACCGACTTTCTTTCTTCTCCTCCTTCAGCGTAACTGGCTGCTACCATTGTTTGTCCTTGCTTCATTTTCCCAATTTTTAAACATAAATACATACACCATTTAAAAAATAGACATTTCATATTTAAAATTACATTAAAACAACATATTGCTAGCTTTTATTAAATCCTACAATTTCATAAGGTTAAAATCAGTTTATATCTACTAATTTCAATTGTACGGATTCAGGGGTTGAGGGATCTAGGTCTTGGCGGCGAATGCGTTTGCCCTCCTACTGCGCCGAGGGCCCTACCGGGAGAAACTTGTTGAGGGAGTCCTAACCCAGACCTCTCCAGCCGGACTCTCGACTCATCGCCTTACACCGCAGTGGGAGGGATTTGATTCATACGTCCGTTTATCATGGACACTTTACCTCCAGAATCCTACCTCCTTCCTTTCCCTAAAAAGACCCTCCACACTGCATCCCCAAAAATGACGTAGGCCCTGAGGGATTTTTTTTCCCAGGGCATTCTGCGTGGAACTAATGTTACAAAAAAATTATAGGTGCATGATGCGAAATTGTATTCCTGCGTAAAGCGTACAATTATTCAAGTTCAATGGACTTTTAAAAGTTAGAACTGATAAGAAAAACGTACAAAATTAATTTATTGTTAATAATAATTTATTTTAAATATTTATTTCTTTTGTTGAAATGTTTGTCAGAAGTCGTAATTTTTCATCCATACCAACATTAAAAGGGTTAATTTCTTTTTTCGTAAAATATTTTTATTTATAAAAACTTTCAGTTTCACAAATCTTACGATAATAATTTCTTTCACGTTTGCTCTAGTAATGTAATATTTAATATTATCGAACGTAATTCCAAAAACATGTTTGCGGTACCTACTTATTTTCAATACCACTGATTTTTTCCACCCATTTTCCTGCGCCTTTCCACCGAACCCATTGCTTTAAAAATCTTATCGCTCCGGGTAACATAATTATATTCCGCTTGGAATACATTATTCTGAGTAGAAATTTGATTTATTATTTTGTAAAAATAACTCTTTTTAAAAAGTAATATTTACGTACCTTCACTTTGAAAGGCTTCACTTGGGTATGACTTGGTTATTTATTAATTTTTATTTTTGAGAAAAAACCATAGCAATGGATATAAGAGCGAAATTATTGACATTTTATTAAGGAAAAAGGATCAAAAACTTACATTAGCAATCATTTCACAAGGCCTGGTAAATAAAAATGAAAAAGATATCACTAAAAAATGGGTTAAAATTTCTTATATTGGCGAAATATCCACATATCTAATCCAGATTAACTAATAATGATAAATGTAGAACCGCATCTTATAATGTGAATTCTCTAGGGAGAATTTTAATTAACAATAAAGATATGAGAGATAAACTAGAACATTTACCAAGTGAACTGCTCTAACTGCCCGTCGTATTAAATAGGTCAAACTGGTAGAGATCATTCAAAATCCGCATAAAATAATAATTTACAAATTAGGTGAATGATAAAGGTGAATTGTCGAATGTGGCATCACACATATTAGAAAACCAACACTCGTTTGACAAAGATAGAAACGTTAAAATTCTCCATACTTGTAATAAAGGCCGTAAACTAGACAGGCTAGAATCCTTAGAAATCACCCGCTTAACTAAAAAAAAGACCCTAACTTTGTAATGAATAAATAATTAGAATCATTTGCTAAATCTCCGCTTCAATATCCATTGTAATTTTCCTCATATGTTCTAATGTATAATATGTATTTTTTTATATTATAATGGCAAATGTAAAACATGGGGCCCTTCAAAATTCAAGTAAATGTTCCATATCATCATAAATATAATAACGATTTTACATTCTATTTTACAAGTTGTTTGTACCACTGTTATTGTAAATACTCAAAAATTAAAACAAAACAAAAATGTAATATAGTGACAAAACGTAAAAAAAATATATAAATTAAAAAAAATATACGTAAAAATGTAAATCCTCACATAAATTGATATTCAGTATACCAGTAGAAAGTACAAATAATATTTGTGTCTGGAATAAACAATATTTATATTGATTATTTTTAATATGAAATATGTTTCCCAGATCAGTATACTTATTTCTGAGACTGTAGCCTCGAAGTCGGGGAATTTTGATAAATTAAAAGGGTAATAAATGTCGGCAAGGTCTTTTGGATACATGGAAAAAATTAATTGAAGCAATTCAAGACAGTCAATTTTGTAATGTAATATTTTTTTGTAAAAGTATTAAACCGCGCTTATTCTTCTTTCTGGAAGTTTCAACAGGGACATTTTATCCAGGAGGTAATTAAAATCGAAGTTGTGTACAGGAATACGAAACTTATAGTTTGCATTAAGTTGAACATTGACCTTATTATAAGATGTCTAATAGACCTAATTATGTCCTTAAGTAGAAAAATTCTATCGAATTATAACATTGTATTTTCTATTCATTGAGAAGTGTTAAAATAATTTTATTTTCGAGTTCTAAAACACCAATAGGTGGTTTTCAAATCATCCTTCGAATCCCGAGCATATTTTTGGTCCAAACTGTCGCAGTATAATAGTTATAATATGACATTGTGTTTTGATGTTTTCGTGCAATTCCATTATAATAACTCGCCACAGATGCAGGCGAGCGGCCGTGGTCAGAAATTATGATGTGACGTCCCGCCACTGGCCATTGCCCAAATGCCCAGTGCCCACCGCAACATTTGATAGCATTATAATGTAATATGATACTTAACTCATAACTCGTTCGAGTCCCAGATTTGCAATCAACAATACTAAATTGAATCTCGGATAAAACACTCAACAGTATTGCGCCCTACCCCCTACCAGTTCAGCCTTTTATTTGAACACCCTTTTCGGAAGTAATAATAATTTGGATATGTTCAATAACATATTTTTATAAGTAAATAAATATTATAATTTCGACGTTTCTACGTCTACGACGCGATTAGAAGTTACAATGAGAAAAAGTTGTCCAAATTTCATGAATCCCGAGTTTTTTCTGCTTCAAACAGATTTTCCGCTTTTCCAAGATAAGTTTTTTTAAATCTATACATGAATGAGTATGTATATAAAAATAAATGTTTCTTTATTTGTTCCTTATTATCCTATACCATTCATCCGATTGTGATGAAACTTTGTTGATTTGTTTGTAGCGAAGATTTCTATGTATAATGTTGAGCTCTGGCGTTATGAAATTTGTACAAAAAATATAATAATCCGGGAGAAGGGAATCCGGGAGGGGGGAGGAGAACGCTGGAGTGATGGAGGGGAACGGGGGAGGTGGTGAAGTTCGTTGTAAGGGGGAACGAGGAATGCGCAAGGGGAATGGGGGCTGGAACACAGACGCATAGGAAATTACACGCAGGGAGAAACAATTTCTTTGTTTAAGTGGCATTGCAACGCATTCCAGGTACTTTAGTAATCCCTAAAAATAAGAACATATAATTCTCAAGTGGTAGGAACTTTACCAAAAACAGAAGAACCTGCCCACTCTTATCGGTTGATGAATTAATTAAAACTCTTTTTTCCATTTCTTTGTATCGATATCAAAGAAACCACTTTGACATCGTTTTTCTCACAAATTATTTACCCAAAATGTTAAAATGTAAGCACGGTTTACGGATACAGACTTACGAACTGAATGAAATAAATTGCAGAGCTTATGGGCTTTGTTTGATCCCGGCCTCGCCCGGCGATACCATAGTCGTCGACTAAGCGATACCGAAATCTTGGCCCTGTTGGCTATTCTACAGGGCCTGTTATTGCTTATTTGAAGGCCCTGTCTGAACCGTTCTTAAACCATGTTCATATATTTCACGTTTATATTTTGTCTCAATGCGACCGGTTGGTTGCTCGGGGTGAATAGGTTTTATTGACTTGAATATTTTCTGCTTTATAAAGTAATGTCTATGATTATTTTGTATTCCCTTGAATACGGAATGCTCAAGTGTGGTAAACCCGCTGCTCGACCCTCTTATATACCCTACACCCACAGCCGTGTTACATAATGTATCTGGTGTCTGTTAGCATTATGCAAACATTTCCAGTTGCATGCTTCTTTCTTAAAGTACCTACCTTCTTCATTTTGCAGTGCAAATTTGAATTATCCAATACAGCGTTTTATGAAATACTTGCCTGATTATAATATTTTGTTGTTTTAAGGCTTCTCGACGGTGTCAGTAATGAAGTATTTGTCTGTAATATGTATCGATGTATATAAGTAGTCGAGTTATTATGAGTTATTTGAAAAGTTGTCAAAAGGTTAGTAGTCCTGTAGTAATAAAACCACATACGATCGTATCAAAAAATATTGCCAGATCGACGTAAGAATGATGCACAAGATTAGGAAAGATACACTTTAGATGGTTTGGGTATGAAGAGCAGATGGACGGAGAACGCAGTGTCAGAAGAATTGTTGCATGTAAGTGAAAGAAGTCGGGACGTCCAAGCAATACATGGCATGATTAAGTGCATCGTGTACTTGAGTCGTTTCATGTCAAGAGTCATGGATAAGACGATGTATAAATGTAATTTTTTTTTTTATGGAGCAAGAAAGGATGTCAAGACAGGATTTTATGCAATACATCATTTTTGCCAACACCTATGGGAATAAGACGTCAAACGTTCGAAAAGCTAATCTTCTACCGCCGCGGCCGTAACCGAATTCATTTCAGACGAGCGATTCTGCACCTTTTGTAGATACGCAAAAGATTGCATACGGAATAGGCTGTCAAATTTGTGTGATTTTCTATGACTTTCAATTGCTTTTTCTATGGGTGACGTGAGCCAATGTCATATGTCAGCCGTCGCGTATTTTAGTTAAGAACGTTTGAAGCACGAATTACTATAATTATACATGATTATTTATTAATTTAATGTACTTTTTAGGCTGTTTAAATACGCATGAATTACTTACTTTATCCAAACTAAGAACATATTCGTCGGCCTACTGGCAAAGTCCACTAAGTCACTAAAACACAATCCTGAGATAATCGCATTTCAATATTTAGCAATTTTGGAAAGGCTATAAGTGGATGAATATCTCCAAAATATGTATTTTTAAATATTTTACAATTTAGAATGAACCCTTAAGTACCTTATCAATACAAAATATTAGTTAAAAGCAATAACAGCAACCTTTAATCAAAGATTTACAAAAAAAATGAGCTGGACTTAATGGATTTTACCAGTCAATAAAGTGGATTTTACCAGTCAATAATGACTTAGCGTACTTTGCTTGTTAAAATTACTGTTAAATTGTTAAAATTAATGCCGCGAAATGCCTTTTAGATTATTTTAAAGCTGACTTAGTGTATTTTGACTGTGTTTTAAATATTTTAAAGCTGACTTAGTGGATTTTGCTTGCGTTTTAACGGTCTAAATTGATATATTATTGACATTTAGAGTATAATGTTTGACTTAATGTGTTTTGCTTGTCAATAATATCGGATCTATGACTAATGGTAAATTAAAAAAACACTTCTAAATCGAAAACGATGAAATATACGACTTAATGGAGTATGCCAGTCGAAAGAGGACGATTTTTTACATAAGACCTCATACTTAAGTCATTTCGTGAAAAAACGTGACTTAGTGGACTTTGCCACTACGCCGACGAATATATTGTGCAAAATTAGTGTCAATTTTTTGGCATACAACTTAAACGTATATTAAATTAATAAATAATTATTTATTTATTTATTCACTTTCGGGAAATACGACAGTATACTTACAGTATATCGTGTTTCAGACTAGTTAAAATCGGCGACAGCTGACATTTACCCATAGGAAAAGCAATTGAACGTTATAGAAAATGACACAAATTTGACAGCCGATTCCATATGGAATCTTTTCCGTATCTACAAAATATACAGAATCGCTCCCCAGAAACTCAGGACTTGCATGCCCTTCAAATGGGTGACCAACACTCGACTGGCAATCTTCCACCTAATCTTTTGTATTGCGCTTCATAAACAGTTTTCCTTCCCAAAATTACGCCGAAGAAATTACGACTTTCCACTATAGTGCTTTCGTTCCGAAGCTTGAAAAATTTCCCCGAAAATCTAATCGCGCTATTATAGATTTTTATGATGCGCTACCTTTTGTACTCGATGTAATATATACTGGTCGCTTTATGAGCCTTAAAACACGAAATTCCTGTATTTTTATGTTTACTTGGGATTATCTTTGTGACGATGCTCGGATTATTCCGACCACGGCTAGTATTCGGACCATGAATATTACGCACATATTATTCCGCATACGGAAAACTCCTATCACAGCCCATTCATCTCGCCCATAAGTTATTACGGATACATTATTGTGCAATGTGAAAACTTCGATGACAGAATAATCTGTCAAAATATATTTTTTTATGTTATTAAACCTTCGGGCAATGAAAATTCAGCAATCCAATTCGAAGAATGGATGAAAGAACTATTTATAATAAAAATAATATTATATCATTAATTTGAAATTTCTCAACTGTAACAAGAAAACACAAAAATTAATATTTGTTGGCGTGGGTTTATACATTATATCTTAATATATAAAACAGTTACACCATTTATAAGTCTAGAACGGCCGGACCGATTTGTATGATCTTTGATTTGTTGGATTTGTCTTCGCCCCGAATAATATTAAAACATCGGAAAAATTCACGAAAAAAAAATATTAAAAAAATTATTTTCTTCATACATTCGTATGGAACGAATTCTCATCTTTTGAAAGAGCTGCAGCAATATTGTGATAAAAAATATAATATTTAATAGCGAGTGAATTTCAAAAATTAAAAAACGTCAAGTGGCAATGGGCTGATTGTTTTGCTTTTGTTCTTAAACACAAACAAAACTTAAAAAGCGCCCTTGAGGTGATTGAAAAAATTCGCTATATAAATCATCCAAATATTATTATGTATTATTATATAATGCTGCCCCTCTTTCTTACACACTAAATGTCAATGGTCGAAAATGAGACAAACGGTGAACGCATGTCTGTACCCCTCCAAAGGAAAAATACAATCATTCTATAAATCTCCCTCAAACTTATAAAGAAAATGAAACGCAATTCCCGTAAGTAAGTGGAAAAGTAAGTAAATAACAAAAAATATAAATCCGTGCACAACGCCATCTCTGATACTGGCAAAAACAAAAAACAGACAGTTGCGCATCGATAATTGATTCATGGTGTAATTTTTAAGTTAATTAATTTTTAATAAAAAAACTCAATTTAATTCAGCTACACAAGTACACAGTTATTGATTCTGAGGCTGTACGGAGTTCACCGGGTCAGCTAGTGAAATATAAAACTGCAATGGAAATTAATATTTTTTATAAACAGAATTTTGAAAAATTGGCGTGGAAAAATCTGCGTTACTTTTTCAATTCATCGGTTTTCGTATCTTTTCATGTACGGAAAAATCTGTACGCAATATGTGTGATCGGAATAATCACTGAACCATTTGCAATAATATTGAAGAAATTGCCACGATTTAAGGACCTCAGTTAGGGCCAATAAAGTATTAAAGAAAATTATTTTGTGATATTGAGTTTATTGAATTGGTTTTAATAAAATTTGAGTGATATTCCGCAAGTAATATTTTTTAAAGAATACGTAATAGGAATGTAAATAGTTTACATTAATAATGTAACAAAACAAATGTACATATGAAATAAAACTCTTAAAAATAAAATATCTAGAAGATGTTACATAGGTAATATATTCTAGGAGGATAAAAATATTGTTCATACTAAAATGATTTCTGTTTCATACATTTTTTACTTTATAATAATGGTATATACTAGTGGTAAGATATACTTTGATTTTACTAGGGAAAAGTAAGGATATGTTTGCTTCTATTCACATTATTTAATAACATAACAACGAAACCTATAAACCTGTTATTAAAAATAATATATTCAAATGTCCCTTTTCTAATAAGAAAAGGCAATTATTATTTTTAATTGATAAACTAACGTTTAAACAAGATTTTTATGCATAGCACAAAGGGTAGATAACAAATATTATAATCAATAATTGTCAGCCTGAAACACTCATCTACATTGAAAAAATCTTCCGAGAAAAGATACTGGCCGCCAACGGGAATTGAACCCGTGACCATCTGATTGCCAGTCAGCAGCTCTGACCACTGAGCTATGGCGGCTTATCTAATACCCGCCAAATAATTCAATATATACAGAGCTGCTGACCGGCAATCAGATGGTCACGGGTTCAATTCCCGTTGGCGGCCAGTATCTTTTCTCGGAAGATTTTTTCAATGTAGATGAGTGTTTCAGGCTGACAATTATTGATTATAATATTTGTTATCTACCCTTTGTGCTATGCATAAAAATCTTGTTTAAACGTTAGTTTATCAATTAAAAATAATAATTAATATTTGTCAAGTTAAAGTATTTCAGCAAAAAATGCAGACATAATTAGTCTCGACGCCACTTAGCGGGAGATTTAGTATTAAAAATACCTCTCTCACAAAAATAAAGTTGGCTGTTTTCAGTTGGAAAAATGTAATAATAAGTAATTGTCGAATGAAACACTAGTATATATTGAATTATTTGGCGGGTATTAGATAAGCCGCCATAGCTCAGTGGTCAGAGCTGCTGACCGGCAATCAGATGGTCACGGGTTCAATTCCCGTTGGCGGCCAGTATCTTTTCTCGGAAGATTTTTTCAATGTAGATGAGTGTTTCAGGCTGATAATTATTGATTATAATATTTGTTAGAAAAGGCAATGGTTACGACATTGTGCGACTGTACATCCAGTCACCCTAAATTATTATTTTATGATGTATTTTCATACGTTCTCCTCGATATTTTTCTAGGAACACATCAATATCCATTTATCAACCTAATTATTACATACTAAAAACGTTCCTTAATATAGATATCTTTTTTTCTGAAGGTTGTTTAAAAAATCACCCAAGATAAGGCAGTTTTTTTACAATGGCCAGCGCAGGGCAACGGTTTTGTGCTTTATAAATGCTTTATGTTTGATCTGAACATATTTGGTTTTTCCTTTAAATTAATATTTTTCCATTAATAATCATTTCGCTCTAGTGCTACGTTCGTGTGCTTTTCACACAGCATTCCCTAAGATGATATCGGCCCTGAGGAAAATAAATCCCTTAGGGCCTACGTTCTTGGGAGATGCTGTGTGGAAGGAAGGAAGGAGATGTAGTTCTGGGAAGGAAAAAAGTACGAGGGGTAAGCAAGCGAGAAGCGCGTGCTATTTAGTTTATTTGTATATAACCTAATCTCTTGCATATCTTTATAAAATTAGTAGGTACGGTAGGTATTAACCTTTCGTGGATATATTCATTCACTGATTTTTTGTTCGCTTGGTGCATAAATACTGTGCAATTCAGGGTAACTGGATTCGTAGCACAATGTTTTAGCAACTTCCTTGTGAAGGTTAATAACTGCGCGCTATTAAAATATCAAAATCATTATCACCGTTGTCAAAATAAATTATTAATTTTGCTCTACGCAATATGTAAGTTTTATTAAAAAGAGCACAATATTATACTTTTAGGTAATAGTAACTTTTTTGCAAACGCTGCCAATGAAGCTCGTACTAAAGATTTGTTGCTCTTGTTGTAGAGTCGATTATACGCGTACGTATTACTAAAATATTCACTCGTCTTAGAACAATCATAAGGGTTCGGGTCGGTTGAACGAGGGAGGCCCTAAACACCATAAAATTTACCTAAGTACCTTTCGAACGAAATATTATTTAATTCTACAGGCTGTATGTATTCACTTCTTGTTTTGTACTTTGTGCGTAGTATTAATTTGTAGATTGTAGATATTCTCTGATTGCTCAGGAGGGTGGGTAGTCACTTTCATTTGCAAGTGCATGAATGGGATGCAACGAACAAAATTCGCAATTCCAGCCAGAAATAGACAAGAGTTTGACTCATGTTCTATCTATTATTTTTTCATATATTTTAACAACTCTGATAATTTGATTTGCTTCTAACTAAGTATGTACTGTGATGGAATCTCCACAGTACACAAAAATACCGTCCTGGGGGGGGCACGTGCCCCCCCCCCCTAAATCCGCCCTTGAATGACATCCTCCATAACAAGCACATTCAGTATCACTTTTTTTGAGGAAAATATTGTGAATATGTAGAAAATTCGGTGATTGTTCTATATGTGTAGCTGCTCAAACCTGATGACGATTATTATGTATAGTGCACTGGCATTTAATATTGATTCGTGACAGTTTTCGCAATATCACGCCAATTTTCCCATTTTAAAGCTTCAAAAATACTTATTAATGAATCTGTAAATTAATATTTAGAGACCCCTGAAAAAATGATTTCTCGTGCGCTTGGAACGACGATGTTCCATTTACCATTTGTATGATACTGAGATGTAATGAGGTTCAAACTTGAAATCCCAAAAAAATATTTAAATTTTTGAAAAAAAATAATATGAAGAACGTTTTTTAATTGAATTTTCTCTGAGTTTAAGAACATTCTATGCATAAAAAGAACTCCTTCTATTTAGCCAAAAAATTAAGTAAAAAAAAGATACAATCTTGTAGCTTTGAAATTTTGCTAAACACAGAGCAAAGTGTTTTTTTTGTTCCATTTTTTTGCAAAGAATATTCCTAGACTTAAAAATAATTAAATTGCAATACGTTTTACTTTTTCATAAACGTTATTTTAAAATTGTTTTCTCAATTCCACGCAATTGTCAGATAGTATCTTGTTGTCCCTAGGAAATCAAAAGACACCAAATTACTCCAATTTTTTTTATCTATTGCTGTTAGAACTAATTTAAATTTGCAAATTAGATCATGTTGTTCTAAAGAATAAATGTCAGGTATTTTAAATAGAACTTAGTTACCTATAAAAAGCCCGTGAAACCATTATATTTTTTTTATATTTAACCATATTACATTATAATCTGCGAATTTGAGAATGCAAAATGAGTGTTGAAAAAAAGTCAATTTTGACCAAAATGTTAGATGTTCTCCCAATGATTGACGGCCGACCCTGTTGTATATGCTATGAAAGTACATTAGTCTGGGTGGTAATATATATTATGTATGTTCAATATTCTTTGTTCGGTGTTCAGCAAGGTATGCTGTTGCCATGTGGGAATGGTGGCTTACTTGCGGTTTGCCGGGTGTTTGGATCGCGTCTCTATGGCGACGATTAGCATTCATACTTGGCATTGTTGGGCGAAGGCAGAAAGCTAATTCGAGCATTGTCCTCTGCCGTGTAGTACAAGGTATTAGGTACGGCGAAGGGTTTTGAAATAAAATAATAACTTACCCAATACAGACAAAAGCTAGAGGACTTCAGAAATGTTAACACATTAATTAAACTTAGAAATTTCAAGTTATAAACCATATAACGACAGTAATGGCAACTCAATTTAGTTCCTGGACTTTAAATAAATATAAGTTAGACCGAAATGTTATAATAATTTAACATGTAAATATTATTTTATGTTCTTAAATATAAGTTAGACCGAAATTTTTTAATAATTTAACATTTAAATATTATTTAATATTATTTTTGAAGTAAAAACTTATTTTGCACCGTTGTGATTGGAAACTCGAAGAAACGAAAAAGCGACACTAAAAATAGACAAAAATATACATCTATAGGATTTAGCCTGCGAGAGAATGAGATAAAATAATCAGTCTCCTCTTTGTGCGGTTCTTCGAGCCTCCTCATTATTTTCTACTTTAGTTTTCTAAATAAAGGTTTTACTTCTACCGCGTGTCAGCTGCAAGCCTGTATTTTTTTTAAGTAAAAACTTATATAGCACCGTTGTGATTTGAAACTTGGTGAAACGAAAAAGCGACACAAAAAAGAGACAAACACATACATCTGTAGGATTTAGAATGCGAGAGAATGAGATAGAACGAAACCTTGTCTTCTTACAGACCTTACAGTATCAACGAAGCGTTAAGCTGCGCTCATTGGCCGCTTTGGTTATGAGCTCACTTTTCAAGGCTCCTATTGGTTGAGATTTTGTGGATGAAGTTTCACTTCTCCCGTGTGTGAACTGCACTCGTTTTTTTGTTTTGATGTGAAAACTTCTGTAGCATCGTTGTGGTATGAAACGAAAAATAGCGATACTAAAAAGAGACAAACACAATACATACATCCATAGGATTTAGCCTGCGGAGAGAAATGGATAGACTAATCGGTCTCTTTTTTGTGCGGTGCTTATTAGCCTCCCCACTCTTATCTACATTAGTTTTCTGAAGGTTACTACCGCGCGTGAATTGCACACTCTGTTTTTTTTAAATGAAACTTCTTTAACCACGCTTGACTTGGGGAGTAAGCTGGTGAATGCGTGACGAGAGCGTTACAAAAATTTTGATCTGGCGAGGCGAACGGAAGTTTAGAGGGAGATATAAGTTAGTGAAGATACAAAGAGAGAGAGTTACGTTTCGTATATTACCGTTGGGGCAAGAGAGAGAGGTATTACTTGGTATTTGTTCTTATTACGATATATTATGTCTCTAATATTAACTTGTTTCAAATTTATTATTATAATAAATTAATTCATATACCATTACCCAAATCTAGAGGGTTTTAGCACGTCCCAAAACGTTTTCAAAATCAATTTACGTAATTCGTATTTCAAAGGGAATTTTAGACTTGGCTCTAATGCGGGTACATAATATATCAGCATATTTTCAAATTTTGCTCACATGAAAGCCAGATTTGCTCGAACATTATATTATTTTAATAAAATAAATTCAGAACGAAAAGGTTACATTGTATATATAAACAACTAGCTGGTTCCCGGCATGCGTTGCATTGCCAATTGCCATATTCCAATAAATACATTTTTCTCCCGGAATCACCTTCCCGTGCGTCCCCGTTCCCCTCCCGCGTCTAAAACATTCTTACGTTTCTAATACTTACATTTTTAAACTCGTGATATCTTTCGAATGGTATGTCCGAATTGAATACTTCAAAATGTTAAATAAAGGTATTGAAGCATTCTTGAATATGAATTAATTTATTTTGATAAGTACTAAAACCAAGATACAAATAAAGAGCTTTTTCAAGCGGCAACATTTTATTTAAATTTTTAAAATAAAAGAACACTTATTGTGGCATAACTATAATAGTTAGACATATGCTGTCGCGACACTTTTTGTAAATAATGATGTGTTCTGCAAATTCGTAGTACATTATTTTATTCTATCATCAATAGTTTTCGCAGCGCACGCGATGTAAAGAATATTTTAGGTAATTTTTTTACATCCTGGGTTACATTATTGGGGTTTTAGTAAGGATCCCCATTTTTTTTTAAAATATAATATAGCCTATGTTGCCCAGGGGTAGTGTAGTTTCCCAACAATGAAATAATTTTTCAAATCGGTTCAGTAGTTTCGGAGCCTATTCAAACAAACAAATCTTTCCTCTTTATATAGTATTGTAGTAGAGTAGATTTAATTAATTGTTTTTCAAAGAAATCTGAAACTCTTCTACCCGACACTATCAATTTACTTTTTTAAAATTGACAAAAAATATGGTCAGTTTTTTTTAAATAATGTGAATACTGCACAAGAGCCCCCCGAACGCTTGGAGACTGTGGCACCTTCAATTGGGGTATGATGTGAGGTTGAAGTTAATGGAGAGATGTATGAAAAGGAAAAGAGGAAGGTGGGGAAGTACCTGGCTATTCAGATCCGGTAACCGAACAAGTCTAAAGCCATTTCAAGCAATTTCGTGCTGCAAATACAACTTATATATATTTTAAATGATTGAATTGAGAAACAACATAATTAAGTCAAGTAAAATTTACTTGAGCACGCCGGAATTTGAACCCGCGTCTTACTGATTGCTAGACGAGAGCCTTGCCACTCAACCACATAGGCTGTCGAGGGTAGGTAATGTTACTTTAAAAACAAAGCTAGGACATTATATAATTTGAGAGGCGAGTATGGGTCGCCATTTATTGGATAACCAACACCTCTGCCACAGGTCACCCCAAGTGGTTCGCTACGTTTGGTGACTTAGTAGGGATGCCCGGATTCATCAGGTGAGAAGTGTTCCGGTCTTGGCGGCGGATATGCTTTCCCACCAGCTGTGTGCTTAAACGGAAGATGCCAATTTGCGGAGATCTTATAACCTCTGTAGCTGGTCTTGCACCGCAGCGGGAGGAATAGATCCGTATGTCCGTCACTGCTGAACACACTGCTCTCTAGATTCCTACATACCCCTCATACATTTTTTCCTAGAACTTCCTCTCGTTCCGTTCCTTTCTTTATAAAGACCCTACACATAGCATCCCCAAAGATGCCAAAGGTTCTGCGGGAAACTATTTTGCTCAAAGCTTCCTGTGTGGGATTAATGTAAAAAAAGAAATTTTCCAAGTGTAACAGACAGTCCAATTTTTGAAGTGAAACTTATTTAGCCACGTTGTGATTTGAAATTAGGATGAAACGGAAGTGCTTCACTAAAATTTATTATTTGTCATATCTCGGTTCTAATATAACGCGGTAAATTCACAGCTCAGGGAGTAAGCTGGTGAATGCTTGACGAGAGCGTTACGAAAAGTGTGATCGGGAGAGGCGAACAGAAGTTGAGAGGGATATAAGTTAGTGAAGATAGAAAGAGAGAGAATTACGTTTCGTATATTACTGTAGGGGCAAGAGAGAGAGGTGCGAGCGTACATATTCTTTCTCTCTTTCTCTCATCGTCAGTTACGTTTCGTATATCTAAGACACAGTGCAGGCCTATTGTCTGTATCACACTGTAGGGGCAAGAGAAAGCAGTGCGCGCAATTTTTTTTTTCTTTTATAAGTTAGTAAAGTTTTACTTCAGTCGTGTGGTCTATAGCACACTCGTTTTTTTTTATTTTTGTAAAATCAATATCCAATCTTCAAATCACTTTAAAATAAACAGGAAAAAAAGAAAGCGACATCTAGCGACTTTCTAGTTTCACTTCTACCGCGTGTTAATTGCACACTGTGATTTTTTTTTTAACTTCTAAAGCGTAGAAATATTGTGATTTATGTAATGTTTCACAAACGCGTAACATAAGTCTATAATAATTATGCTAGAAGACCTTCAACCACATTAGCTAGGATGATCTTGATAACATGACATTAACACAATACCCTTCCGGACAACCTCACTGCTGGTATATAATTATCTTAGCTTATTAAGATATGTTTGAATGTCATTGAAAACTAGATACGTGTTACGCCCTAGAATATCAATAGACTAATAGACTGCAATCAAAAGGAATATCAATGAACCGTTGGTATAGAATTTACTAGGCTAACCCTCTACTTATAATGAAACTATAATGCAAGGCATAACAACATCAGATTGATAGTTGATCACAATTTGATTTTTAAAAAACCTTCACCCCCACAATCTCAACCAATAGCAGCCTTGAAAAGTGGGCTCATAATCAAAGCAGCCAAAACGGTAAGGTTTCTTTCTATCTCATTCTCTCGCAGGATAAATCCTATAAATGTATGTCTGTCTCTTTTTGGTGTCGCTTTTTCGTTTCATCAAGTTTCAAATCAAAACGGTGTTAATAAGTATACACTTCAAAAATCAAATTGGCGCTGATCGAAGATTTATTGTACCGGGAAATGTTACCTGAGAAGTATAATTTTCAAGATGGAATACATCTTTATTAATCCCTTTTGAAGTGAAAACTTATTTAACACCGTTGTGTTTTTAAACTTGATGAAACAAAGAAAGCGACATTAAAAAGAGGCAAAACACATATATCTATAGGAATTAGCCTGCGAGAGAATGTGATAGTATAATCAGTCTCCTCTTTTTGTGGTGCTTCGTAGCCTCCTCACTCCTGTCTACTTTCTTCCCAGTACTTCCTCTCCTTCATTTCCAAAAAATACCCTCCACCCAGAATCCCCGAAGATGACACGACCTGGGGGAAATTATTTACCTCATAAGCCTCCTGAGTGGGGTTAATGTAAAAAAACACAGTGCGCAATTCACACGCGGTAGAAGTAAAACCTTCAGAAAACTAAAATAGAGAAGACTGGGGAGGCTACGAAGCACCACACAAAGAGGAGACCGATTATACTATCTAAATCTAAATACTAGGCTAAATCCTGTAGATATACCTATGTGTTTGTCTCTTTTTGGTTTCGCTATTTTTCGTTTCATCGAGTTTTAAATCATAACAGTGTTAAAGAAATTTTCACACAAAAAATATACGTATTAAGTTAGATTATGTTAGGTTAGGTTTGTTGCATATTTTTATCTCTATTTTTATGTTACCTATTTCAAAAGAATTATTCCACGGGCCTCTACTTCTATTCATCTTTTGTATAATGTTGATGTAAGTACTTGCAAACTGCTTACTAACCCCGTATGCATGGACATTAAAGGTTCTAGAGTCGTTCAAATAAATGTGGATACGTTCAATAAAAAAGTAGAGTCTTGACGTGTTCCGTGATGGAGGAAACCATATGTTTCCTTAGGGGGCATCCATTAATAACGTGAGTAGTTTTTCTTCTATTCTAGACCCCCCCCCTCCCCCTCGGTGAGTTAAATTTGGGCCAATTCGTATATTTTTTTCAAGTAACGTGAGATTTTGCTGAACCCCCCCCCCTGTTGGTGCTCACGTAATTAATGGATACCCCCTTACAACGCCGGGAAAGTGGTGGGGTACCCTTCAATGTTTTATATTTTTCTCTTATTTTCAGTGTTCTCTTTTATTGTGGAACCATTTAGTTGAATTAAACCAAAATCTTTTTACCACGTATCGTGTACCATACCGAGGTTCCGAGTTACCGAGAAGTCGGGTCACGTAGTCACAGCGAGTGGCCACAACGCTTTGGAGGCGTTTCCTTGCAAAGCCGTTCTCGTGAGGTCGCATGCATCGTCTGTTCGCAATTGCTCTCTCGCCTCGGCGTCTAATCAAATTAGTGCAAACGACTTTTTAAGTGCCCATAATCCACGACCGCACACACATCGTCGCTGCTCACTGCTAGTCAGTCACTCGCCTTGTCTATTTGTCACTAAAGCCTCGATTACATTGAGCGAGTTTACAAGCTATATCGACTAAGTTTAAAAGCGGGCGAATCGGCGAGTGAGATTGTCATGATGACACACAAAACTGTCCACTCGCTCAGTAGCGTAGGAAACTGAGCTCGTAGGTCGCTGCTAGCGCTACAGTAGCGAGAATAACGACGCCTGCGTGAACTAATTCTGTCAGATATTTGACAGTCGAAATCAGCTGTTTGTTGGCCGCCATTTTGAGCGCATAAATATACCAATCACGAGTAAGCGAGTAGCATGTAAAGTTGACGACCTTTCAACTTTTTTCGTAGATTGTCAACAATCTGCTAGTTAGCAAGTAATTCGACTGCACTGAGCGAGTTTACTAAGAGATAGTGAATTTCCCAGATAGTAGCTTGTAAACTTACTCAATGTCATCTAGGCTTAAGGATTACAATACATACCCGTTAAAAATAATATTTGTTTTACTGTAATAAACTATTTTTAATTTTCGACCTAGTTGCGCCATCTATTGGGCCAGCTAATGGCCAATTCGAAAGATTTAATATTATATTTTTGAAGTAGAAACTTCTTTAATAACCGTTTTGATTTGAAACTCGATGAAATGAAAAATAGCGACACTAAAAAGAGACAAACACATACATCTATAAAATTTATCCTGCAAGAGAATGAGATAGTATAATCGGTCTCCTCTTTGTGAGGTGCTTTGTAGCCTCTCCACTCTTGTCTACTTTAGTTTTCTGAAGGTTTCGCTTCCATCGCCTATGAATTGCACACTTTTTTT
This sequence comes from Limnephilus lunatus, assembly GCA_917563855.2. Lineage (NCBI taxonomy): Eukaryota > Metazoa > Arthropoda > Insecta > Trichoptera > Limnephilidae > Limnephilus > Limnephilus lunatus. The sequence goes on from OU830604.1 coordinate 36,798,440, forward strand.
GGACTGAACGAGTGTTGAATTTTCCTCTCCAGGGACTGCCTCCTAATTACTGCGATTTTTAAAATTAATTAAAAAAATCTTTTGATGGAGAATTGAACCTACCTCTCCAGGGATGGACTAAATTAATGAACACCGCCAATACCTCAGCCAAAACATAATTAGAAGGTATCGACATTTATTTCTTCCGTCTAATTTCAGAAAAACGCGTGTCTGTGCGCTTGTATTTAGGTTAGTGTCACCAAAAGTTGACAGAATGCATTATCATCGACAATGAGTCTATCTGCCGAGTTTCAGCTCGATCGAATGTCGGTTAATGGTTTATTTTCCACTTCCATGATTTGCATTTGTTCATTCACAAAAATAAAATCAAATTCAAATAGATGTATTTAAAATAAACAAACCTATCCTAATCTATGTAACTTCACGCCGTAATAGTTAGTTAGAAGTCTACCCGAGAAGAAAGGTGGTTTAGTAGTGTAGTCATTCTCCCCAAAGGCATGATCATTGGTAGGTTGTTCCCGCCTCTCGGAAAAACAGAAAGCCTGGGCTGCCTAGCTCTAGTAAAGTTATCGGGGGCGTAAATCGTAATATATTCCACAACACCAGGATTGCAAATGGCAATTTGTCTCCTTAAGTCTAGACTCTAGATTTCTAGATGATCTAATCCTAGCATTCTAGCGAGAAAATCCAAAGAATACAACATAGTATGTTAGTACCTACCCAAACTAGCTCGTAAAGGAATTGTACCTATAAACATTTTACTGATATTGACTCGCGATGAAAATTAAATTCTTACTGAAAATAGTTGCGTTTCCTAGATTTCAAAAACGCCAGAGCTCACCGTCTCGTCTGATATTTTTTTTGCTGCTTCAGATAAATAAACAGATTTCTGCATTACACTTACGATGTGTGTCAAGGTTGGTCAAGGTGACTCATTTATTTCCTTTGACTTTGATTTTAAATGTAATTTGTATGCTATGTCAATATCGTCCTTCTGTTGTGTCTGGAACTAATCTGCTGTTGGTTTTGCCATCTACTTCGGCCGCGGCGTTTAAATTTTGGAATTGGACGGAATCACGCACTCCTTACTTAGATGATTTATGTATAAAAAAACCTCGCCAAATTGTATGTTTTAAAATGTTTTCCGATAATAACCCAAAGAACTTAATTTGACTCACTGTACAATAAAACCATACCCGAAAATGGGTGAGATCTTTAAAGCATTTTTATAGATCTAATATTTGATTATTTTTTCTAGTCTTTTAAAAAAACTTCGATTTAAAAAAAGTTTTCGATTATATCAAAGGCCAAGGTGTGTTAAAAGCATCTTACTTCTTACTAATATTATAAATGCGAAAGTTTGTATGGATGGTCCTTACTCTTTCACGCAATAAATACCGAATGGAATATAAAAAATCTTTCACTAATCGAAAGCTACGTTATTTGTGAGTAACATAGGTAGTAATATATTGGTAAGCTCTGGCGTTATGAATTAGCTGTGGCGTTATGAAATTATTTATTATACGTTTATTGGCAAAGCGTGTTGCTAAGTAAATGTTTGACGAGGGCTGTCATTTTGTTATTTGTTTAGGTTACTATGGAGATTTCTTTGATAGCGAAAACTCAAATATGAGTGTTCTACTATGAATATTTAATGTAGGTAGATGCAAATATAAAATAGGTACTAATCTACATTTTGACCTAAGCCAACAGCTATATTAATATTATGAATGCGAAACGGAGAGTATTTGATTGTTGATTGATTAGGGAGGTAGTGCCGTCACTACCGCTCCCCCTCAGGGGAGGGGGGGGGGGGGACGAATATGCGAGCGAAGCCGGGGGCAAAAGCTAGTCTAAAATATTTGTGGGCAACCAAATTTTCAAACCAAAAACACATGATTTTGCATTACTTCGCATAGCATCGCCAAAACAGTACCTACCAGTGGCGGCCGCTGCCCTGAAAATGTGGTGGTTCACTGATAATCCGTACCTAAGCAACAATAGGTAAAAATGATTCCACTTATCTTATTTGGAGAGAAGGTCTATTCTAAGCCGTTTTCGAAGGGCGAAAACTTCTACATATCGCTTTTAAATAAATAAAATAATTATTTGTACAGATCTTTTTTCTGCACTAAGAAAATAGAAAAAACGCAAATTTTTCGTAAATAAATCTTGAATTTCAACCCAAAAAACTCTTTTTTTTTAAATGTTTGAGTTATTTTATTTTATATTTCATAAAATAAAATAAATTTGAAAGTAGTGTAAGAAGAATATACGACGCAAATGTGAATGGTAGAAGTCGGGGACGCCCGAGGAAGACATGGTACGATCAAGTGAATCAGATACTTGAGTCGGGTCATGTCAAAAGTCAGAATAATAGTAGAGAATGTATGTGACGATGTATGAATCTGAGTGAGACAAAGAGTGTGTGCCAAGACCGAGTTGTTTGGTGGTCCGTCCTCTCTGCCTACCTCTGCGGGGAAACGGCGTGATGGTTAGTTAGTTAGTTTTATATTTCATTATAAACAGTATACAAATAGTATTTATATACAATGTATAATGGGCAAAATTGTCAAAGTTACCTATAAAAAATTGAATCCCTTAATGATCTGCGTTTTATAATTTAAAACACAAATCAATAAAAAAGAAAATATATGTAAAATTTAGGTATTGACTGTACCTTTTGATTAAAAAAAGAATTATTCAGTTTGGTTGAGTATCTTTGCCGCAAATCCAAATTTAAGTTTGTATGATAAAGGCCGCCCGGTGGCACACGAATATAGCTTAATTTTTCATACATATTGCTGGCGTTGCGCGCTGGCGATGTTTGGGATATTCGGTACAAAAACATAATTCGTTCCGCGTGCAATCGGCCTGCACGCGGGGAACAAGGCAGCTTCGCGCGGAACTTAGAGAATCCGCTCTCCCTGATTCATACTATATTATGCATTATATTGGTAGGTGATGTTTTTAATGAGATTCATAGATTTTGTATTTTTCAGTAAGATATTATAAAGTAATTTTAGCCGATATAATTTACCAGTGCTGCACACGAACGCACTGTGCAACCAGCCGCCCTTGGTACCTACGTGTTGCAAGTTGCAAGGATCATTGCTCTCTAAAAGCGTAGACGTCATTAACGCTGGAATTTTGATGTTTCCAATGACTTTGACTTAAAACTTAAATGGCTAAATATATTTTATTCGTATTCATTGACGCAGTAGATTTGCCACATGTAACTTCGTACTAAAAATCGCAAATAATACTAATTGGTTTAAATTGGTTTTTTCTCTTTTCTTTTAAAAGTCGACTGCATGCGAATAAAAAAATCCATAGGTACTTACATACCTACAAATTTAATAGTCTTCGTTATAATGAAACTGCATCAGGTATTTGGAAGCAGGGGGCCTTACAAAGTCAATTTTTTGGCATATGTCGACGGCAGAAAGGCTAATTGACGTACCTAACTGAAAAAAAAACTGCGACGATCTGTGAACTTGAGGTTTGTGCAATTTTCATCGATGTTTATATGCCTTGAAAACTATATTATTCATATAATTTATTAATTGACGATACAAAGTGGTGCAGTATTTTTTACACGTGAATTTGCATCAATAAGTGAAAATCGAAAAATGTTGGTTACATCGATTAGCCTTTCTGTCATCAATATTGTATTCTGGTAGAAAATGTTGGTTACATCGATTAGCCTTTCTGCCATCAATATTGTATTCTGGTAGAAAATGTTGGTTACATCGATTAGCCTTTCTGCCATCAATATTGTATTCTGGTAGAAAATGTTGGTTACATCGATTAGCCTTTCTGCCATCAATATTGTATTCTGGTAGAAAATGTTGGTTACATCGATTAGCCTTTCTGCCATCAATATTGTATTCTGGTAGAAAATGTTGGTTACATCGATTAGCCTTTCTGCCATCAATATTGTATTCTGGTAGAAAATGTTGGTTACATCGATTAGCCTTTCTGCCATCAATATTGTATTCTGGTAGAAAATGTTGGTTACATCGATTAGCCTTTCTGCCATCAATATTGTATTCTGGTAGAAAATATTGGTTACATCGATTAGCCTTTCTGCCATCAATATTGTATTCTGGTAGAAAATATGTAACTCGCTCTCTTTTCTGAAATAAGAGTCGCGACTACCTACTAAAAATTAATGAATTACTACTCAAAATTTCTGAATTCCTGATTCACGCTATCTTTCTAATATGCGATATAATGTAGGTACATAAAATATAGATACATTGTTATATATAGTCATATTGCAATCCTTTTATAATTCGTAAAGACAAGCGATACAAATTGTAACTTGCGGCTTGCGGCTTGAAACATTATACTCGTAGCATGTAGCAAATGGTTCAAATGTATTATTTATGTGTTTTACATGAGTGTGCTCGGCTCTTGTTCGCTCCATTCATAATGATGTTTTAATCCCCCTAATTGTTAGTTATTGAATAAGGCATGTAGAAGCTACAATTTAAACAAAACTGTCATAATTATTTATTTCTTAATAAGCTTTGTGTAAAATTTTATTCTGAAACAGTTTCATTTGTAAAAATAATAACCATGTTTTTCTTCATTGTAATACAATTGACAACTAACGAAGTTTATCTACCATAGGCGAATATAAAAATTGTATATAACTAGGAAGAAAACGTTTTTTAAATATTTTTTTTTATTTTTAACAGGGGCACAAAAATCACAAGTTCACTATGTTTAGCAATGCCAAGTAATGTGTCCCGACGATAATTTTATTTCAAATTGTGCAATTTTTTAAAAAACCTATAGACGTATTTTTAAAGACAATGTAGACATACCACAGTTTGTAATTTTGTCATTACGCTTTTGGAGGCAAGCATGAAAATCGAAGAATGGTTAATTCTGCAAAAGAAATGTTAAAGCCTAGAAATTATATGCTTCCACTATTAAATAGAACAGTGATAAAACAGAACACCTTTGAAAAGTGAAGATTTTTTTTATCACTTTTCGTGATTTATATCACTTTTTAAAAGTGATCTATTTTGTCACTTTTCTGTTTGGTACGGTTACCGATTTTAATGTCCCGAGGCTTTACGTTTATTACCTACCTATCTGTAAACAAAGTATCGATAATAATAATAACGATATAAACCCAGTATATTGAATGGTTTTGACAAGACTATTTGCATTTAAAATTCTGTAAATACCACCCTTTTTGGAAAACATACATTTTTTTCATTTTTATAGTCGCTTGAGCTACCGCGATACTTAATAGCTCCACTAACGAACTGGGTGATTCAATGTCGAGGTGAAATTATCCGGATTTTTCCGGCGCGTAGAGGATTAGCAGTCATTCATGTTTATTTAATCCATCGATTGGAATAATAACTGGATTTTGATTTAAAAGAATTTAATGTAGGTAATAATACTAACGTCAAATACAGTATTCTTGGTTTATAGACAGACCCCATAGCTCTCGGATCAGGAGGACATTGTACTGAACCCGCGCCTTTGGTTTCTACCAGTACCTACCATTCATACGGAGTCATCAATGGCTGCGTAAAAAAAAAACTCGAGTGAAAGTGTTTTAAACAATAATTAAAAATAATTTACATTTTACAGTGACAAGATACACATTCATATATATATATATTTATTTTTTTTCTCCAGTGTTAATTTCACGTCGTTTGTTATTGTTTTTCACAATTGTCGTTATGAATTTCTTGTTTATTATAGGTATTTTTTGTGGTTGTGTAAGTTAGATTAAGTTAGATTAAGCTAGATTAAGTTAGATTAAGTAAGTTTAAGTTGGACTAAGTAAGATTAAGTTAGATTAAGTAGAGTAAGTTAAAGTAATAATGTTAAGCTAGATTGTAAGAAGTAGTCCGTGGAAGGGAATGGCCGACACAGGTGTCGATGAGACTCGCTATCCATCACATCGCCAACCCTTCGGTGGCGCAAAGAGGAGGAAGGAACGTGAGCAATGCCGAATTGGCACATGGAATATAAGAGGAGGAATGGAAAGAAAGATGAACGAATTATGTGACACAATGAAAAGAAAATGTTTGGACGTACTTTGTGTAACAGAGAGTATGAAAAAAGAGAGTGGTACAATGCAGCATAATGACAGGTTCGTCATCTGGTCTGGGAGACCAGATACGGAGAGGGCTTGTCAGGGTGTTGCAGCGATACTGTCTCCCAGAATGGTTGAATGTATGGTACAATATGAATGTGTAAGTCCGAGAATAATGTGGATCCGACTCAAAATTGGTTTGACAAGGGTGTTTCTTGTTATTTGCTATGCCCCTGTTAATTCTGAAAGCGACGAAGTGAAAGATGATTTTTGGACTAGTGTGAACGATGTAATGAGACTAAAAGATTCGAATGAAAGGATTATAATAGCGGGCGATTTGAACGGGTGGGTCGGAATTAGACGTGACGGATTTGATTCGGCTTTAGGTATGTTCGGGGATAAAAGAACGAATGACAATGGGAACAGAATACTTGAAGTATGTTTAGAGTGGAACCTTTTTGTATCGAATACTTTTTTCGATCATAAAGGTATCCATCAATATACGTGGGAAAGAGGAAATGAAAGATCAATAATCGATTTCGTACTTATTGACTCTAGGTTGAGAGCCGTTACCGAGGACACAAGAGTTTTCAGAGGGGCTGAAGTTGAAACTGACCACTTTCTGGTGGTGTCGAGAGTAAATCTCTTCCGCGGCTGGCGCTCTAAAGTGAAAACGGTATCAGCTCCAACAAGAGTCAAAATAGAAAAACTACAAAACGATTATGTCAGAAGTGAGTATGAGAATTATGCAGAAATGAGATTGAATGAGAAAGAAATGGACGGTCTAAGCATAGAGGAAACATGGAACCACATAAAGGTGAGTCTATGTGAATCTGCTAGAGACGTGTGTGGAATAAGTAAGCAAGGTAGGAAGAAAGGTGATGCATGGTGGGATGACGAGATCAAAGCACTGGTCTCAGAGAAGAAGGAAGCTTGGTTACGTCTGATAGGGGCTGGCAGTGCTCCAAGCGAAGAGAGAGATCGAGCGAAAGAAGTGTATAAGGTATGCAAGAAAAGAGTAAGTGTTGGAGTGAAAGAACGAAAGAAACGCCTGGAAGAGGAAGAGGGGATAAAAATGACAAACCACTTCCACGAAAACATTAAACTGTTTTGGAAGGAGGTCAAAAGGTCCCGGAGTGGTCCAGAGAACGGAAGCATGAAAGTGATAAAATCGAAAGATGGGCAAATGTTGACGAATGAGAAAGAAATTAAAGAGAGATGGATGAAATATTTCGAAGAAGTCTTCGAAAGTAACCCGGGTGACTGTGATCCCAGCGGTGAATCGGGTGTGAACGATGATGTAGTGAATGTTACCAAAATCAGCATGGATGAAATAAAAAGATCTATTAAATGTATGAAAAATGGTAAGGCTGTAGGTTTCGACAATATTGCTGCCGAATACTTTAAGGGGGATAGCCGTATTATTCTCACATGGTTGTGCAAACTTTTTAACCAATGTTTAGAGGAGGGTTACACGCCACTAGATTGGAGAAGGGCTGTAATCATGCCATTGTACAAAGGTAAAGGGTCACGTATGGAATGTGGGAATCATAGGGCTATTAGCCTTCTTAGTTCAGTCGGCAAGCTATATGGTAGAATATTGATTGAAAGGGTAAGAATGGAAACGAAAGATAAAATATGGGATGTGCAAGGTGCTTTTATGAGTGGAAGAGGGTGCATGGACCAGATTTTCTCATTGCGTATGCTCACTGAGAAGTTTCTTGCAAAAAACCAGAAACTCTTCTGTGCCTTTGTAGATCTACAAAAAGCATACGACCGAGTTGACAGGAAAAAGCTATGGAAGGTATTGTCCAAGTATGGAGTGAATACGAATCTCATACAGGCAATTGCGTCTCTATATGAGGGAAGCGTTGCATGTATTAGGGTGAACGGCGATTTTACGGGGTGGTTTGACATCACAAAAGATGTTAAACAAGGCTGCGTAATGTCGCCGTGGTTATTCAATCTATACATGGATAATTGTATGCAAGAATTGAAAGAGATGGGATTGGGCGCGAAATTAAGTAATCTGAAAGTATGTTGCCTTTTGTATGCTGATGATGCGGTGCTGATATCTAACAGTATGGAAGATCTACAGTCTCTCGTGTCAAGGATGAACGAAGTATGTATGAAGAATGAGTTAATGATGAATGTAAGTAAGTCTAAAGTCATGGTGTTTGAAAGAGAGAGTACGAAAACAGTATGCAATATAGTTGTGAACGACGAATACTTGGAGCAGGTGGATGAGTTTGTTTATTTGGGAAGTATGTTTACGAGAGATGGGAAGGCTGAAAGAGATATTGAAAGAAGGGTGAATGCAGGTAACTCTATTAATGGAGGACTGAACGCCGTTGGCACCAACAAAAAACTGTCCAAAGACGCGAAACTAGCCGTCCATAATGGAGTACTGGTACCTACCCTGATGTATGGCAGTGAGGCATGGAACTGGCAGAGGAAGGATGAAAGTATACTGAATGCTGTAGAAATGAGATCCCTGAGGCGTATGTGTGGTAAAACCATGTATGATCGTGTGAGAAACGCGGAGATCCGCAAAGAATGCAAGGCTGATGTAAGCGTAATGAGTAAGATCAAGAAAGGAACGCTCCGATGGTTCGGGCATGTAGAGAGAATGAACGAGGAAAGGAGTGTAAGGAGAATATATGACGCAAATGTGAATGGTAGAAGAAGTCGGGGACGCCCGAGAAAGACATGGCACGACCAAGTGAATCAGATACTTGAGTCGGGCCATGTCAGGAGTCAGAATAATAGAAGAGCATGTATGAGACGGTGTATGAATGTGAACGAGGCAAGGAGTGTGTGCCAAGACCGAGTTGTTTGGCGGTCCGTCCTCTCTGCCTACCCCTGCGGGGAAACGGCGTGATGGTTAGTTAGTTAGTTAGTTAGACAGATTATAAGCGTAAACAAATCCGGGATCAGAAATGTGGGTCAAATTTTGTTTTCTTTTTTACTTTATAATTATTTTATTCTCGTTTACGATCAGCCCTTTATTCTGTGTGCATGGTATAAAGGTTAAATATAAAAAATGGAAAATTAAAATGGCAATTTTTCTATGTTCTCCGAATAAAACATGAATTTCATTTTTCCTCGGTCATTAGCGACTTTGTAAGTCATTAGTTTTCCTCAGTCCTATAACGTTGGCTTTGAGCAAAACCAAATAGCATTTTTTTTAAATGTCACGTCAGATTACGAAATTGTTAAGAAAGCTGCCGCCGCGGTGTTACATACGGGTATAATTATGGTAAAATTTCATATTCATTTCTCAAAACTCTTAGCCGGGTATATTATTTTTTATTTTCTGTAAGAGTTTTTGTTTTCCAACAGTAATAAAAAATGAAGTTAAAATATCTGACCCCGTCAAAATAATTTCGCACGTGCTCTTATTCGTGTTTATAATTATTGTGCGCTTGTATAATTACCGTGACGATTTACGGTTTTGGTACCGTAACGGCAAAAAATGCAATAAACATACGTTTCTTGTCGCTATAATGCTGCAGCTCTTTCTTATACATTAAATAATGGTAAGTTGTTTAATTGGTTTCCTTCAAAGTACTAATTTTTTGCGTCGGAAATTGCGTTTCATTTATTCTTTATACGTGTGAGGGAGATATGTGATGATTGTATATTTCTTTTGGAGGAGTGCAGTAGATACCGTTTGTCTCATTTTCGACTGTTGCTATTTAGTGTGTATGAAAGAGTGGCAGCATTATATGTTTAAGAACAAAAGCAAAACTATTAGCGCATTGACATTTGACGTTTTTGAATTTTCGAAATTCACACACATGATATATTATCCTTGTAACATTATTCCGGTTCCATGCCAACTCAACTCAACACCTTTTTAGAGATTGAACAGACATTAAAAGCTATGAAAAAAAAGCCCCTGATCCAACCTAATGTAACCTATTTAACCAATTTAATTTTTTTTTACATCACTTTTAATGACTTTTCAAAGGAGGTTCTGAGTTGATTTCATTCTGAGTTGTCCATTCACGTTATATTTCATACTTTCAAAATTATTGTATCGGCAAGTAGTATTGGTAGGGATATACGGAGACGTCACGCTGTGAGAGAGATGCAAGAAAATAATGCCTCTTTTTCCTTTGGAGGAAACAGACCTACGTACATTGTGTATCTCATATTTTATTTATTTATTTATAAACAGAAACAAACAGTATTTTTTTATTTAGAAAAAAGTAAATATTCACAACAAATAATAATACATATATTACATTTCATATCAGACATCACTTTTTTGGTTACCCAATTAGTAGAGAAATATTCTCGGGTCTAACTGGGGTGCTAGCGTATGTAATTATATATATAGATAATAATATGTATAGTTACAAAAATGGAAAAAGAATATTTTCAAAAAAAACTGCAAAATATTACAAAATATTGTACAATAAGAAAATTACATATAATTATAGAAACAGAATATCAACAAAAATCAACAAAAAATCATCAAAAATCAACAATTATTCATTGGTGAAAAAGAAATCATTATTAATAAATATAATTCATGGTGTGTACCTACCTATTATGTGTTTCATTGTAGTGTCTTATTTAAGGTATGTATACATATTAATTAAGTAATTTACGGGTGATGTGTGTAGTGGGAAGATGAGGGTGTGTGTGTGTGTGTGTGTGTGTGTGTGTGAGTATGTATGTATGTATGTATGCGCATTGAACAATTTATATTATTGACATGATGCTGTTTTTAAATTTGGGCAGTGAATCGGAGAAAATGTCGATGTTAGAATTTAGATTAATATTATTGAACATATTAAGAGCACGATTGATTGGCGAATTAGTTGCTGCATTTGTCTTGTAATTAATTATTTTGAAAGAGCTGCAGCGTCAAAGCGACAAGGAACGCATGTTTGATTCCTTTTTCTGCCGTCACGGTACCGTAACCGTGAATAATCACAGTAATTACAAAAGCGCACATTGGCTCTGGTTATCTGTATCGTGTTTTTGTAATATGAATGTTGTTTGTGGCGTGATTAGTATATCTATGGTTGTGGCATTGTTGACAATGTTGACAGTTGGTTGACAGCAAAACTGTCACAGCTGTCATAGCTAAAGTAATAAATTATACCATGATCTCACAATGCACATAGATTATGCACGTACCTTATACCACGGTATCATAATCCAGAAAGTACATCTATATGTTTAAAAAAAATTATTTATTGCTTTAAAAAATAGTTATAAATTATTTATTTTGTTATAACCTCACTAAGTTAAAGTGTTTCTAGCTGGTTTTTATAAGGATGATGCGTCGTGATGTCAGTTAAATTATCGGTCTGCATAAAAAAATTATTTCAAAAAATTATTAGTATAATATAATTTTCCACACTGATTTGCAATATTTGTAATAGTGTTTACTGATGGCCAATTGGTTGTGAAATTGTAAAATATAAATTAAGTATGAAATCACAATATTACTAACTACTTATTACATTTTTTAGCTGTATTCGTCGCTTTTATAATTTATAAGTATATTTTATTTTTTGTAACATTTTTTTTTTATATTAGCTCCACACAGGAGGCCCTGAGGAAAAAAAGTTCCCTCAGGACCTATGTCGTCTTTGGGGATGCTGTATGGAGGTTCTTTTTAAGGAAAGAATGTTGTGGGAAGGAAAAAGATATTAGGGGTGAGTAGGAATCAGGGGGTCTAGGAGTGACGGACGTATGAATTCATCCCTTCCACTGCGGAGCAAGGCGATGGGTCAAGAGAGTCCTGCTGGAGGAATCTAGGACTCTACTGTAAAATAAAATAAGTAAAGACTATGGATAAGTGCAATCATGACATTGTGTTTAAAGTCTTGCTTACCATTGCCAACAAATTATAATATTGCTACGTTCCTTTCTTATAATTTGTGACTCGGCCTGCCCCTTTTTTGTCATGTTTGTAAGCAGCCTTAGAGGCTTAATTGCGATAATGGGTGGTCATAATTTGCTTTATGATTTCCATCATTTTTATTTATTTTTCAGGTTCTCCAAAAACAGTTAGATAATGATAAAATAGGTACTGAACTCTTTGTAGATGACATTCAAGATGTCGATGCTCAATGCAGAATCGTTAGTGTTGGTTACTAAAATTCTCAAATTATCACTGAAATATTCACCAATGTTACAAATAGCTAAGGCAACAATTTGTTTTCAAGAATTAAATAATCTGACCTTTGTTAATTTGTTTGTTCTGTAGTTACATCTACCCAACTATGGATGAGCTGGCCAACCAGCTGAACTTCGTGCTGGGCCACTTTGGGATCAAGTCCTTCATTGGGTTTGGAGTGGGCGCCGGGGCCAACATTTTGGCCCGTTTTGGGCTTGCCCATCCTGAAAAGGTATGCATTATTTTAATTCTAATATCAACTGTAAGTCAAATTTTCAGAACCTGATTCTAGCTTGTGATTCCATATTTTTGTGACAGTGACTTGCACAGATCTCCAATCTTTGTTGATTATTACAGTGGCCATCAAGAAATTTTAGAGGTACACCAAAGAAAAAACAAATGTTTATTTAAGACCTATTATTATTAAAATCAATATATGTACCTATAATATGAAAATATTATACTCTTTTCAATTCATATTGATTTTAATAATATGTATTAAATAAACATTCGTTTTTTCTTTGGTATACCTCTAAAATTTCTTGATTTGGTAACAAACACAACACTGCGGAACACTGCCCTAGGCTACCATCTTCCTTTCGCATCACCTCTATATTCAGAAGTGGAAGCATTTTATCTTCGTTTTCCAGCTCCACTGTGAACTTAATTTTGCTGTGGAGTGAATTAAGATGGATTTTAAGTCTTTTCTATTCCTTTAGGCGAATGTGTGGTAAAACCATGTACGATCGTGAGAGAAACGTGGATATCCGCAAAGAATGCAAGGCTGATGTAAGCGTGATGTGTAAGATTAAGAAAGGGACTCTCCGATGGTTTGGGCATGTAGAGCGAATGAACGAATGGTAGAAGAAGTCGGGGACGCCCGAGGAAGACATGGCACGACCAAGTGAATCAGATACTTGAGTCGGGCCATGTGAAGAGTCGGAATAATAGAAGAGCATGTATGAGACGATGTATGATTGTGAACGAGGCAAAGAGTGTGTGCCAAGATCGAGTTGTGTGGCGGTCCGTCCTCTCTGCCTACCCCTGCGGGGAAACGGCGTGATGGTTAGTTAGTTAGTTAGTTAGTCTATTCCTTTAAAATCTTGGTCACATCTTGAAGGGCGTAAAAAACAAGAATTCCCAACTAATAATCCTGGGGAATATTGATTGAAAGGTGTGGTAGAAGACTCTACTCCCCAGGTTTTCAAGAGCTATGCAACTAGTACAAGTTCAGTTCTGCTGATACTGATAAACTTGAAGATATTTAATCCCCCATGAGAGAAGGCCCCAGAAACAGACAAACACATCAATCTGAGTATGTATTGCAATGTCTAGCATCATCATAATACCAATGATGTTGATGACCAACCTCTTTTTGCCACTTGCTCTGTTGACATATTGTTTATTCTTCTTGTTCATGCTTGTTTTGTGTTGTTTCTTAGGTGGATGCGCTCTGCCTGATCAACTGTGTGTCCACCCAGGCCGGCTGGATCGAGTGGGGCTACCAGAAGTTGAACGCTCGCCACCTCCGCTCCAAGGGAATGACCCAGGGGGTGCTCGACTACCTGATGTGGCACCACTTCGGAAGGGTAATTTCATTACGTGCTTATATTATCATTCTTCTGAATTCATAACAACAGTTTTAATTTGCAGAGCTAGTTCGGTATGCAGCATGTCAGACAGATGAGTCAAAATCCCACAGGGTTTTCAGACATTTTCGCTTTTTGGAGAAATGCTTTTTAACTGATTCACTGCCAGGAGGATTTGTTGCAGTTAAAAGTAAATTGAATTGGTTCACCCATGGGAATGATTGGCGCTTAACGAGTTAAGAAGGAGTCTTCTAAAAATATTTTCAATTATATACCGTAATAAATAATGTAGTCAGTTTTTCAAATGGGAAGAGTTAGTTTTTTTGTGCAATGTTGCGGTCAAATTAAAATAATGTATATGTATTTCATTTGTTAGCCATACAATAAGTTCTAAAGACAATATTAATATTATAATTTTTTTAAATGTAAATGGGTATTTTTTCAAACCAACATGGTGGTTTTTACAACTTTGAATCTTGATTTTTTAAATTGACATTTTTTACAATTTTTTGTTAAATGCATGCCATGCAATAACTCTTTACAAGCAGCCATGAAGCAAGTCTATCATTGTTCAGATAAAAGGTTATTTTATAATATAATTTAGTTTATTAATTGCAATTCACTTTGCTTTCGCATTGTTCGGGGTGAAAGGTCCTACTTTCAGTATCATCCTGGTGAATAATCAACTACAGAATTGAAATGTTAAATTGACCGGATTTTATTTACTAATGATACTATAATATCTAATTCAACAATTTCAGGGCACCGAAGAACGCAATCACGACCTAGTGCATGTTTACAAGTCGTACTTCACACGCCATGTAAACCCGACCAACCTGGCGCTGCTGATCGACTCGTACGTGCGTCGCTCCGACCTGAACATTGTGCGCGGTGAGCTTGGAACCGACAACCTGAAGAGGGCCGCTACCAGCACCACGCTGCGCATGCCCATCATCAACATTACCGGCTCGCTGAGTCCGCATGTCGATGATACCGTCACTCTCAACGGCAGGCTGGATCCCACCAATTCTACGTGGATGAAGGTTCATACATACCTTTTCTTTTTCTCTTTTCACACTGAGTTTCTTTTCCCCACCGTGAGTTTCCCTACCTTGTCCTGCCTATGTCATATTTGAAAATGCTATGTTGAGGGTCTTTTTAATGAAAGAATGAAGTATTTATTGCTGTGTCTTAACCTTTTCCCCGTGTTGAACTACTCCGTTTTTTCAGTACCCATAAGCGGTACATGTTTTCAAATACCTATCCATCCAATTTTATGTCAAATTACAGCATATTATGGCATGATTTATCATACTATATAAACAGATGAGATTATTGTCTACAATTTGAAACCAAATCGTCGTCTGTAAACACTCCTAGATGTTTATAAAAACAAAAACATTAAATTCCATACAAAAAAATAGGCGGCGCCATTTATACGCGTGCTTGTACTCAGGACACTGCGTTGATAGAAACAAGTGGTACCTCAATCTAAGTAACTAATTTATAACCAAAATAGACATGTTATAAAATTCTGATGACACTTAAATTAATAAAATTTTTATGTAAAGTCAAAATCACAGTTTCACAACACAAACAAACGTTTAGAATACGTGAGATCTCGACAATAAATGTTATCGACGCTTGTCTAATATGGTCAATCGGAATCGCATGCGCAAAGAGCGAATGACTACTAGCGCCATCTGTTGACTAAATTGTGAACTATAGCACTCAAAGGCACGATGACACATTCACTTGATTATGGATGTTCTTTACGAAATACAATTTTATTTTCGAAATATGCCTGAAGAGTGAGGCATGGCTTTTTGCCGTATCAACTGTTGTTACGATCGCGTGGAAAAGGTTAAAGAGACAAGAGACCCATGATGTTTACCTATTCACAGCCGAGCTGTTGAACACGACGAATGAGTCATAGAAACACCCTGTGTTATGTAACAAATAATGTCAACTTTGTACAAAATAACTTGGTGGGTGGGATGCTAAACTATCAGTCAGATGGAATAAGTTCAATATGCACTTTGGGTAACCTTTTCATCACAAATTGTCCAGAATCCCATAGACATTCAAATCGATAAACCAGCCCATCAGGGAGAGGGGAACAAACCAAGTTGCGCACAACGAGGAGGCAGTTTGACCTTCTCCCTTTCTGTGATTTGTCAATAAAGGAGTCCGACAGTGAACACGCAACTATTGTACTAGCACCATTTAACCAAATTAAGTAATCAAAAGTTCGGTCTTGTTTCCGAAATTGAATATTTTGTTACCTATTTAGTTCAACAATTTTAAAAATGTGATGTAATTTACTCACTTCACTCATTTTTGCATCACTACGCAACCTGATTTGTAGATGGTTTGGTTAAAAATTAATATTCCGACTCTGTGTAGAAATGTCCCCCAATGGACTGTACTGCGAACCATTACCTTAATTTAGCAACCTTTACTTTTCTGCGGGAGTCTAGTTATTTCAATGTGTGCTCTTCGACAGTCAACATACGACTGATGTCATAGTTTATTCAAAGCATTCTCGAATCCTATTGGTGCCCTTTTTTTATGGTCTCGTGGTTTGCCTCCAGCTCATAGAAATAATACCTAGACATATATGTTAGGTTAGGTTAGGTTAAAAATTAATATTCCGACTCTGCGTAGAAAAGTCCCCCAATGGACTGCACTGCGAACCATTACCTTAATTTAGCAACCTTTACTTTTCTGTGGGGAGTCTAGTTATTTCAATGTGTGCTCTTCGACAGTCAACATACGACTGATGTCATAGTTTATTCAAAGCATTCTCGAACCCTATTGATGCCCTTTTATTATGGTCTCTTGGTTTGCCTTCAGCTCATAGAAATAATACCTAAACATATATGTTAAGGCTGGTCTAACTCTTTTGACGTCAGTGACCAATCCTAATAAATATTACTTTTCTATTTACGCAGACAATAATTGACAGTTTGTATCTGCTCGCTTTAAGAAATGTCGCTTTTGCACTCATACATATTATTTCAATTTATTACTGCTAGACTAAAGGGGCATCATTCTTCTCTATTTGCACTCTTTCATCACCCATTTATGTTCAGTGTCTTTATTATTGAATTGTCATCCTCCACTTTAGTTGATCCTTACAGTCGGCCCTCATGAATAATTGTATCAATCTTCTTTCAGATTTCTGACTGCGGAATGGTTTTGGAAGAACAGCCTGGGAAGGTTTCCGAAGCTTTCCGTCTCTTCTTGCAGGGAGAGGGTTACGGTAAGTCCCAATGCTAAATGCAGTCAACCTAAATGTGTTCCAACCAATTAATAATTTGCCAAATATTTACATAGATGTCGCCATCTTCTGTCAGTGATCAAGATAATAATATTATTTAATTAGTAAACTTGGAATAGAAAAATGAATGTTAGAGTTATAATGCTGTTACTATAATGTCATAATTGGAAAGAGTCTTTCAGTTAGATTTCAATTACTGACTTTTGTTTTTCGCATACAATTTCTCGCCTTAAAAACAGATCATTCGCTGTTTATTTTCCTAATGAGAAGTGGATTGCAATATTTATTAACTGAATTTTTTTGTGAAAAATAGCTTTTATAAATTTGAAGCCTTAATACAAATAATTAGCAGTTACTTTTCTAAAATTGCCGATGCATAAAAATGTGTACAATTTTTTTTGTGTGTTGAGAAGTCAATCTTCAATGTTGCCACAAATTTTGTGAGATAAATAATAAGTGAAATATTCATTGTTAAATTATTTATAATATAATAATTGGTGTGCTATTAATATGTTTGTATTATTATTATGTTTCAAATTATTTTTTTCGAAATAAATGCTGGTGTGAATCGAAAAATAATAATTATGATTTTATCTAAACACCCAATCACCTTTTCTCATTACATGTTTCAATTTGACATTTCAAAAATGATTTATTTTCTTAAAAATTTATTTTTTAATCCTTGGACTTCTTTTATCCTACAAATATACTGTATTATGTATGATCCAGAGTTCTCTGCCGAGGAATATCCAAGTGGAGTGTCACAGTTTGATGGGGAAACTGATATCAAGAAATTGCAATAATTTTTTTTAAGTTTGTATGATTGAATGTGGATAAATGGTTCTGGAATTGATTACTTTTAGATGTTTTACACAAATTCTAACATAACACTTGAACCATGTTTACAAAAAATACAATACTTACCAAACAAAAAATAATTATTAATATTTATATCTGCATTGTACATTGATTTTTGGAATTTGTGAATATTTTGAATTGATTATACAACAAATTGGACTGTAAGCAATGGCAATTTTCACTACAACCTTTCTTGGTACGTACTTGCACTTTAAATTTGTGTTTGAAATAATAGTGCATCATTTTATCCTTTGTAGCAGTGGTGGATTATAAATATAAAGCCATGTAAGAGAAGGCATTTGAATGAATTACAACAAAAGTTTTTAACTGCTCGAGCAATAGAGATTTCTGGGTGTTCGGTTTCCGATTCGGTCATTCGATTTAATTAATATCATACTTTTAAATATTAATACAGAAACTAACGAACCGCTTACTGCGTTTTAAAGCCAATGAATTCACTTAGGTTTTATAAAAAAATTGAATTAAAAAATCGTTAAATTATTTTAATTTTTAAATTATTTTAATTCCACATTGGGTAGCTTTCGCTCGAGTAGTTACCTACCCAAAAGTGTTGGTAGTTACTGTATTATTTTGCTAATGCGGCAAAGAGGTCTACAGTGGAGATGTCCAACCGTATCGATGAATAAATCCCATATAATTTATCATTATTGACTGTTTAAAATAGAATTTGAATCAAGTGCATTCTTAATATTACATTGAAACCAATATATACATAGTGCTAAAATAATAAATAATTTTTAATATCCACCATTGTTATTCATTACCGCCGTAGTAAAATGCTTACGCTTTTACATAAAATGTTCACAGTATAAAACATCAATACATACATGTCATTGCATAGGAATATAGTTTAGTCTGTTAATAATAAACTAATGATTTAAATCAACAAATAATTATGTATAACGTAGAAGTTAATGGCAAAAGTAGTTACCATATATAATAACATAATGTATTCCATTTACGAGTCCCAGTGAGAGATTATATGTGATGCGTTATTCTAGTATCTTCTGTCTTTTTCTTTTCAAACAAGATGCGTGAGAACGAAGAGGACGAACTTTGATGATATCCATACGAGCTCTCACTGGGAATAGTTTACCATAAATCTGTTACTGTAGGAAGTTATGAGACAAACCATAATTTTTCATTCATTTTTATTTGTTTTTCAGTTTTATTCAAAGAGGTCAACGACAACTCAATTAAACTCAGGCATGTTGTTGTAGTGTTACATTTGTATTGATTCTTTGTCGCTACATATATTTTTTAAATTTATAGCAGCTGCACGAGGCCAGTTTTTTCGCCTCACTCTTACTTGCCTAATACTTCTCTTACTTTCCTATCTTTCTTGGCTGTAATTCTTTATCGCCGGGTCTCTTTGGGGCCTGGGTCTCTTAGGGCCCAAGTGTCTTTGGGGCCCGGTCAATTTCCCCCCCTCATCCCTACAATTTTTTTTCTGCACAACATTTCCAAGTATGATATTTTTGGCCCACCTAGTATTGAAGTTATTTTAAAATCTTCTTTCTAATCTTTCATTTTTTTAGAATATATTTGGACAAATTTACAGAACAATGGTCAGATAGAAACTAAGTTTTTAAAATATTTTTTTAAGTTCACTGTTTGTAAAATACTTTCTTTGAAAATAAATGCACATTAAAGACTACACTACAACCCATCAATTTATACCACATTACAAGGATGCACATCTTTTACATTAGCATGTACTTCGTCAGGTTAAGAAAGAATGTTCTAAAAATCCAGCCCTGTCATTAAATAATTATAATGTAGAATTTTTATCAGTATCTTTTCATATTAAGGTGAAACAGATGTGACCATTCCCATACAATCTATTTTTCAACCGCATTTGAAAACTACAGATAATATTTTATTTATTTTAATGTCGAAAAATAATACTAATAATGAAATATTCGCTAACGAAAATTTCACAGTTCTATCACTTATAATAACCCAGTAATTAAATTAACAAAATTGATTATTTTGTGCAGAAACTGCTAGCCAAAATGCCCTAATCTGCGTTAGAAGGAGACAAACCTATGTGCGAGCCATACGTTTCACGTGCACGCTTTCAACCCATTCCTATGGTGTTAAAGTGGTCAGTATATTTGTAGTAAAAATGTCAATTTGCGTGGCGCGATTTGTTATTCTGATAGAATGTTCGTTTTGCTTTTTTATGAATGTTCCAGTATTACTCGGCGCAAGGAACATTTGCGGGTTTGGCACGCAGTAAAAAAGGACAAACTAACTATATAATTATAGTGAGAACGACTGTAATTATTTAGAACTTTCATAAATCTCCAACTATCACTAGACGCCCGCCTAGTTATTTTGTTATTGAGACTTGCTAAACAATAAAATGCATAGATCGAGCTGGGTACCTACATTCTGTCCGATTCTCGTCCGTCTGCCACGAGTTTGAAGCTTTTTTCGACTTTGTACAACGCTTTATTGTTATTCCATAAAAATGAGGCGTGCTCTTTATAAGAATCAAAAGTATTATTAGAGAGCATACTTGATCGAAGGTAGAGAGTGAATCCAAGACTAAGTTACAAATTTTTTTACAAATATTTTCTCGGTAACTACCTAACTAACCATCACGCCGGTTCCCCGCAGGGGAAGGCAGAGAGGACGGACCGCCAAACAACTCGGTCTTGGCACACACTATTTGCCTCACTCACATTCATACATCGTCTCATACATAGTCTTCTATTATTCTGACTTTTGACATGACCTGACTCAAGTATCTGATTCATTTGATCGTGCCATGTCTACCTCGTGCGTCCCCAACTTCTTCTACCATTCATATTTGCGTCATATATTCTTCTTATACTACCTAGGTACTTTCTTCATTAATTCGCTCTATATCCACATTTTCTAGGTACATTCTGTAGTAATTTATATAAAATTAAAATTAAATAATAAATATTTTGATTACTAATAAATATTTTAATTACTATTTTAATTTTAACAATTAAATTATTTTATTCTGCAGTAATTATTACATTCTGTAGTAATCGTGTAATTTTTACTAATTATCTATCACCGTTTTCACGCTGAGAGGATGGGTCACAAGTCACAACTAAGAGTTGAAAGAGAATGTGAGGAATACGATTATTCACATTCATACACATCTCTTCTATTATTCCGACTGACTGTTCCCAAATAATTAATTCGCTTGATTGCGCCGTTTTTTGCGAAAAATGATCTCAAGAGACACTATACTATAATGTTAGTTGGTATCACAATAACAGAAAAAAAAATTGTTAGATTTCGCAGAACGAAAGTTGAAGTCGATTTTGTGTTTCTATTGTACAGAAATCGGGTTCTCACCGATATTTTTCATAGATTCTATGAAATAGATGATGTGGGATCCCAGTTTTAGCCTTGCATTCTTTCTTGATACAGTACACATATTATATTATCTATTTGACGCTTGTAGAACAATCATACACGGATTTACCACTCATACCCCTCAAGGATCTCATTTCTACTTGTCTTGTACCCCTTCCTCTGCCAGATTGAGTGTCAACAATTTTATGAAATCACACCACATACTACCTATATTATTATGTATTGTGATGTTGTCGAATGAACGATGATTTAGCCGTGGTATCCTGACTTGAGCACACGACAAATTTGTTTCTCCATCTGGCAATTCTAACCACTTCGTTGGTTTGACAAATGCGCCCCATAGAAATGTAAGAATTAAATGTAACTTTTTGACTTATTCGCGAAATATTAGCGAGCAAGCAACCGAGAGAATGCATGGTTAATGAGTAGGTATGTACCTACATCGCTTGTTATGAAGCCCGTTTAGCAAAAGCGGCCTCTAAAAAAAGGTCCAGTTAACACCAGCTCCCGCCACACATGCCGTTGTTCCCAGCCGGTTCCTTTTATAAATTTATTCAATCTTCCCAGGCGTTGATTTAATTTACTGAATACAACAAACCTCTATCTCGCGTCTCTCTTCCACGCATGCGGAACATCGTAAAATTTTTGAAATACATCGTTTTCGCGAATGTTTTTTGGTTGGGTAAATAAAAATGTTCTTTACCAACGCGCGCGGAGCTGTGGAAAATGTCTTTTGTGCATATTTTTTGCTATGAAATTGTGTATTTTTCACCCGTTTTCTACGATTATGTAATTATAGGTACCAATTTTTTTTTTATATAGATTAATATTACTAATATACGTTCGCGAACCAATAATTCATCTCAATATTAAAAAAGCATAACGTGTTAAAAGTGTTTTATTAGACGATATTGAAAATAGCACCATCTATCGGCATAAAGTTTCTAAAAATATTTTGAGAATACCCTTAACATAAAAACTGAAATTATCGATAAATGTCTTAAAAGAGGTGGAACTTTTTCTAACCTTTGTCGATG
Source organism: Limnephilus lunatus (assembly GCA_917563855.2). Classification (NCBI taxonomy): domain Eukaryota; kingdom Metazoa; phylum Arthropoda; class Insecta; order Trichoptera; family Limnephilidae; genus Limnephilus; species Limnephilus lunatus. The sequence continues at coordinate 36,820,803 of OU830604.1, forward strand.
AATTGACAAAACAACAAAACAAGTAAAAAGTATTAAAACTTTTTATATAACCTTAAAATATTCTCAAAAATTATAAAAATTTCAGTACAGAATCTGTTTGTAGGTACATTAAAATAATTTCATATATAATTAAAGGAAAAGAAAATTTATTACACAATAACAAAATGTACTCACCTTCAGATAGGAATCATCCAGCACCGACTCCCATTTAAAAAAAAAGAATTTGAACTTAAAGTAAATGTAATTAGTTTTATGTACATACGTACTATTTTTTTATGTATTTATATTAATTGATGTTAGTTCTACTTATGTGTTATAATTTTAGTAAATCATTATGTATGTTTGTGTATTAGTGCTTTTATAAACATTATCTTTGTCATGTAATTTATTAAAATTATAATTTACATACGTATTCATTGTTAAGGCAAGAGACACATGTATGAGATTTTCATTTTGGAAGTCTGTAAATAGTTTGCAAATAAATGTATGTATTTTGGTTCAACTGTCTTAAAATTGCACTTCATATTTTACATTGCATTTAAAATCCAAAATTATAATTAAATCTCACAAATAACCTTTTTGAATTTCAACTCTCAGAATTTTGCTGATGCGAATCCATCTTCACTAATGTTTCATATTAAGTCCACTTTACAAGAAAGTTATTGGATTACTTAGAACTAAAATAAAAAATAATTAGATTTTTTTTTTAAATCACTACCAACCAATGGAGTTCCACTAAAACAGCTGGCAATTTCAAACATTTCGGAGCGTAGAAGAGTTTTGCATTGTACATTTACCATACTTAGGTAAATCTGGATATTTTTTATTTATGCCGATTGGCAATTTTGTGAAAAGCAGTGCATAAAGCATTCTAAGCGACAATAATTTTAAAGAATGTTACCCGAGAGCAGGCGTCAACAACACGTCAATAGCTATCCCATTTCAATGTTTCTAAATAGATCTTTGGTAATCGGCAAGCTCATAAAGTAGCTCACCTGTGTAGTTTAAATAAGTAATATCCGATATGCAATTTCTCTTGAATTTTAACAAATCAGTTCCATATGTGTCACTCACTGCCTTTGTAGTATAATAATATACTTTGAATCATTTAGATCTTCAAATATATGTGCATATAGTTATTTTCATAGGTAGACTAAAGTATTATTTTGTGAAAAACACATTATTTTATTATGTAATTATCTACCATCATTCATGTTTTAGTTTTACACCCTTGAGGTGATTTTTCACAAAAACAGCGCCATTGGAAATCATTAAAAAATATTATTATTAGTATTCATTTTGTGTAAAAAATATAGTTTTTACATTGCTTATTTTAGAAACGTTATTATTTTGTATTTTCCTGTCCACAAAAGATAGCAGCCATTCTTGGTTAATTTATGTACATATTTTAAAAACTTATATTAAATACAAGCAGTTTTCACATTTCTGAAGCATGTTTATATTCAAGTTTGACTGGCTATCTTTTATGGACAATTTCATGTAGTGTCACACACGCCTGAACCATGAAAACAATCATTGGCAAAGCGCAGTGCATTTCAATTGTCTTCTAATTTATTTTTATTTTCTTTCTTCTGCATAGCCGTTCACAACCTTCAAAAAATTGCCAAGCGCAAGTGACGTCCAGTTCCAAGGGAGATCAATAATCATAGAAACATACATTAGGGCTATTATCCACTGTAAGTGTCCACCGTTGCACCTTTTTTATAATTTCTCGCTTTGCTTTTGACAACATCATTTTGATTTCTTTACTCATTAATCCATAACTTTTCACTCAAATAACACCGAAAAGCAAATAATTTATAAAATAACCTAACCTAACAATTTTACTAACATATCACACATATTCACTAATTTTCCACTACATTGGTCGTTTGGGATTGACTAAAGGTGTCTTTACGGCCGTGACACCAACCATACTTTCATGGAACTTGTCTTCAACTTTAGTGTTTGTATGTAAAAGTGCCTGCATGCTGTTAGTTTGTTTGATCCCTGTTTATTCCCTCTCTGTTCAGAGTTCCTGCTATTAGCTACAGTCTATATTCAGAGCTATAAAATGTTTTGAATGTAACTTTTCCCTGGTAAGGATTAAGCATGTTTTATTTATTTTCTTTGGAATGATATATATATACATATATTAAAGTCTATGTAAGAGATTGCCTGTTGAAAGATTTTTTCGTAGTGAGAATATTTTGGAATGTGTACGAAATTTTTTACCATCACCTGCATATCAATATCCTTATAGATATATTACTTTCACCAACAGTACATTCAACAATGAAAACAACCATGTCGTAGGTACAGATATCAACTCGTTTCATAAATACACATGAAAGAATAAAAGTCAATGTTATTTGAAAGTTTTATGTATGTATAATATATATTTTTACACCAATGTGGATATGATGTATGCCTATTTGTCATTACTTGATTGAATTTATGTTGAATAAAAGTTTGTGTGAAAAAGTAATGATAATTTACTTAATATTTATAATATTCAATCATCTCAAAGTAAACCCCCATTGATATGTCCTTATTAATCATAACAAAAAATGCATTTTTATTCAGGTTCTCTGTTCTGTTATCATCGTTTACCTTTCATTTACATACTTTTTATTCAACATATTATATTATTTACATAGTTATTCATTTTCGGAACATTATGATTGATACTCACTATTGTCTTACTATTACCTACCCTGGTGATTCTAAACCAACTCAAGACTGAGCGTTATGCTGCATTAAGACAGGTAAAAGCTACTGCAAGCATCGTTTCGCGCCATTTGTGGTTGTTTCGTTCCTTTCGCATAATTTGTGGCTCGGCTCGCGGTAATGCCCACCTGTTTATACGCAGCATTAAAAGTCCACCAACTGTTATCGAAAAATCTGTAAACCATAGAGAATATTTTTAACCATTTGGAACATCTCTTCAAATACCTTTCCTCAATCAAATATTCACTATGGAACATTATAAATGATTCAGGAGAGTTTTAAGACTTTTTGAAATTCCAAAATTATTTGTTTATAGCCTAATTTTTGAAAAAAAGATCTTTGAAAGAGACAGATTTTTTTCATCAAATTAATGATTTCAGCTGTTTTGAAATATTTTAATTATTGGAAAAATAAAGTTAAAGGACTAAGGTTGTGTTTCAGTCAGCACTCGAAATAGTTAATGATGTTTCTTTTATGATGTCCATCTACGTTGCAATGACTTGTTTATTTTGGGCATTAATTATAGTGGGTCCTCTGTTTCTTTGTTATAGGGCTATTATATAATCTGAAAATTTAATGTTTGGACTTCCCCAATGTATGTGTATGTAGGTATGTTTTGTTACTAATAGTGCTTTATCTGTTCAATATTGGGTGTAGTGGCGCCACTGTCTCCAAGTAAAATCCACGCATACCGCCGCAGCTCCCTTGAAGAGCTGCGCCAGATCATCATGAGGGAGCGCGAGCGGCAGAAGGTGGTGCGCTCACAGTCGTGCGCCGAACACTCGCCCGTCATCCATATCACCGAGAACCCCATCTCCGAGGCCGTCGCCTGCTAATCACCCAACCAACCTACCAACTACCAGCAGCAAACAAGCAAGCAAACACTTCTCTCAGGTATATGTTCAGTGCCAAATGCAAAACTACTATTAAAACTGTACAGTTTACACTAAATACAATATGAGAATTTTGAGGCTTTTAAAGTGATTTCAAAATTTGAATTTTTCGTAAGGCCAATTTTTTACACTTTGATTCGTAGCATGTTATTGATAGTGTCTCTCCTGATTTTACCATAGCACTAATCACTAATGCCTGGTTTACATAAAGCCAGTGTTTAGTCTAGTAATTAGTGGTAACTAAATAACTGTGAGTGCCATCCACGGTGAGGGGGGGCATGTATAAATTCCTCTAAAAAGGCCTCTGATTGATCCCGTAGAAAATATCTCTAGCTGTCTCAATTTAGTGTTTGGAAAATTATCCCAATGAGGTCAGCCTTTCTCTTTGCTCAAACTTGCTGGACGACAAATTCGTTCCTTTTGGACCAACCAAAAGTAAAAAGCAATGCTTCTGGCGATCTTTTGACCAAGAGATAATGCACCTATTTCAAGGATGTACGTGCATCAATGATGCGGGCTAATAAAGCGAAATAATAAAATATTCTATTTCGGTTAACCCTTTCAGACTGTGTGTATATTTAAAAATACGAAGATTTCATAATTTTTTCCTCTCTGTCTGTGCGAATAAAAATTGCCAGTTTTCATTTTCCAATTACTTGTGTAACTGGCTTTACATACTATTTTTTTGATTGAATTTTTGCTACTAGTTCAGGCGGTAGCCATTTTTATATTTTGAAAGATGATTTTTGTGTTATTTCTTGACTAGGGTTGTCAGGGTTTTTTTGTGTTTTTTTTTTCAATGTTAATTTTTTTGTAATTTTTTTTATTGAATAAAATGTTATATTCACTGTACATGTTATATTCACTGTACAGGGTAAGATTTGTCATTTTAAGTTTTTTAAAAACCTTTGACACCGAATTTTCTTTCAAATGAATGTTACAATAACTTCTAAGTTATTAAAAAAAGAAAAAAAAAATACCATAAATTTTCAAATAACCCTATCAATTGACATCAAACATAAAAAAATGTTCTACCACTGCCAGTTTTAATTCATAAATTGCTACTAAAGGGTAACTGCTGCTTACCTTAAAGCATTCAAATTAACTAAAGGTTATAATTGCCTATAAAGCATTCGACCAAATACTGACATCATGTAAACCGTGTTTAATCACTTGTTACTTTTCAAAGTGTAAATCGGCCTTATTGGAGTGAATAATCCTTGAAGCTCTAGACGGCGCACTAAGGTTGAGGTGTTTCAACCTATGTCGCATTTCATTGTCATTCAAATATGATGGAGTTTAAAACACCCCTAAATCCCGCATTGAAAGTGCAAAAAGCAACCTTAAGGAGAAATGATAATAAATCTGTGTCATGTCTTCTTAATTTAATTTATTTGATAAGAACTAATCAAATGCTTAAACAATTTCAAAGAAAGAGCATTGTGTATTATTTTTAGTGTATTCTATATTGTCACAAGAAAGCAATACTGCTGTGACCACCACTTCCTACGAAAACACCATTTTGCATGGGGTTTTTTCTGCGTCGATCTATCGGGGTCCCGTTATTCTACAACGATAAATAAAACCTGTACGACGTTGAAAAAAATAGCCGTTTTATCAAGGATACGTTTTTTAACTGATGCACACACCTCAAAATTCTCAAAAGTATTTCCGTAGGTAGTGGTGGTTACAGCAGTATTGCTTTCTTGCGACGATGTTTAAATAATTAATGTGTTCAGTAATAATTGCACTCTACTAATAGCTTCATAATATTAAATTTTTTACATAAATAATGAAGAATTATTATACGTTTCTATGAATAATAGTTTTGCTATCTACCACACTCAAATGTACACAGTATACCGGCACTGGACAGATATCTAACTAGAATTATGTAATTTGGCAAAATTTAAAACAATTAACAGAAATTAAAACATTTATGTAGTGTTTTTCAATAATAATTGAAAGTACACACGATAATATGTAGTATCATGTTATTAAATATTAGTTAATTAATTTTGTTCTTCTTTGACATTTTGCTAGCTATTTATTACACTCGACTTAAATGTACCGAGGCACTGAACATATATCTATTTATTTGGAAGTATGTAATTTGGTAAATGTTGTAATTTCTGTGAATAACTTTATTTTCATCTTTCAGTGATATAGTTAATATTTAAAATTTAACTACCTAATATATGTTTTGTGTAGGGATACATAATATTTCCAGATTCATAGTTCTAAAATGAAACTGGATGTTAACCCCTCGAGGCTAGACAATATAGTAGCATGTTACTTACAAAACCTGTCAGATTAGAGATTTATTTAGAAATTTTCCCGCTTGACATTCAATTTCAACTTCACTGTTTTGTTATGTTTTCCCAAAATGAAAATCTTTTTTTGTAGCCGATGAAAGAATCTTTCAAATTTTCATATTACAAACGTAAATATGCAATTATCGACTGAGCGCAGTGAAGTCCTATTTCAACTTGTCCACTTTGCATTTTGTTTATCTGTAAATTTATTTGTGTATTCCGGCTCCGGTCAATTCTGTCAAGATGGTAGCCGTTTTTGATGGTACCTTTTTAATCGAAAAGTTTCCGAGATGCCAAATCGGAATAATCAACATTATGCGAAGTCTGCTGTTCCACAAAACTACTAGTGGTACATTTGGCACAACACGGCTGTTGATGTTTCGTGGTGAAAATGCCATTGTCACCTGACGGGTTAACTAAACGAGTTTCTCCTTCACTATTTATTGAACTTTATTATTGGGAAATATTTTATACCGATGTCAGTTGGAGAGGTATGGGAATACCATTGATGTATAAATATAAAATCATTAGCAGGGGATTTGTTTCAATAATCTCTGCAATAGTCTTTTGAATTAGAGTTTTTTTGCTGGCCATTTTCATAGTGATTATTATTGGTAGGGTAATCTTCATTATATTTAAGGATTTGTAATGATAAGCACGTTTTGGCATCATCTAAGCAATTCATTTTTATTCTTTAGCATCTTTTGTTGTTTTTTAAAACTCATACACTGTCTGTTGATTGATTGTTTTTAGATAACCCTATTGCAATTGAAATGCATTCTGTTAAGCATGCTATACTAAGCACATGATCATGTTGCATTTTTAGAAAATATGTAATAAATAATATATGTAGATGCGTAATGTGAGCACCGTGATCTTGTTTTGAAATGGTAAATTTATGTTGATTTACAATATTGGGATTTTTCAACGGCCTATTGAAGAATACAAGATCTAATAGGGTATTTAAGTACTGTACATGTTAGAATATTGTTTTTTTTTGTGGTTGAATATCATGTTCACTTAAGGTTTAGAAATATAAAATTGATGGGCGGCAAATAACATCAGGAGTTGATGCTTACTGGTGTGTAAAATTAGAAAGAAAAGCTTCATTCATATGATTTAAATTCTAATGGATACGGTTTGACTATTTTCAAAAGATATAAATTCTCACCCAAAGAATTTTAAGTTTTGCTTGAACTTTGGTGCTAAATAAATATATATATAATATGTATAATAAACATTATATTGAAGATTTTTGAAGGTTTGTACAATATGTATGTTTAAATTGATTATTGGGAAGTTACGCCAATTCATATCAAAGAAAGAGAAAAGAGTTAAAATACATATCTCAAAGAAAAGTTCACAAGCTGTAGAAATCTTCCATCTAAAATTGACCGCATACAAAATCCTTTCAAATTATTTTCTTATAATATCTATTATAACAATGCAACCAATGTTTATTTCTTCTAACAAATAGGAACACAAGAGCAGTAGGTTGATTGTAAAATGTGTATTTTTTAAATTTAACTTGAACATAATATTATAAATCAACATGGATCAATGAAATAATTATATATTTATGCATTTACTTGTATGTATAAACTTTTACTACCAATTTATAAGGAAAACATTTAGAGTCTAAGGAATGTCTAATGTACGAAGATGAGGTGCTCCGGAATGAAAGGTATTGTTGGGATTGTATCAATGTTTTAGTATTTATATAAGGCCCCGTAATCATTTTTGTACAATTTTAGTATCAAAAATTTCCACAAACTACATTTACCGATTCTAACAAAAAAATGATTTTCAATTTATTTCTTATGTTTCGCAACGTTGGGTCATAAAGTAATGTTGCCCTTTTATAAAATAAAACCAAACAGAAGCAGTGGCGCAGAACCAACCTTTAAATTAGTATTCGAGCGTTATAATTATTATACATAATATTAGGCCGTATAAATATTTTGGTTCCATGCCAACTCAGAATGAAACCAACTCAGAAAGGTCATTAAAAACTAAGAAAAAATAATTTTAAAATTGCTAGGTAAGCCTTACCGAACTTAACCTATTTAACCATTTTTTTTATCATCACTGTTAATGACCTTTCTGAGGTGGCTCTGAGTTGGTTTCATTCTGAGTTGGGCGGTCACCAAATATTTTCTAGTCAATATAAGTAAAGTTTGATGATAACATTAGTTTAAATGGCTTCATTGTAATGAATGTTATGAAAAGTTTTGAAAAATATGTGTTATGAAAATGCATTTTATGAAAAGGCATTTGGAATATAATTATGAAAAATTGGTTGATTATTTTCAAAATTGTATTCTTATTACAAATTATTATAAATTTTGGAAATCACTGATCACGCTTAATACCACCTTAATTTCTATAAAAGACAACTTTTTGCATTTGGGGTGATGGGAAATACAGCATTCAAAATTTCAATTGTGTAAAATTAAAATTTACTTTCGCATAAGAGACCACATCGATTCGCAGCCATCATCAAACAGTATTAATACCCTAGGATCTGTGTGTGGTTTAATTTCAGAACCCAGCCACGAGTGCATGTCGACGGCATGCCTTACGGCTGCACCTCAAATAACATCTGTGTACGTGGAGTTTCACACAAAGCTCCGATTGTAGTTCGATTTCTAATTCAAGAATTCGTCACAAGATGACGCTACTTTCGTCGACAAAACGCAAAAGGAAGTTCCATTCCTAGGTGTTCTACGAATTTGTGAACCTGGAATATCTCCCAGATTTTGGAGGATTGACGGTAATTCTCAGTTGTATAAAGCGTCTGTATATTACATATGATGTCATCGTTCGTTCCGGTTACTTTTTCGCGGTGACTTGCCATCACTGGTTGACACTGTTGACAGTGGATACACAGGCTAATTTTGTAACCAGTTTCCATATTGGATTTACAAAATGATCACCAAAACTAACTCGGCGAAGCTGAAACCTGTGGAGCGGGTTTTTAACTGCTAGTTTACAATAATTTCTCTAATTTTGTTATTTTTGTCATTTTGTTACGATACTATACGAAGGGCTAGATGCTAGTTCGTAACTGACTTCATGCGGAAACATCAAATGATGCATAATTATAAAAACACAACATCTTTTGAGGGGCTCTTTACTTATACATTCCAGATTTTGAATGGTTTATATGGTAAGCAGGGTTTGTCTAATGGGTGTGTGTAATTATTCTAATCTTTCTTTTGCCTAAAAGCCATTTTCAATTTTATTTTATTTCTAGAATTTCGCCAAAACCATAGATACATGGTAGTAACGTAAAACTACTAGCTCCACGTTATGTTTTGGTAATATATCGGGAATAACAACATAACAAAATGACAAAAATGATTGTAAATGAACACCAATTGACGCAATCTTGTATGCGAAAGTAAATTTAAATTTATGCAATTGAAATTTTTAATGCAGTATTTTCTATCTCCCCAAAGCCAAAAAGTAGTATTTCATAGTAATTAAAATTAATCCAAAGATGTTAATCTAAAAAATGTTTGTATTAAGCGTGTCCAGTGATTTTTAAAAATTACTTAAATTATTATTCTCAGTGTTTTTTTCATCATTGATGCTGAATAAATATTTTTTAAAGATAAAAAAATTATATGTATTTCCTTTATATGTCGGGGAATCATAATATAATATTGTCTCTTTAAATTGATTGGTTTAGTTGACATTCTATTCTAATATGGCATTGGTTTCTAAAAAACATCACTTTCAAGCTAGCTCCTTGTAGTGTAACACTTTCACTTCTCTTTATAGAAAAATCTAAATAGCATTGCATAGAAGGAAGTTGACCTATCAACTGAAGTTTCTTTGGGGAAAGTCCTGCTAATGTAACTAGGGCATTATAATAATAGTTGTTACTAACGTAAGCCAAGCCTTTTAGTGTTGAGTGTTACGGATAATTTAAAGAGCTATCTTACAAAAGCCATAATATATATATCTATGTAATTACATTATATATTTACCCATACATACACCATATTTTCGCACTCTTTTTTAAAGTATGCAGTGTTACTAGAAGCATCTGCAAATATTAATAATGTTTTAACATGACATGGTGCTTTGTAGAGGAATTGTTTAAACATTATTATAATATAAGTGTTTACATGTCATGTGTCTTTATTACAATGAAGCACTAACTTACATGTTATTTTAGTTATATATTATTATTATTATTAGTACTTACTTGTATTATTGTATGACTTATTTAATAAATGTGCAAAAAATATGTTAATGTTTTATTTTAATAATAAAGTCCTCATATTATGAGTTTGTATTTAATCAAATGCTGTAGAAATGAGATCCCTGAGGCGCATGTGTGGTAAAACCATGTACGATCGTGAGAGAAACGTGGATATCCGCAAAGAATGCAAGGCTGATGTAAGCGTGATGTGTAAGATTAAGAAAGGGACTCTCCGATGGTTTGGGCATGTAGATCGAATGAACAAGGAAAGAATTGTAAGGAGAATATATGATGCAAATGTGAATGGTAGAAGAAGTCGGGGACGCCCGAGGAAGACATGGCACGACCAAGTGAATCAGATACTCGGGCCATGAGAAGAGTCGGAATAATAGAAGAGCATGTATGAGACGATGTATGAATGCGAACGAGGCAAAGAGTGTGTGCCGAGATCGAGTTGTGTGGCGGTCCGTCCTCCCTGCCTATCCCTGCGGGGAAACTAACGTGATGAAACTAGCATGGGAAACGGCGTGATGGTTAGTTAGTTAGTTACACCTTCCTATATAAATGCCTCTACACTTACACCCAAGATGGCCACTGATCTTATTGAAAAATATTTTCTTACGAGATCAAAATTTATTTATTTACTCAAGTTCTTGTCCCTAATAACATAGTAGCAAAACTTGAGGATTCAGAAATAAAATTAAAGAGTGGTAAAAAATTAAAAATACAAATTTAAATTAGAATATTCATAAAATACAATGCTCGTGGATCTTCAACTGGAGAGTCATTTTCAATGGATTTCTAAAATGAGATGTTGGTGATTGGTTCAAACAAATACCATGAAGAATGTCAAGAAATCTAGTATTTTCTGACGTGTAATGTTGGTAATTCAATCATATTAATATTACATATTACATAACTGGCAGATTCCAAATTTTTCCGATTTTGAGTTCAACTTACACACAGATGTCACTTACACCTCGTACAGTATTCACAATCCACATGAAAACATATTGTGCAAAATTAATGGTGGCTTCTCACTGTGAAGTCAGTAGGTACCTAATCTAGGAATGTTTATACATTATTGACTACCTACTTACTTTACCAACATTGTTTTGACAGTGATCAAGTAGCATGCATATATCTTTAGTATCGCTCTAGTGAAAAGCCAAAGATCACAATCGAAACATTACTACATTAAATGGTTTTAGCCCTATTTAGTGACGAAATCTGAATAACTAGGTAATTACTTACACTTTGCGTTTCCTTCCCATCCCTACTTCCTCCAGCCTTTCAACATTGCCCAAGTGGGGAGGCCGTAGTCCCACTGTCTCCTGGGACTTTTGTAATGTTGTGTATATTAATATTGAAACCCAGATTTTCGGTTTATTCGAAATTATAATAGATTATAATTATAATAGAGATGGGTAAGTTCTGCATTTTGTCGGAGGCCTACGAGATGTGCTTCCTTTTAAAAGTACTTGAGCCTCCCGACTCGCGAATGGCTCAGACCGAGATGCATGGGTTTGACGAGTGCGAGTGACTCGGTCCGCCTAGTTCCGGGTACGAGTACTGGACCGGGTTCTGTGAGAGTAGTCATTTTGAAAAGGGAGTAGGAGCAGGATTCCGAGTTTAAGAACCCACTCCAACTGAACCTACACATTGGTAATTCACAATGGAATTAGAATCTGGATTTTTAATGCAAAATTCGGATTATCCGGAATTTAAAATTTCAAAAAAGTTGTTTATAATGTTCCATGAAATGATTTCGTCCTACAGACTAATAGGCTTTCAATACTGAATATGTACACATTTATAAGATAAGTTTATATGCAATAATGAGGTTCGTCTCGTCTTTTTTATAACGCGAGGTGTCGCCCGGGGTCGCTGAGGACCCCAAAAATAAATATGATTAAATTGTTGTTATTGTTTACATTTTATGTGTTATTTTAACTGATTATGGTCAGGTGATAATGACTGCATTGAAATAAAAAAGAAATATTAAAAATTAGATATTTATTTTTGATGTAAAAGCTTAAAAATCAACAGGAACATTTTTTATAATTTTGAATCATACTTTTTAATTGAAAACTGTAATAAAAAATCTTACCAATTTCTATCAAACATATAACTACTTGAGATTGATACAGACTTATTATTATATTTAAAAAAATCAATAAAATACAATGAAAAGACATATAAACTTGGTTTTTCCTTGTATTTTGTTGATTTTTTTGAGCCTCACGCCGAAACACAAGTCTGTATCTCACATCGCACATGCGCAGACTGAATTTTGGCGGCGCTAGCGTCAAGTATAGTCCCTTTTATGAAACTACCTAAAGTAAGGAATTAGTGCGAACATTTAAAATGTACATAATTAGCATTCCTGTAAAACCTGGGCTTTTAAAGACCCCATGTGACGGGTCAAGGGTTAAGAGGAAAAACGGTCACCGAGAAATTTGAATAATAACCCTCGCTGTTACCCCCCCAAACATTGAGCGAAAGGGCGAACTGCACCTCAGGGTGATAATACCTAAATAAAATCGTCAAAATTGAAGTTTTGTATTCCCCATTTTTCTCCTCCAAAACTGGTCCGATTTTTTAGATTTTTTACCACCCGTATTAGAAGGAAATATTCTATGACTGTGTTTTTTTTTTTAAAATACATTGTCTAGTTTGTATACTGAACTTAATGATGGTGTTCATATCAGGCCATTTTAAAGATTTTTATAAGGTTCTAACTTCTATAATAAATAACTTATCAAAATAAGCAAAACGTACCAATACGCTAGTGGTCGATATCTATATTATACCAAAAAATATTTGCACTCATGTCAAAATCCAAGGAGGAAATTGGGAATAGCATTGTACGGACAAAACGCCGCCCGGTTTCCTCTTAACCCAACAATCAAATAATGTTCTAGCTACAAGACACCTAAAGAAATAAGATAATTATTTAACCAGAAAAATATTAAGCACAAGACAGAATTTTTTTTTTTTTCCATTAGAAAGAAAATGAATATGAATAAGGAATATCCTCTTACATACACTTAATATTTTTTTGTATGCAACGAAATGATAATACACCCTCATCAGAGTGGCACTTTTAAATGACCTTTACAAAAGCTTACAAATAAGAATGTGTTACATTTTTACACAATTAATTATTTGCAAATCGCTGGCTTTGAAGGTGAAGGTTAAAGGTTTTTGACTTTATGGATACGACTGTCTAAAAAGGTGAGTTTTTAATTTTGCTATAAATTCCGCCGAGTCTGTGGTCATTCTTAAATCATATGGCAGTTCATTCCAGGCCTTAGGTCCTGACTCTCCGAAAGCACGCTCACCAAAATTAGTATCTGGTGTGCGCTTTGGTTGCTTCAATCTTGCGATTGCTGATGACGCTGCTGACCTGAAGTTGACTGTCGAGAATTGGAATTTTCTGGAATACACATTTTCCATAAGCAAGCCAGAGCCATTCCAGGGACTTAAATACCATCCAGCGGAGGATACAGTGCCGAACACAGCGCCGAATCAGCTGTTCGATGTCCGCCATTTTGGAGTTCAGAATTGGAGAGTTGTCCGCCGCCACCACACGATCGGTGTGGATGTAGCATTACGATTTTTTTTGTACAGTTTAAAGTTTTTGAATATTTTAAATAATAGAGATACCTCTATTTTGATACTGAATTATTTAGGCCTAAATAATGTTTCAACAAACACAACAACTATTATGTATGTAAATAAACCAATAACATGAAATGTTGATAATACCTATGGCTTGCATCATACACATTTCAATACAACTTCAATATGCTATCACCAGGTGACTGGAGAATTATGGAGAGCAGTGACATCAGCACTAAAAATACATTAATACCAACTAGAGAGTGTGTTTTAATGACACGATTTAAAATGGACTATTTAATCATTTTTTAAAAACTTTAAATTCAATAAAGTTTATTGGTTTATATCAGTGGTTCCCAAACTCTTTTGGCCCTCGGACCCCGGGACTGATAGCACAACGTAGGGGGCGGAATGGGATATGGGGTGAAACGGGGTAGGATAGGGTGGGGTGAAAGATCCCGCCCCATCCCATCCCATTACGTCCCTGCCCCGACGAAACTAACTTCCATATGAATAAAAATGTGTCAAAAACTTACCGTGGACCCCCTGACGTCATTCAGGATCCCCAAAGGGAAAAATAAAAATTGATTTGGGGAACCTTTCGCCCCACCCCATCCTACCCCGTTTCACCCCATATCCCATTCCGCTCCCTCTGTTGTGCTATCCGCCGCGGGGTCCGTGGGCCAAAACAGTTTGGGAAAGGGGTCCGTGGGCCAGAAGAATTTTGAACCACTGATATAGACCAATAAATGCTGAATTTGAGTACATAAGTTTTTTTGAATAATGTTAAACGTAGAGTTTTAAAAAATATATTAAGAAGTCCATTTTAAATCAAGTCATTAAAACACACTGTCAAGTTGGTATTATTGGATTTTTAGTGCTGACATCTTTGCTCTCCATAATTCTCCAGTCACCTGGTGATAGCATATTGAAATTGTGTTGAAATGTGAATGATACAAGCCATCGGTATTATCAACATTTCATGTTATTGGTTTATTTACATACTGTTTATAGAGATCAAAATAAGCAAAATACCCTAGTGAGACAGGCATATACATAAAACCATTGTAATTATATTTTATTATAGATAAATAAATAAAAAAAAAAAAAAAAAGATTTAGACATATAATAGTTAATTTTTCGAAGAAAACTTCTTCGGAAAGGTTTTCACCTTGTGGTGGCATTATTTATTTAATGAAAAGACAATTAACTTTGTTAAATATAATTGTTGTAAATATTATAGTTGTTGCGTTTATTAAAACAATCTATTCCTATAATTATTATGAAATCTATTCCTATTATGAAACCTCTATTAGTCTATCTTTATTATTTAAAATTTTCAAAAACTTTAAACTGTACAAAAAAAATCGTAATGCTACTTCCACACCGATCGTGTGGTGGCGGCGGCTAACCCTCCAATTCCGAACTCCAAAATGGCGGACGTCGAACAGCTGATAAGATGCAGTGTGCAGGCGATGTTTCGGTTTTCATAATATTGATATCGATTCGTAAAGCTAAAAAAATAATAATTTCAAAATATAATAATTTACAAAAATAAACAATCTTTATACCACTCTCCCGTAATAATATTGAAAAACATACTAATATACTTAATAAATAAATATAATATAATAAACAAATAATTCCACCTAAATAATGTTTTTACTCATTGAAATGTTTCATAGCTTCTTCCATACAAAATGAAAACACCCTGTTGAAAATAAATAAAACTTTTGGAGAGTGATGACGTCACACGATTCACCATACATACGGTGGTTTTGTGGGATCTTGAAAATTTAAAACTTTGACAATTATTTTAATTGAAACTAACTGAACTGGATTCAACTACGCTACCAAATAAAAATATGCAGTTAGTTAAGTTAGAAGGTCATTCATTAAAAAAAATAAAAATAATATGGGTCCAACTTTTTGTAAATGCTCACGGCACCTAGCACCACACTAAACTAAAGTGTTGCCTACCACTCCGTGGCACTCAGCGTCTGCATCGCCTCGCATCTGTCTTTAGTGCCTTTACTTTACCACGGCGCACGGCACTTTCTCCGTTTCTCCCCAACAGCGCGCAGTGAGGTTGTGCTGCCCGTTGCACCGACCTGACAGTTACTAGCGGCAGTTCAAATACGCAAGTTTTCCCGTGCGCGCACACTGTCATACAGATAAGATTCCGTAATTCCACCAGATTTTAGATTTCACGCGTTAATCTTATCTTATCTCAAAACACTCAAGACGAAGAACAAAGTGTCAAACGTGTTAATATTTTACATTATAAAACAGTGTTTTCAAATAAAAGTTTTTGTTTATTCTTATTCCAAATAGTATTTTTGTTGGTTTTTCATAAAAAAATCTAAATAATTTATTACTATCAGTGTTGATAAAATATAATAGTAGGTACGACAGTTAGTGAAGTGAGACAATGATGTGTGAGTGACAATTTCTGCAGCAGTAATTCATCTAGGATACAGTAATCATGGCTGAGCTGGCTGCCCTGTTACTCCTGCTGCTCCATGCGCTCCTGGTAGGGTGTAACCAGACCAGCGTCATTGAAGAAAGAGGTGAGTCTTTTTAAAAACTTTTTTTATTTATTTTTCTTATTCTACCTACTTTACGAATTCCTCGTTCTTTTGACGGCTTCCGTGGCTTAGTGGTATATGCATTTGACTGTGATTCAACAGGTTGCCAGAACGATTCCCGAATATCGAAAAAATATTTTAACTTTAGCCAGGTCTGCGTGTAATGTTTATTTCCATTGTAAGTGTGATGGACTTTATATTAATTGTGCAAGCAACATTAAATACATCAATCAAGCTTCGTATAGCAGTCGGACGGATCAAGTTCGATACCCAGTATTGTACCTACATCTCAGTGTTTGTGTCAACAAGTTGTGGTTTCTAAAAGGTCTGTTCTACGAGTACTTATATTGATTGTCCAAAACAAGAAAAGGGTTATTTTTATGTAAAATAAAAATCAGATCTCCAGCGACCAAATGTTTTCAAAACAAACAAAAAAAAATGAGTCGGGGCCAGAATGTTTCCTGTTTGCACAAACATTTCGATCAATGTTTGTGGTAATATTGTCGCTGGAGACGCGCTTTAAAGTAAACATTCTGCTGTTCATTCATTTTAAATGAACGGAGTTGGCAATGTTGGCATGTTAAATTCATCAACTTCAGGAGTTTCGTCCTCCATATAAGAGGACATCCCCTGCAACATATCTCTAATGTAATTCAAAAGATCGTATCAGCATTTCTCATATTTTGAGAAAACGTGGTCTAAAGATTATTTGACGAATTTTCAAATATATTTAGAAATCAAACAAATTAAATATAAACATCTTTTTTTTTCTCTAATCATTTTAAAAACATTACGCAAAAATACGTTTAAAAATACATATATTAATTTTGTAATAATTTGACTTTTGAAATTGAATAAATAGCAGATGAACACAACATAGTCGGTGAATTCAGGGATATTTCTGCATTTTTAGGTAATTCAAATCGCCATTTTCGCACATACGTTTTTTTTTATTACACGAGCGATATCTCATATTCTCTATATTTTTTAATGATTATCGTCTAAAAAATTTTTTTTGCTTGAAATAATAAAAAAAATATATATTTTAAAAACTTTAAAATTCCGTAGCTATTGTAGTAGTACCTACAATTATATTTACATTCCTCGTCAATTACAACAAAATGATATTTGTAATACGATATTTCCATGTGTCGAAAATATAATAGCATTAATTAAACAAGGCCAATATTATGATGTAAGTAGGTAGGTAGGTAGTCGTAATTCTTTTTTTAAATTTTTAGTTTATTGGACATTCCTAATTTGCGGTAACGGTCGTAAAAATAAAACTTGCTTTTAGTTGTTGTAATTATGTGTAGCTGTTTTACCTCGAATGGCGGGAATGGTGGGAATATTAAGAATTAATAAGTATTTTAGTATCGGACTAAGAATAGATGGAAAATTAAACTCACTATTAAACTAAATTAAAATTAAACTTTTGCTTGAGAAAATCGTTGCCAAACAATTGGTGGGGTACTTGAACTCCGCTGGTTTATTTGCCAAAAATCAATCCGCTTATCGACAGTTTCATTCAACAGAAACTGTTCTTTTGCGGGTAATTTCAGATCTGATCATCGGGATGGAAGCAGGTAAGTTGGGTTTGGTATCTGTTCTGGACATGAGTGCGGCTTTTGACACGGTAGATCATAGTATTTTATTAAATGTGCTTGAAACCGAATTTGGCGTTCGAGGTGATGTTCTCCAATGGATGACATCGTACCTGTCTGGACGAGTAGCTTCAGTAACTTTCAATAAATGTACATCACCTGAAACTCCCATCGAATTCGGAGTTCCCCAGGGTTCTGTCCTGGGTCCCATTCTTTTCATTCTATATACGAATCGTCTCGAACGACTCATTCACTCAGCTGGCTTTGAATCACAAGGCTACGCGGATGATTTTTTTATTTTCAAGTTTTGCTCCCCGGACGAAAAAGACGTCCTTAAAAACGAGGTGGTTAGTTTCATTAACACAGTCTCAAGTTGGATGTCTGTCAATAAACTCAAACTTAACCCGACAAAGACGGAATTTATTTGGATAGCTTCTCCTGGAAGGCAAGCCCTCATAGATTTCAGTCCAATCCGTATTCAGGACACAGATATAATTCCTTCTACAGAAATAAAATTTCTTGGTTTCACTCTAGACAATAGTCTTTCTCTTGAGTCGCAAATTTCAAAAGCTGTGAGTTCTGGCTTTTTCCATCTACGGCAGATAAAGTCAATCAGGAGATGCCTTCCTTCTGATGGAGCAAAGTCCCTCATAAATTCGTTCGTTGTCTCACGTATGGACTATTGTAATAGTGCATATGCTGGCCTACCTAAAACACAATTAAATAGAATACAGTCCGTCTTCAATGCTGCGGCGAGAATGATTTTTGGTGAATCTAAGTACTGTCATATAACCCCGCTTCTAAGGGATCGTCTTCATTGGCTTAGATGTCCTGAAAGAATAGAGTTCAAGATCTGCTTAATGACCTTCAAAGCATTGCAAGGAATGGCGCCTGCCTATATATCGGAACTATGTGTCCGACAAAACTTAAGCGAGAGACAGCTTACTCTAAGGTCAGCAGATCTGGATGTTACTAATCGTTTAATCGAACTTTCTCGGTCAAATCGAGCCGTTTACTATGATCGCTCTTTTCGTGTAACTGGCCCTCTCATTTGGAATAAACTTCCCTCAGCTCTTACTAATATCCAGAATTTGGCAGAATTTAAACGGGCTTTAAAAACAAAATTATTTAAAAAATCGTACCATTCATGAATCCTAACATCTTTTCAATACAAGTAATAAGTCATGTTCTCAAGTATCTGGTAATCGTTTGGTTTCGGTTTCCTCCTAATTGTACTTTTATGTTTAATATCTGAATTTTTTGTAAGAAGTTAGTGTATTATATTTTAGTTTAAAAGTTCTTGTTTTGTCCTGTGCTACAATAACACTGTTTTTGTATATTATTATTTTCCTCTGTGCTATAACAGCACTGTTTTGTTAATCTTTGTTCTCTTGTCATAGTTTTGTAAATACTGTATATTCTTTATTTCATAGGTATTATTTTATAAATATTTTGTAATGATCTCGTAAGGAACACTGTAGGATTATTTTTAAATTTATTATAGTTAAGCGCACTTGAAGTGAAATGACACAAAACTGCGCTATACAAATATTACGTTATTATTATTATTATTATTACTAACAAACCAAAGAGACACAAGCCGTTTCCCCGCAGGGGTAGGCAAGGCAAACAACTCGGTCTTGACTTACACACTTCTTACCTCATTCACATTCATAAATCATCTCATTCACACCCTTCTATCATTCTGACTCTTGACATGGCCCGACTCATGTCTTCCCCGGGCGTCCACAACTTCTTCTACAATTTAAATTTGCATCATAATATTATTATGTTCCTTACACTTTAATTCAATCAAGTTTTGTAATAATACTCTGTGTTTTTAATTTATTTTCAAAATATTCATACTTATTAGAGTACAAATAAAGTCACCGAGTCGTATGTGAATTAAACCAAGTATGACAGACTTGTGAAATATTGAATCCGAAAAAGTGCAAGGCTGATGTTAGCAAAAAAAAACACACTGCGTAATAAAATACAGCAGTTGGATGGAGAAACGAACATCGGGAGAATTCACAAAACGCGCAATGGATGTAAAAATATGTCAGTGACTTCCCAGAAACACGAGGCATAATATTATTAAAGTTAATCAAATACTTGAACAGGGTGATGCGAAGAGTCATACTTTGTTTGCGTGATTGCGAAGTATGAACCGAGATAAAGTTGTGTTGAGTTTCATCTTTGTATCTGCCTACTCTTGCGGAAAATCACATATTGATTAGACACATACTTTAGTTAACAAGATAAAACAGAATATGAAAAAAATAATAAGTTAGTTTAGATTGAAGGTTTGCAGAAATTAGATCCCTGAGGAGTAGTGAGGAGTATGTGTAGTAAAACGGTGTACGATCGAGTGAGAAATGAATTTGATGCAAATTTGAATTTAAAGCAATTTGATGCAAGCATAATGAGTAAGATTAAGGAAGGGACGGTCAGATGGTTTGGGCGTGTAGAGCGAATGAACGAAAAAGGGGAAGATATAGCACGATCACGTGAATCAGATACTTGAATCGGGCCATGTCAAGAATCAGAATAATATAAGAGTATATAAGAGACGATGTATAAATGTGAATAAGACAAGAATGTGTGGGTCAAGGTGACAAGGTCGAGTTGTTTGGCCGTCCGTCCTCTCTGCCTACCCCTGCGGAGAAACGAACGGTGTGATGGTTAGTTAATTTAGTTGGGTTAGATGTGGTTTTTTAAACGACTTCGAAAAGGAGGAGGTTATCAATTCGACGGTATTTAAAAAAAAAAATTATGTTTGTTACCTCAGAACTTTCGATTGGGTGAACCGATATTGATGATTCTTCTTTTATTATATAGCTGGTGCTTCCCGTGTGGTCCCATTTTAATTTAGTCCAGTTCAGTTAATGGGATCCATGAGAAAACCATATATGTCTTAAATTTGCAATAAGTATGTGCGCGACAAATGGACGAATAACTCAATATTACGCCAACACATTTCGATGATTCTTTTTTTTAAGTAAAACTTCTTTACGCACGCTCGTCACTAAAATTCATAAAATAAACAAAAATTTTAACACAACAAAAAACGACTTCAAAAAATACACTAAAAAGTAAAAAAATAATTTCGTACGATTGTTATTTTTGGAGTGGGTGTCAGCCAAGATCTCCACATCTCACCTATAACTACCTATGTATGTAGTTACCTGTAGTTAACTGACACCGACTCCAAAAATAACAATCGTACGAAATTATTTTTTTACTTTTTAGTGCATTTTTTTAAGTCGTTTTTTGTTTTGTTAAAATTTTTGTTTATTTTTCATGAACTTATCTTAACTTTCTTCAATGCTTTGTTTCGTAACTGGTACAAAGGTTTTGAACGTTTTGTCACTATTATGTTTTATCGTAGAACAATTAGTAAGATAGTCATTACTCGACAGGGTTTGCATTCTTTAAAATACCATAATACGAAGCCTAGCGGTTTTCTTCGATTTCCTCGCATACCTTTGAGTATTAGAACGCAGAAGCAGAGGAAGTTGAGCGAGTTCTAATCACCGATTTCCGCGCCCTGGGGAGGTGCAAATACCTGTTATACCCAGCCACGAACAGCGACAACTTTACAAGTCACTAAACTCATCAAAATACAACACTGAACACTGAAGCTGCAAAAAATCATAATTATTGCAAAAATTTGCGATTTGCACTATTTAGCTAAAAATTGTAAGAAACAGCAAAAACTCTCCATTAAATTTGCACAATTTTGTATGTGGAATTTCCAGGAATAAACATAATTCGTTTAGCTCACTAACTGAGCTTCGTAGATTCAAAATAAAACTTTAAATAATAATGTTCCAAGGCGCAATATTGTAACTGAAGCTCGAACGAAGCCGAGTGTAATTCATAATTTCGAATGTTTATATTATACATTACCAAGAACAGATTGTATTAAATGCACTCAGCCTGGTATTATTATTTCCAATGTTATTTCTACTTACTTTATTTTATTTTATTTTTTAACGGTGAACAGAGAAATTAATAATAAATGAGAAATTCAAAATCAATCAAGTCGACGGTCTAGATCTAGAAGAACAATGTCGGATATGTGATTTTTTAATTTCGTATTAGAGCTCTTTAAAGTTTCGTTTCTGAATTTTTACTGTTTTTGAGATCAAGAAATATGGTGTTGTTTTGATATTTTGCATTTCATTAAAAAATTCCGAAAATAATAAAATACTTTTAAATCAAATAAGCCAACAGAACGTTTTTCGATTTTTAGCAGATTCGACTTTGTTTTTCGGAACCCTTGAAGTGGTTACAATAACAGAAAAATCCAAAAAAAAAATGTTTCTCCAATATTAATTAATGACTGATCTTTTTAATTTTAGTACATACCTACAGTAATTTTTTTTAAAGATTTACAAACAACTTACAAAGGTTAACATTGCTTAAATACATACCTACCTAAATACAAAGACAAATAATACCCAAGTATTTATAGTCGATTCATTAAATATTCTTAAAAAAAACATTAGATTTTGGTGTTCTGGACAACGTCATATTTGGTTGACTAACAAACCGAGAATCACAGCGATTAGATTTTTGACATTTCAATGGTTTCGAAATGCCTAATCGAAGCAATGCCCGTTTTGCAAAAAAAACTTTATGGGTACTTATTTTTCTTTCTGTCTTATAATAATAACTGGATAATTTGTAGAGCGCCGTTTTTGTGAAAAACCACCTCAAGGTCGCTGTACAATTTATTTTCAGTTCTTAAGCACTATCTAATTTTATTATTTACAAATAGATACAGAAAACATACTAAACTGGCAGGTCACTTCTGATAAACACACTTTTATTAGAAAGTTTATGCTTGGAGAAAAAACGATTTTACACGTAGAGGACATTATGTGCATAACACTGGACGTTGCATGATTTTACATTAATTGCTACACTCCATTACTGTTGATGTTAAATTTATGAGAAGATTGGTGGTAAAAGTAGAGTGATATTTATTTTGGAGAATTTAGGACTCTTAGGACTGGAGAATTTTTAAGAAACAACCTTAAAAAGCTAACAAGTTCTTATTTACTTACATATTTCACAATTAGTTATTAACAATGTCTCGGCCTGTGAAGATGAAGATGAATGTTACGATTGAACATACATATTATTATTTAAATATATATAACGAAACCTCACTGACTTACCCTGTCATCCCTCTAGGTCCGTATGAGTACCGAATCAACAAAAATCGGAGACCATGCACAGATAAAGCCCCGAAGAAGGGCGTTAATAAATAAATAAATAAATTAAAAGTAAAGTTCAATACGGTTTTTAGCGCAGCCATTGTGGGACTTTTCCGTGCAGTGTCTCCAGTTTTTGTCGATTATTATATCGTTGTATTGCTATATTGTTATAATTGTTTTAGTTTTCTTTTTTGTCTTATAGATCATTAGGTGCATATCTATATTATTATATAGGTTCTGCGAGAAAAGTGAATAAACTCAATATTTCTGATTTAGGCGTCAAAGTCACGCAGAATTGTATACATAGTTACATATTAAGATTTAATTTGATGAGAAACATCACAGCATTAATATAGCGGTCATTATCTTGATAAAATTGTTTACCTGAATAGGTAGTTAGGTAATTATCCACAAATTTCCAAAGACTGGAAACGTATGGGCTTCGCACACAATGCTCGCGTATTGTATTCTCAACCATGTCCTTGTAACTATAACTTCTCTAGGTGGTTTCACTTCGTCTTTTATTTTTTTATTGTTGTGTGTAGGTACATCCACGTGGCATACAGAGTGTCCCCCTTAAATTGAACAATAAAAACTTCTGTTGATAAATAATTGTCAGTCAGCACTCAAAAATACACACTTTGTAGTCTGCTAACGCAAGAAATACAACTATCGATCTGTCTGTACATTCTAAATGACTAGTTTAGTTTCCAGTGAAAAAAGTTCTTGGTCTAAAAGACTTTTTAGCTTTTAAGTTATATTTGAAAAACGCACTGGAGGTACATTTTGGAAAATGTCTCCATTGGTTTTCAAACTGCATGTTGCAAAAATATTTTTCTATGTATTCAATAGAATTTAAAAGATTGAGGGTTCTCGTTTCTAGAAACCTTATACATTTTCTTGTCGGAATAGAATTTAAAGATTAATTAATTTAATTATCATTTGTGGTTGTGCCGGAGTTAGCAGGCTACAGAGTTATATTCAGGGCCATTTTTCAGAACCGAACGTTATATATTGTATCTATTTACTGGGTCTTAAAAACTAATTTATTGTTAGAAATTAAATTTTTGACACATTATTTGAAACACTTTATTTGTACTGAAATCTCCATATAATTTGCGCAGTTCTGTATTTTTTATTGCTAAATTTGTTCATTGTATGTCTGTAATTTTATGCATTTTTATTTACTTCGCGTCCTTCTTTTCTTTCTTGCTTTCCTTTCTTTATTAAGACATGATATCAAATATATTAATAACTTAACTATTAGCTGATTATATTTTTAACCTCTTGTATTTAGGATTGTAACATAATTATTATAAAATATTGGTTACTCTTATTTCATACATTTGTTGTAAACATTCTATGGCTAACAAATATAACGTCATTGTGGCTAACCAGATTATCTTCGATATCTTCCAACTTCGGTAATTAAACTTTGTACCTAATTGTATCTTTTTCTATGGTGAGGGTTTTAATTTAGAAAAGAGTTTAACCAAAACTACCCCAAGTTGGACCGGGAAATGGAATCAAATGGGCCTCTTATTTTTTTAATTAACATATCATATATTATTATTGTAGAAAGCAATCACTTTGTGGTTTGACATATTTAATAAAATAAAATACTGTTTTGTTTAAAACCACGAGTTTTATTAATTTTTTGAACCGACCGGTTTCGCTTTACTCAAGCATCATCAGGGTACAAATTAATACTAATTAGTATTAATTTGTACCCTGATGATGCTTGAGTAAAGCGAAACCGGTCGGTTCAAAAAATTAATAAAACTCGTGGTTTTAAACAAAACAGTATTTTATTTTTATATCATATATTTTTTAATAAAATTATCTTATGGAGATTGGATTCAGTGTCTAGCCTGGCTTGAGATGGTTTTGGTTGATCTCGCGACCCCTGGGTGGAACTGCCTGTTACAAACCGGTTTTAATTATGGAAAAACTCTCAATTGTTAGCAAATGGTAAATGTGGCGAAAAAATAACTATCGTATATATATGCGTTTTATCTTATTTTGAATCAAGGAACAACCTGTACATAAACATTTGGAACAATATTTAGTTCCAAAAACTTACAACAATAATAATATATTTCATTGTTATCGGGTTGAAATGGAACACAATGCACATTGCCCTTCTCCCGGTTCTATGAATGGTTCTTTTCGTGAATGGACCGCAGCTTCAACGGGGAATTCTATACTCTACCTCCGCGACCGCGACGCGACGTTGCCATGGCGAAGGGCTGAGGACTCCATCTACCTGTAGCGGCGGCAGCATCTTACAGATGCACCTTACATTGGGTTTGTAACATAATCTGGCTGAAATGAATAGTCAATGTGTAAACAGAAACCGAAATCAGATGAGAAAAACAAATAAAATGAGAAACTTTTGCTTCTCATCTTCGGATTTCTCTTGAGTTTTATGCAAACACAAACAAGCCTGTAAAATCAAGACTAAAATGTATAACTTGGAGTAGGTATTATGTATATGAACGGAAGAAGTTACGAAAGCACCAGGAAGAAGTGGCATGATCAAGTGACGAGGAGTAACGCTCTTAGCGGCCGCCGTGGTCGAGGGTTAAGGCTCTTGATTCACAATCCGAAGGTCGCGGGATCGAACCCTGGCGTGCACAAATAAATTTTATTTTATTAATTTGTGTTATTTCACAATTAATTCATTTAAAAATAATATATGGATGTATATTTTTTCCGCACGTTTTAGAGTGAATTATACTATCAGTATAGCCCTGGTGTAAGAACACCATTCAGAATTGAAACGTTGCTTGTAATGGCTTTAACCGAATTTTGTGACTCCCCACTACCTTAAGCTATACCCCAATTGGGGATGCCATAGTCTTACTGGCTCCAGACGGGAGCAGTTGAGACACTTGTGAGATAACATAAGAATAAATTTAAAAAAGTGAATTTAACACTAGTGTATAGTAGGTACCTATGTACATAAATATTTTGAAAATCTGTATAAGGCGATGCAATATGCACTCATGTGAATACAGCAAGTTGGTACCTAGTGTGTGCCAAGACACAGTTTGTGGTATTCAAATGTCTCTGCCTTCCACTGCGTGGAAATGGCTAGCTGGAATATAGAACTGCTGGAACTAATAACCTCACCCACGCTTTGCATTCGTGGAAGGTGATAAATATTTATCGAAATTTTATTGAAATGGATTGCATTATCACCATAAATATTTACGCAAAAACATAGTTTTATAATTCATTCGGCTTGTTATATTTTGTAGAATTTCTTATCGTATCTGCTTACTTACCCTTGGTTTTCAGGTCAGCTTTTGCTCTCACAGTTTATAAGAAACACGTGTACATATTATTACAATTTAATTAATAACATTATACAGAAGAACATCATGCGAACATGCTTTTAATACTATCCATCGATATTATTATTATTTAGTCTAACTTTGTGTGCAATTAATGTTGATTTCGCTGAAAATGTTTTGTAAATAAGCTAAAATAAATAACATGTAATTATAAATAATTGTGCGATTTTCTAAATTTTAATTACTTTGTATAATCAGTGATGGCGATATAGTGCATGTGTATAAATTAGGCTGGAATCCAATCTCATCTACATGCCATTTATTTTTATTTATCTGTTTTGTAGAATCTATGAAATAGATTAGTGAGGACAGGCTTGCTACTTGCTATATATGCGATAAAACCCAAAGTTGAACTGTATCTTAACCTTATCGTTCGTTTTATGAATTTGACACAAGAATATGTTCGGTGATTTATTAAAGATTACTATATATTATTATTTATTTATATTACTATTGTAATTATTTTCAAGCAAACGAAAATTGAATTGTTTTATGAAACTCATAACCAATGTATATATTTTAGGAGTTAAAAAGTCTTTTTAAGGACTACGTTACGCGGGTAAACCGAGAAAATTGTTCTACATCTTACACCCATGAAAACCTTAACCATAACATATATAAAATACTGTATACACATTTTTGAACACGAATCTAAAGTATGGTTTGCGTTATACGCCGCTTTCAACTGGACACTCCAACGAAATTGCTGCTCGGTGGTAGACAGCGAGTAGGTAAGCCATACGGTTCATCAGAAAAAAATAAAATAAATTTTCACTCGGACTCCAACTCAGGATCCTGGTTTCGAATACCAGTGGAGTCAATATCATTTTCTGATTTTTCTGTCTCCAGATTTTCGAATGAGTTTCGCTAATATTGTATTCATTTAATTAAAAATAAAATATGTTTAGAAAC
This sequence comes from Limnephilus lunatus, assembly GCA_917563855.2. NCBI lineage: Eukaryota > Metazoa > Arthropoda > Insecta > Trichoptera > Limnephilidae > Limnephilus > Limnephilus lunatus. The sequence goes on from OU830604.1 coordinate 36,848,269, forward strand.
TAGACATATAATTTTATGGCACCACGTAGGGGACTTTTTAAATAAAAAAAAAAATGGCAAACCAGCCAATTTTATTTTCGGTTTATATGGTAAATTTTCATCGTTCATAAAAAAAATAGAAGGGAACCTTTTATAAAAACCACTACATATACCAACTACTACGTAATACCAGAAGTCCATATATGTATGTATTCTTCTTTGCCCAGAATACTAATGGAGGGAAACAATTACACTAAATCAGTGGACATCTTTAATTTATCTTTAAACAAATATAAAATATTGATTTACTGAGGCAGTTCAGTTACGTAAAGAATTACTGCAGGTATATTTCTTACCATTCGTGTGTAAAGTCCCCGAAAAAGGGCGTCAATCAATAAATAAATAACGCGGTGCCATAGAGGCTGGATTTCTGAACAGCTTTAGACTTGGTGCTTGCAAAATTGGATGTAAAGTTTTTTTAATATGTTGTCAATCAGGTTCAAAAAATTTGTTTTGCTGAAGGTTAAATCAACATTACAAACTGTTTCAAACGGTTTCACATAAAATTTTACGATTTTTTTAAAAACATTTGTTGAGAGCATTCTTAACAAATGCATATATTAGAAAATGAAGTAAAAAATTTCAATTTTTTTTCACAGTGGTCTGGTGCCTTATATCATAATAGGCGGTTGATGTTTAGCCGGAATTTCAACTTTATCGCCATCTACATAAAGAGTATTATTGTTAGTGGCCCGATTCCGATTGTTACACGAAGTGGCGCATCGCCTTTAGATGATTTCAAAATAATGGCGCCATGTAAATTTTTAAATATAATTATTAAATCTCTATTTGGTTTTTTGACTACCGCAATATTGATCACCACTTCAAGTTACCAAATGCTCAAACTTATAATCAGAAATGTAAGTTTTTTTTTGATAAGGAAAGGGTTTTGTATACACTTGAGGAAGTCATTGAGGTTACTAATTTTAGGTAATTATCAAGCGGTTTGGTGCCGGGTGGTCTGATGCGCTGGTTTCTTTGTCAACAGACTTCATAATCGAAACATTTACCTAGATATCTATTGCTCAACTTTCTTCTCCCTTATCAGCTTCTGCCGCTCAACATTACCCAAATTTTATATAGGTACCTAGTGCCATCTTCTTCGGGGGTTCTAGCATGGTCGATCGTTAAGCATTGATAGGATAACTTTCGATAACTTCTCGTCCTTTCCCAGGACAACTGCAGATGGCTAACGAACATACAACAGTTAACGTGGAATAATAATAATAATAACGTAATATTGGTATAGCGCAGTTTTGTATCATTTCACTTCAAGTTCGCTTAACTATAATAAATTTAAAAATAATCCTACAGTGTTCCTTACAAGTTCATTACAAAATATTGATAAGATAATACCTATGAAATAAAGAATAATACCTAATAAATAATACCTATGAAATAATAAAAAAAATACCTATGAAATAATAAAAAAATACCTATGAAATAAAGAATATACATTATTTACAAAACAATGACAAGAGAACAAAGATTAACAAAACAGTGCTGTTATAGAGGAAAATAATAATATACACTAAGGAATATATTAAAAACACTTAGTCACTATGAACTGTTACTAATTCGTTGGCGATCTGCAGTCATGCTAGGTGACGATGAGAAGTTACCGAAAGTTATCCTATCGACCGTGCTAGGGGGCCAAGTAGTATGCTTGATCGATACCTATCACCAAAAAAGCTGTATGGATCTACACGCACTTATCTTATCTTGAGGCCTGACTTGAAAATATCTTGTGTGAAGCTACTACCAACCTTTTTTTGGTTGACTTGCTCATGCCAAGTCTTCGAGCATTGTGGTATAGGTAGTAGCTCTGCCCATCTATTATGTTAGTTTATTTCCGCATTTCGGTTCAAGACGAGCTCATGTAGTTCTCATAGCATTATTTTAAAATTCGGTTTAACGAAACGTATCACTGCAAACCCTTCATAGCCTCATGAGAAGAACTTCGACTACGACCTCTAAATGCACCCAGCACGTTGGCCCCGAGTAGAAAAGTCCAAACTCTGCTTGCACGTAATGTCTACATTTTGTTTATTTTTTAGCGAGGTGGTAGTGTTTTGCTTGTTGGTTTTTCGATTGAACAAGTTTTCGGCTATCTGAGGTTTGGGCACGGTCAGTCATGGTTGGCTGGGCAACTCCTTGGAGATTATCCCTCCTTCAAGATATTACCATGTCTTGCCAACGAGCGTGGAATACTTGCACCGACTTGCCAGACATGAATTATTATTTTATTCTTCATTCATATCTTAAAATTTTATTTTGCTGTATTTTAGGACTTCATTTAACTATCTAAAATATGTTTTTACCCATTCCTTGATGTTGCTTCGGTATATTTGACGAGTAGTGAATACTTTCCTAAAGATAGTGTAATTGAATCAGTAACACTAATGAGCTAATGTACCAACACGCTGATCCTTCATGTCGATAGTTAGGTTGTTTGGAATATGTGACGGTACTGCACTGTTTAGCGCCTTGTGAAGAGGCTTATCTAGAAAACGAACGGGTTCGATAAACTAATAACATTTTAGTCGATGTTAACTGCCTTGGACCATTTGCAGTCGTCAGTAGTTAACTACCGATAGTATTGATAAAAAATCTTTCCATCTTACTAATATTATAAATGCGAAAGTTGGTATGGATGGTTGGATGGTCCATACTCTTTCACGCAATAAATATCGAATGGAATTTAAAAATTCTTTCACTAATCGAAAGCTACATTATTGGCGAGTAACATAGACTATATATATTGGTAAGTTCTGGCGTTATGAATAAGCTGTGGCGTTATGAAATTATGTATCATACGTTTTCTGTCCCTAACAAAAGCGAGTTATTGCAAACGTCAAACAAATTGTTACCTTGGAAACAATGTTTTTTTTTTTTAATTTTAGGCTTAAAAGAGAGCTTTGTTGTGCTTAAAAAGAATGATTTTTTGGCGTCGTAGTTAATATTTACCTATCTCTAAAAATGTTTATTGTCCGATAGAAAAGCATAGCGTTGCTATAAAGCATAGTATTTGACGTGGACTGCCATTTTGTTATTTTTTACGTTACTCTGGATTCAAATATGAATAAAATACTAATAATAAAAGTAGTAAGTACTTAAAATAACTATTTCTATAATTTAAATATTTTCTAAAATAGAATTTTTATTTGCGAAATGTCATTCTCAAGAATTTTATTTGTCTTTTCATTATTTGTTGTTTGTATTATGTGATTTTTTTAAACAGAGATAATTGGAGGAATGGGAAATGACATAGGCTACTTTTTATCACCCTGGGAAAATTCTTTATACAGTCATCTCCCACTAATACCATGCGAGCGAAGCCGCGGGTAAAAGCTAGTATAATATAAAAAAGCTTCAATAGTTTCAAGTTCAGAAAACACATTGTCTTTCCTTAACAATTGTAATACCACTCGGGTTTAATCTCATTCTTTCAAAATGCATATTAATACTGGAATATGCAAAAAGAACATTACTAGGTAATTAAATGAAGATAATATAAGCGAAACACAATCGAAAATCTGGAGACATATTTTTTGACGTAGATACCTATCCCCTTCCCCTCTCGCGTTCCCACTCTACTCCCCCTCTTCCCCCATGCTGTGAACCTCCCTCCCGCGAACCCCCTCCCCCATTACCCCCTCCCCCACCCTTATCCCCTCTCGCACCTCCCGAATTCCATACATTCATTCCCGGTACATTCAGTTTTCAAACGACTCACGTGCCTATTCCAATTTGTTTATACAAATTTCATAATGCCAGAGCTCGCAAGTAGTTTTATACAAACCTTGCCATGGCAATAACGAACACAAAAAAAAGAATTATCCAATTTGGTGCAGTCGTTCGGAAGTGCGCGTACATACATTTCGGCGATTCATTTTTATTTATATAGAAGATAGAAGATAGAAGATAGAAGATAGAAGATAGAAGATAGAAGATAGAAGATAGAAGATAGAAGATAGAAGATAGAAGATAGAAGATAGAAGATAGAAGATAGAAGATAGAAGATAGAAGATAGAAGATAGAAGATAGAAGATAGAAGATAGAAGATAGAAGATAGAAGATAGAAGATAGAAGATAGAAGATAGAAGATAGAAGATAGAAGATAGAAGATAGAAGATAGAAGATAGAAGATAGAAGATAGAAGATAGAGGAGGATAGATAGATTTGATGTTTATGTTGACATTTTATGTATAATTACTCTTGAATTAGGTACTAATGTTATCACTTTTTGTGTCATTGACACCCCGCTCTCTCCGCTAATAATGATTGTAGCAATAATGAGATGCAACTAGAAACGCTTGACGTCTTCTCTGCTATAATTATTTTCATGGCAATAACGGGCAGTGCCTGCCTACTAATGTAGTAAAATAACACCATTCAATAATTACCTCGCTACTTAGATATCTTTAACAATCACTACCTTGGCTCGGAAAACGTCCTTGCTTGGAAATTTATCTTTCTTGAATTGTAATTTCAATAATAAATCAGCGGTCTCCGTTGTGTAATGCTTTGTCTTCAGGCTCCAATCCCACCTAAGTAAAAATTACACCGAAATAAATTATTAATAATATATGCTTTTTAGTTTAATACTTTTTTAGGAGCGTTGATATTGATGTTTATGCTTCCATAACCACACGACAAAATACACTATTCTACTGCAGCATTCATAAGCGGAACTACATTGCCCACTCTCCGATACAAAGATTTCACACTATGGGAAATCAGTACTTAAGTGATGTTCACATATTCAACATCAACTTGGCGAATTTTGTGGATCTTGTAAAAAACTTATTCCAAAACTATTCCTAAACATATATGTATTTTTGTAAACTTTACAAATCGCTGTATTTTTGTGACTTATGTGCATTTTTATCTAATTTTATTCTTATCATTTCTCTATCTGTTTAAAAATCATCTGTCATAAACAAATTGTACTACTGTAAAAGCCCTCTGGGCGTTGAATAAATAAATAAATAAATAAATTACAAAACAGAACACAACAGAAGAAAAGTAAAGGAAAAAACACCTAACCTAATGTTATTATTTTATCGTCTTCTGTTTTTTATTCTATTCTGTTTCATCCAGTTACCGATTTGAACGTTGAACAATTTATTATTGGATATACCGTAGCCGGTTGGTAGTTGGTATATTATTTTTTAATAATTGTATTGCACACAAAATTACAGTGTTTCACATGTTATTTATGTATTATGTATTACAGATATTATTTCACACCTCTAGTTTTATATTACACTTATTAAATACTAATAATAAAACTTACTTGTAAAATATATAATAATAACTAAATAATGATACTTACTTGTAAAACACAAATCACTAACTAACTAACCATCACGCCGTTTCCTCGCAGGGGTAGGCAGAGAGGACAGACCGCTAAACAACTCGGTCTTGGCACACACTCCTTGCCTCGTTCACTTTCATACATCGTCTCATACATGCTCTTCTATTATTCTGACTCTTGACATGGCCCGACTCTAGTATCTGATTCACTTGGTCGTGCCATGTCTTTCTCGTTCCCGACTTCTTCTACCATTCACATTTGGTGTTATATAATTTTCACCATTTTTGGACACATATAGATAGTAATAGGTACTACCTACAAAGAAAATATATTCGTGCTACAAATCTGTGGCCCGCTTTTAAAATAATGTACATTGGTTTTTAAAATTTTATGAGTAATTCTTGAGGTAAAATTTCTTTACGCACGCTTGACTTGGGGGGTAAGCTGAGAGCGTTACGAAAAGCGAGGCGAACGCTTCGTATATTACTGTAGGAATAAAAGAGAGCAGTGCGCACATTTTAATTCTCTCTTCTTTTATAAGTTAGTGAAGATTTACTTCAGTCGTGTGGTCTAAAGCACACTCGTTTTTAGAATTTGTTGCTCTTTACAGTAAGTTTTAATTTAAAATACGATTTTCTAGTGTAAACTTAACCCATGAAAATCTCAAAATTCTTTCTCGAAATCGAAAGATTCACATGTACATTTTGATTGTCTCTCTCAAAATAAATATTCTCTCTTCCAACAAACTTTATTTAAAATTGACTTCCCTTCAACATCTCATCTCTTCTACGTCCAAACTCTAATCAAATCTTCCACAAAAATTATGCCCATAAAATCTGTTTAATATGTATAAATTCGTCTTTCCTTTCTTCATAATTTTTCATTTTTCAAGGATATCTTTTAAGGGTATAGGCCAGAACCAATGTTTTTTTTTTAACTTTTCATTGTCTTCAACCAGGGGATCTGAATTTTAGAAATTGTAAAACGGATGTTATTTATTCGTGAATAATTCGAGTGAGAATTGGAGGCTTCTTATCACTAAATTTGGTACCTACCCAACCTGTTACATAAGTCATTATTTAAGAATAACAACAACCCTTTTGCTCATTACAAAAGGTAATTTTTTATTATTTTATAATGTCAAAAAGTCAACAATGTCTCAACAACCATATTGGAATCTTCTACAGCCTAACAGATTTAAAAGAACCAGCGGAACAATAATGATTCGGGCCGCATCTTTTGAGTAATGGTCGTGAGAAAGTTTTTTCACGTGGTTCATCCGACGCCACGTTTGTAGAGTATAGCATTATGTGTGCAAGGTAGGTACTACCTACCTACAAGACGAGATACTTCATCCCACGAGATGTGCCCGAAAAACCTTCATGAACTCTTTAGCGCTTGGTGAAATTTCACAAAAATGTCGCTGTAAATATTAACAAAGTATTATAGTTGTATGTAATTAAATTATAGTTTTACATTTGAAAATATGTAATTGTTGAGGATTGTTAAGTTTGTATTTAGGTTTGGGTATCACGACAACTTTAAGGTAGGTAATAAAAAGAAACCTATCTATTATATTTCTTACTAATCTATACATAGCATAAATTTTAGATTTGACAGGATTTACTACTGTACTGTATCTCTTCCCTCATTTATAAGAAAACTCTCTTTATGTTAATATTTCTATTTTTGAAACTGATAATTCGTGGTGGAAGTCCATTATAATAGATTATAATAAAACAAATAAAAAACTTTATTCCACTTAATTTTATTTGACCGTAACCGGTTTCAGCTCGTCAGAGCCATCTTCAGACTGGCACAAATAATTCTTAGCCTACGGTTTATATACATAACATATGGGAGAGGGGTAGTCTACAAGGATTTTAATGAATTATTTTTGTTACTAAGTCGTTTTAGACTGTGGAATTTCTAAGTATTTTGGTAATTCCAGTGGGCTAATTACTTTGGGTTTGTAGCTCACTTCATATCTCTTTATGTTATTTACCCACACTTTCAATCATCTTTATGTTTAATTGTACATTATATTACTCTTATATATGATATTCAATTATGTACCTCTACGCCTGCCTCAACACAGGTAAACCCTAGCGAGACAGGCCTCGAATAATATATTGTAAACATCACGTAGGTATATAGATGAATAAAAAAATAAATAAATAAAAAAATGATGTCGCTCAAAATTTATATGCGCTTAGATCTTTTAAACTACGCAACGGATTTTCATGCGGTTTTCACCAATAAATAGGGTCATTCAAGTGGAAGGTTTTTATGTATAATACATGCATATTATAGTAAAGAAAATCCGAGAAATTCAAATATTCAATTCAGGCAGCGGGCAGAGGGCAGAGGGCAGCGGGCAGCGGGAAGCTGGCAATCGGGTGGTGTGGATTTTATAATGGTTGGGTAATGGCGTTGTATTTCGTTAGCCACATCAACGTGTGGCCGGGTCTGCTAGTTAGTATATAAAGTCATATTTAATAACATATATACCTACATATTATATTTGGCGAAGGGATTAAGCTTATTAGTTGTTGATATCTGTACTTGACGGCTAAACCAAAACTAAACGCTGAAAACCACATTAATTTAATTCATTATTATATTGAAGTACCGGACCTAAGAGAATAAGGAACTTGAATAAGAAATATTACGGCTTAAAAAAATATATATACCTATTCAAGATTAGAGACCAACAAGCGCTAATCCTGAATGTACAGATATAATATTTTTTTTGTATTTCTTAGGCATTAACTGTGTTACAATTTCTGGACATTTTGTTTTGAAAAGTTTTATTTTCTATGTAGGTACATTTATTACTTATAATTTCTTAACTTTTGGCTACCGATTTCAACACATCCGTGTCATAGACTAGCAAACTTAAAACTTTTTAACCATATAAGTAGAATTAAGAAATCGTCATTTAAAAACGATTAAAACCGTAAGAGATTTAAACACCCTGTGATTGGCAGTTGGCATTGGCATGTAAAAAATAAAATAATTAATAACAAAAAAAATAACAAAAAAGTTCTTACCCACACCGCTACCTCACGTTTCGGTCTGCTAGGTGCATTAGATTGCTGACAACTTTGTGCAATTTTCAAGTGTGGTAAAAAGATTTACAAGTGCGGTATACAAATTATTTCGAAATAACTCATGCTTTTTGGAAATTTAATTTAAAACTTAGATTGGGAATTATTGATTTCATACCAACCCAAATCGCTCACTTCACCACAAACTCCACATCTGTCCTGATGATAGACAAGTAAAGCTGTCGGAAACGTTGGCTGAAGAAGTCGGAAGCGCAAAACGCCATGAATTTAAAAAAAACGATAATAAAATGGTTTATATTGTAAACAATACCTAAATTTAAAATTGTAAATTAAGTCATTCAAGACGAACAGACGTCATTTCGTGGTTCAGAGTTCAATCTTCTCTACTGCAGCAGCTTCTTAGCGTTCATATTTCCCGGGAATGCATCTAACAGCCATATTATATGTGTATTATATTACGTATTATTATTTTATGTCTAGCTAGTGGGCGTCAGTGCAGATGTTCACAGGGTCAGCAGGTGCTTAGTACGGCGTGGAACCGTTGAAGTTGAACCGCAGCATTCGCAAGATGTTAACTACAGAGAATAAGAGGTATCGGGGTAATAATAATAATAATATTTGGACGATTTATATAGCGCCGTTTTTGTGAAAAATCACCTCAAGGGCGCTGTACAAACTTACCATACATGCCTAAAATCTAGAAAGACTACAAGCTAGACAAACAAATTAAAAACGACTTATGGCTAAAAATTGCATACACCGGTTCATTGATCACCGATACGAAAATATATGTACAATATTTTGACCAATGAACGCGATGCTGCCTAAAAATGAATGTATGCAGGACCATACTTACCTGGGAGGTCGCTTGAAATTAACACTGTTTATTGTCTATTTAAAAAAAAAATTAGATAGAGTTCGCACGCAGAGGACATAATTGTGAACACATGTTGTTTAATCCTGAAAATATGTTAATGTTAATATTAATATGTAATATATTCTTTAATGAGTGTATTTTGGAAAGTAAAAGCAACATTTAATGGTGGGCGGTGCAGTAGTACAAGGATTTGATCTTCCAAGAGACAGATTGATGTGTATGGATTCGAGTAATTCTAATTCAGTATGAAAAGTGTGATTAACACATATCATAGGCAATACAAGTATGATACTCTCAGATAGGTATATTTAAATTAAGTTAAGGGTATGAGAGCCCGAAAAGGTAGGTTTTTAGTTTGGACCTAAACTCTGTTGGGCTTTTTATGCATCTTAATTCCGGAGGGAGTCTATTCCAAGCCTTAGGCCCAGATACTCCGAAAGCACGATCTCCGAACTTAGTATTTGGCTTTCGTTTGGGTTCTATTAGTCTGAAAACTTAGATAATTCTCTTACACTTGCCACAAAATATCTCCTTTTAAATACAGTAATTCCTTTGTAATACTTGTGTAAGATAATGTAATGCGGAGGTTATTAAAACACATTTCAGTATACAATAAAATAAAACTACAAAATTTATACCCTAGCTTTTTCTTTACCACTTGATCCGAAAATTGAGTACTTAACCCCTCAGACAGGTTTCATAGAAATCGTTGTATCTTCCTTTCTATGATGGTTGGAAATATGATCTAAATGGTGTTAGAAAGATAAAACATCATGCTTTATATTCTAATCTCAAAGTTAACCGCAAAATAATTGAAATGTACACCTTTGTAAAACTAAAGTTTCCTATCACAATTTGAAAAAAAAATTATGAAATTTTGGAATTTTTTTATTAATTATTTTTACAAGAAACGATAAACAAGTGAGTTGACGATAACCTTTATAATACATTTTTGTTTTTGTGTATGGTTTTATTTTTTAACCTACAATATGTGTGTGGTTTTATTTTTTTTGTCAGTAATTTTAGTTGAGCGTTTAGAAAAAAGCTAAGCCATTTTTAAATTAAAAATTTATTATGTTTGCATTGAAAATCTTTGTATTTAAATAATTAAATTTTTACTCCAAATAATTCAATTTGGGAGGTGGGAATGGGTACCGCCGCCCCGAGAACCTTTATTGGATAACCAACACCTCTGCCATAGGTCACAAGTGGTTCGCCACGTTTGGTGATTTAGCAGGGGTGCCCGGGTTCATGGGGTGTGCTTTGTCTAGGTCTTTAAGGCGGATGACCAGGACACACTGAACCCCAGGTTCCTGCCCACCCCTTAAACCCTTTTCCTTCCCAGAACTCTCCTCTCCTTCCTTTCCTACAAAAAAACCCTCCACACAGCATCCCCAAAGATGACATAGGCCCTGAGGGAAATTATTTTCCTAAGGACCTCCTGCGTGGAGTTCATGTAAAAAAATAAAAAATAAAATAAAATTTGAAAATCACCTTTAAAAAACTGTTAGTTTTCGGATGCGTTCAGAAATTAAAAATTCCATTCATTTGGATTTTATTGCAAAGCGGAAATATTTTGACCTTTCGACAAAATAGGCCTGAAGTCTGAGGTTTTAAGTCAATTTTCTAACTAAAACCGTTTAATTACTACCTATCTTATCTATATGTTTGGTGACCAGATCTGAAAAGCCAGGTTCCTCTTCCTCGTCTCCTTCTCCTCCTCATTACCTTCGGCCTCACAACATACCCCAAATGGTGATGTCATAATCTCACTGTCTCCAGAAGGGAATTCTTGTGCGGTATTCACATTAAAAAAATCTATTTTTGCTGTCGCATTACAGCCTCAGTTAATGACGTGTTTTTTTTTGTTTACGTCTTTAATTCCTATACATTATGCTTATTAAGGACTTCAAGATAAAAGAAGTATTCATAAACATACTCGTGTATGCACGTTTCATGATGCAAAGTCATCATTACGATTGTTATTTGTCGTCGTTCAAATAAAAACCATTCTGGGACCATAATGTATGTAAACTTGCAAGAAAGCCCAATACAAAACAATGTCACAACATTCCAGCAATACTTTATCGCCTAACCATAGGCAATATAATTATTTAAACGCCTACAAAATATATCTGCGCTTTTGCTATCTCATTTTTATATTCCACGTGTTATGACTCCAGAAGTCACAAACAACGATATAAGATATAAACAAGTAGTCAGCGACACAAGAAAACGCACAAGGAATTAAACATTACTGCAATAAAAAAGGTAAAAAGCACGTATTGCTGCGCGACCTCTGCTGAATAACTTAACAGATGTGCTACCGATTTCTACAGTCTCTATATTTCCCCGGCATATGCATTGTTTCAGATTATTGTCGGGATGCGTAAACATTTATCAGACAGCCGAAGTGTTGAATCCGTTGTGTTTTTCCGCGCGAAACGTTTCAAAAACAACCCACACTCGAAAGATCAACATTCCTCAATACAAATGCCCAAATTCATTAATAAATAAATCATCTATAATAATAACAGACCGCGTGTGGCGGTCCGTTGACGCCATTTCTTGAAAACCAAGAATTCATGCTCGCCTCGCTTTACATACTAAAAGACATCGTGTGTACTTGTGTACGTGATCCTCGCGAGCAGTTCTCGGGATGGGTGCCGTACTGTCACAGTACCTACCACTGACATTGCCGTGCGCTTTGCAGTTCTTGACATTCTCTCTGTCTTGACTTGAGTTTTATGACATTCTCTCTGTCAAGACGGTGTAGATATGGGAATCCTCTGACCAGGGAATCCTTCAAGAAATAAAACACCACGATTCTCTGAAAAACCGCGTGCACAACCGCAGCTAACATTATTTCGTTCCTGGGTTAATATTCTATAAGGAATGCGGTATTGGTGTTTGCCACATTCAGAGAATTTGTGGTCTACGTATTTATAAAAAAGTTGGCTCAGAAAATGTATTTTTATGATGATTATGTCATTTCAATAATCTTCTGTTACCGGGATATTGATATCTCATACCTATTAGTAGTTCAGTAAATCAAACAATCGTGTAAAATTTGTGTAAACGTTTACAACACCGGTGAAATAAAACAAATTAAAGTGTGGGGGGGTCATTTTAAATTCTATGTATAATATGTACTTTGTCCCATAATATCTACAAAACGTTATGTAAGTAGGTACCCATTTAAGTCAAAAACCACATACCCTTCATTTTTTGACCGAAATTGTTTCACTAAAAAGATGCACATTGAGAGTAATTCTGGCGATATCTCCGCTCTCAATTACATAGGTAATTTTGCTCATCAATTAATTAACAACTACTCCCGACCCTCTCGAGAACACCAAAAAGTCAATTGATCTCTAAATAATTAATTACTTTATACAGTTAACTATCCGTCAATAGAAGCAGTAATGCTATTTTTGGTTGGTACGAACACACGCATAGAAATCAACAGGTTATTTTTCAGAAACACCCATCGTTGAATATCAATTATTAGTGCAATAAAATGTTTATCTTTCGTGAATAAATGTTTTTAATATTCTTGAACATTCACCCCATCCGATAAATTAATTTGATTCAACAATATAAAATGACAACTCCTACACTACATACTCAGGAAAAAGGCAATAGCAGCTACTCGTACCAGCTGCAGAAAACAATATAATATCCATCACCCCTGTCAGCTGCAATCCATTCAAGAAAATAATAAAACGAGGTATGTTATTACAAAAATGTCTGAATATTAAATGCACTGACGAAGCAGTATCTACTTCGTATCATTATGCCTATAAGTAGTAGGCCAGGTAACATTTCAATTATGTTTCATATCGGAAACCGTAGACTTTGTATTTTGTATTTTATAAGTTATGACCACAGCTTATTCCGCTTTTTTATGAACTAGTTAATTATTTATAATCTATTCCATGTTTGATAGGTACTGAAAATGTCTCGGAGCAGGATTTTGCATATTCGAATAAAGAATTCTTGTAAATTTATTTAAGTATTGCAATTTGCACACCGTTTAAATAATTCCTTAATAATTCCATACCTCCTGGAATGCTATAGGTTATCTGCACCAAACAACTACTGCGAATGGCCGCACCACGATCTGCTATGCTTACCACATGGCAGAACAGACATATTTGCTCAGCACAACATGATACGGGGTACGGTGTTGCAAGTTGCAACACAACATGTCTCTGTTTATCTTCAACATATACCTTGACGGTTTCAAGAGACGTGCAAATAATGTCTTTTGCGTTTTAAAGAGCACTTATTTATTTAGACATACCCAGCAAATTGTATTGTAAATAATACGGAGGTATATGAAATTAAAATGTTTTATTGAAATATAAACTTCTTTGCGCACGCTCGACTTTGGGGGAAAGCTGGTGAATGCGTTACGAAGTGTGATGTGAACAGTAATTGATGCGAACGGTAGGGCCTTTACGCACGCTTGACTTGTGGAGTGATAAGAATAAGGATGAGGTAAGGATAAAGATAAGGATATGGATATGGATAAGGATAAGGATAAGGATAAGGATAAGGATAAGGATAAGGATAAGGATAAGGATAAGGATAAGGATAAGGATAAGGATAAGGATAAGGATAAGGATAAGGATAAGGATAAGGATAAGGATAATGATAAGGATAAGGATAAGGATAAGGATAAGGATGAGGATGAGGATGAGGATGAGGATGAGGATGAGGATGAGGATGAGGATGAGGATGAGGATGAGGATGAGGATGAGGATGAGGATGAGGATGAGACTGAGGATGAGGATGAGGATGAGGATGAGGATGAGGATGAGGATGAGGACGAGGGCGAGGGCGAGGGCGAGGGCGAGGGCGAGGATGATGATGATGATGATGATGAGGATGAGGATGAGGATGAGGATGAGGATGAGGATGAGGATGAGGATGAGGATGAGGATGAGGATGACGATGACGATGACGATGACGATGACGATGACGATGACGATGACGATGACGATGACGATGACGATGACGATGACGATGACGATGACGATGACGATAACGATAACGATGACTATGAGGATAAGAATGAGGATAAGGATAAGAGGGAGATATAAGTTCTTGAAGTTTTACTTCAGTCGTGTGGTCTAAACAAAACTCGTTGTTTTTTGCTACGATTCTCGACCGATTTTTACACGGTTGATATTTATTACCTAATTGCTTTTGTAATTCAAATTTTTAAAAATATTAACATTTAAATGCCGTTCTGCGATCTGGTTTCAGAAAACCTACGTCAATTATAGTCTGTCATAATTGTGATTAAGTACCTACCTACCTAAGTTAATCTAGGATTGTTTCTAAACTTGACTTCCTAGGTCCTAGTTTACTCACTACAATCGCAACCTCGGAAGAGCATGATATAATTATTAATGTAGATATTATAATATCTTATATCTCACGCATACAAACGGTGATGCACTGTACCGGTACCGTTCCTCTGTACCAAATACTACAATCGCGTCAAGGGTACAATACCAGTCACGTGCGAAATAGATATAATTATTATCATTTATTTGCATTATCTCTACGTACTATAAATTAAAGTCATGCGCCGCGTCTGTCGGTCTGTTCGCGATAAACTCAAAACTACTGAACGGATTTTCATGCGATTTTCACCAATAGATAGAGTGATTCTTGAGGAAGGTTTAGGTATATAATTTGTCAAGGTTTTGTGTAAATTGGTTAAAATATAAAGGGGAATGTCTGTATGTAGTGGACGAGCGTGCATTTTTGTGTGGATTTTATTTGTATGCAAATCAACAGTTTTATGCCAAGGTCGAAGAAATTTTGCACATGTGACCTTCAAAAAAAGAGGAAGGAAAATGTCTACATTTGTTTTCGAAAACTCTGTGTAAAGCCCGGACATCGCCGGAGACTTCAGCTAGTGTATTTAGTAATCTAATGTGATGTTGAAAGTTCGTGAGTTTTATAAAATTAATCTAAATTGATCAACATGCCCACGCATTGTTGTGACTGCGTTATCACAGCTTTAATTTTATATTCACATGTAATTAACAACACACAACGCGAAGCTAAATATCATTATTATGGTAATCACAATATGTTTGCTATTTTTTTTCCCGAACGAAAATGTGAATTCAGTAGTTCTAAATAACAGTACAATATGACAGTTTAACACACAACGAAATTAGTTCGTCTAAAATACCGAAGTTCATTATCCCAGTTATCATTTTGACAACCTCCGTTGTCAAGGGGAAAGTCTCTCGATTCTCAATTCGGAGGACGCGAGTTAAAATCATTTGAATAAAAAAAATAAAAAAAATTATTTGAATAATTTATATTATTTCACAATTTTATTCAATGAAAATAATTTGGCATTTTTGCGGCACGTTCCAAAGCGGAAGATACTCTCAGTATCGCCCTGGTGTAGGACCACCATTCAGAATTGAAACGTTTCTTGAAATGGCTTTAGCCGTGTTTAGTGATCAGATCTGTAAAACTAGGTACTTCTCTACTTTTCGTTCTCGTTCCCACCCCACTACCTCCACCCTCACAACGTACCCCAATTGGGGATGCCATAATCTCACTGGCTCCAGATGGGAGCAGTTGGGACTCTTGTGAGGTATCCACATAAAAAAATTATTTATCTATATCATCGCGTTTAGCTTTTGTGTAGAATTTAATAATTTTGATTACTTTATTTTGCTTCGGTTGATGCCTAATAGATCTTTTAAATCCAAATTGCCTTTAGCTCCGTTGTGATTTAAAATTCTATGAAACGAAAAAAAAAAGCGACACTAAAAAGAGATAAACACATATATCTAAAGTATTTAGCCTGTGTGAGAATGAAATAGTGTAATCGGTCTCCTCTTTGAAGGGTTTTCTTCTACCGAGTGTGAATTGTACACTCTGTTTTTTACTCTAAACGGCCTATGCGTATTTCCTCTGATCATTCGATTCACTAATCGAAACCATTTACAAAAAAAATTTATCGATATAACCAATCAAATTAAATGTACAAAATAAGCGGTAATTCCAATAGAAAGAAAATGTATGAAACGAACTTAATTGTAACAAACATAAAAATGTAAGCGCACGTTAGAGAAAACCGCCACTGGTCATAGTGAAAAAGAAAGGGATCATTACCAGTCGCGTATTGTTTGCCATGGCGTTATTCTTAGAAAGATACTTTCATATTGTGTTTGTACAAATTTTCAAATTGACCACTTACAAACTATTGCATAGCACGTCATGAAAATGATAATAATATCATATATTATTTGAGTTGCGATGAAGGATTGCATTCCTTCGATTTAACGATTGCGCTGTAACAGTTGGGTCGTGTATCGCCGACATTGTTTACATCAATTGTTTTACATTTTGTAAACAATTTATTTCTTCAATTACCAATTTCTTACTTGCACTCATAATACTCGTAAACTTACAAGATCAATGATTATTAATTTAATTTTAAAAATAAGTCACTGGCTTCTTTAGGAAAATTTGGCGTCTTGTACTTTTTTTGACAGTTAAATGGATATTTCGAAGCTCCTTGACTCATGATGTTTTTGGTGTGGAAAACAAACACGTTTTATAATTATAATAATATTATCTAAATTAAATCGTCTGTCGCCGTTTGAATAACAGATAAAGCAATGTATTCCATCTTTTTTACAAAAAAAATTAACATTCAAAATATTTTTGAGTTTGTAAATCAAATATTTACGGAATGCGAACGATCTTTGGTTCTGTGTGAGTACATGACAGAAAGTGAATTCAAAGTTGTTCACTGGACAAATAAATGCTCAGGTTTTTCCTTGAAAATATTTTCCGTACAAATAGATCGCATCCTAACAAACAGATCGTTCACAATCCGTTAAATTTTCTTCGAATCCTTTTGTTTCTTACTGCTGAGTACACATTGGCGCGGATTGGCCAATTCATACAACAACAAACAGACGCAGACAACTCAACTAAACAACACCACCAGCACTGAGCTCCTCTTACATGGACCAGTCGGTACAAACCGCAGCATCTCGAAAAGATCCTTTTAATAGACCAATGCTTAGATCTAACAAGACCAATACTAAAATTTGTATGGCAAAAATTGTCCTTCACTAAGAACGTTGTGAAAAATATAATGCCAACCACATACAGGCGTGGAAATAGCAATCATTACCATGAACAAAGCTGGGCAACTAACAGAATCGTTTGAATTCAACTAACATCTAACAGATAAAATGAAGAGAACTGCTGACTTCGGATATGTAAGAGTCATCGACTGTAGTTTGTGAGAATTGGCAAAATCTTGATCATCGACTGTAATTTGTGAGAATTGGCATACTCAAGGAAGGCTGATGTCACTATTTGCACACATCACAAGAGTCACAAATGCACGAAGCCAATGGGACTATTAAAACTTGGGGTTTTTTTGTGAGAATGACTGAGTGGGGAGAGGAAGGAGATTTGGAAGAGAACGGTTGGAAATTACCTTGGATATTAATATCTGATAACTGATAACTAAAGATGAAGGAAAAAAAGAGTCGTACAATCATCCACAAAATTTCTGGCTCGTGTATAAGGAGCTCGTCTCGTCAATCAGTTTGGAATATCTCGTTTGCTTTGTGGGGTTCCTAAAAGCGAACGAATCTAAAGCAATTTCGGTGATGTTTTATGTGATATTAATATTTGTAAGCGCCTTGTGTTGGTGTCATTGGTTGGGCGAAATCTGCAAAACAACAGCTACACGTGCAGGCAATGTGCTCAGCGCATTACGTAACTGGCCAACAACGAAACAACGCGTGGGGATTAAAACTTAATCTTATAAATATTATATATTTTGGGAGGATAACTAAAAAATAAGAAAATATCTCCTATAAAAGTTTCGTCGATTACGCAAATTTCATACCAAATTAAACAACTGCATTTCTTCCTTCACACAGTTCCTACAATAATTATAATCAATATAATCATCAAGATTACGTTTCATAGGTTAGTAGCTCTTTATACAGTTATATATCTATGCACAGTATTTTATGTAGTCCAAAGCCAGTAGGTAGGACGCTCGACATTTTTTTTAATGTGAATACCGCACAAAATTCCCTACTGCTCCCAATCGCCTAGAGCCAGTGCGACTATGGCATCTCCAATTTGATTTTATGGTGATGGGGATCTAATTTTTTGATCCAATCCAATTTGAGTTGAGATTCAATTTAAGGGGATGTTGTGAGGCTGAAGGTAGTGGGAAGGGGGATGAGGTGGAGAGAGGATGGAGGGGAGTACTTGGCGGTCAATTTCTAGTCACCAAACACGGCTAAAGCCATCTCAAGCAACGTTTTAATTCTGAATGGTGATTTTTCATCAGAGCTATTCTGAGAGTATCTTCCACTCTGAATAATACTATGTGTTATTTTAAATTATTAAATTGTGAAATAACATAAATCAGTAAATTAAAATTTACTTGCGCACACTGGAATTTAAGCGACCTTCGGATCGCCAGTCGAGAGCCTTACCCCTCGACCACGGCGACCTTCATAAGTAAGAAGTAAGAAAAAATGAAATCTACTTCGGCCGTACAAAACCCTACTAACGGTAGGAATATCTTTTCAGAGAATTGTGATAACACACCTCGTGAACAGAGTCATGACCGCTAAGCAATGAATCAAATAAACCGATAACTCTTAAAGTTTACGACTTTCACAACAAATAATGTAGGTATTTATAACAAAGAAATGATTTATATCTTACAACTAAATAATAAATTATTGTATTTAGTCATCGTATGCTTCATCCATTGATACTTCACGATTACGAATAATACTTACGTATGTTCTCTTCTACGCGATTTTTACACACGATCGTTTTATGGTTAAAAATCAGTAAGTTCTCATGAAATTCAGGATCGCGTGTTCGATGTTCCAAGACACTGCTGGGGACAGATGCGCTGACGCACTCGGGATCTCGAGGGTCAATTGGGACTGACCCCCGTCTCAAGCCAAGATGGCCTGCACGCCTCGCTGTACCCTGAATGTTGTGTATACTGAAGTCTGTACACTATATTCTGTACACTGAATGCTGTATTCGGTGCGGTCATCTCAGCTGGAGCCAAACCGACTCTCCTACATTCTGAGTTGTTTGTATCGTACGTGCCGATATATGCATTTAAAAAAACGCGTACTACCTACATCACATAAAAATAAAATTATTACTAGGTACTTAATATGACCACGAATACCAACTTGATAAAATGCGTTACTGCAAGTTCAAACTACAGCGCACTCTCAATTTTAAGTGAAAACTTCTTCAGCTCCGTTGTCATTTGAAACTCGATGAAACGAAAGCGAGTGACAATAAAAAGGGATAAACACATGCACCTATAGAATTTAGCCTCCGAGAGATTGAGATAGCGATAAAATATTTATGTTATTCACTGGTACACGGTTCGAATATAATATCTACGATAAATCCATGGTCCCACGCGAGTCTCCTTTGGTCTAGTGGTATAATGCGCCTGACAAACCTTAGCGGCCAGACATTCAGCAACGATCGAATCTTACAAAATCTTTAAAAAAATGTAAAATCAATATCCAATCTTCAAACTACTCCAAAATGAACAGGCAAAATAAAACATAAAAGAAATCGACATCTAGCGACTCCGACGAAGAAAACACAAATACTAATAAGATGAGCAGATGAATAGGAAAAAGTGCACTGGAATTCGACGACAAAAATCATCCTTCACAATGATAAAAAAATCCAGTGTAGTTTACCGCGGTAGAGGCGAAACTTTACCGAAACAATCTCAACCAATACTTGTAAAGTGAAGTCATAAACAAAGCGACCAATGAGCGCCGACCAGCGTAATTTCCGTTTCATATCTCAACCAATAGGAGCCTTTAAAAGTGATATCATAATCAAAGCGGTCAATGAGCACAGTTGATACGTCGCAGGTGCATTAATCGTCATTTACGTTTCAACCGAAATCCAAATCATAGCGGAGTTATATGAGTTTCACTTCAAAAAGTGCTTCGCAGTCTCCCCACTCTTGTCTTCTTTAATTTTCTGAGGGTTTCACTTTTACCACGTGTGAATGAATTGCACACTCTGATTTTTTTCAATGGTTGTTTTCATTGTAGTTTTTAATAAAGAATATTTCAATATTTCTTTCTAACCCGAATGTATCTACAATAAAATATATGAAAAACCTAAATTAGCTCAGTAAGTTTGGTACACGTATTCCTATTACATAAACTAAATAATAAAAAGAATACTATACGAGCGACTACATACCTGGAAAGCAACTCGAAATAGCAGAAATGCGAATGCTTAGATGGTCGGCAGGAGTATCACTAAAATATAAGATTAAAAGTTCACGTATTTGTGGTAGCCTGGGTGTCAATGGACATAAACAGTAAGCTGGAGGAACGAAAGTTGAGATGGTATGGGCACATAAGACGAAGACCAACAGAGCACACAGAAAAGCAGGCAATGTCTATGGAGCTTCATCGACAGTCATCCAGAGGAAGACTAAAGAACTCCTGGATGACTGAATGCTCCAAAATACTTCAAAGAAACGGCCTGGATGAAGGCGATACTCAGAACAGAAGAAGCTGCTACCTGAGAACGAGAAGAGCCGACCCCAATAGCCTACCTAGGCAATGCGTTGAGACAGCGTTGGGACTATACGAGCGCCTAGATACCTGCAGACGTACTGATACTTAGTTCCCTAATATAGACTGATGGTTTTAACGCAAAGTGACGACCGTAACGTTTAAAAACGCATTTAATTAATTGATGTTATCAAGTTTAAGATGTATTTCGCCAGCTACTAAACACACAAAGACTTTACTAAAGCTATAGGGGTATAACCAATGATGTGATAGTTTTCTATCTATCTATCTATAAATATATCTTACTAATATTATAAATGCGAAAGTTTGTATGGATGGTTGGTTGGATGGTCCTTACTCTTTCACGCAATAAATATCGAATGGAATTTAAAAATTCTTTCACTAATCGAAAGTTACATTATTTACGAGTAACAACGGCTTTATATATTGGTAAGCTCTGGCGTTATGAATGAGCTGTGGCGTTATAAAATTATGTATCATACGTTTTATGTCCCTAACAAAATCGAGTTATTGCAAACGTCAAACAAATTGTTACCTTGGAAACAATGTTTTTATTTTATTATTTTAGGCTTAAAAAGAGTGCTTTGTTGTGATTAAAAAGAGTACTTTTTTGGCGTCGTAGATATCTACATATCTCTAAAAATGTTTATTCTCCGAACAAAAAGCATAACGTTGCTATAAAGCATAGCGTTTGAAGTGGACTGTCATTTTCTTATTTTTTTGGGTTACTCTGGATTCAAATATGAATAAAATACTAATAAAGGGAGTAGGTACTTAAAATAAATTTCTATTTCAATATTTTCTAAAATAGAATTTTTATTTGCGAAATGTCATTCTCAAATTTTGAAATTTTCTATTAAACAATAATTATGTTCTATTAGACAAAATAGCAAGAATAATAACAATTATGCCAATAATTATGCCACTAATTTCCCACTAATACTATGCGAGCGAAGCCGTGGGTAAAAGCTAGTATATAAATAAATAAAAAATTGTATGAATGTATGTCCGCTATGCGTTGCCATATAGGAAATGTTTCAAACTTTCAAAATACCTATTTTTCACCTCGCGAAGGTTCTGGATCATTACAACCACATGACCATACATCTGAAAAGTTTTTTTTTAATCATTACATAAACTCTTACAAAAATGTCACAATTTGAAATTGACATTTTCCAAACATCGATTGTTCAATAAAAATTCATTATCGAATAAACATTTTAAATTAATGAATTTAATCGAAGTACTCACTTACAGTGGCGGCTGGTGTTCATAAAAATAGGTGGTGCGCTAAAATAATAATAATAATGGTCTTTATTTCAAGATGTGGGAAGGTGAGTGCAATCCCACACATCCCATAAATCTTGGACCTACCTACTCTAATTAAAATAAATTCAATTATGAAAAAATCCTATCTTTTTGTAAATAAGGTCGATCCTCCATTATCGCTGGGTGCATGCAACACATTGAGTCTAAATTAATTGTATTTATTAAGATAGATCAAATTATTTTAAAGTTTAACAACATCGTTCAATCTAAACAGACGTCATAAGGATTTTGAGGAACAACTCACTGAAAAAGCATTCCATATTCCAATATTTTAAAAGAGTTCTAGTAAAATAAATATTGATCCATCACCATCTGTAAAGTCGCCGCGATTGTAAATTCAAATTCAATATCAGTTGACTCCTATCCAGAAACTTGTATGTAGATACTTATTGGTACGAAAATCGAGTTAAAAAAATGTTCAGTTTATCACACATCCGAAAGTCTTCCTTACGCTCCGAAACTCCAATGAAATATATACTGTCATAACTCTCATAACAAATAATGTCCGCAATGTTTATGTTGTTATGCTGTCGTTGGTCGATGCTGACTGAAACATAGCATGAAAAAGAGTAGATATTAAAATAAAGACACGATATGGATAATAATATGACACAAACGTGTCCCCGTTTAACATGCTACAGAACGAACCATTCCTTTTGATGTGGTGGAAATTTTTGGATCGTCACCCGCGATTTCGTAAAATTTGCAAAGCATTCAACCTACCTACGATTTTGGCTCATTATAGAATTATAGAAGAACTCCTGTGATCGCTTTGCAAAACGAACCACCATTCTGAATATAGGCACACAACGATCTGCTTCGTTACGCGCACAGTCCAGTAGGCACCTATATTACGTATGCATTATAACCGAGTGTATATTGTGAACTGTGATGAGGCGTGTCGGAAATAAGTATGTTTTTTGGCGCTCGGGAATTTTTAGATTTAAATAAAATAATTAGATTAGATTTAAATTAATAGATACATTTTGGGAGTGCGGCGCTCCTCCGCACCTTAGAGCTGGCCGCCACTGCTCACTTATGGTACTTATCAAAATCGAATACTTTGAATCAAATTGAAAATTATATTATTTTAAATAGGTACGTATGTTAGGTACCAAATTTGATTGATTGTTCTTATAATATACAAAATGAATGTTTGTAACAAATAAAAATTAAATTAAAGTTAGGTACCAAATTTGATTGATTGTTCTTATAATATACAAAAATGAATGTTTGTAAAAAATAAAAATTTATAAAAAAATTGCAATAATGCCACGCGAGCTGTTTGAAAATCTGAATGTACCGGGACTGAATATATTGAACGCGGGAAAGGGAAGGGAATAGCGGCAGGGTGGTTTGCGGGAGAGTAGAGAGAGAAGGCGAACGGAACGCGTGAGAGGAAGGGGACATGAGAGGGGAAAGGGAGACGAAACTGGAACGGGACGAATGGGAAAAGACACGCAGGGAGAAACAATTTCTTTATTAGTGGCATTGCAACGCATGCCTGGAACTCACTAGCATAGTATAAAAACTTACCAAAGTCATTGCCACAGCGGGAAAATTTCCATTAGGTACTTAATGTTTTGACATTCAGGTCAATACGAAATACAATGGGCCTATACGAATAAATGCGCTGTTTGTAAATATGGCTTCAGCTGAAGCTCTGGTACAGCCTTGTTAAAATAATAACTTTGCTACCCGGTTTCGGTAAATATTACAAGAAATGTTTTCAGTGGAAAAATATAAAACCAATAATATGGCGTAATATGTCTGGTGTTATTTTTCTACGATTGAATGGTTTTTTAAAAGCCCCATAGCTCAAAATGGTAAAGACTTTGGTGAAATGGATATGCGGAGTAATTCTAACATAGATATCAAGCAATTGATTTTCTGCTTATAGATATTTTTTATGTGAATAACTCACAAGAGTCTCAGCTGCTCCCGTCTGGAGCCAGTGAGACTAAGGCATCCCCAATTGAATATATTGTGAAGCTGAAAATAGTCAAGAGCCTTACCCCTCGACTACGCCGGTTGTCAATATGGGTACAACTTGCCAGTATTAGGAGTATAATATGGCGTATAATGTCTCTGTCCATGGATCATGGATGTTATGGACGCTAGCTTACCTATCAGTCTGGTGACAATAATAATTGTTTGTTAGAATCTGCTTTTTGAATAATCATCTCGTGTTGTTAGTCACGCAGCTGATTGAGCCACTCAGATGACATGTGACACGGAGTTTATTCATACCTATTAAACATCTTAGAGAAATTTCCTCTAACAAATAGTAGAAAATAGGTACGCAATTCGCGTATCACCTTGTAACCTGTAACCTACGGTAAAGTTTAATGTATATATTTTTTTAATTTTGTATCATCATTAACAAAGTTTAGAAGATGTATTTAACACTAGCTGAACCACCCAGCGTTGCCCGGGCTTCATTCTGTTTTAAGGGGTGAGAAAAGTGGATGCGATGTGGTTTTTGAAAATCTCACATAAACAATGATATTTTTATTCTTTGAAGGTAAAGTGTGCACATTTTCAACAACCTTGGAATGAAACTGTAGATTTGCATACAAATCAAATCCATGCCGCCTGCCAGTCACGCTTTATATTTTAGAAGAAGAAGATTTATAAGATTTGATGACTTAAATGATTTATTTTGTAACTAAGTAAATCAAATTCTGTATTTTGGGTACCAACATAACTAAATAACTAACCATTACATCGTGGCTTTGCATGCAGGGTTGGTAGGCAGAGCAGATGGACCGCCATAAAAATCAATCTTTGCATACAGTATTGCTTCATTCGCATTCATACATCGTCCCATATGTGTTGGTCACATATTCACTCGTTTGTTTCTATTTTTTGTTAGTTAAAAATAATTTACCTACGCCTTATATTTCAAAGCTGAAAATCTAGCTTTGATTTGAGCTGAAAAAAGTTGCTTTGACGCCAGAATTCGCCCTTTTACCTGCTCCCTAAAACCCATTTCTATTCTATGGTTAAGATTATTAGAGAAGCGTTTTAAAACTAATTAATTTTAATTTCGATGTAAAAACTTTCAAATATATTTTGAATGTAATATAGCATTGAAAAAGAAGATAATACTCATATATCTAAACAAAGCATTAAACAGAACAAGACACAAAAAAAAAGGTAGGTTTAAGACACAGAAAAATAAAAAGGTAGGTAGGTTTCTCAGGTTTCAACTGAGGATCATACCCGACCGAATTTGTTAAGGCATTGCCCCGCTAAGCAGAGATCCTGGGTTCGATCCTCAGTTGAGACCGTTACTTTTTTAATTGAAGTGAAAACTTCTTTAACACCGTTGCTATTTGAAACTCGATGAATCGAAAATGCGACAGTAAAAAGAGACAAACACTTACAATTTATTACAAAAAAAAAGTCTGTATACCTAGTCTATATAGTCTAGGTATAAACCTAGTCTATGCAGCAATTGGTGAATATTATTTGCTTTTTTATATTTGTCACGTACTTAATATTATTTTACTAACCTAAAAATAATATTAAAATACTTTTCAAAAGTTCTAAAATACCTTTTCGTTGTTAGTTTTTGGGGTGTTATGCCGTGTTGCGCTACCTCCTACTATAGCCGACGTTTCGGACAGCGTTGCAGTGTCCATCATCAGGGCAGATCCGGTAGATCCGACGATGTGTAATTGTTAGTGTAAAGTGTGTGATTATTTACTTGGAAGCGATACCGTGTCGCCAGCTTCAATTCACTACGAGCTGGTAGGTATTTCAGGAGAAAGGGAACTGCAATTTTAGTGAAAGCGCAGTATTTACGTTAGCCTGGGGTCCGTCCATGTGAGAATTGCCGACGAAAGTGGCGCCATCCTTATTCTAGAATTACACTAACAATTACACATCGTCGGATCTACCGGATCTGCCCTGATGATGGACACTGCAACGCTGTCCGAAACGTCGGCTATAGTAGGAGGTAGCGCAACACGGCATAACACCCCAAAAACTAACAACGAAAATGCTTTTGGCCGTGAAAATCTAAAAACTTATCCTTCTAAAATACCGTTTACTTAAAGTTCTGAAGAATAACCTTTTTATTCTTCATGGAAATCGTCGTCCATTAAACACTGCATTGTTTAAACTGGTGTTTTATTTAAACAGCTGATTAAAATCACCAGGACAGGGCCACGTACCAGTATTCAGTTGTAGTAACTTGGTATTTTGTTTCAAACGCGGCGTAGTGGATCTTACAGGGGCGTACTGGCAGTTAAAAGAGGCCTAAAACGGTTCATACCGTCGTTTTGAAATTTGTTTTTTAATGACTTTTAAAAAAGAAATTATGACAATATCGATTAGTGTATTTTACATTTTTCTTAAACTACCGGTGTAATCGAAGATTTTTTTCCTCTTTGAAACATGTACCATTCATTTCGGTTTTCAAATATAGTCTAGATCTGGGTGTATCCTCTTTAATTTCAATTCCATTAGTATTTTTACACCTTGGCTTAAGAAAGGGGGGAATAAAACGCTCAATCTATTCCTGCCCATCCTAAATTCCAATATTGGCTTATTAGGTTGATTAAATTCCAACCTCCTTCCCATCCCCAGAGCACGTGTTGCAAGTCCTAACAAATCAGTGCCCCTTGGTGTACCGGTCTCACCGGGACAGGAGTGCTCCTGGCTGGGGTGTACAATCGTATCGTATCGTATCAATCCTTGTATATGGTTTGCATAAGGTTCTATCAAGTCAAATGATGGACAAACCCGTGCATGAAAGAAAACAGTAATACCGTGCATGAGTTACTATAGATTTTCATTAAAACTTGTTTATAATATAGTGTATTAAAATTTAAATAGTAAACTACGCTTCGAAGGTAATATTTTTCGGCTTTATACGTCTTATAAGATGGAACGGATTTTGGCCATTTTTAAATCACACAATACAATCGTTGACATTTTAGTTAATTACTCACACTTTTTTTGGCAACAAAATAGTTTGAGAACTTGAAAACTTTTGGAGCCCTATTTACGCTTTGTCATATTTTTGATATTAACCCTGGAGCGACCAATTTTTTACAAATTTTCACATTCCAACTTCGGATTCTATTTACAAGAAAACGAAAGCTCAAATAAATAAAAAAAACGAGTGTGCTTTAGACCACACAACTGAAGTAAAACTTCTGTTCCATCTATACGATAGGAAGAGAGAAAGAAAATGTGCGCGCGCACTCCTCTCTCTTGCTCCTACAGTAATATACGAAGCGTTCGCCTCGCTTTTCGTAACGCTCTCGTCACTCATTAGCCAGCTTACCCCCCGAGTCAAGCGTGCGTAAAGAAGTTTTAATTCAAACATTTATACCACGAAATCGATTCCAAATGTGTTATAAATCCTCCAGTTTGTCGCTTGAACTAAAAGTTTCCGAACAACATGTATGTACGATCTGTCAGGTAAGTCCGCCCCAGGGACAAAACCCCGCTGCCGCTGCGGGGAGTATTTTTGTATTTAATTGTAGCAACTACGACAAACTTTATTGTTATGGTAATTCAATTCCTTACACCTGCAGTAACAAATCAACGACGTAGGTGGTTACTGGAAGAAACAATAGGAACAAGAAGTATTATGTGGCTTTTGGCTTTTACCTTGACATTTCTTACATCCAGACAAAAACACATTAAAATTTTGGTGTATTTTCCTGATTCCATAACTTGAGCCCGCGGTGACTGTTTGCGTGACTTACCTAATAATTATTATTTTACTAGCTGGTACCCGGCATGCGTTGCTATGCCATTTAGTAAATAAATAGCTGCGTGTCCTTTCCCATTCTTCCAGTTCCCCTTTCACCTCCCCTTCCACTCCCGGGTCCCCTACCCCTCTCACGTTCACACTCTGCCTCCTCCACCTTCCCTCTCCCCACTCCACTCCCCCCTTCACCCGTACCACGAACCCCCTCGCGAGGTCCCTTCCCCCCTCCCAGGTTCCCATCCCCCCTCCCTGGTTCCCCCCCCCTCTCCCGCAAACCCCCTACCCGAGTTCCCCTCCTTCCTCCTGCATCCCATGCATTCAGTCCCCGTCATTCAGTTTTCAAACAGCTAGCGTGCCACCTATTTCAATTTTTTAATACAAATTTTAATACAAATTTTTATGCCAGAGCTCACCAGTAATTTTATACAAACCTTGTCCTGATAATAAAGAACACAAAAAAAACGAATGCGCTTTAGACCACACAACTGAAGTAAAACTTCTGCTCTCTTGCTCCTACAGTGTGATACAGGCAATAGGCCTGCACTGTGTCTTAGATATACGAAACGTAACTGGCTATGAGAGAAAGAGAGAAAGAAAATGTGTGCTCGCACCTCTGACTCCCTCTCTTGCCCCTACAGTAATTTACGAAGCGTTCGCCTCGCTTTTCGTAACGCTCTCGTCACGCATTCGCCAGCTTACCCCCCAAGTCAAGCGTATGTAAAGAAGTTTTACTTCAAAAAGAATTATCCAATTTGGTGCAGTCGTTCGGAAGTTATGCACTTACATACATTTCGGCGATTCATTTTTATTTATATAGAAATTAAAATAAACAATAAGTTTTCTCGTTTCTCGAGCGAATCTCAAAACTGTATATTATTGTCGATGCTATTTTAATAAACTGGCCTAATTTAATAAACTGGCCAAAAAAAGCATCCTGCGAAGCGCATAATACCGAGCAGCACATTTCTACTGACAATAAATCATAATTATTTATCTACAATCTGAACCTATCTGACTATTGACTATACTTTATCCCACTGGAGGTACCAAGAAATACTTCGAAAAATTCTAATTATTGCCTATTAAAAGTAGATTCATCGCTAGGGATGGAGTTTAAGTATTAAATCGCATTTAGACTAATCTGCTACTGTTATTATACTACTAGAGGTACCACTTGTCTAATTGCAGGCATTGTTGTAGAAATGGTTGATTATTTTTATATCATATCACATTTGGTCTATGTAAATGATTTTACCTTTCCTACATTATTAGCACGCAGCTATTATTTAGTAGGACAGGTGTCTATTCCAAGATATGAACCAACAGATAAGCAAGTTCACGTGGGAATCGTATTGTAGGGAGTAGTGTAGTATTGTATTATAATTATGAATGTAAGTGGGTACAAACTACAAACCTCGTGATAAACAAAGAAGGTGCAATTAGAGACTGATAAATACGCGTTTAATTATAACCAAAACGTTCCCGTAACACAGTATCACGTAATGTAGAAGAAGTTCTTTAAATTAAAATATTACTGAATTTAATGTTCACTTTTTAATAGATTTGTCAAATGTGACGAATGGACGCCATCATTTATTCTTTTTAAACGACTTCGAAAAGAAGGAGGTTATCAATTCGACGGTATTTTTTTTATTTTTTATGTTTGTTACCTCAGAACTTTCGATTGGGTGAACCGATATTGATGATTCTTTTTTTATTAGAAAGCTGGTGCTTCCCGTGTGGTCCCATTTTAATTTGGTCCAGTTCTGACAATGGGATCCATGATAAAACCATATATGTCTTAAATTTATAATAAGTATGTGCCGGACAAATGGACGAATAACTCAATATTACGCCAACAGATTTTTTTTTTTAAATAAAACTTCTTTACGCACGCTCAAAAAAAAAAAAACAAAAATTTTAACAAAACAAAAAACGACTTAAAAAATGCACTAAAAAGTAAAAAAATAATTTCGTACGATTGTTATTTTTGGATTCGGTGTCAGCCAAGATCTCCACATCTCACTTTTAACTACCTGTGTATGTAGGTACCTTGGCTGACACCGACTCCAAAATTAACAATCGTACGAAATTATTTTTTTTACTTTTTAGTGCATTTTTTGAAGTCGTTTTTTGTTTTGTTATTTCTATTTTGCGCCATAATTGTCCTAGGCTGTCAAAATCAATTTGTTTTTTACTAATTTGAGTGTATATAAGTAAAGTACGTGGGTTCCCCGCGCCAAATGACTGATCATTTTAGTTGTGCTCCCGGGGACCAATAGAGTTCATGGAATAGAGTTCAAATATAGATTTTGTCCTCTATTGAGGCATTAGAACCGTCTCAATTACACACACGTTTGAGGAATTCAGAGCAGTTATTAACCACACTCATACTGTCACATGTCATGCACACATACACACACACACACTCACGCATTGATAATCACACGCATGATGTTATTCTCTCTTGTCTGTGGGAACTATTGAAGTGAAACTCGACGAGGAGAATAATGCGACAAGGGTCTTGCAGTGGGTATAATATACAATATGGCTGTAGCTGTTTATACTAAAGAATGATACGTCTTCGTCTGCTGTCGGAGCGGCAAGTAGGTACCCAATGTAATTATTAAAATCATGATCATAATTGTCTGGGAGACCTGTGATTGTTGAAAAGCGACTTGACCCTTGCAAGTTTCTATATTTTCAGGCCAAACTTTTAAGTTGAAGTAAAACGCTCAGCATTTAGTTGAGAAAATATTTGTGGACATGCCATTAGGTACTCGAGTACGTGAGAATTTTGTTGAGTATTTAAAGTAATTTTATATTAAAATAATGTGCATGAATAAGAATAGACTTTATGTTCCGAAGAATTAAAATTAATCTGTCTATTATGAATGTGTTTCTTGCATTGATGATTTACTGTTAGGTAGGATATGATTTCAGAGTGTGAAGTGTTAAAGAACCAAACATATGGGATGATTCAGAATTTTAATTTTAGTTTAAATAAAATCATTAAAAAATATATACGACGAAAATTGGTCCGTTTGTGTATTTATTTTCGCACTTACAAACTAATATATTTCAGATTTTTTTTAACTTTCTTATTTTGCTTAGACATTATTGAAAAATGATAAATACTTATCATTTTTCAATAATGTCTAAGCAAAATGTATGAATGTGAACGAGGCAAAGAGTGTGTGCCAAGATCGAGTTGTGTGGCGGTCCGTCCTCTCTGCCTACCCCTGCGGGGAAACGGCGTGATGGTTAGTTAGTTAGTTAGTTAGTTATAAATACTTATAAAAAAATAATTATAAAAAGTACATAATTTAAATTGTTTTATCATCACGCCTTTCAGCATTTTTGGATGTAGGTATACATTAAAGCAAATTTGGAATGAAATAAAATCGATATTGAATAATAATTTCAAAAAGCTGGTACGGAGAATAATTAATCTTTCTCATTGGAACCGCCCTGTACGATCGTAAGAACATCTTTGCCACTTTGATTAATTGAGCTTCAATTTTTTTATAGAATGTTTTGACCGTTCTAAGTAAATTTTCAGGGAAGGCTTACAAACCATTTTTGGGAAGAGTAAGTAGAAAAATTGTCCAAAATTCAATTATTTATTTGACTTTGAGGGAGTGGACGCAACGCCGAATGTCTATAATTTTATGTTTCTCTTTATAATATTTGGACGATGTCTGTCTGGGTATTGCGATTCTTTGACACATTCCCTTGATTATATTTGTAATGTGATGTTTTTTATTGTTTCAGGTAAGTTTTGCGGATTTGAACTCATTTTCTCAGTGTATCAATGTACGCGTCAAAAAGGTAAGCATTCTTTCATTTGCAAATAACATCGTTTATTTCATTTCACTTGCGGACCCAAAATCAATCGTTATAACCACAACACAACATAACTTGTCTTATAATGTACTTTAACTACTTTCAAATTTAGTTCTAGTTGTTGTAGAATGAATTTTGAATTTCGCAACCCTATCCTGACTTTTTCCTTGTTTTTTTTTGGATTGCATAAAGGTAAAGATAGCAGTACCTAATGTTTTAATTTTTTTTTTTAATATTTCGAATTTGTCTAATGGTCACCATAATAATAGCAAGATTAGGTACTGCTTTGTATAAATGTTCTTTTCATAGTTTCTTTTGGTTATTTGACTCTGTAAAACGTCTTAAGGTATCACAACGACGTCGTCACCACAAAATACTTAAGTATTATAATAATTATAACGACGGAGTGATTGGACTTACGCTTTGTGAATTCAGAACTGTTTATTATACCATTCATTGTTGAATTTTTTGCTACTCTTTTTAATAAGCACTTTCACTCATTTCTTTACTGTGAGGTCGGTGATTGTGCCGGGATATAAAACTCCATTGTTAACGAGCTGAAAAGAAAGCAAAAATTCAGATTTATTTACTTCTATTTAATTCGAATGAATATTGATTCATGTTACAACTATCTACGGCAGTGGTAGATATGTAGTAAATATAACAACAACTACAACTACAACTACAACTGAATCAAAAATACTAATTTCGGTTGTGGGTATGTCTGTCCGTGTAACTCTGATATGCTTTGAATTTAAGTGTCATTTTCGAAATTGGATCTGATTGTGTGAAGAATTCAGATAAGTGATAGGTAGGTACCTACGAATTAATACATTTTCGTGAATATGTTTTCTTGATTATTCTACAGCAATTTCGGTTATGGGCTCAAAAATGAACTTAAAAAAAATTACAAGATTAAATTATGCGCTTAGTGTTTACATAAAGTGATAAATATAAATATTTACTCTCCGACATTATAAGATAGAGAAATTAGTACCTATACCTGGTATAAAATTTTAGAATTATTTTAATAGTAGAATTTGTTTAATTGTACTGTGATCTGTGATCTGCATAATTTATTATTCATTTTTATTATGGAGGTATTTTATTATAGCCTTTTTGTAACTATTGTGCAGTTGAAAACGCCCACTGTTTCTGCGAAAGTTATTGTCAATTTCACGCAATCTAGATAGAGCGTATATCTAAATGACTCAGTCCTGATATTGTAGTTCCAATTTAAAAGAATTTTAGATCGAGTAGTTCTAGTTGATATGTATATACATATATATATTTTTTGTTACACGTATATGGAAGGTAATTAGGCTGGGAAAATCAGGGGTGTCATAATACTATATAATAATATAATTAACATGTTAAACATTTTGAGTATATAGTATATATGTATAATACATTTTTATGTCTTATATAATTACATTTTTTTTATTACGCTTTAAACAGGCACATTTATTTGTATCTATGGTTGGACGACGATATTATTTTTACTGGGTTTATTTCACAAAATGCCGTTATGGCGGACGTTTGCAACTCGGTAC
Source organism: Limnephilus lunatus (assembly GCA_917563855.2). Lineage (NCBI taxonomy): Eukaryota > Metazoa > Arthropoda > Insecta > Trichoptera > Limnephilidae > Limnephilus > Limnephilus lunatus. The sequence goes on from OU830604.1 coordinate 36,881,677, forward strand.
TTCCTTCGGCCAATCGGATGAATTGTTGTTTGTCGACTTCTAACAAGAAGCAGCCTGCGAGGGCTAATCATTATTATTGAGAAATCTTTCCGACGATTCGAGTAGATTTGTATGGACATAAAACGACTTACGACTGGGAGCCATATGGGACAAAAACCCGCCTATATACTTAGCTGCCTCTTGAAGAGCTGAATAACTGGTCTATAAATCAATTTTCAGGATTAGAATTTATTAACAGTAGTTAATATTACTATAAACAATAACTATAATGAATAATAAGAGTAATAAGTCATAATAAGAAGTCATGTTTTCAAATCTTCGTGAGATATTTAGGTTCGGTGATGTTTTATCTGTTACCTGACTACGCCCTCTCTGCTGATTTAAAATCTGTAATAATTAATAGAATAAATGCTGATGTTTGGGAGTGAGGCATGGAACTGTCAGAGAGAGGGCGAAAGTAGACTGAATGCTGTGGAAATGAGATTCCTGAGGCGTATGTGTAGTAAAACCATGTATGAATGATCGTGTGAGAAATGTGGATAACCGCAAAGAGTGCAATACTTAATTAATTGTAAGCATAAATTTTACGTGATTAAGTTGTTAGTTGTTAATTTTACAATTTAATAATTTAAAGTAATGCATAATTGCGGCACGTTCCAGAATGGAAGATACTCCCTGGTGTAACACCTCTATTCCGAATTGAAAAGTATTTCTCTACCTTCCTCTTCCCAACTCTTTTCCGTCCACAATACTTTCAGCCTCACAATATACCCCATTTGAAAATTCCGTAAACTTAATAATAATACCTAATCTGAAAATATGATTGGTTTCGGATGATGTTTATTTACTTACAAAATATTAAGTAGGAGAATAGATAAAATATGCGGGTATCATGAGGTTGAATGTCAAAGTATAATCATTTTTTTATTAAGGATTATTTTGGTGAAGGGTGTCAAAAGTAGACATAGTTAGGTAATATGGATATTCATTGTAATTATTGCAGAATAAAGCTCATGTCTAAGTGCCTAGAAGGCAGCACCAAGCAATGTTTCTCTTACGAATTTCGCAATTGTCTTTTTGTACTCGAAAATATAGTTTTTCCGTTTCAACTTTTTGTAAGGAAAAACATTAGTAAAACAATTTCACACTTAGTTTTTCTTTTTATTGTGTCTGCTATGTACGAATACACGCTGTGATCAACAAAAGGTATAAACGGCCCGTCTTAGAATAGCGTTGGTACTTTTATTAATTAACTCTGTGAGACTGGCGACTATTTTCAGCGTAAGAACATAATAATAGATATTATGTATTATTCTGCTTAATTGTGTAAGGCGACCATAACTAGCGTGATAAAATTATAAACATTTTAACATGATTTCATAAATACGTATTTGACTAGGTACACCTCATTTGATTCCGAGAGTCTTAGAGTGCATAAGATTAAATTCATCATCATCATCATCATCTTCTTCCCCCTTATATACGTCCTATTCGGGTCGGGGACCCACTGGATCAACAAGGCTCCTCCATACGTCCCTATCTTGTGCTGCTTGTTCGGCCTCCGTCCATGGTAGTCCATCCTCTCCTCACACAGTTTCTAGAGTTGCCTCGCTTAACTGTATCTGGGGCGGCCCACTGGACGTCTACCCTCTGGAAACGAATACTCAGTATTTTCCTCCGAATTCGGTCATCAGACATTCTTAGTACATGCCCAATGCCCAAGCCACCTCAGTTGCGATTTTTCTATGAAGAGTAACAGTGGTTCGATGTTTAGATCGTCTCGGATCCCATTTCGTAACCACTGCCACTCCTTTCAAGTACCTCATTTTGGCAATTTGGACTCTAGAGCATGTCATATCTGGTTGCCGTAAGTGAGCGTCGGGCGGTTTACAGTTTTGAACACTGCCATCTTTGTCTTGATACTGAGCTCGGCTTTCCTTATCACTGAGCTGTAGAGAGGACGCAATAGGATTAAGTTGTTTCATATAATTAAAAACTATTATGCGAGGAGCATAAACCTGGCATCATTTGAAATAGTTCTCGTGTACCCTGTTAACATCAATTCACATTAAAAGTAACACTTTATTGTGTTATAAAGTTTATTTGATGACCTACGGCCCCGGGTGTGTTCTGGGGGCTATCTATTATTTAATTGGATTGTTCGCTCCCCCATTTTCAGCCGAGAGTTGACACCAAATTATCCTCAATTGAGTGAATATGTTTCTAATTTCTGTGGAAATCCACGAAATTTAGTTTTTTTATGCCCCGCCCGAGATACGGGTACCGGTTACGTAATTAGTTTTTAATTTTATCATGTCCATATTATTGTCCATGGTCGGGAGGTTTTATGAAGTATATTTTATGATGGTGCACCATGTTTTTAATAGAAGCACGGGTGTTGCGTGGTTTAGTCTCTGGTTTAGGAGAAGGGTTGCGACAATTTTTTTGGCCAAGGAAAAATGTTCATACCTTGACCTGAAATTGTGCAAAAACGACGTACCTCAAAGAGTCGTGAAAATCAAGTTTTATTTTTCGTCTTTCATAATTGATCTTTATAATCATTGAGTCATATAAATCTACGTTATGATGGAACTAAATATGGTTTGTCTTGAAGAGGGTCATGCTTGGTATGAAGTTTTGCAGAAGAGAAGCCAATTTTTGGGATTGCAGTAGGTATAATCGCGAAAGTGATCTGCATTTTCTCTGTTTTTTTTTAAGTAAAAACTCTATGAAACTAAAAAGAGACAAACACATATATATACCTATAAGATTTTGCCTGCAGGAGAATGAGATAGTATAATCGGTCTCCTTTTGTGCGGTGCTTACTCCGTTTTTTTTTAAAGCGAAAACTTCTTTAGCACCGATTTGATTTGAATCTCGATGTAACGACAAATAGGAACACTAAAAAGAGACCAACACACCGTAGAATAACATCCATAGAATTGAGCCTGCAAGAGAATGAGATCGGTCTTCTTTTTGTGCGGTACTTCTTAGCCTATCGATCTCCTCTTTGTACAGCGGTTCGTAGCCTTCCCACTGTTGTCTACTTTAGTTTTTTGAATGTTTCACTTTTATCGCGGGTGAATTGCATACCTTGATTTAAAAAAAAAATTAACCGTATAATTAACGCGTGAAAAGTAATATTCTAGATAATTCTGAAACAAAACGCAGAGAAAACACAATCAGAGACCGGAGACACAATTCCTCGCAGTCCAAAGCGTGACGGAATCGCGGCCTATCCAACACGTCCAGTTTTTAAATCTGTCAAAGTAATAAGTCGTCAATTATTTTCCTTGTATGCTAGAGTAATAATCGCTTTGACAGCAGAGATCAAATCGATAGAGAAGATTCTCCTATGTCGAAATGTGATTGCGTACAATACTATGCCTTACATCAAGATACTTACGTGTGACATTTGCATGCTTCCCGAAATTGACATACGAGGTCATCTGGAGAACAATAATGATGATTTTTAATATTTGGAATGAGGCGCACGCCAAGCGCCAAGAGCTATGCTTGATTGTTTGAGCAGTTGCTCACTACGGCACACGTCATCTCGATGATTGTATTCCCCGAGACACTCATAAACTTTTCTTAATAAATGTATACCGGTTCTATTCGGTAGAAACAAATGGAGCAGCCTCGTCTGTACTCAATAATAATGTTCTATACATTCTTCCTTTCGTTCCTTCCTACAAGTTCTTTCTTTTCAAATCCCATTTTGGCTAATATGAGAGTACAACACGTCAAAGTAAAAATTTAACATTTGTCATTTTATAGATCTACGATAACAATATTGTAGTAAATCTATAAATCAGAGGAAGGTCACCAATGCGCTGGAGTGACCAAGTATCTGGTATGTTGGTGTCCGCAGGACTCCACACGGTGGAGGACCGCGAGGAATGGAGAAGCCTTGTCCACCATGGATATTGAAGTTGAGGTTACAATCCTCAGCAATTTGGAACCGACTTGAGAAGAAGAATAATACCCAACGCAGATTTTCTTTTAAAGTTTTATTTTTCGTAATACCATAAAATATATTCTTATTATATTTTTACATTTTCTTAGTTGTGACTACACAAGCAAAAATTTCTAAAATACTAAAATCATAAATTTAAGTACCTACTTGCGTGTTGTAGAATCATGAAACTATTACGCGTTTCTAGCGTTTCTACGCAGAGAGGACGGACCGCCAAACAACTCGATCTTGGCACACACTCTTTGCCTCACTCACATTCATGCATCGTTTCATATATATTCAAGTATTGTAAAGTTAACTGTTTAGATATCAATGTTTCCAAATGTCATACTATGACATTCACCAGAAATAAAAATGTAATTAAGTACTCTTATTCACTCAACAATGAACCTGTCATCTCTAAAACGGAATGTAAAGATCTTGGTGTTTACCTTGATAGCAAATTTAATTTTAATAATCACACCGACTCAATCGTTCACAGGTCATATAAAATGCTTGGTTTTGTTCTTCGTATAAGTAAAGTGTTCAGTAACCCGCGCACAGTAGTTATGTTATATTTTGCATTAGTCAGAAGTATACTGGAATATGCCTCGCCAATTTGGAACCCGCAATACAAATTATACATAGATAGCATAGAACATATTTAAAACAAAATTTATAAAATATCTTAAATTCAAATTCAACAATAACTATGAATGCACATTTCAAACTTTACAACAAAGACGAGTAATTGCTGATTTGACATTTATACACAAAATTTAAATAATAACATCGATTGTACCGAACTACTTTCCCTAATTAATTTTAACATACCATTTTTTTTTTTTTTTTTTTTTTTTTTTTTTTTTTTTTTTTTTTTTATTGAAAAATTTTTCTTTCGGTACAATACAATAGATACATAAATAAAATGAAAGTATATAAAAGCTTAATGCAATTATAATTATTACAATTATATAATATATATTTTTAAATTATTCTCCCATAATAAGCAAATGCTTGTGTGTACGGGAGGAAGTATTATTTGTTTGGTTATTTTTTTATTTTTTTTTATTGTTGTTTTTATTTATATTTAGTACTTTGAAATTTAGTTTATGTAAATAATAAGATAAATGTATGTTTATATAAATATATAAATTTTTATTATTATTATTATTTTTTTTTTTTAGTTAAGGTTTTCAGTATATTTTTTTAATTGTGTTTTGAAATTTTTGAAACTGTCACAATGGGATTTTATATTTTCTGGTAATTTATTAAAGAAATTTGTTCCCAAGTATTTGTAGTTTTGTTGGCCTAAAGTTTTTTTACAAATGGGAATTGGTAACATGTATTTTTGCCTGAGATTTGCTGTGTTTTTGAAAGGTATAGTTTTGTTTAGGATATCCTCTTTGTAGACTTGTAAGGTTGAGTGATACAGAAAAAGAGTATTTAATTTTCTGACTTTAAATTCTTTGAATATGAGTTCTGATGGATATAAAAATGATTTTTTTAATATTATTTTAATTATTAGTTTTTGCGCAATGTAAAGAGATTGTGTGTGAGTTTTATAGGCACCACCCCATCCTATTATACCATATTGGATTATGGATTGACAGAAAGCGAAGTACGTCATTCTCAGTAGTTCTTTATTTAGAATGTGTCTCAAACAGCTAAAAATATAGGTCAATTTTCGTACTCTGTTTTTAAGATTGGTTATATGCGGTATCCATTTTAGACATTGGTCAATAGTAATTCCTAGATATTTGGTTGAAGTTTTCATTTCAATATGAGTACACAGTAAGTTACAGTGGTGTTGTTGAGTGTTTGGGGCAGAGTGGATCCTTATGTTAATTTCATGCGGCGTGTTTGGTTTTTTTATGAAAAATGGTATATAATGTGTTTTTTTAGAGTTTAACGTTAGTAGGTTATTGTCAAACCATGTTTTTAATTCGTTTATGTCCGTGTTACCATTAAGACGTACACGCCATACAGAACTATTCCACACGCTTAATTACAAGACAAATGCAGCAACTAATTCGCCAATCAATCGTGCTCTTCATATATTCAATAATATTAATCTAAATTATAACATCGACATTTTCTCCGATTCACTGCCCAAATTTAAAAAGAGCATCATGTCAATCATATAATTTTTTTATGCGCATACTTACATACATACATACACACATATTCACACACACTAACACACACCCTCACACACACACACACACACACACACACACACACACACACACACACACACCTCTCCCTCAATAATTTACTAATTTAATAAAGGTTAAATGTGTAATTTGTCACATAAAAACATATATTATATAACAGCGACATGTCATTGGTACCAATTATTGTATTAATTCTACAACTTGTAACTACTCTCTAATATGTAATTATGTACTTTTTGTTTCTGCAAAATAAATAAAAAAAATAAATCATAAAATAAAAAGCCTTTTATTTCTTAAAACAGGTATGTTACCGAGTTATAAAAAAAGTATAATTAATGTTATTTACAATTTTGTTGAAAAATGTTACATAAATATCTTTAATTATTCATAGTTCATATATATCTACTTCTATTATTCTGACTTTTGACATGGCCCGACTTAAGTATCTGCTTCACTTGATTGTGCCATGTCTTCTTCGGGCGTCCCCGACTTATTCTACCATTTACATTTGCGTCATGTAGAAACTATTCATATTACATTAAGTTCCTGATTTATATACCTTGGAGCAATGATGGGATGAATTTAATATAAAAAAATAATAAAGTGTTAAGGGACATACTTGACTTACAAGTGATTCCGGAAATTATTTGATATGAAATTTTAATTTTGGTCTCTCAATATTTATTTTTCCAACTTAAAACTTGTAAAATCAGTAGATATTGTACATCTAGGATCGTGTGAGGGTTTGGGCTAAATGACTAGTGATGACATGTCATGTGTGGAAGTTTTTTTCGGTTTTAAAGAAGAAGAAACACTGCGAAAAAAAAAACAACATTAAAGTCACTGGAGACAAAAATTTCATTCTCTTTTTTACTCCAAATAATGTCAGGAATCACTGAGGTCAAGTACGTCCACTGACACCTTGTATAATACATATACAGTTAATTGGCACGTGTACGTGTGCCAGTACTTCCAATGCATCTTGAGTAGCCATATCATCACTTACTACTAATAATATAATACATCATTCCAATAAAGAATGTTTCTTTTGAAATAAAGGTATTCAATATTTACTTCCGCCTCCGGTTTTAAGGTTCCCTTTCCGGCCGCCTTGCAGCTTCCTCACTGACCCCTGTGCTCTGTTATTCTTACATCACTTTTGGCTTTGTTCATTTGTCTAAATAAACAATCAGTAACCTCTTGCACAGGAACACAGATCACAGTGCAGGCCCAGATGTACGCGCATGCAGTCTCCAAGATCGTGTCCCCTGATAAGTCTGAGGGTTTAGTGGCGACGGGTACTCTATTTGAATACGAATGCCTTTGACTCTACATTAAAATAATAATTATTGCACTTTTGTTCGATTGAGATATGCGCCGCCCTCGGTTCGTAAGGTTAAGCCGATGATCCCCAGTTAGTTTCGAGTCTATAAATTATTCATATATTTTTAAATTAAATAAAATAGGATTTGTATTAATATAAAATATTGAATCTTAAGTTTATTTTTATTTATTTATTTTAAATATACTGCCTTTTATAAATAAACATATAATAGAGTACAACAGTAAGAAAAATAATATCAAGTATTATTTTATTTATTTTTTAATTGATAAAAATGCAGACATAATTAGTCTCGACGCCACCTAGTGGGAGATTTAGTATTAAAAATACCTCTCTCACAAAAATAAAGTTGGTTGTTTTCAGTTGGAAAAATGTAATAATAAGTAATTGTCGAATGAAACACTAGTATATATTGAATTATTTGGCGGGTATTTGATAAGCCGCTATAGCTCAGTGGTCAGAGCTGCTGACCGGAAATCAGATGGTCACGGGTTCAATTCCCGTTGGCGGCCAGTATCTTTTCTCAGAAGATTTTTTCAATGTAGATGAGTGTTTCAGGCTGATAATTATTGATTATAATATTTGTTATAATAGTAGTTTTAAATTTTAAAATAACACACAATCATTTTGTGTATCACAACAAAAAATAACAAAAAAGAACAAAGAGAAATATCATCATTTCATTTCAACATGTCCATATTGCGTATATAAATTTACATTTTGGAAAAATAATTTTTGAGTGCATGTTTATATTGCGCTAATTTTAAGAAATAAATGTCGCCGATAGTTTATGTAATAAACAACAGGAAAATTATATTATTCAGCGTAATTAAATATTTTTGTCTAAGAAAACATTTCATTTTGAGAGGTGTGTATACCGTACCGAGAACCATTTATTGCACAATCAACACCTCTGCCATAGGTCACCCAAAGTGGTTCGCTACGTTTGGTGACTTATCAGGGGTGCCCGGGTTCTTGGGGTGATGTTTATCAATGTTTTTGCGCCTGATGTGACTGCTCACCTGCTGCGTGGAGGGCCGGATCTAGAGAGTCTGGTTGAGGTGATATTTTGACCTTCCCAGCCAGAATCTCTGAATCCATCGCCTTGCACCGCAGTTGAAGGGAAAGATTCATACTCCTGAACACACTGATCCCGAGATTCCTATCCACCGGATCCACCCCTCATACCTATTTCCCAGAACTTACTCTTCTTCCTTTCCTTAAAAAAAACCTCCATTCAGCATCCCCTAAGATGAGATACGCCCTGAGGGAAATTATTTTTCTCAGGGCCTCCTGTGTGGAGCTAATGTAAAAAAAATCTTTGAGTGTGACAATATATGTACATGAAATAATAATAATTCGCCCTCGAATCCCTCGTCCACCGAAATATTATTTCAAGGATAGATTATACTTTAATTTTTTGATTATAATTTATACTTATTTTATTATACTTTAATTTATTGATTGATTATACTTTAATTTATTGATTGATAATACTTACATTTATACTTATAATTCCAACAGTGACAAGGAGATGGGAAGACTGATAGAGATATTGAAAGAAGGGTGAATGCCGGTAACTCCATTAATGGAGGACTGAATGCCGTTGGCGCTAATAAAAAAACTGTCAAAAGAAGCAAAGCTAGCAGTCCACAATGGAGTCCTGTACCTACCCTGATGTATGGTAGTGAGGCATGGTACTGGCAGAGGAATGATGAAAGTAAACTGAATGCTGTTGAAATGTTGAGGCGTATGTGTGGTAAAACAATGTATGATCGTGTGAGAAATGTGGATACCCGCAAAGAATGTAAGGCTGATGTAAGCATAATGAGTATCTAAGATTAAGAAAGGGTCCCTCAGATGGTTTGGTCATATAGAGCGAATGAAAGAAGTAAGTAGTGTAAGAAGAATATAAATGTGAATGGTAGAAGAAGTCGGGGACATCCGAGGAAGGCATGGCACGATCAACTGAATCAGATACTTGAGTCGGGCCATGTCAAAAGTCAGAATAATAGAAGAGAATGTATGAATGTGAGCGAGGCAAAGAGTTTGTGCCAAGACCGAGTTGTTTGGCGGTCCGTCCTCTCTGCCTACCCCTGCGGGGAAACGGCGTGATGGTTAGTTTGTTTAGTTAGTTAGTTAGAAATGTGCATTTATTTTTTTTAATTTTTTGATGTAAACTAAAGAGTTCTAAATCTGAATCACTAATGATTTTGAGAGTTTTACGGTTTTCGTTCTATTTTTTAAATACTTTCTCTGCGTTAGTAACACCATAACAGCAATAATATGAATGAAAAAATGCATGAATGGAGTTGGTAAGTAATTATTATTGCCAATGCATCTCATCGGCCGTGAAAACCTGCGAACCCATATTGACCTTCTGGCAAATGTAGATCAAATCAGCTTCCTCCTACTAATAGCGTGCAGAGTGATGGCCCCGGTGCCTCTGCCGCTTATTTACCACCGACGAGAGAATTACCACTTCTAGAAAGTTACCGCTTTTGAGTATAACCCAGCGGGCCGTGTGCTTATGCGCAGTTTGCAGTGCGCACTGTGCGCAGTGTGCTCCTTCTAGCGGCTCTAAGCAGATCGGATGTGCATAAAAACAGTTCCTTCCTGCTGCCTTCTTGTCATGCCCAGCGCGGTATTTGGGGCAGATGCGGCTCTCACGATGTGGGCCTCGGGAGGGAAGTGCATACTGCACACAAGATGCCATCGATTAAAAGGATAGGCCAACAGATTTGCCTACGGGTATTTTCGAAAGAGCGTCGTTTTTTGTAGATAATTTTATTTATTTAAAATTGTAGTTATTCTTTCTAACTAATAAAGCTGATCAAAGCTACGTGATATTGTAACAATAATATTTTTACATAAAATATACAATATTTTATCTTAAAAATTATTCCACATTAAAGTGCATTATAAGTTATAAAAAAATCACGGGGAACTTTTAATTCCAGTATTTTACAGTAGAAACTGTCAATACTTCAAAACCTGAGATTAAGAGGAAACCTGGTGGCCGAGAAATTTAAACAATAGGTATTTATTATACTGAGCGAAAGGGACAACTGTACCTAAGCCTGATAATAACTAAATAAATTCATCAAAATCGAGGTTTTGTATTCTCCACTTTTCTCCTCAAAAAATTGAGAAGTTTTAGATTTTTTTACAAACTGTGTTTAGAAGAAAATACTCTGTCTGCACGATTTGCTTTTTTTAAAAATACATTGTTAAGTTTGAATACAGAACGTCTATTGTTGTCTCTATTCAAACTAGGCAATTTTAATGATTTTTGGAGGATACCAATCCTATAAGAAGTTACTTATCAAAACTGAAAAAAGAAGTAACTTATCAAAAAAAGCAAAACCTACCGACATGCTAGTGGTCGATATCTATATTATATTAAAAAATGTTTGCACTGGTGTCAAAATCCAGATAGGAAATAGGGGAATGGGTTTATACGAACGAAAGCGCCGCCCGGTTTCGCTGAAAATTTCACTCACAATTGACAATATTCAAGGTAAGGCGCACCATGAAGATAGATTCGAATTTGAAAACTTGCTTCATACGAGTACCTTGGTTTCTAGGGGCGATAATAGAAAAATTTACTTTTCTCTTTCTTTGAGAGAAATTTCATCAACTAAATTAACTTGGGTATTTTTTTAGCTCTCTCTCATTACGTATTATTCCTTCTAGTAGGTATATAACAGAATACTTATTTCACCATAAGTTTTTTTTCGACACATTTCCTTAATTGCTTTGGTTTGATTTAATTAACATTACTTTCTTATATTGTTATTTTTGATACCCATTCCGTTTTTGAATGAAAACCTAGGAAATATTTAATTGTAACTTTAAGTATACACTTTATTGAAAGTGTTTATATTATATTGTTACGTATTTTTTATGGTTTTTAATTTTTAATAGTGACATTCATAGGTCAATGATATAAAAAATCCTAAGATTGTCTAATTTGAATGAATAGACTGTTTATAATGCAAATAAATAAATAACAAAAAATAATGTTATGACTACGTGACATTTTTTATTAGTGTCTGTGGTTTTACATAAAATAATAGCTAAAAATGGGTTTGAATTAAAATAAATACTATATAAATATATTGAGCCAATACACAAATACTACCGTTTCGGCTCTTAAATGTGAAATTATTAGGTACTATTAAATAGAACTAGAAATCTTTCGAGTGATCTAGGGATGTTTAGATCAGGTGAGCGAATGCTCACTCGAATGGTAATATTCATTACACCGTGTCTGACAGGGAGAGCGATATTGTGATTTCAAGTGCAGCATTTATGGTTGAATCAATTATCGAAAAAGAAATGATGGAAAAGACTTATTTTAATTTTTTTTTCCCTAAGTTATTATTTCATTTTTAATTTACGTAAGTCGGATCCCACAGAAATCTGTAATTTTGGCCCGCTTCTATCACTTGTAGACATTTTTCATTACTCCAATCCAAATTTAATTCAATCAATTTTAACTCCAAGCAAATCGATGTCAGTTCCAAGAACACAAGAACACTTCGAAGAGATCGCCACAGGGAGGCATCGCGTCTGAACACGAAGGAATGCTCTAGGCCAGTGTTCCGCAACTGATAGGTGTACCTTGAAAACAAAAATATTTTGTGTTCAAGGTACACCTATTAAATCAAGAAATTTTAGGGGTACCCTACAGAAAAAAAAACAACTTTTATTTAATATTTATTACTGAAATCATTATAATATTAAAAGATTTTTTATGAGAAATTTGAGTCTGCTTACCTGAGCACAGGTGATCTAAATTTGGAGCAATCGTTTTTACAATGCTGCTCACATCTCTTCGTCGAACGTCCCCAGGGGTCCTCTTTTTTTTGTTTAATCGTAGTGAGAGTTGAAAACTCTAATTCGCTTGAGTAGGTCATGTATATGGCAAATGGTAAGAAAATTGCAAAATCACGCTTTGAAAGGAGTGGATACTCATTTTTTATATGCAGCCAAAAATGTGCAAGCTCTGTTTTGAAAAATTTTAGTTTTCATGTCCGATCAGTTTTTAGCTTCATATATTTAATTTTTATTGTAAGTGTCCAAGGGAAATGCTATCTGAGAATGGATCTCGTACCCAGTCCATAGGTTGCAGGTTACAGGTCATACTTAGGTATATGAGTTCATTTTTTCTGCTAATACTCCAAGTGCTTCACTATCAAAACCTGCATTATTTTTTTTTTTAATCGGCAGCCATGGCATTTTCGAATATTTCATACGTTATTTTGGAACATTTCACCCATAACACCAACTTAGCGCGAAAGATTTCAATCTTGTCCAATGACGTTAAAATATTAGAATTCCTACCTTGCATTTTTTTGTTCAGCATCTAATCTGCCGTGACAATGTAGCATTTCGGTGAGGCACACCAACTAATGACCACGGTACACCAGTGTGCCGCGGCACACACTTTGCGGAACACTGCTCTAGTCAACTGTTTGGGCGCATTTGCGGCGTTAACTTCAAACGAATGAGCATTCTACAAAATTTCGGCGAACACACACTGATCACCGAAAGAATGCTCGCTAACTATTTACGTAAAAATAATTTGCAAGAGCAGACCAGAATGAACATTTGTTCGTTTGGTCTAATCCCATTTTTACGATAATGTGTATTGTTAAATGCATTTAATGATTACTATCTCGATTTTTGTCAGGCCGCATTGCTCGATGTACAGACTTCTAGTATATAATGCGTATTGTAGTTATTCGACACAATGTTCAGATCAAGACTGTATAAGCAGTAAGTTCGACGTTACTTAAATATGTATGAACGTGTCGTCTAAGTAGTCTTGGAACAACATTAGCATCGTCGCAGCCCCGTTGAATACAAGATGTGTTGGAGAGACTAGATTTGCGATTAATGTTCCCAGAATAAGAAGAACGCATTATTGAAGGGTCATGAGTCATGACAGAGATGTAGTCTGTTTATCTGCGAATCTTATTTTTCACTGGTAACAATGGGAAAAGAATACCCAATTATCACCTAGGTCTCTGTCAACCTCCTGGCATTACGACCCCTAAAAACAGAAAAGGTTTTTTTAAAGTTTGTGTAGCCCAGATAAATTTGTAATAAATAAATAAAATTAAGTAACAAATGTACATTGTCAATACAACACTTCAAAACAAGATGTCTAGAAATTGTTACATAGTTAATGCCCAGGAAACAAAAAAATTAATTAATTAATAACAAAATACAAAAAAAAATTCTCAGATATTTTGAGTATTTAAAAATGATTTAACAAACCCTTGAGTATTTCTATTCCCCTTCCTTGGCTCTTTTGATCACTGCTGTTTTGATCACAATGAAAAATCACGGGATATTATAGTTGTAGCATTTTTAAAGCTGAAAGTGTAAATATTTTCCTAAGGATCATAGCTTTTCAAAAGAAGAAATTTGTCTTTCGAACGTTATTAAGCTTTAAAATAGTTTCATCTATCCAATTAAATCATAAAAACGAAACACAACGTCATTACCTAACTACATCACACTGCCCGCTGCCTGAATTGAATCTTTGAATTTCTCGTCTTTTCTCTACTATAATATGCATGTATTATACATGTAAACCTTCCTCTTGAATCACTGTATCTATTGGTGAAAACCGCACGAAAATCCATTGCGTAGTTTAAAAGATCTAAGCGCACGTACAGCGGGAGTGACTTCATTTTATACTATGTAAAGATTTTTGAACATTATTTATTGCTTGTTTGATATGATTTTTTTACACATATCATTATTACCAATTTTGAAAAAAAAAATCATTGAACATGAATAATTTTGAATATTACGTGGGCATGTCATTACAGCACCTATGCACCGACAACCAATATTGGTATATTTAATATTAATACTTCAACATATTTTTCATTTAGACAGTAAGTAATCTGGGAGTTTTGCTGGCCTTTTGTTTCGGATTTATGAGAGGCTCTTGGACTCGTGGTCTTGTACCACATTTAGCTACAACCTTAAACTTCAAAGAGAAGCAATTGAATATTTGATTAAATAATTTATTTATTATTCCTCATCGGAATCAAGACAAGTCCATAATATTTATTCTTCAATTCTGTAGACCTATTACTACTTCATGTCTTGTTTGCTCCGGGGTTATTTGATTATTTATTCATTCAGCTATTGGCAATTATCCCAAGTCAACGATTGGTACAGAGTGTGTACGAAGTGGTGTTAAAATTAGGATTGGCATGTAAACCACGAAAGGCATGCAGGCACAGTATCCTAGAAAGCCATCTCAACAAAGGCCAGGACTCGGAAACAAATTGGTATGATCCTCCTTTCATAATAATAATATTAATTGGATAATTTGTATAATGCCGTTTTGTGAAAAATCGCCTCAAATCAATCATTTACTATTCTCAAAATATTATTATTATTATCATACTTTGTAATATAGCTCTCTGCTTCATTGAAACAATTTTAAAGGTTTTGTATGATTTTAAAAAACATGTGGGAAGGGGTCAATCTATGGGAATGACTGTAAGACGGTCGGGCCTTTCGATGCGGTGACTTCACTAGGAGACCTGGGCAAACCAGCCCTGTTATACCGCCATAACAACTGATGGGAAAATTATTTATTCAACAATTAAGTAAGCTATACACGTGTTACTCGTGTATTCGTAACTCTTTGTTACGAACATTGCATAAAATCAATCATTTTATTATTTATGCTAGAACCTGCCCGTGAAGGGAATTACGCGATGGAAAGATGAATAATATTTTGGAAATTGGGTGTGTATTTGGTAGAATCTTTAACTAGTTTGAAACGAGTTTTCTATCATTAAATGTTTGAAGTAAAACTTCTTACACACGCTTGACTTGGGCAGTAAGCTAGCGAATGCGTGACGAGAGCGTTACGAAAAGCGAGGCGAACGCTTCGTATACCACTACGAGAGAGCAGTGCGCGCTTACATTTTCTTTCTCTCTTCCCATCATATAGATGGAACAGAAGTTTTACTTCAGTTATGTGGTCTAAAGCATACCCGTTTATTTTATTTTATTTTTATTTATCTAGGTATAAAAAGTATATTTGCATTGAGTTTTTTTTATGCTTGTCTCACTTGGATATACCTGTGTCAAGACAGGCGTAGGCACAGTTTTTTCTGTCTAATAAGTATTTCTAAGACAATGCAACTTACATCAATTTAGTCATAAGTTACAGAATAATAATAATAATAAGGTAATATTTGTATAGCGCAGTTTTGTGTCATTTCACTTCAAGTGCGCTTAACTATAATAAATTTAAAAACAGAATTTTGATAGTACATATATATAAATTTTGATACATATTCCTCAAATAATTGGAATATTGATTGAAAACTATTTTCCAAAATTAATAATATTTAGAATGAATTAAATTGAAATTGGCGAAGTTTGATATGTTGTGATAGTAGTTATCGATAAGAATTTTGATATTTTTAAGTAACTAGTAAGTTACCGATAAGAAGTCGTAGTATATTGAGAAATTACTTATCTCTAGATGCAAATAAAATAAGGTGTGTACGGTAAACAAGAGTGTGGAAAGGAAGGATAATATAATAGGGACCTAAAGCCTGGAATGGACTGCCACATGACTTAAGAACGATCACAGACTCGGCAGAATTTAGAGCTAAACTTAAAACCCACCTTTTCAGACAGTCGTATCCATAAACTCAAATTCTTTCACCTTCACATTCAATGCCCGCGACACTGTAAATAACTAACCTAAAAATGTAGAGGAAAAAAAAAAGTAAAAAAAAACTATTTGTAAGCGTTTTTAAAGGTCATTTCAGTAACATTCTCCAGCCCTAAAGAGTCCTAAATTCTCCAGTCTTTTAAAATACATATTTTAATATTATCAACTCCACTTTGGCCACTAATCTTTTAAAATGTAATACTTATATAGTCCAGTCAATTAAGCTAAAAAAGGGGGATAATCCCCAAATGAAACGGAATAAGCTGAAAATTTGTAAAAACCTTTATTTTGGTATTCTACATGTTGCCTCAAAAGTCTCATAAGGTCAAGTGTGCGCGTCTTTGGATATTCAAGGTCAAAGGTCATGAAAATCAGTTTTTTGGAAATATCTCGCTTCCTATGCCTCGAATCGTATTTGCGTTCAAGATAAAAGTTATAGAGTATAATATTCTCTACAAATTTTGTTTGAATTATTTTTTTATACGATTAACCGTTTTTAAGATAAAGCCCGAAGAGTGTGGAGCGCTCAGCCGTATATGCCGTAGCGCGAGGTCAATAGCGAATCCCAGTTAATCGAACGGTTTTTTAACTTAATTATTCGTTAAATATTTGTTTATTAACTATTTAATATATTTTATTTACATAATATTTCTTATAAATCCTTAATTTATTAATTACTTTATTTATAAATATTTCTTATAAGTCATTTAATATTACTTGCCTTTTTCAAATAAACAATAAAGTATTTTTTTTAATGCTTCCGATTTTATGTCTGGGTTAAATCTTACCCCACAGGAAAAACTAAACCCTTCCACACACTTTTCCACAAAGGATCATCTAGTCAATCCACGCTATGTAAGTGCATTATATAAGTATAATAAATACAAAACAATACAAGAACAACATGTCAATCTACCAGAGACCAAATGGGAAAATAATTCACCGACTCCAGATATTTTCATATCAGAGGGTTCGGCTCGGTAATTTATTTATTTTTAATATTATATTTTAATTATAATCTCATTAGAACAAGTAGGAAAGAAATTAGGAATACATTTTTTAATAATATTTGTATTTAGCAATCATTTATCAATAAATTTGTACAATCCAAGTTGAGGTTTTTAATGGGAAGATTTTTTCTTACTTTAATTATTAGTTAGCCGGTATGGGAGTTCGTTTTCTTCTTCTTCCGGTCGCTCAAAGTCATTATCATCATCCTCATCGTTATCAATGACATTCATCTCCAAACCTTAAAAAACTTCAGGGTCATATGCGATTTCTTCATCGAGATCATTTTGATACGATGAAGCGTTGAGACATGCATGTCCATTACATTGGCCACAAGCTAACGAACATTGCAACCCTATTATATCAGTTAAATACTTCTGTTGTAGTTTTAAAATTTTTGTCTGATCACTTGGTACATACTCCGTAGGGACATCTTTAAGCTCTGACAATGTAAATTGGGAATCTTCATGATTTTCTATATAGTCGTTTTCATTGATTGTGTGACTTGACCATCTTGGCGAGGCTTTCTTATTAGATATGGTACTGGCTTTAAGAAATTACTGTAGCAAACGGCGTGTTATTTTGCTTCAGCAGCTATCAAGTCATGCTCATAAGATACACGATATTTTACTAACTCTCCTAAACAATCGCTTCATTCTGCTGCTCTTTTAATAACATTGTCTTTGAATTCGAGAGTGCTTACTTTACTAATAGTGCGTTTGTACTTCCTGTGTTTTTTCACCTCTGCTCCTTCATCAGCTGCTTCGCCACAAAATAAGCACAATTCTTTGAAATCAAACACTTCAATTCTTTTCTTGCGAGGTACACTTGACGACGTTGAAGGTTTACTCTCTTCGAGGCGTTTTTTCGATGCTCTGATTGAATTTTTACTAATGTACACTTTTCGACACTCGGTATGAACATTCACAGAAGTTGAAGTGTTTAGATAGTTTATGTGTCCATCATTTCTTTCAACACTTGCTGCTTTTATGGTCTGTATACCGCGCACAACATTTACAACATTACCATCAGAAAGTGACTTATTACATATAAAACACAAATCAGCCATGATAACTCTTATAATCTTACGTCCGTCGTTGCCAAGATGCACTTTAAAACTAAATAATAAATTTGGTAGAAAGTGGTTCCATCAGAAAGAAAACGGTCTTATTTATACAAACAAATTTGATGATGCATCTTGCAATTATAAAAAAGGTCGTTAAGTAGGAGTATATTTTTCCAGGAATACTCTGTATTTCCAGATATACTCTTAATGTGTACGTAGACTCGGGTCTATGAACACATTTAAAACCAAAATACCTTATTTCTTTCCTAAAATACCATTTTCTTTCTTAAAATACAATCATTCTTAATGAGATTATAATTACAATATGTTTCCAATAATTCACATAATTATTATTTGAAATAGGTAAGTAATATTAAATGACTATTTGATTTATAAGTAACATTTATAAATAAAATATTAAATAGTTAATTTATAATATTTAACGAATATAGTTTAAAAAAACCGCACCATGAACTTAAATTCACCATTGACCTTGCGCCATGGCATGTACGGCTGTGCGCTCCGCTCTCTTCGCGCTCAATCTTAAAAACGGTTAACCGTATAAAAAAATTATGAAGACAAAATTTGTAGAGAATTTTATATTCTACAACTTTTATATAAATACAAATACGATTCGAGGCAAAGGAAGCGAGATATTTCCAAAAAACTGATTTTCGTGACCTTTGACCTTGAATATCCAAAGACGCGCACACTTGACCTTATGAGACTTTTGAGGCAACATGTAGAATACCATAATAAAGGTTTATACAAAGTTTCAGCTTATTCCGTTTCATTTAGGAGTGAAATCCTTATTTGACTGGACTAATAGTGATGGGGTAGCAATGCAATGTCCAGTGTTTTAAATATAATACCCTCCGCGTGCAAAGCCGTATCTTCTCCAAGCACAAACTTTCTAATTAAAGTGTTTATCGGAAGTGACCTGCAGGTAAGTATGTTTCTGTATCCATTTGTAAATATTAAAATTAGATAGAACCTAAGAATTATGAATAAATTGTACAGCGCCCTTGAGATGATTTTTCACAAAAACGGCGCTCTATAAATTATCCAATTATTATTATTATTAATATGTATACACAAGCAATAATTGCTTATCTGTAAGTAACTTTAAAATGTGCCAGTCGAACGTTTTTGATTTCCCATATTTTTGAATGGCCCGCGTCCCTCCCCCTAATTCAAGGACGCCAAATACTATGCTTTAGGTTTCCACCCCGAACAGTGTGATTCAGTTCAATGCGTGGAACATAATGGAATACAATGGAACATAATGGAACTAAACGGAATTCCACCGCCTGCCTGACGCAAGGACTCGACAGACAGGTAGCGGCGACAAAAAAATCCCCACAAAAACACGCGTGGGTTACGTAAATCCATGGGTAAATCTCGTGAACATATGGGAGCCGTTTTTTGCCCGCTCCAGATTTCAGAAAACGCCTCTGGCAGGTCGAAAGAGCGGATGTTGTAGATTGTGGATTTTAAATTTTTGAGAAATTTTGGAACCATCCACCCCCGGATCTTCAACACGATCTACTCGCCTTACTGCACTTTTGATAGTTTCAGAAAACCTCGCAAAAATGTCATCGGTGTGTGTAAAGTGCGGATAAGCAACTATATCCAATAAATTATTCGTTTTTTTTCGCTTATTACAACTATGATAAATGATTATAAGTCTCTTTTGTTCACAAAATCTTTTTAATGGTCCCGATCTTGGCGGCGGATGCAACTGCCCCCCAACTGCGTGGCAGGGCGAATCGGGTGAGACTGGTTAAACCGCCGCTACCCGAATTTCTACCGATTTCTTACATATCTCCCTTTAAATGTGAAGTTTTTAAGCTTTTAAAAAAATATATGTTATTTTTGAAACAAAAATTTTATGAAATTCCCTCGATAGAAAAAAATCGCAAAGTATGTTCCGAAAATTGTTATAAACACGTTTGTTTCAGTTATTTTACAAGTTATAGTTGTGAAAAAATTCACAATGCTTCTTTAATTGATACTAAAGACGCCTTCCATGAGATTTTTGCTCTATTTTAAATGAGTCGTGTTTTATTAAACATTTTCACCACTTTCGCATCGATTTTATTGCTTTAAATATTAGCGCGCTTATTACGTATCTCTCCATCTTCTTCTTTTTGAGCCGGGATGCGGCGCCTTAAGGGAGATCTTTTCAAACCTCCTGCAGGAGTACCTCCACCCATCACCTTGCACCGTAGTAGAAGGGATCTATTCAGACGTCCAACACTCTTGGACACACTGACCCCCAGATTCGCACTCACCCCCCCTACATTTTTCCTTTCCAGAACTTCCTCCTCTTTCTTTCCTAAATAAACCCTCCAAACAGCATTCCCTAAGATCACATGGCCCTTAGTGGAATTATTTTCCTCAGGACTTCCCGTGTGGAGCTAATATGAAAAGAAAAACAAACCAAACAAAATGATATACCTTCTGAGTTTTTACAGAAACAATTGAAATTTTGATACACCGATCATATTTTGACCAAAGTCCAGAGATGAAGGTATAGGTAGTCCAGGTACCTACCTTCTTATGTTGTGTTTCAACAAAAGATTATAATTTACTTCTCATGCACTCCTGGTACGCAATTATCTACCTGTGTGTTTGTATCTGTATATATATTTACAGTGGAATTTTTCATATCGCTCAATTATATGCAAATAGTATTCAGATTAAGAAATACGTCGAATTCACGTTTGTTTGAGATAAGTGCCTCGATGCCGTCAATAATAACTTACGTCATAAATAGGTGACTTATCGTGAGAAAGACCTTCAAACGTTTTGCTATATATATAATACACAGTTTTATCGATAATTTTTTTAAAAAATCTTTCCAGTTAAACGGCAAAAAAGCCAAAAAACGTTACTAAATCATTGATATATTATAATATATTATCTCTATAAACTCAACGCATCGACAATCGCCATTAGTTATCGGAAGGTTATTAATTTGAAAACAAACCAAAGCACAGATTTTTATGGGCGTTTAACACGATGTTTCTTTTCTTAGAGAATCCATACAGATCGTCTTTTTTCGATTTTTCACCATCATCACCATAACTCTTGGCTCTATGACCCCTGGTGGATCTTGGCTTCCTCAAGAGTCCTTCTCAACCCGTCACGGTTTTGTGCCAGCTCTCTCCAGTTTACAATCTCCAAGGTGGATAAATCTTTGAGGACGTTGTCTCTTCATCTTAAATATGGTCTTCCCAGGCTCCTTCGCCCTGTCGGTCTTGAGTTCAGTAGCTGCTTGATGTTCAGTGATTCTCTCTACATGACCCAGCCACCGAAGTCTTCCCAGTTTTATAAATTTTGTGACGTTTAGATCCTTAAATAGAGTACATATCTCATTGTTATAACGTCTGCGTCAAAATCCAAAAGTTCTGATTTTTATTGTTTAATAATTTTGTGTGCAATATTTGAATTCTGTAATTTTTTTTACATATTTTGTGGAAACGTTGCGTGATTTGAGGAATATATCTCCAAGATTACATTTTAATTTCGAAATATTTTTTAAATATATTTTTAAATACTATGGGTACGTGTTTATTACCCAATTTGAACGCATGTTACTGCTCGGTGTTATGAATTTCGCGTATAATGTTTATTTTTACATTTTCTAACAATATAATGTGTGTAGTGTCTATTTTTAGTTTCCATATAATGATCTACATATATTTACGCTTAATGTGTTGCCATTTTTTGACAATTGGGTATCGTCCCAAAATATATATTTTTTAATGGCAACAATACCTGCAAAAGTATATGAAATCGATGGTTTAAAAATAATGATCGTGCGAAGCAAAGATTTTCCGTAATGGGTTCTAACATGTTTCCATATGGGGATATGAGTGAGAAATAAGTA
Source organism: Limnephilus lunatus (assembly GCA_917563855.2). Lineage (NCBI taxonomy): Eukaryota > Metazoa > Arthropoda > Insecta > Trichoptera > Limnephilidae > Limnephilus > Limnephilus lunatus. Next base: position 36,903,851 of record OU830604.1, read on the forward strand.
TAGTGTAAAGTTAGCTCTAGAACTTGAATCCCTAGTTAGAGAGCTAATTTCTTTTAGCAATGTTGAGGGAAAAATAATTTTACATATGTCAATAATTGTATTTTTTGTCTTTTTAATATTTTCTTTCTTGACAAGTTTTATTAAAAAAAACGAGTGTGCTTTAGACCACTCGACTGAAGTAAAACTACAAGACAAACCTTGCCCCATGAACCCAGGTATCCCTGCTAAGTTACCAAACATAGCGAACGGGGTGACCTATAACCTAGGGGTTACATAAGACCTTGGAGTGACCTACGACCTTGGGGTGACCTACAACCTTGGGTTGACCATCCTTATCTTTATCACTCCCCAAGTCAAGCGTGCGTAAAGGCCCGGCCGTTCGCCTCACCCGATCACCGTTCGCATCGATCACCGTTCGCATCGATTACCGTTCGCATCGATTACCGTTCGCATTAAATATATACATATACTTTTTCGTAACGTATTCGCCAGCTTACTCCCCATGTCAAGCGTGCGTAAAGAAGTTTTACTTCAAAAATAAAAGTACTTACCTATTTTGTTTTTAATATTTTCTTCCTCAGATTTTAACCTAAAAAAATATTTTTATCGTGGTCACCAATATGTATATGTGGAAAATACAATTATCGTTTATAGAGGATAATTAAAAAACAGTTGTAAGTTATTTTCTAACGAAATTCCACAAACAAATACTCTATTACTTACTTCTACAGGCAAAGGGATAAATATGGCTAGCATCCTGTGTTAAGGCGAGACACAACCTCGGTCATCGAGGTTTTGCCCGAGGCTCACATTTTAATTTATTTTGGCGAAATTGTAATTAAATTAAAAAAAACAAAAATGATGTCGCACAAGGGAAGCGAGTTATTTATATTTTAGATTAATAAAAACAGTATGTCATCATCAGTTTTTTTAACGTACAACGCCTTTAAAAAATTGTAATACGTTGTACAACTACAACTTTAGCGTTATGATCAATTTTATTTTTCTATGCGATGAATTCATGTATTCCCTGGTGTTTAATCTGAATACATTTTAGATTTTATTCATATGTTCATCAGAATTAATTAAAATCCACCACTTAGAAAAATCAAATTTCGGGCCTGACAAGAGATACCCAACCGTAGTTACTTCAAAACGCCGTTGCCCCCCATTATGTTTCTATGCAGGAAGAGAAGCACTTAAGCCATTGTTATTCAGTTGCCGAAAGGGTTTCGGCAAGCAAGGACGTATTCTTTCCGGCCGGTCTCTACAGTGATTTTTTTAACGTATTTTTTATTTAATCAATCGAATACTTTTAAAATCTATTAGTGAAATATTTCGTTTAATTTTAATTTTACTCCTTCTACAAGTAAGTAAAATATTTCTTGTGTGTTTACACATTTTAAAATAATATTATTTTTTTAGTACTTATTTGAATTTAAAATACACACAGTGGTAAAGTTTCAGAAAAATATGGACAATAATTTTTGTTTTTGGGGTGTTATGCCGTGTTGCGCTACCTCCTTCTTTAGCCAACGTTTGGGACAGCGTTGCAGTGTCCACCATCAGGCAGATCCGGAAGATCCGATCTGCCCTGATGGTGGATACTGCAACGCTATCCGAAACGTCGGCTAAAGAAGGGGTAGCGCAACGAGGTGTAACACCCCAAAAACAAACAACAAAAATGTTTTTGGCCGTGAAAATCTAAAAACGTATGGACAATAATGTTTTAAAGTTTGTTTTGTACCTAGACCTATTTTTTCGAATCATAAGTTTCTTTGCAATATAGTGTCGCTAGTAAAAATAATTATAGTAGTAGAACTTTGTTGCTCAAACATAATGTAGAATTAGGTAGACACGTTTTTAGATTTTCACGGCCAAAAGCATTTTAGTTACTAGTTTTTGGGGTGTTATGCCGTGTTGCGCTACCTCCTTCTTTAGCCGACGTTTCGGACAGCGTTGGAGTGTCCATCATCAGGGCATCCGGCATCTGTCGGATCGGCCGTATCTGCCCCGATGATGGACACTGCAACGCTGTCCGAAACGTCGGCTAAAAAAGGAGGTAGCGCAACACGGCATAACACCCCAAAAACTAATAACGAAGATAGAATTAGGTAATCATAAATAATGTATGTATACATATTGTTTTAAAAATTATTAATAATTTTATGTAGCTATAGACCACAGCATTTTTTAGAAGTGGAATATTTTCATCAGTTTATTTTTTTTTACATTTTCAGTTCAGTTCAGTCGTATATTTACGAAAGCATACTCCGAGAAGTGTCATTTTTCTCGGTTTGGAGGAATAAAACTTTAAGGTCGCCATTTTGGATTTTAATTTGGAAGTTTACCTGACCTCTGTGGACGAGCGATTAATAACTACGAATCCAGAGGTCGCGTTTTCAAACCCCAGCGTAAGTTAATACATTTTATTTGATATGATATTAAAGATGGGATATTTAATTTTTTTATAAGCATACTCAAGATTTCGATAGTTTGTGCATCACTTGTGAAATCTGTTTCAATGAACTCAAATTTTTTTTCAATTAAGGTGTTGTTTTCGAAATAGGAAATGATTATAATTACCTATTATATAAAAAATTTAATAGAAAGCCATTTTTCTTTAAATTTCTAAATAAGAACTGATTTATCAGGAATTCAGCCTATTCCGTGATTTTTCACGGTTCTGTGGTAGTATAAGATAATATACAAGGTGACCGTTTGTAAAATTTTCAAAATCCTAAAAAATTTTTGCTTAGAAAAAAAGTCTACGTAGACATTTTGTTTCCATGCAAAGATTTGTTACATTCATTCGAATTTTGAAACAATTCTTCGTATTTTAAAATTGTACAGTAAAGTAGATCTTGAGATTATTTATTGTAGATAGAGTTGCATTATTACCTCCCTGAGTTACTGTATCCACTTAGTTAAAATGATTTTCAAATTCACAAGTCAAGATAAATCTCATAGCTTATATAAACGTATATTTCAGTAAAATATGGGAAATAACAGGATAAAAGGAATATACAAAAGAAGATTACGACAACGAGGCAAACTACTGTTGGAATTGAGAAGGTTTGTAATAAATATTAGATTATTTATTTTGAATTTTAATTTTATACGCTTTAATTTATTTTTTTTGTTCATTTTAATTATCGTATAAAACCTATTATATTAGAGGCATTGCTTAAATCCACCTGTATTTCAGGAGAAATCTGGAAAATGTAGCTGAGTAATTACCCCTTTGTCAATAGAATTAAGTAATAAAAAAAGTAAGATGTGTAGGTAATTATCTAAAAATATGTCAAATAAATGGTGCCGCTTTAGTGTTCGGTCTACCTGTAAATTACAGCAGTTTACAGTAATAGTTATTATTCAAATGACTATTACGTTTTGGTAATAAAATATAATACTGTTTGTCTAGACCAATATCTTCAAACATAGGCAGGTAGACCGCACACTATAGAATAGACATAGCAGGTAATCTGCAAGTTAGAGCGGCACCTACATAAATGATTTTATTATTTTTCTGCCGTGGCAAGTAAACACACAGTAAAGTCTGTCGGGTGAAAGTCTGTCGGGCACGTCCTGTTACATCTGTAAGCATGGGACAGCCTGGCCTGCTAGCCATAGCCTGTATTTATATATATATATAATCACCCTTGAGGTGATTTTTTCACAAAAACGGCGCTCTACAAATTGTCCAATTATTATTATTATGTATATGTGTGTTTTTGATTACAGGCAAAATTCCGTGGGGCATCATCAAGACAATATCGCATCTAATAAAGAAAATACGCCATTTTTGTTAAACTCTATATCCTCACTCAACTTGGTAATTTTTCCGCAAGTTTTAAAGATTAAATAATATTACATTTATGAGATTAAATGAGCGTCATAAAAAAAACACTGCAAAAAACCGATATTATTTTTCAGCATATACCAGAGAATAATGAACCTGAAATTATTCGGTCCTGTTCTCTATTTGCTGACTCTAGTTCTTGCGGCACTGGCTTGAATGCCGTTTCCAACCCAAACCTTGAAGTAAGAACACTTTATGTTCATTTTTATTTTTAACTTTATGAGTAAAATCTCAAATTATAATATTTAATTAAATGAAGACAATACTAGTGAAACTCAATCGAAAATCTGGAGACAGAAAAATCAGAAAAAGATATTGGTTCCACTGAGACACGAACCCAGGACCCTTTTGTTGACATGACAAGAGCTCTACAACTGAGCTATGGAACCCATTTCCAATTCGGTCACTTTTAACTGTATGATACTTCGACTAAGAACTACCAACATTATCTTCATTTTCTTAACGCACATATTATTGGCTGTCCCAGTGGAACCAATATCTTTAGAAGTCTCCAGATTTTCGATTGAGTTTCGCTGATATTGTCTTCATTTAATTATACATAATGTTAATTTGTTAACACAATGAAAATAAGACTAACCCAATACTAGGAATCAACTACCGCGAGTTTACCTTGCAGGTGGCTCTTTGTTAGTTTCGTCAGAAATTCAAGAAGGCAGCAGAATTTTTTAATGGAGTTTGATGTTCGGTTTTTCCAACATATTATCAATACATTTACTTTAATTACCATATTTACTTACTTATAAAGCTAACAAGAAAGTATCTTCTTTCAGGATAATCAAGAGATTGTTCCAGAAATGAACGCCTGGAATTCACCAACTTTCGATCTTAGCACTCATGATATTGACGTTGATCCCTGCTCAATTCCATATGAGGTATGTAGAAACAAATTATTGAGAAACATAGATGTTTCCAATTGTTTTATTTTCACTTATATTTACAGTATACTATTAATTAAAATATTGAAGAGGTACAAAACGTTTTATCATCATTTCACACTGGATTTTTTTTTTCTTTCAGGTGGAAGTTTGTCAAACGTTAAAGACTGAGATGCTGATTGAAGGCCGTAGATTGATTAATGTATATATGTTTAGTGATATGATATGTAGATTGATTAATGTGATTAATGTATATATAAAAAAACTCAAAATATATAGTCAACAGTCAGAAAAAAGGACCGGTCTCATGTCTAAATTCACAATTAAATGCAATTTTCAAAAGATCCTTTCGACTGACGAAGATTGTGCATCTTGCGGTGTCTGGAAATATGGCAATTGGCGGGGGACAGTACCAGTTAGAGGAGTTTTTAGCAGCAGTTGACGTACCAACAATGTCTTCAAAGCTGTATACGAAAATACATTCAGAAGTAACTCAGAATTGGCAGGAAACTTCTGTTGACTGCATGGCGTTGGCAGCTGCCGAAGAAAGAGATGCGGCATTAAAAGAAGGCAGAGTCAACAAACATGGAACTGCCATGATTGATGACTGCAATCGAGCCGACTTTGAAAAAGTAAGAAAAGTACCAAGACACGCACTTCCATTACGAAACCAACACAAAGCCAACGAAATGACTGTGAAATGCTACAGGTGAACGCAGAGCATTTAATCCTTCAAAACGACGCAGAAGCAGAAGGTTCGCAAGCAAAACTTATCAATCCGGTGCAATCTGATCTCGGCGTGATTAACTTAATCATGGATTTTAACTGTTTTTAGGTAGAATCTGCAAACAAAATTTATAGAAATAATGTTATAAATTTACATACCTATTATATTTTATTTATTTTCCGTAAAAAAATTTTTTTATTCTAAATACATACTATTATTCAATATTATAACGTGTATTCACTTTTAATTATATTATCTTGGTTACAACATATGACTTACAACTTATATAAATGTCTATATACCATCACTTATTTGGCATGAAGGATTTAGGTAAGCAATGTGAATACATCGTTTTAAAGCTTTTTAAATTTGTCATATACTTTGTAATTTTTTTCAAATTCCCGCCGCAAAATAAAATTCAACCTCAAAAATAATTTTCGAAAATAATTATTTTCTTTGTAACAATCCCATTATTATTGGGTAAACTATGGCAGATAAAAAAGTTTTAATTTATATAAGTTTTATAAGAAGTTCATTGGTGGAAATTTTTTTCTGATACATATCTGTTTTATATTCCTAAATGTTCGCCACTGCACACGCAAGCATCTCTTAAAAATTATTTTCCTGTACCAGTTTGAAGATGACCGTTACCGGTCCCGGGTCCGGTCTATAAAATAAAAGTTAAACGAACTTAAAATTTGTTTTATTTTTAATCTCATTACTATGAAATTCCACAAGATATAATATATGTATTACCAGTTTGAAAAATATATTACTATATATTTATCGTATATGAATTACTTCATAAATAAAATATTAATATCTTAAGGAAGGAAATGTGATTTAGGATTACTTGAGAGCTCTTATTGTTGTTGTAGGTACGGCTAGTTATTTAAATTATTTGATTACATAATTACTGCTAAAAATAATGTTGCAGAAATTTACTAAAATTTGTCCAGGTTAAATTGAGAACTGTCGCACTGTGCGATATTTAAACGCAGCCAACAACGCTGTTTGTCAATCACCCGTGCCGTGAGTATTTAGCCGGTAACGCCCGGCCGTAGGCCACGCCTGTAGCCCCGCCTGTAATGGATTTTTTCTTAGGGTTGAGTACCATCTTAAAGATTTAACTAATATTGTGTTTTACTTTAAAAAAGGTAAAAAATAAGAACATATGTGAATCTGCCCACCCCTTAAAAATCACCCCGCGAAGCCACATGTTTAAAAAACAGCGAAGTAGGTTTGAAAACGCCTCGCCCTTGAAAACCCATCCACTGAGAGTTATTTATTTCGTTTGAGAGACGTGAGAGCGTCGCAAACCGCACAGAATTATATGCAATAACGCGATACAAAACCGAACGCAATAAATGGAATGTCTTTATTTCTTGTTATTTATGTGCTGAGGTTTTATTAAATCTTCGTAACGTGCTAATAGGAGAACGTCGAGTTTGAGCCTCGGGGTACCAGAGGACATGTTTTGCGAGAAGATAATATTTACTATGGCAGATAGGAGTATGCGTATAGGAGTGGTATGGGATCTCGGAGAGTGCATGGTGTGTTGGTGTAGGGAGCTAGGAGAGTGTATGATGTACAACACAGTGCACGATGTACTTTACAGTGCATGAAGTGTAGGCATAGGAAACCAGGAGAGTACACGATGTACAAAAGAGTGCATTATGTACAGCACAGTGCTTGATGTACAGGAGAGTTCATGGTGTATAGCAGAGTGCATGATGTAAAGGAGAGTGCATGGTGTATAGGCATAGGAAACTAGGAGAATACATGATGTACAGAAGAGTGCATGGTGTATAGGCATAGGAAACTAGGAGAATACACGATGTACAGAAGAGTGCACGATGTGTAGCACAGTGCATGATGTACAGGAGAGTGCATGGTGTATAGGCATAGGAAACTAGGAGAATACATGATGTACAGAAGAGTGCATGATGTACAGCACAGTTCATGATGTACAGAAGATTGCATGATGTGCAGGTAGGCATAGGAAACTATGAGATTATATTATGTACAGAGGAGTGCATGATGTATAGCATAGCGCATGATGTAAAGGAGAGTGCATGATGTACAGGAGAGTGCATGGTGTATAGGCATAGGAAACTAGAAGAATACATGATATACAGAAGAGTGCATGATGTACAGCAGAGTGCATGATGTTCAGGATAGAGCATGATGTTTAGAAGATAAGCGTGATGTACAGGAGAGTGCTTTATATACAGAAGATTGCATGATATGCAGAAGAGTGCATGATTATGTACAGCAGAGTGCATGATGAGTATAATTCTAGAGCTAGAGCATTATTTCTATAAGTATGTTCAGTAGCTTGAAAATGACGTAGTATGTATTTGAGTTACAAAAGGCTTATTTGCTTATTATTCTATAAACTATAAAAATGCTTAATTGAATGTCTTTCTAACCTTATTTTTTCTGGTAGAAGAAGTCGGGGACGTCCGAGGAAGACATGGCACTATCAAGTGAATCAGATACTTGAGTCGGGCCATGTCAAAAGTCAGAATAATAGAAGAGAATGTATAAGACGATGTATGAATGTGAGTGAGGCAAAGAGTGCGTGCCAAGACCGAGTTGTTTGGCGGTCCGTCCTCTCTGCCTACCCCTGCGGGGAAACGGCGTGATGGTTAGTTAGTTAGTTAGTTAAAACAACAAACTGTAGAGCGATAGATCCGCATAAGAAATCCAATGAAAAGTACCTAATGGACGAATAGTTGTTATTCACAGGGAATTGGTTCATTCATGAACGTTAAACCCCATTTTAAGTCCAAGTCCAGATATTCCAGTATTAGGACAAGTGTAGTAGAAAATAATAACAGTTTATGTTTTTTTTTTTAGTTAATATGACCAATTAATCTGTAGTGGCTACCCTACGGACTACAAAGTTACCATTGTGAAGTTGTATATGGCAGATCTAGGAGAGTGCATGATGTATGCGAGTCCACGGAGATACCTGGGCCGGGTAGCATGTTTGCGCGTAGGTAGACAGCAGATCTGGCCTGAGCCGGGTCGCGCTGCGCCGGGTTCCTTCGTTACGCGATGCGTACCCACAGGTACCGCTTAGTACCTTTACTACATCGATACAGTGCTATTTACACGTCTGGTTTACCCATGTAAGCTCAAAACTAATGGGTGAATAAAAAGACGCCTCACATACTGAGTGCCACACTAAAACAGTTTATTTGGTTTTAAATAATTAGTTTCACAATTTATTTAAAGTTTTTGTGAAAGGTGTTTATTTATTTACACAAGAGTCCCAACTAACCACCAGTAGAACTAAGACATCCCCTTTTATCGAATGTTGCAAGGATGAAAGATATGGGAAAGGGGAAGAAAAAGTTATTATTATTTATTCAGATTGTGTTACAAAATTAGCAAAAGTCATTTCTAGCACTGTGAATGGAGGTTTATCCCCAGGGCGATACTGTGAGTATTCAGTTCCAGATTAACCCTAGTTAAAAAATGGAGGTTTTTTTCCATTAAGAATTGACAAATTCATCGCTTATTTGTTTAATTTTCATGTTTTATAATAAATATTTTCAAGTTTATTTCCAAACTGTAAAAAATGAATATTTCATGTTTTGGCGCGTCACAATTAGAAATCTATTCATTAGTTGTATTTAAACTAAATTATGGTTATGAACATAGTACTACAATGTTTTTAATTTAGAAATTTATATTATGTATAAAATGTAATTATAATATACATGTGTATACAGTCTGAAAACATTTATGGTGTGTTGCTTTTGCGCCACCCTATTCTTGTATACAGCCTTCGATATAAATCTTATTGATCCATCGGCCGCTGAGAATGTCCCATCAAACTGTGGGAACAGTCCTTATGGGATGAAACATGTTGCTGAATTTATTGCGTTATCGGAGCTTAAAGAATCGGTTCCCATATTCTATATTCATTAACATATTATGAATGGAAAAAGATTCGTGATTTTTTTTACCCAGTCGAACTTTAATGAGGATTATTAAAAAAAATCCATTAAACGCACTTTCCTCAATTGTGTATATCAGTCACACTCTCCTCAACCGAAATTCTCAGATTTGAATACATGTTTTTGATTCACATGCAGAGATAAAATATTTAATATTTTGTTTAAATCTATCAGGACCGAGTTGAAGATATTCATTCACCTTATTAACAAACAACCATACGGATTTCCTTCATTTCCTTCTTGAAATGGCGTACGCCATACTGCATCACCAGAATAGTTAGATCAACTCGAGCGATGTTTGCCAAGTTCGCAACAACGTCTTGAGCGATCGTTTGCCATAATGTGTCAAATTATATAGAACTTTAAAATAAGGGATAAACGTTGAAATCTACGCGGTTGGCTTTAAAAGTCAGTAAGCAGGATGTATATTTCTGTGTCAATTTTTTGAGGAATGATACTAACTAAATCGAATGGTCAAATCGAAAACCGGGCATCGATCATCGCACGTAAAATAAATAAAAAAATCTGTTGTGTTAACTTATTAGCTGAACTAAATAAAGGTTGTTTATTAAGTTAAAATTACACAATGAAGCAATTATATTATCGATGCGCAACTGTCTGTGTTTTGTTTTTGTTAGTATCAGAGAGATGGCGTTGTGTACGGATTTATGTTTTTTGCGATTTTCTTACTTTTCCACTTATGGGAAATATGTTTCATTTTCTTTATGCGTGTGGGGGAGATTTATTATATTTTTTGTATTTTTCTTTTGGAGGGGTGCAGACATACGTTCACTGTTTGTCTCATTTTCGACTGTTGACATTTAGTGTGTAAGAAAGAGGGGCAGCATTATATGCTTAAGAACAAAAGCAAAACAATCAGCGCATTGACATCTGACTTTTTGAATTTTTGAAATTCAATCACTGTTCAATAATATACGTATCACAATATTACTGCAGCTCTTTCAAAAGATGAGAATTCGTTCAATACAAAATGTATGAGGAAAATAATTTTCTTCTAATTTTATTTTTCCTATGTTTTGATAATTATTCTGCTATTCGGGGCGGAGACAAATCCAACAAATCAAAGATCATAAAAAGCGGTCCAGCCGTTATTAAGATATAAATGGTGTAACTAACCCGACTTTGTAAAAGCTACTAATGCCATTTAATATATATCGATGTTACAGTACGGCAAATGCCATGTGAACGTGAATGGGTCCATCTTGTAGCTTTATTTATGATCCAAAGTGCAATAAGTCACCTGGAAAGCCAAAACATATTATGACTGAAGCACAACCCAATCAGTATCCAACGAGAATGTTTATGGACAAGGTATCATACACAGGCGGTACTTAAATGATTTTATACGCGAAACCAAGCCCGCAGTATCGCATAACCATCTTTGCATACCGTCATAATTTTCATTGGCACTATGGCGATGGCTTTTACTGGCCAACGGTCATAGGGACAAGACAAGAACCGTATACGCACACATAAGCATATTAAAATTCTTATTAATGTACCATCACGCCATGTTTCAGGGTTCCGTGTTTCTCAAGGAGACTTCCCAAGCTGGCAGGGGGAATCTTTAACTAAGAAAGGTAAAATATTTATTATCATATTCTGCTTACAGTGCTTACTGCTTACTCATGCGCGGAAATGGTAATCCAAAACATTAGACTCGTAAAACCCTCCAACGAGCTGTCCTACCTGTAAAAGAAAATGTAAAATTCATTTAATAAACCCAATGTCATTAAAAACAAATTTTCACATATAAATCAGAATGGTTGAAATTTGGTCAGTATTCGGTACTAGCTGGACGAATTCGAAGTTAATTCTTATGCCAGCCAGCCGAACGTCTTCTTAAAATGCTCACATTTAAAATTCTTTCTTTTACACAATAATTTACGACACCGCAAGATATGAAGCGTGTATGGGGGCATGTTTTGCGATGCCAGGCTGCGCAAAAACCTGATTAACCAGTGTTTAACCGAGCGCTCTTTTTATGAATGAATTTTGGCGTAAGAAGAGATCAACCAATATCCTTGGCATTCAAATGAGCATTCTTTGCCTGTCTGCTACACATTACTAATAACACACATTATACGTCTAACAATGGGTATAAAAATAATAATCTATTTTTGTCAATTTTTGTCGTAACTTTTACTTTCAATCAAGTAAATATTGATCTCTTCATGTTAGTGAAGGGTGTGACACAAAAACCTCCCTATTTTCTAATCGTCCGTGTCCCTACCCGGTCCCTAATTGTATATGTGAAATGTCTTGTCTTAGTTGGGCCTGTATTTAGCACGGCTAGGACGGGGCTTTGTGACCTTTATTGTATGTAAATGTAAATCGTGCTTATTGGCCTTACATTAGTATAAATTCACGGTATTCCAAGTCCGGAAAATTTGGACTAAGTTCAGAGATAGGTAAAAATATCCAGTATTTTGTCAAAAACTGACTAACCATCAAGACGTTTCTCTGCAGGGGTAGACAGAGAGAACGGACCGCCAAACAACTCAGTCCTGGCACACACTCTTTGCCTCACTTACATTCATACGTCATCTCGTACATACTCTTATATTATTCTGACTCTTGACATGGCCCAACTCCAGTATCAGGTGATTGTTGATTGTGCCATGTCTTCTTCGGGCGTCCACGGCTTCTTCTACCATTCACATTTGCGTCATATATTCTTCTTACACTACTTTCCTCATTCGTTCGCTCTTCATGCCCAAACCATCTGATGGAACCATTCTTAATCTTACTCATTCTCATTACGCTTACATCAGCCTTGCATTTTTTGCTGATCTCCACATTTCTCACACGATCCTATATGGTTTTACTTCACATCTATTTGTGGTGGATTGTTGAACTGTTTATTGTATAATGAAGTGGTGGATTTAGAAATGGTGCTTCCCGCGAAGATGTCCGTTTTAAATGGTTCAAGTTTTTTTTTGGTATTATTTTATTTTTCTCATTCATATTCCTACAACTTTGTTTTAACGACTTGAACATTACCAAAATATTTAAGGATCGAATGATTTTCAGAAATACACTAAACAATGCCTTAAAAACTTCCTTTGACAATCTTGTAAATTCGTTCTTGTGATAATGTTCGCAAGGCGGACAATGCCGTGCAGTGGGTGCGGTGGGAGGATTTGCATCTCGAGTGTCGATGGCGATAAGTGAAAGGAGGCGAGGATGTATCGCGCTGCAGCCGCTTGTTGTATAATATTACTGTATGGTAACCAACCGGTTGTGAATGAACAAGTCTTTAATTGTCATAGTTCTGGTGAATGACTTCACGTCTGGGGACCTGGGTGCGACGCCTTTATTTACTATGCATGTTATTATCGCTACCTTTGCAGTGTGAAAGCACTCCTGGGCCGCTCGCGCTCGTTGAAACTGAAATAATTAGCCTCAACCGCAAGTTGGAAGCTTGAGCGCCATTACTGCCGTATTGACGCAACGATACTGATGATGGCTGGCACCCATTTGTTACCAATGCGCAATAGTAAGTAAGTATGGTAACCACCAACTATCTCGTTAGTAGATCTCAACCATAAGAAGTAGCAAACATGCTATAATCATAATATAAAGATAGAATGTTTCAACCTTCAGAAAATTGAGGACTGGATAATAAGCCACAACGTTTTGTCGTAGGCTTGAGAGCGACCACTGTCGCATTGTTGCAAATTTATGATATTATGCAAGCGTAGTAAATGTTACTAACCAACTCCTACCGATATTCGCACGTAGCAAACTTAATAATAACTAGCTGGGGTACCCGGCTTTGCTCAGGGAGTTGATATGAGATTGAACTGCCGTTCAAACCTACGGCGGATCTTGCTTTATATACCCCTACCAGTTGGTAGTTCCACCCATACAAAAAAAGGCTTTGAATGGTCCACAATGTTCCAGACATTCCACAACATTCGAGAGTGTTCTGAAATGTTTCACAATTATCTGGTATGTTCCGGGAAGTTCCCGAGCGTTCCAGACTATTTCCAGAACATTCCACAACATTCCAGAATGTTCCGGGATGTTCTAGAATGTTGTGGAATGCTCTCGAATGATCTGGACTGTTCTATAAATTTCTAGAAGGCGAAACTTCCAGCCCTTATATTTTCAAAAAACGCCCTTCAGGTAAAAATTTCTTCATGGATGGGGGATAGAGGCCTACCACATCATATAACTCATTTGATCGCTCCGGGACTCGTTTTTGAGTTTTAGCGGGACGCACACTTTCATACACTTTCTTTTTTAATATATATTGATTATGCGGCTCGAGAAACTGTCATCTTTCTTTTCTCTCTATCCTCTTGCTTGCTAGTTGCTTGAAATGGCTTTAGCCGTGTTTGGTGACTAAATCTGAAGAGCCAGCTGCTGATCCACCGTCCTTTTTCACATTTATTTGCCCTCCCCAATACCTCAGCCTCACAACATACCCCAATTGGTGATGCCATGTTCTCACTGACTCCAGACGGTTGCAAGGAGTTGGGATAATTGTTCGGTACCCAAGACGACCTTAGTAGATAGCACCTATCATCCATGAAGAAGTATATTTTGCCTGTAGATAAACAACAAATACAAAAATCTACCACTAGAGGCAGTGTCTCCAACTTTTCGACAGGCTGCAAATATCATTATCATTACATAGTATAAAATGAAGTCTCTCAAAATGTGTGTGCGCTTACATAGATCTTTTAAACTGCGCAACGGATTTTCATGCGGTTTTCACCAATAGATAGAGTGATTCAAGAGGAAGCTTTATGTGTACAATACATTCTTAATTTATTAGAGATAAGCTGAGAAATTCAAAGATCCAATTCACTGAAAGAAATGTTTTGGTACTATTTACTAAATTTTCAGTAATTATCTACCAAACAGTTTAGTTGCTGTGGTGACTGCCGAACTTTTAGCGACTGTTTGCTAAACAGCAGTTTATTTATGACAGCTAAACGATTCAGATATTCTAGCTAAACTATTCGGTTGACACAGCTTTCTGTGTTTAGTTGTGTTACCTAAACTGTTGTGTATTTTATATCTAAACCATTTTGTAGTGTTTGGTTAAAAAAGCATAACTGTTTAGATGTAGTAACCTTATTATTTATTTAATATTCCAAAATGGTTAGGTTGATTAACTAAACTTTGGTTGGAATAGCCCTACTGATATAGATGTTTTAGCTCTCTATTGCTAGCTAGCTTTAGGTACTGTAGCTTAGCTTTTTGGTTAGATTATCTATTTTAAATAGGAAGTGCAGCTTTGCAGTTTAGCTGAAAACAATACAGGGTGTAAATGTAACCACCATCAACTCGAAGGATTATACCCATGGTTCAGAATCATGGGTTAAATACTTTGAGTTGCTGGTAGTTTATTACAACCATTTTGAGAGATGAAACCTAAATACATAAATATTATGTTTTGTAAGACTAGAATCTACTTATTAAAAACCTCATTCAAATAAAAGTTATTTTGTCAAGAATCGTCTCTCAAAATATTGTTTCCTGCTACCAGCAAAACTCACCTTTAATTTTTTCTACGTAAGCTTCCAGATTCCAAGAAATTAGATAGTCCTCCATGGTTTTGTCTGCCATTACAACTATTTAGAAGTAGCGGCCGGCATAAAATAAATTCACAACGAACGTCAATTCCTCTGTAGTGTGCACTTAGAACTGAGAACGGCGTCATCTGAGACTGACCAGATGTCTCAGACGACATCTGGTCGTCTGGTCATCTCGGCCGGGCAGCTGGCCGAAACGAAAATGCCGTTATATGCTCGTCTACTAAAGTTTGGTGGATTTAACTAAAATTTTGTAGCAGTTTGCTTAAGTTTGTGCAATGCAACTAATTGTTATGTAAAAATACCCAATTTAGATATTCCAACCTCAGTTTGGCTATTTGAACAAAACATTTAACCAAACTCGATGTTTAGTTAAATTTAGCTAAATACTTTGGGAAGAAACAAATAAACTTAAGCTACTAAAGTGAAATAGGTTTAGTAAATTACTTTAGGTTAATTAACCAAACAGGTTATTTTGTTTAGGTAAGTAAGCTTTTAGTATACTATTAATAAAGTTTAGTTGCAGTAGCTCAAGCACCTTTTACTAAACAACGATGGTATCTGCACATAAAGTAGTTTAGGAACTAGTAGCTGAAGTTTAGGCGATGGTTACACAACTTCAATTAGCTTAACACTTTAGCTAACTCATTTTTTTCAGTGTTCAGGAATCCGGGCAGCGGGCAGCTGGGAAGCGGGTGGTGTGGATTTTATAAAGGTGGGGTAGTGGCGTTGTGTTTCGTTAGCCACAGCAACGTGTGGCTGGGTCTGCTAGTAAATAATATAAGGGCATTATCATCACCCCCAGATAAGCGACAAACATAATAGTGTAAAGTTTAGTGTAATAAAAATCTAATTCTGATGGTCTGAGCAAAAAGACTTCAATTTTAAAAGTCGTATGAATAGCCTTGTTAAAAAATTACCGATTTTCCTAAAACAATATTACATAATTTGTTGTACTAACCTAAAATAAGCAGTAAGTACCTATGTACGGTACAAATCATATGTCATATTTTATTATATAGGTGCCTACTTAATATTTGTTGCGCATCGTTGGATTTTGCATTCTCCTAGGATAGCATAATAATTTATATCTAGAGTAATATTGTAACTTATAACACTGGGCGTAGGTATATATCAAAGGTTCAATGATCTCTCGCTCTAACACTACAATAGTGCGCAACTGCGTCGATCTACTGCTATTCAAAAAGCCTGAAACCTTTCACAGTCCGCGACATTGTAAATATCTTAATGTGTAAATGTAATTAAAAACATCATTGAAGAAGAAGATAAAACTAACAAATCTAAACGAAACATGAAACACAAGACACAGAAAAAAACAGGTTCAATTCACACGCTTTAGGAGTGAAACAAAATAAACAAGAGAGGGGAGGCTTCGAAGCACCGCACAAAGAGGAGACCGATTGTAATATCTCATTCTCGCGCAGGCTAAATCCTATATATGTATGTGTTTGGCAGTGAGCTAGAGTGCTAAAACTGGAAAATACGACGTTATTGATGTTGTTGTAGATGAAAACGATTTTTTTTTTTTTTTCAAAATTTCAACTTTTTTGTATTAAGCTATACTAAAATGTGGATGCGTCGCATCCCCAAACTGAAAGAATCCTGAAAATCTTCATACAAAATATTTAAATTTTGAAACTATTTTGAACATCGTATTTTTCAATCTTGGCCTCTAGCTCACGGACCGCCGCGCCGCTGGTGTTTGTCTCTTTTAAGTGTCGCTATTTTTCTTTTCATCGAGTTTCAAATCACAACAGTGCTAAAGAAGTTTTCACTTCAAAAGGTAACGGTAGAAACTCGGACTCGAACCCAGGATCTCTTGTCTTAACCAATTCTGCCATTGGGACCTATATATTTCTGTCACTTTGTCGACCTCATATATCAAATTCAGAATGAAAAATATTACCCTCAACTATTTTACCCATGTTTTTATAGGTTCTAACGAGTTCTAACGAACAAGATTCTAACGAATTAATTTGCATCCTAGATAGTGCCTCTGATAAACATATATTCGATTTTATGTGAGACACATTTGACTTAGACACCTGTCCCAATGGCTGGATTGGTTAAGGTGCTGTGTCCTGGTAAGACATAGACCCTAGGTTAGAGTCCCAGTTGTGACCGTTACCTTTTTTAAACGACTTCGAAAAGGGGGAGGTTGTCAATTCGACGATTTTTTTTTTATTATTTTTTTTTAATGTTTGTTACCTCAGAACTTTCGATTGGGTGAACCGATATTGATGATTCTTTTTTTATTAGAAAGCTGGTGCTTTCCGTGTGGTCCCATTTTAATTTGGTCTAGTTCTTACAATGGGATCCATGAGAAAACCATATACGTCTTTAATTTGCAATAAGTATGTGCGCGACAAATGGACGAATAACTCAATATTACGCCAACAGATTTCGATGATTCTTTTTTTGAAGTAAAACTTCTTTACGCACACTCGTCACTAAAAATCAAAAAATAAACAATGTCAGCCAATGTGTCAGCCAAGATCTCCACATCTCACCTATAGGTAACTACCTATGTATGTAGTTACCTTGGCTGACACCGACTCCAAAAATAACAATCGTACGAAATTATTTTTTTTACTTTTTAGTGCATTTTTTGAAGTCGTTTTTTGATTTATTAAAAGTTTGTTTTTTTTTCTTCTTTTTCTTGTTCTGTTTCATGTTTCGTTTAGATTTATTGTTATTGTCTTCTTCTTCATTACATTGTTCGGTATAACCTTAAAAAATTATTCCAATAATAATCTATTGATAATTTCAGATACATTTCTGTATCTGTTTGTACATCATAAGATATTTATCCTAGTAAGTAAAATTTGTACATTACCCTTTAAGTGATTTTTCTGAACGACGGCGCTGTACAAATTATTCAATCATTATTATATCACTGACACTTGCAATGGTGCCCACCACCCAACCTGGTCCGCTAATGAAATATTTAATGTAATTCAAATGAGGAATTATACCATTTGTCCAAAGAAACGTCACCATCTAATCGATAATTCTTTTTTCAAGCTTTCTTAAGGCAATCAGGTACCATAATATTGATTACATATTATTTGTCAGCACATAGTAGAAACTAGAAACCACGATCATACGTACTCTGGTGGGATAAAAAGGTAGTAACCAACACGGCTACCATCTTGAACCGGAACTGGAACGTGATAAACAAATTTACAGACAGATGAAATTCCAAATAATGTTCCAAAATGAAACAGGATTTCGCTACGCTCGTGCTCAATCAAAAAAATGCTTTATTGATATACAAATTATTGTCAATATCTTCATACGACAAGCGTTGGACATGTTAAATTGTTTTTATTTATTTTATGATTGCCAATGATGTCACACTGTAACAACAATGTTAACCATTTTAACGGCTGGCATTGGACAGAAAAAGTTACTGAAATTTACTTTTTGCTAAGTCTGAATGACGCTTCGGGAAAAAGCGATTGAGGGAGCAGAGTTGCCTTTGTTGAGGTGCCGAAGTTTTTCTGGTATTAACCAATAGCTTCAAACTTTATGACACCTGAGGCTGTATTTTTATTGGTGGTGTGGCTTGAAAAATACACGTTTTCATGTGCCTCGCAAACTGAACAGGGCCTTTGAGAAGGAAGGTTTTTCTCCCACGCAAACGAATTTCGCAGGCCGAGTTCTCACCCGCCAAACACAATTAATTATCTTGTTTATTGGAAGATAAAACTCACCACATACCTGCCTACAATTGAAGTGGTGTCGTCCAGCCTCTTAAACATAACGTACAGCCAATTTAAAAATATTATTCTAACTAGCTTACCTTTACGCCAGTTCAATAATATTATGTTAAAATATACGCACAATGTTGGGAAAACCTGAAAACGATGAATAACGTAGGATGTTTTGTGTTTTGTATTTTTTTGCACAACCTCTTTGCATCCGTGTTTTACAAAGCTAACATCATAGATTTGTTTAGTGTTAAATTCTAACATCATAGATTTGTTTAGTGTTATATGACTTAGAAATAGATTTTTCTATATTATTATTGTTACATAACGTTGCACAACTTGTCTTTTCACCAGATTACCTGCTGCTTGAGTTATTTTTGAGCAGTGGCAAGTTAACCTAGTTTGATAACCTAATCACACTAGGAAGCGGTAACGTTTAACTTATTACAGTATTTCACAAGCTGAGCAATGTAGGTCTACACCTTCTTGGGGAACAGGTGCATGATCCATTTAATTTAAGTGATTATTGTGCACCTATCCATAAACCTATGAACATTGGATAAACAGGAATAATATTAACTAGATAAGTATATTTTATTAAAAAAAACTAAAGTGAACCCTAGGGATAATCAAATGTCCTAGGCAGGGTTCTGCAGTAGGAATGTTGCACATTAGCATATAGCCAAGAATTAAGTTCCTTGACCCCATCAACCCATCACAACAACAGTCGATTAGCATGGATTGAGCATGAGTCATGGCCAAGTCTACCTTCCATGGAAAACGTTCTGGCAGACCCGACGAGCTTGAGAGGAAGGAATTGCTGATGGGAACTAAAAGCATTAGATTTTCAGAAGTTTTTTTGAACACAAACAATTAAACTAAAACCCTACATCACATATCACGAGTGACAAATTGCAAATTTGATTAGTTAATTCATCTCACAGATTTAATTATATTATGTCAGTAGTGTATAAATATACGAGTACATAATGGATCAGGAGCGATATATGTGTGGATAAAAGATTAAAGTATTAAGTACGCGATGTAATTATGTTATATTTATGATGTTATCACATTTGGAACTGATCATATCATCATATTTAATTATCGTTTAATGCTAGAAGAGTCAATTGTGTAAATTGTTTAGGAAGGGTGAATGTTATTGGCGCAAATAATGACGGTGCATTATTTTTGTATTCAAGTTACACAGGCGACAAATTAATTTGCCTTGGTCGAGCTTGTTTTACACATTGCACAAACGAGCTTTCTTAAAAAAAAAAATGATTTGATTTAATTAGCCCTGTTGTTTTAACCTTCCTCTTCTTTGTCTTCCCCACTCCTCAATAACTTAATAATAATAATAAGTTTTAGAAGGTTTGCACAGAACTGTTTTGTTAAAAATCATCTCAAGGATGCCGTACAACAATAATATCATTCTAAAATGCTTTATTTTGTACTATTAACTATTGACTGGACTAGACAAACTATTATTCAATCACAAGGCATATTTAATCCCACAGGCTCCGGAAAATGGGACTATTGTCCGATATTCACGTGAAATGTATTAATACGATTCCTAACTTAGATTATCAAAACCTGACATGGGCACTTCTAAAAATAACTTCTCGTGATAAAAACTTTTCAGATGTTAGGCATGCCAAATTAATCGTTTGCAAAAATAATCAATAACAATTCTCATACGGTTATCGATACAAATTCTTGTTTGTCGGTTTGCGGTATCGACCCCCCTGGAACTGGGAGCTTATACCAGTCCCAGAGAGATATCATACATGACGTTATCATTTTAGCATATTCTGACTTACGAGCTCTCGCTGGGACTAGTTTACATCTGAACCAATGATGTCATAGCCAAGCTACTTGTAACTTGCTAGCATTCATTATTGCTGTGGGATGACTACTCTGTCTAAGATAAACTAGTCAAATGCGGGGACAAAGTATAAAAACACATGGTTTGGTACTTAAATGGTTATGTATAAAATAATGCCATAATGTTTTGTTGAAGCTGTGTAGATAATAATAATAATAATTGCATAATTTGTGCCGTTTTGTGTAAAATCACCTCAAGGGCGCATTACAAATATGTCTCCCTGGGCTCCATCCTATTTTATAGATTGAAATACATTTACATGGATTTAAATATAAAATTATCAATAGTTATTTACATTTTTTACATATTTATTTATTGACATTGTCGCAGACTTTGAGGGTGAAAGGTTTCTGACTTTATAAAGTGGATTTGATTGCCTGAAAAGATATGTATTATTTCTAAATTCTGTCGAGCCTGTGATCTTTCTTAAACCACGTGGGAATTTATTCCAGGCTTTACGTCTGACACTCCGAAAACGCGCACATCGAAGTTACGAGTAGTATGTGGTGTGCACTTATCCGTCTTGCCACAGTTGTAAATTCGTGCAGTGTTCAACAATTAATCCTAAACTAATCCAACCATTAATTTCGATCACCATTTAGAATCGAAACGTTACCAGAAATATTTTGTTGTAGTTTGAATGTTTAAACGTTACTGATACCTTCATCTTTCCATTTTCCTGCTCTCCCCACTCTCTACAGTTTCACAATACACCCAAATTGAGAATAACATAGACCGACCTTCTTCAGGCTGTTGGAAAATAAGAAAGCACTTCTAATCTCTTCCCTTTTCTCTCAAACCAGGCACACTGCAAACGATGAAAGCGGGGTTAAGAGGAATATAAACGCTAGAAATATTTCGATTCTCGTGCCTGCAAAATTTACAATCGAACGTCTTATTTGCGCGAGGCAAGTAAGCGAAAAAGTGGTTTTTATTTATTTTGTGCATAATTTTATAAGAACGAAAAAAAGTTAGAACATAGAAAGCCTCAAAAATAGTCTTTGCCATAAAGTGGTATTTTTATAAAAATGTTTATTTTATTACTTCATAGTTAAGTCATGAAAAAACATTTTTTTTAGTGTTTTACGCTTATATTTTTTGTTATGTAAATAATAATTTTATTGTAATTTCAATACATAGAAAACTTAGTAAAAGCTTCAATTTATCCGTAGCATATTTTTTGATGTTCATACTGTAAGACCCTCGTAAAGATTGATCTAAATAGTATCTAAATAGGATTTCACGTATAACTTCACCTTAAACGGAATTCTCAATAGTATAATTACATATTTCGAATGAAACTATTTCAATGTTGCATAATATTAAACTTTCGACTTTAATTTTTTTACGCGCTTATTATTTCAATTACTGCAAATTAAAAATATTAATCATTCAGTCAAGTGTTTATCCTTTATATACGAATAAATCGACTAAATAAAATATAAATGTAGGTTATAATGGTGCCTAAATTATTTATTCATTTTCGGGAAATCGACAGTTTACATTTTATCAGTTTGTACGTGTGTAGTATAACCAAAATAAATCTAATTATGGATTTACTCCTTGTGATTTTACCTCTAACAAATTACAATAAATTAATATTAAATAAATAGCGTTTATTTTATGGAGTTTATACTTTTGAAGATGTCACATTAAGACAAGATATCATATTTTACAATATATGTATATAATTAAGTTCAATACAGAAATATAACAACGGAAAACTTTTTTTTTTCGTTTTCTAGATTTTTATATGCCTTGCAGAGGGGAATCATTTAAAACAACTCATCAGTAGGGGTACGTAAATTTCGCAAATAAAAAATCATAATTTCGCATTTAAAAAAACTCAAAATAGAAAATTTCGCATTTATTTCGCAAAAAAAAAAACAATGTTAAAAACTGAATTAAAGGCTAGCATTGTTGTAATTTCTACATTTTCATCTTTCATTGTTTGCCTGCGATCAGTTACGACAATGTTGTAGATACTAAAGTACCTCTCGGCATCAACACTATTGACAGGGCAATTGAGACATTGAATAGCTGCTTTTGCAAATCCAGGGTAGCAAGATTTTGATGTAACTAAAACTTGCATTACATCCACAGGAGCTTCTTGGCCGACCAATTGAAGTAATTGTCTGTGAAAATGAGAGTACCCGTCAATTAGTTCTTTTTGTGGTACACTTTTGAAAAACGGAATTTTTGCGAAGCTTTCCACTATGGAATATGAATTGACAGAAGAAGATGGCACATTTGCTGCTTCTGCCAATGTGCTTATAGCACTCATTTGTTGGATTCGGCCCCATGTATACCAACAATTTATCCAAGCTCTATTGAGCTGCTGTCTTCAACATCATGCTGTGATCGATAGAATTCGTCTGTTTTGAACAGAGTTGTAATAATTGTTAGCGCGTCTGATCAACATTTGAAAGCACGTAACGTAAAAAGGTGCGAAAGTATTTAATTTTCAAATTTTGCTTTTATCGCAAATAAAATGCAGATTTCGCTTTTATGGCATCTATTTCGTAAAAACGAAATTTACATACCCCTACTCATCAGTTATTTATACAAATAGAACGGCGTCACTCGCGCCTCGCAATTTTTCCCTCATGTTTGTATTCAAAATATTACCTGGCTATATAAACCTCGAGATCTTGTGTGTCATCGGCAGGGAAAAATTGTTGTCTAAAAACCCTACTAAAATTGCATCATCAACATCAATATTGATTATCTGCACCAGCAGCCGGCAGCTATATGTACACATGTGTCTGTTTGTGTTATGTTTTGAGTGGGAGGGAGGCATCTCCATTTTGTTTGGAGTTCTTCCGCATTTGCCTTCGGGAATAAGGAAACCATGAAAAATCTTATCCGGGAAATTCGGCCGGCAGTCAACATGAAACTGAACGACCTTCTGTGAATAATAATATCTAATAATAATAATTGTTGGATGATTTTTATAGCGCCATTTTCGTGAGAAAATCACATCAAGGGCGCTTTACAATTCATTTAAACATTAACGGCCTTACTAAAAAAAAACCACAGCACGACCGATTACCTGTGTTTTTGTAGCAACATGGATACAACACATTTACACTAAAACACGAAATATCACTAAAAAAGAATTTCACTCTAAAACACGTTTTAAATTTGGCAACACTGCAATTTTTCAAATTTTCCATAAAAAAAATTGTTTTCATTCATAGCCGCTAGATGGTGATGACGTCGCACCTGCACAACTTGCCCGCGCAAAAAACAGCAGTTGGTTTTCATGCATGACGAGAATATTTTTACTAAATGTTGAGATTTTACTGAATGATTTCTATTATAGTGACCAATTCACTCTTCTATTCATGTAATTAATACATTTGCCGTGTTATTTGTCTGGTATTACATCAGTTTTATCAAGTTATTGCACAATAAACAGTATTTAAAAGTTGAAATGTCAAAATATTGTTTTGGGTTACATAAAAGTTCAAATTTACGTTTTTAAATCTTTATTTTACGAGAATTTCTTAAAAGTGGTGTTTTTTTAAAATATTAATATCAAATTCACGTGTTGGTAAACTTATCAAAGAAATTAACATCTTTAGTGGTGCAAGAAATGTGTTGAAATATCAGAGATATTTTTAAGGTTATTTTTTTGGCATTAAAAAAAACCTATTAAATTTTTTATAATTTTTTTATTGTATGCACGAGGAAAAAGTGAGGTGACAGTTTCATTTCAAATTCATTATATAAAAGGTCTGTGTTTTTTAAATTTTAATTTTTTTAATATTTCTGTACACTTTCATCAAAAATGTTTTGGTAAGAAATTATTTTACATTTTTTTCCGTGTTTAAATCTTAAAATATGGCAGTTTTTTAAAACTAAAGTGTATTTCAAATACACAAATCTAAACGGTAATTTCATCTAGTTTTTAAAAATGGTATTTGTTTATACGGAACCTTCAAAAATAAGAAATATATAGAACATTCAAAATACTTAGGAAATTTCCAAATTTCGTTCAGACATCATCCCTAAAACAGAGATAAACTAGCCCCCCAGGCTGTGAGAAGAACAATTTTTTAATTAGTAATGTTTTCACATCCGCGGCCGTTTCTCAATTGAATAAATTTTTCACAGGGTTTTTTAGTAAGGCCGTTAATCAGTAACACCAGTATATTAAGTCCTGCATTGTGTGGTGTGGGGGGTATGTCTGTTTTTATGCGAATAAATACTTTATAGAATTATAGAAAATAAACATACATATAACAATCATGATGATAATAATTCAGAAAAACTCTTTTTTTTCAGTCAGATCACTACAGACATACCTGCTGTTCCGAATAATGTTAAAAGATTATTAAACATCCGACTAAAACTATCAAAAACACCTCTAAAATTAACAACGATGTTGAATTTTATATGATGTTATTTTCAATTTGCTGCATAAATTTTCTTTAGTTTATGATGATTTAATCCAGTAGTTATTACAAATTTAACATTAAAAATAACAACAATAATTTCGTAATTATTATTTGGCATGTCCTTTGTGTGTAATGCATCCTTTCTGTGTTGACTTGATTATTCATTTTACAAAATTATATTAGAAAAACCTTGAGATCGCCTGTTTTTTTTAGATTTCGGTGTAATCATTTTAATTGGTTTGTAAATTACATAGTCTTGACAGCAGGTGCGTCATAAAAGTTACATTGCTTCCGGGCCGAGTTTTGATTTAAACGAGATTTGGAAGAAGTCCGTTTCGTGTCGGCTTAGGTTATCGTATTATTAAGTGTGTGTGCCCGGCTTCGCCCGAGGTATCTCTACACATTATAAATTAAAGTCCTCCGCCGCGTCTGACTGGCTGTTCGCGATAAACTTAAAACCTACTGAACGGATTTTCGTGCGGTTTTCATTAATAGATAGAGTGATTCATAAAGAAGGTTTAGATATATAATTTGTCCTGGTTTTGTGTAAATTGGTTATATATAATATGTAAAGGAGAATGTCTCTATGTGGTGGACGTGCTGGCTGGCAAGCGGGCGGTGTCTGTGCGGATTTGAGTTATTTGAGGGCGGTGTGAGTTAATTTATCGAAAAAAAACTTGGTTATAAAGGTTGGGTAACCATCCAGTGGATGTCGTTATGTTTTGTTAGCCACAGCAACGCATGGCCGGGTCAGCTAGTTAGTTATATTTGCGACACGTGTTAGAGCGGAATATACTCTCAATTACTCAAAATTTAAACGTTACTTGAAGTGGCTTTAGCCGTATGTGTTGACTAGATCTGAGTAGCCAGGCACTTTCTCATCTTTCTCTTTCCCGTCTCCTTCCCCCGAGGCTGCCTGGGGATGTGGGACTGTGGTGTGCTACACATTTAAAAACAAAAAATCTTGATTATTTAAGACTCAATCACAATAATGAATTATTTCATGAAAGACTTATTTGTAGGCACTTTCAGTCAGGAACTTCCAAACCTTCCACCTCCCTATCTCCTTCCTTTTACCACTCCATATGGACAAAAAAATGAGAGGATTAATAAAATAAAAAGATAATTTTTTAGACTCACTGCGGTTTCTTTAGTGCAGTATTTACAAAAAATATATATTACGCGCATGTGTATATACGAATATTAAAAAGTTGTTAGTTATCTTCCATCGTATAATAAGGAAATTAGATGTCAGTTTATCGTCGGATATCTTAGCTACCTACCAATAAAATAAGAATTTTCTTAAAGTTACATACTAATAATGTAAATAGGAGAAATAATGAAATTTATAATTATTACTTCCTTCCCAGAATAGGACATCCTCTGCAGAAGTGACAGCTGACACTCTTAAAAAAAGTATTGGTTTGTAAAAGTATGAACATTAACTTATCTTAAACTAGTTCTGCTGCTAATTTCCGGTGCATAGTCGTGATAATTTTCTCTTTAAATTTCTCTTCTAGTTGTCAATGCATAAATTTATTCAATGTATAAAGCAGTTATTATCTCTAAGGTTTTTTATTTGAGTTCCTCATTATATTGTTATTATAACGGTATACGATGTTTTGGGACAACTTGGGTCTCCTATGATAAGACGGGTTAAAGGTTTAAAAAAGACAGATGCTATCGTATAGTTTGAGATATTCTCTTCTATTATTATAACGGCATATGATGTTTTGAGACAACTTGGGTCTCCTGTGATTAGACGGGTTAAAAGTTTAAAATAGACAGATGCTACCGTATAATTTGAAATAATTCTCTCCTCTTATTATAACGGCATATGATGTTTTGGGACAACTTGGGTCTCCTCTGATTAGACGGGTTAAAAGTTTAAAATAGACAGATGCTCCCGCTCCCGCATAATTTGAAATAATTCTCTCCTGTTATTATAACGACATATTATGTTTTGGGACAACTTGGGTCTCCTGTGATTAGACGGGTTAAAAGTTTAAAATAGACAGATACTATAATTTGAAATAATTCTATAAAACTGAAAACCGCCGCAGAGTTCACCCGTTCAGGATTTTTTTTTGTTAATCATTTTTATTTTAAACGAAAAAAATTGAAGTGAAAGAAATACTTTAGTTTAACTAAATCTGTTTTTTAGTTTCTTATAAAGTGTTAAATAAAGTTAACGCTTTTTACTTTTTAAGTTTCGTTCTCAAAATTTTATATTTTTTTAATTGCATCATGTGACCGTTTGTAATATTAAAATCTAAAAGTCTCTCATGTGCTTTCAGAAACAGTAGTTCATTTTGAGATACTTAAGGCTCCGTTACCGGCCCGGATAGGTTAAGATGGAAGATATGAAATTACGAATGTTAGAGGAGTGCGCTAACATTTAAAACAATAAAATCGATGCGAAAAATGTGAAAATCTTAAATAAAACACTCTCTAAAACTCTGACTCGTTTAAAATAGAGCAAAACTCTCCTGGGGGCTGCCTAAAACAGTATTTAATGAAACACTGTGAATTTTTTCATACACATAACTTGTAAAATAACGGAAACAGACTTGAAAATAAAAAAATTTGGAGCATACTTTGCGATTTTTTTCTATCGAGGGAATTTCATATAATTTGCGTTTTGGCTTGGGGAATGTATAGATATTATCTTCAAAAATAACAATTTTTTTTGAAGAGCTTAAAAACTCAAAAATTTAAGGGAGGTTTGTAAGACATCGGAGAAAAACAGAGAATCCATTTGAAATTGAACGTCAAGCGGAAATATTTGATGACATGGTTTTTTATTGGTTATCCATTTAATTACTCTACTGAGTATTTATATCACTTCATTTTTTATTGAACCAACAGTTATTTTTCTCAAATACTAAGCGAAATGGTTTCTATAGCATCATAACATAGGTTCCATGACAACTCAGAATCATCCAAGCGACATGACACTAAAAAGAGACAAACACATACATCTATAGGATTCAGCCTGCAAGAGAATGAGGTAGAATAATCCGTCTCCTCTTTGTGCGGTGCTTCGTAGACTCCCCACTCTTGTCTACTTTGGTTTGCTGAAGGTTTATTCTATCGCGTGTGTTAACTGCACACCTGTAATTTTTTTTTGTTTCCCCTCACTTGCCTTTCTAATTTTTGTTTTTAAATAATAATTATCCCTTTAATGAATATTGTGTATATTAAATCAATACATGCAGCTTTCATGGCGTATTTCTTAAAAACAATTGTTTAATCTCCTCGCAGATTCTCCACATCTTACAGAATCTGGTGCTGCAGATTGCCGTTAGGTTGAACGTCTACAGAAGCGGTTTTTCTGGAAACAGTACTATACCAGTACAATTATCAGTACGATACCAGTGCTCTGGGACAGGTATGTTCGCATGCTGCGGCATGCCTACATACAGTACATACTAGTCTAAGAAACTAGGAATGCCAGGCGTGTTATGTATGCTGTGAGAGAAAATGTCAAAAGCGATTGTGACGCGGAATCTCTTCGGACTGGTCAGGCCTCTGTCCTCCATTGGTCATTAGATAGGTACCACTCGTTACCACCGCATTCGTGAACAACTCCACTGCCAGTGAATACCGATTCACCCCCATTGCAAAACTCCACTGCTGTTATCTCGACCCGAGTCTCCGTATCTGAAACTAACTTAGCTTGTTACCAAGTTTCAATATAAACTTTTCTTATAAATTAAGAAATATATAACAAACGAACGTAACACATTTCCTGAAGCGAGTATATTTCATATTAGAATAAGTTAACAATAATAACCTGAACGAAAATATGAAAGAGAACAAGACATAGAAAAACAGAAAAAAGACAATGATCGCAACTGGGACTCGAACTCAGACCTCACCGTCTAACCGGGACGAGCGCGTTAACCAATATCGCTATTGCCACCTTCTGTCAAACCGTCATATTTGTCAATCTCAAATTTTCGTATCATCCAATTTAATGTAGATCTGAATGTAATGGAATCTTTTAGTTCTATTTTCATCCATTTCCCGAACTACCGAAATATGAGAATTTTCGCACACGCGATAAAAATGATTTCAATACATACAATAACATAAAGAAATGTTTTCTTTGCTTTCTTAGTAAATAATTAGCGCTTTTTTTTACTTTTTAGGCCATTTCTTACCTGCTCACGCCCTCACTGTGCCATCTTAACGCCCCCTAATTTTTGGGTCTTCTACTGCCCCCTTGAAAGTCTCAAATGCCCACAAGGTGGCGTTATGGCCCACCCGTTCAAAATCGACTTAGGATAACCATTCACCACAAGTTTTTCTGCATTATAATTTATTTGGTGGTGTTTGTGAGTAATCTGAATATTTTACCAGATATGGGGCACACTTTTACTTAAAACCATTTTTTTGGATATGTCTGACTAATCAATTAAACGAATAATACATCGACATAACTAATCAATTATACATCGACACAGATATATCGATCGTCTACACATTGAATAATAATATTTTGTTTTAAGTTCTCCTAGGAAATGTAAAAACAATTGCCGTGGGATTGACCCATTTTTTTATTCCGTAAATTAAAGTAACAATCGAAATGGATATAACGCATAGATATTTGTATGTCCATGATATAACGACTAGGTTCATCAGTTAGGCCCGAAATGTCAGTTGCCCTGAGGCGACTGACTCTGCTGCAAACCGTTACCTTGCTTTAGCAAACTTACTTTTCTGCGTTAAATGAAAATCATTTTTGCGAATGTTTTAAGTAATGTTTGGTTAAACTAATGGTTTAAACCAAATACCTATGTTATCAAGTCCATTGATGCTTGATGCGCACTTGAAGTGGAATTACACAAAACTTCGCTAAACAAATATAACGTTAGTATTGAAGTAAAACTTCTTTACGCACGCTTGGGGAGTAAGCTGGTGAATGCGTGACGAGATCGTTACGAAAAGTGTGATCGGGCGAGGCGAACGGAAGTTGAGAGGGAGATATAAGTTAGTGAAGATAGAAAGAGAGAGAGTTACGTTTCGTATATTAGTGTAGGGGCAAGAGTGTTCGAGCACATATTTTCTTTCTCTCTTTCTCTCGTAGCCAGTTACGTTTCGTATATCTAAGACACAGTGCAGGCCTATTGTCTGTATCACGCTGTAGGTGCAAGAGAGAGCAGTGCGCGCGCACATTTTCATTCTCTCTTCTTTTATAAGTTAGTGAAGTTTTACTTCAGTCGTGTGGTCTAAAGCACACTCCTTTTTATTATTATTATTATGGCAACAATAGTCGATATAGGCAAGAGGTCTTATCTGAGCTTCTTTGGGCAGCACCCATGAAATAATACGGACTTACTTATCGTATTTAGGAACTAAACGACTTATATATTAGGTCCTTACATAAATATGAAATTGGCGTTTTGCATGGGAGGAACTTTGTATAGGAGCTTATGGGAGTTTTGTATGGGAGCTTTTTCACCTTCCCAATTTGCTTCAAGTGGATTAAAACAGTTTTATCACTAACACCGCAGCCTGCGGCTAACTCGGACGTGGTTTGCGATGGATCCGCTTCCACAATAGCCTTCAATTTTTCATTATCAACTTTGGTATCCGGCCATCCACGGGGCTTGTTCTGCAGGTCGAAATTTCCAGAACGAAAACGTTGGAACCAAAAACGAACTGTGTTTTCTTTTGCGTCACCGTCGCCATACACATCATTAATCCTTCGAGCCGTTTCGGCAGCACTGTTGCCACGGTGGAACTCGTACTCTTAAATACCGCTATATTTAAAGTTTTCCATTTTGTAAACTAAGTGACGCAAAGAAAAAAAACAATTAAGGAAAAAACAAATGAATTATAATTTTCGAAACACAAATACATTAGTAAATAGCTGTATAAATTTGAATTTGGAATTTCTAACCAAAGAGAAGATATTTGAGATCAAAGTTGCTAGTACGGCAAAACGCCAATTTCATATGTAAGGACCCAATATCAACACTTCTGGTCCACGCGGTACTCTCCCAGTACTGGCAGCAGCGGCAGCACAGCATTTTCACGTTCGGCTCAGTTCAATATCCTTTTGCAGCGACGTGTTTTTGCCCGCAGTTATCTTGCGTGTGATATCCGCTCCCTCCTGCGTCTCTGTCCATACCGGCTTGTAGGGCACCCCTGCAAGCCGCAGTATTCCACTTCCATCAATGGAAGTATGCAAGCAAGCAGGTACTGAAGGAAGTATCCTTTCGTGAAAAACTCTTCGCAATAGTGTCCGCCGCGCAAATGCCGGAAACAAACGCCGGAAACAAACGCCGCCAATTTTCTCCTCGACTCGCGAAGTATTAGGGAAAAAATGTACTTTGACAGCAGGCGGCTTTCAACTTACTAGTTAACTTAAATTAGTTCCGATTGGCATCTGGTCGAACAACTTTATATTTTACCCGGCTACGATGCTACAATTGCTAAGCAGGGACTGTCACGGGTTTTTAAAAATTTTGCGCCGAATCAAGTTTCCCCGATGCCACCGGATGGCTGAACAATCTCAGCCCCCCACTACGACCCCTACCTATTCTCCCCAATCTAAAAAAAAAGAATAACATTTATGTATTAGCCTTTTGACGTGAAAACTGACTGAGGGTCCTGTATAGTCCTTAAAACTTATCGGAATGGTCCAGAGGGGATGTTTATAAATTTTCTTCATGTGCTTAGTAGATTGATACGGATATGCTTGAAACTTTCTAGAATAACTAATTGTTATCATAATTACAGCACGCACCAAATAATTACCTACTTATTCAAATTCGTGCTAGCAATAAATCATCAGTCACTTTGTTAGGTACCTAATTAGACTAATATAAATTAGTATATCTTAATTTCAGTATTCATGATGGTGAAGCGTAGTCCATGAAGAGCTGTCAATCTGATGACGGGGCTATTATTTCAGGGAGTTGTAGGCTACCTTATTATTCATGGTACCCAGTTTTAAAGTGATAGGAGATAATAATTTATTGTGCTTGTATTGATAGTGACGGTTAAACGGTTGGAACGGTCGTAACGTTAATGGCGATAATAATAATAATAATATTTGGCTAATTTATATAGCGCCGTTTTCGTGAAAAATCACCTCAAGGGCGCTGTACAAATAAATACATAAAAAATAATATTACTGGCTTACAACTAAGATTTACAATTATAACTAGTGATTTACATCTAAGTCTTATTGCTAGTGACTTATGACTAAGACATATAAAAGCTGACCTAAAACTGAGCTCAATGACATATATATTTACAATATGACTTAAAGTTAGAGATTTATAACTAACATATTTATTTACATTTAAAAATACTTGAAAACATCTTATAAATATCATACATTCGCCAGAATCACTCCACAGCGCCAGAAGAAGAAGGAAGTTTTTACATAATATATATTACTATTTAAGGACATGGATGCAAAATTTATCGGATTTACGAAAATGTATGGATATCTTAAATAAATTAATGAAATTAATCGCCGATCTTTACCGCATTATGATGACTCATCGCTCAACATTAACCGGATTGAGGTGTTAGGTTACCACTGACAGACCATTGGTAGGTAGATCAATAGCATTTTGAGTTTTTCGTTAGTAGTTGTAGGGAATAGCAAATAAAAAAGTATATATTCGTGGACATCAACAATTATTAGAGTATAATTAAATTACAAAGTTTAAATTTAATGACGAATTAATGGAAATGAGTATTTGAAAAAATGAGTTTTAAGTTTGGATCTAAATTCCGCTGGGTTGGTTATGCATCTCAATTCCATGGGTAGTTTATTCCAAGCCTCAGGACCGGATACTCCAAACGCGCGATCACCAAAATTAGTGTTCGGATTTCGCTTGGGTTCTTTCAATCTTCCAATTGCAGACGATGTCGCTGATCTAAGAGATGACTGCCTTAGACCTATATTTTCCGGAATGCATAGTTCAGAGATATAGGGTGGAGCCATTTCATTGATAGCTTTAAACACCATCCAGCATAACTTATACTGGATCCTTTCAGGACACTTCAACCAGTGAAGATTTCGGAGGTGTTCCGAAATGTGCGAAAACTTGGGTACCCCTGTGATTAGTCGTGCTGCGGCGTTGAATACTGATTGTAGTTTATCATTGATAGTGATAGAAGAGTCTTTTGTGACGATTGTAACGGTAGCAAAGTTGGTATCTGTAGTTACGGGAGCAGAGTTAAGCTCGTTTCTCTCGGTGGCGACTGTAATAAGGTTGCCAACGATTGTAAGTGCACGTAGTAATGTTGATTTCAGATTGACGATGGCAATTGGATTGGGGTTACTATCCTTAGAAATTGCTATCGCTGATTTTGGTAGAGGTGATATTAACGTTAGGAACGGTATTAACGACAGTAAAGTCGTTGATGTAGTGATCTTGGTAATATAAGTAATAATTAAATAATATTTGTTTTGTAATAGTTGATTAATTTTTTAAGAATAGTGGTATCGGTAGTAAAGTTGGAGTCGATAGATTGGGTATTAACTATCATCAAATTGCTGATACTAACTGCAATTGTTGTAGTAGTAGACGGCAGTACCTTTGATGACGGTTGTAATGTTAGTAACATTAATTACGATAGGGACGGTTTTAATGGCAGTGATGTTGGTGTCGGCAATGAGGTAGCAATGTTAGGGACGGCTGTAACGGTGGTATAGTTGGTGCAGTAACTTTACGTCATGTACTACCTACTAGAACCGGTAGTCTCACTTCGATGCGGTTCGATGACACAACCACTAACTTCATAAGGAGATCTGCAGACGCCTGGTTCGAGATAGGGTTGGGCAATGGGCATACTACTTATCCAGTGGACATGTGAAAGTTCACCTTTTAAAAAGAGAATCATCTAAATTTCGCTCTATGTTAGCTGTATTACCAACTCAAATTGATAAGAGGAACGGTTGCGTGGACTTTTTTATGCAAAAATTACATTTTGTTTTGAAGCCAAAATACTTGACCGAATTGACAAATCATTTTTTTTTCAAATCAAAAGGAATACCTAGTACGGATATGTTCTTCTTTATTTATATGTATATGTTATGTGAGTTAAAGATAAATTATTTAAAAAAATATTTTACCTACATACATTTTTTGAATGTGAATATAATGGTATACTTATAAGAGAAAACAAACAAAAAAATATGAACAAAATCATTTTGATGAACTTAAATTTTACTTACAATTTACCGATTAACGTTGGAACACAAATTTGTCGAATCTATTTTTTTTTTAAATCCCAAAAAAGGCTTTTTTGCGATGTTTTCATTTTTTAAAATTATATTTCAATATTTTTTTAATTTTTTTTATTAATAATATTTTTATTTGGAAAACAAACAGCTTTACAAAGATACATAAGAAGAAAGAGTGCTAAAATAAAACAGTAAGCCTAAAAACACGTTTTCGCTGATAATATATATTTATATATTTTCATATTTGATTGGGTAAGATTATTTTTTTAATAAATATCATTTAACTCATAAATAATTGCCAAAAATCAACAATCAATTTGGAAACGCCTAAATATTTATTGTATTATTTAAAACACAAATAAATAGAGCAGCACATATCCGTAGTAGATATTTACTACACATTTTAGTTAAAAAATATATTTTTTATTTTGGTAAGTATTTTGACCTAAAGTCTTTGAATGAAAAAGGCCGGGGAGCCATTCCTCGTAATGCACTTGGTACTTTTACTTAAATGCGTGTTTTTCTAAAAATATTTTGTCTTAATATAAGTACCTATTACATCGTTTTCCTTTCACAAATTATTTAAAAAAATTTTAATATACGTGTGCTTACCATTCCTCTTATCCAGAGTATAAAAAAGTTTTTGTTAATTGTAGGTAGGTACGTACTCTTTTTGGAGCTTATCTTGTCGAGTTTTTACAGTGCATTAAAGTAATTTAAATTAAAGTTTCTTTAATTAAATTATTAAAACACTTTGTTTTTACCACAATAATCTTTATTTAAAAAGTCAGATTAAAGAAACAAAGTGTTTTAATAATTTAATTAATAAAATGGTGCCACAAAGTGAATTTGCAAAATTTGAAAAAGTGATCGTAGCGAGTACGGCTAAAAAAGCAAAAGTGTATAAAAAACTAACGATCAAATATAGACTGATTGGAATAAATTTATTTTTTCTACGGGAGTGTCAAAAACGTCAAGTTATTCCTAACTACATAAATTTGAAATTCAAAACAGTTTCGAACTCGTCAAAAAAGGCTAAGATAGCCTGCCATTGTAATTTTGTCTATGATCTTCTAAGCAACCCCCTCCCCCCCTGTCTATCTTCTAAGCTCCTCCTCTTTCCGCCTCTCTCCCCCCCTCCAACTAATTCCATTTCCACCCACGCCTGTCTTTCTATGCTTGATAATTTAGTTTTTAATACATATAATGTCCTGATGAAGAGAACATCGTTCTCGAAACATGTCGACTTTTTAAATAAAGATTAATGTGGTAAAAACAAAGTGTTTAAATAATTTAATTAATAAAATGGTGCCACAAAGTGAATTTGCAAAAAAAAATTTGAAGAAGTAAAGTTTCTTTATTTGCGATACGTTAAAGTCAACTGGTATTAGGGGAGCCAACCATCTTAAGAGGATAAGTACCTACTGCAGAACTGCAAGTTTCCATTTAAATCCACCTCGTATGACCTGAAACGGTCGACTTCCTTTTTTTCATGTACTCGTTGATGTAGTAAACATTGGTTCAATCAACGGCTGTAGATAAGTCTCCTGTAGTTGCAAGAGCATAATAACACAGACTTAATAAAATATATTTTTAAATCATTGCATTTTTGTTTTCTTAATTAAAATGTGAATCTTATGGGTTAAACGTGAATCTCAACGGCTTTAGGTAAGTACTCATGGAGTTGCAAGGACGTAACAACATGGTCTTAAATAATTCTCTTAGTTAAAACGTGATTACCTACCTGAAAGTATTATTGTTTTTCATCTGTGTGAAAACAATTCGTTATAATAATTATTAATACCATAAAAATATTTAACGTAGAAAACACGTAAAAATAAATAAATTTTAAATGGTCAAACATCATCAGGTTCCAAAAAGGTATAATAGCAACATTGAATATAAGCAGGTAACTCTATTAATGGAGGACTGAACGCCGTTGGCACCAACAAAAAACTGTCTAAAAACGCGAAACTAGCCGTCCATATTGGAGTACTGGTACCTACCCTGATGTATGGCAGTGAAGCATGGAACTGGCAGAGGAAGGATGAAAGTAGACTGAATGCTGTAGAAATGAGATCCCTGAGGCGTATGTGTGGTAAAACTATGTATGATCGTGTGAGAAACGCGGAGATCCGCAAAGAACGCAAGGCTGATGTAAGCGTAATGAGTATAAGATCAAGAAAGGAACGCTCCGATGGTTCGGGCATGTAGAGAGAATGAACGAGGAAAGGAGTGTAAGGAGAATATATGACGCAAATGTGAATGGTAGAAGAAGTCGGGGACGCCCGAGAAAGACATGGCACGACCAAGTGAATCATATACTTGAGTCGGGCCATGCCAGGAGTCAGAATAATAGAAGAGCATGTATGAGACGCTGTATGGATGTGAACGAAGCAAGGAGTGTGTGCCAAGACCGAGTTGTTTGGCGGTCCATCCTCTCTGCCTACCCCTGCGGGGAAACGGCGTGATGGTTAGTTAGTTAGTTAGTTTAGAATATAAAGTTGATTTTGAAAAAGACGTATAATTTTCATTTTGAAATAAAAGAGAGGATTTGAAATAGTTTACACTGGCATTGCTTAGGTATATATTATACACTCAAATCATCCTTTTCCTTCTTTACTAATATGTGAATTCATGCATTTTCATCGAAGAAGAAAATAATACTAACAGATCTAAACGAATCATGAAAAAGAACAATATAAACAAAAATTAAAAGTTTTTTCAAATTTTGCAAAATTCACTTTGTGGCACCATCTTATTAATTAAATAATTAAAAACACTTTGTTTTTACCACAATAATCTTTATTTAAAAAGTCAAAGACGAAGTGTTTTTAATTATTTAATTAAAAATAAAAAGGTAATGGTCGCAACTGGGAACGAACCTCTTGTATTATCTACCAGGATAAACACTTTAAACAACTCGGCCTTTGGGACCGATTAATTATATGTTATTTTTGTCGATCTCATATTTCAAATCCATAACTAATTATTATATTAAACTTTTTTCCCATAGCTTTTCAAATGATTACAAAGTAAATACCACGGACGTATCTATGGTAAATACTGTTTCGTCCATAAGCACACCTTATTTGAAGATCGTTTATAGGACAAACACGACTAAAATGCATTCCAAATGTCAAAACACGATAACTTAACCAATCGTCCCTGTGTCTTTGCCTCGTATTTCTGCAACTGTGTGAAGGTCAAACCATCAGACCAAAGATAATAGAATTTGCATCAGACCGTAATTTTATATTCATCGTATTTTTCTTTGAATAACTAGTCCAAAACAAAACATGACTTCTTGACTTTTCATATTTCTGACGACCATGGCCTCAAAAGTAAGTACCTAACTCATGATAATGATAATTAAAAAAAACTAATTCAATTAAAAAAAGCTTAAGGTATGAAAAAGTGTGTATTTAGAAGGTGCAGCTTTATTTGAATGTGAATCTTTTTTGTTAACAATTTTTTATGCACTCTAGTTGTTGTTGTTACGGCCAGTGTTCTCGAATGATAATGTTTTGAGTATTGACTAAGAAAGATAAATATTTCAACGGATTTAATGTACCAACATGTCTGTAGTTTTATCAGATTGGTGCCTTTTTATCTATTAATAACTTTTAAGCCTATCAAACAAGTATCTTGTGAAATGGTGCAATGTCTCATCGTTAGGTATTTTGTGATATCGCCATACTGATATATTGTGCAATGATGTAATTTATAATTAAAGTATATAATTTAATGTAAAATACCTTAAATTATCTAGAACTAGCTTTTGCTCCCCCCCCCCACTCCCCCCGCACTAACCCCAACCCCCTCCCCCCTCCCCTTCCCCTTCCCCCAATCAATCAACAATCAAATACGCGCCGTTTCGCATTCATAATATTAGAATAGCTGTTGGCTTAGGTCAAAATGTAGATAAATACCTATTTTATATTTGTACACTAAATATTCATATTAGAATACTCATATTTGAATTTTTGCTATCAAAGATATCTCCTACAGTAACCTAAATAAATACCAAAATGACAGCCCACGTCAAAAATTTACTTAGCAACATGCTTTGCCGATAAACGTATAATAAATAATTTCATAACGCCACAGCTTATCCATAACGCCAGAGCTTACCAATATATATTGGAAGCTTTTGCTTAGTGAAAGAATTTTTATCCGTTCGGTATTTATTGCGTGAAAGAGTAACTCACATCCATCCATACAAACATTCGCATTTATAATATAAGTAAGATAAGATAAGTCGGGGACGCCCGAAGAAGACATGGGACGATCGAGTAAATCAAATATTTGAGTCGGCTCATGTCAACTCATGTCGGCTCAGAACAATAAAAAAATGCGAGATATGTACCTAAATGTGAATGAAGCAAGAAGTGTGTGCGATGGCGGTCCATCCTCTCTGCCTACAACTGTGGAAAACGACTTGACGGTTGTTATTTGGTGTCATTACACCAAATTTCATTAACGGACGAAATAATAGGGAAAGTATGTCTCTGATGAATGTATGACGCGAACGAAGATATAAAATAACTGTACACGTAGCAGTAGCTCTCACCCATTTTGACCGTCACCAATTGTACTTTAAATATACTATACTTAACGTTGCGGTGTCAATAATTTATTACACCTTTTCAATTACAATTTTTAGTTAAAACAATTATAACATAAGAAATGTAATTATATTCGATTGTACTGTTTTTCGTGGCAATCTTGAGTAACATTGTTATTATATGAACATGTAAAAAAGCTCCGATTCCTGTTGTAAAAGATCGAAATTTATTGTATTCTTTCTCGTTACCTGCTAGGTACCAGTTTCTCAATGCAGCCTCTTGGCTCTACAGTCTATAGCGCTTAGAAAAACCTCAAAGGCCTTTTTACTGGACACGCCTGAGCAGAGCTTCTCTGAACGGCCGCGGGAGGCTGCTGCACCCGAAACGACTCACACTCCGTTTTAATGTTGTTATTCATATTATTGTAATATGTATTTTTAAACTTCATCGTCCTGGCACGAATTTTTCAATTTTTCGAAACTAACTTTGTAAAGTTTTTATTTTATTTTTATAGAAATAACTAGAATATATATCTGTATTTTACAATTACATTACACAAGATACATTATATTACATTGTTATTCACTTTCATCATTTTTGTTGATAAAGAATACATTTTCTTTTTTAAATTTTCTTAGTACCCCTAGTAACCAGTGAATTGCTTAAATGTATGTTATCGTGTAAAGTGTATGTATACTTGGGGCCTTTTAATGAATTCCGTGTTTTTATGAATGAGATTATTATTTATTTCGTAAGGAGAAGTGTATTATATTCGTATAGTTTTCTTAACATTAACGTGTTAAACTTCATCGGACTCTCTACATTACATAATTTCGTACGATTGTTATTGTTATATCGGTGTCAGCCAAGGTAACTACATACATAGGTAGTTATTGTGAGATGTGGAGATCTTGGCTGACACCGACTCCAAAAATAACAATCATATGAAATTATTTTTTTTACTTTTTAATGCATTTTTATAAGTCGTTTTTTGTTTTGTTAAAATTATTGTTAATTTTTTTGATTTTTAGTGACGAGCGTGCGTAAAGAAGTTTTACTTCAAAAAAAGAATCTTCGAAATCTGTTGGCGTAGTATTGAGTTATTCGTCCATTTGTCGCGCACATACTTATTGCAAATTTTAGACATATAGTTTTCTCATGGATCCCATTGTCAAAACTGGACCAAATCAAAATGGGACCACACGGGAAGCACCAGCTTTATAATAAAAAAAGAATCATCAATATCGGTTCACCCAATCGAAAGTTCTGAGGTAACAAACATAAAAAAATACCGTCGAATTGATAACCTCCTCCTTTTCGAAGTCATTTAAAAAGCAGCTTTTAAAGGACTCTTTTTTTGAGATTATTCTTTATCCGCGCAACTTCGACTTCAATTTTTGTAACTCTATGTTCTTTAACATTATTTGAAATTGGATTTAATTAATGACCAGGGTATCTAGCATGGTCGATCGATATAGATTTTATAGAATATGTCGGTAACTTGTCTTTGCTTCCGAGCACGACTACAGGTCGCTAAAGAGCAAACAACAGTTCACAACGACTAAGGGTTCCAAATTTATTTGACGTGAACCGTTATTTATTCGTTAGCAGCCTGCAGTCGTGCTCGGAAGTGATGACAAGTTACCGATATTTTCGAAAACCTATATCGATAAACCATGCTAGGTACCCTGGAGTTATTCATGACACCCGACAATAGTTTTAAAGGGTCATCAGTAAACAAGAGAATGCTTATTCATTTAAATATTGTTACAATATATATGATAAAAAATATTAAAAATAATAACGGGTACCAAGTGGAACCCTGTGGAATTGTATTAAACAACTAGCTGGGTTACCCGGCTTCGCTCAGGACAATAAGATAGTGTTCTGGAATGTTGCACAATGATGTTCCCGATTTCCTATTCCTGGTCATTCCACTCCTTCCACAACTTTATACAGCTCTATGGAACCTTCTAGAACTTTCCGGAAGACTGTTCTAGAAATTTCAAGAGGGCGAAATTTTCAGCCCTTATAACTTTAAAATCACGGCCTTTAGGTAAAAACAGATACCCTTATTCCCTAGGGGGATAGAGATCTACCACACCATATAACTCCCTTGATCGAACCGGGATTCGTTTCTGAGTTTTTGCGAGCTGCACGTTTTTTGGACTTTCTTTTATAATACATGCCATATTCAAATAAATAAAATGTTACTCCTTACATGTCCTTTCCCGTGCGTTCCCCTCCAGCCATGGAACTTAATATCCATACTCTTAGCCTCCAGCGTTCCACTTCCACCTTCCCCGCCACCGCTCTCCCGCTCCCCCGTCCCGCCAACCCCCCTGGCACTGCATTTCTTGACTCCTCTCCCGCGCGGCCCGTAGCCGAAACTTTTTTCTAATACTATCATTTTTAAACTCGTGATATCTTTCTAATTAAATATCCGAATTGAAAAATTCAAAAAGTTAAATACAGGTCTTGAAGCTGTCTTGAATATGAAGTCATTTATTTTGATAAGGATTAAAACCAAGATACAAATAAAGAGCCTTTTCAAGCGGTGACATATTAATTAAAATTTTAAAATAAAAGAATACTTATTGTGGCATAACCATAATAGTTAGACATATGCTGTGACGACCTTTTTTGTAAATAATGATGTGTTCTATAAAGTCGTAGTACATTATTTTATTCTATCATCAATAGTTTTCGCAGCGCACGCGATTTAAAGAATATTTTAGGTAATTTTTTTACACCCTGGGTTACATTATTGAAGTTTTAGTAAGGATGCCTATTTTTTTTTTAAATATAATATAGCCTATGTCACCAGGGATAGTGTAGCTTCCCAACAGCGAAAGAATTTTTCAAATCGGTTCAGCAGTTTCGGAGCCTATTCGATGCAAACAAACACACAAACAAATAAACAAACAAACAAACAAACAAACAAATGTTACCTCTTTATATAGTGTGTTAGAAATGTGGTAAAAACTCATCGAATCCCAGGACAAGCGGCTAATACTATTTACGTACCTTAATACAAAATAAAATAAAACTGTGTATATTATGTCGGTAGGTAAGACAACAAAGTAGAGCAATATACAATTGAAGAAAAAAAGTATTTTACTGAAAACTGTGAATATAATGTGTAACTCTTTTTGATCGCACGATTATCTGAGACCATAATATAAAGAGGCTTTTTGGTTCTTGAAGCGGCCAGCGCCCGCGCTACAACGCCAATTTGACGGTGGTTTAATAATACAAGTGACCGGATATCGGAGTTCGTTTCCAATGCGTCTTGGAATTCTCGTTGTTTCTTTTTATTTACTTTCTTCAATCATTGTCCCTAAAGTTAACCATAATGTTTCCATTTTCTGGTCAGGCCGCTAATAGATTTCCGAACAAAACATTCAATTTGCTGCTATACTATTACTAGGTACTATTACTACTAATAATAATATTTGGATAATTTATTGAGCGCCGTTTTTGTGAAAAATCACCTCAAGGGCGCTGTTCTAATTTTACTATTTACAAATAAATACAGAAACACACTTACCTGGCAGGTCACTTCCGATAAACACACTTTAATTAGAAAGTTTATGCTTGGGGAAGATACGACTTTGCACGCGGGGGAGATTATATTTAAAACACTGGACATTGCATGATTTTACATTTGCTATTAGTACGAGTATTTCATTTATAAAACATT
This sequence comes from Limnephilus lunatus, assembly GCA_917563855.2. NCBI lineage: Eukaryota > Metazoa > Arthropoda > Insecta > Trichoptera > Limnephilidae > Limnephilus > Limnephilus lunatus. Next base: position 36,946,390 of record OU830604.1, read on the forward strand.
AGTGGCAAAAGTAGAGTTGATATTTATTTTTAAAGACTGGAGAATTTATGACTTTTTAGGGCTGGAGAATGTTCACGAAATGACCTTTACAAACGCTTGCAAACAATTTTTTTTTTCAAATTAGTTATTTACAATTCGTGGGCATTGAAGGTGAAGGTGAAAGGTTTTTGAGTTTATGGATACGACTGTCTGAAGAGGTGAGTTTTAAGTTTAGCTCTAAATTCCGTCGAGTTTGTGAACATTCTTAAGTCGTGTGGCAGCCCATTCCAGGCTTTAGTCCTGACACTCCGAAAGAGCGCTCACCGAACTTAGTATCTGGTGTGCACTTTGGTTCCTTTAACCTTCCGATAGCTGATGACGCTGCTGACCTGCCGACCGATTCTCTATGTTTTGTGAGATCGAGATAGGTCTCGGGCGAGATCTCCTGTCAGATTAATGTGATTTTCTTTGGCTGTTATTTGCTTTTTCTATGGGCCGATGTCAGAATTTCAGCTGTGAGCTGTCACATATTTTAGTTTAGGTCGTTTTAAACACGAATTCATGTAAGTATGCGTGATTATTTATTCATTTAACAGCCTTAGAAAATAACACAAATCTGACAAGAGATCTCGCCGATATCCGTAATATTGAAACACCATTGAGTCACATTGTAATATCAACAGTGATGGGGGAAGTAAATGAAAAGTCTTGCAATGTACAATGTTTTAAATATAGTGTCCTCCGCGTGCAAAGTCGTATCTTCTTCAAACATAAACTATTTGTAATAATAAAACTAGATATAGTCCAAAAAATCATAATAAATTGTACAGCGCCCTTGATGTGATTTCTAACTAAAACAGCGCTCTACACATCATCCCAGTATTATTATTATTTTTAAGATGGTGGTAACTTTTGCCAGAAGATTTTTTTTCATTAAACAACCGACAATACAGATAAATTTGTGAGAAATGTGCCTATTATCCTCTTGCCGTTAGGTTAGGTTAGGTTTGGGTTAGGTTTTTTTTCTGGAGTCTAGCAAACTAGAAAACTCCACGGGAGCCGGATTGAATGTAAATTAATAGACCATATAATTTCTGTATCATCCATCCTACTTCTTGCCGATCATATAAACATACCTACCTAAGCAATTATAATAGTTCACATGACCACTTGACTACCCAGACCGTGCAATACGGTGTTCACACCGCATATAACTAGGTATGTCAATAAATTACTGTTTTATCCGACATAAAGTCAATAAATATTTTTTTTAAACAAAGTGTCCCGAAATTCGTAGTACGAGCGGGAAAGTGATCTGGATAGGAAATCTTACTTATCTTAGTTAATTTGTACAGTTTGGGAGGCTGATATAAAAAACTCTGCCATAGGTCACCCCAAGTGGTTCGCTACGTTTGGTGACTTAGCAGGGGTGCCGGTTAGGTTTGTCTGGGTCTCGACGGCGAATACGTCTGCCCACCAGCTGCACGTCAGGCCGTATCGGGAGAGAATAGTTGAGGGAGTCCCTTTGACTTCTCCAGCCGTGCTCTCTCGGAACATCGCTTTGCACCTCAGTGGGAGGGATGAATTTATATATCCGTCACTCCTGGACACACTAATCCCCAGATTCCTACTCACCCCTAATACCCCTTTCCTTCCTAAAACTTTCTCTCCTCCCTTTCACAAAAAATACCCTCCACACAGCATCCCCAAAGATAACATAGGCTCTGAGGGGAATTATTTTCCTAAGGGCCTCCTATGTGGAGCTAATGTAAAAAAAGGTAAAAATTATTAATGTTGGACCCTCATTTTCGAGCCAGCCCATGGAATGCATATTTATAATGTGTATGTGAGTATACATGTACTCGTATATGTAAAACCCAATTTAACTGCACCTTCCCTTGAGATGGCTTCCAAAAATGGCGTTATAAAACATGGCCAAGGTATACTCGCATACATTTGGAACATTACCAAGCTTTATCAACCCCTTACCCCTACCACGAGGCTTCGCCATAGTCCAAGAACCGAACCGCTTGAAGATCCACGTCGATAATTTCGGCAACTTGTCATCATTCTGGAGCACAAATGCGGATCGCATATTCTAGTCGATGAATGTCCAGAACGATGACAACTTACCGACATAATCGATTATACGTTTATCAATGTGACCCCTTATCTGTGCAACCATTGTACCAATAAAATTGTTCCGTTGAAGTAATTGTTCCAATAGAAGTCGCTGAAAACTTATCCATAACACAGTAATCCTCTGCACAGGATCTCCTATCTCCTAGTGAGGAGGACTAAGAAAATAATCTATATCCGTTATATATTTATATTTATTGCTAGCAGACCCAGCCACATGTTGCTGTGGCTAACGACACACAACGTCATTACCCAACCTTTATTAGATCCACACCACCCGCTTGCCAGTTGCCCGCTGCCCTCTCCCCGCTGCCTGCTGCCCGCTGCCTGAATTGAATATTTGAGTTTCTCGGCTTTTCTCTACTATAATAAGCTTGTATTATACATACAAACCTTCCTCTTGAATCACTCTATATATTGGTGAAAACCGCATGAAAAATCGTTGCGTAGTTTAATAGATCTAAGCGCACAAACATTTTGAGCGACTTCATTTTATACTATGTAATGATGTATCTTCTAAAAATACGATATTCTAAATTTTTTTATAAAACTGTCCTTTAGACCACACTACTGAAGTAAAACTTCACTAACGTATTACAATTTGGGAGGCGGGATTGGGTACCGCCGCTCCGGGAACCTTTATTGGATAACCAACACTTATGCCATAGGTCACTCCAAGTGGTTCGCTACGTTTGTTTATTTAGTAGGGGTGCCCGGGTTCATGGGGTGAGGTTTGTCTAGGTATTGGAGGCAGATGACCAGAACACACTGAACCCCAGATTTCTACCCACCCCTTAAACCCATTTCCTTCCCAAAACTCTCCTCTCCTCCCTTTCCCCCAAAAAAACCCTCCACACAGTATCCCCAAAGATGACATAGGCCCTGAGGGAAATTATTATCCTCAGGGCTTCCTTTGTGGAGCTCATGTAAAAAAAAACGTATATCTCCCTCCCAACTCCGTTCGCCTTGCCCGATCACACTTTTCATAACGCTCTCGTCACGAATTCACCAGCTTACTCTCCAAATCAAGCGTGCGTAAAGGCCCGACCGTTCGCCTTGCCCGATTACCGTTCGCATCACACTTTTCGTAACGCATTCACCAGCTTCCTCCCCAAGTCAAGCGTGCGTAAAGAAGTTTTACTTCAAAAACTCTTTGTGATTTAAGTGTGTAAAAAAGGCCTCTTATATGGACCAAGACCTCTGGCTGGTAGGTTAGCACTGTAGCAGTTAACCTAGCTAGTCGAATAGTCCATTATTCCTGATCGAGACGATCTTCCTGAGACTAGCGCCACCGCGCGGGGCGTGTGAACCCGAGCTCATTGTAATCCATCCAACCTTCTCAGTTCTGTATTTTTAACAAACTCTAAATTATATCATTTTTCCAACAACCATAAAAACTCATGATGAAAGAGAAAGGGGCTCTTTTGGCCCGAGGCTACGTATGCCAATATATAAAAAGCCAAAAGTACCTTTTGCAGTTTGCGCTCTGGCGGAACAAAGTAAATAATGACTTCGTATTATTTTTGCTATTTATATCGAAGGTTTAATTTTTATAGGTTATCGATTTTTAATTTTGCCACTAAAAGCAAAATTGCCACCATAAAATGAAAACATTGTACTCGTAATGCTTTATAAATTCCATACTTTTACCAAAAAGCTTACCGTACCTAATCTGATCTAAATTAACGTCACAGAATAGCTTCGCATGGGGACCAAAAAGTCCAACCGTCGTTTTCTAAACAATACCTAATAAATTTTAGACATGGCAAACTTTATTTAACGGCTCAAAAACTACGGTCCGCAACTGATCTTGATTAGATTAACGTGTGATTCTATTAGACCAAATCAATAAATCTAAAAAAACATAAAAATAAGTTGAGAAATTATTGGTTCGTCACAGGGGCGTGCACTCCATATAGCATAAGCACTGCCTACCCTGCCGTTTTAGTAAAACATAAGCATGTAAATAATATTATAATTTATTAAATTATTGCTAAAAATAAATACACACTTTCAAAAATAAGCGCGAAAAAGCTGAGCAACCGAAACTACATCGCATAAACTGCAACTAGAAACTACACGCGAGCCCTCCGACTGCTTCACTAAAATGCGGTCTGAGCAAGAATTATTTCTGATTAGAACTAACTTCAAACAAGACATAATTCAATGTTTTCGAAATGCACAAAGTATAAGGTAGAATTGTCGTTTTGAATTTGCTTCTATGTGGTTTTTTTGTTAGTATTAAAATAAGCAGTGCTTTCTAGATCAAAATTAGCAAATAGCAATCAGTGACGACAAAAACATCTGTTGTTATGTACTTCTATCAAATTGTTGTCTTTCATAAATGCTAATTGTCGGTTCAAAAACGTTTGTCGTACTTTAATTCTGAAATTATCTGATTGAATATGGAAATTTTAACCTGTGAAACTTGTTGTATTTTCCTACTGCCTACTCTGATTAAAAACTCTGTGCACGCCCCTGGTTCGTCATATGTGTATTATGTTAATGCGCTTTATAGGAATATAATTTATTTCATCTAAAGCTTCAAAAGGTACCATAATATAACCCACCATATCTTTTTCTGTAAATTTTAGAAAATTTGTCAAATTAAATTATTTTTATTAAATGTCTTCAGTGAAAATCTAACCTAACACTAAAAAATTCCCTCAAGAACCAAAACATATACAATTCTGCTTCCCATTACTCTCAAGGCTTTATAATATTTTTAGTACCTTTGTGTATTATATTAATTACTAATAAAATGTTTTTCTTTGTTACAGGTAAGATGATCTTTAACATTTCACTACCCCTCACAAATCACAAACAAGCCACGTTATCAAAATGAGAATTTCTGAGGCAAATATTGTGGTAAGTAAACAATTGGATAAAGTATTTTTAGCTGTTAGATACCTACTACTTGTTTACAATAATCGTTCGTAGTCTATAAAGGTCGAATAAATGAAACTGTTTTCAAATCATAGCACAAACAAACACATGTTTGCTTAAAAAAATAATAACCACATGTAACTTGAGCTCTGTGAAATAATAATATAATATCGAGTCTTTTTGATCCGGGTCACAAACAGAATCTCAGTAGTATTGAACCTTTATAAAAAGGGTGTATTATTCCCACTGTGTTGATATGAATTAATCTGATTGTTGGAGTCTTTATGCTACGTTATTGAATATTGTTTTGATACTTGATCGGTGGAGACAGACCCTTCAAAGTGCAGTTATTTTCCCACAATATGCTCAAGTGTTCCAAGTTGCATCTACAACGCATCTTGCGGGTTAGGGTGACACCACGTCCAACTAAGCTCTCTTCAGCAAATACTAATTTTAATTTAACTTTTTTTTTTATATATACATGATAAATAACGTAAATGTTACGGAGTCATACATGAGCAATGTTCCTATTCCTTAATTTAAGTTAGTTCCTATAGTTAGTAGTAAGATAGAGCTTTGTTGAAATATACATTTATACAGCGCCCTTGAGGTGTTTTTTTTTCCAAAAAACAGCGCAGTACAAATCATCGAAATGTTATTATTAAGGAATATCATGTAGGAAATGGGTAAAGTTACGCTAATTTAAAATATAGCGAAACCGAATGGTGATAGATAAGTCACCAGATTGATATTGACATTATCATTCAGTACAATGTTTATAAACTCGTTTTGTCTTTATTGATAGTTTACTAAATAATGTTGTTATTCGGACGTCAGAGGTTGTTGCAAATGTTCAGTGAACCCTGACAACATAATATTTAATTGAAAACAAATAATAACTTTGTAAAAACATCACTATGTGATCAATATTATCAACATGTTTCGAAAACTACATTTTCTTCGTCAGGTTTTAAAATAACAAAAGACAAACAAGTATTTATAGATAAATGAGAACTATAGACACAATATTAAAGGGAGAGGTGATTAATTACTTTAAAATATCATTAAAAAAATACAATTATGTAAAATGATGTACAAAAATTATTTTAGAAAGAGTAAAAATTGCATTTAAAAAATAAAAACACATTATTTTACATAATTGTTTTTATGATACTTTTAAGTAATTAATTACCTACTGGGTAGTGATAAATGTCTTATAAGAAAAAACTTAACTTTCTTATATAAATTGTACACCGCCCTTGAGGTGATTTTTCACAAAAACGGCGCTCTACGCATTATCCAATTATTATCATTATAATTTCTTAAATTAGGTCCTACCCCTTTAATATTTTATCTATAGTTCTAATTTTTATTTGTCTGTATTTGTTTGTCTTTTGTTATTTTTAATATTAATCTTATCCTGACGAAGAAAACTTAGATTTCTAAACATGTGAATAATATTGATTATACATATAGTGAGTGGTGTTTTCACAAAGTTTTTTGTTTTCATATAATTAAAAATGACGCCACAAAGTGTATTTGCAAAGTTTAAAGAAGTAAATATAAATTTTCTTTTCATAAAAGTCTATATCTAGTTGTTGCACCATAAGGTCGGTAATTTTATTTTAAGAAAAAAACATAAAGTTCCTTTCCAATATTTGTATAGGTTGGTCACAACGTTATCAAGACGCAACCTCTTTAAACAAATGTACTTAATTTGGTGCAGCGAATAAAAAAACCTTACGATTTGGCCGTTCCCAATCTCAGTTAATACTCGTGCATTGCCCCTTTAGATAAGAACCTCCCGAGCTGGCGCCGGTCAGTAATTCCCCTTTGGCAATTAAGATTTATGATGAATGGAACGTTTCATTATTAATGTGTAATTTTTTGTGCGTTTGTTTTCGACTAAGATCTGCATTTAGTCAGAATGTTGAAAAGAAAAACAACATCATACATTATTTGGTTTGGTTTTCAAGTCAACGGAATGCAAACTTAACTTAATAATAATAAAATTTTAGTCCGTGGTTTACCTACTGATTTTCGACTAACGGTCCTTAACCAATGACATTAATACTGGACGCGGGGTAGAAATCTCAAAGTGGGAAGCCAAACACAAGACGATTGTAGCTGTCTCTATTTCTAGTATTTTAGTACTAAACTACTACGCGTCGAGTGAGGTCGTGTCTTACCAGTAAGTAAATTGCATTGCAAAGCGCCAAAATGCCCTCCTGTGTGATGAGAAAATGCTTCAATTAAACGGCAAATAGTCGTAAAGGCGAAGGAATAACACTTCATTTGTAATAACTTCATCAATTATTACAATTAATTTTATAATAATACGTCATTGTATTATTTACCCTTCCCTGTCCATTGTGTAACCGAGGGAGAGTATCTTGTTATCTCAGTCACACCCATAGGTCACACCCGTGATATTAAAGCAGTATTGCCGTAATAATAAGCCGCCCTATCATATATCTATGACATTCACACATTCTTTGATTGTCTATCTTTATCACACAGGAATAAAGTTTTGAATTTAGACATTATACTGAAAACCTCTGAAAACAAAAGAGTGTTGCATGCTTTCCACATTATATTGTGATTATGTGAGACTAGGGCGAGTCTATTTATATAACGTCATTGTCCTTAACAGTAATGATCCAAAAAATAGAACCACGACAACCAGAAATTTAAACACAACGAATTTTATCCCACATTAAATGCTTATTATTAAAACGGTTTTCGTCACACACATACGATAGGTATGAGTTTTAATTCTAACCTAACCTACTCGGTAGGTAGTGCAGACATGGAGATAAGTCGTTACTTGCTGTAGAGCTTGAAGACCAATTCATAGGACTGCTAGTCGAGCTCTTGCCCACCTGTCCATTGACAATCCGTGATACATTTTTCAACGAATTAAACTTATCTTATACTAACCATCGTCTACTTCTTATACACACGATCAAATTATTCAAACACTTCACGTACTAGACATTTGATTTACTTTATCGTGTGATCTTCTTAGACGTCCTTGAATTCTTCATCCTTCTCTTACACGTCGCATATTCTCCTTGCAAAGATGTCTCCATACATCCACGGCAAAACCATCTACATAAAAGTCACCAATGAATCATTTTTTTAAACGACTTCGAAAAGGATAAGGTTATCAATTCGACGATATATATATATATATATATATATATATATATATATATATATATTTTATGTTTGTTACCTCAGAACTTTCGATTGGGTGAACCGATATTGATGATTCTATTTTTATTAGAAAGCTGGTGCTTCCCGTGTGGTCCCATTTTAATGTTGTCCAGTTCTGACAGTGGGATCCATGAGAAAACCATATATGTCTTAAATTTGCAATAAGTATGTGCGCGACAAATGGACGAATAACTCAATATTACGCCAACAGATTTCGATGAATCTTTTTTTGAAGTAAAACTTCTTTACGCACGCTCGTCACTAAAAATCAAAAAAATAAACAAAAATTTAAACAAAACGAAAAACGACTTCAAAAAATGCACTAAAAAGTAAAAAAATAATTTGTTATTTTTGAAGTCGGTGTCAGCCAAGATCTCCACATCTCACCTATAACTACCTATGTATGTAGTTACCTTGGCTGAGACCGACTCCAAAAATAACAATCGTACGAAATTATTTTTTTACTTTTTAGTGCATTTTTTGAAGTCGTTTTTTTGTTTTGTTTATTTGTAGTTGTTTTTTGTTTTGTTAAAATTTTTGTTTTTAAAGGTTCAACTTTGCCTATTTTACAAGATGGTTCTCCTTCAGCAACGTAAAAATAATACTCCGTCCATTGTTTCATTCGAAAAATTGATTGCTTTTGGCCTTTGAAATTATTTAATGGTCTGTTGGACTGACGTTGCATGAAATTATGTTTAAAGATGCATCGAGTGGCCGGCACATGCGGACCTTGGAATACAGCAGGATATTAAATTGAAATGAGAGATGTAAAACCATTAATTGTTTTGGATTACAACTCTTTTCAATAATATTATGTCCATTTGATATATCATTAAATGTTAAATTTATTCACGTACCTACAAACGGAAATATTTAAAAATTCAATCGTATTTTAATGGGCAAAAACAGAAAAAAATTATGCTCACAACGTTTTAGTATATTGTAATTTTTTATTTTTTATTTGAGGTATTAAATAAAAAAACTTGTGCTATTTTTATGAAATACGTATTAGCAATAATTTATTTTTTTAATGTTGCGAGGTGATAAGGAAAGTCTTCCAGAATTCAGCATTAAGGCGTATGTGTGTTTTCGCACATCTTTAAAAAAAATTTATTACATCGCTTTGATACGTCATCCGCAGCTTTTGTGAGTTTATTAAAACCAAAGGGCACTCTAAATATATTTTTATTAAACCCGTATTTTGTGATTTATGAATATAAGTGCCAAAGGCTCCGATAACAAATGAACTGAAAATAATTTATCTTTTATTTATTTATTTACGCCCAAATTGAGTTTTACACATTTTAACTTTTTTATCAGTAGGTAGGTACAGTACGCATGCGTACGTGTAAAACAGTATGTAATGCAACAATATAATTACTAATCTAAATAAATACATAAGAAAGAAAGAAAGAACGAAAGAAAATACATTCGGTAGCATAGAAATATTCAAAAATAATCGAATTAAATTTAATGATCACCATTAAATCGACAGAGTATTTTTAACGCCACCTTAACATCTAGTGAGTTAGTATAAAATAATAATCCAACTAACATAAAAAACAGAGTGTGTAATTAACACGCGGTAGAAGTAAAACCTTCAGAAAACTAAAGTAGACAAGTGTGGGGAGGCTACAAAGAGGAGACCGATTATACTACCTCATTCTCTCGCGGGCTAAATCCTATAGATGTATGTGTTTGTCTCTTTCTAGTGACGCTATTTTTCATTTCATCGAGTTTCAAATCACAACTGTGCTAAAGAAGTTTTGCACGTCTAATCAAAGCTTGGTAATTTATTTAATTAGACTAGTTACGAATTTGTCCAAATAACTGTTAATTTTTTTAGTTAATGTTGTGTTAAATATGTCAACAATATCATTATAATTACTAGGTTCTTCGACCAATTATATTATAGGTCAATGACTAGGTTCTTAAATTATGTAAGAAAATTAGGCACCAAATATTTTCATGGTAATCAAGCAATGTTATTTATTTTTGTAGCCTGCTGGTGTTCCCTTACTCTTTTTAATTATTTTAGTAACAAACGGTACAAGATTAAAATTTGCAGTGAACCGTTTATAAGATTTTAGAAATTATTACGTGGATTAGTACAAATGCCATGTTTCTATGAAATATCTTGTCAGAGATTACATTCATTTATCCGAGCGGGATCAGCAAACCTAAATGCTAAGAAAGAGTGAAAATATTTAGAGGGTTGTGATGATAATATTGGGTCCTTACATATAAAATTGGCGTTTTGCCGTACTGGCAACTTTGATCTCAAATATCTTCTCTTTGGTTAGGAATTCCAAATTCAAATTTATACAGCTATTTACTCATGTGTTTGTGTTTCGAAAATCATAATTCATTTGTTTTTTTCCTTAATTGTTTTTTTTCTTAGCGTCACTTAGTTTACAAAATGGAAAACTTGAAATATCGCGTTATTTACGAGTACAAGTTCCATCGTGGCACCAGTGCTGCAGAAACGCCTTGAAGGATTAATGGTGTGTATGACGACGGTGCCGCAAAAGAAAACACAGTGCGTTTTTGGTTCCAACGTTCTTTGGTTATTTCGTTCTGGAAATTTCGACCTGCAGAACAAGCCCCGTGAACGGCCGGAGACCAAAGTTGATAATGAAGAATTGAAGGCTATTGTGGAAGCGGATCCATCGCAAACCACGTCCGAGTTAGCTGCAGGCTGCGGTGTTAGTGATAAAACTGTTTTAATCTACTTGAAGCAAATTGTGAAAGTGAAAAAGCTTCCCATACAAAACTCCCATAAACTCCCATACAAAGTTCCTCCCATACAAAACGCCAATTTCATATGTAAATTAAATTAAAATTTCGAAGTATCGTGATTATTTTTTAAACCCTCGTGTTTATATAATTTGTAAACAACCCGGACGGGTTTTGTTTTTGTCAATATTACGCCCAGTTTTAAAACACCACATTATTTATTAGTTTACATAATGACCTTTTACCTATTTAAATATTTATTTAGAAATCAAATAACGTTATTTTATTGGTTTTTAAACAACCGCAGGGGGGCCAACACCGTATAGTTCTTGATGGGACTTTTTATGGGATTCGAAAAAACGCGCCTCTTCCCATGATGGCAACGGGTTCTCACGACCTCATAATATCCTATGAACTATTTAATGAACTACTAATGTCGCGGAGGTACCCAGCAATGGCGTGCGGTGACAGTTTTAGAATCTCTGGGACTAAGACAAAGAAAAAAGTTTGGTATTTTTCCCTTTTTTTATTTTCATAATCTTCAATCTTTCAATTATTAATTTTTATTTTCAAAATTTTTTAACGGGCCGTTTATAATTTAGTTGAAAAATGAAAGTGATGGGATAATTATATGCATGCGGTGACTTATAAATATGTTTCGTGATTTTAAAAACGATTTTACGGAAATCTTTTTTCTATTTCCGTCTTTTTGACAGTAAAAAATACTGAGAATTTATATTTTTTCTTTCTTTTCTTTAACAATAAGTTAATATTTTAGTTTTCCTTTTATTTTCTTTAAGATTTTTGGCAAAATTGGGTAATTGTTAGTTTATATATTTTATGCCATAAAACCTTACAATTTTGGATCTCAGATCACAAAAACTAAGAGTTACATGGTGCGTATTGTCTGTCTATAGTTTCAATATATCTGCATCTAGTAAACCGCATAAGAAAAAAAATCTCCAAATTATAAAAAAGAGATCACGTCTACTCGTTGTGTGTGGCATTTTAGGAAAGAGGTCTTTTTAAGGGTTTTCTGAATATTGATTTTACATACAACTGATAAGTAATGCTGCCTTTATTTAACATTTGAATGCCGAAGCGAGGAGAAAGATGTTTAGATGTTAGTGATTGGAACACGAGAAAATGAAGCAGTTTCGCCGTAGCAATCGGCCTATGTTATATAGAGACGTTGACTTTCTTATCTTTCCTGATTTTCTTGTGTTTGCTGACGTGTGGAGAACCTTTTTAATTATTTGGTAGCGGTTGCTACGAGGCAGATAGTTAGGTAATGTAGCAAGCAGCTATACTCTGATATTCGAAGACATCATTATGCTCACAAAACTTCACAAAAATCTACGCTCAAATTACTCAACCCCAAAGTAAAACAATTGGTGAGGAAATGTAATCGCTGCATGAGGGCAGGGCGGTTGAGGGTATGTTATAATGTCATGTTGTACTTATTTGCATACAAGACCAACAACAAAGTATTTGTTGAGAACGTTGGGGTTAAGGTAACTAAATATCTAATATGATAAAACAAACAACCCGTATTGTAAAATAAGCAGGCGTTCTTTCTATTTGGCTAGTTTTTTCTGGATGTGAAACAATGAAACAGAACAAATCAGACAGAACTCTTAATAAACAAGTACTCTTTGCTATAATAGCAAATCTGCTGGTGTGGGGTCGTTCCACTCTGTATATAATACTGGTGAAAGTTTTAAAGTATATTTTTTTGATATTTCGCACTTTACTTAGTTAATGACCATGCACCAAGTTATAAAGAACAAAGATGAAGAATTCTTAAAATGTAAATAAACAACGATACTATTTTGAAGCAATTAATGTTGTGTATTATTATTATCATTAAAGTATATTTAAAAATGCATTAAAATACTTGTCTTTGAAAAATATATATTTTAAATCAACACACTTAAATAGGAGGGCGAATTGTGTCAGAAAAATCCGATCTTTATTAGTAAGGTATTATTATTTTTTGATTACGTCAAATGAACAAATTATTTTCATTCAAATGCATTGTGGATAAAACTAATTCCTCTAAATAACAGCATATTAGTACAAAAATCTACATTGTAACTAAATTCGTATGATACCTGGAAAATATTATTAAACATATTTTTAAATCAATTTTAAGTTTCAGATTGGTAAATATTACACAAACATTTTAATTTTATAGTAATTATAATATCGAGAACCAGCTGTTGTGGGAATTACTGTCGGGTCACCAAAGTTTTCTAATGTACGCCTCCCGATAGTTCAAATATTTACTTACCATTTGTTAATTAACCTAATAGAGATCAAAATATATATTGCTATGTCAAAATACTATAACCCATCAGGTCTCGAGCATATCCTATCAGAAGGCCAGAAAATTTCAGTAAAAGGCCAGTAAATAGAATATTTCTCAATGTATCTGAAAACTAAAACTGTTTTTTTTAAGACGATAGAATATGTTTTCAAGTAAAATTAGAAATCTACTACACTATATAAAGAGGTAAGGTTTGTTTGTTTGTTTGCATCGAATAGGCTCTGAAACTAATGAACCGATTTGAAAAATTTTTTCGCTGTTGGGAAGCTACACTATCCCTGAGTGACATAGGCTATATAATATTTTCAAAATAATTAGGGATCATTACTAAAACTCCAATAATGCAACCCAAGGTGTAAAAAAATTACCTAAAATATTCTTTACATCGCGTGCGCTGCGAAAACTATTGATGATAGAATAAAATAATGTAGTACGACTTTGTAGAACACATCATTATTTACAAAAAAAGTCGCGACAGCATATGTCTAACTATTATGGTTATGCCACAATAAGTATTCTTTTATTTTAAAAATTTAATTAATATGTCGCCGCTTGAAAAGGCTTTTTATTTGTATCTTGGTGTTAATCCTTATCAAAATAAATTACTTCACATTCAAGACAGCTTCAATACCTTTATTTAACTTTTTGAATTTTTCAATTCGGATATTTAATTAGAAAGATATCACGAGTTTAAAAATGTTAGTATTAGAAAAAAGTTTCTGCTACGGGCCGGGCGGGAGAGGAGTCAAGAAATGAAGTGCCAGGGGGGTTGGCGGGACGGGGGAGCGGGAGAGCGGTGGCGGGGAAGGTGGAAGTGGAACGCTGGAGGTTAACGCACGGGAATGTACGCACGGGAGTAACATTTTATTTATTTAAATATGGCATTGCAACGCATGCCGGGAAACAGCTAGTAAACATATAATTTCTGAAATATTAAAATATTTAAACAAATATAAAAAAGTTTTAAAAATAGCTCATCTTATGTTTTTCTATCTTAAATTACCTAACTCACATACACATTTTAAATGTGTTATAAAAGTTATTATCACTCCACATTTGTGTCATTTCAAAAAAGAATATGAATAAAAAATTCTCGAAATTTTATACATTTTTCTCAAATTGCTCTCGGAAACTTGGGTTTCCAGATGTGAAGGAGTTTTTTCTATGGTTAAATTCTAGATTTTATATAAAGTTTTGAGTTTTTACTTTCTAACAAAGTTTAGATCATATTTCTCCCAGGGGAGGTAAAACGATTTATATGAGATCTGTGTGAGCTGGGTCATATTTGATCTCCTGTGATTTTACTGCATAAAGAGTGTTCTTGTAATTATAATATTCGAGCAAAGCTCTCCTTATATGTTTTGTTTTTTTCCCTATCCAATTTAACGTTTGTACATAAACCATTAATTTTATTATTGTTTAGCTATTTAGCTTACAAGGTAATTCTAAATAAATTATGTAGACGTTTCAAGTTATTGCCTCAGCACGTACATTACATAGCATTCTTAGTAAACTTCTTTTTTAGTGCCATGAAGACGTGATGTGGTTTTCAAATTGGCATATATGTTTCAATAACAAGAATCTAAATAAAACTTTTGGTACCTTAGGAGGTTGATTCACTAAACTTATGTAACAAGCGATGCGTTAAAATAGATTATGGCATTCTATTCACACAATTGTTTTATTTTTTATTATTTATATTATGTGCCTACCTACGTGTTTTTTATGTTTATAATAGATTCGTTCCAATAGTAAACATGTGTCAAATTAGTCGTACTTTCTACCAATTATTTAAAATAAAAGTTATAAAACATAAAGTTATTTTCTGTTGGTAATCTTGTCAAACACCATGTAAAAAGAGTATTTAAGGCTCCGTGTAAGCGTTCAAAAAGAAAATATGGTTTGAAATGGTGTTATGTAATTGTACAATGTTAGAGGGAGCGCGCCAATATTAAAAAAAAAAACCATTATAATTAAGAGAAAATTGTGAAAATATTAAACAAAACACGACTTTTAAAAAAAGAGCAAAAATCACTTAAATTTGCATTTAAAGATACACTGAGAAATTTTTCATACCCATAACTTGTTAATTACACATTAAAATGTCTTTTTAATAATTTTCGGAGTATAATTTGCGATTTATTATTATCGAGGGAATTTCATAAAATTACCAATTCGGCTCAGCAAAAATGTATAGAAATTTTATCGTATCATATTTTTTAAGAAATTAAAAACATGAAGGGTTCAAGGAAAATATGTTATAAATCAGAAGAAATTCGGAAAGCCAGGTCTTAACTAACTAACTAACTAACTAACTAACCATCACGCCGTTTCCCCGCAGGGGTAGGCAGAGAGGACGGACCGCCACACAACTCGATCTTGGCACACACTCTTTGCCTCGTTCACATTCATACATCGTCTCATACATGCTCTTCTATTATTCCGACTCTTCACATGGCCCGACTCAAGTATCTGATTCACTTGGTCGTGCCATGTCTTCCTCGGGCGTCCCCGACTTCTTCTACCATTCACATTTGCATCATATATTCTCCTTACACTCCTTTCCTCGTTCATTCGCTCTACATGCCCAAACCATCGGAGAGTCCCTTTCTTAATCTTACACATCACGCTTACGTCAGCCTTGCATTCTTTGCGGATATCCACGTTTCTCTCACGATCGTACATGGTTTTACCACACATTCGCCTCAGGGATCTCATTTCTACAGCATTCAGTCTGCTTTCATCCTTCCTCTGCCAGTTCCATGCCTCACTGCCATACATCAGGGTAGGTACCAGCACTCCATTATGGACGGCTAGTTTCGCGTCTTTGGACAGTTTTTTATTACCGCCAACGGCATTCAGTCCTCCATTAATGGAGTTACCGGCATTCACCCTTCTTTCAATATCTCTTCAGGTCTTAAAGAAGTAACAAAAACTCGCCAACCATGAGCTCTGGCGTCACAAAATTTAAATAAACTTGTTTGAGGTCACAGTGTCAATACAATTGATTTCAGTTCGTATCGTCGTATTCATCGTGGAAATTTGAAATAATAATCTACCAGTAATATGCGAAATGCCACATTTTTTATAAGGGCGTTGAAATCTAGCACGAATAAATAAAATCTTGAAATAAGTCTGATGTAAAAAATGTATTAAATAAATTAAACATATGCAATGAATATATTCATCCAGCTGCAATTATATAGTCATTTCGCTTTACATAAGTACTAAAACTGAGTGCTCAAGTGTCTAGAACCAACCAAACGAGCTCAAATGTCTAGAAATCGCCCTCCTGAGCGCAAAAGCCCGATATTACCAATTACAATTATTGTATGTACGTCTTGTAGTCACGTAGGAGTAGGCAGTACAGCTAAGGCGGCAGGTACGCCGACCAGGCACCATTGCGTATGAACGAGCTGGCAAATTACCACAGACATACATGTATGTAATGGCCAGAGATTTACAGTCGATTATTATTATTCAAACATGTACATAACATAAAATACATGTAGGTACAATATGTACATGTACATGGCTGGACAGCTTTTAATCGAATTTGAATACGATTACTTTGAATATTTCTGAAAAGTTGCGCATTCGAATACCAATAACCAATGTTAAAAAAATAAATTTCACTGAACTTTTGGCCCTGTACATAAAGTCAAGAATTATGGAAATCATAAATTTATGTGTAAAACTACATAAATATTTCAAAACATCTAGAACAAACCTTAGTATTATGAGTTCTAAACCCACTTTTTAGAACACTAAAAATTAAAACGTAAAAGTAAACGCGCTAAATACAATGGAAAACCCTTGTAATTGTTTGTTGCTTTCGGTCGTCAAACTGCTGAAGCGTAAATATTATGAACAAGTACTTAAAATCTGTTATCGAAAGTTACGTCTATATTAAAACTTACTTTTAATTTCCATCAAATCGTCAATCAGCGCCATTTTGACGATTATGTTTGCCATCTGGACACAATTCTCGCAAAGCTTTAATCTTAGTTCAAGTACAAAAAAATCAAAATTTCGTCGATTAAAGATTTGACGCACACTATATGTATATGAAGAAAATTGGAAAAAGCCCATCATATTTGTTCTACTAAATAATAAGGTTAAACCTAAAAAAATAAGGTTAAACCTTATCTAAATAATATTATGTATGTAGTTGGCGCAATTATATTTGAGATTCCTGAAAAAATGGATAAAACAGAATAGTGAAAGCACAGAACACAATAAATTAATAGGTTAGGTTTAGGTTATGTTAGTTTAGGTTGGATTAGATAAGTTAGGTATGATGTTTTCTTCGCTTTAAATGTTTTAAATGACATGGACCCAGCCTAATAACAACATTGGTACATGTGTAATGTATAGTACGTGTAGGACAGGTACATTTAAAGAAGTCGTTTTCTTATAATGTATTATTGTGGTGTCAAGGATCCGAGACTCCTGCTGCCGAACCCTGGGAATGTCGGCTCCGCAGATGTGGCACTGGGTTTTAAGTAGACGATGTTTGTTTCGAGCTGGACAGTGGACATGCGCTGAATAAATTGCAACAAATTGAAACTTTTCCGAGAATTTCGAACTGATGTTGATCGATCTGTAACGGAGTTTTATCGTGTGCCGTATGTTTGCGAAATAGCAAGTTGGTGATGCCTTCAGAAGGTTACATTTAAACATTTTACATTAGTAAAATCTGAACAGCATGACCGTTATAGTTGACGACTGTTACAGCTTTATTTTATGATTTTAATTGTATTTGAAACGGGCCGAGAATCAGGACCGTTCAACAATAATTTAAATGGCACTAATCGTTGATTTGATTGTCATCTAAAGTGACGAGAGTTTTGAACACCACAAACTCAGAAATAATGTACAGTTCACATTTCGTTAGTTCTTTACTTTACAATTATTTTTTTACTGTGTGGTGAACCACTAATGGCCAAACTCATTGTGAGTTCAATCAAAATTAGAAAAAAATTCACTCATCTATAATTCCTACGTTGATCTTTTCAATTATTATATATCGCTGCAACAGATAGTAGCTACCGGAAACTTGAAACAATTTTTAGATTCATTGAGGTATCAAAAGTTGTGATAAATTCGAAAATTTCATTTAACTCAGGAATCTAATCAATTTTTTTTTTAAATTAAAAAGTAACACCGTAAGTAATTAAATTATTTTAATAACAAATTGAAAACAATAATCTCAGAACAAAAAAATGCTTACAAATATGGTGTTAACATATTACATAGTCGTTACGCAGCCGTGTAACTAACAGATTCCTAAGATTTGCACACAATGCACACCCGCACGGTTTACCGCTGAAGCGCCACGAATATGTTTTGTATGAACTATTATTTAGAACAGAAAGTCCCTTAGTAGAATTCATAACGAACCTACGGGATTTATTCAGAACAAATTCTAGGACAAGATTTTTTGCACGAAATTTGAATAGCGCACTTTTAGAGTGTTATAAAATATAATATTACAATACCAGTTTGTTTTATTTTATTACATTTTTATGGGAGTTTACTGCACAAATGCTCTGTTTTAAACCATGTTTGACCGTTACGAATGTGGAGATACAAAAATAATGCAAGGCCGTTGATTTATGCACGTAATAAAAAAAATGAGTGCAGTTAGCCCACGGTAGAAACTTTACCAAAACAATCGCAACAAATAAAGAACAAAACCGCATTGAAAAGTGAGGACCTAGCGTCATTTCCGTTTTATATCTCAACCTATAGGATCCTTGATAGGAGTGTGATGCTTCGCAGGTGCTGAATAATCAAACTTTTTCTTTCAATTGTCATCACTGATCACTCGGCCGCGTAACCTATTGATTTTTTTTATATACTTATTTAATTTTGTTTTTAAATCATTTACATTTATTACTCCAAATAATAATGTCAAGAATCACTGGTTAAAATAAATCAAGATTAACACCCTGTCTGCTTGTATTCAGTTAATAATCTCATTAACTACGTTGACCATTTAAATGAGCTTCTGATCAATTAAGTTTATATCCTGCTCAAAATTTCAACGCAATTATAATATCCATCATTTAGTGCAGTTATTATAAATTTTACTGTCTGATAAGAAGCCTTGGTGGAAGACATGATTTTATTACGGGGCATATTATATTAAGATCGTTTCGTGGTTTTAATACCTACCAGGATTAATATATGGACGCGGAGATTTGTATCGTACCGGAAACAATAACTAATAATTTTAAACTTGAATTTGGATCAAAGGGCTTTTAAAAGTCGGCCCATAATAAAACTCAAGATTAACAAATCGTTGAAGTCTAATAAAATTATAATAAAAACCGAGAAATATGGTTGCAGATTTTAGCAATTAAAATGTCCATTAATAAATTGTCCGTGTGCACTTTTAAGCAACATGTAAAATATATGGTATCAATACGTATTTTATCTAACAATTGCATACTTTTAGGGTCGGGTGTTTCGTAAATTCAAATTTAACATTGTCATCAAATGGCAAAACAGCGCCATTTTGTTTTTGTAGTGAAACTTCTTAAGCACCATTGTGATTTGTTACTCGATGAAACTGAAACGAGTGACACTAAAAAGAGACAAACACGTACATCTACGTCATCTACAGGATGTAGTCTGCGAGGGAATGAGATAGGATGAAACCTTACCTACATACAGTACTACCTAACGTCGCGCTCTGTCATTGGCCGCGCATTGGCCGTTTTGATTATGGGCTAACTTTTCAAGGCTCCTATTGGTTGAGATTGCATGGGTGAAGGTTTCACTTCTGTCACATGTGAACGCCCTCAATTTTTTTTTACATTTGAAAATTTAGTATTTGTACAGTTTGTGATCAGCATAAAAGCACAGCTTCAATGGTGTTATGCTTGTCAGGTAAACACAAATTGACAAAGCTGAGACGGACTTAGGTCGGGTTGTTTAACAAATTTTGAACAATTCATAAAATTTCATAGTTAATATTATATTTTATAGATTTTGAACAATTCATAAAATTTCAAAGTTAATATTATCTATATTTCACAGATTTTGAACAATTCATAAAATTTCAAAGTTAATATTATATTTTATAGATTTTGAACAATTCATAAAATTTCAAAGTTAATATTAAATTTCACAGATTTTGAACAATTCATCAAATTTCAAAGATAATATTTGTTTAGTTAGGTATTAGTCAAAAAATTTATTAGCAAAAAAGTAAAGTTATTATTTTCTGACATTGTATTATAGGTAGTACCATCCTAACTATAATATAATGTTGGTTGATTTATGCATTAATTAATACATAGGTACTTACCACAAGACGCTCCGAACAAATCAGGTTTTTGTTCGTGAATGAATCCAGTGAAGATGTTGTTAGACCTGTTTTTATTCGTATTTTTGTTCGAAATGCAGTCAATGAACATTGAAAACCCTTTCAGATCTGAATTAAAATTGTTAAAAAATATTTTCTAACACTTTTATAAATACAAATATTTGAAAAATTTCGTTTTTTTTAGTGTAAACTTTTTTAGCACCGTTGTGATTTAAGCTCGATGAAAAGATAAATAGCCACACTAAAATGAGACAAACACTTACATCTATAGGATTTAGCCCGCGAGAGAATGAAACAGTATAATCGGTCTCCTCTTTGTGCGGTTCTTTGTAGCTTCCCCACCCTTGTCTTCTGAAGATTTTTTCTGAAGATTTCACTTCTACTGCGTGTGAATTGCACACTTTTTTTTTCTTCATATTTTTAGAGGTTTGCTTGTTTATTTTAAAACAATTTCTTAAAGGTGATATTATCATACTCATAATCATGCACCATAATTTTCTTGTATAACTAATTTCTTACGATAATTTCGAGTAATAACACTATAAAATAACTTAATAAAAAGTCTAAACAGTTTACATTAAAAAAAATAAACCATAAAAACATGCACGTAAAACTTAAATAAAAAATGTCAAACTGTGAGGTTATGTTATGTCAAAGTCAAGGTTAAATACAAACATCAAATATAAAAATCTACATATTGCTACTGCCTGAACGCGAACCTACAACTAGCCTACAAAAGCTCAGAAAAAGCAGAATTAAAATTTATATCAGAAAAAAGGAAAACAATCTGATAATCCATGTGCATATTTTCAAATATTGGTGGGACGCGACATACGATCCGAAAGGGTTAAAATTTGTTAATAAAATGTCTTCTTTCGTTATTGGGTGTCTCGACACAAGGTTTCTTGTGTGTCGTAAGTACGTTTATTTGAATGAGGTTTTTGCACCGATTGTTTTTTTAAATAATCTTTTAATAAACGACAACATTTAAACGCGGCTAAAATGCAAGAGAATGAATTCATTTGAATGGCGTGCTGGAGCTGGAACATTTCAAGTCCACTTGAATGTACATGACTGGTATCAATTTCATGGTTCAGTTAATCTCGAAGCGAATTTCTAAATTTGTATACTTGGATATAAGTACTCTCGTATATAAGTATACATGGGGAGAAATTAAGTATTCTACAGAGACTTGTTGTGTTTTTTCTTAAATTATCGCGTTTACCTACAAAATATGAAAATTTGTGAAAATAATTTTTAAAATTGAATGGAGCGCCATACGGCCGTACTACTGTATTTTTCCACATTCTTTGCTCCATTCACATTCATTCAATCTTCTTTTATCACGAATTTTGATATGATTCAAGTATTTGATTCGCTGAATAATGTCTTCGTGGGACGTCATTTTCCATCCACCTGAGCATCATGCATTCTCCTGACACTCTACGCCTCTACGTTTATCATTTGTAAACTTGCTCATTATGCTTTTTTACCATTAGATTACACATCCTTATCAGAACTCAAGTTTTGTTTAGTTGTAGGTACACGGAATTACCACACATAGGTATGCCTTCTCACATTTCACATCAGGGATCTCATTTAATTTGCATTCAGCCTACTTTCGTAATTCTTCTACCTGCAGTTGCATGACTTCGGTACTGCTATATATTCGTATATCGCTTCCTTTGACAACATTTTACAATAGTTTTTTTCCTACTTTTACTAAATTTTCCGAATTTTTTGAATATGATAAAATAAGAGATTATTTTTATCCATTTTACCGTTTGTAAGATGATGTAGCCATCGTCATAAACAAAGGTTTAATATTATTAGCATGGCAGCAACCTTCGCGCATCGCGTCCATATAAAACTGAGCTGTCACGTATAAGGCAATCAACCCCACTGTGCGCTTAGTTTGTATAGCTTTGCAAAAATAATCAATAAGCCACTAAGCCATTGATTTCATTGCGACTTAAATTTTGATGGAGAAGTTATGGCTTCTGGTCTCCAACAGAATTACAAAACGGTTTATTAGGTCACAGATCAAATCGTTATTCGAGAAGAAAACCTGTATGATGAGTTTTGACCAGTTTCTTATCAATGGGAAAATTAATATTCGCGTTTATAGAATTGTGATAGTTTACCGGAAAGCCGTATTTTTTTATCAAAGATTGGTTTAAGTATTTGAGGCTCCAGACCAGAGGTGACTGCCAAATTCAACAGTGGCAGTTATATATTGTAAAAATATTAGAGTACGCCCAGATGCTCAGAGGCTAACTTGACTCTTGCTTCTAGCTTCTACGGAGTCCCCGTGCCTGAGCTGGTCACTTGGATGATGTTCCTTTATTGTATTTCAAACGAGTTTACATGAAGGTATTCAGATTATTTCAAGAATTAATGAAAGTATCGTAAACGTTGTCCTATTTGCATTAACAGGATTTGAAGTGTTCAATTTTGAGAGCTGACCTTTTACATATGTCTTATAACAGTGTTTATAATAAAACTGTATTTTTTATTAAAGTAATCAATATATACATATTGATTATTTGATGTCCCGCAAAAATTCAGAAACGACACCGGGTACGATCAAGGGAATTATATGGTGTGGTAGATCTCTATCCTCCTCCAGGATGACGGTTCCTGTTTTTTACCTATAGGACGTGCTATTAAAGATATAAGGGCTGGAAGTTTCGCCCTCTTGAAATTTCTAGAACAGTCTTCTGTAAAGTTCTAGAAGGTTTGATAGGGCTCTAGAAAGTTCTGAAAGGAGTGGCTGAGTATGTCGTGGAATGTTCGGGAATAGGGAATCGGGAACATCATTGTGAAACATTCCAGAACACTCTAGAATGTTGTCCTGAGCGAAGCCGGGTAACCCAGCTAGTTATTTAATAATTTAAAAAAATAAACCAGTTCCGCGGTGTAATAATTATTACGCATGACATTATCAAACTGTCACATTCAAGATTTTGATGGCTTTATCAGACATTTTCATAAACACTTCGGAAGGAGGAACAGCTGTCACACGTATAATAATTTCACCGCAGAGCTTGTTTATAATTAAACTGATATTTTTATAAATTAAATAATAACATTTTAAAATTTAAATGTTGCCACTATAGGCTTTTCAGCCCCAAGCAGGATCTCACTGTTATAATTTTCTTGTTTGTTGGAAGTTCAGCAATTGAAGTAAGGGGTCAATTAAAGGGTTGAAGAGCACTCCACAGCTCATTGATTATGGAACTTTTACCCGCATAATATATCGTCGTCAATTATTACACTTTCACGTCAGATTATAGAACATGATATGTATTCAATAATAATACACGATATCTATGACTTTCACGTAAAAATACTTTTCCTCGTTGGTCTCTTATCCTCTCAGGGTGGGATTTGGCCTGTATCCTGCACTGACCGATGACAATCTCCATTCGCTCTAGTCCTCCGACCTGCCCGTCCAGCTCTAATTGCAGTGTATTACCTCTTTCTCTATCTGCCTATAGCTCGCTTCCTCTGGGGCACCTCTGGCGTTCTATCACCTGACATCCTTTCTACTAATCCAGCTCATTGAAGTCTTTGGGACCTACCGAATCGTACAATGGTCTCATGATCTGTAAGGCTGCGTGTACATACATGTAACAAAACGCGAAACGAACCACGAATTATGGGAAATGAACGAAGTAACTACAAGTGGCGTTTCGAGCAGTTTGCTATTGCTTCATTAAACCTAAGATTTGTGAGTATACAACTCATCTTTATTTTATAAGATGCATTTTGTAGTGAAGGTCCAAAATTTTTATCGGAATTTTTCATTTTTCAAAGACTGCTGTCTTGTTTTTGTTAGGCGTAGTGAGCACTTTAGTAGTCTTAATTTTCTTAGGCGTAGTGAGCAGTTTATTTAATTTGTTGAATATTTCCGACCCCAGTAATCTGTTACAGTGTGTTTGCAGGTTTTGCAAGTTTTTTCTCAAATCTTTCCGAATTTTATATTCAGCATTTGAGTACCGATCTCACCACTCAATCAATTTTGGTTAGGAATAAAAATTTAGAGTGGTCCATATTTTATTGGAACTGATTGGTTTGTCAATTGTAGGTATTACCTAGGTATACTGGATCAATCAAATATGGATATATGTATAATTACTTTCATCCCTTTTCCCGGGTAGAGAGTTTGGAATCACAAATCTCTGTGTGGTACATATTAGGTACTTGCTTCGGTAACATTCTTACATCGTTTCGTACACACTCTTCTATAATTCGGAGTCAACTTTATGTTTGGGTTGTTTCACAAACTTTCGAACGTAACATTGTTATCAACTAAAAAAACATAACAATAATTGTGCTTTAAGCTGTTCAAAAGCTAAATCGGGCTTGACAACAAAATTGCGCTGATTGGCCATTTGAAGACAATGTTATATCTGTGGAACACCCTAACCTTCGTTTTTTGGTTAAGGGTTAAGTATTTATCTCCCTCATTATTTTATCTCAACAAGAAATTAGAAACATAAGTAGCGCAAGTCTCACCTAACCTAACAATATTATTATGCTGGTAGCAGTGGTAACAGTGGTAGCTGGTAACTAACGGATTGTCGAATGTCGAACTCTCGAGTGCGTAGAGCGTAGTTTAAGAACACGTGTCTAACAGAAGCATGTCTTTATGTCCTCATACCGTGGGAGACTTGCTCTAATGTGCCGTATGTGGGATTGCTTACCGCGTATGTGCCACTGTGCGTAAGTACGCGAACTCGTCGTTAGTTAGCAACCAACCGATCAACACCGATGAAATGCCGAGTTCGACTAGGCGAACAGGCCTTCTAGCACGAACACGACTTATTACTTATCACAATCTTTGAATTTTAATCAAAATCTGTGATTTTATCGATAATGCTTAAGCCAAAAGTTACACGTTTACAGCTATTCATTTATTTAGTACCTTCTGAAAACAAAATATCATGGCATTGTCTTACTGTCTGACAATAATGATTTTTATGTATTAGTTTTCTATTTTTTTGTCAATGTTTTTATGACCTTTTAAAAATTAATAGTTTATGGTAAATGCAGGCAACTCTATTGATGGGGGACTGAACGCCAACAAAAACTGTCCAAAGGAGCGAAGTTAGCCGTCCATAATGGAGTGCTGGTACCTACCTTGATGTATGGCAGTGAGGCATGGAACTGGCAGAGGAAAGATGAAAGTAAACTGAATGCTGTAGAAATGAAATCCCTGAGGCGTATGTGTGGAAAAACCATGTACGATCGTGTAAGAAATGTGGAGATCCGCGAAGAATGCAAGGCTGATGTAAGCGTAATGAGTAAGATTAAGAAAGGGACGCTCAGATGGTTTGGGCATGTAGAGCGAATGAACGAGGAAAGGAGTGTAAGGAGAATATATGACGCAAATGTGGATGGTAGAAGAAGTCCGGGACGCCCGAGGAAGACATGGCATGACCAAGTGAATCTGATACTTGAGTCGGGCCATGTCAAGAGTCAGAATAATAGAAGAGCATGTATGAGACGATGTATGAATGTGAACGAGGTAAGGAGTTTGTGCCAAGATCGAGTTGTTTGGCGGTCCGTCCTCTCTGCCTACCCCTGCGGGGAAACGGCGTGATAGTTAGTTAGTTAGTTAGTTAGTTTATTCACAGTCCTACTCACTAAGGATTCCTTTTGCTAGGAAGACTGTAAGTTTTTTTTTTGGTACATCATATTTTCCTTCGTGTTTGTTGACTATGATTTTTTTTAATTTCATATTTTTCTATTTCACATTTGATTAATTTGTGTTATTTCATAATTTATTCATTTAAAATAATATATATTCCAGAGTGGAAGATACTCTCAGGATCGCCCTGGTGTAAGACCACCATTCAGAATGGAAACGTTGCTTGAAATGGCACTAGCCGTGTTTGGTGACCACATCTGAATAGCCAGGTACTTTCCCACCTTCCTCTTCCCTATCTCCTTCTCCTTCCCACTACCTTAAGCCTCACAACATACCCCAATTGGGGTTGCCGTAGTCTCACTGGCTTCAGACGGGAGCAGTTGGGACTCTTGTACGGTGTTCGTGTAAAAATAAACCTTTCTATGTATTGTCAAATCGCCAATATTGCCAAGGTTTCTTTCTAAGAATTTAAAATATAATTCTTATTATAGTGCTATTTCTTGTGAAACATCAGCTTAAGGCTGTTTAGCATAGTTAGAAAATATCTTATATCTAAATGCCGACAAACAGTAAAACGCTGAGATAGGTAGGTACTTCAGCTACAATCTTCAAGCAAAACCCTACAATATTAAAAATACCTCTTCTGCTATCGTAATTTTTTTCCCACACACCCTGATGGTAACATTCTACACTTTTTAAACTTATTGTCTACGATCTCATCTTTTTTATGATGCGTAAATACCTTAAACCCCGATGAGATATTGTGTGTCCATCTATTTTGGGCGTCTATCGAGTTCCGATACTTCCGAATAATTTTAAATCATGCTTATTTGAGAATTGTCTGTTACGAATAAGTATGTGAAGCATCTTTTTTTACATGTCATATCGCGTGGGACCAAGACACCTCAATAGCGGAATGTGAGGCAGAATGAAATATGGAATCTTAAACTTCCCATGCGATATTCTGTTTGGACTGTCGTTTAAGACGCTGTGCATACCTTGATCCAAAAACAAAAAATAAAATCACACACGGTAGAAGTGAAACATTCAGAAAACTAAAGTAGACAAGAGTGGGAAGGCTACGAAAAACCGCATTAAGACGAGACCGATTATTCTATCTCATTCTCTCGCAGGCTAAATTCTATAAATGTATTTGTTTGTCTCTTTTTAGTGTAGCTATTTTTCGTTTCATCTAGTTTCAAATCACAACGGTGCCAAAGAAGTTTTCACTTCAAGAATGAAATAGGTAAAAAGAAAAAGATAGATCAATTAAATAAAATGTTAAAGAAACGAAACCAAATTTAAAAATAGAATAAAATAAAATAAATAATATTTTTTATTAATTCAATTCAATAAAATAAATTCTTTTGAAATTACTGAAGGCTATTTTCAATTTTCATTATAATTATTGACTAATTCCTGGCAAGCACCTACTAATACTTTTACCCTATTTTTTTTAAACTTTCGTAGGTAGTAGGACCTACCTACCTAATTTAAATAAGCTTAAAAACATATAGCCTCTGAGGTTTTCATTTCACGAAATAGTTTTTTTTTCACAAAAATACCAAAGTAATTATTTTTTTACGTTTTACCTACTAGGTGCAACAAAAAAATAATAACTCGTTATTTTCTATAGCGACTTTTTCGTGAAAAAAACATCCACAGTGGCTATGCATTTGTAAGTTTGTTTATATTATAATTTGGTGTACATTGATTTTTTTTTTTTAAACCATTTTTCAATATAATACTATCGCTTTTAAAGTTCATAAAAATTCTTAAATCATTTTTTTTTTTTAAATATGGTAGGTTTTTAGAATTTCAATCAATAACTCTTAAACCGATTTTTTTTAGTTTTTTGGAAGATGTCATTACCGCCCCACGTATATTAAGGGCGTTTAACCAGCCGACGGCTGAAAATTACATTTCGTTGAAAGGTGTTCTTACGATCGTACAAGATTAATCATTCTCCGTAACAGCTTTTTAAAATTATAACTCAATATTGATTTTATTTTATTCCAAATTTGCTTTAATTTATACCTACATTCAGAAATGCTGAAAGGCGTGATGATAAAACTATTAAAATTATGTACTTTTTGTTATTTTATTTTGATCATACCTGAGTATTTATCATTTTCCAATAATTTCTAAGCAAAATAAGAATTTAAAAAAATCTGGGGTATGTTAATTTTGTAAGTGCGCAATTAAATACACAAACGGACCAATTTGCCTCAAGAAACACATCTACGTAATTTTAATTTTAATGATGATGATGATGAAATTGAAATTCTGAAATATAGATAAGATCCCAGAAAATGTATTGATTTATTTTACTGCATGATTACATGACTTGAAATGGGCGTTGTATAATAAAAAATCTTTTTTGAAAATTTAACAAATCTGCCAACGACCTATGGTATAACCTTATTATACTAAAAAATAAAATCTCAACATTTAAAACACGTTTACTAGATAAAAGAACTATCTTTCGAAATCAATTTATAATTTTTTGTGGAAAAGAGTCAAAACGTTTAAAATCTGATTTAAAAATGACATATTTCTGGTTTCTCTGGTTATAGGTACCTTCTTAACATTTACCACTTCTGCGCGTTTATAATGATTACCATGTGGCCTCTTATCCGGACTTGAGTTTGACTCAACCAGAGATAATGGAAGTATAATCATATTACATATTGCTTTCTAATATGATGTACTTAGGCATTATTAATTGTCCCTCAATGGGTTGTTAAACCCTGCTGATTATTTATCGCGGTGCCACGTGGCGATAAGGACCACTCATCTGTATGTAATAATATAATGTTTGGGTTGGTTCCACGAACAAGATAGCCGCTTCACTACTTCACAATAATTGTGACTTATTGTTGATAAATCATTCTGATTGATCACCCCTTCCCCTTTAAACCATTGATTTTTAGTG
This sequence comes from Limnephilus lunatus, assembly GCA_917563855.2. NCBI lineage: Eukaryota > Metazoa > Arthropoda > Insecta > Trichoptera > Limnephilidae > Limnephilus > Limnephilus lunatus. Next base: position 36,975,605 of record OU830604.1, read on the forward strand.
GAACTCTCTTATTTCCTACTTTTTTTCACAAATATTTTCGTAATAGAAACACTAAACCTATAAACGTTAGGCACCTTGCTGGAGACCTGAACGTGTTTCAATTGTGTCAATTTTGTTAGTGTTATAAGTGGGTCCTTAGAGACAACATGTATCAACTTAATATTTTTATTTTCCAAAAAAGTTTTTTTTTTCGTCTGCGTGTCCTTTTTCATACAAATCCTAATCTTATCTTGTAATCCATAAATATGTCAAATGTGTATTGTGGATATGTGCTATTAAAGTTAAGTTGTGCTTTAAATTTTAAAAAAACACAGACCTTTAAATATTTCAATATGGCATTTCTTTAAGGGAACTTGGCCAATTCTTTGTGAGCAATGAAATATAAAATAAAACTTAAAAATGATTTTAAAAGCATTTTGAAAAGCATAAATTATTCATTATATAGCATAAATTTAAATTACAAACGACCTATTTATGTCGGAACTGGAATTTGTAGTAAGTACGTAAATTAAAATGACCATCCAAAAAATATTTCTTATGATATATATATATTTTTTTAATTTTCATAATATTAACACAGTAGACAAGGCAAGAATTTTTTTCTAAATAATAATTGTAAATAAAAATTACTAAATATAAAAAATTAAAAAAAATAAAATTTTCATAATCGTTTTTTAAATAATTATAATTATCTCGCAAAAAAATTCCAAAGTTGCCTCCAAAATTGAAATCTTTAATTACCCATATATCCTAATTTTAAATAAAAATAAATAAAATAGAATACCAGATATGTAATACACGTAATAAATAAAATTATTCAATTTTATTGGGTATTTTGGCCTCAAATCGAAAATTGAATTATGTATGTAAAAGGCCGCGCAATTGTTTTTATATTATTATTTATGCGATATATTATTTATGACTGAATATTGTCTTCCATGGCGTCACACTGTGGCTTGTAAATTGAGATTCCGACACGAATGACAGATCACATGTTTTTAAATACACCTATTGTCTTTGGTCACTTATGTATATCAGTTGGTTATGTATCAGTAATTATTACTAGCCACGTGTTATAAGCAAATTGCATCTTCCAATATGCGTCGCAAGGTCCATTTTTGTTTAACACTCACGTTTGACATGGGGGCTAAGATATGCAGGCGCGACCAATGAATTCATGTACACAAGGAGTGTGAGGAATTTGACTTAATGGTTTACTTTTCGGAATTCATCAGTAATATAATTACCCAGTACTATATGTATATAATTCACACAATTGTTATGACTGTTAAAATGACAAAAAATGGCAAAATGTTAAACCAAATTTAATAATTGTTTTCATTTATTTGATCCCTGTCTATAATTATAATTGCTGTATGTACCGGCTGATATGAATAAAATCATCAGTGAAGGTTTTATAAGTCGCTTCTGGACAGGAATACTCCTGGATGGTGCATTAAAATCGTATCGTTTCGTATCGCAGACATAAAGCAAAATCTATCTTACATATTTATATATTAAAAAACCTACGCAATATTACGAATCACTTACAATAATCCTTGAAAACTTATTATTTTGACTTACAACTCATCTAATGACTTATTACTTTTCTGGTGGCTTACAACTCATCTGATGACTTACATCTTTTCTGGTGACTTACAACTTTTCTGGTGACTTACAATTTATTCTGGTGATTTAAAACTCATCTGGTGACTTACAACTCATCTGGTGACTTACAACTTTTCTGGTGATTTACAACTTATTCTGGTGACTTACAACTTTTCTGGTGACTTACAATTTATTCTGGTGATTTACAACTCATCTGGTGACTTACAACTCATCTGGTGACTTACAACTTTTCTGGTGATTTACAACTTATTCTGGTGACTTACAACTTTTCTGGTGACTTACAACTTATTCTGGTAACTTACTACTCATCTGGTGGCTTACACATTATTCTGGGGACTTACAACTCATCTAGTGAATTACAACTTACCTGGTGACTTACTACTTAACTTTACTGGTGATAACTTTTCTGGTGACTTACAACTTATCTAGTGACGTACAACTTTTCTGGTGATTTATGGCTTTCTGGTGCCTATTGTCTTACGATCATTACATACGATGCAACTACATATAGTACCTAATAAATTATTAATATGCAATTTTATAAAGATGAAAGTAATAGTAATAATAATAATTGTACAATTTGTACAGCGCGTTCTTTGTGAAAATCACCTCATTAGCGCTGAACAATTTAATAAAAAAATCATGGGCATCATAAAACATTCTTACCTGGCAGGTCACTTCTATAAACACACTTTTAATAGAAATAAATTATTACAGATACTGAGATTATTACAGTCACGAGTAGTGCAAACAAAACACAAGCGGTAAGGACATTTAAATAGCGCGGTTCAAAGATACCAAAATAATATTTTTATTCTTTCCGATGGCAAAATTTTAATAAAGAAGTAAGTATGCCAAACGGAGACTTTTTCCCGAACCCGACCGTAGGTACTATTTGTTCGTTTCACGGTAGGATGGACCAGGGGAGCATGAGTATGAAGATATACATCAAGTCTGTGTGTATTGTTAACTCAGTGAAATTTAATAAGCGACCGGGAGTCACGGTTCAAGTGGTGACTATATACATGGTGTCCGGTAGGTCGTGGATAACTTTTCAACTGTGGATGTGGGACCCTAAGGGCGCGTCATTCAGATAATTGAATATCAGAACTGGTTACCAATCACCGCTAAAGCCATTTCAAACAAAGTTTCGGTTCTCAATGATGGTCTTTTATCTAGGCCAAAGATATTGAAATATAAAATCTAGGCCATATAGAGAGTATCTGTTAATATGGTTAGCGCGTGTGTCGAGAGTAATACATTTAGTTAATATTATTATAAGATTTCATGTATTGGTTTTCTTTATTTTTAACTGATTTTTAATTTTAAAATAAATCTGGAATATCTGCTTCTTATTAATAATCTTTTTGTCTAAAAATAAATATCATTTATCAGACCATTTTACAGTCTCTAAAAAATGGTGACCTACCTGCCTGGTAAGTATGTTTTCTTTATCTACTTTTAAATAATACAATTAAATAGAGCCTAAGAATTCATAATAAATTGTACAGCGCCCTTGGGGTGATTTTTCACAAAAACGGCGCTCTAGAAATTATCCAGTTTTTATTATTATTCGAATAAAAAGGCGGACTTTTTTTTTTGTTTTACCTTTATTATGTTTGTGATACGAGTATGTGCCTAACTCCTGCAATTTTAAATAAAAATATTACATTTAGGGGTATTTTACTGTCATATTAGAATAAGATAACAATAATAATCTAAACGAAAATATGAAAAAGAAGAAGACACAGAAAAACAGAAAAAGACAATGGTCGCAACTGGGACTCGAACCCAGACCTCTCCGTCTAACCGGGACGAGTGCGTTAACCAATTTCGCTATTGCCACCTTCTGTCAAAACGTCATAATTGTCAATCTCATATTTTCAAATTTTAGAATTCCATTATTATCAACTAATTATTTTTCTCCATATTACGGGCAACTACCCTTTTTATTGGAAACAATCATTCTAAGAATTGGTTTGTGACCTGGATAGCGTCTCGGATAGATATATCCGAATTTATTTATATGGAACAATTGACTTTTATGAAAGTCTAAATGAATATTCAATTTTTATAAGAAAAACCATCTGTGAAATATATCATATTAGAATAAGTGAACAATAATAATAATATTTGGATGACTTGTATAGCGCCGTTTTTGTGAAAAATCACCTCAAGGGCGCTGTACAAATTTATAAAACGTTTATACAATCTTATTTTAAACTATATACAACAACATCTTATGGCTAAAAATTGCATCCATCGGTTCATCGATCACCGATACGAAACTATATGTGCAATGATTTGACCAATGAACGCGATGCTGCTGTAAAAATGCACTGTACAGGCAGAAAATATATACAAGACCATACTTACCTGGAGGGTCACTAGAGATTAACACTGTTATTGTTTATTTAGAGCAATTAAGACACAGTTCGCACGCAGAGGACATAATTGGGAACTATAATTATAATATATAAAATGTTCTGTAATGAGCGTATTTTGAAAACAAAAGCAAAATTTTATGATACTCCGATAGGTATTTTTATTTAAGGGTATGAGAGCCCAAAAAGGTACGTTTTTAATTTGGACCTAAATTCTAAATTCTAATAATAATCTAAAAGAAAATATGAAAGAGAACAAGACACAGAAAAACAGAAAAAGACAATGGTCGCAACTGGGACTCGAACCCAGACCTCATATATTTCACTGATGGGAATAACCTTCAATAAAGTATAAAAATAAAGTTTTTCTTATAAAAATTGTATTTTACTATCCTTTTGATAGCTTTTCCGTAGGATATAACGATTTCTTTCGATTTATGATTTATATTATGCATATTTTTTTCATGTTCTGCTTCAAACAGTTTTACACCTATAAATCAATTTAAGTCCGAGTTTATTTTTCGGTACTCGAACCCATGAATAGTGGCTATATATCGAAACTAGATCGAGTTTTCTGTCTACTTTTTTGTTTATTTATTAATTTACTTTATACTATCCTATGGATAAGCTATCAATAGGTTGGTGAAATACCCCTTTAAAATAAAACTATTGGTAATACATACTATTATAAAAAGGTTTAATAAAAATGTACAGGTTTTATTAATATTTTGATATTTGATCTGTCTTGAAAGATAACCCAGGACTTGGTGTCTAATTTATATTTACAATATGGATGTGGAAGTGGAAGAAATATTTTTGGCCAAAATTGTTTCAGCTAAAGGCATAAGTAAAAGATACTGCCCTTTGGTTTTAGTTTTAAGGGCAGTTTAGAAGTTGTCAAAAACATGTCTGTAAAAAGATCACCAACGAGAGGGAGCAATCGTGTCAATATTAGAAAATTTTTACATTTTAAAATATATCGAAAACCGTGCGTATCACTATATTTAATATTTTTGAAAAAATAACACCATTTTGCGGACACCCTGTTTATTCCAGTACCAGCTAACTTAACACTGGATAGCGGGGTACAGCTTTCGTACCCCAAGTCTGCGGTGGGGACAATATGTCACCTCAATCCAGGCAACCACTCATTTCTTATTTCCTATTTCTACAAGATTATTAATTTTATTTATTTTTTAAATTTTAATATTAATTTTTAATCCACCACCGCCTCCCAAATTTAATTCCATAGAAGAAAAAATATTGCAAGGATTCTTTGGAACTCTTTGATTATTTAGGCGTGTAAAGCGGATGGATAAGGAAAGATGTGTAAAGATAGTATAATATTTTACGCGAGCGTCAATGGTAGAAGAAGACATGGACGCCCGAGGAAGATCATGGAACGAACAAGTGAATCAAATACTTGACTCGGGCCATGCCAAGAGTCAATAACAGAGGGCTATGTAAGAGATGATTTACGAACGTAAATGAAGCAAAAGTGTTTGCCAAGACTGGATTGTTTGACGATCCGTTCTTCGTACATGCCGCTGCGGAGAAACGACGTGATGGTTACTTTTTTTTGTGCAGGAGTTTTATCTTACTAATATTATAAATGCGAAAGTTTGTATGGATAAATGCGAAAGTTTGTATGGATGGTTGGTTGGATGTTTGTTACTCTTTGACGCAATAAATATCGAATGGAATTTAAAAATTCTTTCACTAATCGAAAGCTACATTATTTGCGAGTAAAAACGGCTTTATATATTGGTAAGCTCTGGCGTTATGAATGAGCTGTGGCGTTATGAAATTATGTTTCATACGTTTTCTGTCCCTAACAAAATCGAGTTATCGCAAACGTCAAACAAATTGTTACCTTGGAAACAATTTAAATTTTAGGCTTAAAAAGAGTGCTTTGTTGTGATTAAAAAGAGTACTTTTTTGGCGTCGTAGTTAATATCTACATATCTTTAAAAATGTTTATTCTACGAACAAAAAGCAAAACGTTCCTATAAAGCATAGCGTTTGAAGTGGACTGTCATTTTCTTATTTTTTAGGTTACTCTGGATTCAAATATAAATAAAATACTAATAAAGGGAGTAGGTACTTAAAATAAATTTCTATAATTTAAATATTTTCTAAAATAGAATTTTTATTTGCGAAATGTCATTATCAAATTTTGAAATTTTCTATTAAACGATAATTATTTTCTATTAGACAAAATAGCAAGAATAATAACAATTACGCCAATAATTATGCCAATAATTTTCCACTAATACTATGCGAGCGAAGCCGTGGGTAAAAGCTAGTATCAAATAAATTAAATCAGTTTTTATAAGTCTTAGACATAAATCACTAGGTGTAAGTCTTAGACGTAAGTCACTAGTTATAAATCATAGTTGTAAGCCAGTTACCAATAGTCTTAATTAATTATATTATACATACATCTATTTTTAAATCGCCCTGGTGGTGATTTTTCCCAAAAGCGGCGCTATATAATCAGCCAGATATTATTATTATTATTTCATGACCCTCCATTTAACTTCAAAAAACATTTTAAATATAGTGTAAATTAAGTGATAAATTACGCTTGTGTCGTTTCCCTTCATTGTGACAATAAATTAACAGTTATATAGGTTTTCTGGATATTTTGATTGGTTTTATGTGATTTTAATTTGTTCTTTAATACTTCAATTTAACTCAGCAATGCTTCTACATTGCCAGAAAATAAATTGGTTAGTTTAAAGTCTCATAAATGTAAAGAATTTTATAACAAACTTGCTGACCCGGCCACGAGTTGCTATGGCTAACGAAACACAACGCCATCTACTGGATGGTTGCCCAACCTTTATAATCACGATAAATTAACTCACACCCGCCATCTGTTAATTTGCATACAAATCAAATCTACAACGCCCGCTTGCCAGCCCGCTCGTCTGTTCTGGATAGGGACACCCTAATCACCTAGCTGATATACTTTACCTATTCTCATACCTACCTAATATACATAAAAAAATTCATAAAAATTGGTCGAGCCGTTTCGGAGGAGTGCGACCACAAACACCGTGACACGAGATTTTATATGTATATATAAAAGATAATGTATTTAGTAGCACGATTATAGAATATTAAAAATTGCAGGTAACCTATACTAAAACCTTTACGATCATTCTTAATAAAAAGTAAATGCCTAAATATAATGAACTCGTTTATTTGGTACTACGTTCTACACTAAGTACTGAGAATTTTAATAGCTTAGGACCAGTTGGTAGGGTGAAGGAATCGAGGATGGGAATAGTCTGGAAGTACCAAGCCATTCAGATAGAGTCATTATGCAGGGGTTGTGCCACCAAGGTGCATAACAAGGTGTAAATCTACTACACTATATAAAGAGGTAAGGTTTGTTTGTTTGTTTGTTTGCATCGAATAGGCTCTGAAACTACTGAACCGATTTGAAAAATTCTTTCGCTGTTGGGAAGCTACACTATCCCTGAGTGACATAGGCTATATAATATTTTCAAAATAATTAGGGATCATTACTAAAACTCCAATAATGCAACCCAAGGTGTAAAAAAATTACCTAAAATATTCTTTACATCGCGTGCGCTGCGAAAACTATTGATGATAGAATAAAATACTGTACTATCTACTATCTACTTCTACTACACTCTATATAAAGAGGTAAGGTTTGTTTGTTTGTTTGTTTGTTTGCATCGAATAGGCTCTGAAACTACTGAACCGATTTGAAAAATTCTTTCGCTGTTGGGAAGTTACACTATCCCTGAGTGACATAGGCTATATAATATTTTCAAAATAATTAGGGATCATTACTAAAACTCCAATAATGCAACCCAAGGTGTAAAAAAATTACCTAAAATATTCTTTACATCGCGTGCGCTGCGAAAACTATTGATGATAGAATAAAATAATGTACTACGACTTTGTAGAACACATCATTATTTACAAAAAAGGTCGCGACAGCAAATGTCTAACTATTATGGTTATGCCACAATAAGTATTCTTTTATTTTAAAAATATAATTAATATGTCGCCGTTTGAAAAGGCTTTTTATTTGTATCTTGGTGTTAATCCTTATCAAAATAAATTATTTCAAATTCAAGACAGCTTCAATACCTTTATTTAACTTTTTGAATTTTTCAATTCGGATATTTAATTAGAAAGATATCGCGAGTTTAAAAATGTTAGTATTAGAAAAAAGTTTCTGCTACGGGCCGGGCGGGAGAGAAGTCAAGAAATGAAGTGCCAGGGGGGTTGGTGGGACGGGGGAGCGGGAGAGCGGTGGCGGGGAAGGTGGAAGTGGAACGCTGGAGGTTAACGCACGGGAATGTACGCACGGGAGTAACATTTTATTTATTTAAATATGGCATTGCAACGCATGCCGGGAAACAGCTAGTATAAAATATATGTATAGCCTAGTGAGGTGGTTTATACCAAAAAAAATAAATTACATTGTATTTTGTATATATGTATTGCAATATCTTGGTTAATAAATAATTTAAAAAAAAAAAAATCTATATTATCTTTGTAACCTCTGGGTACAAAGCCAGTAACTTAATTTTTCGCTGTGATGGTTGCAGGTTTTTTTTCACATATTTTAACATTTTAACTAACTAACTAACCATAACGCCGTTTCCCCGCAGGGGTATGCAGAGAGGACGGACCGCTAAACAACTCGGTCTTGGCACACACTCCTTGCCTCGTTCACATTCAAAAATCGTCTCATACATGCTCTTCTATTATTCTGACTCTTGACATGCCCGACTAAAGTATCTGATTCACTTGGTCGTGCCATGTCTTTCTAGGGCGTCCCCGACTTCTTCTACCATTAGTTATCATAAATGTTGAGGATTCGATTTACATAGATCTTCGCTACATCCACCGGAAAGAAGAATTAATCCATAACTCGATGAATAAGCTTCTGGTAAGAAAAAGTATTAATGCACAAAGAAGAGATATAAAATAATTATATCAGTCAGTTATATATTATCTCTCTGAGGGATATTATGGTTTAATATTGTATGCCAAAACCTAGAAAAAATAGATCATAATATATACAACACAAAATTTAGTCAAAATTAGAGGAAATTCGTTGTCCACATTGTACACTCCAAAAATTACAAATAAATACCTACGGGCAACGAACATTCACTTATCTTGTTCCTACTGTATTTAATAAGATGCCAATCCATATAAAAATGCTGAAAAATGGTTAATAGATAAAGATTTTTTTATATTTAAATTGTTTCTAAAGTATTATTTTTAATTGGTAAACTAATGTTTAAGACAAGATTTTTATGCATAGCACAAAGGGTAACAATTATTATAAGCAATAATTGTCGGCTTATCTCCCGCCAGTTGGGAGGTAAGCCGACGTAGCTCAGGTGGGAGATAAGCCGACGTAGCTCAGTTGGTAGAGCAGTTTACCGGATATCAGAAGGACGCGGGTTCAAGTCCCGTCGGCGGCATTTATCTTTTCTCGGGAGATTTTTTCAACGTTGGTGAGTGTTTCAGGCTAATAATTATTGCTTATAATAATTGTTACCCTTTGTGCTATGCATAAAAATCTTGTCTTAAACATTAGTTTACCAATTAATAATAATAATTAATATTTGACAAGTTAAAGTATTTCACAAAAAAATGTTGACATAATTTGTCTCGACGCCATCTAGTGGGAGAGTTAGCACTTATAATGCATTTCTCATAAAGTGGGTTGTTTTCAAGTGAAAAAATGTAATAAGCGGTAATTGTTTAATGAAACACTAGTACATATTGAATTATTTGGCGGGTGGGAGATAAGCCGACGTAGCTCAGTTGGTAGAGCAGTTGATCGGATATCAGAAGGACGCGGGTTCAAGTCCCGTCGGCGGCATTTATCGTTTCTCGGGAGATTTTTTCAATGTTGATGAGGGTTTCAGGCTAATAATTATTGCTTATAATAATTGTTTCTAAAGACCTACACATTAGTAAATATCCATTGATTTTATGCTTGTAATATAAGTATAAATATGTTTATGAGCGTTTTTGCGTATATTTTGAGGGCATATGTGCCTATTAGCCTGTTATGTTGCCTGTGTTATATTTATCTGTGTATGTAATGCATTTGGATTGTAGTCACTTATAATTTTATTCTTCTGCCTATTTTTTCTATATTGTGGTTTAGTGTTATAATAAATATTGTTAAATTGGGCTGCTGGCAAACTGCTTTGGCAGTTAACGGTTTAAAAATAAATCACTTACAATAGTTCATCGGCACTAAGTACTAGATGAGTATCCTAGTAAAAACTATATCATCGTATATCCAATGAGGGCAATTGAAGTTTGAAAGACTCTGAAAACCACTTCAACCCTTCCTCAGCGACTGGCGAAAGGGGCTGTACACATTTGCAAAGGAAGTTCCTTGTAGGATCCTCTCTTCCGGTTATGTCTAAGTGAACACATCCTTTAGATTCTTTACAACGTAAAAATAACCTCCGACAACCCTTCTTTAGCAGTAGGGGTTCTGTGAGATCCTTGAAAGTGTGCATATTGTGGAGTATCTCCATTCTCGTATTATGTAGGAAGTTGCATTTTTTAGAAATATTCGCATCCGGTGTCAAATTGTAGGTAAAAAAACATATCCCAGCAACTGTGAACTTGATCACAAACAACATCCGTTAAACTATTTATTACGACGCTCATAATTTTAATACGCGCTCTGTGATTTTTCTCATGTGAATCTAAATATAAAACGAGAGTTTTTCACACGGGCCCGAGGCTGATTGTAGATAGATTTGTATAGTATTTAAATGTTCTATGGGAATTCATGGAATCTGAAAATAAAGTCAAAGGTATAACAAACCTCTTATTTAACTTGTGAGATATCTCACAAGAGGTCACGGTTCTATCAAACTTGTTTGTCTATTTTATTTTTTATCGGATTGGGAAGATGCATTATTCTCATGTTTCAATCGGGCGAGAATGTCGATGTCTTATTTTGTACCAACAGGGAATCGTGGGCTGGACATCTAGTGGTGGTATATTTAGTAAATTTCCAGAACCTGAGAGAACGTGCTTTTTCAATTTTAGTAGTTTACTAACGCAGACCGGAGAAAAATCGTAGGATAGTATGATTTCTTGACGGGAATATCAGAATTTTTTGTTAAAACGGTGTATTATTACTACCTACGTAAGCGCTAGTCCGAATTCTTTACACAACTGATTCCAATTTCGAAAATGATACTAATATCAAAGCAAATTTGAGTTCAGATTTCATCTAACATTTCACCAACAGACAACTGAAATCAGCATTTTTGATTCACGGCTTCCAAATCTTCAAATCCTTTTTCTTAACAATTATGCAAGCTAAAAATAGTTCACTAACTCAAAAATTTCCATTAACGAGACCAGAGCTTGCCGGAACAATGGGAAACATATTTTTCTCCATGATTTTTCATACTTTCTAACCTTTTTATCAATTTACAATAATTCTTTCTGAATTTTAAAAATTTTATGTTTTTGTGTATACGATTGTATACACAAGTGTACATTATGTTGTGTAGATATGTGGGTACACGTGTAAGTACCTATACAAATGTATATTTATACATATCTATCTTTTAAAGAGATATTTATTTATACAGGTGGATCTGTTTTTACTCTTGATTTATATAATTTGTATTTTCATGTTCGTTTGTTAATTTTTATATATTCATTTTTCACTTTTCATAATATTTCAATTTTTTGTATTATAAACCGACGCGTCAGACATCGTCTAGTAGGGCGGGTTACTATTTGGGGCGGGTTACTATTTGGCGCGGGTTATTTATTACTTGCTTGTTTAAGATTATTTTATCTCAATAAACGCCCGGGTTGACGACAATTTAATTAAGCTACAGTTAAAGTATTCAGAAGATTGATTGTACATGGCACTGCATGAATTAATATGCCTAGTTCCTTTCCGACTTGTGGTTAATCAACTGTTATATGAGAATTAAATGAAAGAGGGTGATAAAACAAAGAATGCAGGAAGGTTCGGAGACTTAGCTATCTAATAAAGATCTGATCACAAAAAAATATCGAAATTCAATCGACGTATTAAGTCTAAACGGCGCTCAATCACCACTCTCACCAGTGCGACACTGAAAGTGTCTTCAACTGTGTATGACGGGCATTCATAATAATTATTAGTTGCATTCTTCGCATGCACTTATGAAGACTTTGATTGTACCTGTCGTCGTAAATCATCGTCAAAATCACGCTCCACAGAAAAAACAGAACTCCATTTAGTAACGCTCGGGTTCGTGGTGATTAATGGGATGATTGGCCGATTCGCGAGTTTCGAGTATTGCAGATTGCAGGGGTGGTTATTGAACCATTTCGTTATGTGCTTGCTTAAAGAGCGATTCATATGGCTATTGTGTACAGGAATTGCATACAGACGGAGCAGTGATATCCTTGTAAAATGCATATACCGCCTTGGAAGCACAATGTATTAATTTTAACCTTGATTAATACAATACATTAATAATAATTGAATAATTTGTAGGACGCGGTTTTTGTAAAAAATAACCTCAAGGGCGTTTTACAATCTATTATGAATTCTTAGGCTCTATCTAATTTTATTATTTACAAATAGGTACAGAAACATACTTACCTGGCAGATCACTTCCGATAAACACACTTTATTGCTTAATTAGAAAGTTTATGCTTGGGGAAGATACGACTTTGCACGTGGAGGACAAAACACTGGTCATTGCATAATTCTACCTTTGCTACCCTCATCACTGTTGGTTTTTTCATTTACAAGAAGATTAATGCCATAGTTTAGTTAATAATTTTTTTAAAGACCTATAGAATTTAGGACTCTTTAGGAATGGAAATTTTCATCAAATGACCTTTACAAAAGCTTAAAATAAGAAACTGTGACGACATTCTCCGTTACAGAGTAGTAAAATACTTGCCATCCGAGATATTAATCTCGCTCTGGTAAGAAATCGAAACGCTGCGTTCCTTGAAATGACTTTGTTTACATATTTTTCGGAATAGATCTAAATAGCCAGGAACTACCCTGTTCTTTTCTCCTTCCATTCGTACACATCCGTTAGCCTCATAACTCAGAGAGTCGTAGGTTTACTGGCTCTGGACAGTTGGTAATCCTGAATAATAATAATATGATAATTTGTACAGCGCCATTTTTGAGAAAAAACTGGCTCTGCAGGGTTATTTATCAAACATAATACTTCCCGTACTCACCAAAAATATCACGAAGATCGTACAAAAACTTTAAAAAAATGGAATTCAACTAATTTGTTTATTTTTTTTGTTACAGGTAAGAGGACAAAATTAAATATTCTCGATTTGCTACGATCTTCATAAACCCGAGTAAGAATACTTATTTAATTAATATTAATGTTATGCATTTAATTTTTGAAAATGAAAACTTCTTAAGCACCGTTGTGATTTGAACTCGATGAAACGAAAAATAGCGGAACAAATAAACAAAAATTTTAACAAAACAAAAAACGACTTCAAAAAATGCACTAAAAAGTTAAAAAAATAATTTCGTACGATTGTTATTTTTGGAGTCGAAATTTGATCTTGGCTGACACCGACTCCAAAAATAACAATCGTACGAAATTATTTTTGTAATTTTTAGTGCATTTTTTGAAGTCGTTTTTTGTTTTGTTAAAATTTTTGTTTATTTTTTGATTTTTAGTGACGAGCGTGCGTAAAGAAGTCTCAAAGAATCATCGAAATCTGTTGGCGTAATATTGAGTTAGTCGTCCATTTGTCTCGCACATACTTATTGCAAATTTAAGACATATATGGTTTTCTCATGGATCCCATTGTCAGATCTAGACCAAATTAAAGGGGGACTACACGGGAAGCACCAGCTTTCTAATAAAAAAAGAATCATCAATATCGGTTCACCCATTCAAAAGTTCTGAGGTAACAAACATAAAAAAATAAAAAATAAAATAAAAAATACCGTCGAATTGATAACCTCCTCCTTTTCGAAGTCGTTTAAAAAGAAACAAACACATACAATTATAGGATTTAGCCTGTGAGCAAATAAGATCGTAAAATCGGTCTTCTCTTTGTATATGGTGCTTCGTAGTCTCCCCACTCTTGTCTACTTTTTCTGAAGGTTTTACTTCTACTACGTGTAATGTGTACACTCTGTTTTGTGTTATTTTTCGTCAGCTTTACATAACATTTACATATTAACACAATTTCTAAAATAAAATATCTGTGTTTAAAAATAAAAAATAATTTTTTTTTTAAAGTTTTAATAAGTTATGTTTTTTAAGTGTATAACAACACATAAACAATTGCCTTCGGCTGTTTAAGCTTTGTATGCAATCTTTCTATGAACTATTTTTTGACAGTTTTTAATTGGATTTCACGTACACGGTCGTTTATCAATTGAATAAAATATTTAATACATGGCGTTTTTTAGTAACACTGAAAACGAAAGAATCATAATTACCTACTTATTTAATACTTATATTTTATTGATCTTTGCGTTGAATCTGGGAAATGCGTAATTAGTGGAGCTATTATATTAATTAATTTATCCAGAATCATACACATAATATCAATATGAGTAATGAACTACATATTTTTCTTTGCTCTTGTAAAATTTGAAGTACCTACGCTTATCATCCGGTAAATATCGAAATTATTATTTAGAATACACCAAGCATAACATTACAATTTAAGAGTTAGGGGTACCGCCTGCCCGGGAACCATTTATCGGATAACCAACACCTCTGCCATAGTGGTTCGATATGTTTGGTGACTTAGCAGGGGCGCCCGGGTTCATGGTTTTAGGTTTGTATAGTTCATGGCGTCGGATACTGCGTGTCGGGCCGGATCGGGAGAGACTGGTGGAGGGAGACCATTTGGCTTCTCCAGCAGGACTCTCTCGACCCATCGCCTTACACCGCACTGATCTATTCATACGTCTGCTACTCCTGGACCCATTGACCCACCCCTCAAACCTTATCCTTATCAGAACGTCCATCTCCTTCCTTTCCTTTAAAAGACCCTCCACACGGCATCCCCAAAGATGACGTAGGCTCTGAAGGATGATATTTTCCTCAGGGCCTCCTGTGTGGAGCTATGATAAAAACTTCTGCTCCATCTATATGACAGGAAGAGAAAAAGAAAATGTGCGCGCGCACTGCTCTCTCTTGCTCCTACAGTGTGATACAGACAATAGACCTGCATTGTGTAACATAACTGGCTATGTAAGAAAGAGAGAAATAAACTGTGTGCTCGCACCTCTCTCTTGCCCCTACAGTAATATACGAAGCGTTCGCCTCACTTTTCGTAACGCTCTCGTCACGCATTCGCCAGCTTATCCCCCAAGTCAAGCGTGCGTAAAGAAGTTTTACTTTAAAAACACTTTGGTAGACAATCATTCTTTTATCGTGTTACACTCTTATTACACTCTTCCCATTGGTGTAGGGGTTGTTAGAAAAATTCAAAGGCAAAACAAATATCCTAAGTAACTGCATTCATTTAAACCCTCTGACAAGCTTTTTTAAGGACTTACGGCTATATGGCCTTACTCGCGATGTAGTAAAATGTTCGACTCCGGTCATCAATGCAGTAAATAATAATTACATATTGAACACCCGGCGCTTGTGATAAATAGAATATTTGAAACAGGAGTATGACAAAATACAAACGCTATTAAAGTATAATTTCAGCATGTATTCAAACAATTTGAACAGTCACGTTAAATGCATGTGTAAACAAAATTCAATCTGCATCAAACCTTAGCCTCTGAAGATCGTAGTATCTGACTTGGCGCACAGGATGAAGTCAATTACATGGCGCTAAATTACTCCTTTTGTAAATCAAGCCTTATTCAAGTACCTAACTATAATACGAGTAAATTATTTAGCTTCTGCTTCATCGTTTGAGTGTTGTATCATTATGACATCAATTACTTCTGAAATCGGCAAGCCTTGGTATGTCACGCTTCTCGTCACGATCTTCAGTTTATCTCACTGGAGTAACAGTTTAAAATTAATTTTAATTAATTTAAAATGCTGTCTTGTAGATCTTTATGTTCTATGATCTCCGTGAAACACAACAGTGATTGTTTATCGTCAAAATAAGTCGGTCGCGGACGCTGCAGATGCATTTTAAATGAGTGTTCACGTAGTTTCTGTGAGCTATGATACGCAATATGACAGGAAAAAAAAATTACAGAAAAAAGAAAAGTCCCAATAAACTACTTTTTAGTAGTTTGTCAATAGGTGCTTTTACTTTGAAGATATAAAAAACTTATTTTACTTTATTTTGCAGTAAAACTTTTTTGTGTTAGAGTCTAATACAAATTATTTCTTTCGCGAGCCAATTCTTCAACATAATATTTGTTTTACCATTTGTACATTTTTTTAATTTCAGCAGGTAACATACTTAAACAATTTGGTATCATGTTGTCCAGCGTTCTTTGCCCATATTTGTTTAATTTCTTAGGCACAATTAGTCCTTCAGTTAGCGTAAAACGAGTATTGTAAATATGGTCCAGTTTATGTATGTATATAGGGCTATTCATATGCTGAAATATAATTTTATACCACAGAATTGCTCTTACTGAGAGAATTTTGTGATTTTGTGAAAAGTACGGCACATTATGCCTTTGTTCGTATAAACTTTTATGCGCTAATAATTTAAGTAATGAATTTTGAACTGATTTTGTTTTACAGGAAAGTCTCCGGGCTGTAATTCCATACCTTATAATAGATTCAGCTAATGATAAATAAATAATTCGAAAAAACAAAAGATATAATAATAATAATATTATATCTCTTGTTGTTTATTTATCATTCGTAGAATAACCAAAACTACAACAAAGCAACCGAGATGGTTTTGTTTTGACAATGTTGCGTAACAATTCACCGCTATGCTATGCTGAAAATAAACAAGAAAATTAAATCACTTCCAAAAATGTAAACTTAAATTTAGATTCATATTACAATCCCTTGGACTAAAGAAGAAACTTCAGAGAATTCAAAGCGACATACATTTAAATCTCATAGATACAAGCCAATAAATAATACCTAATGTAAAATGTACCTAGCTAAAAATTATTAATTTTTTCGCTAGCCCCTAGATATTTAATATCGATATCGTACAATCTGTGTATTTTAAATATCTTGGAACATTTTACAGTGCACAGGTCGCCATGCTTGTAAATACTTAAATACCAATATTGCCCAATTCATTTAGCCACGTTTAGTAAAAAAAATTTCAGAAAATTTTAAATAGGAGTGTCGTTATTTTGTTTTTTAGATTTGTAAATCGCCTATTCATATCTTATCTAAACTGCACTAAAACATTATTATGAAAATAATTATAATATTCATATTTGTTCTAAGTTTCATACAATGTCTTGAAGACCACCCGTACTGATAGACGATAAGGTTTAGGTATATACTCGTATTATGTCTCCACTTGGTGAGGGGAGGGTACCAGTCTAGACCTGGGCTAGCTGAAACTGAACCGGACAGTCAACTATATGGGTCCTAGTCAAAGCGGGGAACGAATCTCATTATCTCACTGAATATTAAATTCTCTCCGAGAGAGCCTAATCCAGATATAGGTGTCAATGGCTCAAGCTGATTCTCAAAACAAATAAGAATGTAGCTCTAAAGTTTTTGTGAAAAATCACCTCAAGGGCGCTTTACAATTTATTATAAATTCTTTGGTTCTATCTAATTTTATTATTTACAAATAGAAACATAAACATACATACTGCATACCTGCAGGTCACTTCCGATAATATTAAAAAAGTTTATGCTTGGGGAAGATACGACTTTGCACGTGGAGAACATTATATTGAAAACACTGGAAATTGCATGACTTTACCTATGCTACCCTCATCACTGTTGGTTTTACATTTATATTTATATTTTTATGAAGATAAATGCCAAAGTTGAGTTAATATTTATTTTTAAAAACTGGAGAATTGTATTTTTACACAATTAGTTATTTACAATGTCGCGAGCCGTGTAGGCGAAATTATGTATTTGAATAGTACCTAAATATTATTTAGTGCGCTTTCAAAATTATTACATATTTACCAGTGATCATGTTTTTCATACCCGTTTAATTGAAAAGCATATTTTTTTTTGTCTCAAATGATTAGCAAAGTGGAAAATTCATTCGTAGAATTGGATTGCGGCATACCCTCTCCGCGATTTTTGCGCAGCAATTAAAGTATAACCTTGTGTCTTTAAGAAAATTCATATTTGCGTTACTTAGCATTTGCAGCGGCCTTATCTCGGGGATTGTTGACACCGGCAACACTGTGAAGGCTTAGGCGATATAACTACTCCCAGACAATGGCAGACCCGATCCCACAAAAGAGAACAAGTCAAAAGATCCGACCTACACAACACTTGGTTTTTTAGGTGTAATTGGTTTTGACGTATTTTGTTACCCGTTCCCTCCGCGGCAAGGCAACGCCGTAGAAGACAGGCGAGACCTCTTTATGCAATGCTCACCCAAGCGAGAAAACACGAAACTCCACGACGGCCGATACATGAAAAGCCACCGATGAGGAATGACCAACATGCGCCACCCGGCTGACGTGCCAGGTGAAAATAATCATCGCCCAGAAAGACGGAGAAAACTCTAAACGAATCTCATCGATAATATCTAATAGCAGAAATATGCCGAAATAGCAGAGCTAATATAATATAATCGAACGTAGGTATTAGTGCAGTGCAATAACGCAAAAAGCTCAATTTAATATGGCGGCCTCGAATAGTCCAATTGCAAAACAAACTTCAATTTGAAAAGAACAAAAAAAATTGTTAGTTGAAAGTTCAGTTTTAAGTCTCTATCTGCACATCTAATCGTATATTTTGACAAGTGTCAGATCAAAATGTAGTTTGGTTTAAAATATTTAAGTCTCCACGTGTAGTGGTTCGCCTGCGTTTTAACATTGATAACTACAAAACTTCATAGATGGTAGGCGAGTACTTGTTGGCAAGTCAACATAAATATTATTATAGATTCGGAACTTCGCACTAAATGTTGTCCGCTTGTGGTACCCAATACTGATAAAAGTCATAAAATAAGAGCACCACTGTTCTCAAATCAGTTTGGATCAATATCTACCCGCCTACGGAACATAACTCATCAGTCACACAAAATGGTACTCACCTAAAAATACTTTTATTTGCGTGGATTTCCTCTGTGGTACAGTTTTTAGATAACTGAACTCGTGATGGCAGTGGCTGTTCCAAGGTAGGTACAGTATGTACAGTGACGATTACCCGCGACGTTGACTACTGTTTATCAACGTAACAAGTGTGCAATATGTTTCTGTATCATTGCTTCCTTTTTTGGAAAATGTACATTTTTTATATAATTAGTATCTGCCATTAATTGTAACAGCAAATTTCCTGTTTCCTTTGAAAGAGATATAAAACGATAAAATAGCAATAAAAAACACAATTAAATCTGCATTTAAATTAAATTAAATGCTAGTCGTAAACTAACATTAAAGTATATTGCAGTTGTATTCATAATATTATATTACCTAACCATAGAATTCACTGGCATTTGTCATTTTCCTCTTAGAACTTACACAACACAAGATATACACCTGAATACAGATTGAGAGTAAGAATTGGGTAGGTAAATCAATGCCAAATAACTTCCAGAACCTCGGTTTTGTTGGGAACAGCATTATTTTGTTTTTGTTTCTTGGGCATTAACTATGTGAAAAATTGCAGGCATTTAGTTTTGAAGAGTTTTATTTCACGTGTACATTTGTTACTCAATTTTTACTTATCTGCTACCGGTTTTGACACATACGTGTCATTCACTACCAATCTTAAAACTAACTTTAATTTTATATACTTATGTATTTGCATAGTATATAAGTATATAAAATTACCCTCACCTAATTAAATCTAATCATTTCTGTACTTACAGAAATGATTAGATTTAATTAGGTAAGGGGATTGAATCAACATAACAAGAGAACATTGTCAATAATGGTGATTTACAGTGTGACACAGATAAAAAAAAATAAGTAATAAATGTCCATGAGAAATACAACTCTTCAAAACAGAATAAATTATTGCTGAGAGTGCTATAAACAAGTACAAATAAATTCATTATACAATAACCAAACAAATATAATTAAAACATTGTATATACAGTGGTGTTTTTACAACATTATTTGTTTTCATTTAACTTTAAAAAAAACATTAGAAGCAATTACTTTGTGGTTAGGCATTATATTATAAAAATAAAACAAACATTTTGTATTTAACACGAATATTTATTATGTTATACATCGACCGGTTTCGCTTCGACCAAGCTTCATCAAGCTTTGTCGAAGAGAAACCGGTCGATGTACATAATAATAATTATTCGTGGTTAAATACAAAGTGTTTGTTTTATTTTTTAAATTAATTAAAATTGACACCACAAAGTGTATTTTCAAAGATTAATACTAGTCATTATTATGTTCTTGAACAAAACTTGAAGATAGATATGATTTTGGGTTTTAGATATGATAATGTGTAATTACATCTACCCATCTACACCCCTAAATATCTGCTCTGAAGATTGAAACTGCAATGCGGTCCATAACGTTGGCTGAAGAAGGAGGTAGCGCAACAAGGCATAAACCCCAAAAATAAATTAATTTTAAACTTATAGTTGTTTCACGACACATAGCGCAGCTTGATCTAAAACTGAAATTATCGGAACTTTTTATAATATGTTTCCAAGGTCCATTCATGATTGCCCAAACCTTGAGAATAATGCTTTGTGAACCAATTTTCATAGGTTTTTCTTATTTCAATCGTTTTGTCTAGAAAACCTTTTTTTGGAGAAACCCACTTGAAAAATACGTATTGAACTAAAAGGACATGGCGCGGTGTCAAGCTGGCGCTGGTAATGTTCCAGTGACAATTGAAAGTTTTATAGAATAGTTAGATAATATTATGTTTCCTAAAACAACCTTCTAAATATTGTATCTCCCGTCCTGACAGGCCTGACAATGGCTTGTTCCTCTAACGACCTCGCGGCGCGGCCTTCCGCCCACGTCTAACTTCTTAGGTAATATATTTATGGAATTCCTCACCCTGACCACACCGGTCCTCGTCTTTGTTATGCGTTTAGAAACAATCCATGTTTATGAAGCGGATTCTCATTCCGATCGGGTTTTGAACATACAAATTTGTCTTCATAAATGAAATAAGTATGTATTAAAAAGTAAGTCTTTTATAAAACCGCTTTTAATATATTTTTTTTTGCTCGCAAATTTTTTTTTAGGGTGCTAGGATTAGCTATTACCGAACTGTGACCCTTATTATACTTCTTATTTTTGTAGTACCGCCACCCCGGGAACCGCTTATTGGATAACCATCACCCCTCCCATATACGTTATCCCAAGTATTTTGCTACGTTTGGTGAGTTAGAAGGGGTGCCCAGGTTCATGAGATGAGGTATATCTAGGTCTTGGTGGCAAACACGTTTGCCCACCCACTGCGTGGCGGGCCGGATCGGAAGAGATTGGTTGAGGGAGACCTCTCCAGTCGGATTTTCTCCATCCATCGCCTTGCAGCGCAGTGGGAGGGACAAATTCTTATGCATACCTGCTATATTCTGCCATAGTCTGCCACTCCTGGTTAGATTCCTACACACCTCTCATGCATTTTTCCTTCCCAGAACTTCCTCTCCTTCCTTTCCCTAACAAGACCCCCACATAGTCGTATCTTTCCCAAGCATAAACTTTCTAATAAAGTGTGTTTTTCGGAAGTTACCTGCAGGTAAGTATGTTTTTGTATCTATCTGTAAATAATAAAATTAAATAGAACCTAGGAATTCATAATGAATTGTAAAGCGCCCTTGCGGTGATTTTTCACAAAAACGGCGCTCTACAAATTGTCCAATTATTATTATTATTATTATAGCTTCCCCAAAGATGACGTAGGCCAGAGGGCACAACAAAAAGAAGTAGAAGCATTATTTGCCTGATGATGAAGGAAATCACGAAAATATTTTGCCCAATTAAGCACGGTATTTCGAAATGTCCTAAAAATGCTTGGGATTTGATTTTATTTTTATTTTTAAGGTTAAACCCACATCAGAGAGGTAAAATGATTTTATTCGTTACATTGTGCATCTAGTCAAATCTTTGTACATTGAAAAGAGAACAAGTCAAAACATTCTGCTGGGAATTATCTAGTTTTATCCAGTCGATTTTCATGCATGTTTTATTTTTAACAAAGGTGACACTTTCTTTACTACTTCAGTGAACTGGCCAACAATAGTTTGCTTTAAGCGAGTTCAAGTATTATGTGTTGTAGGACAATGCATAACCATGCGTGTAAGAAACATTATTGTAATGTGATGTCACCGATGTCGACGGTACCTACCTATTATTGAAAACAGTTATTAACATAATATAAAGAACGGAGGGTGCGGTCAGTCATACAGAGTGCCGTGGTAAATATGAGGTATTGTCTTCCACAATCCAGCACAAGAAATTAAATACGTACCTACCTACCTACCAAAGATTTTTTGAAGTCACACTTCTTTAGCTACGTTAGAGTGATTTAAAATTCGGATGAAACGGAAATGACGCACTACGGCACCTGCGAAGCATAAAACTGCGCTCAAGGCTCCTATTGGTTGAGGTATCAAACGGAAACGACGATAGGTCTCCGCTCATTTGCCGCTTTGTTTTTTTTCAGGTCGTCGGAACATAATGCGTAAATTCGCGCTTCTCAGCGGCCAGAGAATTCCAGCGGACGGAGGCTCGAATCCTACGAAATCCAAAATAATAAACATTTTTGATTTTGTAAATCAATATCCAATCTTCAAACCACTTTAAAATAAACAGGCAAAAGAAAGCGACATCTAGCGACTTTCTAGTTTCACTTCTAACGCGTGTGAATTACACACTCTTTTTTTATAACACTATTTTTTTGCTTTTCTTAACATAATGAATAATGAGTAAAACCTTAAATTGTAATATTTAATTAAATTAAGACAATATTGGGAAACTCAATCGACAATCTTAAAACAGAAAAATCAGAAAAAATACAGTCATATATTGGTCCCGAACCGATGACCTTCGCCGGAGCGCAACTCTACCAACTGAGCTAATGTGCCCCTATCCGATTCGGTCATATTTAACTGTATCATACTTCGACTAAGAACTACCAACATTATCTTCATTGGTAGAGTCCTGGGTTCGAGCCCCAGATGTAACCGAATCTTTTTCTAATTTTCGATTGAGATTGGCTAATATTGTCTTCATTTAATTAAATATAACATTTTTGGTTATTTAACACAATACAAGACTACTTAGAACTGAAAAAAGTTTACTTGTGTGCTCAGAAGACAGGAAAAATAATTTAAACACATCTCATTTTCCAATTTCATGCGATTCATGTTTTTGTTTAATGAAATTTAAAAAAATGTTTTATGATAAGTTTTTTTTAAGTTATTAAAATATACAATAAGCATTAAGTCAATGACAATAAGTAAATATATAATTTTTTTTCCTAGAACAATATGTAATCTGCTTATATTTCGAATGCAAATAAATTCGTTGACCATATATGTATACAATTTAACGGTATGCTGTAGTTGTACTTGTAGGTTTTAGATTTAGATTGGGTTGTTTCAACCCTCGTCATAGAAAAGCGAATAGTAGCGCAAATTTGTTGTTTTGATATCTGAATGATCTTAGTTAACTGCAAATTCTTGGCCGCTTTCAACGTTTCATCAATTTTTTGTCCGTCGTCCATAACGTTCACGATTTAAAGCTTGATGGAAGGCTTAATTATCACAATTTGATCAAAAGCTGAAACGGAGACTACTCTAATATCAAGAATACAAAATGGCGTTAATTGTCAATCGATTGAGACGGGAGTTCGAACAACCAATCTTAGTCGTATTACAACCGAATTTCTTGAGAATTCTTCACTCTTCGGGAAGGACTTTTTAGATTTCTGGCACTTAAACCAACGTTTTTCTTCTTTGTGCTTTGTTTGAACAGTTGCATTACTTTGTTTTTCCCATGTTGAATTTTGTAAACAAAGGACCGATTACATAAATTGAATACAATCGTAACTGTCAATGTAAAATACGTTTAGAATTTGAAGACAAATATATTGCGCCGATTCAAAGACTGTATCCACAGTAAGATCTATTGTTCTGAGGCTCAATCAATTTATGTTCTAATTTGACTGAGTCATTTGGGCTTTATTGCCAATTTCTTATCAATTGTCTTCGATTGGCTGCCCACCGAATGGTATGATACTATTTATTGAATGCACGCAACACTGATCTTATTATTTGAAAAATGGTAAGTGCTTACGGCGCCCATGTTTAAGGCCGACACAGACGACTGGTTTTCCCAGTAGTTTATCTATGGTTTTTAGAAAATATCCCCTTTGCAATAGTCCCCTGACAATTTATCGCCACCCTCACTTTTCTTCTAAACTAAATAGTCTAAATCTTAGTTTTATGTTAGATGACCGGTGAATGGCCGAGTGGCATCATGTGTTAAATTCCTCGTATGGCTAGATTCTCCATCATGACACAAGCAACATTTTACGCTTACTGTGATGGCAGCAGGATATTTTCAAGTATTATCAGGTTATTCGTAACCCGAACATCTATGTATTTCACATTCACACTAGCTGTTTTTATTAGAAATAGAACCCTTTCGCATGGTAAAACATAAAAAATATGTAAAAAAAACTATCATTACCAATTAAATAAAAATAAAATCAAATCGTTACAAAACCAAAATAACCTCACACGGAGTAAGAATGTGTAACAATCACAAATTAAATTATCTAAATTATTTCTTTATTTATATATCTAAGATATTTGAAGAAACAAAATTCACGTGAGCTCTCTCCGTGGTGACAGAATACATATAACGAACAAAATGACTGCCAGAATAGTGGTGTTGCCAGCACGATAGTAAAATTACTTATTTTGAAAGCAGATGAGATCCTAGTATTATTACGTTCTTTAAAATTTTGGTTAGTGCTAACTAAATAAAAAAAAGAAGAAAAAAGTACACAATGTAATTTTTTTAAAGAATAAAAATAATAGTTGGGGGTTACCAAAATAAATTGTCAGGGGACTGTATGTAGAAAAATTCGCTTCGATAGCTAACCATTTTTCATGAGGGCGAGGGAAATAAAATTATAAAATTACGTAGCTTTCAAGGCATTCCATGATGGATTGTTAAACACATTTACTTTAAAAATAAAATAATATGTAGGTATGATGGTTTCTGACCTTGCTAATATAATCATTACATAGTATAAAATGAAGTCGCTAAAATGTATGTGCCCTTAGATCTTTTAAACTACGCAACGGATTTTCATGCGGTTTTCACCAATAGAGTGATTCAGGAGGAAGGTTTAAATAAAACATGCTTATTATAGTAGAGAAAAGCCGAGAAATTCAAATATTCAATTCAGGCAGCGGGCAGCTGGCAATAGGGTGGTTTGGATTTTATAAAGGTTGGGTAATGGCCTTGTGTTACGTTAGCCACAGCAACGTGTGGCCGAGTAATGAACGCCATGGTGCCATTGGATTTATTATTTATTTTCACATAAATAATCATTAACAGGTAAAGCATCAAGTATTTATGTTGATGGTGCTAATTAGCGGTTAGAAGATTTAAAATTTTACCTGCTGTGTAGAAAATATTATATATTATGTAGGAAAATAATATTACTTGTTTGATATTAAACTCTTTTACCTTATCGGGATTATTTCTTGGCAAAAACAGATATGTGTGTATCATTTCCATAACTAATTAGAATGCACTCGAGACTCGAAGCACAAAGGTTGAATTGTTAATCATATTTGTATTATAATATGTTGCTTTGGTACATATTTTCGTTGTCAACTTATTGTTCTGTGTTTTCTTTGTATTTTGAAAATACAAAAATTCCAAGCGAATTTTTTTTTGATAAGTGGAATATAGAAAGTAGGAAGGTACCTATCTAATTACTTATTAGATCGAAACTTGGAAGACCAAATAACAAGTGGAAAGTGCTAGTTTGGATCACTGAAAAGGCGCTTTCAAAATTACTTCCAATACTTACGATTCTTTACATCAAATTTAGATTGAAGCCAAATTTTACTAAAATTATAAACGCGAAAGTTTGTATGGATGTATGTGTGTTTGTTACTCTTTCATACAAAAACTAATGAATGGATTTTAATGAATCTTTATAATAATATAGCTCATACATCAGAATAACATATAGGCTATATTTTATGTTGCTAGCTAGAAGGGGACGCGGAAGGGGAACGGGGATGCACGGGAAAGGTGATTCAAGGAGAAACAATGTATTTCTTTGAATATGGCATCGCAACGCATGCCGAGAACCAGTTAGTTATAAATACATGGAAAAATCAAATATTGTGTTACCGGGGATGAGGTGGCAACAATGTACAAGGTAGATTATTGTGAGCAAAAATGACTCGCATGGCAGATGTAAGGAATAGCGCACTTAAAGTGAAATGACACAAAACTGCGCTATACAAATATTATTATTAAAAGGTTAATGATTTTCAAAGAAAAGAAGGTATTAGAAATACAAAATGTATATTATATTCATAAGTGACATCTTGAAACAAAGGCTCTCTGGCATGGGCTTGCTTAGGTTTAAATAGTTCGTTTGATACCGTGGTAAGTTGATATAAGAGGATGCACACACCTTGTTACAAATACTTTTCTGTAACAAATGTAAGTAAGTTTACACAATTCACAAGTAACCGTATGCTGCAAGTAGCCATCCTACCAAAGTACTTTAAGCTTTTGGGGCACCATTTTTAGAGCGTCAAATCATGAGTCACATGACCATCTTTAGACTATCCACCTTATACATCTGTATTTCGTACCATTATAGTTGTTTATTTTATACACTTTTTACTTGTATTTTTGTTCTGGTTGCTACTTTTTGACAACCAGCCTGCGCAGTGCGCTGCACAACTGGTCGTAAGGTTCGGGTCGACTTCCTCATTTTTATTGAGGGCTAGCTTCCCTACAAGGTCTTGCTCGCAGATCAGGTTCGACTACGGATCCTGGAAGTTCCATCAGAGATTTATAAAAACATCGACATGTAATCAAAATATCTTTCAGCAACAACCGTTAACAGTAAAGTTAGCGATTTCTGGACGCTGAGTTATTGTACCATCCTGGTGCTTTGCTATTTTTTTTACACAGCAATTTTGTAGAACTTCTACTTGAGCTGGATTGATTTCTTTTCAATAAATGTACCTTGTAGTAGAATAAGAAAGGCATTATGAAGAAATGAATTGTTTTTTTACATACATACTTACAAATGTCACAAGTTGTGGAATAAAATGTCACAAATATAAATAAAGAATCGAAAGATAAAATTTTGCATAATAGTGTAAAAAATGGTATAAAAAACTAATACCGCGTTAAAGCCATTTTTTACATTTTACCTGATCAGTCGCTTAGTGTTTTGGTGAAATTCCCTTGAACTTTAAATGATTTTCTTTAGATTGGTAAACTCATTTAAATAATTTGTCAAAAAACTGTAAGTAAATTGAATGTAATTAAAATAATTTATCAAAAAAAAAGATTTTTTTTGTTTTTAAAGAGAAAGACAAACATTCCTGGTTTACGATTAACCCAACAATGTTTGAAAATCTCCTACTACCACCACAGAAAGCCGAAAATGTTGCTTGTGTTGTGATGGAGGACTTAACCAGCCGAGGAATCAAACACGCGACGCCGGGGTGGGATCCAAGCGCTATGCCCACTCAACCACTGACCGGTCATGATGTTATTTGAATTTAATTTTAATAATTTGTCAAAGAATCTGTAAGTAATTTTGTCAAAAATTGTAAGCAGGTAGCATTAACTCGACTCGACTCGGTGCAAAAACCGGCGGTCCGTTTAATAGATTCTCCCATCTTAACAGACGGATTGCAATCTTTAGAGCACAGGCGTCAGGTGGGAATGCTATCCTTATTCCACCGGTATTATCTACAATGGAAGATGCTCCGAGGAACTAGCGTCATTGATCCCTTCGGCACCTGTGCATAGTCGGGAAACACGTCAAATACGTGCCTAACATATGTACACGGTTGACATTTGTCACATTGTCTTCGACTCGTTCTTGTGTTCAACAGCTCAGCTGTGGAACGATTTTCCGGCCTCTGTGTTTCCTCTTTCCTACATCATGGGTCTCTTCAAGACCAATGTTCATTCCTTCCTCTCCTTAAAAAGACCCTCCACACAGCATCTCAGATGACATAGGCCCTGAGGGATTTTTTTTCCTAAGGGCCCCCTGTGTGGAGCTAATGTAAAAAAAAATTAAGTAGATACCTACGTATATATATATATATATTTTAAATAGTCAATTGGGAGGTAGGTACTTATCTACCTTCCCTATTTCGGCGTGGGGAATGTATAGATATTATCTTAACACACAACTTCTTTTTTTTTTAAGAGCTTAAAAACTTCAAATGTTAAAGGGGGATATGTAAGAAATCGGTAGAAATTCGGGCAGCGGCGGCTTAACTTCAAAACTCAAAAGATAGTCATTTTTGTCGTGCTATTTGCTGTAGATTATCGATAAAAATAACTCTGTAATAATTCATGCAAAATTGGCAAAACTGACATAAAAAAAAAAAAAAACAATTTCAATACCTATCTCTCATTGCTTTAACTCGGTTTGTAGGTACGGAGTGTGGCGGCTACCTGTCCAAGTACAAATAGGTACTGTAATGTAATCTGTTGCAAAATACAAAACCTTTTAAGTTCAATTACCGGCTACCGTGTGGACGGGGGTCGGTGGTTGGAAAGAGATCGACATTTCGGACCGCGGCCGGTCACTGACGTCTCAATACCAGTACGCAGGCTCTGGGAGATAAATGGTGTAACGGTATAATCAAGATGAATAGCTTCCCCGAGAGTTATTCCAAAAGATGTGCGCGCATCATGCACTGTACTTCGACACACGTCATGGATGTCCAACGACTCCAGATACTAACATCTACAGCCTGTATGTTGGACGAATATCTACAGCTCAAACTGCTGACTAATATCTATGAGAACCAAAGTGAGGACGAATTTCTACAGCTCAAACTGCTGACTAATATCTATGAGAACCAAAGTGAGGACGAATATCTACAGCTCAAACTGCTGACTAATATCTATGGAACAGGTGACACTGATGTCGACGAATATCTACAGCACTGGCAGAGGTTGGATTTGCAATTATGTATAGCATATTGGCATAACGTAATATTGCGTTATATATAACCTAACCTAACCTAACCTTACCTAACCTAACCTAACCTAACTTAACATATATTATGTTTTTTAAACTGCATACGCAATATTACGTTATTCCAATATGCTATACATAATTGCAAATTCAACCTCTGCCAGTGCTGTAGATATTCTTTCACATCACCCGTTCCATAGATATTAGTCAGCAGTTTGAGCTGTCGATATTCGTCCTCACTTTGGTTCTCATAGGTATTAGTCCGATTTGTTCAGTTTTTTTAATTCCTGTAGATATTAGTAGACGCCTCCTGTCCAACGTGCATCCGCATTAGGTATATCCTGCGATGGTTATAGGCATAAAAAATCCAGCACATTTTAAATCACCTTAACCAAGCATAAAGCTTAAATTGTTCACTCGTACAAACATACATCAAAAACTGTGTACAAGAATATCAGTTACACCACGGAGCGATTTATGAAGACTATTTTTGAGAAGAATGTTTAAAGATTTATTTTTTCCTATCTTTCAAGTAAATAGAATATTTTTCTCAAAATATGTACTCAAGTAGCCAAGTACCCATGTCTACCAATATAAAGCGATAATTGAAGACATGAGGAATGTTAAAAAAAGACCGCAATCACCACCATTGGTCTAAAATGAGTTAGATATGGCGATGGATAGAGAAACAAAAATACATATACTATTGACAGCTTCAAGAAGGTTTTGGAGCATAAATAACAGTATTCCATGCATTTTTTAATATTAGGGTACACAACAAAAACAGGCTGTATTTCTATGGGCCAATCAAAAGAGACTATTCATTTAAAATAACCAAATAATTTACCAACTAATTGCAATAAAATATATACACCGTGGCATATTAGCAGGGTATCCTCCGACCGAAAACACAAACATTTGATTACACATTATTATAAACATTGGCAATGGGGACGTTGGCATGACCTTGCACATTTTGTATGCGTATGCAGTAGGCAACGTCCCTATTGCCAATGTTTATAGTAATGTGTAAGCAAATGTTCATGTTTTCGGTTGGCGGAGCCCCTTCTTTATGGAAATATTTAATAACTAAAATTAATAAAACTGTATGGTTTTTAGTACGGCAAATAATACCTACCCTAAATTAATAGTCATATTTTTATATCACCTATGTTTTTTGAAGTAAAACTTCTTCACGCACGCTTGACTTGGGGAGTAAGCTGGTGAATGCGTGACGAGTTCGTTACGAAAAGTGTGATCGGGCGAGGCGATCGGAAGTTGAGAGGAAGATATAAGTTAGTGAAGATAGAAAGAGAGAGAGTTACGTTTCGTATATTACTGTAGGGGCAAGAGAGAGAGGTGCGCGCGCACATTTTCTTTCTCTCTTCCTATCATATAGATGGAGCAAAAGTTTTTTAAGTCTAATCTAAAGCACACTGTTTTTTTATTTATTTTATTTGTGGGTCCTCTGTATTTCCCCTCCACTTTATATTAATTCAAAATTGTGTATTTTATGGAAAACATGATTCAAATTTTACAGACGGTATGTTATAATTTCTTACATTTTCTCACCTACAATTTACATCTATCCAAACCCGTTTGAGCTATATATCATGGGAATGTCCTGCAGCCTAATAGGTTTTCTGTCAGTTTCAGTTGTCTCCGCAAAATATATATATGCAATAATACCAACAGACACAGAACACGCCTACAAAGTACACACCACACACATAGTAAGTACCCGATCATAACCGGTAGCATGTAATCTATTTGTGCTATTGCATTACATCACGAAGGCAATTATTTTTTTGCTGGAGCGGTCTGACAATAATGGGGACAACCGCAAAAAACGGACCGTGTTAACTTAAATGAGGGTCCGAACTTTTTTGTCCAGTCTATAGGTAGCTAGGTAAATTATTATTTTTGTATAAAATCACCTGTAGGTGAAGGCGGGGCGCGCATCTCAGTGCCTGAATCGTAATTTATTTTCAGATTTACAATGATAATATGTCCATTCGTGAACCGAATTTATTTTTAAATATTCTTAACGGCAGCAAGAAAAAATACAGACTTTCAAAATCATTCATTTTTTAACGGATGGAGTTTTTCTTCTGAATCATTGGCATTGTTTAGGGGAGCCAAGAAGCGAAAATAAGAAAAAAGAAGATCTAAGAAGAATCAATAAAATTTTTAAAAAAAAGTGTACAATTCACACGCGGTAGAAGTGAAATCTTCAGTAGACAAGAGTGGGGAGGCTACGAAGCACCGTACAAAGAGGAGACTGATTATACTGTCTCATTCTCTCGCAGGCTAAATCCTATTGATGCATGTGTTTGTCTCATTTTAGTGTCGCTATTTTTCGTTTCATCAAGCTTCAAATCACAACGGTGCTAAAGACGTTTTCACTTCAAAAATAGACAGAAGAGCAAATAAACAAAAATTTTAACAAAACAAAAAACGACTTAAAAAAATGCACTAAAAAGTAAAAAATAATTTCGTACGATTGTTATTTTTGGAGTCGGTGTCAGCCAAGGTAACTACATACATAGGTAGTTATAGGTGAGATATGGAGATCTTGGCTGACACCGACTCCAAAAATAACAATCGTACGAAATAATTTTTTTACTTTTTAATGCATTTTTTTAAGTCGTTTTTTTGTTTTGTTAAAATTTTTGTTTATTTTTTATTTTTATTGAAGAGCGTGCGTAAAGAAGTTTTACTTTAAAAAAAGAATCATCGAAATCTGTTGGCGTAATATTGAGTTATTCGTCCATTTGTCGCGCAAATTTAGGACATATATGTTTTTCTCATGGATCCCATTGTCAGAACTGGACCAAATTAAAATAGGACTATACGGGAAGCACCAGCTTTCTAATAAAAAAAGAATCATCAATATCGGTTCACCCAATCGAAAGTTCTGAGGAAACAAACATAAAAAAATAAAAATAAATACCGTCGAATTGATAACCTCCTCCTTTTCGAAGTCGTTTAAAAAGGGGAATCCACAAAGATAGAAGAAAAAAAAACACTAATTGAATTTATTTATTCCTGCCCGTTTTAATTGCAATATTGGCTTATGAGGTTGCCATGTATTATACAGGTCAATTAAACTTCAACCTCCTCTCCACAGGGCACGTATCACAAGTCCTGACAAATCATTGTCCCTTAGCATATCGGTCTCACCTGGACAAGAGTGCTCCTGGTTGGGGTGGTATAATCGCATCCTATCGTATCCTGCCCGCCCTAAATCCAATATTGGCTTATTAGGCTGCCATATATTGTACGGGTCGATTTAACTTCAACCTCCTTCCCATCCACAGAGCACATATTACAAGTCATAACAATCCAAGTCCCCTAGTGTACCGGTCTCACCGGGACAGAAGTGCTCCTGGCTGGGGTGGTACAATCGTATCATATCATCACATTGACATTGTCAACAAAAATTATTGAAATTAAATCATGCTGTAAAAAAAACGTTAAGATATTTACATGAAAAACAATTAGGGTTAAGAGGTTAAGATTTTGCCTTTCCTTTGTTAATTGATTTCTATTCGTGGAAAGGGCACAGAGTTCGCTTGCCGTAAGAATTCCTTAATTTATTCTATACATTTTTATTATAAATTAAAGTTTTTTAGGTTATTCCCGTCAATGTAATATATCATTGAAGAAGAACATAACACTAATTTTATCTAAACAAGATAGACAAACTAAAAGATAACGGTCGCAAATGGGACTCGAACCCAGAACCTCTCGTCTTACGCGAATATTTATTTATCCGAGACACTATTTAGGTTAAAAACCAGTTCATCGAATGCTTGTTTCTAATGAAAAAAGGTAGCTGCCAATAATATGGAAAAAATTAGTCCAAGATAATATTGTTAATTATGACATTTGAAATATGAGATTGACCAAAATGAAGGTTAAATAAGAGGTGTCAGTAGCCGAATTGGCAAGGCATTTGTCTCGGTAAGACGAGAAATTCTGGGTTCGAGTCCCAGTTGCGACCGTTATCTTTTTTTCCTGTGTCTTGCTCTCTTTCATATTTTCGTTTCGATTATTAGTATTATCTTGTTCTTCAATGATATTAATGAAGAAATTCACCTATTTTATTGACGTGATACGTCATGTGCACATCTGCATTTTTATTATTATTTATATACATAAATATATATTTTGGGAGGCGATTATGAACACCGCCCGCGCCTCGCCGCGCCGTCCCGAAAACCATTTATTGCATAGCTAACACCTCTGCCGTTCCCAAAGTAGTTCGCTACGTTTGATAACTTAGCAGGGGTGCCCGGATTCATGGGATTTGTCTAGGTCTTGGCGGTCAATGCGGATCGAGGGAGATTAGTAGAGGGAGATTTAACTTAGACCTCTCCAGCCGGACTCTCTCGACCCATTGCCTTGCACCACAGTGAGAGAGGTAGATTCTTACATCCGTCACTCCTACACACATTGACCCCAGACTCTTACCCACCCCTCACGCATTTTTCCTTCCCAGAACTTCCTCTTCTTCCTTTCCCATAAAATACCCTCCACATTTTTTTGCCTCAGGACGTCCTATGTGGAACTAACGTAAAAAACTGTTTTTTTAGTGTATTGTACCGATAAGTGCATTAAATTGTTGATAAATACAATCAATTTTTAAAAAAATATCTTGTGTTGGAAAATACGAATTCCAAATTAAATCATTTAAAAAATTCCACTCTCTTACTTTCGTATTTACAAAATATTAGGTAATAATTAATTTGTTTTATTCTTTTAACTTTTAAAGTTATTTACATTATTATAATACAAAATTTAAAATATTATTAAATACAAAAAATCAAATATTATTGTAATACATAAAGATCATAACATTTTTGGTCAATAAAACTACCATCAACCGCCAGTGCCATCTAGCGATAATATTCTATAACACTATGATCTCGATCATGGAACTGTGATTCGATAAGGTGCTAAGATGGCAGTTTTAGGTTTGCGTCTGAGATAAATTCGGAAAAATCCAAGTTACAAACCATCGTTAGTAATAAATATAACATATCTTCCACAAGAGATGTCGCGATAATACACAAAAATAAATTTTCCTCCAAATTCCGAAAAAATATTGAAATTGTTAAAATTGTGGTAAAAATCGAAATTATAATAATATAACATGAAGTGACACCATAATATTATATTAACGCAAACTTCGCAATGCACTTACCACCGATATTGGCTCTGAATAATGGTGTTATTAGTAGTTTGTTTTCACAAAAAGTCATTATTTTTTTCCCACGTTATTTAAAAAAAAAACGAAGAACTTACGAGTTTGGACCCGATTTAATTTATTTCTGCATCATACTTTGAAGTAATAAAAAAAAATCATGTGATGGTGGAATAGGGGTTACTTCTGTAAGTTGAATCGTTGTACACAATTTAAGTAGCGCAAAAAGAGTTTTTGTCCACAAATAATATACTTATAAAAATAATTCTTGAATACTTAGATATCCCATTAATAACCTTCTACAAATATTATTTCTATTTTTGATATAAAATTATTTCTTTATTTATTTATTCTTATTCTTAGTATATTTACATTACAAAGGTAATTATATTGTCCTCCACACTAGGAGTTCACCTGTATTGTAGAGGACATTTTTCAGTTGTAAATTATAAAATGTAAGTACATAGTAAATTACAGTAAATTATTCTATAATTTATATCATATTATTATTAATATTAATACTAACAAATTATTATATTCAGTAAATTATTAAATGTTAGTAGGAAAGGACATTTTACAGTTGTAAATTATAAATTATAAAATGTAAGTAGTAAAACAAAAACAAACAGTAGTCTTAGTTAATATAAAGAAGAAACAATAAAAAATCAAATTATACAGAAACAATAAAATTAAAATATAAAATCGACTTCTATACGACAAAATTATAAATTAAAAGTTAAAAGGATTGTAGCAAGTTCCATAAGTTTTTTTTGTATTCAATAATATTAGTTGTTTTATATTGTGTTGGAAGTGAATTGTATAGTTTAATAGCCTGGTATCTGTAGTGTTTTTGTCCCAAGGATGTGTTTGTTTTTGGTATTTGTAGTTGGTGTGCATGTCTTGTTCTAGTATTGCGAGAATTTTGTGAAGTATTGAATGTGTTTAAGTTCTTGTAAAGGAAAGTTAGTATTTGTTTGGGATAAAATTTTTGAATTTTCAGCACTGGGAGTTTTTCGAATATGATTGAAGTGGGTGTTAGTATTGGTAATTTAAGTATTACTTTTATTAGGGTTTTCTGAGCTTTAAACAGTGTATTAATGTATTTTTTACTGGCACAGCTCCAGGCAATAATGCCGTATTCCATTAAGGATTGTGCTAGTGCGAGGTATATATTTGTATTTTAAAATAAAACAA
The DNA here is from genome assembly GCA_917563855.2 of Limnephilus lunatus. Taxonomy (NCBI): domain Eukaryota; kingdom Metazoa; phylum Arthropoda; class Insecta; order Trichoptera; family Limnephilidae; genus Limnephilus; species Limnephilus lunatus. The sequence goes on from OU830604.1 coordinate 37,011,316, forward strand.
TAACTTTGTAAACACCACTTTTATTTTGTATATACTTTATGCCGACCGGGTTTCGCTACAAAAAAATAAAAGTGGTGTTTACAAAGTTATTGTTTTATTTTAAATTATAATGTCACATCACAAAGTAACTGCTTCATATGAACAAATATATATTTGTATATAATATATGTTTAGAATATTTCTCACGTTTTTAAAGAAGTAAATCAACTTGTTTATTTTTCCTATTACTGAATCTATATGTCTATCCCATTTTATATAACGGTCGAAGTATATGCCCAGATATTTAATATTTTCCGTTTGTGTATTTTTATTCATCTCCCGGTTTTATTAAATATCAAAAATATTTATGTTAATTCACTACTGAAAAATGTATCCACTTAAAATCAGTAGATATAGGTATAGTCGCGAAAAATCCATTTTGTTACTAAGGCGAAACAGCTGGCAAGCGAAATAGTAAAAAAAGAAGAACTTTATACATGTAAAAAACATGTATAAAAACGCAATGCTTCCAACCACATCATGATGTTACATTAAAAAAAAAATGTAAAAAAAAAACAACGATAGATCGCGAAAAATTCAATATCACAACATACCATACTTTATTTCGTTGTATAATAATTGAATTTTTTTACATTACCTCCTGCACACACGAGGCTCTGAGGAAAACAATTTCCCTCGGAGTTAATGTCATCTTTGGGGATGCCGTCTATTTAGGCAAAAGAAAGAGACGGTATGAGAGTTAAGAATCTGGGGGTCAGTGTGTCCAGGAGTGACGGACGTATAAATCCACTCCCTCTGCTGTGGTGCAAGGCCATGGGTCGGTAGAGTCTGGCTGGAGAAGTAAAAAAATCTCCCTTTACTAGTCTCTTCTGCCCCTCCATGGAGTGAGTGATCAAACGCATCCGCTGCCAAGACCTAGACAAACCTCACCACCCGAACACAAAACATAGCAAACTACTTGGGTTAACCTATAGCAATAATTTTGGTTATTCAATAAATCGGGTCCGAGTCGGCGGAACCCATACCCGCCTCCCAAATTATATCTACTTTAAAAAATAATTCAAGTTTATTGCTTTGAAGTATCTAATCACGATAATTTTTAATTAATTTATTAATTTGCACATCCAGAAATTTTGCATGCTGTGAGATGTCGTCCCCTTTAAAAATCTTCGAATAAAATTTATTTGCATACTCAGTGAGGCAATAAATTTTAATTGTTTTCTTCTTTTTCCCACATTCGCCAATCTACAAATTACAGTAGACATTTTGATCCGCGGTTTTCCGGACAGAGTTGTCTCGTTTTACAATATTTAATTGGCATACGTAACCTCCGCTATGAGTGGCCCGAACCAAAACCCGTTCACAACGCATTACTATAATATTCAACGTCGTTTAATAGAGTTGACATAGCTCAAACAATTCCAGAACAGTGGGAAATATACACTTTTATTATGTGACAGTATGGTTGGCTCAGTCGGACGAAAATATCCTGGAAAAAAAATCCACCTTTATAATATCAAATGGTGCGTGTCATGATTTTCCATGCGTTATTGTTATTATATTATCGACAAACTTTCAAAATCACTGGACACGCTAAATGCGAATATTAAAAAAAAACCTTTAGAATAAAGGACAACTATTTGCATTGCGATGAAAAATACTGCATTCAAAATTTCAATTACGTAAAATGAAAATTTTGCAATTACGTAAAATGAAAATGAAAAGTATTTTAACACCGTTGTGATTTGAAACTCGATGAAACAAAAATTAGCGACACTAAAAGGAGACAAACACACACATCAGTAGGATTTCGCTTACGAGAAAATGAGATGATATAATCGGTCTCCTCTTTGTGCAATGCTTCGTAACCTATCGGTCTCCTCTTTGTGAGGTGATTCGTAGCCTTCCCACTCTTGTCTACTTTAGTTCTATGAAGGTTTTACTTCTACCGCGTGTAATTGTCATCGCCCTGAATGCAAACAGTTGTCCTTCATAGTAATTAGGTGAATCTAAAGGTTTTTTCTAAAAAATATTCGTATTAAGCGTTTCCAGTGATTTAAAAAGTTTACCATACTATTAAATATAATTGTTTGAACGAAACTTCAGAGAGTAAATGATAAGGATGTTTGTTTTCTCAAAGCATAATATATGAGATAGTGGCTGATATGATTTATTAGGTACCGAAGATATGCCGTATTTCAACCCTTTTTCGGCGTTTAACATGTTCATCAAAAGGCGTTGTGAATATAGCTATTCATTCCTAATAGTCTCATGCTGTGACCTTCCGAGTGTGGCGAGTGTTTGATATTTGCTTTGAATCTGGTGTATTGGTGTGGCAGATGTTTTCCAGTAAACCAATCATTTAAAAAAGGATGAACACTAGGTAAAAACATTTCACCTCGTGAAGGGCTCAAGATTTGAACTCCATCACCTGCTGAGATAAAGTTTTTGTGTCCGCAAATTAGATGCGCAGCTTTCCGGATTTTAACACCAAGTTATCCCTAACCCCTTCCCAATCTTACGGGAAGAAAAAGCTGTGACTTTAGGGCAATCGCAAATTTATACTAAAGATCTCCTCTCAGTATGCATATATTGTTAAGCCCTCACATTTAATCCGACTTTTACCGGATATTCTTGGAAACTTCGAAATGCGGCGCAGATTAGCATGGAAATGTTATTAAATGGCGCCAACCACTATGGCGGTAAATTGACTAATTCGTTGTCTAAAATAATGGTGGGACTGCTACATTTCGGCATTTTGTGGTGTTATTTACCTTGAAACCAAAATATCTTAGATGTCAGTGAAGTCACCTGGCTTCATTTTGTTATTTTCTTGATACTCTTCTATATTTATTTATCTTAGTCAACAAGAAATAGGTTTTAGCCGATAATATAGAAATGTCTCTCTCGTAATATTATTCGGATAGATAAGAATCTGAATCGCGGTCTTCTTTAGCACCCCTCTGAAACTTATTTTTTTCTTATCTTATTTCTGTACAATAATAAACAAAATATGAATTTAAGATAGGTACAACCATTTTATGAACCTGTTTGTTATCACCCTAGAATTAAATCCTGTTATATCTCACTTCTCGAATATTTTAAAATACACCTACGATGGATAACATTTCATAAAGGCTAAGATTTTTTTACATAAAGTAAAGCAAAACAATAAATACAGATCAATTATTATAATGTGGTAATATGCAACCATTTTATTTTTATCTATAAACTTTGTGAATATAATAATGTTTGAAGTGCTTAAAGCTTAATGTGCGACCTGACTGCTTCTTTTCCAATTTTTAAGAATTTAGAAAAATTATCAAGAATATAAAGGCTTTATTCTTTATACAGATTAGGAAACTTATGTAACTGTAAACTTATGGCTTTCATCGATAGTTTTTAATAACTTAAAACTGGAAATATTTGGTATTGATGTACCTGTATTTTAAAAGTATTTTTACTCTTCATAAGAGCTTCCACAGTTCGTTATGTTGATTGGTCAAAATTAATGGACTTTGTGATGGACGAATGAAGACATTGAAATACAAGCCTACATTTTTAGTAAGAAAAATAGTATTAGGAACCTGTGGAAGAATACCTGTGACCAAATGTTAAAAAAATGTCGGATCCGGACAGAAACGGAAGATACTTAGGGATTTTACATAATAACGATCACCTAGTGCACGTTAAAAGAATATTCTAAGTTAATTGAATTAGCTTAGTGAAGTCCTTTTTTTATTTTATTAAAAGACAAATAACTTCACTCACTTTATTTCATACACAATCTGCATGTTTGGTGAACAATGTTCACATCATCAGGAGTAAATGTACACTGAAGTCACAAATTAAATACAGATTACAGTTTAAATAACAGTGTAAGGGGTGAAAACCTCTGCTAAAAAACTATAAAGAAGGGATGCTGTGAGGAGGGTCTTTTTATGGGAAGGAAGGTGAGGAAGATCTGGAAAGGGAAAGGTACGAGGGGTGAATAGGAATCTGCGTCAACGTATCCAGGAGTGACGGACGTATGAAACCATCCTTCCCACTGCGGTTCAAGGCTGCGGGTTGAGAGAGTCCGGCTGGAGAGGTCAAAAGGTCTCCCTCAACCTGTCTTTTCCGATCCATCGTAGGTGATCAAACGCATCCGCCGCCACGACCTAGACAACCTCACCCCATCAACCCGGACACCCCTGCTAAAGCACCAAACTTAGGGAACCACTTAGGGCGATCTATGGCAGCGATGCTTTATCCAATAAATGCTTCCCGGGGCGGCGGTACCCTTACCCGCTTCCAAATTGAAATCTCATTCCTATTTTAAATCGAGATTTAGCAATTAATCTATCTGTAAATTTGTTTGTAACGTTCCGGTTCCGGTTCAAGATGGTTGTCTTGTTGGATATTACCTTTTTTATCCCACCAGAGCTCGCAGGATCGTGGTCCCTAAAATATTTATGAATTATAATTAAGTAGGTAGGTATTTAAGTACCTATTTGCAAATCCTACGATATCAGAGAAACTTGATTTCATTTATTAAATAAGATAAAATTAGAGACATACTATTTTGGACGCGAGGTCTGCTGTTCGCGGAACTAGGCCAAGAGTAGGTATATGCCTGAAATGAGTTATCCAACGAAACATCTATAAACAAAAAATAATAATCTTGAGAAATGCTTTAAAAAATACGTAATTATATCTCGCCAGAAAGAACCAATCATCTTCATTCCGCTGGATCAATAGAGACAAAGAATTACTAAATCGATGATTCTTATTTACATTTACATTAAATTTATATTATTATATTGAACTGAAAACTGCTTTAGCACCGTTGTGATTGGATACTCTATGAAAGCGAAAAAAAGCGACACTAAAAAGAGGCAAACACATTCGTCTGTAGGATTTAGCCTGCGAGAGAATGGTATAGAATAATCGTTCTCCTTGTTGTGAGATGCTTCGTAGCCTCCCCACTCTTGTCAACTTTAGTTTTCTGAAGGTTACACTTCTACCGCGTGTGAACTGCATGCTTGTAATTTTGTATTCTTATTATTTAATTCTAATAAATTTATATTATCACTTTCATAATATTTTGTCTGTACTTACACTCTCTATGGGGTGTGAGGGATTGCGCTAACCTCCCCACATCCGGTAAAAAAACGAGTGTGCTTTAGACCACACGACTGAAGTAAAACTTCACTAACTTTGTAATATGTATAAAATAATATATGACATTGGGGTGACGTATGACCATGGGGTGAGTCATGACCATGGGGTGACCTACGACTGTGGGGTGACCTATGACTGTGGGGTGACCTACGACCTTGGGGTGACCTACGACCTTGGGTTAGTATGTACGCCTTACCTTCGCGATCACCGTTCGCATCACACTTTTCGTAACGCATCACCTTATTCGTAACGCATCACACTTTTCGTAACGCATCACACTTTTCGTAACGTATTCTTTTATTCATTCAAAACTTTTTTATTATTAAAATTTATCTAAAACTGCACGTGCGTTAGGCCATCGATAACATATTCCTACTAAACTTTATAGTACCTACAATTGTATACCAATATATGTGCATATATGTTACATATTATGTAGTCGTGTACAACACGGCGTGATGGTATGCATTATCAGCAGAACCTCCATCTTCACTGACATAAAGCTTTTTTTACAAATTCAAATCAGATTGGAATACATCCAACATTATAATCCCTCAGCGCTCGGTACTTCGTGACCTCGCCTAGATGTTGTTTGGATACAGCTTATATTCCTCCACCACGCTCCTCTCCATACCCTTCAGTGAAGTTACCCTCTCTGTTAGGCACAGGCACTTAATACAAATTTCAGATGAATAAAACTTAAGCCATTGTTAAAAAAAAATTCTATTTAATGCAAACATTTTAAATTATATATTATAGATTTTTGAAGTAAAACTTCTTTACGCACGCTTGACTTGGGGAGTATGCTGGTAAATGCGTGACGAGAGCGTTACGAAAAGTTTGATCGGGCGAGGCGAACGGACGTTGAGACGGAGATATAAGTAGTGAAGATAGAAAGAGAGAAAGTTACGCTTCGTATATTAACTGTATGAGCAAGAGAGAGAGGTGCGAGCACACATTTTCTTTCTCTCTTTCACTCATAGCCAGTTATGTATCGACATAGTGCAGGCCTATTGTCTGTATCACACTGTAGGAGCAAGAGAGAGCAGTGCGCGCGCACATTTTCTTTCTCTCTTCTTTTATAAGTTAGTGAAGTTTTACTTCAGTCGTGTGGTCTAAAGTCTAAAGCACACTCGTTTTTTTAATATTTTTCGACGGTTTGATTAAAAATGTTTGTGGTAAGCTTTTTTCGTGTTTGAAACTTAAAATATGGCAATTTTTTAAACCATAAAATATATACGAAATAAAAAAAATATAAATGATAATTTTATCTAGTTTTTGAAATGATATTGGTTTTTACGACATCTTCAAAAATAAGAAATACTTAATTGTTTTGGGGAAACATGATGTCAGAAGCATTTAGTTAATACTCGCATATCAGGTACTTATATTGTTTTTAATCACTTTAAAAAAAAAAAATATTTGTTGCTCTAATAAAAAGATAACATTAAATATTTTTGTTCTTCAATGAATAGTTTCTTTTAATTCTTCAGAGCTTTCGGTTTAGTGCCTCGAAGTTTCAGATTTCTCCATACTCTTCAATAAGCCCCAGGTAAAAGTCAACAGATCATTTCATTCCCTTATTGCGCCATTCAATTGAAATGCTGTGGTCCTTTCTGTGGAGTGGTTGTTGTTTTTGTTCCGCATTGATCAGGCTGTGGCTATGGGGATATTAAATCCTCCCCCCTCTCTTTTGCCCGATGGTGGTCAAGGAATGCCAATGTATGGTGAATGACCCGAACAGACGCTATCTCGCTGCTCCCAGTGGACTTAAAATGATAAAAAAAATTTACAATTTATTTTTACAAGCAAACAAATATATAAAATGGGAGTTAAAAAAACTTTATATTATTTATTATTATATTGTGGCGAGGAATTAGAACACGATTATAATAATGAAATATTTTTTATTGGACCACTCCGCTGGTCGGTCTTTTTACAAGTTGGTGACAGCTGGCGGATATATATCGAAACACAACATGATAGTATCGTGCCAAACATAGAGTAGGCACCTAAACATCAGAGTTATTCGAATACATATCATTACGTAACTTAAAGTTAAAATATCCCCTTTAAAAATTGTTCCAGATTACAACCTGCTTAGTTAATATTTCCCTTATAATAAATAATAGCAAAGGACACTAGAAAGTAATAATAAAAACAATTAGCTTTAAAACACGAAAAGGGGACTGTTTTGTGGACCTCTTCTGAAAGAGTCCCCTTTCCCTCCCCCCCCCCCCTCAACCAACCTATTGCTATCTTTTTCATTAATTTTTTTTTTAATTTCTTATATATATATATATGTGTCTGTATGTAATTATCTTTAGTTAATATAATAGCCCTTGATGAAGCTTGAGCTAAGCGAAACCTGGTTGGCTGTTAAATAATTATTAATTCAAATAAAGTGGTGTTTTACAAAGTGTGTTTTTTCATTTAATAAAGAACAAATCATTTTACTTTAGCAACACTGGCGTTTTGTCTATGAAGCGACATTACTAAAAGTCAAAATACTATAATTTTTAAAAAACGGAATTGTGACATTTGACACGGAATTTTTACGAGTGACGAAACGACAAGCTAGAATAATTTTTAAATATTATCCTTGTTAGATGAAAAAATATTTTCTACTATGCTAGAAGCATTGTAGTTTGGTAGAATAATATTTTTGAAGGACAACAAAAAAATACAATAACGCGGTTTTCTGACCTCGGAATCAAAATATCAGTAATGTCAAGAGTCGTCAGTCATGAGTACTTACATGACTTATAAACTAAACAATAATATGGAGTTTCTTGGTCTGGATTAGGTACAATTAGGTCTACCTAGAATGGTAGATACTCTCAGTATCATCCTAACGAAATACCACCGTTCAGAATCCAAATGTTGCTTAAAATGGCTGTTGGTGACCGACTTTGAATACCAGATACTATCCAAGTTTTTTCATCTTTTTCCCGTCTCCTTCTCTTCCCTACTCCCTTTAGCCTCATAATATGCTTTTATTTTGTTGATGCCGTAGTTCCACTGACTACAGAGAGTTGGGAGCAGCTGGCACACCTGTGGAGTATGCACGTTAAAAAAACTTGCAAGTGTCCAAAAAGTCTACTGGGTTTCGGATAACCGTTATGCTATACGAGTGTTCCTTGTTTAGTCGCTGCTCGGCGCGCACTGGCCACGAACGGCAGCCTCTCACATCAAACTATTTGCTTCTACGACATACCTGAGATCTCCACTCACTCCACTCCAACACCAGAGCTCATCGTCTTCGTATCCGTGAAAAGGCGCTCTGCTATTTAGAAAGTATAGTTAACTCATACATAAGACTATAAGAACCTGTATAGACTCAGATTCTACTCTTATCAGTACAGACTCTTGTAAGACAAACGCGGGGATTAAATCTATGTATTTAATATTTTTGTATCTTACTTACAATCACAGCGTTCCTCTGTGTGGTTAGGTTAGTTTGGATGATACGATGGATAGTTTGGTCGGATAGGATAGACAGCCACTTATCTCTATATTTGCACACTTTCATTGCTTCATTCAAATTCATATATAATTCTCATATTATTCCTCAACATAACACGGTCCAATACAAGTATTTGATATTAAATGAAAAAACACATTTTTTAAAACACCACTTTATTTGAATTAATAATTATTACACAGCCAACCAGGGTTCGCTTAGCTCAAGCTTCATCAGGGATATTATATTAACTATAATAGCCCTGATGAAGCTTGAGCTAAGCGAAACCTGGTTGGCTGTGTAATAATTATTAATTCAAATAAAGTGGTGTTTTACAAAGTGTGTTTTTTCATTTAATATATAATGTCACACCACAAAGTATTTGCTTCCTTCGATAAAAAGATACAAGTATTTGATTCACTTGACAGTTTGAAAGTGCGATATTACATGCCATTCTCCCGACACTCCTTTTTCGATCCATCTACTTACAATGAAAAACTAATGAAATATAGATAATCGTATGACCATATTAACGTCCATATTAGTTTTACTAACCAGTTTAGACCAAGTTACATAATTAAAAAGCTCCTTTGGGTGATTTATTTAAAAAAAGAGCTATGTTAATCATCCAAATATTATCTATCTACAATTGTTATATATTTTTTTAAATCAACGAACCATAGAGTTTTGCTGTATTTTTGAAGAGATTATGGATATTTCGATGTTTCACATAGAAACAATGTAAAAAGTAATTCAGCACAACTTAAAAATTCCGGACAACAACTACTTAAGATGAAGCCATACTAAATAATGCAAAATCATACGATTTTGTTTTGAAAATTTGATCGCTTAGAAGTATTATAGATGCTTCAATTAAATATTGCGTGTAGAACAAATCTTGGCCCTTAAAAATATTGGTCATTTTTTTTATAAGTCTTTTAATAAGCCTAGAAAAAAATAAATTATAAGGTCTATAAAAAAACACTTTGAAGTCCAAACTCTCCTATTTATAAACCTCTTTTTGGATATAATTTTATTGTTTAATGTGGCAAATTTAGTTTCTTTTACTATAATCGCAAAAAAAAATTGAAATTTACGCTAGAACCTCCCAAAATAAAATATAATATGCATTTTCGCGTTGTTATTTTTGACATTACGGCGACAATACGGCAGTCGATGAATTTGTATTACCAAAGTGAACCTTATACCGTCCACCGAAGAACGACTGGCAGCCGCCCTTATTTTCGGTCACTACTCCTCCGAACGGAGCGTGTTTGGCTCCGCGCGGCTTGTTTTCGTGAAATCAATATAAAAATTCCGTTTTATTATAATAAACAATGCATAAAAAAGGAATTAATGTTTTTTACAGGCCTTTACGAAATCAACATAAAAAAAATTCTCAAATATCTTTTCCAACCTTTCCAAAAGCTTTTTCTCAAGTATTATTAAGCTCCTCCCATAAAGGGGCGTGAATTCCGATTTCGATTTTTTCCTGTACTAGTGGATCGCTTTAAGTTCTCTGTTCTAGAGTTTTAGTGGTACACACAAATAGATTTTCTGCTCTTGATATAATTTGATTCATCTGTTAGAGGTAATGGGCCAGTAAAGTTTATGGTTAAAACTCAAGGACTTTATTCCCATGGAACATTTATATGAGTCATTAATTCGCTCGTTATTGATATTTGTTTGTGAGAAACATTCAGCTTTATATGCCTACATACCCTTTTAGGCTCTCATCCCCTAAAATTAAATATACCTATCTGAGAGTAACATTCTTGTATTGCATTTTATCACGCTTTTCTTATTGGATTAACTTTATTCGTATCCTTACACATAAATATGTCCCTTACCGAGGGACGAATTACATTTAGGAAGATAAATGTACTTATACTATTGTACCGCTTATTATAAAATTTCGATTTTACTTTCCCAAATTCTATCATTAAATAACATATCGTATATGGTTATTAAAATATACGTCAGGATTAAATAACATATATTATGTTCCCAGTTATATCCTCTGCTTGCAAACTGTTATTAAATCTAAATAAACAATACACATTGTTAATCAGTGACCTCCTAGTTAAGTATGGTCCTGTATATTTTTTGATTATATTTGTACATTTTACGCAGCATCGTGTAATTGTACATGTACATATGCTCGTATTTTTGTATCGGTAATCGATGAACCGGTGGATGTAATTTTTAGGCATGAGTTGTATATTCTGTTTTTGCACTAATAATAATAATAATAATATTTGAATGATTTTATAGCGCCGTTTTTGTGAAAAATCATCTAAAGGACGCTTTACAAATTTATAATATATTTCATACAATCTTACTTCTAACTGAAGTTTTTTGAATGGTTTTTCTAGTCTTCAGTTAGAAGTAAGATTGTATGAAATATATTATAAATTTGTAAAGCGTCCTTTAGATGATTTTTCACAAAAACGGCGCTATAAAATCATTCAAATATTATTATTATTATTATTAGTGCAAAAACAGAATATACACATGAAGTTAAATAAAGTTAAGCCAAAAAAAATTGTTACTAGAAGATGGGAGTTTTTTAGTATCTCAAAACTAATTTTAGGTAAAAGTAGAGAAATATCAATAAATAATTGATAAGGATAATAGATTCTTCCGATACGTTCCATTCTCACATAATGAATTTATGATCTTAGGTGTTACTTTTGTTCGACATTTCTGAAGGTTATTATTACTAAGAACGTCTACGTTGTGGAATTTTGTGTTATATTGCGCACATATAAGGGTATCGGGGAATTTTCATTTTTTTTTATTTAATTGGTAAGCTCTGGCGAGTCCAGGACTTTATTCAGAATTTTAAATATTACGATTTGATCAAAAATTAATAAAGGGTTATAAATGGCGTATAAAGTGAGATGAAGTTATGAAATTTAATGGATTCGGTGTAATTTGAAAAGTGTGACTTAAAGTTTAGTTAATAAATTATGAAAGAACGTCCCCTTCTCACGTTCCTTCAAAATACCGTTCACAGCATAATCCACCATTGATGACTTATTCCCTGAGGGCGATTCTCTTCCTTTGAGACTCCTGTGAGGAGTTAGTGTAAAAAATAGATCTTAGTTTTTTTTATTAGTATTCTTCAGACAAACAAAATGTAATATTATGATAGAAACTCAAACCAAATATTTGAGGTTCACCGTGTCACAAATCACGCCAGGTCAGCATGCCAGAGGAGATGACTTCATCAGAACGAAGAATAACACCAGTTGAAAATTTTCCCATACAAACAATTGAACATTTTTACCTGAAAAGTACTTAAAAGGTTGGAATTTCGAAAATAAAAACATCTTATTTACCAGTCGACTATCATCCTAAAATGAACGCACAACATTACCTCTTGAAGCGTCTGCACTTTACCCAAAGGTAATTTAAAAAAATATTATTGATTGAACCCTCTTTAGTTACACCAGGTAGAGAGTACCTACATACCTAAAATTATGTTAAAGGTTGTTATTGGTTTTCAATGATTGATCTTTTATTTACCCAAACTGAAATTAATGAGAAGATGTTAAACGTTTCATTATGTCGGCGAACTCCATACTCCAAAACTACATGTCACAATTCACACATTAAGCGTGTTATATAATTACATTATTCTAGAACAGACCCGTGGTTTTGTTTTTTTTACATTAGCTTCACGCAGAAGGCCCCAAAGAAAATAATTTCCCTCAGGAATATGTCATGTCGAGTGTATTTTTAGAAGATAAAGTTTTATGAAGAAAAAAGTGTGAGGGATGGGTAGGAAACGTGTGACCAGGAGTAAGAAGTGATCAAAAGATCTCCCTCAACCAGACTCTCTCCCGAACCGCCTGCTGCGGTCGGCAAACGAATCTGCCAAGACCCGGACGAACAACAACCCGGACGAACAACCCGGACGACCCAAGAACACGATTACCCTGCTAATTCAACGTAGCGACCCACTTGGGGTGATCTGTTATGGACATGTTGGTATTCTCATGAATTGTTATCGGGCGGCGGTACCCATACCCGCCTCCCAAATTGAGATGTTGAAGGTGTTTAGCGGCTTAGTAAACTTGAAAAATCACGAAATTGAAAATTCGTATCACTAAATAAATTTTACTTTACACAATAGATTCTAGTTTAGAAAATGGCACTTAAATTCAAAACAAATTTGAGTTCATTGAACGTGAAAATTTTCACACAGGAATAACTAACGCACATCATCACAGACAACCAAAATTAGTATGTTTGATTCTAGAATGGCAGCTACGTGACGTTACGCTGGTAGACAGGAATAAGTGTACGGTTGGTTCCCATTATATTATTTTATTTCGTTATTGTAAAAATAATATTAGCTAAATTGCAATAACAAGATGATAAACGGTCCAGAAAGTCGGGGAACTCCAATACTCGGTGGCTCAACACTTAGATACATAAATAGAAAATTATATATTTTTATGTAGTATGTACGTACCTACATTTTTAGCGGTTTAGTAGTAGCCTCAAACAACATGAATAACAGCTTAGCCATAATTGGCGACGTATTGCTTCATCTCAGTTGGACAAAGTTCTAACTGACATTTATTTTCAAAAACGACATTGAATGCAAAACCGTTTATTTTGCTCATTAAACGACTTCGAAAAGGAGGAGGTTATCAATTCGACGGTAATTTTTTTTTATGTTTGTTACCTCAGAACTTTCGATTGGGAGAACCGATATTGATGATTCTTTTTTTATTAGAAAGCTGGTGCTTCCCGTGTGGTCCCATTTTAAGTTGGTCCAGTTCTGATAATGGAATCCATGAGAAAACCATATATGTCTTAAATTTGCAATAAGTATGTGCGCGACAGATGGACGAATATCTCAATATTACGCCAACAGATTTCGATGATTCTTTTTTTTAAGTAAAACTTCTTTACGCACGCTCGTCACTAAAAATCAAAAAATAAACAAAAATTTTAGAAAAAAACAAAAAAACGACTTCAAAAAATGCACTAAAAAGTACTACAAAAATAACAATCGTACGAAATTTTTTAGTGCATTTTTTGAAGTCGTTTTTTGTTTTGTTAAAATTTTTGTTTATAAAGGAAAATATTTAAATAAAACGTGTCCCTAACTTGGAATCGCATTAGGGACATATAGTTGGGACCTTATGCTATGCATTATTGTTCTCTAGCAGGTTGCAAATGGTTTTATCTGCATGTTTAAGTATGATCTGAAATGGTATGTACCTATCTGTCCTACTTAAATATTTTCCTTTAATTAGTGAGGTACCTCTCATACGTCATACATACGTCTGGTGATGGTATATTGTATTGGAAAATAGTTTATGGGTCCGAGTGGTTAAAATATGTATAATTAAAATACTTTATAAATTTCATCTTCACATAGATAATGAGAAATCGTATTTGCAAACTTCGACATCTCCAATCTCAGAATAAGGTATAGTGAAGTTAGAACCCTTTCCAACTGAAGTAACGATTGGTGTTATATAAAGCATAATTAATGGATGTGTTTTTATGCTAAACGACGCCAATAGAAGTTTTAATGGTGGAAACTAACACTTCTAACGTAAAACTTTATAAAAAATACGCTTTTACGGTTTATAATATTACCTATGTTACAAAAGCACTTAAGTACAGGTATAACATTATGATCAACAGAAATAACTAAACAAAATTAAAGCATATTTATTTTTATTAAATTTTCGTCGAGTAATGCTTGCTTGCCTTGCACACCGCATTGTATGTTATTTACCAAGACACGAGAGTTTTGTTTGTCTTGCAAATATTATTTCTTCATTAAGTATACAAAATCAGATTCAAGGACCCAGTTCAAACTTTAAGACTCGTAGATTTTTAGATTTCAAGGCCAGATACAACATGTAAGTTTTTATCTCCTTTTTGACAACGATTTGTAGAGGGAATTCTTATCAACTTATTACAAGTCAGTAATATTATTATATCTGCATTATTATTATTACAATAAGTCAATTTTCCAAAAAATCATAAGTCAATATTCCCACGTGTTATTACTGTTAGGTACTAGTTTGACATGCCAACGATTGAACAATATGCGATTCACACGACATGAAGGGCAATATTTCCAACAAATAACGTAACATATATGTAGATATACCTACTTACACAAAATATAACCAAGTTTCCTCGAAGGGACGTGCAGGGAGGATGTACTGCCAAATAACAAAACATATTTTCATACATTTTTAAACATTACATTTTTACTGAAAACCAACAGTTTGATTGATTTTTACTGATTATTTTTAGACATATTCTGTTTCTACTTATTTTCCAATATTTTTAAAACTTCAAAAAACGTATATTTTTGAAGTAAAACTTCTTTACGCATGCTTGACTTGGGGAGTAGCTCGTGAATGCGTTACGAAAAGTGTGATGCGAACGGTGATCGGGCGAGGCGAACTTGACTTGGGGAGTAAGCTGGTGAGAGAGCGTTATGAAAAGTGGGATCTGGCGAGGCGAACGGAAGTTGACAGGGAGATTTTTCTTTTTTTTACAATGAATACCGCACAAGAATCTCAACTGCTCCCGTCTGGAGCCAGTGAGACTATGGCATCCCCAATCGGGGTATGTTGTGAGGCTGAAGGTAGTGGGGAGGGGAAGGAGATGGGGAAGAGGAAGTTTGAGAAGTACCTGGCTATTCAGATCTGGTCACCAAACACGGCTAAAGCCATTTTTAAGCAACGTTTCAATTCTAAATGGTGGTCTTACACCAGGGCGATACTGATAGTATCTTCCACTCTGGAACGTGCCGCAAATATACTATATATTATTTTAAATGAATTAATTGTGAAATAACACAAATTAATCAAATAAAATTTATTGGCGCACGCCGGGTTCGAACCCGCGACCTCCGGATTGTGAGTCAAGAGTCTTAGCCTCTGGACTACGGAGGTCGTAGATACTAAGAATATGGATATTAATTCCATGGGGAGATATAAATAATGAAGTTTTACTTCAGTCGTGTGGTCTAAAGCACACCGTTTTTTTATAACTGTGCCTATTTTATGCAAGAAGTATGTTGTACCATTATTATTTCTAAATATGAATTAATAAATTAAGATTAGCTCCCATGTTAGACCCGAGATAATTTCTCTACTAACTTGTAAATTAAAATGGTTAATGAATGTTATGTGACATATCATTATTCAGTGAGTTAACTTTATAATTTCCAATAAGAAAAAATAAATTAAAATACTCATTTTATGGTATAATAATTACAGAGCGTTTTATTAATATCCTAACTTAAATTAAATAGAATTATAATAGTAAAACCTTCACCCGCAAAGTCTTAACCAACAGGATCCTTGAAAAGTGAGCTTATAGTTTCATTATATCTCTTTCTCTCGCAGGCTATATCCTATAGATGTGTGTGTTCGTCTCTTTATAGCGTCGTTTCTGTTTCGTCGAGTTCCAAATCACAACGGTGCTAAATAAGTTTCACCAATAATATGGTACATAAAATACATTTATGAGGTTAAATTAATTTTCTTGCCTACCTAAGAGCGGGTGAAGGTCTCTCTGGTATAGGTATAAGTAATGAAACATCGATGCGACTATGGAAGTACGAACTATGGAGTAGGTATAGGACCGTGTTTAGAGTATTTAGTGGATGAATAATACATTCTGGGATCTAAATGAAAGAGTATCGTGCGTTGCGTTGACAGCTAATCATAATGTTAGATAGACAGTGGCGCAACTGTGGGAGTAAGTACGCCGATCCGGGGCGAAAATCAAAACTTCATTAAAATTACAGTACAAATGTCACAGTATGATCGACTAAAGTTATGATTAGTCTTATCACAGTATAATTAATTTAATTGAAGGGCACAGAATCCATGATTTTTTTTCTTTCCATTTATTTTCACCTAATTTATATAAATTACTATAGAAATGGGGTTGAAATGAGGTGGCTTGGGCACTTACTAAGTATGTCTGATGACTGAATTCCTAGGAAAATACTGAGTACGATTTCAGAGAATAGACGTCCAGTGGGCCGCTCCAGACACAGTTGGATGAGACAACTTAAGAAACTGTGTGAGGAGAGGATGGGACTGCCAAGGACGGAGGACAAACAATCAGCGCAAGACAGGGACGAATGGAGGCGCCTTGTCGGTACAGTGGGTCCCCGACTCAAATAGGACAAGGGGAAGAATATGATAATGACTATAGAAATTTGTTCAACTCTCGAAAAAACATTACTTGCTACGCTAACCAAAACATAATGCCTGTTTTTAAAGCAGATTTGCTGTCCTTAAGTATTCTGACCAACTAACCATCATGCCATTTTCTCAGAGGATGGATCGCAAAGTTTGCCAAAAAAGTCGTGCAGGTAGATTTAAAAAGCTTTTCGTTATTTCATTATTTTGTTACAATTAAATGGTATTATACGGTGTCCAGAATCTCTTAGTACAAGCTGGACACCTCGTCACACTTGGAGACATTAGCATAATATATTTATTTTTAGATTTGAGCTTTCGTTTTTCAGTAAATCGAGTTCGATGTTGGAATTTCTTAGGTCAAATATGAAGAAAAAAATCAGCCGTTTGGGGATTATATCAGTAATGCGTCGAAGCGCATACCCGTCTCAAATATTTTCCAACCCTATTTCCGTAAAAAAGGAAATTAAAAAAAATATTTGATGGCTGTTTACACGCGGTAGAAGCGAAACTTTACCAAAACAACTCAACCAATACTTGAAAAGTGAGCCCAATGAGTCTTTAAAAGTAACATAATAATCAAAGCGGCCAATAAGCGCAGTTGATGCGTCGCAGATGCAATAATCGTCATTTCCGTTTCATCCGAATTCCGAATCACAGCGGGGCATAGAAGTTTCACTTAAAAAATCGAAAAGCTTAGATCGCAAAACATGTTTTTTGTGTACTCGCTTTCGAGTATCCGTACATCTACAGATATAACCAAGCTGAGGTTTTTTTTTTAAAAGTCAATAAAATTAATATAAAATATAACAGCTTAGTTGAGTCGGCTAAGGCTGAAGAAACGCCACTGGCGAGAGTAGTATTTCTAAAGCTAACCTTTCGTGGTATACATTATCTACTGGAACCTTCGATGTCGAAATCTGACAAATGCCTTGTCATGTAACAGCCATATTAAATTTGTTTTATAATGGCTTTAAGTGTTCCTAAAGGGGATGCATATTATTATATGGAATTTTGAACTGAGGATCTATTCTCTCTGGTCTATGGTCATATATGGCTGGGGGCAACAAATAAATTAATCTTGACCCGACTATAAGAAGATACTTAGTATTAAGTTTTCTTATGCGTCGATGACACAGGGCGAGTTTACAAGCTACTATCTCGGAAATTCACTATCTGTTAGTAAACTCGCCCAGTGTCATCGTGTTACTTGCTAACTAGCAGATTGTTGACAATCCACGGAAAAAGTTGAAAGGTCCTCAACTTTACACGCTACAAGCCGACTCGTGATTGGTTTATTTGTGTTTCCAATATGGCTGTCAACTGTCTGAAGAATTAGTTCACGTTATTTCCGCTATTGGCGCTAGCAGCTACGTGCGAGTCCAGTTTCCTACAAAAATGTCGCGAGCTAGTGAGCGAGTGGACAGTTTTGTGTGTCATCATGACAATCTCACTAGCCGATTCACCCGCTTTTAAATTTAGTAGATAGTAGCTTGTAAACTCGCCGTGTGTCATCGAGGCTTTAGTAAATAATCCTCACATAATAGGTATGTATTTAATAAGTGGAGACTTTTAAAACCCAAAACCGACTGAAAATTCCCCTTTTTGAAGCTGATTTCAAAAATGTTTTAACCTAGAAAATAATACAGCTAGTAGGAAAAAAACTGTAATATTAATTTGAGATAACAAATCATTAATGTATAATGATAGCCCACTACGACGATGGGTTCCTAAAAACCAGAAATAAACTCCTTTATGTGATCAGTAACAGAGTTTTGTGAGGATTTGTGTTGGTTTAGTATTAGGACTTGTGTTTCCTCCCTCCTACATCTACTCCTACAAACATAAAAAAATTAACATCGTCCTTCATATCCTTAAACACACAATAGACCTTCTATAAAGCCTCCCCACGTATGACATTCCTAACTCTTGCATGAAGAAGCTTTTTGACCTATGTGATTAATTCCTCTTTATATTTGCTTGTAGTTTTTGTGAAAAAATCACCCTAAGGGCTCTGTACAAATATATAATATATTTTTACAATGCTTTATCTATTATATTATATTATTATATCTATGTAAGATAAAGCATTTAATAAGTACTAACCATAAACACGACAAACTATTAAATCAACTTATGTCTAACAGATTGCATTCACTAGTCGATTAATAATACAAAATGTACAATGCATTTGACCAATGAACGTGACGCTGCTTTAAAAAGTGCATTGTTATATTATTGTATATTTATATTTTGTAAAGGCATAATAAACAGGACCATACTTACCCGGGAGGTCACTTGAGATTAACACCGTTTATTGTTTATTAGAGATGGCCTACGTGGTCGAGGGGTGAAGCTCTCGACTAACAATCCAAAGGTCGCGGTTTCAAATCGCGGTGCGCGCAAGTAAATTTTATTTGATACATTTGTGTTAGACAATTTAATAATTAAAAATAATATATAGTATATTTGCGGCACGTTCCAGAGTGGAAGATACTCTCAGTATCGCCCCTGTAAGACCAAACCATTCAGAATTGAACCGTTGCTTGAAATGGCTAGTCGGGAACTTCTCCACCTTTCTCTCCCCCATCTCCTTCCCCTCCCATACAACATACCCCAATCGAGAATACCATTGTCTCATTGGTTCCAGGCCATTGGGAGCAGTTGGAACTTTTGTGAGGTATTCAAATAAAACAACAACAAAAAAATAGATGCAGTTCGCAGGCAGCGGACATAATTCGTAATACATAATTTTATTGGATAAGCTATTATTATTTACCCCCGTATAAAGGAAACTATGTTCTCCATCATTGCACATGAAACATTACAGATTATTCGTAACCCGTGAATGTATTCTTTCTTACAACGAAAAAAAATACTATACAAAATATATAAAAATTAATAATTGAGTTTATAATAAATTTTAATACGAAAAAATACTATACAAACTATGTAAAAATTAATAATTAGGTTTATAACAAATTTGTAGTACGAAAGAAAACGTCAAAGAAAAATTCACACACAAATTTTCCATGTCTTTGAAATATTTGAGGTGAATACGATGCTGATACTAACATCAGGGGGCGGAGTGTCCCAACGCGCGTTATCCCACCAATAAGTCAAGTTCTTTCGCGGGTCTCGGGCTATCTGACGGGTGTCAAATAACGATCGGTCAAGAGTACTTTATGGGGCACTCTGCTTGTTTTTAATGCTTCAAATGGGCAGTTTAATGATAAACGCGATGGTTTTAATAAATCCCGAATGTTAAAATGCAAATTATTTTTCAAAGTTTTAACCTTCCCGTACCCGGGGTAGAAAATCGACGTTTCCCTGCTTTTTATGTACGCCGATGGTTTCGCAGATTTTGAAGAATTCTTCAAATTTCAGAGTTTTACCAAGTTCTTTTGATGTTTTTAATTTCAGTTCTGTGAAACAACTGACCCATAATGATATAATGACAAAACTTGAATAGAACTTTCACAAAACTTGATACACATACTATTAATACATTTACTTTGTAATCGGATGAATTGTTCAAATTTTGTAAAACATCCCATCCTTTTAATAGCCAATTAAACTTACACAATGAAATTCTTAAATATGAGCTGATTATATATATTATGAATATTTATTTATTCTTTCCGTTTTTAACTTTTTTTTATACAAAGGTAAAACAAATTTAGAAAGATCGTGTAAATTTAAAAATATTTAGAGTTTAATTTTTCATTTGAATTAATTAACTAATTATAGCAAAACTGAGTTCATGCTTAAAATCAAATTATTACCTAATATATTGTGCTCATTTTATTTGAATCAATTTATTTGAATTTGCCTTTTTGTTTATTTTTTAATCCATGTTTATGCATGCGTAAAAGAAATAATATATCTAGGAGGAAATAATAAATAAAACAACAATTTTTATCACATATCACACGAAAAGTACCTACCAAGACTTGTAAACTTATTTTCAAAACGTTTCCACAGAGAAATGTATAATATGGTAAAATTTTACGGAAATGTCTGGCGTGCCGTCTAGGGTTCGGATAGAAGTTGTTAAACTCGGTATCGAGCAGGTTAAAAAAGCTCCTAAAAACTAGATTTTTTCCGAAACAACCTGTTCCGTCCGCTGGAACTTGCAACAAGATTCTAAAATGTTTCAAAACTAAGTTATTTCTATCTTTTTATTCATAAGTGCCTCTTTTTTTACTTATAATTGACGACCTGGCTGTAATAGGCTGTAATATGCTCTGGACCAAGAGGTCGTGGAATGAAAACCACGCGAAATGCAAAAAACAAATTTGAATTTATGGTATCTGATTTTTCCCACGTTAAATGTAATACTAATAAAAAGTTTGCGCGTCGGTCCAGAGTTGCTAAAATAATATGTTAGTATCGCGTTAGAGAGAGAGAGATACTTGTTTTTATCACTAGATATGAAAATTCACGTACGTTTTACTCAATTTTCCGGTTCTCTTTCCTATCCTCTTTTCCATTCGTTTTATTACCCAATTAGCAGAGGTCATAGTCCCGCTGCGTTGCTTGTCACCAGGCGTGAAATCCACATTTAACAAGTATAGGTATTATTAAAATAAGGATGAACATGAACAATATGTTTGGAAGGCAATTGAAACCAAGATTTTATCAGAAGAGTGGGAAATAAATTTTACATAAAATTATTTTTTATTACTTTATAAGTATGATTCGAAGTTTCGCCGCGAGATGTCGCCAGCATGCAACCTTCGCGTCAATGTGGTTCCCTTTCCACTAAGTTGTTGTACGGAAATATTTCGTAATAAAGTGACCGGACCCGAACATGTGTTCATCTATGTCCGATGGAATGTTACACCTACATACGCGTTCCGTTTCTTTCGAAACAACAGGTAATATTTTTAACGCGGCATCTTCATCTCTTTCCGTCCTACTTTTCAAGCTATTTTCCATCTCATTCAAGTAAGCCTGAAACTAAAAAAAAGCACTTCGATAAAACCTAAAAAATACCATAATATCAAAAGGATCAACGCATTCACATCAGAGTTT
This sequence comes from Limnephilus lunatus, assembly GCA_917563855.2. NCBI lineage: Eukaryota > Metazoa > Arthropoda > Insecta > Trichoptera > Limnephilidae > Limnephilus > Limnephilus lunatus. The sequence continues at coordinate 37,033,186 of OU830604.1, forward strand.
TTTGTTGTTATTGAATGAAGAAACTTTTTTGTGGTTGTTAACAAGATGCTGTCCCCTTCACACGTATGTTAAAGCTTTGAAAAGATTTTCTACAGGTAACTGCCGAGATAATAAATAATGTTATAAACGTTTCTATATTGCTTTTTGTCTTATTCCAACATAATAACTACTTTATAGGTGTTCAGAAAACACGCCTGTTAATAAAAGCTTTGAAATTTCAGTTAATTAACGGCACAACTGATGAAGAATCATGTACGCGGGGAAAGACACTGGAAGATAACTTAATTTATCGTCAAACATTCAATAATGCTTACTATAAATACATCATCATATTATGCCTATTTAAAATAGGCAAACGTACCTATAAAGGCTAGGTACCAAGGATTTTAAAACAAGCATCCTTTAGTATTTATGCGATATCTACGGCATCGTCTGCAGTCATAGTGATACATACATATATAATATACTCGTACAAATGCAGTATAGAAACAGTGCAAAAAATTACAAGTTTTATGTGAGAACTTGCGAAATACTGACAAAGTGTTTCTAATTTTCTTTTACAATGTTATATTCTTTATAATCGAATAACATTTATTAGAAAATATAAACGATCGCAATGTTAACTTACTTACAAATATATGTTAAATTACTGTATTCTGTATAGTCAGGTAATCCCAAACTAGCACAATAACATCTTGTTCTGGTAAATGACATTGTCAGGGTTGTTAGTTCGGTTTCCAACAAGTCCAAAAACAATCAAAACTGTTGTTACTGAGGTATATGATTTTTAATTTACAAAACGCTATACCTCCTGCAGGTTCAGCAAAAATTTGTAGAATCAACAAACCCAAACTGAAATCAGTAAATTAACCACAACGATCATTATTGACGGTGAACACAATACCAATGGCGTAACGACATATTGTCCCCTTGCTGCACAAGCGAACGCTTGTTAATATTATTTTAACTGTTAAATCTTGATGGGTGAAAATAATACCCTGTAAAAAATGGTAGCCCAATATCAGCGAACTTAGGAATATTTATTATTTATTACTAAAAATAAAACAAGTCTTTTACACTTTACCATAACATTTTCGCTCAATTTTTTTTTCAATTTGGCGTTCGGGATTGTTTACAGCCGCGCCTTTTCCTTCACGGTTCTTACTTCTTTCTTTCTTTTTAATGAAAAGACAAATAACTTATTAATAACTTATTAATAATTAATAAATTACGAGAGATGGGAAGGCTGATAGAGATATTGAAAGAAGAGTAAATGCAGGTAACTCCATTAATGGAGGACTGAATGCCGTTGGCGCTAATAAAACACTGTCAAAAGACGCGAAGCTAGCAGTCCACAATGGAGTCCTGGTACCTACCTTGATGTATGGCAGTGAGGCATGGAGTTGGCAGAGGAAGGATGAAAGTAAACTGAATGCTGTCGAAATGAGATCCCTGAGGCGAATGTGTGGCAAAACCATGTATGATCGTGTGAGAAATGTGGATATCCGCAAAGAATGCAAGGCTGATGTAAGCATAATGAGTAAGATTAAGAAAGGGACCCTCAGATGGTTTGGACATGTAGAGCGAACGAAAGAAGAAAATAATGTGAGAAGAATATATGACGCAAATGTGAATGGAAGAAGAAGTAGGGGACGCCCGAGGAAGACATGGCACGATCAAGTGAATCAGATACTTGAGTCGGGCCATGTCAAAAGTCGGAATAATAGAAGAGTATGTATGAGACGATGTATGAATGTGAGTGAAGCAAAGACTGTGTGCCAAGACCGAGTTGTTTGGCGGTCCGTCCTCTCTGCCTACCCCTGCGGGGAAACGGCGTGATGGTTAGTTAGTTAGTTAGTTAGTCAAATAACTTTGTTTGCATCACTTTTACACAAATAAAAGTGATGTAAACAAAGTTTCGAAGAAGTTTTCTTCGAAAAAAAAAATCTTTCTTTCCCTCATAATCAATATATATTATAAAAGAAAGTCCAAAAAAACGTGCGGTTAGCAAAAAAATCAGAAACGAGTCCCAGTACGATCAAGGGAGTTATATGGTGTGGTAGATCTCTATCTCCCCTTTAGGATGACGGTTCCCGATTTAACCTAAAGGGCGTGCTTTTGAAGATATAAGGGCTGGAAGTTTCGCCCTCTTGAAATTTCAAGAACAGTCTTCCGGAAAGTTCTAGGAGGTTCCATATAGCTCTAGAAAGTTCTGGAAGGAGTGGCGGAGTATGTCGTGGAATGTTCGGGAATAGGGAATCGGGAAGATCATTGTGGAACATTCCAGAACACTCTCGAATGTTGTCCTGAGCGAAGCCTGTTGTATTTTCATAATAATATAAATTTTCCATCGATATTAATAACAAAAATATATGTTTGATAATGAATAATGATGATTTCTGTAGGCAAATTTTTATTTTTTTATTTGATGAGGAACCTATTTAACATGAAGAAGTGGAGAATATATAATATTTTTATTTTGGTTCCATAATAGTTGATCCATAACTCTCTGCATACTAATATACAATATGCACTCGGTTTAGGGAAAATACGGTTTCCCTACTTACCCAAAATATAACTAAATGACCCGACCGAGTGTGCAGAGAGTACGTACCGCCGAATAACAAAATCATAAAACATATTTTCATTCAAATGCATCAAGGATAAAACTACTTGTCTGTATACCCATTTGAATATCTTTGGTATACCTGCCCTATATACCAGCAAGAACAAAAATCGATACTGTACAAAAATTCGTTTGAAATTCATACCATTTTATTAGTGAAGGTATTTTTGAAGTCGATTTTACGTTTGAAATTCGTAAGTGATGTAAACAAAAATAATGATTTTATCGTAAACAACATTTCGGTGGGCCAATTGTCGGCGGATCAACTGCCGAGTCGAGATTCCAGTGCAGAAAACATAGATTCGAATGGGCAATATATTTGATTTCCAACGAAACTGGTACTATTGATGGATGCTTGCTGTTAACATCTGGTAGAAGAAAAAATCCACTAAATAAGGGGCGCATATAATTTATACGTAGTGTACATATATCAGTGTGAGAAGTATTTCGCACACGATATTATATATTTGATTGGTTAACGATCTGTTTGGACGTACCTATGCAAATTAAAATTACCGCAACAAATGCCTCATGTTTTAGTTCGAAAGATTCGTTGCCTTATATGTAATTGAAATATGGTCCCTCGAATTGAAAAATTGTCTGCGATTAGACGAATCAAATATCGTACGTCGTGCGTAACCTGTTATATCGGCGTTAGAAAAGCATTCCTTCGACGTTATTAACGACTCGTTATTTTATAACGTCACTATACTAATTGGGCGCATCTGTGCTGGTCGTAAAGCCATGTCCAAAACCAAACATTCTACCAAAACGTCGAAAAGTCTTTGACAATATCATGTTTCCTTTAATCTTCCTACGGACATTCGAAATCTTGCTGCTAAGTGGTCTGTCCATTTGTTTGGACCACCTGCTAATTTGTTCTTCGTATTTACAAATTAATTTCGAACATTCGTGGTTGTATGAAGGACAACAAACAGCCAACCGAGATATTTGAGTAAACATTCCCGAAGGCAATTTCACGTTCAGAGATTAAATAATATGTAGATTTTACTTTGTTTACTTACAAATAACTGGAATGTCTGTCAATTTACTTTAACAAAAATTTAAAAAAAATCTTCTAAATTATTTAGTTAGATTTTCAAGAGCCTCCAATTTCTTCTGTTATAAGAAACTCTGAACGCCGGAAAAACAACAAATATAAATAACAGCGTGTCACTTTAAACGTTTACTTTTTTGGAAATAGTATTAATCAATACAGACTTATAAGTACATATAAGATTTAGCACTCGCATTCAATAAAATTGAATCGTAAATATTTGCGGTTACTCAATAACATTGTCCTCGAATCTCTACACACCCAAACATCGATATTGCCTTTTGCACGTTTATTTAAAAATATATATAATTGTGCAATTCACAATGCGGTAGAAGTGAAACCTTGAGAAAACTAAAATAGACGAGAGTGGGGAGGCTACGAAGCACCGCACAAAGAGGATACCGATAGGCTGCGAATCACACGCACAAAGAGGAGACCGGTTAGTCTCTTTCTCTTGCAAACCAAATCCCGTAGATGTATGTGTTTGTCTCTTTTTAGTGTCACATATTTTTCGTTCATCGAGTTTCAAATCACAACGTTGCTAAATAAGTTTTCACTTTAAAAAGAAAATTTAAAAAAGCTGGTACGGAGAAAAATTCATCTTTCTCATTGGAACCGCCCTGTACGATCGTAAGAACATATTTCGAAGAAATTTGAATTCTCGGCCGCGGCCCTTAATGATGGCATTGGCAATTGATGAATGTTATATTTTAATTTCTGTGAAACAACCCATCCTTACTCATTTTCCACCATAATGGCAGGAAGCACTTTTCACGGAACCACTATTGCCAGGTATTATTATTTAAATATGGAGCTTGGCGTACGGTGCTCCAGTTTTCCAGATTGATAAATACAGACTCGATTAGTACCTATAATGCGTGGCAAATATTTACTTTCAAAGTCTTAACATCGGGTATTAGAAAGGAGTGTACCAGACAGATTATACGGGAACTTACACATAATTGGTTCATTACTTGCGGTTATAACCACGAATAAGCTTTTTCCAAAGTGTCCCTTAGTAAAACATCACTTTAAAAAAAATTGGGAATGTAATTAAGTATAACGGCAACCTTTCGATCTATCAATCTGAGTCTCCGATCAGCTAAGTGATTTGTTTAGTAACGCTCGATTCGCATGTTTAGTCGAAGAGTTGCTTTAGGCAGAGCGTATTTGTGCATTTGAAAGGTGTTGAATCAAAATTTCGGCTCAACAATTGATCAATAGGATTGGGAACAACGGCCGTATAATTTAGATTTTATTATTACACGTAGGTATCTATTACTGTCCAAAATTAGATTCCTTTTCAGCTAACAGGATAGTAATAGGCCACTTGCATGGATTTCATAACGGCTTAGAAAAAATCGTGTGGATAATTTTTAATAATTAATAATAATGGATAACTAAGATTACGAAAACTTTAGTAATTTTTTTTAGAAATGTATAGTTTTTTATTATTTTTAAATAAATAAATCCATTATTTGAGCTCGTGACGTCACTACATGAACATTATTGAACATGTCCCATTTCCGATTATGTCCTTTTAATTTTTGTAAAATTCCACCCTGATTTTTTTTTTATATGGCAACACTTTGATTTCAGGCGAATTTTTGAATTTGACGTTTAACATTCACTATATAGATTTATTGTTTATTCTCTGCGAACTTATCCTTTGGTTTAAATTTTTGATAAAGATGGCGGTGGTTTGACAGATGTTTCGAAGAGAACCCCGTACATTTTATTGCTTCTGTATCTGTTTTAGAAGTATAATGGTAAAGGTGCTGATTTTAACAAAATCAAATTTTATAATATTTTTATTATTATTATAATTTAGTTAAGTACAAGTATATTACCTTGGATTTAGTCATATATAGACGTTGAACATTATAATGATTAATGATCAATAAGATGGATCAAATAAAAAAATATTTTTGAGATGTAATATTTTTGGTATGCCTCGTTATTTTCCTGTGCCAATCGTGTGGAAAACGTTATTTTTTTAAAAAATTATTTTCGTCTATGAAATTATCGTTTTTTTGCACCCATAAAATTATGTCCCGTATTTCCGGTTTATAAAAAATTGTCTGATTTTTCGGTTTGAAATTTTCAAAAAATCGCCAGGGTTTCAAATATACGATAAAAAATATTCGGAATGTCTTAGAATATTTGCCTAAACCGGATTTTTTAAAAAATGTAATGCAAGTGGCCTATTGCTTCTCAGCTTTGAAAGGTTTTAATGCCATCTTCATGTTAAAAAATAATGTTTCTTCCCTAAAATAATATATAATGACTAATCACATGTACGCATAATTTGGCAACATCCACTAATAATTTATTTTTCTTTTGTTTCAGGTAAGATGCGAGCAGGTGTTACATCGTGGTTCAGAAATTATGAAGAAAAATCGGTTTTAATAAGGTGCTTTTGCGACATCGACATAATTCATCTATCAATGACCATCTTTTTAATATAAATTAGAAATTCCGAATATGATGGAATAGTGAATTTTTATCCCTTAAAAAATATGTCCTTGAGAATGTTGGGGTGTGTTGTCTAAGCTCTAAGCTATAATACGATACTTAAATGTTTCGTTATTTAATCCAAATTATCGATTTCTTCGTGACCTCACTGCAGTTCACAATAACCACCATTTTGCGACAAGATCTCAATGACATGTATTCGATAATTCGATAATCTGTTATCTAGGGTTCGAATTTTTGGTTTGAATCTGGAGGTTATCAGAAAGCTTGCACCAGAAGTTATTACCACTCACAAGAAGGTTTGTGTTTATTATAATCTACGTTAATCAAGGACTACCGCATGGCATACCAAATATTGTCCCGATGAAAAGGTAAGTGGATACCTACTTTTCCGACAAACAGTCTTTGATGTCTAATACATAAGGTGAGTGATCCTGCATTAATCCACGATGAATTTGCTTTATCGTAGCTATTATTATTATTTATCCCTGGAGTTTTAAATAAAAATTTAAGTATTTTTAATCATGTTAATCAAAGATTAACCGCAGACGTAATTTTTCACAAAAATTAAATTGGGTAAAACTTCCGTACTAGACTAGTCTTAAATATATGGCCATTAAACAAACCTATATTTATTTTAATGAACTATCTGCGTGTTGGCCCGTCAAAACGTGGTGTTTTGATTCTGAGAATCATCAATTTAGCATAAAAAGGTTTTTGAGGTAAAACGCAACAGATTTTGAGCTTGAAGATCGTTGAGAAACACTTTCTATAAATCTTCCAATTTTGGATATGTACGAAGGTATTAAAAATCCATTATTCTATCGAATATTCTAATCTCCTTTCTAGTTGGCCATTGCCCACAATAATATTTTAGTTTATGATTGCCCCCGATTGCGTACATAAATAATAAAACACGGTCGTACCTTATGCACGTTACACGCGCCTAATCTGTAAAGGTAGTAATTCTGTACTGCGGTGTTACAAATTACAGATTAATCTAGAATGGATATTGCTTATATTCAACGCGTTACCATAGTAATGATGGGTAGGTTAGCCATTTGCTACTCGACCCGGTTCCCTGTATGAACTTTTACGGGTGTTTCACGAAAAAAAAAATTAAATTAAATATACAAATCAAAAAATGATCGATTGTAGCAAGACCCAAGATGTCGTCCAAATTTCAAAATTTAATTAAGTCATCTATAACATTTTAAGCGATCAAATTTTCAAACAAAACACGTGATTTTACATTACTTTTCCTTCCGCTATTTTATGTAGGTACCTACACTATCTACCTAATTTTTTTAAATAATAAAAAAATTGAATCACAACGAGAGATTTGATTTTAATGTCAGTATTGTATGTTGTATGTAAGTTAGGTTAAAACTGCCATCAGCGTCGACTGGAATAGTTCACTCTATTTACATCCAAGTTTACTACGCCACAGAGTTATTACGCCACAGTCGATAAGCCGATTACCAAATGGTTTGTTTTCATTTCCTTATCAATGTTTACAGTTTTATCGATTATTTTATGTATATAAATATACATGTATTTTGTATTTATTAATCTAAAAAGAACAGGAACATATATACACAAACCTATTTCAAAGAAACGTATTCGGAAAACTTTGTTTTGTGCTGCGTATATTACGAGTACAGTATATTTCTGTCACTTTTAAGTTTGTTTTGTAGCTATTAAATTTTTTTGTAATTTTTTTTAAATTGTGCTGCTAGTAAAAAATATCTTTTGTCATCTTATTACTTACTCCCTTTTTGTGTATTTTTGACGAATATTAGATCTGGTATCTAAGACAGCTTTAATTTAAAATTAGTCTACACTTATTATTTTATGACAATCACACTTTCTTACTTAAATTCTTAAAGTATGAGTACTGATTTGAGGATCAATTTGAAAACATTATTTTATGACAATCATTCTGATTTGAGGATCAATTTGAAAACATTATTTTATGACAATCATTCTTTCTTTCTTAAGTTCTTAAAGTATGAGTACTGATTTGAGGATCAATTTTAAAACATTATTTTATGACAATCATTATTTCTTACTTAAGTTCTTAAAGTACGAGTACTGATAGGTAAGTTCTACTAGTTATGTAACACAATTCGCTTTTTATTTTATAAAAAATTGACACCATAAAACTGAAAATAACAATAATTACATGATAATAATTTTCTTATAATACCTATACGCACTGTGTTCTTGTAATCTGTAAACTTTTTCAGTTTTCTTAGATTTTTCACGTGCTTTGCTTTTACCCGCCAAAACTCTGTTATTATTATACTTATCTAAAACCGTTATTTTCAAACATATTTTATCAACAACATGTTACTCTCTTTAACAGTAAACACTCAATCATACTTCTTGCTATCGGTTATCGGGGGTTTATACATTCTGACACATTGACAGTAGTTCAAAGCTGTACACAATTTTATCAGGACCAACCGCTTTGCGGTTTATTTAGTTATGGTTAGATTTCAGACATAATTCCACTTTGAATCCATATTTTTGTAAATGTGCAATAAGTACCAAAAATTATGTATTTACTTAAAACGAACCAACAATTACGTAATTTATGACTCTCTGGTTTATGAAGAATGTATGGAAATTTTTATCAACACAGATTTTTGCTTCGCCTATGTGCATAATACATACATATATGCTTATTCCTACTTTTGAAATGGTCTGAAACAAGTATTCGATTCACCTGATCGTGTTATATTCTGAGTCACGTCCAACATCCAGTAAAGCTTTTTAATAGTTGATTACAATTAGTCCCCAATGACCCCACTGCATTGCTCGTATGTATTATCACCCCTTTCTGACACATGTCTGACATGTCCCAACTTCAAAATATTATTTTGAGATAAAACTATACAAAAGCTAGAGATAATGGAAAAATGAGAAATATGTACCGTTAAATTTTATCATCTCCAAACTCACATTTAGACATTTCACACTGTGTTTTTTAACTTTATCAGAGTTTTTGATGTGATATGTAACATTTTTTTTCAAGAATATTTAGTTTTTGTAGTTAGTTTCGAAAAAATCTGAGTTAGATTTTAGATGTTCTCTCGTATTTGAAATATACGCCATGAAAAGTACCTTTACGAGGTCTGCTCTAGTGAATTAGACATCAACGCATGTAAGATTACTATCTGGTACGCTTTTATTAAATCGTGGGCTGATAGGTAACCTCGCATTATTTTGTAAATATCACGACGTTTGGTAAAACTGTCGACGATTTCCATCAGATTTCACAGTGCATGTACCTGCTTAATAGCTCACAATTACTATTAAAAGCGGTTTGGTGAAGTATGCGGTGGGTATTCCATTTCAGATATGACGAGTCACCTTTTGAAATTAATGTTTTATTAACTCAGCATCAGGCTGTGGTTTGATAAACCTTTGAAGCGACGGGCAACACTGGATTGGTTGGTGTTGTGTTATCGGATGTTGAAGGGACCAAAGAGCAAAGCAGATACTAGGTTCGGTGATCGTGCTTTCAAAGTATCAGGCGTTAAAGCTTGAATTAACTTGGATAAAAAGCTCTATAAAGTTAGGAGATCATCTCAAAACTTTTAATCCGGTCTCAATAGTGGTTTATCGTTTCTACTGCATCCTTGTGGTGGTATTCGCAAAAGTGAACATATAATAATATGTCATCGCCTTAGTTCTTAATTGTCCAAACGACCATTAGAAAATTTTACATGAGGAGAAGGTTTTCTTTCATTATTTCAATGAAACATTATGATAGTGTTTCAGATAAAGCTATTTACTTAAAGGTAAAGGTCTCATTAGAATAAATCATTCTTAGTTAAGTGTTTAACTAGCATTTTGTATACTTTATTTTTAATTTAAAAGTGAAGATTGAACAAAAACTAAAATGGTCGTTTGGACAATTAAAAACTCGGGCGACGATGTATTGAAGTGAATACTTATTTAGCACCGTTGTGATTTGAAACTAGATGAAACGAAATATAGCGACACTAAGAAGAAGCAAACACATATATCCAAATGATTAAGCCTGCGAGAGAATGATATAGTATAATCGATCTCCTCTTTGTGCGGTGCTTCGTAGCCTCCCACTCTTATCTACTTTAGTTTTCTGAAGGTTTCACTCTCTACCGCGTGTGAATTGCACACTCTGTTTTTTTTATAACATGTTAGGTTGCATTTGGGTGTAAATCGATATTGGTAATACTTATTAGCATTACGTACTTAGCAGGAATTGAAAGTACTTGTTTTTAACTCATCATTTTAAACGAAATGTGTTTTAAACTTAACACTGGTTAGCTTTTCTACAGTAATACAGTATGTTTCTCACTAAAAGGTTTGCTACCGCTTCAACAAAAATAATATCATGGGGTAGATTAACGAATAAGAAAAAAAAATTGATAGCCGCCGCTTCTACAGAGGTCGCCTTATCGGCAGAGTTGTATCAAAAATCATTTAATTTGGACTATAAAAAAATAAGAAAAGAACAATGCATTATTTATTAAACATTCCTTTATTAAAAACGAAACTCATCAAAGTTATTAAAATCCAAATGATTACAAATATTTTCCAAGGACCGCAATGGTATTAGATATTAGATTATGTATAAATGTCGGTAATACAGGTCTTTGTACATTGTACAATTCTAAGTAGGAGCAGTAGGAATAGGAATTACAACAGTTGTTGTTCGTTGAGTAGAACAAATTAGAACGTTATATGTTTTAATATTTACGATCTATATTTTATATATACCATTTGGCTTCCCTTTAATTCATAATAACAACAATTCAATTTTCAGTAGTCAGAAATAATAGAATCTAACAATAAAAAAAAAATTAAAAATAATACTCTTTTTAAAAAAAATTTTAAACCTTTAAATTTTTGGTCGTAGTTAGACACCGCGCGAGATTACTATTTTTTTTAAGGGAAACTTCTTTAGCGCCGTTAGTGACTTGAAATTCGGGTGAAACAGAAATGCGTCACAACTCAGTTCTATACAAATACTCGGTCCTAGTATAATGCGGTAAATTCCCACCTCGGCGCGTGCCTTCCATAGCATCATGGGAACGGGGGTTCGAATCATACGAAATCAATATCCAATCCAAACCACATTAAAAAACAAGCAAAAGAAAAGAAAGCGACATCTAGCGACTTTCTAGTTTTACTTCTACCGCGTGTGAATTACACACTCTGATTTTTTTTATTTGCCGGCAACCCGAGCGTTGATTAAGATAAAATATTCTAATAATGTTAGTAAGTTACCCCCCCTCACTAGACGATGTCTGTTCTGAAACGGGTGATATATACCTATTATTATATTCTCATAAGTCTATATTGAACCCCTGCCAAACCTTGAGCAAGTTTTTTTGCACTTATTCTATTTAATTCGTCGCTTTAGTTAAAGTGATCATTATTCCATTATTTTCCAGGTATCTACAATTATTTCGTTTACATTTCGCTTAGCTACAGTATGTTGTTGTATTTTTCACCGTTTAATGTTAACTCCTAAGTAAAAACGTGTTTTTTTTTTAAATATGTATCAATGTACCTATTTGATTTTCTGGGCAGAATCTGATGAGTATATTATGTATTTGAAGGTTACATTTTTATTTTACAGGGCTGCACAAATTTTTATTAAAATTTTCTTTTTTAAAATATGCCAGTATGTGTGATACATAATTATATATATTAATATGAAAAATTCTTTAGAATAATCGGTCTCCTCTTTGTACGGTGCATCGTAGTCTTCCCACTCTTGTTTACTTTAGTTTTCTACCGCGTGTGAACTGTACAATAGTTGTTGACCTCTTTATAAACATGGTTCTAATCTAAGCGATAAAATATTATGTTTAACCAAAAATTCCGTTAATATGTTCATAGAAAGGATCTCGAGGTCCCAGGGAGCAATAAGGCAAAGTTTCAAAAGACATATACATATCTTGGACAGAAATTGTATAATTAAATCCCCCCAGAATTAAATATTAAAACATGAAAAATGGCATGCATCGGTAAATAACTAAATGGTTGATTGACTTAGGTAGGATTGAGTCTGAAAAATGATTAAATAATGTCACTTAAAACTTAAAATTATACATGGTTAACTATCAATGGCGCAATCAGTAAAAACTTAGTATAGTATATTTAAATATTTAGTCTACAAAAAAAACACGTAATTTTTTATTTTTTCTTTTTACAGAATACATTTTTGGCATTTTTCACCAGCATTTGGTTCCTTAGAACAGGCAATCTGCCTAGCTAGGAACTAATGACATACAAGATATCATACGTCAATGCATACAAGACATAATAACACTTGTACACATTTTAAAATCTACCGTTATTTGAAATATTATTATTATGTGATTTTTCTGTATAAATGTAACTAATGTAATAAAAAAACTACAATAAAAGTAAATTGCACTTCGCCAGAGTTTTAACCAGCAATCTCTCGGCCCAGAACCGAAGCTCTTATCACTATACCGCAAAGCTCGCATATTCAATGAAAGGGTGAGAATGGGAAATATTGACTTGTGGCCCGGCAACCGAGCTACAGCAATATCGCGTTTCTTTTTCTTTCAAAACAGAAAATTTAGAGTTTATTTGAGCGGCTCGATCAAAGCGGCTTTATTAACAAGCCTTAAAACAATTATAAACCACCAACGTAGCATACACCGGCTTTCATTACCATTTGCATAACATGTGTGCACAGATGGCCGTGCAATACGACAATCTTCAAACATTCTTAATCGGCCGATTATTTCGAAATTAGGGACACGTTGGTCTAAATTATGCTTAGAAACCAACTGCTTCTGCTTAGAGTAATTTGAAGAAGGGGGCAATATGTACTTCGAAGGCAAACGCATCATTAAATTTTAATATCTTTATTCATTACTAGGATTCGATCATTATCTTGGAAAGTGGAGTTCTTATTCTTTCGATAAAATTACTGCGGTTATAATTAATTTGCCATACGGAGTAGGAACAAAGTTTGTTCGAACGGTCTATCCGCCCACAAGCACTTTTTCTATAAATGTCTAACATAACATTACAGGGAAGATAAAATGACTCGAGTTTGTGATAACCTCCAGTTGAATCCAAGCATTGATCATATATTTTATTATGAGTGGTATGGGAATCGGTCTTATCTTCATATTCCACAAAACCCGACAGATAATTGAATAGGGAAGTATTTCTACATTGGTTCTACAGATTGACGTAGTGTTGGGCATGATAAGAAGGTCGGTGTCTCCCCAAGAGCGTCTAGGGAACTCTGTTCCTGGAAATTGTTTATTTGTAATGTTAATGTTTACCAAGACGTTAAGCTTTTTATCAATTTACTGGCTGTGTGGACATCATTGTGGGTTCGAAGAACGTGTCTCTCTGTCAACTGTGGACTGAGACTATGTCTGTTTGCGGCCGCCATCCACCCCAGCTGTTAAAATAACTGATTTAACTAGAACACAATAAAAATTGTTATTAATTTTTTTTCTGTGGCCTTATTTATAATTTCTTAATACTTTTGTTCTTCTTAATCATCAGTATAATTGCTCATTCGTAATAAGACATCCAGAAAAGTGTCCAGTATTGCCTTTGGCATAACATATCTCTGGTCAAGGTCGCCATCTTAAGATTTTTGAAGTTCAACTGCCACGGTCAGACCCACGTGTCCAGTAAAGTTCCACTTGAGTGTGGGTATTGTAACAGCAACTTTGGCTGCCTTCAGTTTCGGTTCAAATTTACTAATTTATTTGTATTTTACCTTGCATAAAAATGTATTATGCTTTTCATGGTACTGTACGAGTCTATCAATATTATCTAATTATTTTTAGTAAGAGTCGTTATTTGTGTTTCAAGCATGAATATTGAATACTGATGCTCATTGGAATTAATTGGGGAAGTTGAGGAATCTTCTTGTTTTTTAGAATTTCCCTGTTGGAAATTCTAATTTTTTTTTCTCCTAAAAGATATTAAAGCTATCGTCGATACTTGACACTTCTATTTGTATACTCTTATAGTTAGATAAAGTTTTTTATTTACCTTTTCATCGCAAATATATGACATGCGTCTTATCGATAACATCCAACCGTTTAAAAGATCTCTTTAAGTTACATCAAATACACACAGCTTGTCACAGATTTGATAAAGAAAATCCTATAGGCATTTAAATAAATCTTTGATCACAAATAAGCAGCAACAATGATATCAATTTCGCTTTAGTTTGTTCCAAATTTTGTTGTATTTTTAATACCCTTTATTGAATAAGGTTAAAAGAAGACCTCCCTAAGAGAGTTTTCTTGTTTGCATTTCTTTCTCAATCTTCTCAGTGGCAGCGTAAACATCGCATAATTTTAATTGAGATGGCCTCCGTTGGGGTTTGGTCAACGCATTTGTCCTTGAGTCAGGAGGATCCGGGTTCAAATCCTGCCGCAACATACATTCAGATATATCTTACTTCTTATATAAATGTCTGCAGTCTGGGTATATAATTTTTTAAGTTAAATCTTTAAAAAACCCTACTAAAATAGAATTTCAGCTGCCATAGTAACAGTGGGAACTGTTATTGTATATTTAAGTGATTATATTTTTTATCACAGGTTATATTGTAGTTTAAAATTAGGTTTCCTAAAAACTTGTCATTGCTGAAGTTGAACACGTAAGTTACCCTTCTTTTTGGAATCACACGTGCTTGTGACAAACACATATTTACATAAGAATAATCTTTTTTTGATATTCACATATATTACCTTCGGCTCTCTGTCCATGTTTTTATGTTTATGGGAGTAGGCTGAGGGTTCATAATAGGTCTGGTGTACCAGAGTGGGTCAGTGATATTCTTTTCAGATTTTGGAGATTGTCAGCCAAGAAGGAATTTTCCAGAACTTACCAGTGCCAATGGCTATTCTATTCCACTTCAAGTGAAAGCAGCAAGGGACATTTTCAGATCTTGTATCAACGTCTAAGAACAATAAGTTTATTGAATTTATAATAACTACTGATTCATTCTTATTTTTACGGTAACTTCAAACGATAGAGATACAATAGCGCTTAAAATTAAAAACAACGGTAACAATGAACTATATACATCGCCTTCAAATCCTTGTAAAACCTTAAAACAATTCCAAAAAACTAACTTTGATGAAATTAAACATACTATTAATCAATTAAAAGGTAATTCTTCCCCCGGTTATGACAATATCTCAGTAGAAATGCTTAAAAAAAATTCTGATTCACTTTGCAAACCATTGGCACATATCATAAATACAAGTTTCGAAAATGGCAACTTTCCACTAAATTACAAAAAAACTATTATTACTCCTATTTTTAAATCTGGTGACCCTATTCTTAGTAATAATTATAGACCAATTTCTCTAACCTCAAACATTGCAAAAATATTTGAAAAAATTGTAAAAAAGCAGATGTTTAAATTTATAAAAGAAAATAATACATTGAATGCACATCAATATGGTTTTAGAGAAAATTTAAGCACTCAAGATGCCATTGTAGACTTAACATCTGAAATATATAAATCCTTAGATAATAAAAAAAAATGTATTGGAATATTTGTCGACTTAAGAAAAGCATTTGACAGTATATCACATTCGAAGCTTATCTCTAAACTCGAAAAAATTGGTATAACCAATAATGCCTTAACGTGGATTGAAAATTACCTACTTCATAGAGAACAATATGTCAAGCTAAATGGTGTTCTCAGTGATTCCCAAATTAATAAATTTGGTATCCCGCAGGGAACGGTATTGGGACCAATTCTCTTTATCATTTATGTGAATGATATTTTTAAACTCAATATAAAGTCCAAACTAATATCATACGCTGATGACACAGCAATTTTAACTGAGGGATTAACTTGGAATGAAACTCAGAGAACGGCGGAATCAGATATAAATTTAATAAAAAAATGGTTTGACCAAAATTTACTATCTCTAAATACCGATAAAACTTTTGTAATACCATTCACTCTGACTAAAAATGCAACCCCTGAGAACCTTAACATATGTATCCACTCATATAATTGTAATTCAAATTCATGCTTATGTAAACCTGATTGCTCTGTACTCACTGTTAAAACCAATGTTAAATACCTCGGTGTAACTATAGATAGTAACATAAAGTGGAAGATGCAAATTTGTACAACAGTCGAGAGACTAAGAAAATTAATATACATTTTCATTAAAATTCGAAACATTTTAAACATTACGATATTAAGAACTATTTACTTTTCCTTAATCCAATCAGTGCTACAATATGGAATTGTAGGTTGGGGGGGTGCCTTCAAAACTTCTCTTTTACCATTGGAAATCATTCAAAGAATAATCATAAAAATAATTTTAAAAAGGCCATACGATTACCCCACCGTCAAACTATTTCAAGATTTTAAAGTACATTCACTTCATGTTATCTACAAAAAAATCACAATCTTACAAATACACAAAGATTGCTTTAATAATGAGAGCTTTACTCCTTTTTCTAACAGCATTAGAACACATATTCTCGGCACTATGACTCTCCCACGCTGTAACACCACCACAGCCCAAAAATACTATAAATATATTGGAGTTAAATGGTTTAACCAATTACCAGCTAACTTAAGATTGGAAAAAAATTATGAAAAATTCAATAAATCAATAAAAGCTCTTTATATGTAGCTTATTACAATCACTTCATCTTTTTAAATACTATATTTCTCAACACAACTTGTAATATCAGATATCCTTTTTCTTTCTTTATCTTCATAATTTCTTTTTTTATCTCCTCCTCTTCGTTGTATTACATTACTTCTTTTATATGTTTCATACATATACTATATAAAAATATATAGACATATTATATAATATAAACGATTTTTCTAGCTTACTGTTAATTATATTACCTATTCTTAGTTTTATACTCGTATATATAAAAAAATATGTGTTACTTTACCATTAGTAAATTTTTTTTATTTTTATTTTTTAACTACATTCGTTTTCTCCGCCTTTTTTGTCACGAGCTTTGCTCCTAAAAAAAGGTGTAAACTTATTAAACCATGTTTTCTTGAAATAAAAACTTTATATAATGTATTAACCATGTAATATTTTAAAAATAAATATATATTTAAAAAAAAAAAAAAAAAATTATATATTTTTGTAAGTATTTCAGAAAAAAAATATTAAAATACCTCCCACCAAATCAAATCAATTAGGAAGAGTATTTTGATGTAAAAAATATATATTAAAAAATTTTACCAAAACACAAAACGACTTAAAAACATGCACTAAAAAGTAAAAAAATAATTTCGTACGATTGTTATTTTTGGAGTCAGTGTCAGCACTGTCAGCCAAGGTAACTACATACATAGATAATTATAGGTGAGATGTGGAGATCTTGGCTGACACGGACTCCAAAAATACCAATCGTACGAAATTATTTTTTTACTTTTTAGTGCAATTTTGTAGTCGTTTTTTGTTTTGGTAAAATTTTTCTTTATTTGACGAGCGTGCGTAAAGAAGTTTTACTTTAAAAAAAGAATCATCGAAATCTGTTTTAATATTGAGTTATTCGTCCATTTGTCGCGCACATACTTATTGCAAATTTAAGACATATATGGTTTTCTCATGAATCCCACTGTCAGAACTGGAGAAAATTAAAATGGGACCACACGGGAAGCACCAGCTTTCTAATAAAAAAAGAATCATCAATATCGGTTCACCCAATCAAAAGTTCTGAGGTAACAAACAAAAAAAAATACCGTCGAATTGATAACCTCCTCCTTTTGGAAGTCGTTTTAAAACCTTCTTAATCCAATAATCCAAAAAAAATGCTTTTATGTAAATGTTCTATTCGTACAAGAAATAAAATAGTACGCGATGCATTTTTTCTCCCAGAATTGTTAATGGTTGCCATTTTCCATTGCTACCAAGACAGTAGTTGCCTAAAACATATGCAGGAAGCTTTTTCCACCATCAATGGCAAAAATCAAACCCATTTTTCCATTAAATTCCCAGCCCACAGCACACGGCATTTGGTGTTCGCTCAAATTTCCAAGAATCAAAATAAACTATTGTTATGATATTGACTACAGCTGTATATAGGTAAATATATGTATCTACACACATAGTTATTTTTTCTAATGTTCGTTTGCTGTAAGTTAAAAATTAAATTAGCATCAATACCATACTATTAAGGTTCCTAAACTTGGTCGAAGGTTCCTAATAATTAGTTAGTCAAT
This sequence comes from Limnephilus lunatus, assembly GCA_917563855.2. Taxonomy (NCBI): domain Eukaryota; kingdom Metazoa; phylum Arthropoda; class Insecta; order Trichoptera; family Limnephilidae; genus Limnephilus; species Limnephilus lunatus. The sequence continues at coordinate 37,051,588 of OU830604.1, forward strand.
TATTTCTAGGATAAAGATATTTTCTTTTATGATAATATAACGCCAAGTATAAAGCTGTATATAATATATTTACTGTTATGTAGAATATTGATTGGTTGTATTAATGCTTTATTTATTTCATTTAGAATAATTACGTGTGTAGGAGCGTACCATAATGGGTGTTTTTTAATCTTTTACGACGTAGGTAATTAGCGTGCGTACGTAAAAACTCTCAGGTGAATTTCATGTAATAATATACCCATAGCAAGCTTTTATCCCCAAACAAAATGAAATGATTCTTAAACCTCCAAAATCTGTTTCCATGGAGCGCAGATGTAAGTTTATACGTGGCCTTTCTTATGAAACAAATTTTGGTCCTTTTGAAAAAAAAAAACATAATAAAAGCCGATATCTTCAGAACAAAAGATGCGGTCATCTCACCTGGATGATGCATGTGTTTCGAGGAAGAAAAAAAACTTGAAAAGATTCCACCCTGCACGTTATTTTATACCTGCTTCGAAACAGGTCCAACAAAAAGATCGTTTTAGCTGTAAACCATTTTGTTTTCCCACCAAAATTACATATTACACCCCGCGTTTAGCTGTTGTGCCGTAATGGGAATTACTATTTATTATTCCTAGTTCGTTAGTTTATCGACCGCGATTACCTTTTTTGTTTCACCTTTTTGCACCATTTAATTTTCGACCTTTTTATTAGGTATCCTTCGATCTTTTCATCGATTATCGTCTCGTTTTATCGCTGGTTTTAGTTTGTGACTCAATTTCCAGCGTTCGATGAAAATAAAAATTACTGTACCTACTGCATGTTTTTGCAATTAGTTTTATGGACCAAATGATTTAATCAAAATGTAAAGTGATTGAAAAAACACACCTTCACAACACAAGATCTAACAAGAATGACATTATGAATTTGCATACGAAAGTAACCGTAAGTAACTACATCTCCACTAAGCTCTATAATTCACATCCACCAGCAATTAAGAAAAAGAAAATCAAAACCTGGCGAAAGAAAAAGATTTTGAAAAGACGTGATAGAAATGAAACACGCAGGATAATAAAACCTAGTCCGCTTAGGAACTCCAAGTAACAAAGAAAAACATTTTTATTATGTACATAAAACAATATACGTACTTACTCGTATGCTTGAATTGAAACTAATTATTTTGAAATGTATTCAACATTTATTTTAAAACCATTAAAAAAAGTAAAGCATAGGGAAGTTATTAAGGTACCTACCTAGTATCTACCCATTGAAGTTGTTGCCTTTGACTGTTGCCCAAGGCCGTGTTTTTCGATATATTATTTTCATCGATCCAACATTCCCATATATCAAGTTTTCGATCGTAACTTATTCGGCTCGGGCCGCACCGGGCTGGTATTGACTGGATGGCTAGTAGGCTGGTTAGTTAGACGGAGGATTGGTTGGTTGGTACTGCGCTACGTGTGAATAGGCCGATGTGTTCCTCTTTAGTTTTACCTTCGTTAATCTACACTTATAACCCGATATTAATGCCGTGTCAGTGACCGAATGGAAAACGTTCCCTATTCGAGATGACACGCGCTTAGGGTTGTGCCTCCGACTAACTGGCATATTTGTACAGGATGTCCGGTAGTAAGGTGCACTAACTTCTGGAGGTGATTCTGCATGATGGTAGAAGATTTTCATCACTAATATTGAAGTTCATGCACTCTACTCTCGGACATCTTGTTTATAGGATTTCGTCTTCTTCATTAAATTTCTTCCTAACTACTCAGTCGTCGATTTCGGAAACAATTATTGTTGGCGTTCTGAGATCTTTACACATATCGAATTCTTATTAGTACCTATTGATTACATATTTTATTTTACATATTTTTTAGAGATTTTATAATGAAGACTTTTAGTGTTATTAGCAGGTATATATTTTTATTGTAACATTGAACGCCTCTTCCATCACCTCTCTTGTAGGACAAGTGATCTTATTGTCTCTCTTTAATAGGACAAGTCTTCAACTGTATCTCTTTAATAAGACAAGTGATATTATTGTCTCTCTTTAATGGGTCAATTGGTCATATTGTTTTTAATTAACAGGACAAATGGGACTAATGGGGTATCGTCTCTCTTTGCTACCACAAGTTGTCATTTTATCTCTCTTTAATTGGACAAGTGGTAATATTGTATCTCTTTGATAGGACATGTGGTCACATTGTCTCTCTTTGATAGGACAAGTGGTCATATTGTCTCTCTTTGATAGTACTAGTGGGGTCATATAGTCTCTCTTTGATAGGACAAGTGGTCATATTGTCTCTCTTTGATAGTACTAGTGGGGTCATATCGTATCTCTTTGCTACGACAAGTGGTCATTTTATCTCTCTTTAATTGAACAAGTGGTCGTGTTTCATGTTGTCTCTCTTAAATAGGACAAGTGGTCATATTGTCCTATTAAATTAAGTGGTCATTTTATCTCTCTTTGTTTAGAAAAAACACTGAAAGAACAAAACAAGGAGTGATGAGGCTTTAAATAATTTTGAATGTTTTCATATATATAATGAAAAACACCAAAACGATATGTACATGTTGCCTAAATTATAATACATTTTGGGTACATAATCACACGACACAGGACAAGTGGCAGCCAGCAGCCCTGCTCTGGACACGATGTCTTAAATGTCTTTCTGTGCACGACTTGAACTGCGCTCGAGGGCATCTGCGTGTAACCTTGCGAGGCACCGACCAAACGTCGCCATACTCCATCCCTCCTCCAATACACACAGCGATCGAATGAATCGCCCTTTTTTGCGCGTCCAACGCAACACGATGTTCTTATTTCCATCACAAAATATACGCGCCGTTAATCCATGAAAAATCTCATCCTTTATTTTAAACAGCGCCCCTGAAACAAAAAGTAAAGCGCATGAATTTAAATATCTTTCTTGCAATAATCGTTACGTTTTACTTTCTTACTCAGTGCCATAAGCTCGTTTAAATAATGGGAACATTCCCCGATTCCTGATTCCCAGCGGCCTTCACACATTAACAGAATACACAATTAGGATTAATCGCTTGTACTGCCTCTGATTTAAAACCATAAACATCTCAATTTGGACAACGTGTTAACACAGGCAAACAATAAACTTTTTGGATGAGGTTTCATAAATCCAGTTTTGCTCGATACTTTCCAAATAAGTTTAACTATCAAACCATTTCTCCGCAGCAACCCATCTCTGTCTTAGCATAGGCACTTGCTTCTTCACATCCATATATATATAGATATACACTGTTCAGATACCTTAATACTCTTATTGAGATAATAAGACTAATAATCTTCCCTGACTGGTGTTATTCTTTGTAATCTTTGTGTAGTTCCCTTTAGCATATGCGATTACGTTGAAAGTCCAATGAAGGATGTAGCCGATCATCCTACCTACCCTCACAATAAATACAAACATACTAAAAAAGACATTTATAATCAGTAAATGACCCTCTTTCATTCGGAGAAACTGCCTCACGGTATACTTAAATTAATAAGCAAGGCATACATCGAGTTCTTTAAAAAAAAACCTTCGGTTATTTACTTGAGAACCACTTTTTCCTTTGCCTTATTTCCTTACTGTCTCATGTTACATCCTAGGTAGATCATAAAATCTAATTTTTGTTTTTTTAGTGCTCTGGTATCAAAATCTACATTTTTTTAATGAAATACCGCACAAGAGTCACATCACAGTCATCACCAATTGGGGTATAAGTGAGGCTGAAGGTAGTGACGAGGTGATGGAGATTAGGAAGGAAGGTGTTTTCAGTTCTCAGTTTCAATTCTGAATGGTGGTCTCACACCAGGGCAATATTCCCACTATGGAACGTGTCTCAAATATACTCTACATTATTTTAAATGAATATATTCTGAAATGACAATACAAATCATTCATTAAATTTTAGTTGCGTTCGCCGGTATTCGAACCCGCGACCTTCGGATTGTAATTTGAGAGCTTTATCCCTCCACCAAGGAGGCCGTCACTTGAATGCATGTTATGTTTTTATTCTTTTAAAACCGCCTTCATTTATGCATTTTACAAGCCAAAAATCGAAACGTTGTAATCGACCACCATAACACGGGCATCAGCCTAGCATGGTGGTCGAAAAATCCACTTATATTATGTTTTAACCCTATTTCGTTTGTAATGAATAAAGAAAGAAAAAAAAAAATATATATATATATATATGAAAGGGAAATTAGAGGTTTATAATTAAGTAGGTAGTAGTTATTTAGACTTTGTGATTGCCATTAATAGCTATAAGTTATAACAACCTGTATTTTTGACGTACGTCTGTACCTTTTACACGTTTTACCTACAATATTTTGGTTTGCACCGTTGTTCTAATCTTCGTCGTTTAAATCCCTTTATTACATGAGATTATATCACAAATCCGAACAAAGCGGTAGCAAACAAACAGATATGCTAAATATACCAAAGTGTAATTCTATTTGGAACAGCCTTTAGACTAGACAAAGAAGCCTTGAATTTTTAGCAGTAAAGGTGTATAACAAACTCCCATACAGTATCGAATAAAAATAGGAACTAACGGAATAAGAACTTTACAGTATATTAAAAACATCTTTATAAAAGTTTCTGGAAACCGTGAAGCTGTATCATAGAAGTCGCTGAAAACTTACCCAAAACATAGTCCTCCTCAGCACAAGGTCTCCTATCTCCTACGAATATTATCTACATCTAATTTATGCATACACAATTCAAAGTATATTATCTAGCATTGTAAAGCTCCTACGAAATTATATTTAGCACAAAAGTATAGCATGGTAATATTAGCCGAGCATGATCATCATCCTTATTGGATAAAAGGTGTCTAAAGATTCTTATTTTCTACGCTGTAGTTTAAAAAAATTAGTTTACTTTTCAGTAGGTACCAATCTAACTCAAAAATATTCCGTCCTTAAAAGGTATATATAAGATTTAATAATTCTTGTAAGTATTTGAGTGGCAAGATATTTAAGTTCTTCTCTCGATCGTGGTTGGGCTTCGAGCCTCTGGGCGTAGCGGTCTCTTCTCACGATTTTACCAACAACCGGTCCCTTAGTGCGCAGGCCGCCGTGCGCAGTCGGCCGAGTGCTAAGCGCTGCACGCCGATGTCTCCATAATATTATCCTGCCTCCCTCAGTTGAGGGCGCTTTGTGCTTCGATTTCCAAACATCACATGCGAGACGAGCTTTGTTGAGCAAAAACTTGTTCTTACTTAGTTACTACTTGTGAAGAATGAAATATTATTTTTAATTTAGGTACCCGCTCTCTTCGTGAGTCTCTATTCTAGGCTTTTTAAACTCTGATGTGAACAATATATATTATGAAAGGAATAATGTTGGGGTAGAGGAATGACGTAAGTAGTCACCGGATTTATAAACTTCCCTCATCCGCCAAAGCTCAATAATATGTATCCATTTATTATGTAAATTCTGTTGTCCATTTGATAACGACTTGGTAAAATGGCTGTATCAAAGAATAAATTTTCGATGAACCAACGTTTTTCCTAACATGTACTTTCAGTCTCTATTTATTTTTATAAAAACTATCTTTCACACCTATTTGATACCTACAATATTAACAGGTTTCTGATGAAAAACCTTGAATAAGCCATAAAAAACTGATTATGTTACATCTGTTAAAAGAAGAAAATGTCAGATATCGTTGTCCGACATTTGATTCCTAATATCTAGAGATTGTGTAAACCCATAGACATACAAATAACTAGACGAGAACTTACAGATGAGGGGTAAAAACCAACTATGGCGGGGCGAAGAGAGGAAAGAGACTTGTGATTCGCCAAGTCTTCTTCATTGTCTAAGTATGTGTTTCATAGACATACAGCGTCCGCGCGTAAAATGTACGACGAGAGCACGACATTGGTCCGGACACGCCCAGCCGGTTCCGAAAAATGGTTCCAATGGGAGGGGGAAATAACGTTTTTTAACACGTAAGGGCATGTCCATATATTTTGTACGTCCGTGTGTAAACCCAATATTTCGTTAAATCAAATTCTTTCCTGAAAATTCTTAAATTTTACGAGTTGTAAATGGCTTCTACCAGGCTTTGCTCAAGTTCAACAACATTACTCCCCGTGTGCGTAAACAAAGCTGTGCACATTTCAGGATGTTAGAGCTCACTATTCGAGAGCTTTTTCTGATTCAGCACACAGATAATATAGCAGTACCTATGGAAAACTCTAGTTTTTATAATATGGTATATCGCTAATAAAACCTAACTTTCATAAAAACGTTGCCATCTAAACTACACGAGCCATTTTAATAAACAAGGTAACAATTAATTTATTTTTTTTAAATAAACTTTTAATAGCACTAGCAATATAACATCTCTGCCAAGGAAATAAACCCCGGTCCTTGCCAATCATCGCTCAGTAGAATTGCGAGGGCTGTTCGGAAAGTAACTGACGGAAAACAACAGTCGAGTAAAAACAGGACTTTGCTCAGTCAGTTATGTGCCTCTTAAAACTACAGCTTTCTAATATTTTTTAACAGCGTTTCGCCAATGGGGTATTTCCACCTATTTTTTTTATTGCTTCAAAAAATTAAGCAAAAAATTATGATGATTAAAGAATTTTTATTTTATTTTTATGTTGACGAATAAATTTTCTAGAGCGAGTTAAAGTTTACCATTTTTGAATCACCGCTAAAACGATATTTTGGGGCGTGGCTATCGTGTGACGTGGTGAGTGCCGACGCTGCCTGACAGTGTTTATTTGTGCTGGTTTAGGCGGGGGTAGCTTGCGACGTCACAAACCCATTTGAAAAAACGGGCCGTTTTGATTTGGTCAGTTTTCGAGCGTTTTTAAAATCAATAATATTGAATGAAAACATAAAAAACAAACATTTTTAGTAGGATGATTAAAATCAGAAAAATGGTCTCTAAATATTCCGTACATTTTCAAAAGAATCCCTCGTTTGTGGAAATACCCCATTATACTAGTTTCACCATAAAACGTCGAGGAATGAAGCCAACCTGTGACAGCATTTTAAAGATCTCCATCGTCAGCAATGTGCTGGGCCTCTCTTTTCAAGAGAGTGAACAGTTGGAAATCAGATGGAGACAAGTTCAAGCTGTTCGGGGAATGGGGGATGTTTTCCATCTGTTCATCTACCGCACGAAGTAGTGGCTAAAGGCCCAGCACTTCGATAACGATGAAGATTTGGCCTTAAGATTTGAAGCTCGATCGTGCCATATCTCGGTCGTCCTCGACTTCTTCTCCAATTCACATTCGTTTCGTAATATATTCTTCTTACACACCTTTCTTCGTTTATCCTCTCTACATGCTCAAATCAACTAATTGTCCCTTTCTTTATTTTAATCATTACGCTTGCATTCTTTGCGGATCTCCACATTTTTAACACGGTAATTTTTTTTACTTTAGCTCCACACAGAAGGAAAATAATATCCCCCACGCACTAGGTGGGCAGATGCATCAGCCGCCAACATCCGGCATCCCTGCTAAGTCACCAAACGTAGCGAGCCTCTTGAGTTGTTCTATGGTAGAGGTGTTGGTTATCCAATAAATGTTTTCCGAGCGGCGGAACTCATAACGGCCTCCCAAATTGACGTACATTTATTTCTACAGCATTCAGTCTACTGTCATCCTTCCGCAGTCCAAGAGGCACGTAATAAAAAAAATCTATTATTATTATTTTTTTTTTTTTATAACCATACTGTGCAGTTACTTTCTGAACAACCCCTTGTAATATAAATCCTGAAAAGAGTTGAGTATTGAGGGAGGTTTCTTGTTCTTGCTTTCATCGTAATAATTGGATGCCTTATGGTGCCCATAACATCGAGTGGATCAAGGGCTGTTACAATAAATAATTAGTTTATGGAAAGCACTAAAGTTATTACAATTTATACCACTAGTAGCTAGTAGGTATGAATTGGAAGACTTAATGTAATCTGGCAGAATATCAAACATAAGTGGAGCCTGATATAAATAGTTTCTTTGGCCAAAAGATGTTTTAGTATGTATTGCCACAAAGTTCATTGTTGAGCCAATTCTAGTGGTATGGATTTGTTGGGTTCTTTCTGCAGATTTAGTATTGATAAAAAATCTACAAATTATTTTAATGATGTACAGCTGTTTTATACACATAACATTAGATTCCTTGTAAAGTAGTTGAGATGGATAACGAAATTTTTTTTTGTACATGACTTTACGAATTAATTTGTGAGCAATATTTAGTGGTTCTACATTGGACTTTAGACAGGATCGCCAGCATACTATATTGTAAGAAAGTCGAGATTGGACCAAGGCATAATAGACAGATTTTAATTTCTCTTTATCCAATATATGACGAAGTTCTTTAATAATATAGGTAAGTCTCCTGAATTTTTTGTTAACATATCAATATGGTCGTTCCATCTCAAATATTTATCAATAATTACACCTAGGTACCTAATACAGTCTACTATTTCTAAATGGTGGCAATAACAATTTTGCAGACAATTGTGTATAGTTAGATTATGAATGTAGGAAGGCTGACTTTTTGATGATATGCTAAAAGTTACATATTTTGTTTTTGATGTATTCAAAGTTAAGATGTTATTATTTAGCCAACTCTTTTCATTCTTAATCCTGAATAACATTTTTCAAAAGCATCTTTCCAGGTTTTACCCTCAAATATTAAAGAAGTGTCGTCTGCGAAACGGACAATGTGACCTGGAACATCTAAATTACATAAATCATTAATGTAGATTAAAAAAAATATTGGTCCAAGTACACTACCTTGTGGAACCCCAAAAGAGATTTGTTTGCTTATGCTTAAATTATTATTTATCTCTACGTGTTGTGTTTTATTGCTAAGATAGGATTTGAACCAACTTAATGCTGTACCTTGAATGCCAAGAGAAAATAAATTTTTGAGGAGTAATCCATGGGAAACCGTGTCAAATACCTTTGATAGATCTAAGAACACAGCTAAGGCGTTGTTTCCATAATCTAGGGCACTAGTAACTTTCGACAATACCATCAATACTGCATGACTCGTTCCTTTATTTTCTCTGAAACCAAGCTGATTGCTAGAGAGTAATTTATTTATTTCTAAGAATAATACCAATCTCGACTTAGCCAATCTCTCTATTACTTTTGAAAGCGTGTTGAGTAAGGATATAGGTCTATAATTATTGGCATCTAGTTGATCTCCACCTTTAAAAAGAGGAATCACTTTAGCTTTCTTACAGTGAGAAGGGAACATTCCACTCTTGAAGCTAATATTAATGATATGAGATATGGGACTAGCTAATTCGGATACATGGAGTTTATATATCATAACACTTAAAGAATCAATACCGCATGAGAAAGACATTTTTAAATCATTTATCACATTTGTCACTTCATGAATGTTAGTTGGCTTAAAAACAAAATTGTCCCCGGTAATCTGAAGTTCAGATTTAAAATCATTCACAAGACTCGTCTCACTTGTTTTATTATCACTGCACAAATTGTTAGCGAAACTTGGACCAATGTCTCTGAAGAAGTCAATCATATGATTAGTAATTTTATTAGGACTCTCTTCCATTGAAGTAATTTTAAATCATTTATCACATTTGTCACTTCATGAATGTTAGTTGGCTTAAAAACAAAATTGTCCCCGGTAATCTGAAGTTTAGATTTAAAATCATTCACAAGACTCGTCTCACTTGTTTTATTATCACTGCACAAATTGTTAGCGAAACTTGGACCAATGTCTCTGAAGAAGTCATTCATATGATTAGTAATTTTATTAGGACTCTCTTCCATTGAAGTAATAATATTATTAATTCTCAATTTTTTTATGGTAGTTTTCTCTTTTTTAAGGTTTATAGCCTCCTTTATAATGTTCCACTGTTGTTTAATGTTGCCATTAACGTCGTCTAATTTTCTTCTGAAATATGCTTGTTTTGTTGATCGTATTATCCTAGAACACCAATTTCGATATCGCTTATAATATTCAAGCAGTTCCAAGTTAAAGATTTCTCTTCTGCACCTGCTGTGCAATTTATCACGTGTTCTGAGGCATTTGATTAATCCAGAATTTATCAATACTTGAACATTGATGGGAAGGCCCGAATGCATTATTATAGTCACATTTGATTTGTTCCTTTTATTCTGCCCTTTTGACTTCTTAATTATGTATTCACAAATTGGGAACGGCTCACGTGCGTTGTGTAAAAAGTCTGAACGACGAGGTTATTCATGTAAAAGCGGTTTTAAAAATTTTAACAAATCGAAGATTAATTTCTATCCCTTGTCCAAAGGTCTATGTGAAAATAATAAAAATGGTATCATCTTCCATTTGTTGTCGTGCCTGCTACAACAATATTTAGGAAGAGACTGCAAAACTAACTACTTTACTGCCTTCTTTTACCTATTTTGGATTTTCGACAAGAAGAAAATTGCAAAATCAGAAGTAGTTAAGTACTTAGTTTTTCTTGGCGACAACCCATTAACAGCGCGCTAACCATATAAATACACACTTAAGTTAACTATTTTCAATTATTTCACTCATGATAAATTAATATTAAAGACTTGAGTAGATACTTGAGTGTTGCATTGACACACTTATGTTCAACAAATTTATTGCATCACAACTTAATGCATTGAAAATATGAATATTTTCCTGATATCACCTTCACTTCAAAATCAATAGACTTTTTTCTAGATGAACGGACATTCAAACATTGCACCGAAAGAACAAATGAAAAATAGTGCAATCCCGTATTAATTTCAGTTAATGCTAATATTTTAAAGTTTTTATTACACATTATTTTGTCTCGTTAAGTTTTCAAGATGCTTGATATAAATATTCTGTAAGCGTCAATCATAATTTTATTTGCCCGAGATTTCATCTCATGCCTTCTCGAATGATTTGTTCCTTTCCAATCATTCCAGTCCGTAGCTACTTGCTAGCCTCGCTTTCAGGCGCGATCTTTTGTCCAACATACCTTCGCTGGATAGAATATTATAAGCCTGACCGCAGAAAGCGTAACTTCATGATAAATCCAGATCCAGATATTATTAATACATTAAGATTTGTGGTAGACAGAAGGCCTCGATCATTCCATCACCATCAATCTGCTATCGCCGTCAATGTGTTCCTTTTTTGGTGAGGTGGCAATTTTTCTTTTTGAGCGTGGCCTTCCTTGCAAGTGAACGTTTTTGTTAACACGGATCTCAGAAATCTATAGAACAAATGGTTCCTACCTTTTTTCCTTTTAATTCAAGATGGGATGTTGCTACATCGTAGATAAAAAATATTATCTTGCCTGAGATGTTTCCCAGAAACATTAATATGTAAACCTTTTATCACTGTCACGCGTGTTTCTGTTTATGGCAGTGATGCTGAGAGGTTTCCTCGAGTGACTTTTATTTGCTTATAAATGTATTTAAATATTTACCCCAATACTTAACACGAGTCTTTAAATAATGCAACGGACATTTAGAGGAGTATTAACATCTCTTTGTATCATTTGTATAGCTTTCGCAACCACATTTAATGTCCTTTAGTAATTCAAGGGTCTGTGGCCATAATTCATAATGTACAGATTACTTTTCGTTTAAGAAAATTTGACATCTGAAACTAAATCCTTTTTTCTGCCAATTGAATAAGTTTTAAACCATTTTTACGTAGAAATCCTACAGAAGTACAAGCAAATAACTCCAAGGTTTTAGCGAAGGGTGACTAAGCTTGTAGCATATTTTAACTGCGACGTTCGCGGTGATCGCTGGTAAATAATATGATATGCTTAGCCCAAATATTATGAAAAATATAACTCACAGCATGAACGAGGCACACAGTCATTATAGCCAATAACAAACAGGTACATACTTCGATTCCAAAACGAAAACAGGTTTCAAATCTTTCCGTTGGTATTTATGGTTGTGCCAAAAAACACACCGGACCAAATGCGTACGCGATTCGTAAACATTTCCGTAGAGCGAGGATTCGGTATGTAGTTATTATAATTTATTGATCAAAGCCACTTTTGCTTATACAACATACTCTAACTCGTCACTGCAAATCTCTTACTGTCGACGACTCGGAGTCGCGAGCAGCGCGGGACGTAATCCCAGAAATAGTTTTGTGGTTTCAGCGAGCCATATTTGCCTTTTACTCGTTATTCTTTTATTGCCGTCGTGTGCAGTGGATTATTGTGCATTGAACTTATCAGCGGATCGTGTAGCTACCCAATACAGTGGAATCACAATGGAATCGATCTTGGGGAATAAGGCTTCCTTGTAAATGCGGACATCAAGTCGGGAAAAATCCGGTCTGAGATAACTAATGTAAGAAGTTTAATAAGTATGGTATTCGAAATGAGGATTGGCTTTTAAAGTTTACCTTTAAAGTCACTTCATATACCTAGTATTACATGAACATCTGCAGAATTAAAGAGATAAAGGGATGCTGCATTTCATGCTGCAATTCTTTAATTCTTTAATTCATTTTATCCAGCTCCCGTTTTCGTGAATTACCTAATTATGAGAAGAGAAATATTTCACTCTTTTTTTAGGGATGCGTCCAAGAAATTCAGTTTTTCTTAACTTTGTTTTGGTGGTATTAATTACACTAATTACCTTTCGTGCTGGATTTCACTTTAAAAAGGTACCTAGCATGATTTTCTTCGTTCAAGAAAACCGGACTGGTTTTCTTGGACGTTTGGATTTTCCAAACGGAGCGCAATATGCAAACCACTAATTATTAACATTGTTGCAAACTTCAAAGTGTGTGCTTCCATTTAACACACACACACGGAGTTTTGTATGTTTTTATTTGTTTTGGACGTTTGGATTTTCCAAACGGAGCGCAATATGCAAACCACTAATTATTAACATTGTTGCAAACTTCAAAGTGTGTGCTTCCATTTAACACACACACACGGAGTTTTGTATGTTCATGAATTCCAGATACCACTAAAACTCTAGTAAAATCTGGGAAGTTTTGTACACAAAGAAAGCTTGAAATGCACACACATAAAGGCTGGTTGTAAGTTCAATGCTTACACAATGGTAAATTGAGGATTATGAGATGCGGTAATGTTCGAGTTTGCAAAGCCTTCGCGGATTTAACGTGACGACCTGCATGAATTGTTCCTCACCGCAGCCACCAGTCGCAGGCTGTTAAATTATCTTCGCCAACCTTATCAATACTGATGTACGACTGTGGATAAATAAATCGTAGATATTTGCTTCCTACAAATTGGCTTTGCTGTGTCGTTTATGCACGTGTGTAATCGTTACATTGTGTTGTATTTCTCTAGAATTCCTAAATCAGCAGTTTTACGGCTTTCTGAACACTAATATGTAATATTATTGCAGATTAGGAAAAGTTACTTCAAAACCTTTGTAGTTTGATTGCCAGAACGAGAAATGTCTAACTAAATTTTGATTCGTTTCACAAAGTTATAGGAAGGTAGATATCTACATTATTATGTAATGAATCTGGCAGTAAATGGCTTCATTTTGTAGTTGGTACTTATTTCACTTATATTGTGTAATTTATTTAAATATAATTAATATAAAATTAAAGTATAATATTTCCAGAGTTGCAGTACAGCTTTACCTATAATGATATCTTCTTGATGTCCGTACGCATCCAGATATCTATTTTTCCGACAGTTTTCCGCAATTTGTACGCAAATTAATGTCGATAGGCTTGTGCCTATTGGGTTTTATTAGCGCGCGTGATAACAGAACAAGTAAATGGCGGCCACAAATAATTAGGTACATACCTAACCTACTCTATTACTTAGAAACACAAGATACAGACGTTATTTTATATTTGCCTGTACAAGACAAATACCAGACTCGTGTCGGCATTTGTTGTTATTGGGTATGTACTGAGTATATATACTTTACAGCCATAGTCCAAGTCCAAAGCTCCAAAGTCAATACTATACCATACGGTACATAAATTAACGAAAATGTTTTTAAAATATTTAAGCTGATACCCATTATGAGTCGTAGCCAACGTATATGAAGATGACAGTCTTTTTTAGTATTAAACCTTATAAATTGTACACCGACGTCACAAATAAATAATCATTTGTTATAGCACCATGAAATATTCTGCATGTGACCAGTTGCGTTAAAGGACATACATTAGTATCGAACCTATTAGAATACCATGCAAGTGAACAAGCGGTCCGTCTCCCCTTTCAAGTTACTACTATGCTCACGTGTGTACTTTATACATTTAGATACATTATTATTAATTACATCTTGCACACACGTCATAATGTTTTGACTGATTAAAAACATTGACATTTTTTGACCGTTTCCGCGAAATGATGGCCTCATCTTGTCGAGTAGATGATGTGTGTCCGAATCGGTACATCTTATGTTCATACGAAACACTGTTTATTAACCTTACTATTTGTTTGCACATTGTATACATTTATATTATGCTATTCATATATGTATATTATTATATTCCTAATTATTATACACATATGTATTTGAAGGTTACACATCATCCTAAAGGACAGGCCTGAATACATCTTTTTTAAATACATATTTTTTTTAATATGTATTGAAGTGAAACTTCTTGATTTGGATTTCGGATGAAACGGAAATGACGATTACTGCACCTCCGACGCATCAACTGCGCTCATTGGCCACTTTGATTATGATACCACTTTTAAAGGCTCTTATTGGTTGATATATTAAACGATTGACAGTTGAGATATAAAATATTGGTTGAGATATGAAACTCATTGGTCGCTTTGATTATAACCTCACTTTTGGAGTATTGGTTGAGATTGTTTTGGTAAAGTTTCGCTTCTACCGCGGGTAAATTGCACTCGGATTTTTTTTTGGAATTTCGGTTTGGTTTTATTGAATGAATGCAAATCTTGGAAGTGGAAATTGATTCTCTTCCTAATACCTGATGCAGAAAAATCTGTCGTTATAAGTCACTCTCTAACAATGAGCTATGGCAACATAAAATATAACATTATTTGTACAAATACATTTTCGTTCAAATGATTTAAGCTCATTTCGTGAGCAAAGGAGCTTTAAAGTGTTCATTATAAAAAAATATATATTAATAAGATGAAATCAACCACATTTTTGGTGAGAATTTCCACAAGACCTGGCGATACAAAAGGAGGTTCTACGCCTCAAGGGCTGGCAATTTCCATAATATCTGGCGTAGAAGGAGAAATAAGGCTCTGAGCCGCAAAACTCACAGCTCGAAAACTGGTAATTTTCTTCAAACCTTACAATACCAAAAGGAAGTTCTCCGCCGTGAGGGCTCGTAATTTCCATCAAACCTAGCGACATCGATGGATGCTCTATGCCTTGAAAGCTGGTAATTTCCATCATACCTGGCGACACCGAAGGAGGCTCTGCGCGAGGCTCCGGCGGCGCTCAGGTGGGCTCGTGTCGACACAAAGGCGGAAGATTGAGGCGATGCGGGCCTATCGCCGCCCCGCTCTCATCCGCTACGTTCGTCCCTTTCCGCGCGAGGGCGCCATCTCGCGGCTAAACGCACTGCCATATAAAGAAAAAGGCATTGCACGTATATACCTGTTTTTTCCACCTCTGAGCGATTATCACATGTTAAGACTGGGTGATTTGAACCTAATAGCATATTATAACAAGTCTAACCTAAGTGTAGTAAGTATTATACAGCACCTGACCATTTCCCACAATCGAGCTCCCCTATATTGCTTATTAAATTCACCCTTTTACGCTTTTCTCTATTCGTCAGCTTTTCTTAAGTTGTTGAGTAACTCCATCATTGTCACTTAAGAACATCGCATACCGATTACAAAATTTATGCTTTGAACCCATTTACTGTGTATACTTACTATTTATTATACCTATTACAGATACTTATAAATATAAACCAAATACGAGTTATACTCAGAATACTCCCATTTTTCATATTAACGGCAGGATTGACAATGCGTAGCAACGTATTAATAATGTTTTTTTCATGGCAACATATTAATAATGTTTTTTTCATGGCAACGTATTAATAGTGTTTTTTTCATGGCAACATATTAATATTATTTTTTTCATGGCAACGTATTAATAATGTTTTTTTTCATGGCAACATATTAATAATTTTTTTTCATGGCAACGTATTAATAATGTTTTTTTCATGGCAACGTATTAATAATGTTTTTTTTACACTAACCCCACACAAAAGGGGAAATTATTACCTACGTCATCTTTCAAGGTACTGTGTGGACGGACTTATTAAGAAAAAGAAGTGGAGGAATGTCTGGGAAAGAAAAAGGTATGAAAATAGGTAGAAATCTAGGGGTCAGGGTGTCCAGAAGTGACGGCCTTATGAATCCATCCCTCCCACTGCGGTGCAATACAATGGTCGAGAGAGACCAGCTGGAGAGGTCGAAGGGTCTCCCCAAACCGGCCTCTACTGAGTCTGGTCCGCCAGACAGCTGGTGGGCAATCGCATTCGCCGCCAAGACCTGCTAAATCACCAAACGCAGTTACATCATTTGGGGTGACTTATGGCAGAGGTGTTGGTTATCCAATCAATGATTCCTGGGGCGGTGGTATAATACCCGCTTCCCACGTGTATCTATGAATTGTCCATACTTACAATAGATATGCCTATAAAATCTATTTAGAAAAAAAAATCTTTTCACAATAAACATGACATTTAACGCATGGGGCTAGTTAATTTGCTTCTAATTTGCTCTCACGACAAATCGATTTCTTTTCGAGTTTTCGAATCAACCATTCGAGCTGCTAGTGTGATGACGCTGATTAAATACCTGTATGGAACATGTCTACATGTACACATGTATACACGCTCTCGAAGACACTGAATTCCAGAATCCAAGATGGCGACCACATCTCCACCAAGCAGCGCGCCAAGTGGGAAAGCTGCGAAGCCTTAACGTTCACCTGGCGTTCCGTCCCCTTCACGCACAAGCAATCGGTCATCTCGCCTCTCGCTCTTCTAAGTCAAAACCTACCTGTGGATATCTTGTTCTCGTGAGCGCAAGGACCGCAGCATCTTAAAGTGTTATTTTCATCTCGTCTCGGCCTTATGTTTTTCCAAATTCGTGTATTTACAAAGCGCTGGTAACTTTGGACTTCAAATTGTGACAGTGTTTAAATCGTTATGAAACTTGAGTGGACATTGACAATACCTTAAAATAAATAATGTGAGAGTAAACGATAAACTATTAATTTATTCCACGAAAATTCGTTATCTAAAAAAAGTCCCGTATTGTTATTACGTAAAATTGTTATTGTAAATTTTGTATCAGTATATTTGTTATAAATCATTTCAATACTGCATAATAACGTATGGGTTTTAAGGTAAGCAATCTGTTATAAAGTTATTCATGCATTTTTATTTAATAATATAAATAGACATACATGTTAAGGTCTGGCACATAAAACTACTCCTTACCTTATTTTACGTGTTGGTGTGTTTCGTAACATCTCTAGCGCGATGTAGAAATGTCCACAATGTCCTCAGTAAACATCTCCTTTGGTTTGAAGTAAGGGTTACATTTGGAAGTAATCAAACAGAATAAGGAATAGCCTCAAAGGGCTTAGCAACGCAAACCTTGATATGGCGTCAAAACGAAATTATAACATTATTTTTAATTTATACGAATAGGTTGTTCAATTGCACTTCTTTATACAGAACTTTGAACGAAAGAATCAACAAAAAAAATAATATTTTATTGAAATTAATACAATAGGTGTGTAGCAGTAGTAAATATTGTGATAATAGTCACATTCATCTCAGTTTTGAAATATTTAAAGTAATTGACGTAAACACTTTGATATTTTAAAATATATACTTATTTACTTCCATCAATGTTGTCTTAGAAAGATAACTAACTTAATATCACGCTGATATCCACAAGGGTGGGCAGAAAGGACGAACCGCCAACAACTCGGTTTTGGTACACATATTGACTAAATATCTTGCCTAATTAATTGAGAAAGATATTTATATATATAAAAAAATACAAGTGTGCAATTTACAAGCGGTAGAAGTGAAACCTTCAGGAAACTAAAGTAGACCAGAGTGGGAGACTGCGAAGCACCGCACAAAGAGGAGACCTTTATTCTATCACATTCTCTTGCAAGTTAAAACCTATAGATGTATGTGTTTGTCTCTTTTTAGTGTCGCTTTTACGTTTCATCAAGTTTCAAATCACAACGGTGATAAAGAAGTTTTCACTTCAATATATGTTATCATATGAAACGCCGATTAATATTTTGTTTATTTCCAGCACATTCTTTTTTGATATAAACAATATTTCAGCCAGTTCTGGCGTCATGAAATTTGTGAGAACATGTTAAATGTTCTAGTTCAACACAGTGATATTCAGCTGACAACATAATTTCCTTCTTTAGCGTTGGAATTTGAAATTTAAATGTTAAAAAAGACTGGCCTCTAATTTTTTTGTTCGGGAAGTTCCCTTGTCAGAGATACAAAATGGATTAATTTTTTTTAATGACATTTGCGGACTCAAGTTATTTATCATTATACCTACCCACAGCCATTCGATATACCTCCGTAAATGGCCTCCGTAGTTAATGACATTAATTATTTATTATAAAATATCAGCAATGCACCAACACGTATACCATAAAGCCTCACCCACTAAAACAGTTAAACACTCGCATCGTGGCTGGGCACGTGTCACGTGTCAAGGGCTACAGCAAAACCACCTCAAACCAGGTCGGGACACTGAATCAAATCAGCCTCTTAAAGAACGGCTGCGTGGCCTTTTTCAGGCAAAACTTAATTTTAGGATTTGAAACCAATAGCCCAAAAAACTGTTTTTTTTATAAATTAAAAAGTTAGTAAAATCAAATATCTAGTACAATCGAATCGGCCACTTGAAGAATGGCTGCGCGCCATTTTTCATGCATAACTCAATTTGAGTTTGAGGCCAATAGCCCAACAATCAATTTTTTTAAATCGAAAAGTATATCAAATATCTTGCACAGAAATAAGCTATTTTATTTATTTGTTTTTTAAATTATAAAATATAGTCTGTAAAAGAATTCGATTTTTCATGACTTCATTGTAATTATTAAAAAATATTCTTGACCAACCGATCACGTTAATACATATATTTTTTTTTAAAATAAAACATCTTGAAAAGGCGTTTATTTTGGTCGGATTTTTAATTTACATTTCATTTTTTTCACAAAAACAGTTCTTTACAAATTATGCAATTATTTTTATTATAAAAAATGCTATTCATAATCGTGTTTGTTTTTTAGATTTTAAATTTCATCGTATCGAAATAGTATATAATTTTCATTAACTCAGAAATAATATCCAACGTTCCCTCTAAAACCACGAAAAATCGAATTCTTTAATTGCCTGTTATATAATTTATTTATTTTTTTAAAGAAAGACAAACATTCCCGGGTTACGAATAGTCCAACAATGTTTGAAAATCTCCTACTACCACCACAGAAAGCCGAAAACGTTGCTTAAAAGATAATAAATAAAATAGCTCACTTCCGTACTAGATATTTGCTATACATTTTGATTTTTTTTTAAACACACACTTTGTAAAACACCACTTTTTATTGGAAAGTGGGTTTTTTAAAAAGTGTATTTTTTCATTTAATATAGACTATTTAAGTTTCCTATCAAATGTGTATAATGTCACACCACAAAGTATTTGCTTCCTTCGATAAAAAAAAACCCAGCTTTGTTGAATATTCTCGCCCCAAACTCAAATCCTCTTAACTTCCATGAGATCAACCAAAACAAATGTGTAATTTTTTAATTTAAACAAAACTCATGGACGATCTCCTAGATGTTCCTGGCCTGGTTTGAGGTGGTTTAGGCTACAGACGCCGAAGACGACTACATACGCGTTTCCCTAATGAAGACATACGAACCTACGAACTCTTATATCGGTAACAAAAAATAATTGCAATTGTTTACATTTGAAGAACTTAGGTTATGCATCACTTCGTATTTTGCGTAATTTTGTGTAGGGCCCACAAATTGACCTCACTTCGAACATACAGATACGCCTACAATACACTTCTATCGATACCTAGGTATGTATAGGTATACACTTATATCGATACCTAGGTTTATACCTGCATCAGTTAGTTTATCCGAGATTTATTTTACATTTCGTCATGAAACCATTCCAAACAAAATCCTTTTTTTCTATTTTACCAAAACAATCGCATTCACGCATTTACAACATTTTTATTTATTTATTTAAATTTATATCTAATATTTGTTAGATTGCTTAATATCAAATAAATCTGAGGATCAAGCATACTAAATTTCGGTTGCGTATCTGTCCTGCGTAACTCTTTTCCAATGAACTCTAAAACTTGCTTTAAATTTTAGAGTCGTTTTGAAAATTGGAACCGTTTGTTTGAAGAATTAAGTCGAGCATTAAAATAGGTACCTTCCGAAAACATAATATTTTTAAGAGAACATTATTTTAAGTGTCATTTTTTAATTTTGAATTATAATAGATATTCCCCGATCTCACATGGGTGTGCGCTATGCATTATTCCCAATGAGTTAAAATATCTGTGTCGAGATAATGTCGAATAATTTCATGTTATCATATCAGGGAGTCCGGAGTCTGGAGTCGAGTCTTCTTGCATCTACACGGAGGTTCCCGGCAGAGACGTGTTAGCCGTCAGCACTCTCTCTCGGCTCACGACTTACGTGCCGTCTGGGTGTCCGTACTGTCCATTCCATGACGACTTTATTACTTCTTCCCAATTTGCATTCATTCCTCGAGGTCGTAATAACTCATTGTCTGTATTTGTTATACTCGCGACAGCCTCTGTGATACCAGCACCAACCGTTCACCAAAGTAAAGCGGTTCCCTCATGATACTGCAAGGAATCGACATAAACCGAGTGCTGCAAGACGGTAATGCGCGTTTTCATCCCGCGACAAAATATCCCCGACAAAATATCCTACGGACAAAACATCCCCGGCGGACTCGCACTCCGGAGGTCGCGGGATCGAATCCCGGCGTGGCAAATAATTTTTATTTGATTGATTTGAATTATTTCACAATTTATTCATTTAAAATAATATATAGTATATTTGTGGCATGTTCCAGAGAGGAAGATACTCTCAGTGTCGCCCTGGTGTAAGACCACCATTCAGAATTGAAACGTTGCTTGAAATGGCTTTAGCCGTGTTTGGTGACCAGATCTGAATAGCCAAGTTCTTCCCCACCTTCCTCTTCCCTATCTCTTTCCCCTCCCCACTACCTTAAGCCTCAAAACATGTCATAGTCCCACTGGCTCCAGACGGGAGCAGTTGGGACTCTTGTGCGGTGTTCATGTAAAAAACAAAATCCCCCCATAAAATATCAACTAAAACCTAACCTAACCTAACTTTATAGGACGTCTGTATTATTTTTGTCCCATTTTTTGTCAGATTAGGTTAGGTTAAGTTTTAGTAGATATTTTGTGGGGGATGTTTTGTGGCGGGTTAAAAAGTCGCGGAACCCTGCAAAACCCTGCGCAGAAAAGTCCCACGAAGGACTGCGCTGCAAGCAGTTACCTTTCTTTGCGCGGGATTTTACAGGATTTAACATTTTACTTACCGGCCCATGAATGCTCCCATGAAGGAACAACAATCAATTACGCTTCAACTGGAAGAGAATCTACAAAACCTCAATTCAATTAGTGCGTTAAACCACTACACCACGAAATAATAAATGTACTTGTATTACTTAGTCTATCTGTGGAAATGCTATATATTACAATACACATATCACAATGTATCGCATTGCCAAATGTCCATAAATCTTTAGCTTACAATTTGAATTCAACAACAATATTCCCATATTTTTTATTTTATTTTCTCATTCGAGACAATTGCCTCCGCCGCAGTGGTAATGTTGTACGTACAATGTATACATAATACCAATCATTGCCTGTACCAAATTACCACACATTTTTGCTTACCATTTGGATTCAGCATCAATATTGCCTTATTCCGATTTGTTCTCTACGCAAATTTGCCAAACACCGCACTCGGCACATTTCTGAACACGATAACACAAAACAAACAAGCTACTTTTTGATTACAAACAATTCACACATATATTTATGTGCGTAAGATAAGCTTGCAAGCGTAGAAACAGTTTGTTATAGAATCATTGTACACCAGAAAATTATATTAAACCATCTACAAAATGGCAAAAAACGTATTTAAAAAAAGACAGAAATTTTCCGATAATTTGAAAATAGTTCCTTAGTAAACATAACCTA
This sequence comes from Limnephilus lunatus, assembly GCA_917563855.2. NCBI lineage: Eukaryota > Metazoa > Arthropoda > Insecta > Trichoptera > Limnephilidae > Limnephilus > Limnephilus lunatus. The sequence goes on from OU830604.1 coordinate 37,073,851, forward strand.
CCCTCTAACGTTCTCTAATATTCTTACTAATCGTATATTTATATAAAATAGGCCACTTGCATCGATTTCATAACGACTTGGTCCTTGGAAAAAATCGAGTGCTTATTTTTTTTTTACTAAGATTACGAAAATGTTAGTAAATTTTTTTTTTAAATGTATAGTTTTTTATTTTTAAATAAATAAATCCATTATTTCAGCTCGTGACGTCACTACATGAAAATGTCCCGTCTCCGATTATGTTCCCTTAATTTTGTAAAATTCCACACTGATTAATTTTTTTTTTATATGGCAACACTTTGATTTCCGAATTTGCGTTTAACGTTCACTAGATTTATTGTTTGTTCAATGCGAACTTATCCTTTGGTTTGATTTTTTTATGAAGATGGCGGTGTTTTTACAGATGTTACGAAGAGAACCCCGTATAATTTTTTTAAATGATTTTCAGCTCTGTAATTATCGTTTTTTCACACCCATAAAATTATGTCTCGTCTTTCCGGTTTATAAAAAATGGTCTGATTTTTCGGATTGGAATTTTTAAAAAATCGCCTGGGTTTCAAAAATACGATAAAAAAAAATAAAAACAGAATGTCTTAGAATATTTGCCTAAACCGGAAAAAAAATGCTTCATCAATTATTATAACAATATCAAAAAATATAACTGTATAAATTTCTGTTTGTTGTTTAGAATAGCGTACAGGAGTTATTTGCAAAGATGTCACCTATTGTTTAAACGTATCTGCTTACAACATCATCTGTTGTTTGCTATGATTCTATACCAAATATTTCAATTCAGGATTTTACTACAACCAACAATGCTACTCCAGATTAAACAATCATATTTTTTAAATGTGTTGATTTTGATTCACCAGGTCTTATCATAACTCGAATAAAGAATACTACCAAAGTTATTTTTGTTAAATTTACTTTCGTTAAAGACGAAGATATCACTGCTGTATGAATCTATAACTCTGAAGTTGAAGTTAAAACAATTCCAAGAATTCTCGGAGATTTTTGAAGTAAAACTTCTTAACACACGCTTGACTTGGGAAGTAAGCTACCGAATGCGTGACGAGAGCGTTTCGAAAAGCGGGGCGAACTCTTCGTTTATCACTGTAGGAGCAAGAGAGAGCAGTGCGCGCGCACATGTTCTTTCTCTCTTTCTATCATATAGATGGAGCAGAAGTTTTACTTCAGTTGTGTGGTCTAAAGCACACTCGTTTTTTTTTTTATTAACACCAGCTCTAGACCGTTTTAGTAAGTTAAAAAGATATTAAAATATTCAATTTACGTTAAATTAGCAAAGTATGTATTTGCAAAATTAATGTACAATGTCAATAATAGATGTAAGGAAACCAAGTGAAAGAATTGTACATACATATTTATAAATGCAAAATGCACTGACCACCTATTTTTTTTTCAATCAAAGCGAAATAATATTATTTGTGTGCAAAAGTCTCAAACTGGTAGGTACCTACTATCTTTTTAAAATTTCTGATACTTGATACTTTATTGAAATTGAATACTTTGCAAAGAGTGGGGGTCGTCGCATATTTTTTTTATTTCAACATTAAATTATTACCTGTTTTTGGCTGTCATTAAAAGTAAGGTATTATAAGAGTCATCTTCGACACACAGAGGTAATCAACCTAATGAAAAGAGAATACGAGCTCACGACTCTGAATCCAGCGCAATTTTACAAATTGAATAAATGTCTTCGTTTTCTGAACTCAAAAAAACTGAACAATATTTTTTTCTCAATAAAGTTTGAATTAAAACTAATGGCCGTATTGGATTGTGGGTTTGGTTCGACCTCCAGGACTCGGCATCATCAGAGGTTAGACTATTTGAAAAATTTAAAAATTACGAAAATCCGTCTTCTTCTGATGTTTATTGAGGAGAACTTTAAGTTTTTATGAGATTTTTATATTTTAAGAAATTTTTAAGTCAAGGCTTGATTACTTCGCTATTTCTTCGTAAAATAGTAAGTCAACCATGATATGGAGTATTTTCAGGAATGTTTTGAAAATCTTAAGAACCCAAAAGAATTGTACTTTTCCTGATTAAAATGAACGCACTTTATTTTCTCAAGTTCGAGTTATGGTATGTAGAGTTTATAAGGTCTCAGAATTAAAATACGGAAATTACCACCCAATAAAACACCAGTGAAAAATATCAATATTGAGTTCGTATCAACAACAGCCTGTGAGCGAAATTTTCCGCGTTGAAATGGACGGTTACATTTTCCATTACGTAGATAATGAAGATAAAACTTCAGAGACTTAAGGGGAACGGCTGTGATTTTAAAGGAAACTTTGGTAATTATTTTTGAGTTAATGATAATGTGCAGTTGTGCAGTGCAGTTCACACGCGGTAGAAGTGATACTTCATCCACACAACCTCAACCAATGGGAGCATTAAAAAGTGGCCTCATAATCAAAGCGGCTAATGCGGCAAGATTTCATTCCATCTCATTTTCTCGCAGGCTAAATCCTTTAGGTGTATGTGTTTGTCTCTTTTTAGTGTTGTTTCCATTTCACCGAGATTCCAATCACAAAGGCGCTAAAGAAGTTTATCTCCAAAAAATAATTTTGCTTGATAAAGTATAAAATAAAAACATACAATTTATTTTTAAAAAATCATTTTAGTGAACATAAATGCAAATTACAAACGATTGATTTATTTATAATAGGAATTAATACGAATTTGTCATTCATAAATTCTTTTTTATGATTTTTATTTATTTTTTTGAGTAAGTAGATAATTATAATTAACTCTCAAAAGTTGTCTCTAAAATCATAAAAACACGATTTTACCAATATTATATAATTAAAAACAAAAATAAATAAAATAGCACATATGCGTAGTAGATATTTGCAACACCTTTTAATTTGAAAAAAATTATGTTCAGTTTAGTTTGGTATTTTGGCCTTAAATACAAAATTAAGTTTTGCACGAAAAAGGTCACGCAGCCGTTCCTCTTAAACAATTAAACTGCGTGGTTTTATCAAAAAAATATTTTCTGTCGTTGGATTCCGATTGAATTGTGTTAGACTTTTTGGTCAGTACTTTGACAGAGTCTTTACTAGCTTATCCAGCAGTTAGTACTGTACGGTATTACGAGAAATACACTTCGTGGTTTTACGTTTACTCCACGCTTGGAAAAACAAATGATGTCACCACGCTTTAAAATCAACAGGTCATTTCCAGTACTTCACAAACCAATCTTTTGTGTTCTGTATCATTGCCTATATGTTTTTATTATCAGAGTTAAGGCTTTACGTGGGAGGAGTGACGTAGCACAGCCTACAACGTAAGTTCCGTAGGTTGTTTACTTTCACTAAAAACATAACAGGCATAAGTGAACCCATCGGATAGTCCTGAAATTGGACTCGGTCCTATTTGAAGGTCTTATTCCAAAGAAAAACAAAAGCTTTTTACTACAATACATCCATTTTATAATTTCATCTCAAAATTTTTTTTTTTGGATTGCGTCTACTTCTGCATGTGTGTGCGTGATTTCTACCAACAGTTGACAGAATGCGTTGCTTCAGCTTGACCGAATGTCGCGAAGCGGGTTAATCTCCACTTCCAAGATTTACATAGACCACACGACTAAAGTAAAACTTCACTAACTTATGAAAGAAGAGAGAAAGAAAATATGCGCGCGCACTGCTCTCTCTTGCTCCTACAGTGTGATACAGACAATAGGCCTGCACTGTATCTTAGATGTACGTAACGTAACTGACTATGAAAGAAAGAGAGAAAGAAAATGTGTGCCCGCATCTCTCTCTCTTGCCTCTACAGTAATATACGAAACGTAACTCTCTCTCTTTCTATCTTCACTAACTTATATCTCCCTCTCAACTTCCGTTCGCCTCGCCTGATCACACTTTTCGTAAGTCTCTCGTCACGCATTCACCTGCTTACTCCCCAAGTCAAGCCTGCGTAAATAAGTTTTACTTCAAAAACAATATAAGCTTATGTAGGAGGAAACGTAATATGGTTAATTAAAGCGAAGCGATGGTAATTGATATCTGGAATATTACGGAAAAAACCATCGCAAAAAATCTTGTCCTGTTGTCTTCTCCTATCGGAGGATATCCAACATCAGGAATGTGTTCACTCTCTGGATCAGGAACTGCACTCTTATCAGTCACGTTAGAAGTCACGCCAAGAAGGTCGAACGTCTAATACGTCTTCCAAAAATCCTCGGGATTATCATTTGATTAATCTTGCATTTGTTGCCTCTCATAATATGACCAAATGTTGGAATTATTCTTCTTTTTATATCTAGAAATATTAATAGAATTGTCAACCAGAACGAACTATATGACCTAACATTTAATTTTGCAGAAAATATTATTTATTTTCATTGTTCATATCAAACTCTCGCTAATACGTGTGCTTTTCTACATACACCCATACGTAGAACGTCCATTTATTAAAACATATATCATAAACAGTAATCTTGCAAAGTATACATGCCTTTAAATGGGTATATAATTTGTATAACTTGCCTACCTACGTCAAAACTCGTTTCTGGCCAATCGAAAAGGACGATAATATTTATGCGAGCGAGAAAAGTGACGTAGTACGACCGTCGATTCCCAACTGTTGCCGTTCTATTTTCTACGTTCGTACAATCGTACCAAAGATAGATGCGTCTGAGCGTTAAGGAAAATCTGGAAAAAATAATGTAATATGTATTTGTGTGTGTGCATATACCACGATAGCATAATTAGATATATTATAAATTTATTTGTTATTCTGTATATAGTATTTTTGATTCTTTTCTCATTCCAGACTAAAAAATCCCCCTGATAAGAATTCAATTCTTTTTTTAAGAAAGCCTGCTTTCCCAGGTTACGAATAACTTGTTGCTTTTGCAATGGTGGAGGACTTTGCCTGCGGAGGAATTGAACCCATAACGCCTGGGTGGGAATCAGACTCGTTTGTCAGCTCAGCCAGTAATCAGCCATTTGTAAACGAAAACTGCCACCTGCAACCATCTCTGCTATTTTTGAATTGAAAACTTTTTTAGCATCGTTGTGATTTGAAACTTGATGAAACGAAAAATAGCGACACTTAAAAGAGACAAACATATACATCGATAGGATTCAGTCTCATGTGAGAGAATGAAATAGTATAATCGGTGTCTTTGTGCGGTGCTTCGTAGCCTACTCTTGTATACTTTAGTTTTCTGAATTTTTCACTTCTACCGCATGAGAATTGCACACTCTGTTTTTTCCTACTCACTTCCTTCAGTTTCCACTATTTTTTTCGTATTGAAGATGTCATAGTTCAACTGTGCCTATATAAATGGTTTGTTTAAATTTTTCTACAACTAATTTCCTAATCCATCTCATTATTTTACTTACCGTCTTCAACTTTGCCACATACTCCAATCGGGGATACCATAGTCTCATTGGCTTCAGATATATCGTATCGCAGCCATTCTTTTTGCTATTGATATTCCACCGTTGAGCGTTATGTGTCTTAAGTAATGCGTCACGAGACACCTATTCCGAACACGGTTGTATCGATAGTCTCATTGGTTCCGACATTAGATCTAACGCTCGCGTGGGCCGCGCAGTCGCAGCTCGAAGGTTATATCTCCTTATATGGGCTATACGTGGGGCACAGGCATCTCTTTACACTCTCTGTGATCTATGAATGCATATGGCGTATTCATATTGCACATTTATTCGATAATGCACAATCTTTTGAAACTTATAAGCAGCAACACAAAAAACCCTCGGTTTCGGATAATTATAATGCTTTTGAAGATTTTGTTTTATTTCTGTAGTAAAATATAATACATACAATAGAATTATTACAGGTGGTTTAAATTTTGTTCTAGTTGTAGAGGTTGAAATTGTTTCGTTGTACAGATTGGCTACTTTTGAAATTAGGTTAAAGTGCCTTTTTGTAAGCTTTAATAACGAAAGCCTATTTCCTTATTTATATTTCAATTTATTTCCCTACTAAACTAGACAGTATTTGAGATCTTTCTCTTTAAAAACAGGAGTAGAACACAGTAGCATCGCTAAATCAAAATCTGCATTTTTTACAACCTATCTCGATGTAGAAATTGACCATCGACATACACGCCTAAAATCTACCATTATCATTACCAACAATTATGATAAATTACCAATGACGGAATTGTTGAAATTCTTAACTTTAGAAACAGTGGTCGAGGATTCCATATATAATTTACGTAAAATACTACATAGAGCCTACTTTTGTCGAAATGGCTTTAGCTGTGTTATGTGATCAGAACTGATTAGTTCCCAACTTCAGCATCACAACCACAAAGTATCCCAATTGTTGATAAATAAGGTAGATAGGTACCATAGTCCAACTCGTTCCAGGAGGTTATTTGGAGAATTTTTTTTTTTTCAAATTGGCCTAAAAAAAATCACGGTGTCTTTTGCGTTGACGCCCCCGATTATTTTTACCATACACATTTGCTTCGTACGGCTCCTTAACGTAGTAATCTGTTCATAATTGTATTTTTCATGTGACGCCCCCGTTAGAGCGACCGGACAGCTCCCCGATCCAAAGTTCCCAATCTCATTACATATGTATATATATTACCTATTCTAACGTAACGTGTACGAACATACCTATGCATGTATGTGCTTAGATAGGTACTGGCTTCGAATAATTTTTTTGTTGTTGACTTTTCAACCGGTTTCACAAAAGCATAGTCAAAGAAGCGTACTATGAGGATATAATAAGTAGGTGGAAATTAAATTAGATAAAAATTACTTTTTTTGGTGATGGGATCACGGCATCCCCGATCTGGGGAAAGTATATAGTGAGGCTGAAGAAACTGGGGATTCGGATCTGGTAGCTAAACCGGCCAGTGTCATTTCAAGCTACTTTTAGGTTTGGATTTGTGGTACATTGTGGAAAGAAGAAGGAGATGAGAAAAAAGAGGTATGCCCGGGTCTTGGCAGTTAATGCGTCTGCCTACCAGCTGCATGGCAGGCCTGATCGGGAAAGAATGGTTGAGGGAGTCCCTTCGACTTCTCCAGCCATACTCTTTCGGAACATCGCTTTCATCGCGTCAATCCTGGACACACTGACCACCAGATTCCTACCCACTCCTAATACCCTTTTCCTTCCCAGAACTTCCTCTCCTTCCTTTCCCAAAAAGACCCTCTACACAGCATCCCAAATTACGACTCAGGCCCTGGGAGAATTATTTTCCTCATGGCCTCCTGTGTGGAACTAACGTAAAAAAAAGCTACATAGAAAACACATTGTCCATGCTGTAACTATGCCAAATACGCCAATACGAATATCCATGTAGGGTGCCACTATAAGAATAATTAAATGGGTACTTGGCTAAGCATGAATTCTCTTTTTTTTATCTTTTAGTTGTTATGTAACCGCTTTGTGTTGAAAAAGGTTCTTTGCACGGCCAAAGTAAAACTGTAACCTTGACTGCAATGTTTTATGCAACGGACAACAACAACGCAGTGACCTTTGCAAATGGAAATATTGGTCTATGCACCGTAGACGTTTGACGCTCTAATAACTCCGGCCAAATCCTGCCCAACTGTTTTTCGTCGGACTCATTTCCATTTCACTTTGTCGGTACATTTTTTTTGTAATATGAGAGTCAAAAGTAGGTGAGTGCCAATAGTAAGTACAATCTGAAAATTTGTAATAAAACGGTGGCACCACAACGCAATGGTTTAAAGAAAAGTAATATGTCTTTAAAAACTACTATAGTCCAAGTGCCACTGAAAAGCAATCAATTTTCTGAGATCTTTTTTACTCTTTGTGTTATGTGTATATATCTGTCATTAAAATAAATGAAAATCAGAGTGTGCAATTCACACGCAGTAGAAGTGAAACTTTCAGAAAACTAAATAGATAAGAATGAAGAGTGGGGTGACAACGAAGCACTTTTTTATCAATGAGAAGGATTTTTTTCCATATTTTTGTCGTCGAATTCCAGTGCAGCTTTTCCTATACATTTGGTCATCTTATTACTATTTGTGTTTTCTTCTCCGGAGTCGCTAGATGTCGCTTTCTTTGCCTGTTAATTTTGGAGTGGTTTGAAGATTGAATATTGATTTTACAAAAAAAATAAAATTTGGATTTCGCAAGATTCGATCCTTGGTCTGCTGAATGTCTAGCCGCTAAGGTTCGTAAGGCGCCTTATATTATTAAACTAAAGAGACCGTGGATTTATTGTATTATATTGGAACAAATATTTTATTGCGCTATCCTATTCACTCTCAGGCTAAATCCTGTAGATGTACGTGTTTGCCTCTTTTTAGTGTCGCTCGCTTCCGTTTCATCGAGTTTCAAATCACAATGGTTGTAAAGAAGTTTTCACTTCAAAATAAATAAATATTTTTTCGGAAAACAGTACTTTTATCGTAATATAAAATTTTGAAAACGTAAAGAATATCAGTGTTAAATTCGGGATTGAAACATAACTTCACACCTGACTGAACTATAAATTATTTTTGTTCCAAAATCAGTGTAGCATAGTGACGAAAAAAATTTGTTCCAGTTTATTAAAATCTACATTTCCATGTTAGTAGGCAATTTGATTGAAAAAATGCACATGCAACCTTGCGGCGCCGAGGCCGGTCGTTTCGAAATAACTTATCCGCCGTTTGGATGTGTAGAGAAAAGTTAGATTTCAAGTGTCACCCGACCCACGCGGCCCGGGCGGGAAGTAGGCCGCGCCGCTCCGCACCGGAGGAAGGCGTGGGGGCCAAGAACTTTGAATTTGAATAGGTACTGAAGATTTACGGCAGTACCAACCTACTGTTTACACCTTAGGACAAAAAAATGGTTCCGGACAAAACAGAACATTGAAGAAAAAATAAAAATCAGAATGTGCAATTCACACGCGGTAGAAGTGAAACCTTCAGAAAACTAAAAAGACAAGAGTGAAGAGTGGGGAGACTACGAAGCACTTTTTTTTATCAATGAGAATGATTTTTTTTTCCATATTTTTGTCGTCGAATTCCAGTGCTCTTATACATTTGGTCATCTTATTAGTATTTATGTTTTCTTCTTCGTAGTCGCTAGATGTCGCTTTCTTTGCCGAATAAATGAAACTTTCAGAAAATTAAAGTAGACCAGAGTGGGAGACAACGAAGCACTTTTTTTTTTATCCATGTGAAGGATGATTTATTCCATATTTTTGTTGTCGAATTCCAATGCACCTTTTCCTATACATTTGGTCATCTTATTAGTATTTGTGTTTTCTTCTTCGGAATCGCTAGATGTCGCGTTCTTTTGCCTGTTCATTTTGAAGTGGTTTAAAATTGGATAATGATTTAACAAAAATAAAAAAAACTTTGATTTGGTAGGATTCGATCCTTGGTCCTCTGAATGTCTGGCCGCTGAGGTTCGTCAGGCGCTGTATACCATTAGATCAAAATAGACTTGCATAGGACAGTGGATATATTGTATTATATTGGAACCGCGTACCCGTGAAATAAATAAATATTTTGTTGCTATCTCATTCTCTCGAAGGCTAAATCCTATAGATGTGTGTGTTTGTCTCTTTTTAGTGTCACTCGCTTCCGTTTCATCGCGTTTCAAAACACAACGGTGCTAAAGAAGTTTTCGCTTCAAAATCGTTGTTAGGTCACTGTTTTGAGTCATCCGGTTACTCTACCGTTTATACAAAATCAATTTATGTTTTAAATTTGTGGAACCTAGGGTTGATATATATTATTACTCAATTTCTGATAAAATAATGGCTCACCCTACGTAAACTAACCTAATATCACTAACCTAACTTATTAATTTTCATGTTCTGTTTTGTCACTGTTCTGTGTTAGCCGGTTACCATACCGTTTACATACTGTCAATTTATGTTTAAATTTTATGGTACCTAGGTGTTCGTGTCCATTATTAATCAATTTATGATAAAATAATGACTCACCTAACGTAAACTAACCTCACCTCACCTTACCTAACCTTTTATTTTATCATGTTCTGTTTTTTCGGTTACCCTACTGTACACACCCCAGCACTCTAAAATCATACGAAAAATTTCTCAGAAACAGCGCGGATAATAATACAGCTCAATCATTATCAATTTATGTTTTGATTTTCTAGTCATTATTGGTATTACTAATCAGATTATGACTAAAAGAATGGTTTCATTCTTCTGAGAAAAGCTTCGCGATTTTATTTCGTTTTTATAAAGTCATGCCGTTGTGATTAACTTTAGGAAAAACCGAAAACAAAATGAATGATTAAGCTGATCTTTACAGTGTTCCCACTCGTAATATGTATGCGTAAAAGCTTTGGGTTTGTTCTTAGGCAGTGTTCTGCGCGGCCAGAGGCTATTTAGTTGATGTGTTCAAACCTTTGACCAAACGTCCTTGTTTGGTCGAAGGTTCGAAGGTCACGAATTCTGATTTCAAAAAGTGAGTGTGATTTATATCCTTCACTTACCAAGACGTTCGATGATGAGACTCTTCTGTAGACTATTACTATCCGGCTTCATCCGAGATTCAACACTTTCCTAGTGGCAAATATAAAAAAATATATAAAGCTAATATTGTCGTGTCTTGTTTCTCGACATTTTTCAAAACTTTTTAGCTCATATTAAAAATGCTGTGCATATTTTAAGGCATCAGAATTTAGCGTTCGAGAGGATTTTCCGAGTAAAACAATAAGATTTTCTGCTTCAAAGCTTTCTTTTTCACAACAATTTCACAACCATTCGGAACCTTCACTGGCTGAAGTGCTCTGAAAGAAAGTAGAACAAATTGCGCTGGATTGTGTTTACATACATACATGAAATGGCCCCCGCCTTACATCTCCGAACTATGCGTTCCGGAAAACAGTGGTAAGGCTGTCAACTCCAAGATCAGCCACATAATCGGCTATCGGGAAGCGGCTAGAACCTAAGCGTAAGCCAAATACCTTCTATGTTTGGAGATCGCGCTTTCGGAGTATCTGGGTCTAAGGCTTGGAATAAACTCCCCCTAGAAAGATGCAAAACAAGTCCAACACAATGTCGCCGCAAACTAAAAACTTATTTTTATAAATAGGTACATTTAATCATTCGTGGATGAATGAACACAAATCTTGGAAGTTGAAATTAACCCACTTCCAGACATCCGATCGCGCTGAAAGTCGGCAGATAGACTAGTTCAGATGACAATGGATTCTATCAACTTTTAGAGGCATTCACACCCTCATTTCTCTCAAATTGGCTACTGGCCGATCCAAATAACGCCGCAACTATTAGTTCGAAAATCAATAAAATTTCGCAGTAATTGTCTTAAAATAATAGGCCACTTGCATGGATTTCATAACGACTTGGAAAAAATTGTGTCAATAGATTTTTTTTACTAAGATTACGAAAATGTTAGTAAAAAAAATCGTGTCGATAGACACATACATTCCATACTTTATGTGGCAACACTTTCCATACTTTATGTGGCAACACTTTGATTTCCGGCGAATTTTTGAATTTGCGTTTAACGTTCACTAGATTTATTGTTTGTTCTATTCCTTTGGTTTGATTTTTTTGATAAAGATGGCGGTGTTTTTACAGATGTTACGAAGAGAACCCCGTACAATTTATTGCTATTCGTGTGGAAAACGTTCTTTTTTTAAAAATGATTTTCGGCTATATAATTATCGTTTTTTTGCACCCATAAAATTATGTCCCGTCTTTCCGGTTTATACAAAATGGTCTGATTTTTCGGATTGAAATTTTCAAAAAATCGCCAGGGTTTTAAAAATACGATTTAAAAATTTAAAAAAATACAGAATGTCTTAGAATATTTGCCTAAACCGGTTTTTTTTTTTAAATGTGATGCAAGTGGCCTATTATCGAGTCGCCGCACAAATTAATGATTGCCTAATTATTTCAATAACACTCCGAAAATTGTGTGGGTATACTTTTTAATGTTTTAGTTTTTTACTTTATTTTCACTTTTACTTTTTATTTGCCACGCTTGGGCTCTGGCGACCGTTGAATAAATGTAACTGAGAATGGTACAATAATGGCTCGAACCAGTTTCGAACTTTTCGCCGCTCTTGTCTGATTGTTCCGCCAACTAACCCGCATCCTCGCCGTAAATAATAAGCTTTATACACATCGAACTGAAGGAAACAAAGAAAACAAAACATAAAAAGGTCACAAGCAGAAACGATGAAATGCAAACATCAAAACGTTTTAAGTTTATCCTTTTTATGATTGTTTTGTGTCTTAGTAACTTATGTATGGCGCGGTGCGCGCGTTGTTTGGACAATGCGAGAAATTTAACGCCATGGTAAGTGGAAATTGTAATATTACTATAAACTACAATGTTGCGATAAGTGAAAACTAGAGAGAGCTCGTACATATGTCATCCATGAACGTCCTTTCCCTTCTCAAGCGTCTTGTGTGAAAATGAAAAAGACAGAAGATTCTAGAACGATAATGTACGACGTCTCACAGGTGCTAGTATCAAAAGCTAAATAAGGGTGGAAATAATTTTTTTATATATCCCGCAGATCAAGGAAACATTTAATGGTTGTATTTTAAACCGATTTTACGTGTAGGGGGATAGAAAATATCAACAGTGATAACAGAACATCCAATGCTGAATTATTTGCACAATTTTAAGGGATCATTGCTATAGGAAAATTTAAAAAAAATCAAAATGTGCAATTCACACGTGGTAGAAGTGTAATCTTCAAAAAACTAAAGTAGACAAGAGTGGGGAGACTACGATGCACTTTTTTGATCAATGTGAAGGATGATTTTTTTCCATATTTTTGTCGTCGAATTCCAATGCATCTTTTCCTATACATTTGGTCATCTTACTAGTATTTGTGTTTTCTTCTTCATAGTTGCTATATGTCGCTCTTTGTGTTTTCTTTGCCTCTTTATTTTGGAGTGGGTTTAATGTTTGGATATTGATTTTACAAAAATTAAAATATATATGTATATCTTTTTGATTTCGTAAGATTCGATCCTTGGTCCGTTGAATGTCCGGCGCTTTATACCACTAGACTAAAGGAGGCTTGCGTGAGACCGTGGATTTATCATATTATATTGAAACCGAGTACCGTTGAAAAATAATATTTTATTGCTATCTCCTCTTGCAGGGTAAATCCTAATAGATGCATGTATTTGTCTCTGTTTAGTATCACTCGCTTCCGTTTCATCGAGTTTCAAATCACAACGGTGGTAAAGAAGTTTTCACTTCAAAAATTAAAAATCATAATAAATATGGAACCACTCGAACCACCAAACGATTTATATTAACAAAACTCGTAATGTATTTCAGCAGAATAAATTATTTACTAATACTGTTTTGACAATCATTGTCACAAAATCTGAAGGTTTTCTGATTTTCGAAAATTTTTAGATTGTACAAAAAAAGATTGGTGTGTCTATTTTTAGCACCAATAACCTTCTAATCGCTGGGTGTCCCCACTTATTTGCAAATTTACGCAATACGCTCAATAATAGACTGACAGACTGGCACTAAACCTCAACACACGTCGAGCAAGGTGCTGGAATAGTGGCATAAGGTGACGCGCTTGTTTAATATGTGTTTTGTTGTTTCAAACCACTTTTATCTGCGACAAGTTTGTTGTTTGTTAGTCTGCCAATTACCATTCGCGCCGTGAGATATTACTGCGCGTCTGGGAAACCGAGATATATTATAATATGCACTTATTCCTCTTCGCTATTTGCATTATAATGCAATTTGACTGCACACCCAACACACTACAGCTATGTGGCCACTCAACAAATACATAGAATGAGGCATCTTGTGGGTGTGTCAGTGTGCCCAAAGGTAGCTCCATTTTTTAAATGAAAGTTTTTCGCGATTTGAACCTCGAGGAAACGATAAAAAGCGACATTAAAATAAGGCAAACACATATATCTATAGGATTTAGCTTTCGAGGGAATGAGATAGTATTATCGGTCTCCTCTTGGTGCGCTGCTTCGTAGCCTATCGGTCTCTTCTTTGTGCGGTGCTTCGTAGCCTCCCCACTCTTGTCTATTTAAGTTTTCTGAAGGTTTCACTTATACCGCGTGTGAATTGCATACTCTGATTTTTCTTTTGGTACACTTCTGGAGTAATTGACCATATATTTTCTAGTATCTAAAATATATTATAATTATAAAGATTCTATTTGAAAATAGGCCAATAGAGTTCTTAGGCCTATCTGGGACACTAGGAGTCGAAAGGTTTTGTGTAAAATGGCGACGTCGGTTTTCATTAACACACTTTTAGGGATGTACATTTGGTTGGCGGCTGCTAATTTGTGGCTAGTAAGATGTGTTGCTTGATGTCTAAAGATGCATTTATGGACTCTGCTTCACCTTCAAAGCATGTATTACCATGTCAAAAGTTCAAGATAAAATTATTATAAAGTAAATTATTCTATAAAATTGCATCATAAAAATTATGGTAATGACGTGTTCTAGCTAGAAACAAACATATTCAATTTTCAGGACGTCAGAGCTCCCTTTCGGTTATATATCTGAAAACTTACTTTCTTCTTCAGTTAAAGCGTACAACTTCTTTACGTTTGGTACCAACATATTTGAGTGGCATTCTAACAAAAAGCCTCAACATTTTTCTAACTAACTAACCATTACGCCGCTCCTCCAAAGGTGTAGGCATAGAGGACGGAAAATAACTCGGCCTCATTCACATTCATACATAGGTCCTCTTCTGTTAGTACCAAACAACTCGGTCTTGGCACACTTCGGTACTCTTCTGTTATTTTCACTCTTAACATGGCCCGACTCAAGTATTTGGTTCATATTTTTTATTTTTTATTTATTTTTTATTTAATATATGTATATACAATGTACATTGTACATTTATATGATATATTATTTAAGTGCATATGTTCAAATATTTTATTACCACTCTTCCATGGAAGCATTAGCTTGTGTCTGGAAGAGTAGTGTACATTTTTAATGTTATATTGTAATTAAATTACATGTGGTGGTAAAAAAACAATAAGTTGTAAGTTTGGTGTTATGTAATTAAAGTCTCTACTATCAAACAATTTTACTCTGCATATGAATAATGTATCTAGAAATATTGTTATTAGTTATTAAAATCCAAACAAAATTTAAATTTTTTGTATATCACTTGGAAATTGAGTTATAATTAAATTCTAAACTTTAAATTAGTCGCAAAAAAATTTTTTTGAGATTATCTTTAAAATATATTTTTACAGTGTTTATTAAACGGATTTTATCGTTAATGTTTCTAATTCTTCCGGTAGTTGATTAAAAAAAATCGCGAAAAAAACTAGATCGAGCTATGTCTTCCTCGGGCGCCGTCGACTTCTTCTACCATTCATAATATATTCTCTTTACACTCTGTCTACATTCATTCGCTCTACATGCCCAAACCATCTAAGCGTCCCTTTCTTAATATTACTTTCTAATCTTACGCCCACTTAATTTTTATTTCGAATTATTTTTGCGAATGGTCCCTTTCCTTGATCATTTCTAATGCCACCTTTTACCACACTAAACTTTAGGGCTCTTATTTCTTTGCATTCAATTTTCTTAAAATATTTCTCAGCCTTTTTTCAAATATTATAATCACTACCCCGTTAACATTGTGGCTTGACACGAAAAAGAGTTGAAAAAAATGTATCAAGCTCACGAAAACAAAGAGAGAAACAACCTGTCGCATTTGATATCTTTGTAGTAAACTGGTTTAGTATCTAAGTCTACATCTCATTCGGCCGGCTCTTAGAAATAAGGTACCTATATTATTATGGTTTGTTAAATTGTAAGAATGTTCTACAATTAAAAACAAAGTTAAATAAAAAAAATTGAGACAGTACAAATCATGACAACAATATATCTTTCAACATTATTTACTTACTTGTTTATTATGAGAGAAATACTTTTAACAATTATTATTCTTATTTGTTAATAATATTAATATTAAAATACTTTTATCGATTGCCAGTATACTGACTAGGATCTTTTATCTAGACAAAACTGGGTACAAAAATGTTCTAAATTTATCAAATTATTTTTAGGAAACGTTGATTACATAAATATTTATATTGATAAAATTAGTAATTAGGTACGTGTTTTCAAATTCGAATACGTTTGGAAATAATGTACACGGTCTTGGCTAAACAACAATATAATTAGCAAATTTAAAGTTATCAAGATACCGCTGCTAGCTTAAAATCTCTACTTCATAAAGGAGTCATCTCATTGCATTGTGATCTATAAGCACCAAGAATATCCTCTAAACATTCTTTTATTTGATTTGTGCGAGGAAAAACATTTTTTGGGTTAATTATTCTCTTACCTCGTATTATACTGAGTAAGTAGTAGTGATATTTGAAACAAATACCTACAAGTTTAACAATTCTACCTAATATTTAAAACTGTGTATTTTTTTAAACAACTTATCTCCTCGATGGTAATTAAATAGGTACATTTTAAATCAATCCAGAAAAATATACATATTTTGTGTCTTTTCATGTCGATCATCCAGATCCAGTCAGAGATCTCCTAATACAAAGTTTTGAGGTAATGATTACAACAAGAGGGTATGCTTATACATCTGCATGCTCAACTCAAATTTCGATTTTTCGTAGATGTCTGACTAATCAACTGGATGATCGATGTATCTTTCCCTTCTTTTGAAAAATAGTTTTGATTTTTACTATGTCTTGCTAAGTAGTTAAAACTTTAACTATGATTATATTATTTCGATGTTCGTTTAACAGGCTCATCTTATAGTCTTATAGATATTATAAAGGCGAAAGTTTGTATGGATGAGTGTTATTCTTTCACGCAATAAACACCGAATAGAATTTAAAAATTCTTTCACTAATCGAAAGCTACATTATTTGCGAGTAACATAGGCAATATATATTAGTAAGCTCTGGCGTTATGAATAAGCTGTAGCGTTATGCAATTATTTTTCATACGTTTTCTGTCCCTAACAAAATCGAGTTATTGCAAACGTCAAACAAATTGTTACCTTGGAAACAATATACTTTTTTTAATTAGGCAATTCACCTTAAAAATAGTGCTTTGTTGGCGTCATAGTTAATATCTACCTATCTCTAAAAATGTTTATTGTCCGGACGAAAAGCATAGCGTTGCTATGTAATTATTTGACGTAAGCTGTCATTTTGTTATTTCTTTAGGTTACTCTGGATTCAAATATTAATAAAATACTAATTCCTACTTGAGAAATTAGGGGAGTAGGTACTTAAAATAAATTTCTATAATTTAAATATTTTCTAAAATAGAATATTTATTTGCGAAATGTCATTCTCAAATCTTGAAATTTTCTATTAAATAATAATTATTTTTTATTATACAAAAAAGCAAGAATAATAACAATTATGCCAATAATTATGCCAGTAATTTCCCACTAATACCATGCGAGCGAAGCTGCGGGTAAAAGCTAGTAAATAAATATAACCAAATTAAAGAATGCAAAATTACTTTAAAAAATTCAAATTCGATAAGTTTATCACAAATCGTGACTGTATTAAAATGAGATTATTATCAAAACTGCTTTTTATCAATACTACATACTTGTAAATTTAAAAAAAAATGTCGATAAACAAACTATATCTTAATTAATCACAATCACTTAACTATCATAAAATAGTTGATAGGTCTTTGCTTGGATGCACCCAATAAGCTTGTTCATAGAAAAATATAATATAAAACACTCAACGTCGAACAAAAGGACGCGTGTATTATAAACCAAAACAAATACCAAAAAAGGCCATGTCCTTAACAAATTTCCCCGTGGGACTCTGCGGGCTCGGCGGGCAGGCTCAGGGTTTTGTTTGTGCTTTTGTCGTGACACTGTGGAGAAAAAACAACAAAATCAGTTTGAAGAGGGTGCTTTTGTCTTATCGTGGTTTTTAATTCCATAGGTACGTAAGACCTCCTGACTTTGTCCTCAAATCATGTTTATATTTGCCTTTTGCTCGTCTCACCGCAAAACCCCAAATATTAAATTATTGATATTGTCCTCGCGGGCCCATATCTACCAGGCCACTAATCGCTTTTTATTGGGTCGCGTTTGCCATTAAGGCTCGACGAAAGCTTTTAACATGAACGCTCGTGTTTTTACTACTAAGTATACATGGGTTGAAGTGTAAATGGTTACGACTCATTTTATATAATTGGTTATAAACCATTACCTACCTGCCTGGTGTTATGTTAAACTATTTTTAGATAAGCATCGGTGGTGACCTAAGTTTTCACGTGAACATAATATTATGTTTACCAATTTTGTCAAAAGTCGATTCTGTCTGAATATTCTTTAACAACTCTACTTTTTTAGCATCAAGAGCTACGAAGATTTGATATGTGATTTTCTTAAACTGACAAAAATATCGACAAGAATCCATAATTTTCAATTCAAATCTTATAAGAAGTCGACAAGTAAAGCCAGAAAATTTTATTAATTAAATTGTGTTGCATCTTGCCCATGTAAAAGGTCAATTTTTAGTAGCTCTTTTTAACAAAAAATCAAACAAACAAACTTTTTTCAAGTGAAAATATCTTTAGCACCGTTGTGATTTGAATCTCAATAAAACGAAACATAGTGACACTAAAAAAAATAAGCTCTCTTCTTTGTGCGGTGCTTCTTAGCCTATTGGTCTCTTTATGAGGTGCTTCGTAGCCTCAGCACTCTTGTTTACTTTAGTTTTCTGAAGGTTTCTCACATGTAAGTCTAATCACTACGATTACAGTGTGAAACTCATATCCATCCAATAATTGTTGTCTCTTACGCCCTTTTATAACATCCTAACAAAAGTTGATGTAATAAGATACGGAATAATTACAAAACCCCTTGGAAGAAAAGATGCTGTTGACGAACATGCATTCAAAGTGCAGACCCGATGTTCCAGAGATCCATATTATATTCTATTTTACTGCAATATCAAGTTACAGGACCCTGCGTTCCTGCTGCCCTGCCCGTATAACGATAAAATTATATTTTAATACTTTAAATAACATGTATTAACAAAACCTTTAGTTACTACTCGATACTTTTTCGTCAATTATCTATAAATTATAATGATCAATTCTTACAACTTACACACGTTTACGTTTTTTTGCATCTTTTCTGTAATAACAAAATGAATAATACGTAGTAACTATTCGATGAGACGATGTATGAATGTGAACGAGGCAAGGGGTGTGTGCCAAGGTAGAGTTGTTTGGCGGTCCGTCCTCTCTGTCTAATGCGGCTAGACCTAAACGGCGTGATGGTTAGTTAGTTAACTATTCGATTTCGGTACCACTAAACAATTTTAGGTACCTACCTACTACCATTTTAATGCATGAGAATTTATGACTATGGTCATTAATTAAATTTTCCTAACAACGCGTGCGCAACACAGCGTAAAGCTTATCGTTTATCAAAAATCGTATTCATTTGTAGGGATTTTTGCACGCAAATTTCTAAGCATGTCACCGTACTAATAATTATATTAGATATTATTAATATCTCACTGAAGTACTACAACGGAAATAGACAGCTTAACTTACAATTTTGTTTATCAAATATATGTTTTCGAGGTACAAATTACCTATTTAACATAAGATGGTCAGAAAGGTACTGTGTATTATCTATTTCATAGATATATCACACATCACATCTTCTTCCCCTTGTCCTATTCGGGTCGGGGACCCATTGCATCGACAAGGCTCCTCCATAAGTCCCTGTCTTGTGCTGATTGTTCGGCCTCTGTCCATGGTAGACCCATCCTCTCCTCACACAGTTTCTGGAGTTGCCTCGCCCAACTGTGTCTGGGGCGGCCCACTGGACGTCTTCCCTCTGGAATCGCACTCAGTATTTTCCTCGGAATTCGGTCATCAGACATTCTTAGTACATGCCCAAGCCACCTTAATTGTGATTTTTCTATGAAGAGTAGCAGTGGTTCAATATTTTGATCATCTCGGATCGTCGAGTTTCTTATACGATCCCATTTCGTAACTCCTGCCACTCCTCTCAAACTCTCAAGTATCTCATTTCGGCAGCTTGGACTCTGGAGCGTGTTCGTTCATTTAGCATCCATGTCTGGTGACCGTAAGTGAGTTTTAAACACTGCCATCTTTGTCTTGGTGCTAAGCTCGGCTTTTCTTATTACTGAGCTGTAGAGAGGACGCAATACACTGCTTGCCGCACATATTCTTCTATCAATTTCTCCGTCTTGCCGACCATCGCTGGAGAACTCGACCCCAAGGTATTTGAACCTGTCCACCTGTTTCGACTGAGTCCCATTAGCGAGTATGTTGCACTGAGTTTGGTCCCTTCCTATAACCATCACCTCCGTTTTTGAGGTACTCATCTTCATTCCCGCCGCCGTGCACTCTTCGTTGAAACGGTTAATCCACTCTTGTAGTCCCTCCTGTGATGTCGTTAATCTCGCGATGTCGTCAGCAAATAGTAGGGAGCTGATTCTAGTACTTTGATGCTTTAGGTTTGTTCATGTTTGTTCATATATATATATATATATATATATATATAGAAAATAATGCTAACTTTATACGATACTTATTTTCACCGATCTTGATAAAAAATAAGTAAAATCGAATCTTGGAGTGAAAATCTTAGCACGATCATTATTTTCATATTTGCGATGTTATACAAACTTGCATAGATATGGTTGCTTTTAAAAAAGTATATATTTTGGTATGGCACTTAATATTGTGAAAAATGGCAACACCTTTTGCATAACCATAGATCATAATTTTTGTATAATTATACGTTCATGTTATGGAAATGGAAGTATCTGTAAATTACGCAAAATTCACAAATCGAAAAAAAAACAGTCTGGTGTCTCTAAACTTTTTTATTAATATTCCACATAATATGTAAATTGATAGTGAAACAATGACAGCTGTCAAGTATTACGCGCCAAACTGGACAAAAATCGGTATCAAAAATAGAACATATTCAATTATTATCCTTACTGAATCCATAATGGATAGCCCACCAGAATGTAATTTGTACCGAAAAGGTATCGTGTAAAATGATCATAATAAACATTTTGAGGAAATAGTGAAGGGTTCTTGAAGTTTCCGCGATATGAAGTACAAAATTCACAGTGAATGAACATTAGGGACAACGCAGTGAGGGTTCGTGCCTCAAGTTTCCTCACCATCAACTTCACCCTCGTGCTTCACTGGAAGAAAAGAAATATCCAAGTAAAGAGGAGCATGTTCGAGGCTGGGGAATATTCCGTACGTCATTTTGAAGTTCACGGCTTAACAAGTCTTTCTCGCTCTGACGCTTCTGGTCGAACCACCCCGGAGCGAGACGTAACACCGGCGCCTATACTGGAATGAGTGTAAGTGTATACAGCACCAGCACACTTGTGAAATCGCACGTGAAATCTTCAGATTATTCTCATGTTTCAGCACGGAGCTGTCTGTATAGATTATTTTTACTCGACAATCATTTTATATTGCGCCGTTTTGTAATTAAATCTCTTCAAGGGCGCTTGGTGAAAGACTGCTGACTTTTACCGTCAGATTATTTGAACATAGGTGTCTTTGTTTTGAATATTTAAAAAAAATGTATGATTAATTGTGCATTTTTATATTTACGTAAATTGAGATTAATTAACCCGTTTAAAAACAAGATACTAAATTCGTCCCAGCTCACAGATCTCTTATATATATCGTTATATCTCTCTTACTGCAATGGTGAGAAATAATATGATCTTAAGAGTGTTAGAAAGAGAAAACTCCACGCTTTATATTCAAATAGAAACTGTAACAAAAGAAAAAATTAAATGGGCACCTTTGTGAAACCGAAGTTTCCGATAGCAGTTTGAGAAAAATGTATAAAATTTCGAGATTTTTTTATTAATTATTTTTTTATCGTAAACCGTAATTTTAGACAGAAAAAATTTAAGGTGAGCCATTTTTAAAACTTTATGTTTGTTTTAAAAAATTTAATATTTCAAAAATTATATTATTATTTCTAATAATAATTTTTGTCAACGTATTTCATCAACTTTCAAAGACAGTTATTAGTCAGATATGTTCATAAATTTTCCATTTATTTAGTTTTTTATTGGTAAGCGGAAATACTTTGACTTTGTGACAAAATACGTCTGATTTCTGAGGGGAAAAGATACACAAAACATTCAAATTCGTAACAAATCCGCAAAGGCTTAAAACCATCAGTTAAAAAATGATAGTAAACTATATATTAAGTTAAACGTGTAGGAAAAATAGATACTAAAATAATACTCGTGTGTAGGATGTCTCGGTTGGCAACAAATACTAACAGAAGTTGCGGAAGGCTCCGCGCGTTGGTTGGTAATACAACTCTATACGCCGCTAATGATGAACTAGGTACCTCTGACCCGTCCTTTTTTTCCGTGAATAAAAGCTGATATTAACATTGGTTTTTTGGTTAATTAATATTCCAGCACGGACAACAACTCTCTCAGAGCTAGCCCCGGCCCCAGCTGACCAACTGTCGAAACTGCTCATTTGTTTTCTGGGAATCAAGCGTCGACATTAATTTAACGACGATCTAAAATACTTTACGATGCTATTAAATGAAGGAATTTTTACATTCTTTTTGTCTTCTACGCTAGATTTTGAAGCGGCAAAGAAGTATGCCGTGTCTAGAACCCATATTTTGAACCGTTTAAGGGGGAAACTCGTGTTCATGTCAATGTTACATACTAGATTATAATGAAGCCATGCTTTCTAACATTCGTTTAATGCGTTCACTAATTATTATTATTACTTCATTTCAAAGAAAGAGATATACAGAAGAAAATTCTAGTAGTAGTAAGCTGAGTAGTCATTTTACTTTGATGTAAAAAAAAGAACGGTGAATAGGTATATCGTGTTAACAAAAAAACCGCCGTTACCCAGTACGTGAATTATTCGTTTTCAAAACCCAATATCCTTAATTTTAATTTAATTTCTCTGAATATACCAAGACCTGTTTGCAAACATCCATGAGTTTTTAATATACCTACCTACGTATCTCACAGTCCAACCACCGACGTTATTAATATCTATAAACCCATATATTATCAGCAAATAAAAAACATCACAATTTATTGTGCTTGGTGTAGAAATCTCCGTCTGCCCCCCGGAGATCGTAGGTTTGTTTCCAAAACGGGTAAATTAAAAGTTGTTAAACGCTATTACGCTGTTCTCGGAAAAAGCAAAGCGCAGAGGTTAGAATACGAGAAATCACCTGCTGGAATTTTGATACTTGTCATAAAGAGGTCTCGGGAAGAAATAACGCCCGTGGATCATATTATAAATATGTAGGATGGAACTTTTAATTTTCCGTCTCAGCGGGACCGTCTACCTGGATTGATGGACTGCTTACCTGGAGCATTCCAGGATCCTTACCCTTCTCAAAATATTATTTTAATGGATTGTTATATCTTAGATAATATATCCCCGAATGCTGCACTGATATGAAAAAGGTTATTTGATGAAGGTTTCCTTTTAATCCTTATCATTAAGTACCTACCACTAGTTGTTTATACTCTCAAACGTTTTCTTGTTTTTTAGTTGTTTACATGCACTTCGCTCCGTAAAAAGAGTATAAAGCCGTTAAATATTCTGAATAAGACGCTATTTTTGTAAGATATCTTAAACACAATTACACGTCATTTTGTCGGTGGTTAAATTAATGCCTGAGCGTGGTAGTCGGTAATTGTCAGCTAAGTCAAACATCGTTAGCGATTTCCATTAGACAGGACTGGTGACGACACCGAGCATCAATTTACGACAGTTTAGAAGTTATATAAAACATCTAACTACCGTTGTTCGGTGATGTAACTTAACATTTATTATTAAATTTGGTCCAAGTCTTGGAAAAAAAATAGTGTTGATAGCAGATATGAAATTAACTTTTTTACAGGTGCGTAATGTAGAGTGGTTTTATTAAGGAGTGTTCAGCCTCGCATCATCTGGCGAATAGATTGTTTTTGTGGCACTGCTATGCCAAGAATTTGAGTTCACTTCTGGTACTTAAAACAAGCAAAATAAGCAACGCGAGATGTAAATTACATATTAGGGTATCATTATTAAATATGATGATACCGATTTGAATAGGTATATGCTTGTAAGGAATCTAGTAAAATTCCCAACCGGAGGCAGTGCTAGACCGTGATGGTAATGTTTACCAGAGAGATAACGCGTACAATCGAACACGAAGATTGATCGAGAAATCCCGATGGAGATCTGTCCGTTTATTTGAAATGTAATTCAGAAAGGACGAGGTAAGTCTGTTGGTTGTGCGGCGAGTTGGTTGGCTGCGCGGTTAGCCACTCCGACCAGGCCAGGCCCGTACCCGTGTGCCACACTGTGTTCCAAATTGTTGGACCGGTTCTACACCAGGTCTTGTGTTGTTCGTGATTCTACAGTGATAAGGTGTCGTGTTGCCCGGCCCGCTTGTACACACAGACTTATGAAACTCCGCAGCAATTAGTTTGTGGTTCCAACAAGGTTGAGATGAATATTCTTTCGGGCGGTTCACTGATCGCCTTTCACGGATTTTAAACTGCTAATTGATTCGTGTTTACTTACGAGTAACAAATTTAGATGTTTGGCGCGCGTGATAGTAGGGGTATCTAGACACTGGACACTGTACCCCGTACATAAGACGCGTGACGCATGCATGGACACCTTGCATAAGAGCCCAGCCACTCGGTAATCAACATCCTTGCTTCAAGACGCTAATTCAAACATTTCCAATTCTGACATCCTTCAAACTACCTCTAGATCACTCCACCTCTAGATCACTCCACCAAAATCATAATTGTTAATGACGCTTGTATTTCTGTTTTTGGTTGCAGGTAAAATACTTGTTATTAATAGATCCATTTCATATATAAACGTTTTGGGTAATTTAGAGAAAACCGATTTCTCGCCAACGCTAAAGCTGTTAAATGTTTCATTTTTTCTCCTCCCAAAGCACGATAAGGTGTAATTATCTCTGAATATTTCTTAGAAAGTCTGTCGTTCCCGCGGCGAACGCTACGATCAAAAGTTTCGGTAAAAAATTAAGCATTTGTAGTCAGCACCAAAACATTCACGATTGCGAGGAACATGGGCAGCCGTCTAGTTTTTTCTTACCGCTATTCCAAAAGAAGCATGAAAATACAGACTCATGTGTATAACATATTAAACATCCTTGAATACAGCATTTCCCATTTTTGTAAAACTATCTTTGAACGTTTTTCTTCTCAAATTCAAAGCTTCGAAAATATATTTATAGAAACAGGACAAGAAAGCCGAGTCTGGGCGGCTACAAGGCCCCTTATTTTCCAAGGAACGTTTTTCTGGACAAATTTATAATACTTTAAAATAACTGGTACTTGTGTAAATGCAATAGATTCCCCATTGAAAAACCTGTTTGGCCCAAAGAAAATTAATACCTTAAATGGGGTTTTGATGGTATCAAAATAATGAAAGCGTTGAATTTAACAAGGTGGTAATTTTATGGTTCTTCTTCAGAAGAAAATATTCAGCTTTACCACCGAAGATCCGACGGT
This sequence comes from Limnephilus lunatus, assembly GCA_917563855.2. Lineage (NCBI taxonomy): Eukaryota > Metazoa > Arthropoda > Insecta > Trichoptera > Limnephilidae > Limnephilus > Limnephilus lunatus. The sequence goes on from OU830604.1 coordinate 37,099,384, forward strand.
CTGAATGTAACTAGTCGTCAGTACTTTTTCATCACAGAATTGTGACATCGATCATTTTAACGTCGGATCTGCGTTCTGTGAGAACTCCTACTAAATTCCTCCTTCCCGAAACTCTGAATCACTCACCGACTTTTCGTTTTGATGCTTTTTCTCTGGGAACTTAAGTCTCGTCTTATGAATTCACTCCTAATACGGAAAATCAACTTTTTTCCTATCACACTTTAAAGGGAAGCAGATTTGTCCAGCATCCGTTCTCACATGAATCGTTTTCGATAGTTTAGTTACTACATACACGCTCCCGCTAACTGCCGTGACAACTAGCCGCGTGCCTCTTCCAGGCAGTTCTATCCTCGCCCTCGTTGTTGCTTGTTGGTTGTTGGGTTGATTACCCTATTACTAACCTACCCATTCACTGTTTGTGTATTATGGAAGCAGTGGTTAAAAAGCGGCATCGTCAGTCGTCAGTCAGAAAACTTACGTAATGGAGCATTGCGTTTCGTAGGAATCACCATAATATATATAAATATGTTTCTTTATGGTAAGGAATAGCTATTATGATTGTTTATTTTATTTATTTTATGAATGATGAAAAAAATACACATATCAGTTCTTACACATTCAATAATAATAACTTATAATTAACTGTCATTGTTCACCCCCGTATGCTGATGTACATTGGACTACTCGAAGCATTTTGGTTTCGGGAAACCCTAAACGTCCGAGAAAAAAATCACATTATTGGTAAAAAATTCTTTGATCTGTGACAGTTGGCGTTTTTTTTATTAAACATATGTCATACGAAAAAGGTCCCCGGTCCAGACGGATCAAGAATCTTCTTTATCAAAGCCCTCCTCCAAAAGAGATCCAACTATAGTAAAATTAATTACATTCGTTACACTTCTCACACGTGCATCATACTAACTTCGAAACCTGGCAAAATTTTGTTCAACTCACCATCCCATAAGTTTTCTCTACAACGTCGGCATAATCTCCGAAAATCTTCCTCAGAAAGCTTACAACCCACATTGAACAAGACTCAACTATTCATGATGGCTTCACATCAAGACATTTAACTCTCTACCTGATTCTCAGTCTCCGAGCTTACCCTCGGAGGATTTGAGAAAAGAGTTTCTATAAATAAAATATTCCTTGACATTGCAAAAGCCTTCGATAAAGTCTGGACCAACAGCCTTCTTTTAAAAATGCTACGAAACTGGCATAGAATCGCAACTCCTCTGTATACTATGTTTGAATGAAAGGCGTACTTTCCTCTGCAAAATTTATGACAGTGGTTGTTGCCACAAGGCTCTGACTCTGTTTAGCATCTGAAAACATTGCATACATTTGACCGTTTAGATTCAAAACAGGTCACCGAGAATGATGACCCTCAGATTTCAACAAAGCGTAGCCCTGCTCCAAAAATGGTAAATGGTTTCTTCTCAACACTTGGGGCACTCCGGTAAGTCACGTCAAAATATACGACAAAAATGATACAGTGGCAAAAAGTGCCAATTTCCTGTGATGGACTGTGATGGAACACACATACGAAAATAGTGTTTTATCATAGTCATCATAGAAAGCGAGACGAACATCAAATCCATTAACCCCTTATCAGCTATAACAAACTCAACCTTGAAAACGAACTTCTCATTTGCACATCGACAATCCAACCAAAACAGGAAGAGGGACAAAAATGTTCTCTTCCCTAGCACTGTATAAAAAATTTGCAATAGGCACGATATAATTATTATACTTTTTTAATGGATTTAAGTTTTGCATTATTTCAGTGCAGCTTCACTTGGAGATTACTTTTTTTTACGTTAACTAGGCCCTGAGTGGAAAATAATTCCACTCAGGGCCTATGTCATCCGAGGATGCTGTGTGGCTTTTTAGGAAAGAAAGAATGAGGGTAGGTAGGAATCTGGGGGTAGTGTGTTCAGGAGTGACTGACGTATGAATCTTTCCCTCATGACGGAGAGTTCTAACGGTCTCCCTCAACCAGTCTCTCCAACTGCTGCCACAGGCCGTATCGGGATCGGGAGCATCTGCCGCCAAGATCCGGACAAATCTCACCCCATGAACCCGGGCAGCCCTGCTAATTCACCAAACGTAGTGAACTTTTTGGAGTGACCTACGGCAGAGGTGCTGGTTATCCAATAAATGGGAACGCGAAAAATGTCTAGATATTATCTATATATTTTTTTAAGAGCTTAAAAACTTCAAATGTTTAAGGGAGGTTTGCAAGAAATCGGTTGAAATTCAGAGAACCGCCTCTTAATATAATTTCTATGTTTATTACTCTTATAGAATGAATTAATGAAAGAAGATTCTGTTCGCGGCGGTTTTAATTAATTACCCTAAATACTTAATTTTCTATCGTTTTATTATGCAAAGTAAATTGTTATCTGCACATTAAACTCGAATTCCATCCCATTCCAAACATGTCTTCTCCTTGAAATTAGTACCTACCTGCTCATTCGGAGGCCTCGTTGACTTTTATTCATATTGGTATTTTTTTATATACCTGGGTATTTTAATGAACATGTCACGATATCTGAAAAACAACGCTTTGTGATATTATTATATGAAGTGAATCCCTTGATGCCTTCGAACAGAGAAAATGTTTGAACATCTTTCTGTTAACTATCATGATGTTAACCAATAACTACTAATGTATTCATGGAAACCTTTTTTTCTAAGAAAACTTCTTTTAAATGGTTTTCACTTTGATATGGCATCATTTATTTAATTAAAGAAAAACAACTTTGTTCACATCCCTTTATTTTGACTAACAAACAACATGTGTCTCTGGTGTCTCTTGCGCCTCTAGGGTCTCTTGTGTCCCTTCGTCCCTTGTGTATCGGTCTCTTGTGTCTCTTGCGAGTTTTGGGTCTCTTGTGTCCCTTGCGTTTCGTGTCTCTTGTGTCTCTTGCGTCTCTTGCGAGTTTTGGGTCTCTTGTGTCCCTTGCGTTTCGTGTCTCTTGTGTCTCTTGCGCCTCTTGGATCTCTTGTGTCCCTTGTGTTTCGTGTCTCTTGTGTTTGGTGTCTCTTGCGTCTCTTTGTATTATTTGTCATTTGAATGAAATTTTATGTATTTTAATAATTTTTAATTTTTATTTAAATGTTTGTATGTTTATAATTTGTCTGATTAGATTTATGTAAATGTTTGTACCTATTTTTATATGAACTGAGTTTTTATAACTGGATTGTTCTCATATGAGTGAGTACATCTGTAAATACCCAATACAAATAAAAAAAAAATCATGGACGATGCCGCAAAGTGGACATTTAATTAAAAATATAAATAATATTTTTTTATTCTAAATAAAGTTCAGTAATCGGTACCTACATAAATAAAATCAATATAAATAGTCATTCAGCTGTAGATGTTTTATCATAATTTCTGCCCTTTAAATTATTATTATTATTAAGTCAGGTACGCCTCATAAGTCATACATAATATGTCTGATAATATTATATTATCATGAAAACAAGCTTGTGGGTGCAAATTGTTAAGTTTCGTGTGCTACGATATCCAATAATATTAGCTAGATGTTTTATAATGTACCTATTGCCTATGTATTAATTCATATGTGAGAATATAACTCAAACGTGCATGTGTTCAATAATAACGTAACCTACGTAGGTTTTATAATCATAGGTTCTCTAATCCAACATTATGTTCATTATTATAATATTATTATTACACCTCGAATACTTGGAATGAATTAAACAGGCAGGTAGATTAACACGCTATTTGCATTTTACATGAGCTCCTAACGGAAAAATATTTTTATTGCAGATTCTGTGATCGGGTGGTCCTTTTACTAAAATGTGCATTTTAGGGTCCCATTACAGAATATAAAAAAATATTTTTTATCAATTCCCATTACACGCTGGTAGGCTTGATTCACATGTTGAATATTTTGATTTCTTTTTTTACCAAACCACCTACAAAAGTGTAATACATTGAGTCTGTGTTAATAGAGGAACCGGTAAATGTAAATAAATGACGTATGTAGGTAGGTTACTTTTGTGTAATTTTATATTATTATTTTTAAATATTTTTCGGTGTTAGTAGTTTTTTTTTATACATCAGTAGTGTTAAAAGTTAGTTTTAATCGTTCGTCGGTCCTATTTCGGCATTAAGTGGTGACAGTTAACACGCTGATTAACGCGCGTTACTCGTATATAAGAAAAATGACAGTTTGAAAGACGTGTTCGGAAAAGGTTAGATGTAGGGAGGAAGGAACACCCAGTTCTGTTTATGAGATGTTGGATCTCAGGTTTTTTTTTTCCGCCTTTATTTTTTTCCGCCTTTATTTCCCGCCTTTATTTTTTTTTAATTTCTCGTAATCCGTGGAATTTACCATTTTTACCGTTGTAGCTTTATCTACGATTTTTTTGAATGAAATGATAATTTTTATATTTTATTTATTTATATTTTTATACTGGGTTTTTGCAGAGTATCTCAAATACTAAGAACAATTCTATAAAACGCAGTTAATACACAAAATAGGTACAAACAATTACAAAAATATAATAAGACAAATGATTCATTTGCATACAACCAAAATAATAAAAATAAATAAAAAAATATCATTTTATAAAACAATGTAAAAGTTCACTCAAATGACACAAGAGACACAAGAGACAAAAGAGACACAAGAGACACAAGTCAACAAGAGACATAAGACACACAAGAGACTCAAGAGACACAAGAGACACAAGAGATGCGAGTGACATATAGTGAGATACAAGTGATACGTAATATAATTAGATCAACATATTTTTTAGCACCTGAATTTTTTTTCTGAATTCGTATAAATGATCGACAAAAATGTCTACTTCAGCTCACTCTATCTAAACGGCTAAAATAGGAGGCATTATTTTTAAATGTATTAAGGTGAAACATGTTATGGCGTTTTAAGAACAATGGGAATTGGGAAATTCAGTTCAGCATTGCGAAAAAGTAATGTGGGATCAAGATGGCAGTGAATTATTTTATGAAAACATATTAGATCAGTCAATTGCCGTCTAGTTTTATGATTATTTTAGAAGATAATATACTTTTATTAATAATACTGATGGATCTTTCGGAAAAGAATTTTGTTTGACCTAAGTTGAAAATCAAATACAAATAAAGTCAGATGCCTAAAGTGCCTTCCCAAAAGCAGCTGATGATTTGAAGTATAAATTTGATGCTACAGTTAAACATGAATAATGAAATATTATATTAGAATAAGTTAACAATAATAATCTAAACGAACATATGAAAGAGAACAAGACACAGAAAAACAGAAAAAAGTCAATGGTCGCAACTGGGACTTGAACCCAGACCTCTCCGTCTAACCGGGACGAGCGCGTTAACCAATTTCGCTATTACTACCTTCTGTCAAACCGTCATATTTGTCAATCTCATATTTTCAAATTTTAGAATCAACATTATTATCAACTTATTATTTTTCTCCATATTACGGGCAACTACCCTTTTCATTGGAAACAATCATTCTAAGAATTGGTTTGTAACCTGGATAGCGTCTCATATATACATATAATGAAATATTACCTTTTCAAGCCATCTGCTACAAACTACCTAATATGATGACGAGCTACTGATGAATACACTGCCGATGATCGAGGAGTCAAGCTTTCATAATATTTTTTAACAATGCATTAAGTCATGTATTACAAAGTAATTTTTGAAGTGAAACTTGATTTGACTTGGAATTCGAATGAAACGGAAAGGACGTATTACAGCACCTGCGAAGCATCAAACTTTCGATTCACTTTTCAAAGCTTCTATTGGTTGAGATATGAAACGGAAATGACGATGTTCGGCGCTCATTGGCCGCTTTGATTATGACCTCACTTTTCAAGGCTCCTATTGGTTTAGATTGTTTTGGTAAAGTTTCACTTCTATTGCATGTGAACTGCACTCGATTTTTATCTTTTTATTGGTACGTAGGTATAAAATTTTGTTGTTTTGTGAAAATTTTGTAACAACGTAGATAGTACACGCAAAATGTTTTTGAAGTGAAGCTTGTTTAGCACCGTTGTGATTTGTTATTCGATGAAACGGAAACGAGTGACACTAAAAAGAGACAAATAAACATCTACAGGGAATAGCCTGCGAGAGAATGAGATAGAATGAAACATTTTCTACGAAGCGCGCGCTCTGTCAAACTGCGCGCATTGGCCATTTTGATTATGAGCTCTCTTTTCAAAGCTCCTATTGGTTGAGATTGTGTGGGTGAAGATTGAAAAGAATGTGTGTACCGCGTGTGAACTGCACTCGATTTTTTTAGGGCAGGGCCGCAATGTTGTTGTTTTCCGTGGCCGATAGAAAATAATTTAATTAAAATGTTGTGGTCCCGACCTAAGTATACCTCAAAAAGTATACGTGTTTTTGTAAGAGCTGCCTTTACATACGCAGAAAGTCGCAGTGTAACGCAAAGAATATCAAAAAAGAAAATACAATTATCGAATAGATTGTTAGTTTCCTAATTATAACAAATAATATTGCAATATATTCTCTTGATAATCTGGACATTGGAATATTGTAATTTGATACCGTCAAAAGGTTTTGAAGGTACCATTTTCAATGAATTGCATAATTTCAAAGTAGGTAAGTACCTGAAAAACCAATAGATTTGAATCTTTATTAACTGGCAATTGAATTATTATTTTACACACTTTACAACACACACAATCTGGTCATATTTTGATAACGATTTTAACGTAGGCAGGAAGTGTAGGAAGTATCGAAAGTTTAATTTAAAAAGAGCCTATTTTGATACTCCTACACGATTAATTATCTTCATACTTGGTTGGCTATTTCCAAATTCTAGCCACATAAATTCTAACGCACTATCCTACGCTGTCTCCCACACCACACACGCAAACGCCCATACATTTCGCATTGACACTCACGCATAACGAAACTAAATAGAAAAGTTTCCATTGAACCGAAATACAAACCTTATCAAAAGACCTTAAATACGTAGGCAACTACTTATTATGTGGATTTTGTTTATTATCTTTGTAACTTATTGCGTAGGTCTGTGGGTGTTTGGTTTTAAAAATCGTTTTATGGGTTTGTTTAACACCGTTGAACACGAGTGCACGTTACATGTTAGCACTGATATTGGCTCAATTCACGGAACAAGAAGTCTGATTTGGTTTGATTTACCTGAAATGATATTGTTAGATACATTAAGGCGATCCACTAGTACAGGAAAAAATCGAAATCCGAATTTACGCCCTTTTATGGGAGGAGTTTAAAAATACTTGAGAAAAAGCTTTTGAAAAGGTTTTCGTAAAGGCCTGTAAAAAACATTAATTCCTTTTTTATGCATTGCTTATTGTAATAAAACGGAATTTTTAAATTGATTTCACGAAAACAAGCAGCGCGGACCCTAACACGTTGTTTCTCCGCTCCGTCAGGAGGAGTAATGACGGAAGAATGGGGCGGCTACCAGTCGTTCTTCGGTGGACGGTACAAGGTTCACTTTGATATAACAAATTCGTCGACTGCCGTATTGTCGCCGTGATGTCAAAAATACCAACGCTAAAATGCATATTATATTTTATTTTGTGAGATTCGGGCGTAAATTTCAATTTTTTTTTGTGATAATTATATAAGAAACTGAATTTGCCACATTATGCAATAAAACCATATCCGAAAAAGTGTTTATAAGTAGGAGAGTTTGCACTTAAAAATGTTTTTTATAGACCTAATACTTTATTTTTTTCTAAGCTTATTAAAAGACTTATTAAAAAAAATTACCGACATTTTTAAGGGCCAAGGTATGTTCTACACGTAGTATTTAATTGAAGCATCTATAATACTTCTAAGCGGTCAAATTTTCAAAACAAAAACATATGATTTTGTATGATTTTGCATTATTTAGTATGGCTTCATCTTAACTTATCAAATACTTGAAAAATGGCTCAATATCTTGGACCAGTTTTGACCAGCTTTTACAGGGTCGATCGACACTCACATCATCATTACATCATTATATGTGCTCCCTTTTCATTTTAATCTCACTAGCAAGAAATACGATGAACTGTTTACGTGAGGTAGAAAAATTATTCACAGCTGGTATCGTCAAGGTAAATTTTCATTTGTTTTTGAAATACCTTAAATTCAGGTTTTCAAAAATTTTAAAAGCCATGTGCTTGCAAGTAGGTATTTTAAAATGTTGCAGTTTACTGAATGTTCATCGACTTGAAAATGAATGAAACGAATAAACTATTTTATATTGTTTTATTAGAAACACTGAGAGTAATTTACATCTTATTTTTAACGTCCACTTTGCAAAATTTCGTCAATAAGTATACAAATTGGAAGGAATTAAAGAGTGGGAAAAGGGGTGGTTTTCCAAAAATTCATGTAAAGAGTAACCCTCTTGTTTTGAAGGTCGAGTGTGCAACATTAGATTTGTAACCATAGATTTGTATAATTATCAAATCCACGCTGCCCACCAGAGACACTACTTTATTAAACGACTTCGAAAAGGAGGAGGCTATCAATTCGACGGTATTTTACTACATACATAGGTGAGATGTGGAGATCTTGGCTGACACCGACTCCAAAAATAACAATTGTTCGAAATATTTTTTTTACTTTTTAGTGCATTTTTTGAAGTCGTTTTTTTTTGTTAAAATTTTTGTTTATTTTTTGATTTTTAGTGACGAGCGTGCGTATTCTTAAAAAAAGATTCATCGAAATCTGTTGGCGTAATATTGAGTTATTCGTCCATTTGTCGCGCACATACTTATTGCAAATTTAAGACATATATGATTTTCTCATAGATCCCATCGTCAGAACTGGACCTAGAACTAGGAAGCACCAGCTTTCTAATAAAAAAGAATCATCAATATCGGTTCACCCAATCGAAAGTTCTGAGGTAACAAACATAAAACAATAAAAAAATAAAATAAATAAAAAATAAATAGAAATAGATTATTTGTATAAAAGTTCTTTTTATGGCAAATTCCAATAATCATTTTATAATTTGTAGAACTAAAGATTGACATGCCTCGCTTTAACCTAGAATTAAGTGCATAAATAGATTATTTATTTGTGGGTTAATTGCTTTTGCCTTTCAATCGATATGAAGCCAATAAATGATCTTATTCGTATCGTATATGATCTTATTTGGAATACATAAATATCAGTTTATATTTTCGAATCCTGCAATGGGTAATTCGCTTTACGTGGTTAAAGACTCATTATCGTAATGACTACAAACTAAACGCTTCTGTATGTTTTGCTATCTTTCTCGTCTATCCGCCGATGATAATAATTCGCATGTGCCTCCAAATTATGGCTTACATTAAAAAAACAGTATCGTGAAAATTCAAACCTCCATTACGATTGGCCGGGAATATTGCTGTTAATTGCCTGGCCTTAATTTGCCGAACTCACAGCTAAATCCGTGCAATGGAGAACGTTGCAACGTAATTGCAGTATTAAAAAAGATTAAATTCTTACTCTTCTTGCCAAATTTCTCGAAGATGTGAATTTATGTACATTTGGTACATGTAGTACACGTTAGTACTGAATTATAAACTGTATACATAATACACGTCCTAAAACTATTTGTAGGTACAAGCGTGAAATCGGTGAATCTATACATAACATTGAGAAGGAGAAAAAGAAAACCTGTTTTTTTAATCAAAGAATTTCTATTTTTTGAAGTGGAAACTCTTTAGTACCGTTGTGATTTGAAACTCGATGAAGTGAAAAATAGCGACACTAAAAATAGACAAACTCATACTTATATAGGATTTACGTCTCCTCTTTGTACGGTACTTCGTAGCCTTCCCACTCTTGTCTACTTTAGTTTTCCGAAGGTTTCACTTCTATGCGTGTGAATTGCACACTTTTTTTTAAAACTATTTTTTTATATAAAAGACAACAGATATAGTATAGTATAGTTATCCCATATATATAGTATAGTATAGTTATATATATAGTATAGTATAGTTATCCCATAACCACTGATTATTTTCCAATGTTCCTAAAACTTACGACTTTTGTTCGCTTCACTCGAAAACAAGAGCATCAACTAAAAACTCTTGACTTCCGATTGATGATAATATTAAATCATAAATAGCTTATAAGTCTATTCTAGAATTGTATAAAATTAAATCATTTGAAGTTAGTAGAGTGCCAGAACTCTAAATAGAAGTCAGAAGACTCCAGCACCAGCACTCCAACAGATTACCCAAAGCCGCGTGGATTAGCTCCCGCCGGACAGCGCTGCATGCATTCCGGATCACATCCGCTAATATAACCCAGATAAGCAGAACCGTTAGCGACGCGTATGAAACAAAAAACAGATTTATCTACATACAAACATAACGACCACGTGAAAATGAAAGCAGCGGTCCCGCCAGCCGGAAGTGTCGAGAACGGCTGCTTTTTATACATAAAATTATCCAACCGGCTTTTAGCCGCATTTAGACCTTTATTCTCCGCACACGCCATCATAGTGTAATGTCGACACCAAAAATGAATGAAATAAAGAGCACTTCGAGTCATACGCATCATTGTCATTCATTATTAAAGCATTGTTTATGTATATTCTAAAGCTGTTTATGCCACGCACAAGTAACGACCAACAACCGCATTTTATTTTGCTGAATGTGACGGAAGGCGATTTTTTGCGCATTCTTGCACTTTTAATGATAACAAAATACTCTGTCCTTTATCTTGTCGACTGTTGCTATTTTTCTTTTACCGACACAAATTACACGAGGAAATTAAATTATTTGCGACCAGCAAAAAGGCAGCCTGAAAAGGGTTACGTAAGCGATCACGGTAGAATTAAACACAGGCCGCGGTTCAAGAAAGAGTCAGACATGAAAAATATAACTTAACCGTATTATAAAGTACAAACATTAAGATGGTCAACATACAAGTGACATCAGATCAAGTGTGAAACCATTAACCCTGCGCAAGAGCATAATTATTTAAATTACTAACTGGTTTCATTAAAAACAGAGATGTTCGTTGATTGTGTAGCCATGAAAATGCATTTCTAAGGTTCTTTGGAATTATCACGACTAAAACGATAAAATCAGGTTGTTATGTTATACACATGGGGGTATCTTTCTTGTGATAAATAATATTACTTTGTAATTCACATCTAACGCCTGCAAGCGAACAAACCTGGCCCCGAGCGAGGACTGTTTTAGTGGACTTGTGTTTTAAGTTTGGGCGTTACCACTGGCGCCTTTTACTTATCGGCGCCCCGGGTAGCTACCATCGCTGGCTGACATGAAATAAAGGAATTCTTGCCTTATGCAGCAGAGGTACTTCACATTCCTCTCCTTGGCTTGTGGAATTATGGATGGCAGCGGTTACTGGCTACCAAGCTTCGCTACCTCTGGCTCGAAGTGCTGAACAATCGCCCATGAATATTGGTTATTGCTTTCACGGTGTTGAACGAATGCATGGATGCCAATTTGAAGCACTTGGCAGTAGTAACCATCCTTGAAACGTCGAACAGTGATTTTCCACGCGCCATCTCAACTTTACAGCCGTATTCTTCTTGCACCGCGCAACCATTGGAAACAAGCTGTTGTGGACCAGTAGTTACGTTTGCACTCTTAGTTGTTTCTCTGTGGATTCTTATTTTTTCTTGACTTTGCAGATTACGCGTGAGTTCTGTACACTACTGAAATTATACTTATTTAAGTGGGTTCGGGCTCTGGAACTTATTTGAGTGCAAGAAATCAGCGGTCATCAATAAAATAATATTGTTTTATTCGAGGGCATGGGGAGGATAGTGCAATCCCACACGTCCCCTATAGTTAAACATGCTCATTTCGATTATTTATGTGCGTGACGTAAAATATTCCTAAAATTATTAACGTTCAATGTACCTACTAACTTTTTATATTAAAAATTTGGAACTTATTTTGAGAACTAAGGTATTAAATAGGTACCAAAATTATAATTATAATTCTATATTAGAATTTTATATTTATTTTGTTTAAATTTTTGACAATTTCTATCGAAAATTGACAAATCTAAAACTATATCACAAATGATTTTTAAAGTTTATAATAACGGTGTTCAATCAAAATGTAAATTTCTGATCGTCCCTCTGTATATTTTATGCTTCTTTCTTTTTACTTCATTTCTTTTTTTTTTACTTCACAAACTTTACGAATATAATGTCTGTAACTCCGGTTTAATGAACTCTAAAACTTTTGCTTTGAATTTAACCTTCATTTAAAAAATTGGATGTGTTTGTTTGGAGAATCCCGACAAGCGATAGAGCGCATACCTATAAAATATATTTTTAACAGAAATTTTTTTTGTCATTTCAAAATTGGAACAGATTCGGGAGGAATTATTTATTGATGTCGTATATTTAGATGAGAAACGAATACAATTAGTCTAATTTGGCCTCGAACGCGCTAACGCCGAACGACTGGAATCAAAACAAATCCCCGCGCACTGCTACTCTCGTGATAACAGTGGAACACGTCTCAACGAGATATTGGAACGCGATATCACCTCTGTGACTATCCCGTGATTTTTCACGGGTCTGCACTAATATATAATAAAATAGTGGTGTAACGTAACGCGGTGTACCGTTGGTAGCCAGATAAGTATATGCTTCAGGTAATGCTTATTTCGTCCGCATCATGGTCCAAGCCCCTTAATTATTTTAATCACAAAGCCCGTATTCAAACGCCCAACGCGGTCAGACAATATTCTTTGGGAAAATGTCGTAGGTGTTTTGGAGAGTGCACTAAAGGCTAGAAGACTAGAAAGAGGTCTGAGCTACTGACGGGTCTTTGTAACTAGTGATGTGAGCCACTCTAAACCTCTCACGCAATCTCTAAACTTTCAAACATGCACGTGTTCAAATAGTCAAAGGCCTTTCGGGAAGAACACGGGAGACAAACGCCTTAGGTAAAAGGATAAACGATGAAGGGTTGTTTAACAGAATTTAAACAATTCATCAAATTATTTTTAAGTTAGTTTTCAAATTGTGTATTAAATTTTCTATATATTCTGTATTAAAGTTACCATTTATTGCTGTTCTTATATCTTTATTGGCCATCTGTTTCATATAGCTGAATTAAAATTGAAAATTAACTTCGAAATTTGAACAATTCATCAAATCGACCCTTTAGAATAATAAGATTCCATCTGTCGCTGTAACCTCTTGCGATAATGAAATCTAAAGTAGCTTTATATAGATCCTATTATCACATGACGTTACCGCGACAGATGGAACCCTGTTATTCCATAGAATCGAAATTGCAAAGTTAAAATTCAAGTTATGTGAAAGTTCTGCTATGATCCAAGTAATTTATGATGAATTAGTAGCAAAACTTGAATAGAACTCTCACAGAACTTAAATTTAAAATTTAAAATTTGATGAACCGTTAAAAATCTGTCAAACCCGTCCTTAGTAAAGTTAAATTGAAGTTTTTTAATTTTTCGAACTTTTTGCTGTTTCATTTCTTAGCTACTATTGTGGACCGATTGCGTTGTTCCTCAATGTGTTATTTCAAAAGAGACTGGGAGAGGGTTTAACCTAAATTAAATATTAACTATGCATACTAATATCAAAATAACAAATATTTCCAATCAATAGAAGTTTAAATAATGGTCTTCAACCATCCATCTGTTCGTAAGTACGCATTTAAATATCTGATAATAATGATTATTGCTTTGATTCTAGTGTGGCTGGTTCATTTTTTTCTTTTCTACCAATTGCGAAACAGCCTATCGAGTCTCGGGTCTCGCCTACGACAAGAGACGCTAGAAAATATCGAGTCCGAAGCGCGTGCCTTCGTTAAAATCTAAGGTTTGTTTTTATTTCGTTTGTTAACGTTCTTCACAGATAGGAGTGTAAGTAGGTACCTACCCACCTTCCTACAAGAAGTGACGATGATGTTATTTCACGTTTAGGCAATAAACCTATGTGTGTAAGTGTTACCTCAGAATGTCGGTGTGTGGGTATATTGTAAGTGGCGCACGGTGATGTGTGCGTAGTGTGCACACGTGGAGTTGGAGGTAATCTACACTGGAAGGAATGCCGTAACCTTCGTTAAACACAGATATTAGATTAGCTGTAAGAGATGTGAAGTTCGTCAAATGTATTAGATAATATATATAAATGCATTTGGACGACTTTTTGTAATCAAAACCAAAGCACATAAATTTAAAAACTTTTTTTTGACAATACAAAAATCTACAAGGCAAATGATCTTAGTAAACGCTTTTAATGTACAAATGTGAAAATTTGTAACTGTGTAAAGTGGACATTCGAGAAATAATAACGAATGTATTTGGATTTAAAAGCATTTAACGAAATATCTCTTTATTCCAGATGATTCTGTGTAAGTCAGCATTAAAATTAAATAGCAAGCCCGGTGCAAAGCGAGCAACTCTGTATGCAGACAAATCCCTGCAGGTACCTACCTTTGGACAGAGGTTACTCGAGAAGAAAAAATAACAATACATCACGTCAAGTTGTGCTATCTTAAATCTGAAGAATTCTGTTGTTCGTGCTTGAAAAAAATGCCTTTCGCCGCGAAAAAGCGTTCCCGGCTCTTGAGACCGTATTGTTCTGGGATCGTCTAGGACCACTTTGTTACGGCCAGGTAGCCTTTGTTCTAGATAGACTAGTCTCGAGTGGGGAGGTTTTGCTTTAATTTTTCGTGTTAACAACTTTTGAATTCTACCGAAAGGCTTTTTGGTGTTTTTTTTTTTGGCAATTTGTGGTTAAACGCTTGTTTATGTTTCTTATTTTGGCTACCTACCAATTAACATGTTTTATTTATACTGTTTTGAATACTGTTAGTTGCCTACTTACTTCATTGTAAAGTTATGAGTACTCGACACACCAAGCGGAGTGTTTCACAGAAATTCAAATGTGATGTTGTCATCAAATGGCCAATTAGCGCCATTTTGTAAGTTTGACATTTAAAAGGTCCCCAAATGTCAAAAATACATGATGGCGCTGATTGTACATTTGATTGCAATTTTACATATGATTTTTTTTGCGAATAACCTTAACCTCTCTTATAAACAAAAATGGTAGGTATGTACTGTACATAATTCATACCACTAGAATTGGCTCAACAATGAACTTAATGGCAATACATACTAAAACATCTTTTGGCCAAATAAACTATTTATATCAGGCTCCACTTATGTTTAATATTCTGCCAGATTACATTAAGTCTTCCAATTCATTAACTAAATTTAAAAATAATATTAAGAAATTTATGTTGACAGAGGATTGGCATACTATATTTTCATCCTTGTCCTTTTAAAATAATAAGATTTTGTTTTTAAAATAATAAGATTTTTTTTAAATAATAAGATTTTTTTTAAATAATAAGATATTTGAGTTCCATTTGCACAAATCGAAGTTTCACCCTAGTTGTTTTGAACATATTTTGCTTTTGGCAGGAATAAATATTATTACAAATCATTCTCAAATGTAATATTAGTGTTTTGAAAGTAGTGTTTATATATTGTGTTTTGTATGTAAAATGCATCCTCAAATTATAATGGTTAACCTCAATACAGGCATTAGTCCTAGTGAGGTTAATTTATGTAAAAAAAACAACAACAAAATGTATGGTGAGAATATAAATAAATAAATATAATAATTTGAAAAACAATAATTATTGAAAGTTATGCCTTGTTATGCACATAATATGTAAAATAACAAATACAGTAGATATTATCGTATTTTTACATTATTAATAGATTGTTGCTTCTTTCATAGTGAACTAGTATGAAGATAAACCATATCTAAGAAAAGGGCGTTTCATTGTATTTATTAAACGAACCCCTCAAATTTGTTGTGAGAGAAAAACCTACAAGTTAAAAAACGCTTACCTATTATTAAGTAGGTTTCTTGGATCCAGCGAAGCCTGTGAATGTTCCATAGAAGGGGCATCGAGTACCCTGGGGTTGTCGGTCCAACTTAGAGGGCGAATTATCTTTTCAAGAGCACCTACATATACGCATACATTATAAAATGATTGATTATGTGAATATTTTGAATATACCTACATATTGTATCATAAAGTACGCTTTAAGTCTCGAAATTCTGGAGAGAAACATTCCTTGTCCAAAGCCTGCGTCATACCTTCATTATATTTAACTGAAAATTACAATTCCCGTTTATTTCATAATATAATTTCTTTTAAAAAACTATTTTTGACAGGTAAAGGTAAGGAAAATTCGCCCCAACTTCTTATACCATTAACTACCACATCATGTGTATTCTCTTTATACCCCTTTTCTTGGTTCATCTATTCTGGATGCAAAACCATCCATTACGCTTCAATCAGCCTTGCAAAAATTCTCCTCATCTTCACATTTTTAATACGATGCAGCTACTAATCTTAATAGCCCTAACAAATGATAATAGACTCATTATTATATCGACGTTTTAAAAAGGAACTGGATACTCATACATATGCGTTGTTTAAAATAGATTTTAAGAACATTTAGTTGATTGTGTTTTAGTTGATTTTTTAAAAGCTTTATATTGTTTGAAATAGAATTTTTAATACATTTTTACAACAACAGAATGTAATTATGCCGACGTCACAACGTATCGGGTAAGTATACCTAGCCGGTAAAGTAGTTATCTACATTCATAGAATAAATCTCTACAATGTTTCGAATCAAAATCCAATTACAAATTCCTTTGAATATTAAATTCAACCGCCTCGAGAATCGAACTCAACCTTCATTTATAGCATTATCTCCCAAACTATAGAATTACGTGCCATGGGGCATACGGTAGACGGGCCGACCACTGCATGTTCACAATGTCTCTGCTACCTTCTCCCTTCCTCTTTCACGACACGACTCTTCACCTGAAACATTGGAAATTTTTAAGTTATTGCTTATTTATTCACACAAGCTTTAAGACAATTATACGGTGAGCTTTGCATAGCCTCCCTTGAAGATTTTTAAACCTTCATATCGTGGAAGATGAAAATTGTTTAAATATAAACAGTGATTGTTCAATCCAAATGGTTTAATCATTTATCCGTTAACTAAAGATTGGAAATAAATTATAAAAAAATTAAAAGTGAAATCAGAATATATTACAATAATTTTTTTATTTTTTTTTATTAGTGACTATTTAGTTACAGGTTTGATGACAATTACAAGATATGATGATGTATATAAATATTTAATCCGTTTGTTCTTAGTCCTCCTCACTAGGTGGTCCTGTGCTGAGGCGGACTGGTAGATTTCTTTGATTTTCTGTTATTTAGTTTCTATGATGTTTTTAATACATTCTCTAGTATGTCTGATAATTATAATTAATACCTACGGTATGATATTTCTCAATTATAATATTAGATATCCTTTTTCTCCCTCCTTTTTATCTGCTCTTCTCTTTTCTGTTCTATTTCATATCTATTGTTTTTCTTCATTTTTTTTTTTACTATTTTTTTTAATAAGTTTTAAGGGCAAATTGTTATTTAGTTGCTTTTTCCCGCCTTTTTAACACGAGAATTGTTCTAATGAAAGGTGTACCACGATTTATGTAATATACTTATTAAAAACAACTAAATGTAACATAGATTGTATGTAATTATACGATTATAATTACTAAAAATAAAAAATAAATTTAAAATTCCCTTTATAAAATGTTTCCACTGCCACCAGCAAATTTTTTAGACTTAAATTCTGCCATTAGGATCAATCAAAAAACACGAAGATCTAAAAAAAATTTCAATCCGCTTCTACTAACTGATCATGTTTTTTTTCTAAAAACAAGATTCCTCGGGAAGGTCCTGTAGTTGCATACGGCCTTTGAGTTTTGTACCTTCGCGTCTGTTTTTTTATTACTAGCTCACACGAACCCGGGAATTTAGAACCGTTAAACATCGCCCCCGCGTAAAAGTGACTCAACGTTTCCTTTCTGATCTTTCTCTGGGGCAAGACGAAATGCCCCTTTCGGTCGGTGTTGAAGTGATGCTCGGTATCGGACCGAGTCGTGGGGCGTTCCTTATCTTCTAATATACCGACGGTAATGGTGTCTACAAAATGTTTTAGCTAATACTACAGCACTTGGGACTACAAACGGACACCGGTTTTGTACAAAAAACAACTTGATTGACTTTTTGTCGTTACTGGAATTTTTGTTAGGTACGTACCTAATTAATATTTTCGAAAAATGACTTGTCAGAATGCCGCCGTGATGGCAAGCGCGAAACCCTTTCGTAGCAACACTTTGAACAAAAGCTATTTAAAAGCTCAATGTTCAATTGCCTACTGAGGTTGTAGTATTTTTAAGTGCTATCCGCATATGCATTTCAAACTACAATTGCCTCAATTATAAATAAAACACTAAAATTTATTCGTTGTCATCAAAATCAAAACAAAAGCACTCGTAGATAGTTTTAAAGAATCTCTTGGTTGTTTATTAAATTAGGTACTGGATGGATTAAAAATAATTTTGTTTTGTTAGGAAACTGAATAATGAAATGAAAAAATATAAAAAGTACATTTTCGAATTGAATCGCGAGTCAAATAATTTAAACGGATTTGATAAACATCAACCACGCACCTAGAATCGTTAAGCATTTGCGGGAAAAAAAGGGAACTGCAGACGGGTGTTCCAAACTATCGAGAAACTTTTTTGAACCTTTCGATACTATGGTGTATTCGATGTATCGGTATGTATAAATAATACATTCAAATATGTCATCTTTAAAAAGATTTTCCTGTAGGTACCTTTAAGAAAATCCTATGTGCTACGTGGACTGCAAAACAAAGGTTTACCGTAATTTCCAGCAAACAATCATTTTTCCTCTTTTGTGCATTATGCACCTTGGACAATTTTACTAATTTAAAACAATACGAAACCAAAAAGTAACTAACAACCTCAACTTCACTTCAGGGGCGGATCTGAGTCTCAAAAGGCAATTCAACAAGGGGGTCCAAAAAGTCTGTGTTCTTAATGTGATTTTTATGCAAACAAAAATCATTTAAGAGCAAGGGCTGAGCGTCCTTTTACTTACAAACTCAATTTTGGTTTGTGGTCAAAATATCCAACATAACTGGAGAAATTTTAAAAATCCCAAATCCCGAACAATATTCCCGATTCCTTAATAATCTTGATTTTTTAATCTAATATATAATAATATATCGATAATTTAATCTAATGTTGTAAATGGAATAAGTGACGACAGCGGAGGGAGTGGAAAATTTGTTATAACTTCTACAGAAAAGCGCCGCAACAAATTTTTACATTGAATCCCTAATTGGGGTACCTAGATATGTGGTCTGGGGTTAAAGTAGTGGAATATGAATTAATATTCTCAAAGACACAGGAAAACGCAGCAGGCTAAATTTTTTCTAGATCGGAGAGTAAATCAATAAAAGCATTCGATTTTCCTTTTTCGGAAAGTCAATATACCAATAATATTTAGACGAAAATCCTTTTGTATTTTCTTAAAAGAATTCTTTTAGCATTGTTTAAAACGGGAACCTTTAAAGCATATCAGCTTAGTCGGATTCCCACCCAGGCGTCGCGAGTACAATCCAGCGAGCTAAGTCTTCCATTATTTCACAAACAACATTTTTCGCTTATAAAAATGTGAAATATTTTACAACCCTGCTTCACATACATGCTCGCTACTTATTACATAGGTACTGATTTAGTCTTCACTCTGCATCTACCTCCGAGGCGGTATATTTCAATCGCGTATTCCGAGGTGAGAGCAGTCTGTAAGTTTCGAATGAGTATTTTAAGTTGACCGAACAATAACTAGCTCCAATTCCAGAGGCTCATTCCAAACCTGAGTTTCATAGTATGTGCATTACATTATTATCATGCCATCGTGAAATATTGATTTGATATTAGTTGGTATGTGGAATTGAATTCAGTAAATACGTTACACTTCTAATATATAGAATTTTGAATCCTTCTCGAATTCCAAAACTCGGTTCAAACATCAAAAGATCTATGGTTTTGTCCGTAGATCCAAAGCGTTTGATAAACGCACGAAGTAGAAAGCGCTTCGGGCGTTTGGGCTCTTTCGATTACAGTTATTAGTTAGAAAAAAGTTCGATAGGTATCTAGGCAAATCGATTATTCAAATGAGCTTACCCTGGCCCTTTAGACGCGATGAACCCTTGGATGAGCGCAATCTCCGGACACGAACACGAAAATACCTAGAATTCTACAATCCTATTGGACTCATGGTGCTGCTATCTGTAATCGTGGATAGCGACTCCTAAACGCTCGGAATCTAGTCCTCAGAATTATTTACAAACCTTTTTGGTTTACTTTTGATCGGGGTTGTTAGCGAATACCGGCATACCACATAGTTACGTTCAACGCAATCGGTCTTTTTAATGTGAAAGTCGGTAAACTGTGTTAGCTATTTGCCAAGCAATATTTGTAGTGCACTGCAATAATAACGCTCGGTAAATAATATCTACCTAGTGCGGATTGTATCTTATGAGTCTAAGATTAAAATCGTTAGATCATGTTTTAAGCAAACAATTAAACGAGGAATCAAGTTTGGCTCGTGTAGTTTTTTCATCAGTTTTGCCTAGCAATTATAAGTTGGTGAGATGGAGATCTGTTTGTGCGGTAACAGATTAAATTCTTCGTGTGAAGTATAGTTTGGCACCTCGGCGTGGAGGGGGGGTGCGGTGTTGAAGGGGAGGGGAGGGGGCAGCCGAGTATTGAGCGCAGCCTCGCCTGAACTTGGATTTCCATCCGATTATTGATAAGAGCGACGTGAATCCAGCCCCGAAGGTGAGCATGCCTCCCCTTTGTCGGGCGCTCGGCTGGCCACGGCGGGCTGGCCGCAATGGCCGCAATGGCTGCGCTGGCCGGCCGCTCACGACTCGGCCAAGATCGGGACTATAAGAGCCCGTTCACACTTCCGTCGTAAAAACGGAGAGGGGTTCCGTCGTCATGACGGAAGCCCTAGGCCCCTGTTCACACTTCCGTTTTCAAGACGGATCCTACTCTACGAAAACAACGACCAAAACATTTTATCATTCTTCAGTAGACGGTCGTGCGCACTGCGCAATGGACGACGATGAAGCTCTTGCTGTCATGTGGTACTTATAAAAAAGAAGGAAAAAAGTGAAAAGAAAATTTTGGGTACACCCAATTATAGCTGAAATTATTTGTTCAACCGTGGGAGAATATTTTGTTTGCATACTTGAAAAGGAGAAAGTACGCGAAAATCAACCTGCAATTATTATAACTAAAATGACTAAAAAATATGAATGATATGACTAAATATTTTCTTGAGATTAAATAGAAAAAATCGCATTCTGGAACGAACATATATATTATATAATAATACTATAAACGCCAAATGCGCGCCCCATAAAAACACAATTTGCCTGCTCGCTTGCGTCTGGGAGCGGGCGGTGGTGAAGTGTGAAGCGGGGTGTGGGGGGTTCAAAATGGATCCGTCGTCCCGCCGTGTAGTGTGAACAGCTCCATTGAAATGTATGAGCCAGCGCGATCCTTTCCGGCTTCACGACGGACACTCTGCGTAGGCGAACTCTCCGGCAAAAAATAACGGATCCGTCTTCACGCCGGATCCGGCAAGTGTGAACAGCTCCATATAGCCACTACAGCGGCTAGGGCCTCCGTCGTAAAGACGGAACCCACCTCCGTTATTACGACGGAAGTGTGAACGGGCTCTAAATAATCTTCAGATTGTATCGACGGGCATAAACAACCACCGCCATTACTCCGAGTACTCCGGACAATGGCGATGATCCAGTGAATATTCCGAGATGCATATTTCTTTTCTCCATGTAGCCAATAACAGCACACGTAGACAAATGGATCAGTAGGTAGTCAAAACTTATGCACATTGTTTTCTCTCATAATACACCGTGTTGAACTCATGAACACAAAAAGTTAATTAAAATAAAATCCAACTTTCCGTCATTCGCACTAAAACCCTAAACTACTTTTAACTTTATGTCATATAACGTGAAAGCGGGTATGTGCAAAAATTGCGTACAAACAGCGAAACTATCTTACAACTTGATGGAAACTGATGGGAGGACGGTACCGGTATCAGTAAAAGAATTAATGACATTCACGTTCTCCGCAGTCGTTGTGCAATGGTATTATTGGTAAACACTTAGGCATTCCTCGCCGCGCGAACCCTTTAACCTTATCATCGCGTCCACTTGAACCTTAAAAGCTTCTTGATTCCTATACGCGTTCATAAAAAGTAATAACATCTTACTGGGTCCGGTTTCAGTCCCGCCTTATCCAGCCAGCATAATGTATTACACTCGGACGGGTTCAATATGAGCTCCGGAACATCGAATACAGGTACCTTTCGGTTCAGCAGAATTCAATTAGATGTCTGTGGCTCCACTCGTGAAAGGATACAAACGACTTGCAATAAACATTCTAGTTTGCAAACACCTATCTTTCGTAAGGTCAGAGATATAATACGTCGCTTGTATTTTATTCAGGGTTGATTATTCTTCTTGTACGTGTTTCACTTACCCATATCAGAGATTTGACTGCATCATTGATACCTAACCCTTGACACTGCAGAAACTCGTTGATGCTCCTCATGGAACACCAACAAACTCGTTGAGGCTCTTATTCT
Organism: Limnephilus lunatus; assembly: GCA_917563855.2. Lineage (NCBI taxonomy): Eukaryota > Metazoa > Arthropoda > Insecta > Trichoptera > Limnephilidae > Limnephilus > Limnephilus lunatus. The sequence goes on from OU830604.1 coordinate 37,122,025, forward strand.
GTCAATTCTTCTTTGGCCACCTATTTTCGATTTTTCCTATATTATTGAAATTAATTTCATTCACTGATACAATAATCAGTTCGGAATATTCTACTGTGCGTCTGCAATAGGCCACTTGCATGGATTTCATGACGACTTGGAAAAAATCCTGTGGATAGATTTTTTTACTAAGATTACGAAAATTTTGGTTAAAAATTGTATAGTTTTTCTTATTTTTAAATAAATAAATCCATTATTTGAGCTCGTGACGTCACTACATGAAAATGTCCCGTCTCCAATTAAGTTCCCTTAATTTTTTAAAATTCCACACTGGTTAATTTTTTTTATATGGCAACACTTTGATTTCCGGCGGATTTTTGAATTTGCGTTTAACATTCACTGGATTTATTGTTTGTTCTATGCGAACTTATCCTTTGGTTTGATTTTTTGATAAAGATGGCGGTGTTTTTACAGATGTTACGGAGAACCCATATAAAATTATGTCCCGTATTTCCGGTTTGTAAAAAATAGTCTGGTTTTTCGGATTGAAATTTTCAAAAAATCGTCAGGGTTTCAAAAATACGATAAAAAAATTAAAAATACGGAATGTCTTAGAATATTTGCCTTAACCGGATTTTTTTTAATGTGATGCAAGTGGCCTATTGTTTATGCCTTCAGAAATCAGCCAGTTCGTAACGATTCAAGTAAAAATGTTCAATTGAGTTAGCAATCACAATAAATTACCTTCATATTTGTAAAATTTATTTCAATTACTTACGTTTGAAGGTCTAATCCTAATGCATGACGTAACTGTTATTAAAAACATATATGTATACTTGTATACGCCAATGTTATTATGAGCTTTGCTAATGTTTATATAAACGCTAGCACGTTAGCAATCTACACAGATTGTTATTGGTGTAAACTCAACGACGGAGGGCAGTATAAATGTTCATCTTCGGCAGGCTGACAGGTAGGTATAATGGGGGCGTTCGTGACCCCGGGACAAGAATGCGTTCCGTTCTAACCTCTGTCTCTACCCCTAGGGAAGGTTCTTACTCTTGATGCCGCCGGGCGGCGACCCCGATGAGCCCTGTAATCTGCACGTAGACTAATAATTCTTCTACTTCTCCGCACACCACTTTCGGACCTACCCGCAAGAAAATAATTTGTCCGATTCGCTACACAAAGCCGTAGGTACTATTATCATTATTTGCTTCGTATTTTCTTACGAACAATAATTTCCGTGGCAGTGTATGGTATCAGCAGCGCTCTGAATCGTGTCTGCATTTTTCAATTTAGTATTAAATAGAATTACAGACTCGGATCTCGAGATTTTGCATCCAATTTGGCTATCGTCGTGCTTTCTTCCAACGCGTCAGTGTGCTTGAACGATCATTTTATAATGTTGTTTCAACATGTTCTATCTTACCATTTCGTTGTTATCAAATATCTTAAGAAGGGTTATTTAAAAAAAAAATATCAATTCATCACATATTTGAAGTTAATTTTCATGTTCTGTGTACGTTCTATTCAAGTTCTGTTATTATGTCATTATAAGCCAGTTTCTTCATAAAACTGAAATAATCACAGAATTTTTCTACTTACATAATTGAATTTCAGGAACTTTATAGCACACTCGATTTACTGTGGTGATTTAAAAGTATTGTACTAAATTGAAAAACCTTGTAACAGGGTAGTATATAACTGCCAATCGAAAACCCAGTACAAACGATTAAAATTTTATGATCTCGTCAAATGAAGGTGTAAAATAAGATTGTAACCGGTTGCCCACAGTTTTGTAATTGGAATTCGATTGTGTGCTGGTAGAATACTGTGACTCCAGAACGTGATGAGTGAGGCGATGGACTGGTCACGCGGAGTCGTGGCCCGGACCGCCCAGAACCCTGATTGCCCCGTGCGCCAATCCACTCCTTCCGTAACCTTGCAATAAGGCACTCAATCCCTTATCAAAAATACTGCACGAGAATATTAACTTCGCACATTGCGCCAAGTTGTGCCTTCCGCACCCTTGCCATAATGATCTCTTTCGCTTACCAAAAAGAATAGCGCACATTTAACTATCCTCCTATTATTTATAAGTGATTCGCGGTCGGAGCTCACAGGCCATCATGTAATAGCTCAAACTTAATAGAATTGCTACAGGAATAGTATTGTAATAAAATTTGTTCAATTAACTTCTAATAGTTCCAGGAACATATATGAATGTTTGACTGATAAGAAGTTAGATAAAGATCCTTTTTTTATATTTTAAATTGTAACTAAATAATTTGGCTTCATTGTTTAAGATTATTTATTTTAGTAACAAATAACAAAATTTGTATTGGATAATAATGTTAAAGTGTTGCCTTTCGCCGAAGATTTAAAACAATTTTAACAAAATCCTATAGGTGTCTGTATTCATGTTCAAATAAATTCAAATTAAACATCAGTGAAAACCTGTTATTGGTTAAATTTTTATACATATGTATTTCATCAAACATTATTGTTATAAACTGTTGGTTTTCCAAATAAAATAAAATTAAATTAAATTAAATATACTACAAAATTGATCCATACTTTAACAAACAAACTTTATCTAAAAAATATTAAATGTCGCGAAAAACGTAGTTTTCAGAATATTTCAATCTATCAACTATCAATAAAAAATTATCTATTTTTATTTTTAATAAGTAAAACCTCAAATTGTTACATTTAATTAATGATGATAGTATTAGCGAAACTCAATCGAAAATCGAACCCAGGAGCCTTGGGGGAGCGGTGCTCTACCAACTGATCTAATATGCCCCTATCCGGTCATATTTAACTGTATCATACATCAATTTTTTTATTAGAACAACCCTCTTTTTATATATTTTTAAGGTTATTTGTTCCGTTTATTATTATATTTTATGTAGAACAGTTAGTGTTTTATTTATTTTAAGAGATTTTAGCTGTGGTTCACATTTTTTTCTTCTGAAAGTTTCGGTTTTCTGACATAACGAAACATAATTTAAACAATGCATCACTTAGTTATTCCAGTAATCGAGTAAATTTTTGGGCATGACTAATAAAATTAAGAGTGGCGCCAGCAATCTCGGAAGGTTGTAAAAGTGTCCAGAAATGAGCACGGCGCATGCCGAACTTTAGTATGTTGCAGTTACAGGACAACTGTACTTATCTTAGAATAATCCAAAAGCACATACATAATACAAGAGCTTTTACCTGTGTCTTGCTGAAGTAAAGCTGCAAGTATTCACACTGGGTAAAAAGGGTCAAACTCATCACTTGCACGATTCTAGACAATGATTAAAAGTCTATTTATTTTTCTTGAAGTGTTATAGAATTGCATTCATTCCCTGTAATACAAGCGTTTTTACATTGTGTCCTGCTAAAATAAAGCTGCAAATACGAACACCAAGTAAAAAGTACGGTACCCATCACTGACTAGTTTCTTCCTTTTCTTGGAGTGGCTCATAATTACTTTCCCACCCTCGTCGAGTGTGTGTGGTGGATCCGACAAGGTGGCGTCGTATCCGACTTTTATGGCCGAACTGTCAATAATTTTCAATTGTCTCCCAAAGGTACGAGTGGTACCTAACCTGAAATATTGTATATCATAAATGAAAACACTAGTGCGGTCTCTCATTCCCATTTTTTGCTGGCCTATTTCATTCCTGGCTCAATAGAACACCTTTAAGTTTATTATAAGTTTATGATATTTATTTTTTATGTACATTCCTACGAGTCAATAAATAATAAAAATAAGTAGGTACACCTAAATCATCCGGCGTTATTGAAACAATGCCATGCTGATAAAGTAGTATACCTACATTTAAAATTATTAACATTACATTCCTACTTTCTTGATTTCAGTGTGATAAGCAACCACTCATTTTGTGCGTTGTTTGAATATTTCACCCATCCTAGATTCCCGACAACCCGGAGCCAGTGTAACTATAAAATATTATGGAGATATTAATGGACAACTTTTTTTTTAGGGCTTTTATGTGATAAAATCAAATAAAGCGTGCTTAAACACAGCTAAAACCATTTTATGTTTCAAGCAACAGATATATTAGGTTTGCGGGTTTTTTACAAGACCGCCGCAACACAAGACAGGTACTGCCTTAATTAACTTTATGCAGAATAAAGAAATTTAAGAAAAAAAATAAAATATGCAGTTCTCACGCGGTACAAATAAAGCATTCAGAAAACTAAGTTAGGAGGCTACGAAGCATGGCACAAAGAAGAGACCGTTTATACTATATCATTCTCATGCAGACTTAATCCTATAGATGTATATTTTTGCCTATTTTAAGTGTCGCTATTTTTCGTTTCACCGAGTTTCAAATCACAAAAGAATTTTTCACTTCAAAAATACTTGTGTGCAGTTCACACGCGGTAGACTGTAGTAGACAAGAGTGGGCAGGCTACGAAGCTCCACACAAAAAGGAGACCGATTATTCTATCTTATTCTCTCGCAGACTAAATCCTATAGATGTGTTTGGCTATTTTTAGTGTCGCATTGTCGTGTTTTCACTTCAATATAATGTTACGTGGCTTACGTAGGTATCTATTATATATATTTTAATCTAAAACATTTATATAATTTTACAAGTAGGTATTCTATATTTCTACCAACTTATCTTAGCGACGGTTCAATCAATTCCTCTAAAACCACAAGACTGGCTTTAAAGACTTTACGTATGTATAGTATCTCTATGTGTAAAGTTCGTATTTGTCCGAGTTAAGTATTCGCGCGAATATCTGTAACAATAAATTGATTTTGCTGACAGAGTAACAAGCCGAAAGATCTTCGCCTCTCATAATGATCACAGGCACCATGCCCGAATCGGGTATATTCGTGTCGGAACATTTATGGGTCTAGTTTATTCGTCGGAGGTATTAAGGTCCCAAAATGCCATCGCCGCTGGGGGCGAAGCCGATGCTCTGTTTCATTTGAGCCTATTGTGCGGGAAGGTTCGTTTTTCACAAGTGGTTTGGTTTATTTTTTCTGATAGCTATAACTTTGAGACTGAAAATAGTTATCATAAAATAATATTGAAACAACTTCTTTTTCAGACAGATTAGACAAGAGTGGGTAGACTACGAATCACCGGACAAAGAGGAAACTGATTATTCTATTTGATTTTCTCACAGGCTAAATTTACGGCCGCTGTTCCCAATTCTACTAAGCCAAAACTAAGGTTCAAAACTGCTTAAGCATCACTTAATCTAGACTAAGTGAAGTTTTGAACCTTATTTTCGTAGAATTGGGAACAGCGGCCGTTAGTGTCGCTATTATTCGTTTCATCGAGTTTAAAATCACAACGGTGCTAAAGAAATTTTTACTTTAAAAAAACTTACAAGTGTGCGGTTCACACGCGGTAGAAGTGAAACCTTCAGAAACTCAAGTCAACACAAGTGGGAACACTATGAAGCACCGCACAGAGAGGAGACCGATTATTCTATCTCATTATCTCTATATGTGTATGATGTATGTGTTTGTCTCTTTTTATTATTGATTTATCGTTGTTGTAGTTTATTGGGACTTTCTATTTTCTGTAAAATATTTTATATTTTTTTCCTGTCATATTGTATTACTTTGTCTTTATAATAAACTAGCTGGTCTAATACTTTTTTTACGTTTCTAATACTTACATTTTTAAACTCGTGATATCTTTCGAATGGTATCTCCGAATTGAATAATTCAAAAGTTTGCATAAAGGTATTGAAGCATTCTTGAGTATGAAGTAATTTAATTTGATAAGAACTGAAACCAAGATACAAATAAAGATCCTTTTCAAGCGGTGACATTTTATTTAAATTTTTAAAATAAAATAACACTTATTGTGGCATAACTATAATAGTTAGACGTATGCTGTCGCTACACTTTTTGTAAATAATAATGTGTTCTGCAAAGTCGTAGTACATTATTTTATTCTATCATCAATAATTTTCGCAGCGCACGCGATGTAAAGAATATTTTAATTATTTTTTTTACACCTTGGGTTACATTATTGGAGTTTTAGTAAAGAGCCCTAATTTTTTTGAGAATATAATATAGCCTATGTCACCCGGGGATAGTGTAGCTTCCCAACAGTGAAAGAATTTTTCAAATCGGTTCAGTAGTTTCGGAGCCTATTCAATGCAAACAAACAAACAAACAAATCTTACCTCTTTATTTATTTTATTTTATTTAGTAAAAGATTATACATTTATATACATTATTTAAGAAATTTTTTTGACTGCCCAACTAGGAGGATTCCCGTTTTAGGACAGTAAAATTAGGATGCGTATTAACATACGGAACATTGTCTGTAAATAATATAAAAGAACAAAACAAAAATAAAAGATTAAAACAAAATGACTGTTCTTTGTTTAGCAAAGTTTTTTTTTTTAAATAATATTAATTACGTAGTTAGGTACTTAATTACAGAGGATTAAAACATATAGATATAGAACAAACGTGTAAGCATTGCATGTCATAGTTCTACACAGATGGGTTGTATAAAATAAAATAAAAAAGAGAAGAGAAAGAGTTAAAAAAAAATAATAATAGTAATAACCAATTGATACAGAAAAGATAACCGTGCTTTGCTTATCATAGTTATTTAAATTATCATAAAAGTAATATTATACATACTTAAAAGCAAATTATTAAAACATTATGGTATCTTGTGTTTGCATTTCAAATAATACCTAGTCCTACATACACATTTTATACAAATGAGAACTAGAAAGATAACAGAAACAATAAAATGAATCAAACATTTAATAGATGGTTATTACTGTTGTTTGATTAGTATAGTATTAAAATAATAGGTATAATGTGTACTTTTAACTGGTGTTGCATTACATAAGCCTATTAACATATTTTGTATAAATGTACCTAAATAACAAAGAGAAGAAATAGAAAAAAAATAAAATATGAAATTAAACATAATATTAACGTAATAGGTAGGTACATATATACACATAATGATAAAGATTAGAACATAAAGGTATCTTTTACATGTTTTTTTTTTTTAGTTTGGGTTGTTGTTTTTGGTTTGTGTTTGATTTTATTTTTTGTGTAGTAAAAGTTCACTCTCCTTTCTACCTAATTATATAGTGTATATATATATATATATAGTAGATACAAAAATGAAAATAAAAAAAATAATCGAGTTTCAAACCACAGCGGTGCTGAAGAAGTTTTCACTTCAAAATTTTCAAACAAACAAAAAAATCTATTTTTTTTACTAGTTTTAGGTACCAGACAAAACAATAATAAGACGAAGAAGCCTCGTTTGACAGGCCGTGCGCTGCGCAAGCTATTCAAAGCATCCTACCTGCGCCGGCGCGGGAAGGTGCTCGGGACCCTGATCCGTCTGCCTTCTCAAACAGTCCCTTTGTACGGGATTGTATTAATTATAATGCCGCCGAGATGCTGCGGCCATGACTGCTGACTGCCCTCCTCTTCTAACTCTAACTATCTCTGCGACACTCAACAACTTTGCATTATTATTCTGATATAAACATGAACCACACATCATCGGTTCCGTGATAAATAAAATCAGAACACTTAAAAGTGATACAGTCTTTAAAAGCCATGAAAGTAAAAAAAAAATTAACCTTAAAACCTAATCTAGTAAACTTAGTTGGTTGTGATATTATCACCTTTTAAAGGGGTACTGATTTTTCCGAATATCGTTAGTCTAACAAAACCAAAAAAAAGAAGCAATTCGTTCATCTGCACACCCAATGATTCAGTAGGTACATTTATTAGAATTTTGTTGTAACAATCCAGTTTCGCTTGAATATTAACACTATTATTGGACAAACTAAAGTAAACAATGGAAAAGACAAAAAAACATTTTCAAAGGATAAAATTAATATTTCATAGCTCCAAACCTGAAGATTCAAGACCTTTAAGAAATTAAATTAGTTGCGTAATCCTAGAAATTCCAGAGTGAATATGCTGTGTAGTTTTCTTGGCGCCAGAGTTCAACCACAGTCAATGCGTTTTTTTTTTTTTTAATTTGATGAATTCATTATTATTGATGAAGCCTTTTCCTATTTACTTATATTTTATTAATTACGCAAAGTTTTCCTTATATGTCGTAGATATTTACTAGTCTTAATTTTCTCGGTATTTGCACTTCGTTTAAGTTCTTCTAAATACAGATTCCTTTTAGAAAATCTTCTCGCGTTAGGCGGGCCTCCCTCATTTCTACCGATTTATAACATATTTTCCTTACACTTTAAGTTTTGAAGCACTTTAAAAGTGAAAATGTTATTCTTGAAAATAATATCTATACATTTCGCACGCCGATACGGCAATTATATGAAATTCCCTCGATAGAAAAAAATCGCAAAGCGTGCTTCGAAAATTATTATAAACATATTTTTTCTGTTATTTTACAAGTTATATTTATGAGAAAAAAATCACAGTGTTTCTTTAAATGCTATTTTAGACATTCCACGTGAGATTTTTATTCTATTTTAAACTAGTCGTATTTTATTAACACTTTCACAAATTTCGCTTAAATATTTTAGTTTTTAATATTAACGCGCTCTCTCTAGCGTTCGTATTTACATGTATCTCCTTATTCTACAAACCAGCACGGATACTATATTCAATTCCTTCAACGTTATGGACATAAAACAGCTCTACTCAAGATCCATACTAATTAATTTACACAAAAACAACAAAACACTATACAAAGCTACACAAACAATACACAATACCCGAGCCAAAAACAACGAACTTCTCCAAACTACTTTTTTCAAAACCACCTTCGGGCAAAGACACTCTAAATACATAGCTTGCAAACTATACAATACACTACCAACTACGATCAGACAAACTGACTCCTTTACAAAATTCAAACAAGATATTAAAAAACGGATTATAAGTATTGGACGCCTCACTATTACAAACATCTGTAAAATAAATGACATATAGACAAAAATAACTATTCACATACAACCTAACCCTTAGAAAATAAATGAAAATAATGGAATCCTGTCAAATTGACCTTTAAATAGATTAGGCAGAATTTACTTCTCTACTTCATCTCCAACATTTATAAAATAACTCTCTTTAAAAGATTTACCACCCTTCCAATCACCTTTCTGTTTTAATTCTATTCAAAGTGATATTATTTTACCTTAAACATCCTTGTAACTACAATATTCATTTATATACCTGTACGCCTGTCTCGACACAGGTATACCCTAGTGAGACAGGCATATACATAAAACCTTTGTAAATATATTTTATTATAGATAAATAAATAAATAAAAAAAATAAAAAAATCTTCTTTTTGAGCGGGTATTACCGGGCTTTAAGTCCGCCTTGTTTCTTCAGCCACCTTCAATCAGCAATGAAGTGCCAACTTTTACATTATGACATAGCTACAAGCTAGTTCTCATCTCCTTATCTCTGACTCGTCCATAAGACATTATGAGATCGCTAATTAGGTACCTACACTCAATACTTTTAATGTGTGTTCAAAGGTGCAGAATCCATTAGTAGCGGGCTAGTTGGGAAGATAAAGTTGGAGTAATTAACATTTAAAGATCAGCTCCATTCACTCGCGATATTAGTTCTTATTCTACCCCTTTTAATATAAACTGGTTTTGGCCCGAGTATCAACTTCTTGTATTTTTTCGCAATTTTGGGTAACTGCTGTAGAACAATTTTGAAGTAAAACTTCTTTACGCATGCTTGACTTGGGGAGTAAGCTGGTGAATGCGTGACGAGAGTTTTACGAAAAGTGTGAGAGGGAGATATAAGTTAGTGAAGATAGAAAGAGAGAGTTTCGTATTTACTGTAGGGGCAAGAGAGAGAGAGGTGCGAGAACACATATTCTTTCTATCTTTCTCTCATAGCCAGTTACCTTTCGTATATCTAAGACACAGTGCAGGCCTATTGTCTATATCAAACTGTAGGAGCAAGAGAGCGCTGTGCACGGGCACATTTTCTTTCTCTCTTCGTTTATAAGTTAGTGAAGATTTATTTCAGTCGTGTGGTCTAAAGCATACTCGTTTTTTTTATCTTAGTAATACAATATCTTAAAGCATACTTGTGCAATTGTTATTACTTAGCACATTTTGTTTAGTTTCTCGGTTTGCGCACAGAAACAATGGTTCAAGATAAGACAAAGTAAAATTGTCAATATAAAAATATTTACGAAGTAAGATTATATTTGAAAATAATAGGTATTTTATGATATATGTACCATAGAGTAAATATTATAAAAGTTAACACAATTGTTTAGTTTCTCCGTGTAATTCAGAACAACAAAATTTGAGATAAGGCCGAGTAAAATTGTCAACATTGTAAGAGTCGGTAAATTTGAAATATCTAGAAAATAATTGGCAAATAGTATTATGTATCGTAAATACACATGTTAGGTAACTTTGGTTTCTACATTATCTGCAGGGCTTGGCGCGGAAATTGCCCGATTAAGTACGAGTAAGATCACAAAGCAATCTCGAGTTGTTCATAATAAAATAACGTAGTGAACGCTGGGTTTCGCTGATTCGCTCGTTGATATCTTTGCGTTTGAATAATACCCAAACCGCTTCTTGCTTGTAGTGTAGATTGGTTATTCGGTCGTTGCATAAGTGCAGTTGTCAGCTAAATAGAGCTAATAAAACTGCACCGTCCTCTAAAACATAGTTGTTTTATTAATAAATTCATAATCTTTCCAGCGTAATGATGCAGTTATTGACACAATAACCGAGTTGCGAACATAGCTATTAGAATAAGAAATGCAGTTATGAAGTATGTATAATAATAATAATATATAAATCAAAGTATATTTATGTTGTATTGGCACTCTTGTCGACGGGTAGACATGCGTGATCGTATGGTTAGAGATTTTTACTGTCAAATTAAAATTTATTAACTAGCGGCCTCGTGCACCTGCTAATAAAATCGTTAATTATTTCATTCAGCGGTGTTTTATTAACATGTTATTGTTCGGGAATGAGAATAGAAACGTTAAAAAGAAGGTGAAAAACTGAATTAAAAATTTTTGAGTGATTCATCAAAAAAACATGTTCACTATTTGTTAAAAAAAAAACCAATTGTTTTTGAAGTGAAAACTTTTTAGCACCTTTGTGATTTGAAACTCGATGAAACGAAAAATAACGACACCAAAAAGAGACAAACGCATACTTCTATAGGATTTAGACTGCGAGAGAATGAGATAGTATAATCGGTCTCCTTTGTGCGGTGCTTCATATCCTCACCACTCTTAACTACTTTAATATTTTGAAGGTGTTCACTTCTGCCGCGTATGAATTGCACACTCTAATTTTTTTTGAGATATTTTAATTAAACAAGGTCGTTTTTCGTCTGTGTTTCCTACTTGATATGTGTCGGATATGCAACGCTAACATATAGACGTATGAATCGATGCAAGACAATTTACACAATTACGTAATGACTGAAGTTCTCTGGAAACAAGAATCTTCTATTGGTATCCCTTCCTGCTTCACCTCGCCGCACAAACACCCAAACATACCCACTCTTCTCTGATATTCTAGCATCAACATACGAACAGAAGATACGAGCAACCATTTGTTCACAGTTTAAAGCAGTCAGCCTGTAGAGTGGGGATATCTTAGTTCTTCTACATCACTACGCACTCCATCCCTATTCTTCTATTCGTATTCTGAGAAAATTTGGTCACATAGAGAACGGGAGATTTGATGTCGAGATTACTTAGGTACAGAGTTTGTCAAAATAATAATATGTATAGGCAAATCATTTTAAAGAGGACAGGTTTGAATGTATTTGTGCACACCAGTATTGAAAGTTTCAAAAAAGCTGGTTTGGAACACCCGCCGCTCGTAGTTCCCTCTTACCCCGTAAATTCCTAAAAATGCTGGTTATGTAGCGACGTTTATTATTTATATTTATTAAAAGTTTAATAATTGAATTTAAAAAAGTCATGTAGCATCAGTAAATACTCAAGAAGCTTAAAAAAAGTATAGAAAAACTTTTACATTTTTGCGATTTCGGTATAGGTATTTACACTTTATAATGTAAGTATTAATTTACATACGTATTTTTAAAAATTTTATTGTCTTAACTGTAATAAATATGGTGTACCTACCCTTTGTAATTTATATTCTATTTGTACAATAGATTTTTTTTTTTTTTGAGTTTGATTTTGCGTCCAAACTTCAAGCTTTAAAAAGGTCAATAATAGTTATTTTTTATCAATCCAACACACCACTACACACGCAAGTGTCTCCTTAAAATGATTTACCTATATCTACCTAATATTAAACGCCTACATTTGAAAATATCAAAGTTCATGCACGAGCATAGTGTGCTAAGTAAGTGGCAGTGGCAGTCATTTAATTAAGTACATATTTTGCTGTATGCTAAATTTGCGAGACTTATTAGAAATTCTGAATGCTAGCACTACGTCAGCATTAGTATCCAATTGCACGTGAATTACTTACATGAAACTTAGGACAGTTTTACAATTAGATAATTATGTATTGTTTTGAGATGGTAGATTTATTACTTCTAGATATCAACAAACCCAGCTTAGTATGGTAGAAACAAACAAAATGCGTGAAAGTTGCTGCTGAATTGCACATAGTTAACTGTTAGCTGAGAAATGTTTGAAATTCTTTATTCAAATATCCTTTGGATTGTGAGAGTAAATAGACAAGAACAGCTACGAGAATACGGAGAGATCATTGAAACTGCCTCAATCCAATAGTTGAGTGCTCTCGAAATTCCTCGGCACCTCGTCAAATATACTTACCCCAAAAGTATTCTGTTCGAGGGGTGATTCGCCTTTGTTGCGCGCGGGTTAGTTTTACCAGGCGATCATCAGAGATGTTGTGAAATGTTATCCAGACCGCAGCACGGCTGTCCGAGCAGCGGCCGCGGCCTCGCGCTTCTCAAACTCGGGGCCGCGCAGCCTATCTCTCGCTTTATGTATTTTTAAACTGCCAATGTATTATTGTGTTGAAGAGTGTTTTTGCCATGCCAGGCCTTAATGTTTTAATGACATGTGTTTACGAATTCGTCAGAAATTACAAATATATCTTTTGAAGATATTTGAAATATTGAAAATATGCATAAAAATTATGATTTATGCTATGATATAGAGTTGTAATAATTCTTTGTAAGATTTGGAAACTTTGCAATATTATACTAGCTCTTATTTTGTAGAGTTTAATAATACGACCTCTTGCTTTTATTGTTTGAAACAATAGAAAACAAAGTTTGTTAAATTGTTTTTTTTTATAAAGATTGACAAGATTACGAAGTTAGCGTGATTCCTTAATTTCACTTTGATTACCATGATAAAAATATTTTTCAAAAGAAATCATCATATGAGTCTGCTAGTGTCCATTATTTACCACCTGAGGGGCGCCACGGTTGAGGCGCACGGTCAATACCTGCGCGCTGGTGCTGTAGGCGTCCCCCTTGCCCCTCCCCCCTCACCGTCCGTGTGTTTCAGGTGCCCCTTCTGCCCCTACCCCGCCAGTCCCGCCACCGCCAGTGAGCGATGGAACGCCGCGACCGAAGGCTGCGCCGCACGCGCGCGCCACCGAACCCCGCTTTCGGTTAGACCCCTCGTCCAGTGAAACGTGCATTTGTGATGAACTGTGTAAACACTTGTTGATCGTGTTCAGGATTATTTTGTGCCGTGGATAGTTGACCGTATTGTTGTGGGAGAAGTCCCATGTCATGTTGAGTTAGACATACCATGGTGGGCCTAGCGTGTTTGAGCTGCCTCCTGCTGCTCGCGCTCGTCCCTTTCTCCCTGGGGGCGCGCAACTCTCACCACCACCACCACAGCCCCAAAGCCTCCGGGACCTCTGAGTTTGTCAACAAAGGCAAAAGTAAGTGTGATCATCATTCTCCACCTACTCCCCGGTCCTGGTAGTTGCTGGCACCCCAACCCCCGGGCGGCAGGTCGGGGTGCACGCGCACGCGACAAGTGCCGTACTCTGCCACTAGCTCGGGCTGCTCTACTCGCTTGCATCCCCTATCGGTCTTTTATCTCAGTCGACATTCTCTGTCGATACTAACATCCAACTTTCTAAAAAGTTGATACAAATCCTAATTGTGTAATTATGCTAATTGAACACATTGTTCGTAAGCCAGTAAATATTATAATATCATTCCAAGTCTTCGGCGATACTGGATTTGAATTATCATAATTCCTATTACCAGTCAAATCGTTCTAAGACGATTGATCTCTGCTCTGGCAATATTCACAATTCCCCGAGTGTTTGATGTGGAGTCTGAGTGAGCCCATCTCCGCGAGTGCACATCTGTGCTCGCTGCGATGGGAGAGATGTGGGCAGCAAGCGTGCCAAGAGGTTTTGTGATGAAGAAATAACAGTGTTCAAATACCGCCTGCGCATCATTTCTATTACCTTTAAGTGTATTTTGATTCCAACCAAATGGTACCTAAAGTTATGTGATAGAACCCAAGACAAGGATGGGAACTTTGCCTATTTAAAAAAATAAAAACTTACAATATTAATAACAAATCTACTGTAGTAATATAATTGTGAGATATTGTTCCCCAAAATTGCAAACAGCACTTCGACCTAATTATTTCTGGTTTCTATTCCATACTTATGCTAAATACATAAATGCTTCAGAATACAAATAAAATTTTATTTGGAAATCTCGATTCAAAGGTCACTTGGCCCGGCTGGGTACATCACTATTATTTAATATTTGTATTATGTACATAGATATTTACCCGGTATAACACACAATATTATATTTGATTATTTAGAGCCAGATTCGAAAGTCTTACGAAATAAGAATTAAGTTTGTAGGTAATATTAACGGTCTGCATTAAAACTATGTTTTCTAAATATAAAGGCTTTTTAATAATTACCTTATGGTAGAAAAACAGGGAAGAGCGGTTTTGTGGAAGGCTTCCCCCCATAAATTATGCATATATTTTCTTGTAACTTAATTCTGTAATCGTTTTTCATAATGGCTTAATGTTTAGAATATTTTTTTTTTATATATTAAATATTTCCACGCTAAATTGTTGTGCTCTTGTCCTAATAGATATCCACATTAAGGTGATCCTTAAAATAATTTACAATCTGCTTTTTCACAGATGGCGTTAGTTTAATTGTTTTGGGTTAAAACACTTTTTGCATGTTATGCTAAATGTTAAGAAGAATTAATTGTTTGCGCCCATAAATACTCAACACGAATATGAAATATAAATAAATAGTTTTGTCCGTAAACAAACTCAAATATTTCAAGAAAGGCTAAAAAATACAATATGGGTTTAAGTCACCGATTCAATATTGTATTATTAGACTTTCTTGAAGATTTGCGTTTGTTTATGGACAAAACTATTGATTCATTTTCATGTTGAGTATGTACGGGCGCTAACAATTAATCCATCTTAACAATTTAAAGCATAACTTGCAAAAAGTGTTTTAACCTAAAATAATAATTGAACCATCGCCATCTCAATGAAATAGTATATTTTGAATTCTCCAGAGATGCATAAATATCGATTATTTTGCGCAAAAAAAACTCTATTTTATTATGTTCCTACTGGATGTTTTAATCCTCAACTATTTCTCTACATTAATTATTAATACAGATATTTTTTTTCATTCAAGGATAACTTAAAATAATGGTTTTTTAACATAAAACCGTACTACCTCGCAAAAATTATTTACCAAGTTTACTAACTATTAACCTACATAAATTTCAGTCATTTGTTGTAAGATTGAACTCGTTGTATAGTGCTATTCAGGTGATTCTTCACAAACTGAGCTACAAAAAATATTTTTTATTTGTTATGTCAGTGAATTCTGAAGAGATGAATTAAAAAAAGTGCACACCTGAAGTTATTAGAATGGAATTGGGCAAAGAAGAACAATACCAGACCTACAGATTATCAATAAGATTATTCGGTTAACCCTTACTGGAACTTTTGACTTTTTTATTCGAAATTTTGAACTGAATTACAAAAATGTCGGTAAATATGATGTTATTCAAATTTTTAATTGGCAGCGGCAAACATGTGGCAGTATTAGTTACTTAAATATATTCGTACTATTTTAAAAGGAGGGGGAAATTTTTGAAAAAAGCCCTTATCATTTCCGTTGAAGTATTTGTAATAAGAAACATAAATATACAACAAATTTGTAAATGTTAATTATGGGCACCTACGAAAAATAAGTATTTTCTTACTGATGGGTCGTTTTATTCGATGTAGATAATCATTGCTCCTGCATCACACTGTGGGAAGATTGCCCAGTAACACGAAACACTGTAAGTGCCTTGATGATGTTACAGCACAGCATTTATGAAATGAGTTTCATATATCCTACGAGTTGAAATACATACATGATGACCCAGTAACAACAGAACTCTTTTGGAGATGAATTTCCCCATTCTATGCTTGTGATAGCACATTCTTAGTTTACGGTGGCATTATCTTTCATAGCACTTTCCAGCACTATCTCGCACATGATTATATCATGACAGCATAATCTAGCACTGTCTATGCATATTACGGCATAGATATTGCTATGAGAGTGCATGACAGCACAGTCTAGCACTCTCTAGCGCGGGATTGTATTATAGCAGCATTCATAGCACTATCTACGTATATTATGACATGCATAGTGCTATGATAGTGCATGACAGCACAGTCCAGCACTATCTAGCGTAGGATTGTATTATGACAGCATAGTCTAGCATTATCTATGCATATGATGGCATTATGACAGCATATCACAGTGCAGTACTATCAATTGTATTATGCATCGTGCAGCACCTTCTAAGCACAGGATGAAACCCGGCAAGGGACCGATTTCATGTAATAGGCCCAAAAACTGACAAAAAATTAAAAAAGATACGACAAGAACAAAGTGAAGCAGGTGCTACAATAATAATAATATTTTGTATCATTTAGGCACGTACGTAAATAATAAAAGCTATTAAAAATAATGTCCAGTGCAGTTCTTGATGTCCAGGTATTATTTTCTTTATAATTAAGATCTCGTTGCTTTGGGAATTGACAGAAACTACGATAGCCCCTATCAGGAAAACCGGTTTTTAAGGGTATTTTTGAACTATGTACTGAAAATCCGAAGGGTCCAGCCAGCATTCTTCAATTGAACTCGACAAATACAAAGTCCGGTCCTGCATACCATGGCCCAGCAGTGCAAAAGCAGTAGGTACCCTTCTGGAAGTGGGGAGAAACAAAGTCGTGAGTGCAGAATTGAATCGGGCGCGCAAATGTCAAACAGATTATTTGTTTCTTCGGTGACGAGTTCCCGGGAGACAGACAGCAGAGGAGACGACTCGCCCTACCATTGAGTACAATCGCGCAGAAACGAGTTTGTTGGTACCAGCCATCGCACGCCTATATTGGGTGGTGTCCGGTACAACATTTCATGCCCTTACGCTTTCAGTCTTACTCCGGCTATTTGAGTCGCGCCCTCCCGCACTGTAAGGCAATCGCAGGCGACTCCAGATGATTGCTTCCACACTTCTTCAATGATTTCTACATTCATCTGATGTCACCCCTCAGAACATAACCCCTTCTTGGGGGCTGTATAGATGGTCTTTGTGGGAGTTCCTTCAGTTTCAGGAATGTACGAGAGAGGAAACGATTTGCATGTCCACATAACCCCTATAAAATTAATGACAAATCTTTGAAAGATGAACGGTTAACCGAAATCAAATATGTAATTATTTTTTCAGACCCATAATATAAGTAAATATCTTCTTAATGTTTTACCTGAGAGTGTGTTTCAAGTGATGATATTCTGTTTATGGTTTCATCGAAAATTTATTTAATACTAGCTGACCCGAAAAACGTTGTTCTGCCATATAAATTATTTCTGGTGAATATTTAGGTTGTTAAATAAAAAATAACGAATGTATTGTAAGTGTGTGGGGATGGGATCTATCATGATCTATGACAGAAATAAAAATGGAGCGCTGTAGACGATGATCGCCCATAAAAACAAAAAACACCAACCATTCATTTTCTCAATTCAATGTATTTCATTAAAGTAACGGACATATTCATTGTTTGATCTCTTAAAAAATGAATGTAAAGTAAAAAACGTAGGTAATACATTTTTTATCCTAAAGTAGAAAAATGAAATAAAGAAAATCAATATTGATTTCGAGAAGCCATTGAGTGTACGATATTTTTTTGTGTACAGATGAGACGGATGTAGCGCCATCTGTCAATCAACAACAAAAATAAATTCGTTCAATTTGTTCATACTAAAATCGCTATTAAAGAGTGGGAGGGTGGTGGCAGGAGGGTGAAAAATTGGGGTTGTAGGTATTTTTTGATGGCAAATAAAAATAAAAATAAATTTCAAAAAAATTCAAAAAAAATCTGGATAGGGAAACCCTAATCAATTTGCGGTATGAAATATATTTTACGACCCATTCTCATACCTACCAAATATTCATAAAAAATTTCAAAAATTCGGTCGAGCCGTTTCGGAGGAGTGCGACCACAAACACCGTGACACGAGATTTTTATACACACGAGTACCTTATATATATAGATTTTAACCTGCAAGCATTGCATTAGCAATATGAATTGTGTAAAAAAAATATTCCCAGTGTATAAATTAATGGAGAGGTGTTTTTTTAAAGCAGTATTAAAATTTATTTCAAATCACACAGTGTAGATATTTTATGTACTTAAAAATAAACTAAACTAAAAAATAAGTCGACTGTCCCCTGAACATCAATAAAATTGTAAAATTGACTTTTTCTGTTCAATTTTTGTCCGTTCACAAATATAACAATTTAAAATAGTGCGTACTCTATAATTTATCATAATACTGCAATATATCTGAACTCTGGTATAAATATGAGATTCTTTTCACAAAACTGAAACTGAAAAATGTTCAACACTCAAATTTCAGTACAGTGCAATGGTGGCCAATGGTGCAACGGTAAATAAATAATATACAATACATCAATGCTACGTATAAAATAATTTTCAGAAAAACAATAATAGGTATTATGTCCCGTTTCCTTAACAGTTTTTTTTTACAAAAACGGTGCTTCACAAATCATCCAAATATTATTATTATGACACTATGAAGATTACTTTTAAGCTTTTGCAAAATATTATTTTTGAACATGAATTCAAAATTAAAAGGTTTTAATTTTTTCATGTTTTAAAATATACACCATAACTTTTTTAATAAACTTTTTTTGTGTCAAGACTTCTGCATTTACTATTAAATTGGTTAGGTTACTTAAGTGACTAGTGCCCAAAAACATAATTAAAAATAATTATAACGACTAACAATTAATATATATATTTAATTATTTTTGCAGTATGCATCGGCACCAATGGACGGATGTCTGTCCCCTCAAATCGAGACCACCACTACCGGAATCTACGGGACCGCTTCACCAACTGCACCTACGTGGATGGCAACCTCGAGCTGACTTGGCTGCAGAACGAGAACCTGGACCTGTCCTTCCTGCACTACATTCGGGAGGTGACGGGGTACGTGCTCATCTCGCACGTGGACGTCAGGCGCATCGTTTTACCCCGCCTACAAATCATCAGAGGCAGGACTCTCTTCAAGCTCAATGTTAGAGACGAGGAGTTCGCCCTGATGGTGACTCTGTCCAACACCCATTCCCTGGAACTGCCGGCGCTGCGTGACGTCCTCAGCGGCAGCGTAGGCATTTACAATAACTACAACTTGTGCCACGTGAAGACCATTAGCTGGGACGAGATAATCACCGGGCCCAAGGCCGAGTATGTGTATGTGTACAATTTCACGTCCGCCGAGAGGGAATGCCCCGCGTGCGACAAGAGCTGCAGTGCGGGCTGCTGGGGAGAAGGCCCCGAGAACTGCCAGAAGTTCTCCAAGAACAACTGCAGCCCGCAGTGCTGGCAAGGCCGCTGCTTCGGGCCCAACCCCCGCGAGTGTTGTCACTTGTTCTGCGCGGGAGGCTGCCAGGGCCCCAAGCAAAGCGACTGCCTGGCATGCCGCAACTTCTACGACGACGGGCTCTGCACGCAGGAGTGTCCTCCGATGCAGCGGTACAACCCCACCACTTACTCGTGGGAGGTGAACCCCAACGGAAAGTACGCCTATGGTGCCACGTGTGTGAGAAACTGTCCCGAACATTTGCTCAAGGACAATGGCGCTTGTGTCCGAAGCTGCCCACCCAAAAAGACTGCCGTAAATGGCGAGTGTGTTCCTTGTGACGGGCCGTGTCCCAAGACTTGTCTCGGGGTCAAGTCAGTGCATTCCGGTAACATCGATACATTTAAAGACTGCACTATTATCGACGGATCTCTGGAAATCCTTGAACAATCGTTCAAGGGGTTCCAACAGGTGTTCACCAACTTCTCTTTTGGGCAGAGGTTCCCCCAGATGCACCCGGACAAGTTGGAGGTGTTCAGTACGCTGAAGGAAGTGACCGGCTACATAAACATTCAAGGTTATCACGACAAGTTCACGAACCTTTCGTACTTCCGAAACCTCGAAGTTATCGGGGGCCGACAGCTAATGGAGAACTTCTTCGCGTCCTTGTACATCGTCAAGACTGCATTGAAGTCACTGGAACTAAAATCGCTCAAGAAAATAAACTCTGGTGGGGTTGTCATTCTTGAAAATAGAAATCTGTGCTTCGCTCAACACGTCGCTTGGAAGAAGATCAAAAAGTCGACCGAACACGTATCCCTGCTGTTAAATAACAAGGGAGACAAAGATTGCGGTAAGCACAATTTCAGTAACCCTTAAAGATATCACAACTAATTGTACTTAGGTACCTACCTACCAACACTACCGACCTTCCTAGAATATGGATAAGGAATGCTTTTTAACCATTCACGAAATGATGTGTGTGTAGGTACCTACGCATTTGCGTGTGATTATCTTTAAAATAATTGTCCATGTTTTTTTTTGCTATTTGTGTGTTCTGTGTTAGTTATTGTATTTTTTGTGCGATATTGTGTAATATTTGTTGCTGCATTCTTAATTGTTGAACTAAACAACATAAAATAATAACTAAAAGATATTATTTAATGGTGTAATTTGTAGGTATGTAAAATTGCTGCGTAACTCGCCTTATTATTTGAAGTATTACGTAATGGCCGTTATACACGACACCTTTTTTCAGCCCGATTTCAATTAGAGACAAAAGTCAACATTTTTCGATTTACGCGATCGCTATTTTCATCTTTCATATCTAGGATTTCAATTGTCATCACTGCAAACAACACACGAACCATACTGTTTGTTGCGATGCCTACTGAAATCGTAGATATGAAAATAGAGATGAAAACAGCGATCGCGTAAAGCGAAAAATGTTGACTTTTGTCTCCAATTGGAATCGGGCTGAAAAAAGGTATCGTGTATAACGGCCATAAAAGTAGTCTCGTGATATTTATTTTGTATTAATGCTTGTGTGAGAACCGTAAAATATACTTATTAGCAAAACCAAAAACTTGCACAATTGGTCAAGAATGCTAATTTTTCCACTGGTTGTTTTTACGCTGAAATGACAATAAATCCATGTAGGTACCTAATTGTTGTTGAGTTAATCTGTTGACGTTTAAGAATTTGCTGATTTCCGTAGGTATGCCTGGAATTGCAACAATGCTTGCACTGTTCAGAAATACCAAATATATATTTATTTCACTGAAATGCGTTTATTTATTGCGATGATTTGCTTGCCTGAAATGCGTTTTCGGGTTGCAAGACTTATGACTGTGACTTATTGACCGTTAATTTGCACATAACAATGTTCCTTGTTCTTATTTTGTTCAGAAGCCGAAGGTTTGGTGTGTGACCCGCAATGCTCCGACGACGGCTGCTGGGGAGTTGGGGCGGGCCAGTGCCTGTCCTGCAGGAATTACCAGTTCGGCAAGAAGTGTCTGGAGAACTGCGACACTTTCACTGGGTAAGTTCACCTTATTCAATCTTCAGTGTTTTCATTTTCATTTCTTTTACACCTTTTTGCCTCCGTTCTATTCCATACTGTATAATTCCTGGCGCAGTTGTAATATCAAATTTTACGATAAAGTCGCGATAGCGCCATGGATCTAAAGGCGGCGTAAGATTTAGCGAAGCATCTAAATTTAAAATGTATTTGTCACCCACTTGTTGAAACTCATGTCAATACTAGTTCTTAATCCTGAGATAACATGCAACAACAACTAATATTTTACCTTTTACATTTCAGGATGTACAAAGCTGGAGCAAAGATCTGCAAACCTTGCCACGCAGAATGTGACTCGACATGTGATGGTCCAGGGCAAGAAAACTGCACTAAATGCAAACATGCCCGGGATGGCCCCTTCTGCGTACCCATATGTCCTACCACTAAGTACCTGTCTGAGAGCGGAGAATGCTTGCATTGCCATGCCAACTGCGTGGATGGTTGCTTGGGCCCACAGAACACCATCGGACCTGAAGGATGCAATTCTTGTGAAAAAGCCGTCATCAACGGCGATGTCACCGTGGAAAAGTGCTTACAAAAGAATGAGTCGTGCCCCGATGGACATTACTCCGAGTGGGTTGGTCCGCAGGAACAAGGCGCCCTCAAACCCCTGGCGGGAAAAGCCATCTGTAGGAATTGTCACCCCCGTTGCAGAAAGTGCACTGGATACGGCTTCCACGAGCAAGTCTGCCAGGAATGTACCAAATTCAAGCGAGGAGAGCAATGTGAAGACGAATGTCCCGCTGATCACTACGCAGATGAACAAACACAAATATGCGTCCCTTGTCACAATGATTGCAGAGGCTGCGTGGGTCCTGAAGTTTCTCAATGCTTGAAATGTAGAAACTTCAAGATATTTGTGGATGGAGAGCCTACTTCTGACAATACCACCGCCTTCAACTGCACCTCCAACTGTCCATCTAACTTGCCGCATAAAATATTTCCAAATGAAATCACGATTGAACCGTACTGTTCTGCTGAACCAGTTGGATCAATTCACCTCAGTGAGACTGCTGGAACTTCTGCTTTATTGGCTGGAGTTTTAGTCTGCATTATTATCATTCTGATGTTTCTCGCAGTCATTGGGTATATTTGTCGCCAAAAAGCTACAGCTAAAAAAGAAGCAATGAAAATGAAAATGGCTTTGGTTCTAACTGGATGTGAAGACAACCAGCCACTGCAACCCTCTAGTATGAAGCCAAACCTTGCAAAACTGAGAATAATCAAGGAAGGTGAACTGAGGAAAGGAGGGATTCTTGGGTTTGGTGCTTTTGGTAAAGTTTTCAAAGGTGTCTGGGTACCAGAAGGTGAGAATGGTAAAATTCCCGTTGCTATCAAAGTATTGAGAGAAGGAACCGGTGCCAACACAAGTAAGGAGTTCTTGGATGAAGCTTACATAATGGCTAGTGTAGATCATCCCAATCTGCTTCAACTGCTGGCAGTGTGCATGACCTCGCAAATGATGCTCATCACCCAACTGATGCCATCGGGTTGCCTTCTGGACTACGTTCGAATTCACAAAGAGAAGATTGGTTCAAAGGCTCTGCTGAATTGGTGTACACAGATAGCTCGTGGCATGGCATACTTAGAAGAGAAGCGCCTGGTTCACCGGGATTTAGCGGCTAGAAATGTTCTGGTTCAAACCGCCAACTGCGTGAAAATAACTGACTTCGGCTTGGCCAAACTATTGGACATAAATGAAGATGTTTATAAAGCTGCCGGTGGAAAGATGCCAATTAAATGGCTAGCTCTGGAATGTATACAACATAGAATATTCACTCACAAAAGTGATGTTTGGGCTTTCGGAGTTACAATTTGGGAATTATTGACTTATGGAGGAAGACCGTACGAGAACATATCAGCGAGAGATGTACCAGAACTGATTGAAAATGGTCTGAAACTTCCACAACCTAATATTTGCACATTGGATATCTACTGTATTATGGTGTCTTGCTGGATGTTGGATGCAGGCAGTAGACCTAGCTTCATACAACTAGCAGAGACCTTCACTGAAATGGCCAAAGATCCCGGCAGATACCTGGTTATTGTAGGGGACAAATATATGAAACTACCGTCCTATTCTCAACAGGTAAATTCAATAATTCGTTTTTATATTTTATAGCTGTTTCCCGGCATGCGTTGCAATGCCATATTCAAAGAAATAAAATGTTTCTCCTTGCATGTCCTTTCCCGTGCGTTCCCCTCCACTTCCACCTTCCCCCCCACTGCTCTCCCGCTCCCCCGTCCCGCCAACTGCCCTTCCGCCTTCCAAATATTCAGTCCTAGCCAGGTACCATAGCCGTACTGTACCGTACCGTACCGTAGCCGGGGACCCTAAACAAATCGAAGGGGACTTATGATATCACCAAAGATTCGGTTGACTTTTTGGATCGGAGTTATACCCGCCTGGCCGCGCGGCACTTCATTTCTTGACGCCTCTCCCGCCCGGTCCGTAGCCGAAACTTTTTTCTAATACCAACATTTTTAAACTCGCGATATCTTTCGAATTAAATAACCGAATTGAATAATTCAAAAAGTTTAATAAAGGTATTGAAGCTGTCTTGAATATGAAGTAATTTATTTTTATAAGGACTAAAACCAAGATACAAATAAAGAGCCTTTTCAAGCGGCGATATTTAAATTAAATTTAAAAAATAAAATAATACTTATTGTGGCATAACTATAATAGTTAGACATATGCTGTCGCGATCTTTTTTGTAAATAATGGTGTGTTCTACAAAGTCGTAGTACATTATTTTATTCTATCATCAATAGTTTTCGCAGTGCACGCGATGTAAAGAATATTTTAGGTAATTTTTTTACACCTTGAGTTACATTATTGAAGTTTTAGTAAGGATCCCTATTTTTTGAAAATTTAATATAGCCTAAGTTACCCAGGGATAGTGTAGCTTCCCAACAGCGAAAGAATTTTTCAAATCGGTTCAGTAGTTTCGGAGCCTATTCAATGCAAACAAACAAACAAACAAATCTTACCTCTTTATATTGTGTCTAACTAATAATATAGTGTCTAAGATAAGATAAGATTGCATTACCATTCGAAATCTGCTTCCAACATAGTTTTGTGTGGATTTTTTTTCATAGGTACTCATTACAATTATTGTATCATCCGTAAATATTATTATTTTCCTTCTTTATCCAAGTCAAGAGGCAAGCTAAGGCAAGGAAAAGAAGATGAAATGAGATGTATCATAGTCCAAACCTTTCAAAAAATATATTTTTGGTAAAGCTCATGAAATGTGTATTTTTATTTGCAGGATGACAAGGAAATAATCAGGCATCTCTCCTCGGCTATGGAAGGACCTATGGATTCTTTGGGGGAAGGTGATGAATATTTGCAACCTAAATTGCAGGACGACAATTTGCCAACCAACTCTCAGTTATCTATAGCCGCATCCAATGATCCACAGAATAAGCCTAGCTCATCGAGATCGTGGCAGAATGGTCCAAGTTCAATATCAGAAAGCATTCCACTAGAAAACATCTCTGGGAGACATCCAAACCATTGGGACGATGGGCTGCTCCGCTACGCTCAAGTAACAGGATTTGATATCAATGATTTCCGACAATATTGCAACGGGGGCATGATCCACTCTGATAGCTCAGATTCAAGATACCACAGTGACCCATCGAAGGTTACTGAAAAGGATGAAATGAGCTCTGAAGATGCCGTATCCAAGTTAAAAGAAGCCCAAGTGGCTAACATAAAGTTAGACCTTCTTTTGGATGAAGACGACTACTTGATGCCCTCGACTGCTAACCCTTCAGCGTATATGGATCTTATCGAGTCGGGTAATCAGGATCCCTCTCAAGCAAACGGCAACTTCCAGAAGTACCCTGTAATCAAGAAGGCCATAGATAACCCTGAGTACTTGTTGACTTGTCCGGAAGAAGCAATAAGCATCATGATTGAGAACAATATCATACCAAAGAGCCCAGATGCAGTGGACCACAACTCATGTGCGAGCACCCCCACGCTACAAAATCCTTCAGTTACCTTTGTGGCACAAAGATCTATCGAAGAAGAGTCCATATCGGATCACGAGTACTACAATGATTTACAAAGAGAGCTTCAGCCTCTTAGACGTAATGAAACAAAAGTGTAATGTTCTCCTCTAGTAAGTGTTAGTGTTATTAAAAATTTACTGTTTTATGAATGTACTCAAAAAATCTTGCAATTCAGCGGTCAGAGACTTAATTTTGTGATGTTGGGATGGCTAATGGTTATATCTATATTTGCTATATATAATATAGTCAGTCTCGACACGCAAGGACAAACGTGTTAAGTGATTTACTTAAATAATACAATATTATTTAAGGGTATCTAGAGCAGTGCATGGGAAAGTAACTATAGGTGTATTTTCTGAGTGACATTCATAAAAAAATGTGCCATTCTAAAATATGGCTTTTGTACATAAAAATATAATATTTTAACAAGAAGTAATATGTGAATGTTATTTAGTGTATTTGCCGAACATTGCCCATAAAGTTTATAATGTACAAATATTGTCTATAATACGTTGAATGCGACATAACTTATTAAATTATTATCTTTATTTGACTTTAATTTAATATTATTTGTTTATATTATGTGTCCTAATCCTTGTATATATATATTATGTATATGCCAGTGTCAATTTTTGTTAATATGTATAATATTGTTCTGTAAGAATTTCTAAATCTGTATCTAGAGTCCGTAGAGTAGGTACCGTTTTTACTAGATGAGATACAGACCGTTAATCTATTGAGTAATATTTTAAGTAAATGTAATATTAAAACAATCTAATAACAGTTAGGTATATTTGTATATTATGTTCACTAAACGGTACCTTTGCTATTCAGATTCCCATTATCAGCCATTATATATTGCCTCTATATACATATTTTAAGTTTAGACTGTGATAATTAAATGTAATTGATTTCTTTACTAAGTTTATGTACTAATTGGATTTGCTAAACTATTTTAATTTTTAAGTTTCTTCTCAACTCAATGAAAGCTCTCCCTCTGAATATTTGTCCAATACAGGGTTATTGACGTACCTGAACATTAGACAAGAAACACTCCTCCTCCGTTTACCATCATGCTGCCAGCTGCCAACCCTCCGGGGTAGACAGTGGTGAAGTGAATAGTGCCATTCAGAAATTACTTTCAAATTTGTTACATAGTTACATAAGTTCAGGTATCCCCGCTTGCTCGATAACTAACCTCTATCACAGTCATATTAAAATTAGTTTATTTACAAAAAATAACCGTAACTCCAGGTATGTTTACAAACTCAAATAATTTGCTTAACTTTTCATCCAAAAACTTGTACTCAATTGTGAGACTGCATTTGGCTCTAATAAGCAGTGCATCATTAAAAGCATTTTGAAAGAATGCTTTTTTAAATCTGTGAAATGAAAACTCTAATATATCATTAATTACTTCAGAAATTAGATAGGTATCTGGCTGGGAGTTATAGAAAATAAAACCAAGAAAGGGTTTTGTAAGATGAGGGGTACCTGTAATAAATTTGAAACATAATGATTAACCAGTTGGATGAAAATATTTCTTTAATTATTGCGTATTTAAAACTGTGTTCTGATCCGATCATATTATTTAATTTGATAGGTACCATTACTCTTGAGCTAAGAAATCTACAGCAATAGAAAATCAATCTAGTAACATTTAATTACACAAATTTGTTGAATATGAGAAACACCTTTATAATATTTTGACAATATCATTTAAATGTACATGCTGTATTCACTGTATTGCTAATCATATTTAAGTACTAGACAAAAACCACCATAGTTTTGAATTCCATAATTTCAAAGTGTTTTAAAATCTGTAATATGAGTTTCACTTGAACTAGGCATCTTTTTTATAACTTTCAACCAAAATATCTAGCCAATTAAAATATAAAGTGAGGCGAATATTTGAATAAGTTTTAAAATTACTCACCAAAATAAACTTTAAAAACACTAATTAGTAATCTCTCCCTCTTTGAGGTGTGTAGTGAAAAATAGAGACAATGCTTCCTTTTGGAAAGAATATATAAAATATTTAGAAAAAAATATGGACATGGTTATTATAAAATTCTAGAAAATTATTGAAATGTTATAGCCAATCTAAAAACAATCATGCGTTTACAGTTTCAAGTGCGTCTGTACGCACATCTGTACATGTACAAGCCTAATATCGGGCAACAATGAGGGAAACAAATCCTTCCTTTCTGCTTTAAGAGTAACTAGAACACTGACTATTCGAGCAAACAGATAATACAGCATTAATAAAATTAATTAAGATTGTTCGCTGAAAGAACATCTTGCAATAGTAAATAAAACTCTTAAGTAAGTGCCATGAACCACTGTTGTGTTATTTTTTATTGTTGATGACAGATTTCTCTGAAATTTAATGTAAATATCTAATGTAAAATATAATAATTGTATCCTACTGTCTGCAGTGTGTATAAAATGTCTCAAAATATTTTTGTTTAATAATTGTTTTATTTATGCAAATTATTATATATTCTATAGATTATTGTGTTAATTTGTAGTTGGGTTTACCTTTATGAATTGACCTGTGGCATCAGTAGGATATCTTATTGGAGAACGTCTGTGTACCTTAGATTGCAAAATAAAACAATAATTTTTTTTAATTTTACGTCTTTTTCCTCACCAATGTTCAAACATGTCACCAATATTCTAAAACCTTTGCCCAATTCTTTCAAAAATTGGAAAATTTTTCAATTTTACTTTCTTCACCCCTATTCATAGCACATGAGTGATGAGTACAACAATCATCACACAAACAGATAACATTCTTCAGTGTCCAGTAAAGCAGCAGTACCTACAGATACAGATCAATACAATTTTGCAGTCTGGTCTGGGGTATCCCCACAGTAGATATTATAAGAAAAGTTCTTATGACAACTTTCTATCTTACATTAAATCATCACTTCATTTGAATAGGGTTCTACCTTCACATTTTGTTTTGAAGAGTTTTAATTTTCAATGTACATTTGTTACTTTAATTTTAAATTTTCTGCGACTGATTTCGAAAGATCCGTGTCATTCACGAGCAAACTTAAAACGTTTTAAGTTTGCTCTTTTTAAGTTTGTGTAACAAATGTAAACTGAAAATTAAAACTCTTCAAAACAAAATGTATAGAAATTGTTACATAGTTATTGCCCAAGAAATAAATAAAAATCTACCTTCACTTCACCTTGTTCTGAGATTTGAGGTGTCAAAGTTTGCAAAGAAGATTTCTCTTTACCTATTTACCAATTTCTGATTTTGAGGTTGAATCTTGTGTTAAGTATTTTAAATGAACATATTTTTAAGTACTTAAATATGACCTATACTTGCCCTTTTAGAACATACCTAAACGTACAAATAGAACCATATGCAACCAGCTAGGTCATAATAATTCATTGCACAAGGTTCTAATTACATTTCCCTGATGCAATTCCAAGCTAGGGACACGTCCTATTTCAATATTTTCCATTAAAATATGTTATACCAAAATTGTTAAATAGATTACGAAAATTCGTGTTTGGAAACTTTGAAACCTTGAAAATGGTAAGGCGTGGTTTTGCCTGGATCACACGCACCGAGTATATGGGAGAGACAGTGCTCTCGGCCGAGAGTGCTCGGTATGTGTAAACATGCGTTTGATGCAGTCTGATTTGTTTAAACGTACTGAGCACTCGGCCGAGAGCACTGTCTCGCCCATCTACTCAGTACATGTGATCCAGGCCTTAGAACCCTATCCAAATGAAGTGATGAACCATATGCGCCTCGTAATTACGACCAACTGTCAGATACAAACAAAATAGAGAGTGTAAGTGATGTTAGAAACTTGTAAAATAAATTATTTTTTAATGTTACAACTTTGTCATACACATATCTATGAAAATAGAACATAGATGGTTCTGAATATTATTTTGGGTATGGAAATGAGCAAAAGAAATGCTTTGGCATTCGAAGGTCATTTTTGAAAAAAAAATGTCACTTCCACGTACCTCTTCAAATTGGACCATTTTGTTAGGTTTTCAAAAATACTCACAAATAAATAAATAAATAATTTAATTGAACTTTTAAACATTCTATAAAAAGTACTAGTATTATTTATTGATAACAAAATACAATTAACAAATTAAACATGTAGATATAACATACTCTCAATATGTTCAGGATCTCAACTTCCGCTCTCCTGACAGAGCAATCCGGCGTGGTAACACCAGATTCCGAAAGGAAGTGTGGCTGGAGTAACTCTTCAATAATAACTCCAGCTCTCGAATTTCGGTCTTTATTCAAAGAATAAAAAGACCCATAGGGTAGCTCATGTACGGTGAGCCCAATATTGCTATCTCTCTCCGCGGTTTTATAACCCACATGAAGTGAAAACCTGGCAGCAGACGTTTTGCCAAAAACGACCTGCCCAAGACGGATGGTAACAAGAGAAGAAAGAAAAATCCGTGGCAATACGAAACCGCCCTGGCAATCGCCAACACAAAAAATGTTGCCACAACCATTAGGGTGACAATCACAAATATTAATATTTCAGTACCTGAAATCTTAACATAATATTTCAGGTTCATTCTGAAAGGTTTTAAAGACCAAAAATTGTTTTTTCAAAAATTTATCTAATAATCATCCCATCGTTTCAGATTAAAATCTCGGCAAATAAATTTTATTACATTTTTTTTTTAATTTCACAATTATTTTAACTTACGATGTTTCACCACGTCTTGTAAAATTCGGGAGCAGGCCGCTAACAATAACTCTCCCTCTATAGGTGGCAATAAGGTTTAAATTCCCGTTTAACACCAGTTGCCAATTTTGATTTATTTACAACAAAAAAACATCGCCAAAAAGGTTTAATTTTGCGAAACTCAATCATAAATATTTGAATGTTTTGTGATCATGTTCCAAGGAATTTAAATATCCATGTTATTCAATAAAAGCATAACCGAAAAGGGGTTTGTAAGTAGGAGATTTTGAAATTTAAAGCAGTTTTTATAGGTCTGATAATGTATACTTTTTTAAAGAGACTATAAAAAAAATTATTAAAATTAAAAAAATTATTTCAAAGGAAAGTATGAAATTAAAAAAATATTTCGAAGGCAAGTATGTGCTCTACTCGTAGTAATAATAATAATATTTGGGCGATTTATATAGCGCCGTTTTTGTGAAAAATCACCTCAAGGGCGCTGTACAAACTTACCATACATGACTAAAATCTAGAAAAACTACAAGCTAGACAAACAATTAAAAACAACTTATGGCTAAAAATTGCATACACCGGTTCATTGATCACCAATAAGAAAATATATGTATGTACAATGTTTTGACCAATGAACGTGATGCTGCCTAAAAATGAATTAATACAGGATCATACTTACCTGGGAGGTATAGGTATATATACAGGTATATTTAAATTAAGTTAAGGGTATGAGAGCCCGAAAAGGTAGGTTTTTAGTTTGGACCTAAACTCTGTTGGGCTTTTTATGCATCTTAATTCCGGAGGGAGTCTATTCCAAGCCTTAGACCCAGATACTCCGAAAGCACGATCTCCAAACTTAGTATTTGGCTTTCGTTTGGGTTCTATTAGTCTGCCTATAGCAGATGAAGTTGCTGACTAAAGGGTTTATTGCCTCGGACCGGTATTTTCCGGGACGCATAATTCAGAGATGTAAGGTGGGGCCAATTCGTTGAATGATTTAAACACCATCCAGCACAATTTGTAATGGATTCTTTCAGGGCACTTGAGCCAGTGAAGGTTACGAAGGTGTTCTGAAATGTGCAAATATTTAGAGCCTTGCCGCTGCATTAAACACAGATTGAAGTTTGGTATTTTGGAAGACTAGCGTAAATGCCGTTACAGTAATCAAGCCGTGAGACTACGTAAGAGTTGATTAATAGTTTTGTCGCCTCTGTAGGAAGGTTTCTTCGAACTGACTTGAGTTGTCTTAGGTGAAAAAAACCAGTGTTTACTGTCCTATTTAACCTAATCAGTAAAACTTCAAATTGTAATATTTTAAATAAATGAAAACAATATTAGCGTAACTCAATCAAAAATCTGAAAACAGAAAAATCAGCAAAAGAAACGGTCACATCTAGGACTCGAACCCAGGACCTACGCTTAGCCGGGGCAGAACTTAAATACGAGCACGCGATACAGTTAAACAAGACCGAATCAGATAGGGACATATTAGCCAACCCTGTTCTAAGGGTTAGGAAACACTCATTTTCAAATATTAAGCTTCTGACCCAACCCATTAATAATTATTATTCTGAGTCTAGTTTTTTTACTGTTAATTCGTGTTGGAATTCCATTGTATTAGAATTGAAATTAAAAAACTTTTTCATTTTGTTCCACTTACTTATTTTTACCAGGACCGGTTTCATCCTACTACGGACCTTTTCAGACTTTTGATAGCAAAATTCCGTAATGATTGATAATAAAATTCCGTAGCATAAGAGTTTAAATCAGTTTGAAAATGTCCGTAGTAGGATGAAACCGGTCCTGGTAAAAATAAATAAGTAGAACAAAGTGAAAAAGTTTTTAATTGCAATTCTAATTATTATTCTTACGATAGTAGGTTGGTGGCTTCATTTATTTACAACAGCTCCAACTGCGCAATAATTTAAGCAATCATTTAGGTGCCAAGGAACCAAGGCGCCGATTATACCTAACTTTACCCCTGAGTATTATACAAATCATCAAAATGTGATTCATTATAATCTGTAATTAGCATCTGTTAAAGTGCCCAACGTCCATAATATACAAGATATTTGTATTGACTTAGATTATCGCATAATTCGTACGATTTTGCAATAGATTTACGATTTCTGTATAGCTTACTTTTTATGCATAATAAATTATATGAACGTATTTATTTTTCCTGTTCCTTCCGTAATTAAAATCATTTTATGTAGCGTGTTATTATCATTATTTGATTGATTTTTATTACAAGGGCTGTCCCTAAAATAAGGTCTCCAAGGTGCTGCGGTGGCGAGGAACAATTTTACCCGAGATCCGGCAACACTGGCGTGTAGCCTTGTTTCCTTACGCCAAATCCCCACCACGCTGCACTCTCTGCGACACTTAGTCTCGGTGTGGCAGCCGTTCACGATGGAGTTTCCACTCACCGCACTCGCCAGGTGTGAATTACGCTCTATAATTAGTTTTTTTTGTGCGAAGAACAAAACCCCCGTAGAAATGCATTCTTAGCTACTTGAAGTGTACGGAAAACAGTGTATGAAAAAGTGCGCAAATGATGCAGAGAATTTAAAAGTGTACCGGACAGCCATTGGCTACAGATGAAAATATTTACGCCATTGCATATCTAGATAAAATAATCTTTCTGATGTGTTTATTAGAAATCAACAATTTTGGGTCTAAATATTAAAATTTTAATATTGGAGATGTAAAATGGCTAAAAAATGCATACCTGCGAATATTCGAATTGAAGTACTTAAAATTTTGAAAGCAGATTCCTTTTCTTAACAAAATTTGTAATTAAACTGTTACCCCACTTTTTATCACATTTATACAAATTTATTTTTAAATAAAACCGTCACTTATAAGAATATCTGAACAGTATGATTTTGTAAAATATCTGAATGACATAGCTCGTATAATCCTAAAGCAATGAGAAGCATTATTTCTTTCGCTTTCTAACATAAAAGAAATCACAAATATTTGCATGGTAGGAAGAAAGATATCTAACTTTTAATAAGGCACAGTCGCTCTGGGACAATCTGGGTCTCATCTGATGTCGCATATTATGTTTTGGGACAACTTGGATCTCCTGTGATTAGACGGGTTAAAAGTAATCCTAAACCTGAACTGGAAAGATCAAATCAACCTTACTAAAAATCCGAATCAGTCTACCATGCTATAGTACAGTCAAATCTCCAATACGCTGTAGTAAGCTGGGGAGCTGTATACAAAACAAATCTACTCCCTGTTGAAATTGTGCAACGTCTAATTATAAAAATTATATTGAAAAAACGAAGGAATTATCCAACTCACCTTATTTTTGAAGAATTTAAAGTATTAAAATTTAATGATCTAGTTCGAAAAATATAATAGTCCAAATAATAAAAGAAAAACAAAATCATAGTAACTGAAAGTCGTACTCGTCAAAAACGTATATTTCCAACACAAAAATGTAACACCTCATTTGCACAACATCATTACACATATTTAGGAAAAAAGTACTTCAATAGCCTACCAGAAAAAATAAGAACAATCGAAGACGATAAATGCCTACTAAAAGCAATTAAAGAGCAATTTAAAGTAAAAATAACAAATTGATAAAATTTATCTTCTTAACTTATATAGCTGGTAAATTTGTTTTTTTTTTAAGTATCTACCACAATTAAATTATAAGATACAAAGTATATTTTATTAATATATTTTAAATATTTTCTCATCCCGATACTCGTCCCTCTTCTAATCACAAGCGTCTGCTTCTATGGAAGAGAAATATCATAAAAAAAAGGTTATTTGAAATATAAATATTATATGTTATATGTTATTTTTGCTGTATAAATAATGGATCTTATGTAATAAATAAATATTTAAAAAAAAACATAATGTTCCTTATGAGTCCTTATAAAAATTGACCAAATGATATGAAACAAAGAATATACAGTGCATACAAAGCAATGCCAATAGAACAAAATTAACAAAAGCAGTGCTGTTTTGGCACAGGACAATAGAAAATGATAAACAATAACGGTGTCATTAAACAAGAATCATTAAAACTAAAATATAATATAGAACAGGATGCAGTTTATATTTAGAAATAAGAAAAATTCGGAGTGCACATTAAATTTAAAAGTACAATAAGGAGGGAATCGAATCCAAACAATTACCAGAAACTTGGAGGAACATGGCTTATTAGAATATATTGAAAAGGAGTTAAGAGCGTATAACCAGAAATATGTCATTTTTAAATCAGTGGTGACAGTGGCTAAACGTATTGACTCTTTTCCACAAAAAATATAAATTGATTTGGAAAGATTGTTCTTTTATCTAGTAAACGTATGTTTTAAATTTTGAGAAAAATGTTTATTTTTAGTATATTTAGGTTATTACCATGGACATACAAATAAATGGACCTGCCCTAAGTGATAAAAGGCGTATTATTTCCCCCTCCCATTGGAACCATTTTATCGGAACCGGCTGGGCTTGCGAGAGCCTTGCGTGAATCTAAAAAATGTGACGTCATTATTCTTGTCCGGACCAGTGTCGAGCTCTCATCGGTATATTTTACGAAATAACACGTCAAAAATGGTGACTTGTGTTATTAAAACATGTAAAAATAGAAGTAAATAAGATAATAAACCCAATTTTCGTATTTCATTCCATAGGTAAGCATTATTTTAGGCTTAGTCAGATCATATAATATTATAACACATCAAGATACATGGCGACGTGAAACACAAAGCCGCCGTTTCATCAAGATTCAACGACGCTTTATGGCGACGCGAAACATAAAGCCGCTGTTTACTGAGGTAAGTAAATTATGAAGCATTTATAAAAGTGTCTCAACTAAAAACGAAACAAAATATTTCACTCCGAAAATAAGTGAAACTTTACTTTGCCAAATTTGGACTACAGATATTTGTTCATATCGTGCCAAGCAATTCGCGCTCCCATGTAAAAAGGTCGATTCATTCAAAAGCAGATTTTACTTTTAAGAACTAAATGGTCATATTATAATGCGAGATGCCTGTATACTGTCAGATTGATTTATTGGCGAATCACAATCATCGTCCCTCTCTTCGCCCCGCCATAATTAGTTTTTACCCCTCATCTGTATGTTCTGGTCTATCTATTTGTATGTCTATGGTTATTACCATAGGTCGTTGGCAGATTTGTTAAATTTTCAAACAAGATTTTGTATTATACAACACCCATTTCAAATCATATAATCAAGCAGTAAAATAAATCAATACATTATCTGGGAAAGGTGTGTTTCAGAATTCTAATTTTATTTAAAATAAAATCATTAAAAAATATATACGTACATTGACGAAAATTGGTCAGTTTATGAATTTATTCTCGCACTTACGTACTAATATATTTCAGATTTTTTTACATAAGTACTTATTTTGTTAATTTAAAACATCATTGACAAATCATAAATAATTTTGATTAAAAAATAATTTTCAGATCTTAAACTTCTAATAAATACGATTTCCTTGTTTCATGTTTGTATAATCTACAGGGTTGACCGAATGCAAAATTTCATGTTAATTGAATATTTTTATACTAAAATTTGCATAATTTTGAATATTTTTATGCTAAAATTTGTATAATATTGAATTATTTTTTATTGTAAATTATTTTTATGTGAATACCGCACAAGAGTCCCAACCGCTCCAAAATATATATTTTTAAGTAAAATTCTTTACGCATGCTCGACACTTGGGGGGTAGGCTGGTAAATGCCTTACGAAAAGTGGTTATTGTTACGAAAAATGTCCTGCGTGTGTCCTGAGTCCCGGGAAACTACGTTATAATGCAAGTGCCGGCACTATATAACATTATATACAGCGGGTACCCGGCATGAGTTGCAAGGCCACTGTAACCTGGCGGTCAACTAAACTGTTATGGTTCCATCCCAAGTCCCGGGAAACTACATTACAATGCAAGCGGATGCACTATATAACATTATATGCAGCGGGTACCCGGCATGCGTTGCAAGGCCACTGTAGCCTCGGGAACAACTAAACTGTAATGGTTCAATCCCAAGTCCCGGGAAACTTCATTATAATGCAAGCGCCTGCACTATGTATATAACATTATGTATAGCGGGCACCTGGGCGTTGCAAGGCAACTCAAAGAAAGAAAGGGTTTGTGCGCTTTAATTCTTTGGAAGAACTTTTGGACAGGTTCACATATATTTTTGTGTTTTCGTCCGACACGTCCGCAGGTCGTATACAGCTGTTCGTGTGAGAAGCATGATTTTTTTATAAATTTACCGTTATAAGTTAGTGAAGTTTTACCTAAGTCATGTCAAGATCTGAAGCACACTAGTTTTAAAAAAATATGTATTTTAAATTATTGCTATGTTAATACCGCACAAGAGTCACAACAGCTCCAAATTTTTTTTTTTTTAAATTATTATGATGTGAATACCGCACAAGAGTCCAATAGCTCCCAAGGGAGGGAGGTTCAAGAGTTGGGATGAGATGGAAGGGGTGGCTGAGGGGGGAGGGGGGGAAAAGGAGGAAGGGGGTGGAGGGGGGGTTAGAGGTGTATGGTGAGGGGGGGGGGGGGGAGAGGTGGGTGGCGAGAGGGGGGGTTGCGAGAGAAGGGGGGGGGGGGGTTGAGAGGGGGTGGGGGGGTAGGCTTTATTATATCCATTTTTCGTATTCCAAAAAAAACAAACATGAAAATCGGGTATAGGTACCACCGCCCCGGGAACCATTTATTAGATAACCAACATGTCTGCCATAGGTCATCTCAAGTAGTTCGCAACGTTTGGTGACTAGCAGGGGTGCCTGGGTTCATGGGGGGTGAAGTTTGTTCAGGTCTCGGCGGCGGGTGCGTCTGCCCACCAGCTCCATGGCAGGTCGGATCTGGAGAAAGTGGTTGAGGGAGTCTCTTTGACTTCTCCAGCCTTACTCTCTCGGAACATCGCCTTGCACCGCAGTGGGAGGGATGGATTCATACATCCGCTCTCCTGGACACGCTGACCGCCAGATTTCTACCCACCCCTATACCCCTTTCCTTCTCAGAAATTCCTCTCCTCCCTTTCCCTAAAACGACCCTCCACACAGCATTCCCAAAGTGTGTCGAGCGATTAAAAAAAAAAACGGTCTCTCCCGATCCGGCCTTCCACGTAGTTGGTGGGCAGACGCAACCGCCGCTGAAATCCTGACAAACCTCGCCCCATGAACCCGGGCTCCCCTGCTAGGTCACTTGGGGTGACCTATGGCAGAGGTGTCCCGCTCCCGGGACTTGGGATGGAACCATTACAGTTTAGTTATTCCCGAGGCTATAGTGGCCTTGCAACGCTTGCCGGGTACCCGCTGTATATAATGTTATATAGTGCAACTCTCAACTCTCAACTCTCAACTCTCAACTCTCAACTCTCAACTCTCAACTCTCAGCTCTCAGCTCTCAACTCCCAACTCTCAGCTCTCAGCTCTCAGCTCTCAACTCTCAACTCTCAACTCAACTCAACTCAACTCAACTCAGCTCAGCTTAACTCAACTCAACTCAACTCATATCATAGATTAGCGTTTCACATTGATAAGCGTTTCATATTGATTAGCATTTCAAATTTTTTCATAACGTTTCATATTTTTTCGTAACGTTTCATATTTTTTGGTAATGTATTCATCAATTTACCCCCAAGTGTCGAGCGTGCGTTAAGAAGTTTTACTTCAAAAATCATTATTTTATAAAAAAACAATACGGCTTTAGGAACTCGAACACACTAGGAGCAATAAGGAAAGAAATGAGAGGAAGTTCTGGGGAGGAAAAAGGTTAGAGGGGTGGATAGGAATCTAGGGTTCAGTGTGTCAAGATCATCCGCCACTATCCAGACAAACCTTACCGCATTAACCCGGGCAACCCTGCTAAGTCACCAAACATAGCGAACCACTTAGGGGCACCTATGGCAGAGGTATTGGTTATCCAATAAATGATTCCCGGTATATGTTCAATAAATACGGCATTCCCGCCTTCCAAATTACGAAGATAGTTTTTGTAATAAAATGCTCTGGCAATGACCAGAACACATATAATCAGGAGATCCGACGTAAACCCTTTGCAGAAATATCTGAGAAACCAAATCGCCCGATTTGTGCTATCGGCACATAAAAATTTACCCTCAGGTAGAGAAGGTGTATGCGCAGTATGTCCGTCCATGAAAAATAGAAGGACCAAAAAAGGGTGCAATAGAAGTGCAAAGTTATTGTGTAACGAACATTTTATGCACCTGTGTCAGGATTGTTTTGCTGAAATACATGTCATAGATCATGTTTACATTTAATGTTGTTAATTTTAATTTTAATTTGTTTTACAAGGTTTTTTTTTAATCTTCATTTTAAGCACCCGCTAAACTGCCAGAGCAGTTTGTCAGCAGGTCGATTTAACAATATTAATATAACACAAAAGAACAATTATAACAAGATTAGAATAGTTATATGTTTTATAATGTCGAACATTCGAATATTGTCAATCCCCGGCGACTTGGAATTATTAAGTTGACTGACAATCCTGTGTATATCTTCACACGTAGCTCTGGGCAGGTACATGCTATGCGGAAACTCAACGAGAGCTATGTTAGACGCTTTGTATTCACATTTGTGTAACATCGAGCTGATACTGTTTGAAAAGTACTCAGCGAATCTATTTACTACGATTTCCTCTGTTTGGCCGTTACTATTTAGCATATACTTTGAAATAATTTCATCGCAGTTTGTTTTTGTTTTACGTCCCAATAATTTGTTTATTTGATCCCACGTTTTTTTGGAATTGCTGAAATGGTTTTTAAATGTTTCATTAAAATATGCAGTTTTACTTTTTGTGATTAATTTGGAAACAGTATTTCGGGATGATTTGTAGTTTTTTTCGTAAGTTTTATTGGTAGGTGAGTTTTTCCATCTTCTGTACAGGGAGTCTCTTATTTTATTTTTTTCTAAAATATCATCCGTTACCCATAATTTTATTGCAAACAGTCTTCTTTTAGGTTTTGGATAGAAATTGACTTTACTTTTTTCGTACAGGTCATTAAACATATTTTTGAGTTTATTATATATGTCCGCGTTGTTTGGTTTTCGCTTTCCCCGCGTTGTTTGGTTTTTGTAATTGCACTACTGTGATCCGCTATAGTAAAATCACAAATACAAGATGAAAGTACGTCAGCTTGTTGCTGCCTGCTATTGAATCTAATAAAAATATGATCTATGCATGTGCGTGTAATATTGCTGGCTACTAACGCTTCCCTTGTTACATAATTGATGCACTTTATTAAAAAATGGCTAGATAATATGTTTTCGTATGATATAATAACCGGGTTTTGAGGGTTAAATAAATCTAAACTAACGTCTCCAAAAATAAAATATTTTCCAAGGGGTTGACAGCATTTGATAATATGGATGAGATTTAATTCAGAAACAGTGATTTACTATGATTTGGAGAGCGGTATATTGCTAAAATGTTCATTGATATATTATAAGGTAAAGTTGTGATGCCAAATACACTTTCAAAATATTTTGTTTCTAAATATAAATAATAAAAATGCTATACATTTAAAAAAAATTTTACTAACATTTTCGTAATCTTAGTAAAAAAATCTATCCACACGATTTTTTCCAAGTCGTTATGATATCCATGCAAGTGGCCTATTCCATATCATATCATATCATATTGACGGCCGTCGTAGCACAGCGGTACGTCGCTTGACTTGCACACCGAAGGTCGCGAGATCGAATCCCAGTGTGGCAAATAAATTTTATGTGATTAATTTGTGTTATTTCACAATTTATTCATTTAAAATAATAAATAGTATATTTGCGGCACTTGTTCCAGAGTGGAAGATACTCTCTGTATCGCCCTGGTGTAAGACCACCATTCAGAATTGAAACTTTGCTTGAAATGGCATTAGCCGTGTTTGGTGACAAGATCTGAATTGCCAGGAACTTTCCCACCTTCCTCTTCACTATCTCCTTCCCCTCACCACTACCCTCAGCCTCACAACATACCCCAATTGGGGATGCCATAGTCTCACTGGCTTCAGACGGGAGCAGTTGGGACTCTTGTGCGGTATTCATATAAAAAAATATATATATCAACATAATCACTAAGAATTTATTTTTACAATATTTAAAAGAAATTCTTTAAGTCATTAATCATTAATAGCCTGCACTGTAAACCAGGGTGACGATCACA
The DNA here is from genome assembly GCA_917563855.2 of Limnephilus lunatus. Taxonomy (NCBI): domain Eukaryota; kingdom Metazoa; phylum Arthropoda; class Insecta; order Trichoptera; family Limnephilidae; genus Limnephilus; species Limnephilus lunatus. The sequence continues at coordinate 37,162,914 of OU830604.1, forward strand.
CGTTAGATATAAGGGGAAGCCTTTTTACGAATAACTAAGACAAAAACATAAAAAAAAAAATTATTTGCTAGCAATAAATACAAATAGATGCTTTTAATTCTTGACCTACACAATTTTTTTTTCAAATATTTCTTCAACTAGTCTTAAAATGAGTTAAAAATAAGTTTAATGCAGTATCATATTTAAATGTAATTAGATTTATTAAGGCGATCCACTAGTACAGGAAAAAATCGATATCGGAATTCACGCCCTTTTATGGGAGGAGTTTAAAAATATTTGAGAAAAAGCTTTTAGAAAGGTTGGAAAAGATAATTGAGATTTTTTTTTTACATGTTGATTTCGTAAAGGCCTGTAAAAAATATTAATTCCTTTTTATGCATTGTTTATTTTAATAAAACGGAATTTTTAAATTGATTTCACGAAAACAAGCAGCGCGGACCCTAACACGTTGTTTCTCCGCTCCGTCCGGAGGAGTAATGACGGAAGAATGGGGCGGCTGCCAGTCGTTCTTCGGTGGACGGTATAAGGTTCACTTTGACATAACAAATTCGTCGACTGCCGTATTGTCGCCGTGATGTCAAAAATACCAACGCGAAAATGCATATTATATTTTATTTTGTGAGGTTCGGGCGTAAATTTCAATTTTTTTTGCGATAATTATATAAGAAACTGAATTTGCCACATTATGCAATAAAACCATATCCGAAAAAGTGTTTATAAGTAGGAGAGTTTGCACTTAAAAAATTTTTTTATAGACCTAATACTTTATTTTTTTCTAAGTTTATTAAAAGACTTGAAAATGAGCCATATTTTTAAGGGCCAAGGTATGTTCTATACGCAGTATTTAATTGAAGCATCTATAATACTTCTAAGCGATCAAATTTTCAAAACAAAAACATACGATTTTGTATAATTTTTACATTATTTAGTATGGCTTCATCTTAAGTCGGGTTAGTTACACTATTAATAACTCGAGAACGGCCGGACCGATTTTGATGATCTTTGATTTGTTGGATTTGTCTCCACCCCGGATGGGATAATAACTATTAAAACATCACAAAAATTAACGAAAAATAAAGTTATTAAGAAAATTCTTTTCCCCATACATTTTGTATGGAACGAATTCTCATATTTGAAAGAGCTGCGGGCAATTTGTGATAAGTACCTATAACAGTGGCGTAGCTAGCATGGGTGACACCCGGGGCGGATAACGTGGTGGTGTCACCCCCCCCCCCCCCCCATTAAAGTTGATAAACGCAAATTTCAACTTCATAAAAAATTGTTCCGTCCAAGGGAGGAGGGGGGGTGGCTAGAGAATTGGGTTGAGTGGCACCCCCCATCGGGTGGCACCCAGGGCTGTCCGCCCCCCCGCCCTCCCCTCGCTACGCCACTGATCTATAATATTGAACTGTGCGTGAATTTCAAAATTGTGAATTCCATTTTAGTCTACTCAAATGTCGCCATTTCTCGACAAAATTTTGGTCAAAAGATTCTTGAGAGGGAACATTAAACAGTTCACAACATATCGAAATTCAGTTTCTTATATATCTATGTAGATTGTGATTATAAATTAGACCGTTTAAAAGAAACTTAACCTTTTCCACTCAGACCATTTTTTCTCAAAACTGTTTAGCTACTCCGACCAAAAATGTGTGTTATATTTTATATTTGAAATGAAATTTTTGGTTAGTTATTTTTGCGGCATCCTATCGTATAATTCGTGTGACCATTTTGTATAAAATACTTGTTAAATCACACATTTAGTAACTAAAAGAATGTGTTTTATTTGCATTATATCTTTTATTGCATAGCAATAATTTGTATAATACGGGTAAAATATGCAGACAATCCAATGTAAATTCTTGGAAAAATTCCTTTCTAAATGTCCTGTACCGCACAGCGGTTGACCAGTGGCTACCTGGCCTGATTGGCTTAGGTTTTATGGGTAGTATATGGTTTCTTATTTTGCATTGGTTAGGTTATTTTAGGTTTCGACCCTCTTTCAGGAAACAAAAGATAGACCAGCCCACAACACATAAAATAGATAATAAGTTTGGCAAACATTCTACACGGTGTTTACAAGTTAGAGTATCGTACATATTATATATACATAATATAATATTGTCACATTTTGAGTACATTTATCTCACATTTAATATTACAAAAAACTCACGATTCGGTCCAATGTTATCCCACATGAAGTGCAAGTTTGTTTTCACAACTTGTACAGTGATATATTGTTCATTTTATTTGCCCTCTTTCTCTATCATAATCAGAACCACTAACGATTTTTTTTTACATTAGCTCCACACAGGAGGCCCTGAGAAAAATAAATTCTAAAGGGCCTATGTCCTCTGTGGGGTTGCTGTGTGGAGGGTCTTTTGAAGGAAAGGAAAAAAAGGATGGGAAGGAAAATGGTATAATGGTATATGAGGAGTGGGTAGGAATCTGGGGGTTAGTGTATCCAGAAGAGGCGATACGTGAATTCATGTGTTGTAAGGCAATGGTTCGATAGAGTCCAGCTGGAGAGATCAAAAGATCTTCCTCACCCAGTCTTTCCCGATTCGGCCCACCACGCAGTAAATGGGCAGAAGCATCCCCATGAAACCGGGCACCCCTGCTAAGTCACCAAACATAGCGAACCACTTGGGGTGACCTGTGGCAGAGGTGTTGGTTATCCAATAAATGGTTCCCGAGGCGGCTGTACCCATTCCCGCCTCCCAAATTGAAAACGATGCAATCCCTAATACTTTTTATGCAAATTGGGCATTATTTATTTTTATTTATTTATTGATTACTGATTACTGATTATTACATGTAGATTGACATGATTTAACCGCTGTTCTGGATCTACCGAATGGCTTCCTTTTCTAGTTTTTACACCTTCTCTATAATTTCCAACCAGCCGAATAATTAGCCTATCCACAAATTGAAGATGACTCATTGGTATTTCAGATAGAAAGAAATATTTGTTGTTGTGGTGTATTCGGTGTATTAGTATATATTCAATTCAAATATTTTTTCTGAATCAGAAAAGCTTGACGGTGTTGGATTGATGGATGTTGAAGGTTGTTGCGGAATTACAATATTTTCTACATCACTATCTTTAGTGAAATAAGCGCATCTCCTTCTTTTGGGCGGGATAATGTCACTTCTACTATCTATATCACTTGGATCGTTACCGACTTCTTCACCATCACTTCGAAGTAAAACTATCATTATTTTCTATGACGGTTAATTAACTATACCTATTTATAGAATACGTAAATTAGTAATTCTTTTACTTTCATTACTAATATCAACATCAATAGTTCCACAAAACGAAAAAATATGGTCACTAAAAGTAGGAGTAGCTGCGGAGAACCGTCATAAACGCAGGATAACGACTGACTGTTTCGAAAATATTGGAAGGAAACAAATATTTCGTGTGTTAAAATGATGCATCTGTTTTTACATGAATATATCTAATTAAAGGCAAATTTAAATGAAGAAATGTTGGTTTATCGATTTTATAATATTTTTTTAATAAATTCTAGGAATATGTTATAATCAACCAAAGATAGGTGAATTCATTGACTATATAGAACTATGATCAGTTTGTAAACCATGCTAAAATTCGGAGGTATGATTTCAAAATATCACGAGCAATTCGAGGAAAAAAATAAAAATCGCGCTGTCGCTCCCGTGGACACTGGTTAGGATACGTTCATAGATCAACTTAGAATGTGTTCAAAAACCAACTGGGCGTTTTAAAATCAAATGAATAATCGATAGAATCGATGCCAGGCGCTTTGTGAAACAAGTTTTTTTTTTCGAATGTAAATTACGATTTTGGCGCCCCCTAAGGCTGCCGCCCGGGGCAGGCGCCCCGGTTTGCTCCCCCCCACCCTAGATCTGACCCTGTCTGCACCCTTCCAAAGGAAAAATACAATAATTATAATAAATTTCTGAAATGAAATGTTGTTTAACGCACAGGAGGCCCTAAGGAAAATGATTTCTCTCAGGACTTATGTCATCTTAGGGGATGTTGTGTTAAGGGTATTTTTAAGGAAGTGGAGGATAGGAAGTTCTGGGAAGGAAAGAGGTATGAGGGGTGGGTAGGAATATGGGGGTCAGTGTGTCTGGGAGTGACGGACATATGAATCCATCCAATCCATCGCTCCTACTGCGGTGCAAGGCAAGGTCAAAAATCTTCCCTCAACCAGTCTGTCTCGATCCGGCCCGCCACGCAGCCAAGAACCGGACAAACGTCACCCCATGAACCCGGGCACCCCTGCTAAATCACTAAACGTAGCGAACCACTTGGGGTGACCTATTGCAGAGGTGTTGGTTATCCAATAAATGGTTCCCGGGGCGGTGGCACCCGTACCCGCCTTCCAAATTCCTGTAAGTAAGTGGAAAAGTAAGAAAATCATAAAAAATATATATCGGTATACAACGCCATCTCTGATACTTACAAAAACAAAACACGGACTGTTGCGCATCGATAATTGCTTCATTGTGTAATTTTTAACTTAATGAAAAAACTGAATTTAATTCAACAGTTATTGATTCTGAGGCGGTACGAAGTTCGTCGGGTCAGCTAGTTTTTAATATTTCCTAATTTCTTGCACATTCAAGTCATAATATTATTTCGATTGACCAACCCCGCCATTGATATATATACACCCTCAATGCACCCCGCACTCGGCATGTGACATTTGAACCAATTCGGCAGGTTATAAAATCAAACAAAAATGCCATTTTTTCACTAGGAAATAATTCTAATTTTAAGGATATTCATCAAAATAGGTTTATTGGTCCTATAAACATAGGATTCGAGGTTCCAACCATCGTATTTATATAAGAAAAATTCATTGAAATTAGAACAGATTTGAATTGGTATCATGGGTGAAGTGATTTACTTTGAACGTCTTTTCTTTTGTTCGTTTTCAATTTTCGGGGTTCGTTACGTGCTTGCGAGCATTAGTAATCTCTATTTTATCGTATTTTGGCAAATATGATGCTGGAAAACTTCAATAAACCTCAAATTTCATCCTAAAACTGCCGACCCGCTATCAAATTCGGAGGTGGGTGCCTGGCTGTCAAAATAATAGCCGCCATGATATTTTTTTGATTCTACGGATTCTTTCGTAATCCTCTAACTAGCTAGGGCTTTGCAATACCCTTTCATGTTTCTAGCTACTAGTACTACGGCTCATTTGGCCTTTTTACTATTACCTTCTGAAGGTCGTATTTAATTGACTGAATTTAAGTTACAATTAGTGTCATCGTGAGGAAAAAGTTTTTACTGGATAAAAAACCTTTATTTTTTGTGACGCTTTTGTATTGTGTGTGTCCGTATGTTTGTATTGTGTGTGTCCGAGTTTGTTGCAAACATGAAACATGAGTTGCAAGTGTCCGCTTTTGAAACAAAGTGCAAACTTTAACATGCGATTTCTTGTATTAATTGTCCGTTTCCGATAGATTTTCCCAGTTATTCAGTCAGAGAATCAGACAGACCACCATAATCCATCAAAATATGCATTTTAGAAAAAGTGGCATTTGTCCCACTTTGATACTGAGCTCCACAAGTTGTTAAAATTCAAGAAATTTTACCTAAGATTCCCAAAATTTTTTTTTTCTAATACTAATTATAAAACTTCAATAAATGTAACTTTTTCTGACAGTTTATGTTTTATTTTATCCTTTTAAAATCATTACAAGTGCATTTAAATATTATTTGCAAAAAAAAAATCATTTTAAGTATGGGCGGCAAAATGCTCCCCACGCGAGCACTCACGTTTCACGGGAAGGTGCGACTTCTCTAGGGTTAACAATCAAAATAGCAACTACGTTCCAACAAACTATGGAGTGTACAAACTACGTTCTAACAAACTATGCAGCGATCCATACTACGTCCACTACTGTTCCAAATTTACATCAATGATATTTCGCAATTAATTTTAAATGGTGAAATCTTTTTATATGCAGATGATACTGCAATTTTCTAACGGGGGTATCTACTGTGGATTTAGATATCTTACTAGAAAATGCACAAACAGACCTAGAAAAAATCAACAGTTCGTCGCCTCAGTTCTTATTTGTCCAACAGATCATTTTAGTTTTTGATCAATCTCCACTTTAAAATAAAAGTATAAAAAATGATAGTTAATCACTAAACTAAGAATTATTTAAACTAATGAGACCTTTACCTTTACGGAAATGGTTTTATCTTATACCTTTCATAATGTTTCATTGTAATAATGAAAGAAAACCTTCTCCTCCTGTAAAATTTTCTAATGGCCTGTTGGACAAATACGAACTAAGGCGACGAGTTGGCTCCAATCAAATATTTAACAATGAATGTTAAAAAAACAGGAATAAATCCTCCTCATGTATCTTTAAAAATTGAAAACAACGACTTGCAAATCCTGATCCAGGAAAAATATATTGGGCTGTGCATTGATCAGCATTTGACATTTAAACAGCATAATATACAAGGTATTAAAGACAAAATCATCCCCTTAATTAGCGTATTTAGCCGCCTATCATATTTGTTGCCAAATAAATTTTAAAAAGTTTATATTACAATCTCTTACATTCACATTTAAATTATTTTATTGAAATCTGGGGAAACGCATGTGAAACATACATACAGTGAAACCCTCTTAAGAAGTTCTCTGTTAAGAGTGAATAACCAGCACATGACAACTTCGATTCCGACACTAGCGCTAACACATCAGGGCTCGCGAGCGGGCGTTTTCAGAACTAAATTTCGTTCCGCGGCAATCCGAGTTTTGAGGGTTTTGTTCACGCGAGCTAGGGCTACCCGCTACTATTACTACTTTATATTACTATTCTCGCTTCCAGAATTTTAATTAGTAGTAGTTATTTGTAATTTGTATATCGAAGTGCATAAACATAAATAGATACAAGTGAAATGCGTAAACACAGTAGGTATTAAGTAGATACCTACATGAATAAACAATTTGTTATATTCTTTTTAATATTTTGGTTTTTTGTTTTTTAATTGTATTTTATGGCCATTAGGGTGGAAGATACTCTCAGTATCGCCCTGGTGTAAGACCACCATTAAGAATTGAAACGTTGCTTGAAATGGCTTTAGCCGTGTTTATTGGCCAGATCTGAATAGCCAGGTACTTCCCCACCTTCCTCTTCCCTATATCCTTCCCCTCCCCACTACCTTCAGTCTTACAACATACCCCAAATTGGGGATGCAATAGTCCCACTGGCTCCAGACGAGAGCAGTTGGGACTCTTGTGCGGTATTCAAGAAAAAAAACGAGTAATATTCAGTTGGATTGTAAAAAATGTCGCATTTTGAAATATTTATTTGTGTGCATAATTAATAATAAGCACTTCAACAAACAGAATTAAAGCGCACAAACCCTTTCTTTCTTTGAGTGGCCTTGCAACGCATGCCGGGTACCCGCTGTGTATAATGTTATATAGTGCAGGCGCTTGCATTATAATTCCCGGGACTTGTGATGGAACCAGTTTAGTTGACCGCGAGGTTACAGTGCCCTTGAAACGCATGCCGGGTACCCGCTGTTTATAATTTATTTATTTATTTATGGACAAATAGTCCATTAACAATATAACAATAACACGAAAAACAAGCGTGCGTAAAGGCCCGACCCGCCGAGCAATCGATCACCGTTCGCATTGATTACCGTTCGCATGTCATTTTTCGTAACAATCACCACTTTTCGTAACCCATTCACCAGTTTACCCCCAAGTGTCGAGCGTGCGTAAAAAAGATTTACCCCAAAAAATATTTTGGAGCAGTTGGGACTCTTGTGCGGTATTCACACAAGAATAATTTAAAATAAAAAAAAATATTCGAAATTATAAAAAATTTTGCATAAAAATATTCAATGAACATGAAAAATTGCGTTCGGGCAACCCTGTAGATTTAACAAACATGAATCAAGGAATTCGTGTTTATTTCAAATTTCGTTTTCAAATTTCATTTCCAAATATTATTATTCAAAGCGTCGCGAAGACGTGCTCTCCTGGCCGCGTTTGGGCCCGTAATGAAATCTGAAATTTGTGTTTACGGGCTGCGATAAAAATGGTGAAATGCGATGTTCAAAATTATTTAAAATTAAATACTTCCTGAAATTATTTTACGATCAAATTATTTATGATTTGTCAATAACGTCTTAGCAAAATAAGTATGTAAAAATATCCAAAATATATTTGTTTGTAAGTGCACAAATAAATGCACCAACCGACCAATTTTCGTCAAGAAACACATGTCCGTATATATTTTTTAATGATTTTATTTAAACTAAAATTAAAATTCTGAAATATACGTTTACCAGATAATGTATTGATTTATTTTACTGCATGATTATATGATTTGAAATGGGTGTTGTATAATAAATGTACTTTTTTGAAAATTGAACAAATCTGCGAACGACCTATGGTATTACCTTATTATTCTAAAAATAAACATTTTTTCTCAAAATCTAAAACATAAGTTTACTAGATAAAAGAACAATCTTTTGAAATCCATTTATAGTTTTTTGTGGAAAAGAGTCAATACGTCTAACCACTGATTTAAAAATGACATATTTCTGGTTTCTCTGGTAATACACTCTTAAGACGTTTCGTGGCTTAAGAAGTTTGGTTTTTTCGGTCCCTCGGCTCAAAATTGGTCCAATTTTTCCCACATATAAGGTTTTCTTGCTTAAGAAGTTTGTTTTTTCCGGTCCCTTGGAAAACTTCTTAAGAGGGTTTCACTGTAAATGAATTACAGGTAATACAAAACAAGATAATCAAAAAACTATTCAACTACAAGCCCAGAACATCCACAAAAAAATTACACATGAAAACAAAACTTTTAACATTAATAAAAATATGAATACAATACATGTCTCCTTACATACAAAATAAACAATAAACTCGTACACACAAACACAGAATTCATTAAACTTCCACAATAACCATGGCAAACAATCCATTGGTTAGGAGGGGAGCAATTTATATGATTGCCTCCCAAAAGACATTAAACACGGAAAAAAGCTGGGTAAATTAAAAAAAAAATTATTAATATTTATTCTTGATAAACAAAACAATGAAATAGAATAACGCTGAATAGCGTAATAGAATAACCTCCTCCCCCCACCCCTTCCAAAAATAAATGAACAATAAAATACGTGCCGTTTCAAATTCATAATAGTAGGTCAAAATGTAGATTAGTACCTATTTTATATTGGCGCTTTTTACGCTCTTGTTTGATTTCAGGTGGAGGTTTTCTGTGGTACTCACTTTTGTAAATCAAACGCTTGTTTTGTGTTTGTTTGTCTGGTCATAATTTATTATTCTTTTATTTACATAATCCTGATTCTTTATAAGATTTATATTGTGATCTGCTTGTTGGAACACATTTTTTTACGTAAGAGATGGAAGCTACCTTCCTTTGTTCTTCTATAGAACTATTTGAATAATGGAACAAAAAAGAAAATAATAAAATTAGGTAGGTACTTGCCTAGAAGTAATTGCCCATAGAACAAGTACCTACTCATTAAGCATCAATTTTAACCATAGCTCCCCGACAAAAAGGGCTGAAATTAAATGAAAGTTCTTTTTAGAACCCTATAATAGTTAAAATTGATTATTATTATTTGTGAGGAGAGAATAAATTATTTTTAAAAAATAAAAAGAGAGCTGAAACTAGCTAATACACATATCGTAATCCATTGATTGTTGTAGTTAGTTTAGAAACAATAAAATAATAAATTGAAGTAAATCATTAGAAGATATGCATAAGAAAAAAAATAACACTAAATTATAAAATGTTCATCTTCTTGATCCTCGATCGATAAGCCTCTGCAGTTCTTGTCTTCAAGAAAGATGGCTTCTTTTTGATCCTTGGCCTTAGTAAAGATGACTTATTTTTTATACTGCTCTTCTTAGATGTTAGTAGTTTATTTTGATCCAGTTCTTCTAAGATGTGATAGCATCGTCCATTGGTAGAAGACACAATTTGGTAATGGGCCTTTTCATAGACCCTTGCTGCGTCTTCAAGGTGACTATACGGGTTATCCCATCTTGTCCAGGGTGAGTGGCGATGACACGTCCCATCCTCCATAAATTTGGTGGTGCGTTGTCGTCTTTGATGATAACTAAGTCCCCAGTCTTTAGTTGTCGCCGGTTCCCATCCGTCCATTTAGTCCTTTGCTGCAGCTCTCCCAGATATTCAATTCTCCATCTTGACCAGAAGCTCTGTCTTAGCTGGCTTAGTTTTTGGAAATTATTAAGCCTGTTTATGGGAATCTGTTGTAGGTCAGGTTCAGCTACAGCTGACAGGTTATCACCAATAAGAAAGTGACCTGGAGTAAGTGCGAAGAGGTCGAGGGGATCGTTGGATAGTGGAATTAAAGGCCTAGAATTTATGCAGGACTCTATTTGGTATAATAACGTACACATCTCTTCATATGTTAATGAAGAGACGTTTGCCACTCTTTTTACGTGATATTTTACACTTTTTATGTTAGATTCCCAAAGACCTTCATGATGAGGACCTTTAGGTGGGATAAAAACCCACTGAATAGACATATTAGTTAAGTAATTAGCTATTTCCTTTTGAGAGACATATAAATTATACATATTTTTCAATTCATTATTCGCTCCAACAAATGTAGTAGCATTATCAGAATACAATTTACTAGGTTTTCCACGTCTGGAAATGAAACGCTTTAAACAATTAAGAAATGCATCTGTAGTCAGAGCGGTGACCAGTTCTAAATGAACTGCCTTAGTAGAGAAGCATATAAATAAACAAATATAAGACTTGACTGAATTGGATCTCCTACTAATTCCAGACTTTATTAAGATTGGCCCTGCGTAATCCAGTCCTGTAACAGAGAACGGTCTACATGGTGACACTCTATCCTCTGGAAGGTCAGACATTATTTGATGACTTGTTTTTGGACTGCATTTGAAGCACACAATGCAATTTTTAAGTATTTTTTTAATAGCATTTTTTGCCATTATAGGCCAATATTTTAGTCTAATAAGTGCTAGTAACGTTTGAGTACCTACATGCAAATTTGTATAATGAAAATGTTTAATGATCAACTTTGTTAGAGGGTGATCGTGAGGTAGTAATATCGGATGTTTTTGTGCTTCATGTATTAGTTTTCCTCTGGACAATCTCCCACCTACATGCAATAAATCCATATGTATAAATGGGTTTAATGATCTGAGATGACTGGTTTTATCTAAGTTTTTTCCCGCCTTTAATGTTTTAATTTCTTTTGAAAATGAATAAGATTGAGTGACTGTTATTAATGATTGTAACGACTTGTTTAATTCTATTATTGAAAGTTGTCCGCTAAATGTATGTTTTTTTCTTGTATTATTAATGAAACGTAGGATATAAGCAGTTACTCTTTGTAAACGCGTGAGAGAAGAAAAACGATAAAACAATTCCCAATCTTTATTCATACTGACGGTTAAATTTATTTTGTTTTTTAATTCCGGTGGATCGATGCAAATTTCCTTATAGTTCGGCCAAGTTACTTCATCTTGAGTTAACCAATTAGGACCTCTCCACCAGATTTCTGAAGAAAATAGACTTTTAGCACTGGTTCCTCTTGATAAAATATCCGCTGCATTATCTTCGGAGTTGACATGCTTCCATTGACTGGTTTCGCTTCTTTCCTGTATTTCTGCAACTCTGTTTGCAACAAATGTATTCCATCGCGCTGGTTGATTTCCTATCCAGCATAGAGTTATAGTGGAATCACACCAATAAAATGTTTTATCCAAAGGTATAAGTAGGGATTCCTTTACTTTTTCAACAAGTTTTGTTAACAGAACAGCACCACATAATTCCAATTTAGGCAAAGAAATCGTTTTTAATGGAGCTACTCTTGATTTAGCTGTGATTAATTGAGAATGCCGTTTTCCTGATTGGTCTGTGGATAGCATATATATGCAAGCAGCATATGCTTTTTGAGATGCGTCACAAAATCCGTGCAATTGTATATTTACAGTTTGATTACATATAATTTTTCTAGGTATTTGAAAAGAATTTACACCTTTTAAATCTTCTAAATATTTTTTCCAGAGCTTCAGAATTTCCATAGGTATTTCTTCATCCCAAGATATCTTTTCTTGCCATAATTTCTGCATAATAAGTTTAGCATTCACGGTTACTGGTCCTAGCAAACCTAATGGATCGAAAATACTAGCAATCAGTGACAAAATATTCCGTTTATTATAAATAGGATGTGACGGTAGTTCCACGTGATATAAAAAACTATCTTTTTCGCAATTCCAAGCTAAGCCTAGAATTTTCTCTCCTTCTGGTTTGTCCAAAATTACCATATCAGTGGCCTGATCGGCCTCCGATGACAAATCAGAAGAATTAGACCGCCATTTTCTTAAGTTCATACCGGCCGAATTCATTATGGAGATTAACTGTTCTTTTAACAAATTACAGGATTCCACATTGTCTGCACCTGTAATTAGATCATCTATGTAAAAATCTCTCTCTAAAATGAGACTAGTTTCAGGATATAACTGAGCGTTTTCCATACTCAGCTGCTTCAAGCAACGCGTGGCTAAGAAAGATGACGGTCCCATACCATAAGTTATCGTATTTAACTTGAAATGGCCCATTTCCTCTTCTGGAGATGCTCGCCAAAGTATTTTTTGGAAGACGCGGTCCTCCTCTCTAATGTTGACCTGCCTGTACATTTTCTCTATGTCAGCCGTCAATGCCACTTGATATTTTCTAAAATTCAACAAATGGGTATATAAATCATTTTGTATTATTGGACCAACCATTAACGCGTCGTTTATTGATATCCCGCTGGAGGTTTTTGCGGAGCCGTCGAACACCACTCTTAGTTTGGTAGTGCTGCTGGTTTCCTTCTTGATTGCATGATGAGGTAAATAGTAAGATTTTTCTTCATTTGAAACTGGTTCAAATTTTGTCATATGACCTAAGTTTTCATATTCTTCCATGAATTTAATGTATTGAAGTTTCAAATCCATATTAGAAGATAATTTCTTTTCCAAGTTTAAAAATCTTTTTTCTGCCATAGGCAAGGAAGTACCTATTTGATCTATACAAGGTCGGAATGGTAAGCTTACTTCGAAACGCCCATTTTCATCCCTTTTTTGGGTTGACTTGAAGCTCTCTTCACATGCCTTTTCTTCATAATTTTGGTGCTTGATGGACACCAATTCCTCTTGTTTCCAAAATCTTTCAATTTGATTGTGAATCATATTTAAAGATAAGTGACACGAGGATGATTCTTGCTCTTTTTTTGTAGTGCACATTCTAATTGGCCCGGATAATATCCATCCAAGTTCAGTGCGTTGCAGCGTAGGTCCAGTTGTTCCTAATCTCAATTGATCAGTGGTCAGCATTTCCCAAAATAGTTCGGAGCCGAGTAATATATCCACATGACCGGAAGTGGAAAATTCAGGATCGGCCAATTTCAATCCTGGTGGTATGTTTGCCTCCCTTTTTGGAAAAGAGGTCTGCGGTAACTTGCTGGTGATTTCTTGTAATACCAAGCAAGTAACAAGTTTTTTGTAATTAGAGTTTATTGATGACAATTCAAACGAGAGGCTCTTCTTTACATTTGTTATATTATTATGTAACCCAGAGACCGGCATATTTAATGACTTGTATTTTATGTTTAATTTTTTAGCAAATCGTTCAGTTATGAAATTCACCTGAGAACCATTATCCAACAATACTCTCGCTGAATGAATAATTCCATTACTGTCCTTAACGTTCACCATTGCCGTTGATAACAAAATTGTTTTTTCTGCTTCTCCAAAAGTGGAATGGTTTGAGACTGGTACTTGATCCATGCCATTCTCAGTGTTTTGATCCTCTTTAGGGAAAATATGGAGTAATGTGTTGTGTCCTGCTTTATCGCAAGTTCTACAATTATTCTTACTCCTGCATTCTTTAGTTGAATGACCTACATTTAAACACTTGATGCAAGCGTGTAATTGCTTGATTTTTTCAAACCGTTCATGTTGGTTTAGTTTCAAAAACTGTTTACAGAAATAAATCTTATGATTTTCCTTACAAACAATGCATTTCAACCTTTGCGACAATAATGAAACTGAAGATTCCTTTTTGTAACTTGACGGTTTATGATGCGCGAATATTGGTTTGGCTGTGGAACATGTTGCTTCCGATGCTTCCAAGACTATCGCTCGATCTGTTAAACATTTTAAAAATTCTTGCAATGTCGGTATTTTTTCTTTAGTTGGATATTGTTCCCAATAGATCCGGGTATTGGAATCTAATTTGTTGGCCAAAATATAAATTATTATTACATCCCAATACTCCGTGGGTAGACCTATGTTTTTCAATGAATTCAAATGTAATTGTGTTTGATCTAATAAACTTCTCAAGGCGACGTGATTTTCTTGTTTTAATTCCTTGAGCTTAAACAATGAATTTAAATGTTGATTAGCTATTACACGCTTATTTTCAAATCTATTTGATAAAACCTGCCAAGCTATTTCGAAATTGTCTTGGGTAATTTCAAGTGCGTTTAATATTTGTGATGCCTTTCCTTTTAAACAATCACGCAAATAGTAATGTTTCTGAAAATTATTTAATGATTTATTATTACCCACTATCGTGACGAAAGCATCCTTAAAAGATAACCATTTCGAATAATCACCACTAAATTCTGGGAGCGAAAATGTAGGTAATTGGATCTTAATATTGTTAGTATCATCAATTTTTTCAATGCTTTTTATGGATTTTTTTGCTAACGTCACTACTTGATAATATTGCAATTCAAAACACTCAAGTGGGCTATCCTCTTCATCTGAGTTACTATCAAACTCTTCGATCTGAGATTGTATATTCTTAAAGCGATTTAACAGTGTGTTTACCTCCTCCAATCTTGTTTCCGTTTCTATTACATCAACTGAATCACTTAATAGGTAATTCTTAAATCGTGTTAATTGTGCCTTCAATTCACCGCGCTTCTTCACCAGTGATTTTAATGTTTGTGGCATAATGCAGAATTTTTTACACAAACATACACATTAAATTATTTAAAAATAAACTTTTGTTTGTTCCACCTTTGCGGGAGCGAATAATAAATAGATTACAATAAAATAAATTATATTATTTAATAATCAGTGGTAATCATAGAGTAAATTATTTGGAATCTACCTACTGGTTAAATTATATTAGGTTGACAATATTTTATCTTGTTGATTATAATATCACGCAAAAAGAGTGGCTCTTGGTGGCGAATTCTTCGCGTGATTTTACAAGTTATATTATAATGCCTTAATACCTTAGGAATATGTAATGATGAATAAGAATGATGTAGACCGGACGGCTGGCTGGATGAGCTGGTTTTCATCTGGCTTCTCGAAGGACCATATGGCGCTTTTTACGCTCTTGTTTGATTTCAGGTGGAGGTTTTCTGTGGTACTCACTTTTGTAAATCAAACGCTTGTTTTGTGTTTGTTTGTCTGGTCATAATTTATTATTCTTTTATTTACATAATCCTGATTCTTTATAAGATTTATATTGTGATCTGCTTGTTGGAACACATTTTTTTACGTAAGAGATGGAAGCTACCTTCCTTTGTTCTTCTATAGAACTATTTGAATAATGGAACAAAAAAGAAAATAATAAAATTAGGTAGGTACTTGCCTAGAAGTAATTGCCCATAGAACAAGTACCTACTCATTAAGCATCAATTTTAACCATATATTTTTACACTAAATATTCATATTAGAATACTCGTATTTGAATTTTTGCTATCAAAGAAATCTCCACAGTAACATAAACAAAATGACAGCCAACGTCAAACATTTACTTAGCAACATGCTTTGCCAATAAAAGTATAATAAATAATTTCATAACGCCAAAGCTTATTCATAACGAAAGAGATTACCAATGTATATAGCCTATTAGCTAGAGCAAATAATGTAGCTTTCGATTAGTGAAATAATTTTTAAATTCCATTCGGTATTTATTGCGTGAAAGAGTAACGAACACACATCGATACAAACTTTCGACTTTATAATACATATATCTATTCTAGTTAAATGAGTGAAAATGTAATTTTCTTTAAACTGTGAAGTGCAATTGGAACAGTCCATTCCAGGCGCTGATTTGCCAATGAACCAAGGCGCTGATAATACCTAACACCTAATACTGTGTCCTTGAGGTTTTCATTAGCGCCAGGCGCCGTTTGGCTCAGGGCCAGCCCTGGCAGGAAAATCGACCATCTCTACCCGAAATAAAATATCACGTTTTTATAGACAGTAATTTCCTTATTGTCTGTTACGAGTGACAAAATGTTTTGATTCTCAATGGTGAATTTTCACCAGGGCTATACTGGTAGTATCTACTACTCTGTGTGCTCTTTTTACAAATAAAATTATTCTTACTACTTTCCGTGGCATATTCTGGCCATAATAGTTTGTTAAATGAAACTTATAATTTGACCAATTTTCATGACATCAAGTTAGTGTCCTGATATTCATCAACATGCAAAGCGCTAATAACCTCCATTCTACATCAGCAATGGTGCAAATATTTTTGGGATTTTCCCTTTCATTCTGAATAAAGAATTTTTTGATAAAGAATGTTTTAATAAAGAATTAAAATTAGTATAATTTACCAACATATTATGTATAAACAAATCGTTTGCAAATGCATCCAGAGTCGCTTGACGTCACTTGTATCGCAGTGAATTCAAATCTCCCATGGGAAAATGGACTTCAAGCTAGGTCACGACTTTCTAACCAATCACCACTCTATCTTGTATTTTCTAAGAACCTTGGGCTGGAATAGGTATAAAAAAGAAAACAAGAATTCATATTTTTAAGTTCATTTATTTATACGTAATATTTAATCATTTATAATTAATAAATAGATATTAATCACAATATAAATTGTTAAGTGTGGTGAAACACACATTACATAAATAGTTACTATGAAATAAATTCTTGCTAAAAACAATACTACTATTTATACACTGTAAGACGTAAATACATTTTATATACATATGTGGGGCATAATAAAAACAATATTACGAATTATTAATCTAATCAAATAAGTATAAAATGAGGTTTAATAATAATTTTTTTTGTAAATAAATCAATTATAAAAGAAAAAAATTATGCAAAATTTTGATCAAAATATACCTACCTGCGTATAGAATTCTTTTCAATCATGAAACATAAACAAACTTAATTTAATTTTTTTTTTAAATAAAGCTAAAAGAACCAGAAAATTGCACTAATTTTTAGAATGGAATTAAAAAATATTGGATCATATACAAATTTACAAAGAGGGAAAGGCTTCAGTACCTTGTCAACAACAAATTGTATAACAATGATAAATAAATGTGTATAACAAAAATGTATTATGTATTTTAATATTATTATGTATTGGTGAATTATCCACAGAAATATGTAGATCAAGTCGAAAGACAAACAACAAATTATTGATAAATTTAGATATTTGATGGAGAAGATATTTGAATTCACAATAAGATATTATTTTGTGGAGAATGAATGTGGAACCAAGAAAATGATTGTAATCAATAGATGTGAAAGAAGATTGGGAATTTAGAGTAATTTATTCATTTTAGATAAAATTATGAAGTATAATGTAATCCATAAACCCTAACAATTCTAACAAAGAAAAGCCAAAATATAATAATCCCAATTTATGAAAATTCAAACATTGCAACCATCGATAATGTACATTATGTGAAAATAAAAGTGGGTTTCTTCGAGGTCGACGAAATTCATATCAACGGTCCCAAAGAACAATGTTGGATGTGCAATTGTGTAGTTTTACAGTAGAGCTGTTTAAAGTTTCGTTTCTGTATTTTACTATTTTTGAAATCAAAAAATATGGTGTTGTTTTGATATTTTGCATTTCATTAAAAATTCTGAAAATACAGAATTTTAAATCAACTAAATAATCAAAGAAAATGCTTTTCAATTTTTACCAGATCCGACATTATTCTTCAGGACCGTCGATATGATAAATCAAATAGTGATTAGCCTTTATGTATCTGAAGGTAAATATTACATACGACCTGACAGAAGATTACTAGGAACCCTAAAAAATTGCAAAGCGACCATGTCTTTAATATTCCTTTTGCACTTTCCAGTAACACTCTGATATTAGTTAGTACATACCTTATTAACCAGACATCGAGATAGTACAAAATAAACTCAAATATGTATTACTGTAGTCCGGTGGCGGACTAAGCCCGTCAGAGGCCCGGGGCAGCAAAGCTGAATGAGCCCCCCCCTAGTTTAAAAAGTTGAAGTAATTTTATAAGCTTTTTATTCAGTTCTCACAGGCCTCTGAAGAAACAAGACTTTAAGGCACCAGGAAATTGTAAAAAAAAAAAAAATTTTCATTTTCTAAAAGATGCATTTGTTAATAATGCTTTCACCAAATATATATACGAAACCGTTTTAAAAAGTTTGTATGTTGAATTATCCTTCGGCAAAAATTTTGAACGCGTTTTTTGCAAAATTACGTTTATCAACCTGGTTGATTACACATTAGAAAAACTATTTGCATACACCATGCAACAAGTCTTACTGTTCGAAAATCCAGTCACTTTGGCCAGGGCCGTTTAATCCATAAGGCAGTGTAGGCAATTGCCTATGGGCCCCTAGCCGATGCGGGGCTCTTAGGGTACAGGGGCCCCAAGACGTGCAATGCCTAGGGGCCCCGACATGTTAAATCCGGCCCTGGCAGGGCCGTATTGTCCATAAGGCAGCCTAGGGGCCACACACCGGCTAGGGGCCACACACCGGCTAGGGGCCCCTATGGTAAAGTGGCCCCGAGACGTGCATTGCCTACGGGACCCGACATGTTTAATCCGGCCCTGACTATGAAACAAAGTAGGGTTTCTTTTATAAAGGGGTCTTTTCTATTTATTTATTTTTATGAATGATGAAAATTTTCCATAAATCGAAAATAAAATTCGCTGGTCTGCCATTTTTTCTTTTTTTTTAGATATCAAAATTCCCCTATGTGGTGCCATAGATGATTTTCGAACAGTTTAAGAATTGGTGCATGCAAATCGGATGTATAGCTTTTTAATATGTTGTCAACCAGGTTGAAAAATGTGTTAAAAATTTTCGAGAAAAACGCATTCAAAGTTTTGCTAAAGGATAATTTAACATACAAACTGTTTCAAACGGTTTCACATAAAATGCTGTATCTCCATCAATTTTTCTAATTTCTTTAAAACATTTGGTCAGAGCATTCTTAACAAGTGCATCTTTCAGAAAATTAAATAAAAAATAGTGCCTTGCCTTGTTTAAGATTTGACCAAGGGTAATTTGTAAAAGTAGTTGGTGGGTGTTATTGTAAATGGATAAATATTGATTACCGGATAGGTTTTCTAGTTTTACCTAAATTGTAGAGTATGTGAAGAAAAAACAACCTATGTAGATACCGCACAAAACTCTCGTTTGGGGGAAGTCTATTACCCCCTTGATATATGATGATATTATAAAAGTCCCTAACTGAAAACATGGGATAAATAAATACCAAACTTTTAACTTATCTTTACTTTTGACTTGTATTCTTATAGGTGAGAGTAACTGAGCTATATAGAGGTTGACAATTTTAGGTACACACAAAATACTTAATTTAACACTTTATTTTTGACTTGTCTTCTTATGAAAAGCGTAACTGAGCTAACATAAAGGTTGACAATTTTAGGTACACACAAAATTACTTTAATTTTATAACTAAGTTTTAAATTTAACATTTTATGTTTATGCTTGTTTTGTATCTTTTGAAAGATTTTTTTTGGCCGTTATATTTATATTGTTTTGTTTGCATAGTTTATTGTTTTATTAATGAGTTAATTGAGATAAACATAATTTGATGCCTACATTATTCTTATGAACAACACATTGTTGGGAATAAGAAAGCTGTTGACACATTTTACTGAAAGGTGGGCAGTCTTAATCTAAACTCAGTGTTTGAAAATCTATACATTAAACTGCTTTAAAATATTGCAAAAATAATCGGGAAGATCTGTTAGATAGGACAGTAGATAGAGAAGTTGCCTGTAAGATGTAACTAACTTGTATAAGTAACTTGTTAAAGATGTATGTTTTAAAAATTTCATTGGTGACAATTTAGATATTGCAAAAGTATCTAAGTTATAAGAAAAATATGCTTCAAAGCTTCAAATCTACTAGCCAAAAATATTCTCAACCTAAAAATATTCCACACAAGAAAAAAAAACTACTTTTCAAAAAGATTATAAGTTTTTCAACAGTTTCAAAATAAACACCATTGTGATGGTGTAGATTTAGTCAAGCTAATAAAATTAACAAATGTAGAGTCTTTCATTAAGAGCTTCCTATCTTTAAACTTAAATAAAACAGAGTGTGTGTGAGATATCATTGAAGTTTTTTTTTTCATTTGAAAGGCCTATCAATGCCATTATGTATGAAATATCATATCGGTCAAATGTCCGCGCGGTCAAATGGGTCAAATGGGTGGCGCGCATTCGAAATGTCCAATTTTCCATGACTCTGGCGCATTAATCGGGCTGTATTTGACCGATGGAATGGGTTATGTTGGTTTTGAGGGCCGCTGTGATTTTCGACTTATTTGTATAGACCTGCGACATAGAAAACCCAACAGGAAAAAGTCTAATGGGGTCAAATCGCACGATCTCAGTGGCCAGTTAAAATCACTTCTACGTGAAATGACATTGCTCTCAAATCGCTTGCGCAGGATGTTCATTGTGACATGAGCTGTGTGGCACTTAGCGCTGTCGTGTTGACACCACAAGTCGTCGGTGTCCATATCATCCAATTCAGGCCAAAATAAGTTGGTAATCATCAACCTATAGCGCTCGCCATTGACGGTGATGGCCTGGCCAATGCCGTTCTCATAGAAATATGGACCGATGACGCCGCCAGCCCAAAATCCACACCAAACAATGAATTACTCGGAATGCATTGGACACTCTTGGATCTCTTAAGTTGCAGGTTAATGCGAATAAGCCACAAACCATAGCCCTCAAAGCCAACATAACCCATGCCATCGGTCAAATTCAACGTGATTTATGAGCCTTGGATATTTCGTATGCGCGCCACCTAGAGAAGCCACGGCGGACATTTGAAGGATGTTATATTCCATACATAATAGCATCGATAGGCCTTTCAAATGAAAAAAAAATTCGATGATATCTCATACACACTATGTTCTATTTAAATTTAAAGATAGGAAGTTCTTAATGAAAGACCCTGTATATTATTTTCAGTGAACTGTTAATCATAATATGTATTTATTTGTATAAAGATCAACGTCTTACCAGTTTGTAATTATACAATAAATATTTCATAATTGAATCCCAAATTATGAAAAATTGGCCTACACAAAAATAGAATTGAACAAATAGACAATTATAAGTAAATAAATACTGCAATGCATAAATTTTTTTTTTTTTTAAATTTTAAAGTATCTAAATTTTTGAAATATTTTGTAAAGATGTTAAAGATCCAAACTTGGCTAGAAAATCTGGACCGCTAGGTCTCTACCTATGTTTAACTTTGTTTCTAGTTTAGTGTTTTCAGTCGCGATCAAAGCTCCAGAAGCCCGTACAAGCCAATAGTTAGATTTAAATGTTGATGTGGAAGTTTGTGTGTTCCAAAGAAACCAATTACCTAATTGGGTCTTTACAGATAAAATTATTCCAAAGGATAATTATTGTTGGGCAGCTTTATCCCAGTATTACTGGCTAACTGACAATTCACTGTATGTATATCATAAAAGGGATTACCAAATATACAAAAAAAAAAAAATTAAAATAATTCATGTGATGAAAAAATTTCAGTATTACAAAAAGGGTTGCACCCTCTGTGTTACGATCGATTAATACAAAATAAATTTAATTGTCAAAATATTTAATGAAGTATATCATTGCTAACAAATAAAGTTGTCATTACCCAAATACTACAGAGATTGTATACTACATTCATAAATACACATAATATCTACAGACATATTATATTCCATTTTTCCATTCAATATACCTAAACCTATAACAATCATTATCAAGTGTAATATACATTAAACATGAAAATTCATTTTCATTTCAACAATTTCAGCTATTTCAAACAATAATGTATTATTTAAAAAAATTATAAAATCAAAGGACTTATATATTATAAACATTACAATCACATTCGCGGAAGTAATATAATTATGAATTGGACAATATTCTAGAAGTGTAAATGGTTTAATAAAATGTTGCTTTGGTCCGCCATGTTTCAGGGAAAAGATAAATTAATTTCAATGAGTGGAAGAGTCAGATATTTTTATCCGTCAGATCAGAAGATTTAAAAATTAAAGTAAGAATTCGAGAATAAATGTGATGTTGTGATGAAAAGCTTGTGAACATGGTAAATCACATCACGCTTAATATTTGCAAATCTGACTTCTGTCAACAGGCTCAACTAAGGCGAAAAGAAGAAAAACAAATATTTATTTATTTTTTGATTCCAAGAATTTGGTAACCAGAGGGTTTGCAGTTATTTATAAATACTGTTCTTTACAGTGAATATAAACTTTATGAAATAATTCTGCTTTGGTGGGTAAGAGAACAATCTGCTCATTTTAAAACGAATGTAAAAATAAATCTAGCTGTTGAAATGACTTCGAAGTTTAAAATCTATCTCCATTGCATAACAGTTCCACAGAAATAACAGATGTACTTCCATACACTTTTATTCGAAATACCTTCTCACAAACTAAAATATAAAAGTTGTTGATGCATAGAAAATATCTCAGAATATTTTCCAAGCAACTACAACTTTTAAGAAATTCTCGTTTTTCAGCTGTACTATCTACTACCTGTATAGAATAATATATAATACGTAACACACAATAATCTTCTTCCAATTCTTAATTAGCGTGGTTTCTTATTTTTGGGATGGGGAATTTTAAGTGTAAGTTTTGCCTTAAAGCTATATTTAATTCAAACCACTTATAAACATTTAGAATAAGTGATACAATATTGTTGAAATTATGCACTTATTACAAACCTAAATTCAAATATCGATGCAACTAAACTAAATAATTTACTAGCAAGATGCAAATCAAAATAAAACTTTGATCAAATATAGGACTGTCAGAGGGAAATATATTAAACTGTTAAAACAGCATTTTAGCAAAATTTCAGATATAACTGAACCATATTGAAGTGTCCGTAATAAAACCTACTACAGTGAAACCCTCTTAAGAAGTTCTCTCTTAAGACGTTTCGTGGCTTAAGAAGTTTGGTTTTTTCGGTCCCTCGGCTCAAAATTGGCCTAATTTTTCCCACATATAAGGTTTTCCTGCTTAAGAAGTTGGTTTTTTCCGGTCCCTTGGAAAACTTCTTAAGAGGGTTTCACTGTATAGTAAAACAAAAGTTTTAGCAAATCTAAGCAATATATTCATAATAAATTGTACAATACATGAGATTCCCATGTTTTATAAAATAAATGTTAACGTTACATGTCATTGAAATAAATTATTATGCAAAACGTTCGTATATTGCAAAGAAATTAATTAAAAGCATTGATATTTTGTGTATAACAAAACCTATAATATAATATTATGTGCCTAATACTTAAATAAAAGTAAATTAAATATACGGCTCTAATAAAAAAGGCATAAAATTCTTTAATAAACATCAATTACAAGCTTCTAAAATAGCTTATAATCTACAAGCAATAATACTCAAATGGGTCTAAATAATTCATTAAAAATCTTTGGATGTGTTTTTCAGATACACCTTGAAATGACGTCACATCATAACTATCTGAAGTCAAGAACATAAAATCTGTAAGCTGCTTAGATGTGAGAAAACAGCAAAACAAAATATTTAAAATGGTGTTTAAAAAAAAAAATAATGGAGTGCATGAAATTTATGAAAACTTGGACAAAGTAATAAAAAGGGTTAATGCAAAGTACGTTGTTAGTCATGTATTTTTAAAGAGAACTAGGCCCTCATTTTACCTATAATTCTAGGCTCTTGACATGACCCCCTTCTGATATGTCATATATTTGGTCATGCACCTCACATTAATGCCTCCACAATCACCCTCATATTCCACAATACTTACACTGCATTACACCATTTTCATCAGAGTTTGTTAAAGGCACCAATCAGTTATCCTTCAGTCAAACTTTCTAATGACCTACAAAGATGTTCCAATGTATATTTAAAACCGCTAGTTCCAGTGTCGTAAGGTATTTACACTTTTTACAAATCAATTAGGCCAGCCTGCTGCAGGATTATAGTTAAACAGAGGTGGATAGCCAATAGGTCAGCCAATCCTAGAGCCAAGAAGGCCTGCTGATAGAGTCGTAAGGTTGTCGAACTCCCAGCGAGCCCGGGTAGCCGGGAGAATAGATGCCCATCATCTGCGAGGTGGAGTGACGCAGTAGCTCTTCCTGGTGGCGCTGCAGGCAGTCTTGGTAGAACGCGGAGGAGGGGTCCATGCTCATGAGGGGGTAGGCGGGCCGTGTCTGCGGATGGTGGCCCAGGAACTGGAAGGGGTTGGCCTGATGGGCGGGCTTAGCCCCCTTGTCGTTTTGGTGGGCAGCTGCTGCAGCTGCCATGTAGTTATAAGGGTTGGAGGAAGACGTCCTCATCTCTTCTAGGATTCTTGAGCTTTCTCCGTACAGCCCAGAACTCAGAGCAGAGGGACCGTAGTTGAAAGCGCTACCAGGGAGTATATTCGAAGATTTCAAAGCTATGGCTGCTTGCTCCGCTGTAGATGAAAGTCCTGACTTAAGGCTACCGTAAGAATGAAAGCTCTGGTTAGTGCTGCCTACAGAAGGAGTTTCTGGAATAGCTTTCTTCTTTCTCGATTTATTTTTCTTCTCAGTTTCCACAGGCACTGTATCCACAGATAAATTGTGCACACTTGTTTGAATGTTGGGGGAGTATGTAGTGTCTCTACCGTAGGCCATTGGCATTGATACAGGCTGGAACATTTGATTGGAAGACACACTCCCGTGCATATTCTTGTGGTAGGCAATGGGCTTGTCATGGTATGGTGAGGGTACAGAAGGTGGAAAAGCACTTAGCATGCGGTCATCTTTGACATATTTTTCCATCATTTGTGGAATATTTGGTATATTTCTCAGCGAGGCGTCAATTGGGTGGCTTGATTGCGCCTTATACACATTGGCTGCAGTCATAGCCATATTGCGGTCATAATTCACACTGTCCACAGTCTTTGTTTGATGCATGGGCAAGTTAACATTGACATTACGAGGCCGAATATACTCTGATGGAGTGAGCTGCTGTGTATCTGCCTGGGGTTTGATGGAAGAAGATATTTCAATACGAATGATAGGCACTCTCATGTTATCCGACTTGACTCTCTGGGATTCATCAGTATCGTTAATATTATTTGGAGATTCATAGTTTAAGTTGTCAGTATTGGTCTTCTGCACTAAGCCTGCATTGGTTGGCACTATCATTTGCGACGTATTTATTTTATTCGGGTCAGATTTATTTTGCATTTCTTTATAAGCAGATAAATTATACGGATCGTTCTTCTTAATAGTTTCGACATTCCAATCCTTATAAGTTGGTACAATGGAAGACCGGTTCTCCTTAACAATATTAATGTTTTCAAGATAGCTTGGTCGGACACTTGCAGAACGATTAGCATTCATCAGTTCCATTGGTTGATTAGTGTACTGCAAAACAGAATGGCTTTTGTCGTAGGTCTGTTGTTTTTTGTTTTTATCAGAGTATTCACTGCTTGGCGCAACCTTTAAAACACTTGGATTGATTTGATCTGGTCTGCCTGCAAATGGCATATTATTACACGCCATATTATATAAATCATAACTTCGACTTTTGGTTTCATCCATGTTGGAATCAATCTTTGACATGTGTGCTGATATTTTGTTTTCCATATTTCCCGAGTCTGGCACCAAATATCCCATATTTACCATATCAACATTAATCTTTGATGTATCTATGAATTTGTTGGAGTAACCCATATTTATCATGTCAATAGTTTTGTTTCTCATTGAGAAGTCCTTGCTTGCTATTTCAGTGGCATTCTTCACTTCACTGAACAGTGTTGAACCACTCATATGTTTAGATATGCTTGTGTCTTGGTAAACGCTAGTAGTACTTTTTTCGATGTGAGATTTAGATAAACCTACTAATGAGAAATCGTTAATCTGAGGTTGAATTTTACGCGCTGAATAATCTGATGCAATATCGGTGTATTGCGAACAAAGCTCCATAGTTCCCCTCTCTACTGTGTCAGGTGTAAAATTAGGCAGTGTGGGAACAACTTCTGTTTCCATTTTTGGTGAATAAGAAAGCTGTATTGTTTTCTTTGCATTTTTAGAATTAGCAGATGTTATAACACTGGGATTATTATTCAGTACCACACAGGAACTGGGTGTCTCCACTTTCTCTTCATCAAAATACATGGCAGGCGGAACCCCTACACCGGACACAGCGACATTTTCACTAACTTTTCCTATACTTTGATTTTGAATAATACCAGAGTTGACATCTGTTACATGCTCTGACTGTTCATTGTAGGTCCTCTTCTTAACTGGAAATACAGCTGATTTCTCAACTACTTTGTTTTCTGTAGACTGTATAACATTACTGACGGATACTGCAGTGGGTTGGCCAAACGTCTGAGGAGAGTGTTGGACGTGGGAGTAGGGAGAGTGCTGGCTGTGCTGTGAGTAAGGGGACTGGGCTGGAGAGAACGACCCCGAAAATGGCGAAGAAGGTCTTTGATACATGGAGTCTGGCCCAAAGGCAGTGTAGTCTTCTTGGCGCACCGATTTATTAGCTTGTACAGCTTTAGAGGCATCGTAAAATGGTGGAGGCTGCGTCTGTCCATAGGTGGGTAGTGGACTTTTACAGGGTCCCTCAATACTCAAGAGTTGGGATTGGTTAGTTTGTTGAATACTGCCATTTGCAGAAGCAGCGTATACATGCTGCGAGTAGGCAGGGTAAGGAGACTGCGGGCCTTCACGGGGACTGCAACTCTTTTCTGGACTGCTCTTTACTGAAGCTGTATCCTGATAAAAACCTACCCTCACTGTGACATTCATCAAGGGATATTGTTTCTGATGCTCCTCCGTGCGTGGAGAAGCAGGAGATTGGATGAGTGGAGAAGGATGTGAGGGCTGGTGTCGAGGAGAGTCCAGATCCTGACTAAATGAGGACCTCTCTGATATTGAACTACCTGTGCTAGTACGGCGAAGTCTGCTGTTCGATGTTAAACTAGGAAGCGGACTATCACCTCCCTCAACAATAAGCGAGTCATCGACACTCTGTTCGTTTTTAATACTGCTTATATTATCAGGACTTGTAGTTTTTCTGTCAATCAAATCTTCTTGATCAATATCATCAAACTTTTTCTTAGTTGTTGTAGTTGTGCTGGTGCTCGTACTTGTAGAAGTTGTACCACCACTTTTAGGAGCCCCAAAGGCCTTGAACCAAGCACTTAAATTTGGAGTTGCTTTTTCTTGACACTGTTTGGCAAGTATGGAAAACTTCTCAATCTTGACTTCTGTGGTAGGAGCTTCTTCACTCTCAACAACTGTGTCTGATTTCATATCCACTTCTGTTGATAAATTATCTTCATTCTCACATGTCATTGTACCAGTGTCAACTACTTCTACTTTCGCCGCATTGGGTGGGGTAGAAGGTTCTTGAGTGAAATTGTGTTGTTTCCCCAAACCAAATCCAACTGTTGGTAAAACAGTGCCCAAACTAAGCTTAGGACTGCCCTCTTCAGTCTTCATAATTAGTGAACTCTTTACTTCTTTCACTTTATTGTTTACGCTTGGTGTAGAATTTTCTTCTTGTTTAGGACAAGATTGCATATTTGATAAAAGGTTTCCCTTACTCTTCCCTGGTTGTAACCTCTCAATGGTCCGTTGCAATTCTTTTCTTCTGGCCAAACTTTTAGTTGGATCTTTATGGTGTCTCTTCTTGAACCCATCTTTTTTTGCATTTGCACCTTTTTCTTTTTCTTTTTCCTGTTGACTAGACAAAATGTCTTCTTCTGGTTTACTGCTAGCGACAGTTGATAGAGATTCTTCTGTGGTAATGGTCTGCAGAGGAGAATTAGTACTTTCTGAACTAAACTCTTGAACCTTAGGGTCATCATCAAGCCATTTGCTAATGTCTTTGACAGCCTGTTCCAAAGCTTCCGTCGCAGATTCATTCTTAGCATTTGATTGCTTTTTTGCTGGCTTTTTGGGTGCAGCAGTGGAATATTCTACTTTGCCTGATGTATCATCTGGATTTGCATCATCAACAAACTCATATTCGTCTGTTTGTCTATTTTTCAGCTTTTCAGTTTTTTTATGACTATCTGAATCATCATATCTCTTTTTTTCTTTCTTAGAACTCTTTTTGGACTCAAACAGATCCTCGTAGACAGGAGGACTTTCAGATTTCTCACTTTTCGCTTTGAGCTTTTCTATAGTTTCCTTCAATTTCAAATTCTTATCTTTTTCAGGAAGCGGTAGATTTGATTTACCTTTATCAGTTTTGCTATCAGAATCTGCATTATTTTTAGAAGAACCTCTTCGCCTTTCTTTAATTTTGTCAAACTTGTCTTTGTAAAAGTCTATTTCGGGAGAAGCGTGACGTTTTTTTGGGGCCAGATCTTCCTCACTACCAAAGCTATTACTTCTCGATCTTTTAGATTCGAAGGAAAGTCTCCGTGAACTCTTCTTTTTCTTCACTCTGTCTGTGTTGTGTTTGGAATGTTTCCTTTTTTGCTTAATTTTTTTGCTCAACCTCTTTTCATCACGACTCTTGGAAGTTTTCAAACCTTTCGTCTTTTTCTTTTTCTTTGTATGCAACCGTGACTTTTTGCTCTTCTTTTCAGCCTTTTCAATGTCCTTAGGGGAAGGACCATCTGACAAGCGATTGTTGGTATCCGCACTGTCATATTCAAGTTTAATCTTCTTATTCTTGTGTTCTACCACTTTGTGTCTGCCACTTTCATGTTTTCTTTCACCCTCCGATTTTTTGGAACTATTACCCTCAGATTTTTTGGAATTATTATCCTCGGATTTTTTGGAACCATTATCCTCGGAATCCTTATTGTCTTCAGCTGAAAATTAAAGAAAAACATTACTTATTTATTTGAAGAGGGCAGCTAGTAGAGTGAAAAATCAATTATGCAAACATATTATTAACTAAATAATTCACAAAATGCATGTAACTGCAAATGTTAATGTTAAGATTAACTAACCTTTGACCTCAACTCGTTTGCGCTTCTTAGATTCCTCAACTTCCAGTGAAGACTTTTCAAGTTTGACATGTTTTCTGGGAGCCGGGTTCGGCAAAGGATATTCAACAAGGATTTCGTCATCTGAAGAAGAGCGATCAAAGAAACGCTCTGTTAACTTTTTAAATGCTTCTTCAAGTTTATCCACCATCTCCGTATACTCTGAAATACATAACCGAAACATATTGTTGTTGAATTGCCAGCTTTTATAAAGTTGGCTAATAACCGTATTAGCCTCCCGCCATGCAAAGCTAGATTGGATTTTCTGTGAGATATGGCACAATGGCTGGAATAGGCCACTTGCATGGATTTCATAACGACTTGGAAAATATCGTGTGGATAGATTTTTTTACTAACATTACGAAAATGTTAGTAAAATTTTTTAGAAATGTATAGTTTTTTTATTTTTAAATGAATAAATCCATTATTTGAACTCGTGGCGTCACTACATGAAAATGTCCCGTCTCCGATTATGTTCCTTTAATTTTGTAAAATTCCATAATGATTAATTTTTTTTTTATATGGCAACACTTTGGTTTCCGGCGAATTTTTGAATTTGCGTTTAATGTTCACTAGATTTATTGTTTATTCTATGCGAACTTATCCTTTGATTTGATTTTTTGATAAAGATGAAGGTGTTATTACAGATGTTACAAAGAGAACCCCGTACAATTTATTGCTATTCGTGTGAAAATCGTTATTTTTTTCAAATGATTTTCGGCAATGTAATTATCGTTTTTTCGCACCCATGAAATTATGTCCCGTCTTTCCGGTTTATAAAAAATGGTCTGATTTTCCGGATTGAAATTTTCAAAAAATCGCCAGGGTTTCAAAAATACGATTTAAAATAAAAAAAACGGAATGTCGTAGAATATTTGCCTAAACCGGAAAATTTTTAAAAAAATGTGATGCAAGTGGCCTATTAATGAATTAATGAAGTAGAAATCACAAAAAATGCATCGTTGACTACAATCAACTATTACGTTAGTAGGTGCTGGCGATGCACAGTGAAATTAAAAAAAATCTTACCATTATCTTGCCCATTATACAGTCTGCAATTGTTGACTATCAGATTGAAATCATTCTTGTACATGGTAAAGTTGCGATAATATCCTTGATCCAGTCTCTCCTCCATGCGCTGGAGGTCCATTGGCCGTCTGATGACACTGTAGTAGTTGGGGGCATAGTCTTCCTCCACGGGTTCCATGAAAGGCCAAGCATCTTCATGTGACTTCAATTGCTCCAGAACTTTGTACATGTCTGTCTGCACATCTTCTTGCATAAGCTCAAAACTGAAAACATAGAAGCAATGTCACTCATTAGAAAAAGTTCTAAATAATATATTAATAAACAAAATTATTTGTACACATTTTAAAATCTACAGTCATTTGAAATATTATTATTATGTTTTGCTGTATAAATGTAACTAATGTAATAAAATAAATATATTTTTAGGGCTAGTCTATTATCTAAAACATTTCCTAATGCTGAAAATTCATTGAATTACTGAAAAAAGTTCAAAACTTATCGAACATGGTAGATTAACATTTACTTGCACCATACCAACATTCAACATTTTGAGATATTTTCAGGTGTAATCACAGTAGCACTCACTATCTTAATTAACAAATATGACATGGTTTAAACCCACACATCTGCTCTGATGATGGACACCACAAGGCTGTCCGATACCTTGGCTCAAGAAGGAGGAACAATGTTTCAAATCTACTCACACTGCCGTTGTCAACACAAAATCCATCCGTTGGTTTGGTTTTCGAAGTCTCCCTTTGATAGAATCAAGTTGAGTTTCACTGTTACTTTTACTATCCATCGTTAAAATTTAACATAAGTTGGAAGTTTGAAAAAAAATGTGGCAAAAAAACTCTTTAAAACACAGCAAAAAATGCATCTGACCGCTGCATACTCTAATGAAACAATGAAGGAGAAATATTGTATTTAGTTCATCAGAATATGCAGTGTCGGCTTAAAAAACGTTCTTACTATAATAATTTCTGTATTATTATTTTTTGCTGTTTCGTCATTCGTGTTTTTTTTCATCGTTCGTCATTTGTTTTGTCATCAAAAATAGTTCTAAAGTGACCCATAAAAATTTACTAAGGAGTCCTCATTTAGGTGAGTCAGTAACCTAAATTTTTAAAAATATTGAATGTTCGGAACAAAACTAACTACAACTCGCATATTTTAAAAACTAAATCAAAGATAGTGTGGGTACCTGGTACATACATCCACTAATATAAAGAAGAATGTCTGCGTTGTAGCGGGTGGCTGCGTGGCGGACACAGGGCGGCGGCGTTTATTTGATTTTTATACAAATCTACAGATTTATTACGAGACCTTCAAAACAAGAGGAAGGTGACTGTCTGCATTAGAATACAAAAAAAATATGCATAAAGCCCGGAAAATGCCAGGGACTTCAGCTCTATAAAACTATAAAATAAAGACCTATAAAACAATGAAATTATAAAACTTATAGACACATTGTAGAGATTTCAAAGTGGCAAGCAAAATATAAGTAGCCATACTAAACATAATTACTAAATATCACTACCACATACCTACTACCATACTAAATATCATGCATCGTGTGAAATCGTGTGCTATCTCTAACATGAGTAGAAGACCACCTACTGGCAGTAGGTGGTCTCGTAGAGCGTTCCTTATATATCTCAGTGTAAGCAAGTAAGGGTATTATCGTCTCAAGCAAGGTAAAGTGGGTGAATACCCCACCGATTTCTTTCAGCGAGGTAGCTCTACCAATATTTATGATTTCATAACGACTTCGAAAAAATCATGTGGATAGATTTTTTTACTAAGATTACGAAAATGTTAGTAAAAATTATTAGAAATGTATAGTTTTTTTTTTATTTTTAAATGAATAAATCCATTATTTGAGCTCGTGACGTCATTACATGAAAATTTCCCATCTCCGATTATGTTCCCTTAATTTTGTAAAATTCCACAAGGATTAATTTTTTTTTATATGGCAACACTTTGATTTCTGGCGAATTTTTGAATTTGCGTTTAACGTTCACTAGATTAATTGTTTGTTCTATGCGAACTTATCCTTTGGTTTGATTTTTTGATAAAGATGGCGGTGTTTTTACAGATGTTACGAAGAGAACCTCATACAATTTATTGCTATTCGTGTGGAAAATATTATTTTTTTAAATGATTTTCGGCTATGTAATTATCGTTTTTTTGCACCCATAAAATTATGTCCTGTCTTTCCGGTTAATAAGAATGGTCTGATTTTTCGGATTGAAATTTTCAAAAAATCGTCAGGGTTTCAAAAATATGATTTAAAAAAAAAAAAAAACAATGTCTTAGAATATTTGCCTAAACCGGAATTTTTTTTAAAAATGTGATGCAAGTGGCCTATTGTCCGACCTGAAAAAAGAATCGGAAGATCGTCCACAAGGTGGTGAAGCGAATTTAACCATTAAATACATCAACTCTTGTCCTAAAATAATAAGTACATTGCTAAAAAACTTAGGACATTAACATCACTGTTATTATCAAAATGTACGAGGGATTCGAACAAAACTTCAACTATTTTCCAAAACTGTGTCAATTCTTCCTCACGAAGTCATCATTCTTACAGAAGCTTGGCTTGTTTCTGATATCAACACAGCGGAACTGGGACTACCAACTCACAATGTCTACAGACTGGATAGAAACAAGAATACTAGTTCTAAATCAAAAGGTGGTGGTGTTTAGCTAGCAATTTCTAAGAAATTAGTCTCTAGGCAGCTTAACCCGTCTGCTTGGTTCAATATATTCGCTCCTCACAATCCGGAAGCCTCGGTTTCGTCAAACCGAAGTCAAACCGTCACTTTGGATCGAGATTGTAAAATATCTATGCAAGATAGCTTTCATATTTCAAAGACAATAAGAAGCATTATTTCGTTCTCTTTCTGGTTAAAAGAAAAATACATATGTCTGCATGAGAGGAAGAGAGATGCGGGAGAGAGAAATGTAAGGTCGCTCTGGGACGTTTTTGGTCTTATGAAAGTATAACGCAATTATATGTTTTGGGATATATTTATTCCTAAACAAGCAGATGGGTTAACATCAAAGATATTCAAATACAAAAGAGATATGCTATGATGTCCGTGCGACTGTCGCCGAACTACGGCCTAATGCGCGTAGTTTGCATACAAAAAGAATTTGTTCATTTTCTTGATTTTTTGAAGGTGTGCATTATTATTGGTTAACAATATAGTTTGAATACGGAAAGAATTAGTTCATTTAGTTTAGCGTTCGTTTAGTTTATTAGTTCATTTAGTTTATTCATTCATTTAGTTTATTCGTTAATTGGTAAACACCGGCGACACCTAGTAAAAACAGAAGCACAACCTCACCTAGTAAAAACAGCGGATAGCACATCTCCTTATATTTCAATATCTTTGGTTAACATTACCTATAAAAATGTGGAACATATATTTTGTATGATTAATACTAACAACATGATCACCAAATCAGCGTTTTCCACAGTGTCGAAGTTTTACTCTTTGCCGACGATATGAAGATGTTTAAAGTCATTAATGGTGTACACGATTGCACAATCTTGCAAGAGAATCTTACAAACTTTTTCAAATGGTGTTCAGGTAATAAACTTCAGCTAAATATTAACAAATTCCAAGTTATGAGGTTCTACAAAAATTAAACATCCAATAATATATAATAATGCACTCTGTAATGTTGACTTAATCTCTGTGGTCGAAATACTTGACATAGGCAACATTTTTGACCAGAAACTCTGCTTTGTATCTCATGTAACTTCTATAGCCAATAGGGCTATGAAAATGTTAGGTTTTATATTAAGGAGTTCCAAAGATTTAAAAAATATTCACACATTCAAAATTCTGTTCACATCTCTCGTTAGAAGCATTCTAGAATATAATTCTACAATTTGGTCACCTGTCTTTAAAAATCACATTAATATCATTGAAAGAATCCAATGCAAATTTTTTAGGTGTATTAATTTAAGACTTGGAATTCCTTCCGAATCAATAAATGATGATTTATTAAATTCATTGAAATTGTTGGAGTTAAGGGACGGAAGAAAATTTTTTGATCGAACATTTTTATATATAATTGAAAATTATCAGTTGGATAGCCCTGATATATTAAAGTTGATTCACTTTCATGTACCTACCATTAGATAAGGTTCCCTAGTATGTATTATTGTGACAATTATACGTCGGTCTCAGCCACAATTCTGAATAAATAGATTACACACAATTGGTAATTTTTATGCCAATGTTGCTGATATTTTTAATATTTCCCTACTGAAATACAAGGCTGTGATCAAACATTTCAGCCAAACATATTTTAACGAGGTCACTACATGACAAGTTTTTTGATTTTATTGTGTTTCTTTTAATGCTTTCATTAAGTTGTTAGTAATTAATTTCCTTCTTTTTCTATTGTAATGTGTGATTTAAAAAAAAAAAAAAAAAAAATTTCTTTATTCAATGTACTACGACTGTCAATTTTTTTTTAATAAAAACATGTTTGTAAATGGCACTTTGTGCCGTAAATTTTAAATAAATAAATTATTATTGTAACTGGCAGCTGTGAATAATAATACCACATTGTGATTTCTATTTCATTGTGATATATAAAATGGTCACCAACAATCAAACTGGGCAAAGCCGAACCAAAAGCTGCCCGCAGGGCCTAGCAACAAAAACCTGCATAACGGGTTTTTACCTTGCTAGTTGTAATATAATATCAATAATCAAAATCAAATTACCGTGAGTAAGATGATGCAATCATATTATAAGCTAAGATATTTATTGTATTCCACAAGACTGACATACTGCAATGGTTTGTCGAGCCATCTGTGTATTGGTATTGACACAAGGTCTAAAGTGTTGTGCGGCATATTACCCATGGTGCCATATTCATCCATTTCTCCTTAAACCTGTGATGTAGAATGTAGTATTTAATGCAACTTTTAAGTATGTAAATGTTGCGTACTTTTGAATATATTTTTATTTTATTTTATACCAGTACAGAGCCAGTGAGACTACGGCATCCCCAATTGGGGTCGTTGTGAGGCTGTAAGTAGTGGGGAGGGGAAGGAGATGGAAAAAGGAATGTGGGGAAGTATCTGGCTACTCAGATCTCTCAGGTTTCAAGCAATGTTTCAATTCTGAAAGGCAGACTTACACAAGGGCGATGCTGAGAATATCTTCCACTCTGAAACGTGCAGCAATATTACTTTAAATGAATAAATTGTGAAAAAAACACAACTTAATCAAATTAAGTTTACTTGCCACAAGCCAGGATTTTAACCCGCGACCTGCTGATTGCTGGTCGGGAGCCTTAAACCCCGACCATGGAAGCCTGTATCTGTCATACATGAAAGAACGTTTAAATAAAATTTACTGAAAAAGTAAGTAAGTGTGTTTTTTACACCACATTTTATGTTAATTTTGTGAGACAATAAAATGTTCATATATTTGTAATGTCATTGTCATAAACTAC
The DNA here is from genome assembly GCA_917563855.2 of Limnephilus lunatus. Lineage (NCBI taxonomy): Eukaryota > Metazoa > Arthropoda > Insecta > Trichoptera > Limnephilidae > Limnephilus > Limnephilus lunatus. Next base: position 37,198,757 of record OU830604.1, read on the forward strand.
ATCTTGAATTTTAATTTTACCTTGGGTCAGTGGGCTTTAAACATTTGTCACTCTCTTTGTCCATCAAATTGATGATCAACTCCATTTTGAATTTTTGACATCTGAACAATCCCCGCTACCAAGCTGATTCTCAGTACTTTTTAGTTTTCAACATGATCACCAAATGGCCAATAGCTGTCGGCGGCTACGTTTTTTTTTTTTTTTTTAACGCGATTTTAGACCTAATGTATAAAGAAACTTTATGAAGTACAAGGTCAGTATCGCTTGCGCCAATATCAATCTTGATATCATAACTGATGGTTTCATTAATCTAGCTACTCTAGAATATTTTGAAATGAATTTTCTATGACTTGGCGGGTCATTTTTTGCTACTGTCGAAGGCGAAAAATCGAACTTTGCAATTCTATTTGCAAACTCCTTTGAATTGTGTTTTTTCATGTTGGAGGTCGTCCATTAATCACGTGAGGCTCGAAAAGGGGGGTGGGGGTTCGGAAAAAAATCACAAAATATCACAAGGAGGGGGGGGATATAATGAGATATCACGTGTATTTATTTTTCGTTGAACGCACGATTACACGTGATTTCTGGTGGGGGGGGGGGGAGTAGTCTAAAACCTCACCACATATCACTAGCGGGGGGGGGGGGTTAAAAATTTGCTAAAAAAACATCACGTGATTAATGGACGACCCCTTGGGTATGTATTCAGATTTTTGTAGAAATAATAAAATCAGTTTAATTTTGTGTGATTATATTTTTTTACTATTATTTCCAAAATGGGAGATTTTCTAATATTTTTTTTTAGTTAGTTAGCTATTCTGAAAAAACCTCTTATGATATTATCATGTGATATAGATGAATAATAAGATATGTTATCACGTAAACAGAAAATTGTAAAAAAGCAATTCCATTGTTTTTATATGAATATTTGACCAGAAAGCAACAAGTTTTTCTCTACTGTAATAATAAGCATGTATTATACATATAAACCTTCCTCTAAAATCACTCTATCTATTGGTGAAAACCACATGAAAATCCGTTGCGTGGTTTAAAAGATCTAAGCGCACAAACATTTTGAGCGACTTCATTTTATACTATGTAATGATGATGCTGATCAACCATTTGATGGACACCAAATGTGAGGAAAGTTTGAAACAGTCCCTCGACCGCCTACATTCTTTCTCCACTTAATTGGATATAACAGGACACACTTAAAAGTATGGTCCCTCATTAAATATGCACTTATTATTTGTCTATAAAACCTATTAATTATGGATGATACATAAATGGTTCCATGACAACTCAGAATCAACTCAACACCTCTTTGAAAAAATATTTAAAAATTCCACATTACCTAACCTAACGCATAACCTATTTAATCGATTTTTGATATATATTTTTTCGTCATTTTTTTTTTACTTTTCAAATGAGATGTTGGTCGGTCACCACATAAATATGTGTGTGACAGACCAAAATTATTGCCTAATAAAAAAAATTTATCAATGTTTTGCGTAATATAGATATGGGTCAAAAAGTACTGAACGCGGGTTTAGGATATTAGTTATTCTTTATTCTATTCACATCTGTTAAAATATGTGAGAAAACATAATAATGATACATTCAAAATGACAAAAAAAGAGAGAGCGGTTTGGATTTCTCGCCTGATTTTTATAGTGCTATATGTATTAAAGATTTACTTTTAACCACTCCGATCTATCGCGAATATGCACTTTTTACGTCTTAAACGAAACGAAACGACAATTAAAGCTCTATAAATGAAACATTTCTGAACGCAGCCGAATATTAAAAACTGTTTTTGAAAGGTTACAAAATAAGCTTTCAAATTGTTATATTACAAATAAATATTAACATTTGTACATATTAAAATTTCTAATGCAAACATAAAAAAAAGTAAAAATGACTCACGTGATGTTTTTATGTGAAAACGATAATAAAACACAGATTGTGTAAAAAACAATACTTATTTAATTGTATAAATATATAATTAACAATTAAGTCACCTCACTTTTTTACCATTTCATACAAGAATATTTAATAAAAATTAACAAAGTCTGGCGGCCATTAGGCAATTTGGCGGGTAAAATATGAATCAACCATGTATCTGACAGAATAGGTCTTTTGATATATTTCTATGGATAAATTGAATAGGGATGTGCAGCTTGATTTATTATCGACCTTTTCCTTTTTGTTTTAGGGATGCCACTAGAACAATAACGGAGTTATAACGATTTCTGTGGAAACATACGCGTTGACGTGAAAACACACTTATTGTACTTGACTGCTATCGTTAAATTAACGTGTATATCTGCTTACATTGCTGAGTGGTTAATTTGATTTTCACAAAAAAATGTAGCCAACTGAGGGGAGGAAGAAATAAAAAAGATTTTATTATTTGTATATATATTTGTACAGAGCCCCTGAAGTAATTTTTCACAGAAGCGGCACTATACAAATCATCCAAGTATCACTATTATTTATGGAAGGACTTCCTTCGAAGTGCCTGCACAAATGTCTTGCATTTCAGTTGACAGCCTCATAAAGCCTTTGGTAGCATGCGTGGACAAGGAATATTTAACCAAAAAGATATTATATTTTATGAATACAGACAGGTATTTCAATGTCACTTTTACATTACAATGAAATTTAAAAAAAAACACAATATCTCATGCTAAATTTATTTTTATTATTGTTAATGCCAGAACCATAATCCAGAAAACAATTGTTGCAATGTTCATAAATTATTCACCTACTCATACAACCTTTCTGATTTTTATTCCTATGGATAAGTTGTCTTTTCTTCAAACTTTGCAAAGTTATTGTTTTACTTGTATTTTAACCGTGATCTTAAATTCTTAACTGACAAAGCCAATGAGCCTTCACCAAATTAGGGATTTTTTTTACTGATCTGAAAATATAAGTACAGGGCCATTTCTACTTGTTTTGAATAAGAACTAGAATGGAAAAATGCCAACCCCTCCCTTTTACTATTACCACTCTCTCCCCTTTCATCTAGACTGGAATAATTAATAAATCAGTTCAGTGTTTCCAACATTATTTGTGCCAAGCCCCATTTCAACACTTCAAAAATATCCCCCACCACCTAAAATTAGCCCACATTAATAGACCACAATATGCCACCACCAAAATTTTGCCACCCTAGATGGCCACCTAATCTTGTCCAGAAGAGTATAAATGGCCCTGGACAAAAATGGCAAAAAACAATGGACGAGGAAGTTCAGAAAAGGGAAGGTTAAAATGCAAAAATATTTTTTTTAAATCTTTTTTGGAGGACAATACGACAAAATCAAACTAAAAATACAAAAAAATGAAGTTAACATTGATCTAATTGTGAAAATTATACCGTGTTGTCTTAATATTTATTTATTTACTTTCAGAATAAAATTACTTTTCCTTAACACAATGTTTGAATCTAGCAAATTATATATAGCACCTAAAATCAAGTAAAGTTTTAAATGATGTAACTGTGTAAACTTCAAGGTCAATGTCCTAACATAATGGAAGCAAAGTAAGCCAGGACTACATCTGAAGCAGGTGTCGTTTATGAGAAAGAGGTTGAGGTTACAAAATAGCTATCTGCGGTTCCCCCTGTTTTGGGGTAGATTTACAAGAGAGTATATATACATATACATATATCTGCCCAGAAGAATGCATTATCATGTAGGAAACTTGATGGCTTTAACCTTTAGGAGAGTACGATAGCACGGTGTAGATCTGTGAAAAGAAGTTTGGATGTAACCGTGCAATTTTTAAATGCATACATTTTTTAAAATTAATATTCAATTAATTAGTGTTTAATTTTTCATAATACATAGGTACTTTAAACATACTTTTAAACATTTTCTGGTAAAAACATCTCACTCATTTTTCTCTCAAAAACTCACTCTCTTAGAAGATGACATTAAATTTGGTATTGTTTACAAGTTATTCTTTTACCGTAATAGGATGTATATTAAGTCAGGCTCATCTACATAATGGAAAATATTATTGGGGGGGGGAGTCTGGTCCAGCCGATTAAAAAAATCGTTTTTTTTTTGCCTAAAAATATTCCTATTCATATGGAGAATACATTCCCAAAGTTATAGCATCAAATTTGATCTTGAAATAAAGATAGGAGCGGTGCGCACCAAGCAGGTAGAATGGAAAACGAAGTGACCCGGTTACAAGCGAAAACTTTAAATGCGTTTTTCTCAAAACCACATTTTTCAAGTTCGAATCAAAGTTCGAAGTTCAAATCGAATTTTCATCCGATTCATTTCATTCAAAGTTTAAATTAAATAAATTAAATTTACGAAAAATTATTATTACAGGACAAAGTTATTGCAAAATTAAAGCCGATTTTTATCGCCAATTTTCATTTAAAGTCAGCCATTTTTGCAATCAACACTTTTTTTTTGCAAACTGTGGTTTATGCGCATTCTACATTCACTATAATGATTTTTTAAATTTTTTAAATTTCAAATGATTGCCAAGGAAGGAGCCCATTTGGTCGAACCCGCCGCTTTGGCCGGTATATCTATATCCGCTGTATATTCAAATCAAATTTAAATAGTGTTTTTTTCTTGTTTAAATGTACCTTTAGACGTAACAAAAGTTTCGTAAATGAAAATCTTTGAAAAAAATCGCATTGAAAAAAAACCTCAGCTGGACAAGACTCCTTCCTCAATATGATGATTTATTTAATGTTGTATTATTTCAAAAATTAATACTGCAATGCAACAAGGCTTATTTAATCACAGAATTATAAATCACAATACTTATTACCTATTCTACACCAAAGATTTTTTATTTTTATGCTAACAAAAATTTAAAATTCACATGTATGATTTTTTATTGTTATACAATTTAAACTTTTACATTTACAAACAGAAATTTTGTTTAAAGTCAACGTCTGGACATAAATTTACAATCCCCAATATATCTACTTAAAAAGTTACCGAGTATTATTTTCTTCAAATTAAGCAATTTGATAATTTTACTTTATGTACCATTTAACAAAAGCCACTGTTCTGGCAGAAAACATTCACACTTCTTGAGGGACAATATTAAAATAATTTTGTTAATATTAGGATAGATTTTTCAAATTTTTTTTAACCATTCATCAAATATTTGAAGTTAAATGTTGGGTTACATTGAGAACGTAAAAAGTACATACATCAAACAAAACCTACAATAAAATAATAGCTTAATAGCGTAACCCAAAATTAAAGATGAGGACAGATGCAAAAACAAGAAAAAAGCAGGAGAAATATATATTTTGGTAGAAAGCAGTCACTTTGTGGTTTGACATATTAATTGAAATAAAACAACAACTTTGTTTGTAACCACGATTTAATTAGTTTTTCCATACCGACCGGTTTTACTTAACATAAGCATCTTCAGGGTATAAAATTAAACCAAGTTAATAATCAGTTTAATTTTATACCCTGAAGACGCTGGTGTTAAGCGAAACCGGTTGGTATTGAAAAATTAAATAATTAAATCGTGGTTACAAACAAAGTTATTGTTTTATTTCAAGAAATATATAAATATTTGTAAAGCCCCCTCGAGGTGATTTTCTCGTGAAAATGGCGCCATAGAAATCATCCAAACATTATTCATATACATTTAAGCGCCCTTGAGGTGATTTTTCACAAAAACGGCGCTCTACAAATTGTCCAATTATTATTATTATTATATAAATTATAACATGCTATAGCTTAATCGTCTCGTCAAGAGATGCATTGAACAAAGAGTATAATATTTTGTCTATCCCTTTACAACTGACTTCATAAGAGCATGTGTTTGTCTTTAAAATCCTGACTGAAAACAAATTGGTTTTGGGAACCAGTAAGTCACCCAGCACCATGGGATCATAACTAAGAGCTTTAGTGTGGTCCATCACATTTCGGAATTTTATGCCGGGTGCAAAGACCATCTTATACACAAAAATCAAAAATGTTATTTGACTATAACAAATATGATTTTATATATTCAGGAGGCCGGCCTCGAGGTAAATAATTTATATCACAGCAACTATCTTAGTACCAATAAACATGCGAAAATGAAGGAAACCCATGGGTCCGACTTCACGGAGCATTTCAATATAAATCACATTTACGTCCATAGACATATGAATATTACTAGACCTGCCCTAAGTGATAAAGCGTATTATTTCCCCCTCCCCAAACCGGTTCCATTGGTACCGGCTGGGCTAGCATATGGCTTCGCGTGAATCTAAAAAATGTGACGTCTTCATTCTTGTGCGAGCCAGTGTCGAGCTGGCATCGGTACATTTTACGAAATAACAAGGCAAAAATGGTGGCTTGTGCTATGAAAACGTGTAAAAAAATAGAAGTGAAAAAGAGAATAAACCCAATTGTAGTATTACATTCCATAGGTAAGCAATATTTTACTTATTTTAGGCTTATTCAGATCACATAATATAATTAGTTTTAGTAACGTATACTATCACTTGAGATACATGGCGTGTACTCGTCGCTGTTTACTGGGGTAAGTAAATTATGAAACATTTGTAAAATTGTCTTAACTAAATATGGCAACAAAATATTTGAGTCTGAAAACAGGCGAACATTACTTTTGCCGTATTTGGACTTCGCAAATTCGTTCATAACGTGGCGAGCAATTTGCGCTCCCATGTAAAAAACGTGGTGAGCAATTCGCGCTCCCATGTCTATTCATTCAAAAGCAGATTTTACTTTCAAGAACTAAATGGTGATATTATAATGCGAGATGCCTATATACTGTCAGATTGATTTATTGACGAATCACATATCATCAAAGTCATCTTGCCTCTCTGCGTCCCGCTACAGTTGGTTTCTACCCCTCACCTATCTGTTCTCGTCTAGTAATATTCATGTGTCATGTTTACGTCTAATTTTCAAATGGCACATTAATAATTATGTGTTGCTACATAACATATTCATTTATCACTTATATATTTGTTTAGGTTCTGACTGACAATTTATTATAGTTGGCTATTAGGTATGACAAATATATTGGTCCATTAATGCTTGATGTACATATACGATGTCACATCCCTAAACTATAAAATAAACAATTATTTAAAAAAAAAAACATTTAGTAACCTTCATCAAAAATAAAATAAAAGATGAAATTTTGTTTATTTAATTCTAGATTTGATAGGTCATGCAGGAAAAGTTTAAGTCTTCGACTTTCGACTAAAAGTTAATTCAAAATGATGTTTAAAATTTATAACTCAGTTTTACCAAAAATGTTACACGTCCTAGTGACTTTTCACCCTACCTACCTTCTACAAGGAAACGTTTTTAAGAGTAAACTTTTTCAAATCACCAAGCGTATTTACTGGTACCGCGCGTTTTCATCCCGCGACAAAATATACTCTGACAAAATATCCCTAGACAAAATATCTACTAAAAACCTAACCTAACCTACTATTTGATGATGTATTATTTTTGTCCCATTTTTCTATTTTCTTTACAGTTGTCTGTATTATATTTGTCCCATTTTTCTATTTTTGAACTATAATTTATTGTCTTTACAGTTGTCTGCTATATTTTTGTCCCATTTTTTTTGTTAGGTTAGTTTAGTTTAGGTTAGGTTAGGTTTTAGTAGATATTTTGATGGGGGACGTTTTGTCCATAGGATCGTTAGTAAGGGATATTTTGTCAGAGGGTATTTTGTCACGGGATGAAAAGTCGCAGAACCATATTTACTTACAATTCTAAGTGAAACATTACAAAACAAAAATTAAATCAAAGCGAAACATTACAAAACAAATGGAGAATATAATACAACATCTAATTTTCGTGTTTCATGGTTAGGTGTGCGTGCAGCTTGGACGATAAAAATTTTCCACTCACATTTCTTTCTTCATCTTTTTCCTCTTCGAGGCGTACTCCCGCTCCTCGGCATCGGGAATGAGGATCTGTCCCGTGGCGCAGGCCAGCGAATTGTTGGTCTGGCGGCCCGAGGGGCGCGGCGCGGCAGCCGGCGAGGAGGATGTCTTGCTGCATTTCTCCACGGAACCACTCGGCGACCCAGGCGAACCCGATGATGCCGACTGTGTCCTGTAATTACCAGCATTCAATCACAATGAAGTTAATTAATCAATCTAATTCATATCTATACGTTGACCTAAGGCATTCTTTGGTAAAATCGTTTTTGATCTAAAAAATATTATTAGGTACAGTGAAACCCGAATTTTACGTCCCCAGATTTTACGTTTTCCCGCCAATTACGTGTAATTAATTCAAACAAGTTGTAAAGAAATGGATTATAAGTACTGGTCGTCACACTATTGCAAACATCTGTAAAATAAACTACAAATAGACAGAAATATCCATCTTCATACGTCCTTACCCATATAAAACAAATTAAAATTATAAAATCCTAAATAATATAAATCCATAAATAGATTTGACAGGATTTACTACTGTACTGTATCTCTTCCCTCATTTATAAGAAAACTCTCTTTATGTTATTTACCCACACTTACAATCATCTTTATGTTTAATTGTAAATTATATTACTCTTATATATGATATGTAATTATGTACCTCTACGCCTGTCTCAACACAGGTATTCCCTAGCGAGACAGGCATTGAATAATATATTGTAAACATCACGTATATAGATCAATAAAAAAAAAAAAAAAAAAAAATTATTTCGGTCCCGATATATTTTAGTACATTTATACCCCCTTTTTACGTTTTTTTTTCCCGCAATTTACGTCGAAAATATTCAAAATATGTGAGTTACGCGCGCTTGACACGGCCGAGCAGTGATTGGTCGGCAAACTGCGCGAAACGTGGTGATTGGCCGACATCTTTCCATTTTTAGCCGGCCGTGATTGGTCGGCGTACTGCTCGCAACGCGGCGATTGGCCGACATCTTTCAACTTTAGCCATGTGTAAAATGCTACAGCATCTGTCAGTTTGTTTATTTACGCATCTGTCATTTGGTTTTGACTCGATTTGTGATTTGAGACGCTTTTTTCCGACATTATTTGTGATAATCGTTTACACACAGTTTTTGCGTTTCTTGTTTGGTTTTCGTTAAGTTAATTACGTTCGTAATGTCTCAACAAAGAAAAACTGTCAGTTCAGTGCGAGAAAAGGAACATTCTCGAAAAAGTTGATAAAACAAGTTGGTTAGTTTTAAATTGAATCGGTTTACACTAGAATGTCGTATTTTTACAATTTTACTTCGTATATATGAATTTAAATGGCCGGCTGCGGCGGAAATCGGCTGCAAAAATTCGATTTATGAGGAAATTTATCATATTTTTACAAATCAGCCGCGAAAATTTGATTTACGTGGAAATATATCGTATTTCGACGAATTTACTTAGAATATCTCTACCCCCAGTATTGAAGAAAAGAACATTTTATTTTTTATAAAAAAAAATCACATAGATTAGTTTGTTACATTTTTTTCTGTTCTAATTCTTTTTCAATCATGTATACACATTTAAAAGTTTAGTCTTGAAAGCAAACAATGCTGGAAAAATAGATTTTAAGACCCTCGATGTACTTTATTGCTTCTTCTTTTGTTGGAATAACATTTTTCTCTTCATATACATGATTATATTAATAAAAAATAAAATTTAAAGGGTTCTTTTGTTCAATTCACCAATATACATGATTAAATAAATAAAAAAAAAAACAAAATTTAAAATGTTCTTTTCTTCAATACCCCCCATTTACATTTTCCCTCCGTTTAGGTTTTTTTTTTTCGGTCCCTTAAAAAACGTAAAATAGGGGTTTCACTGTATTTATATATGAAAAGAGGGATAATTGCGTCCCACAGTTTACTTTACGTCACTTTTGAAGAATTCCGCTTTTAAGAATTTGTAAATGAATAAAGAAAATCAACATTATTTCTCTTTTAGCTTATAGTGAATTGACCATAGAGCATTTCTTCCGTAAACTTTAATTGGTTTGTGTTGTGATTTGACAGAAGCAGTTTGTTTTATTTCTTGATTTACTGTATAACAATTTTTTTGAAAGTTTTTGTAACATTATTGAAACCGTTATAAAATACAGTAAAATAATATAAAATGAAAATTATTAAACTGTCGAAAAGTCCGAGCATGATAGTTCACAAAAACATCAAAAAAACTATCAATTTATCAAATAAACGCAAGTAATGTTGTTTTTATAGATAGTTTATTGTTCAAGGAATGTGTTTCGGTAAATAAAATATACTATAGCTCAAAATAAATCCACAAAATATTACTTCAAAGTGTTGCGTTCCGTAATTTCCAGTATGCAATAAAAGAAAAAGAAGAAGTTTCGAAAATGGCACTCAACAAGTTAATAAATTCCCAAGTAATTCAAAATTAAAAAAAAAAAATTGTAAAATATTTGGTTAAAATTGAGTTCCTCGGCTGCAAATTCCAATTCGGATAGATTCTTCTGAGTAAATTAGTAATAATACGACTTATGCTGCGGTCGGCCCTATATTCGAAGTTAATAATAAAAATAAAAAAACAATACTTTCCGAGTAAATCAAATTTTCGCAGCCGAGTACCGTCGCGGTCGTCTCTTTAAACTCAAAAAAATGTGATGTTACGGTGTAAATCGAAATTTCGCGGCCGCGACGCAGCCAGCCCTTTAAATTCAGATACTTGAAAGAAATTCGTAAAAATTCTAAATATTTCCGCATAAATCGAAATTTCGCGACCGATTTCCAACGCAGCCGGCCGTTTAAATTCAGATACTCGAAGTAAATTCGTAAAAATACGAAATATTTCCGCGTCAATCGAAATTTCACAGTCAACCTTTCATATTCAAATATTAGAAGCATATTCGTAAAATTATGTTATATTTCTACGTAAATCAAAATTTCGCAGTTGATTACCGCAGCAGCCGGCTTTTCTGATTTAGATTTTCGTAGAAAATTCTCAATTTCGCAGCTGATTTCCGCTGCGGCGGGCCATCTAAATTCAGATACCTATTCGAAATAAATTCATAAAAATATGATATAATTCCGCGTAAATTGAAATTTCGCGGCCGGCCCTCTAAATTCAGATACCTAAATCCATAAAAATACAATATATATTCGCGTAAATCGAAATTTCGTGGCCGATTTCTATCGCAGCCGGCCATTCTAATGCAAATATTCCAAGTAAATTCGTAAAAATACCAAAAATTTCTGCATAAATCTTATTTCCTGTCTGTTTCCCGCCGAGGCCGGCCCTTCAAAATCAGATATTCAAAGTAAATTCGTAAAAATATGATAAATTTCCTCGTAAATCGCAATTTAGTGGCCAATTTCCGCTGCAGCCGGCCCCTTAAATCCATATATTCAAAGTAAACTCGTATAAAATATGACATTTCAGTGAACACTGATTGTACCGGACGGGTCAACGAGGAAGAACACGATATTCCCTCAACGGCCGTCATCGTCTTCTAAACTAAAATTTAGATTTAAGAATTAATATTAGGTTTATATTATTTTGTAGATTGTAAGATTAATTTTCCTTAATAAAGAATACATGTTTTATTGAAAATGGGCCGTTCGGAGAGGTTGACGACGAGATTAGGTTTGCTGCACCTTTTCCCTCGTTTTCGACTTCCCCGCACGCCACTGGCATTGACGCCACGGGGCAGAATTGCCTGCAGGGTGCGGGGCGGGCCCCACTTTCCTACCCTTCCCCGCACCCTAGCCCCGGGCGGACCAATAAGAGAGCTCCTTTGAGACCGATAGGTATTTTTGATGATTAAATTCATCGCTGTTTTATGTTAAGAATCAATTTTCAAGAGTCCGGTCTACGCATCACCAAATAAATGATATGGATAGATAGATCGGACTCTCCTTTATGTAAAATTACGCAAAAACAAATAATATTTAATGCTATAAGAATGTAATGTAAATTTCCCTGGACATGTAGGGGTTTAGGGACCCCAAAGAAATTTACCAATGTGATCATGAAAAATCGAATAAATTAGAAGGAGTGAGGTCGTAGGGGTCAGACGAGAGGGCAGAGGAGGAGAAGAGTTGAACATATAGCCCACCTCGCTGTGTGCAACACAGCCGAGGTCATAACCCGCGAAACAACGGACTGCCGGAAAGATGAGGCACAAATCCGAGCGCGCCCTCGCCGGCGGCGAGGGTAGGGGTTGGGCTATATATACCGGGGGTCGATTGCGCAATCGGCACGCATTTTACAAAGTCGAAACTGGTATCAACACTTCTCCGCCTCTCCTGCCTGACCCTTGGACCTCGCTCTGGATTGAACTTGAAAACAGGGGTTTCATTTCTACCCCTTGGACCCTGCCTCTTCCCCTTGAAGGCCTCCACCCCAGCAGTTGACCAGCTCCATCTAGCGGCTACACAAGGACTACCCGGCACCCTATTTTACAGTCTATGTGAGTGACGGAAACGTCGCTTACAACTGATTGAGATTTACAAAATGATAATATGAATTGGATAGATGTTAACCGCGTAAATCGATGTTTTATCGCTACGTCTGTTCAGCTTTACGAAACTAAATGTTTTTTTTTGGCAAAAATTGATGTTTTTCAAACTACGCGAACAACCTTTCATGTGCGGGCAAAAATAAATTTTAAATAAATGAATTTCGTATTAAAAAATCATTTTGTATGAAAATAAATATCTGGACTTTTTTGGCAAAAATTTCGAATTACGCGTTTTTTTAAATTATCGGGGTTCGAATTAACAGGGTTCTACTCAATATATAGTAAGTAACAACAAAAATGATTAAAGTAAGAATGATTGAAATTATATTAAAATTAAAGTAAAAATGATTGAAGTAAATTAATTCTTCAATCTTTGCAAAATAACTTTGTGGCATTATTTATTATTTAATTAATAAGAGATAACTTTGTATAAACCACTTTTTTAATAAACAATATCGACATGTTTCAATAACAGATATAGCGATATCTTCTTCAGGATATGTTAATATACATATATATCATATATATATGTATATTAACATTTACATACATATCCTGAAGAAGATAACAATATATATATATATAGGTCCCACTACACTTATTGCGTCCGTACGTAAATCCGTTTTTGGGCGTCCATCAGTTCTAGTTCTTTTTTTTCAGTTTTTTTTTTGTGAATATTGCGTTATGTACTGCTTATACTAATCGCTGATATCATACTTTTTAAATATTGTAAAAAATACCGGATTTGGTGTTTAGTATACTTTCATACACTTCTTGCGTCAGGTACATACTCACGTCCGGGTGTATAATTTTTTGTATATTGTAGGTTCCTTTTAATAATGGTTTCACGTCCTTTCACTCTAATAAAATTTTTACGTCTTCTGTATATTGATAACTGTTTTAATGAAGTTTTCGCGTCCGTGCCGAATATATTATTTGGCGTTCGAATGCATATCCATTGTATGTTATAAACAAATATTTATATAGTTTCTTATCCTTCCGCTCTTTTTAAATTTTACGTCTTTTGAATATTACTAACTTACTTAATATTCTGATAGGTACAGATTTCAAACGCTTCCATGCTGAATAATTTATTTTCGCGTGCAATATGTGTAGTTTGTATATCTTATAGGTGAAAGATGAATAATAAGGATAATAAAAAGGAATGACCTTTAAAAGTTATCATAATGGAGAATTATTCTAACAAAAATCATTATCTTTCTATTTATATAAATAAGAGCGTATGTGGTGGGCGGCGGTACCCATACTTACCTTTCATTTTAGAAGGCGGGTATGGGTACCGCGGCCCCGGTAACCATTATTGGATAATCAAAACCTCTGCCATAGGTCACCACAAGTACTTTGCTATGTTTGATGACTTGGAAGGGGTACCGGTGCGGTTTGTTTAGGTCTTGGCGGCCAATGTGCCTGTTGTGCAGCGGGCTGGATCGAGAGAGACTGGTTGAGGAAGGTCTTTTGACCTCTCCAGACAGAATCCCTCGAACATCCATCGCCTTGCACCCCAGTTGGAGGAATGGATTCATACGTCCATTACTCCTGAGCACACTGACTCTCAGATTCGTACCAATCCCTCATACCTATCTCCTTCCTAGAATGTCTTATTTTCTTTCATCCTAATTTAATTTTTACGTCTTCTGTATATTGCTAACTCTTCTAATGAAGTTTTCATTTCAATGCTGAATTAATAATGGCATCCGAATGCGTTTTCATTATACGTTAGAAACAGTTACTTTCTCCTTCTTATTCTTCTTCTATGTTAAAGATGATTTAGTCGAATGATTTTCCTTCATAGGCATCGGTTTTCCCATCTTCCGGTAATAATAGTAATTTAGATATGTTGATGTATGCTGTCAGAAGTATGTTGTCTGGTAGTCTATATTTTTTTCAGTGTACCCCGCTTGTATGCCCCATTATGTAAAAGCCCAATAGGGCGTCAATAAATAAATAAAAAAAATTAAATACCTTCACTTGACCTGACAACGAACTGTATTTTGAGAGTTAGAAGTCCAAATAAATCATTTGTACCTACTGGGCGCAGGCGTGCAACAGTTTTTTTTACAGCAATGCCTTTACTCAAAATGTATCTTTTTATAACGCACCGCTTTGCGCCCTCGTAGTGTGTTGTTGGACATTTTTAGGCCAGGACATCATTTCAACATCCACCTTAAAAAAATATTATAAGAATGTCCACCCGCGTGGGTCGCTTCTTAGTTAAGTGTCCCGCGGCATCGTTGTAAATAAACCCACTGTTGCCAAATCTATCGATTTACTTGACCAAGAGCTCAAACAATACATAACGATATTTACTATCTACTTGTAAATGGCCACAAGGACGCAATACTATCGTTGTTATGCGCTAAAATTAATATGACCGTGTAGACGGAGACCATCGTTATGTCTTAAAAATAATATTACTGCATGGACGCAAGAAGGACCGACTGTGTAGATGCAGAACGACCGTCGTTATGTCATTAAAATAATATTTCTGCGTGATAATAGCGTGGAGGCAAGAAGGACCAACCGTGTAGACGCAGCACGATCGTCGTTATGTCTTAAAAATAATGTTGCTGCGTGGACGCCAGAAGGACCAAATGTGTAGATGCAGCTCGACCGTCGTTATGTCTTAAAAAATATATATTTCTGCGTGGACGCAGAAGGACCGCCATTATGTATAAAAATATACACTGATCGAAATATACTTCGTGTAGCAAACCTGGCGGCAAATCGTCAAACGTTCAATATTCACTTCCAGACATTTTGATAGATTTTTTGCTTCCATGACAATTTTTGCCATTCGATTCTACATGGGGTATGCATCAATCTGGCCAATTTTGAAGTCAAAACATTGTTGCATCTGTATATCGGACGCCGTAAGTCGGTGGACGCAACAATGCTATGGAGATTTTAGGGGGTGGACGCAACAAATGTAGCAGTATATATATGTATATATATATGCATATATATGTATATTAATATATACATACATATCCTGAAGAAGATAACATTGTTATTGAAACATGTCGATATTGTTTATTAAAAAAGTGGTTTATACAAAGTTATCTCTTATTAATTAAAGAAGTAAATTAAGTAAGTAACAACAAAAAGGTGGCGTATAACAAAGCCGGCAGCAAACGAGTTAAGTATGTAGCAGAAAAAAATCATAGGGAAGAGAAAAATATAGAAATACAACATAAATGTTTCTGGAAAACTACACAATCTTTTCTTTTTCTTTCAAAATATATATTTTACAACATAGTGTGTTACCCTTAAATATGTAGTCAAAAGAAGGGTTCAGGTGTTAAGAGAAATATATAAATGTTTCGAAAGAGCTATATTATATTATTATAACAAATTATTATTAGAACAATTGAACTACTTTTTTATGTTTTTCAAAGGAACATCAAAGTGCTAAGAAAAATATAAAAGTGTAGAAATGAAGAGAGAAAGGACATATTTAAGTATCAGGTACCAACTCAATTTTTAAAATTAGGAAAACCCATTCATATGAATATACTGTAAAGGCTGGTTTCAAGCTAGGACTTATACCTTTTATCAAAACTTAACCTTTTATCGGTCATGCAAACAAAAGACAAAACGCAAATTTTGAACAGAGTTTGTGCGGCCGCTGTCTTTTTCTCTCACATTATTGTCCTGTGTAAACGGAATAAGAAAAAATGACCGCCCTGTGTTTTGAGCTTGTAATACAGCTGCGGCATTGGAGTTTATACCAATTTTAAGCTGATTGATTATCACCGAGTATTTATGAGTGAATTATAATAAAATGTTAACTTTGCCGAAAAAGATAGATCAAGATGGTCTTGGGTTTCTCTAATTTTGGGTTTTAGCAATAATTTCAAGTAAGGTAAGTATACAAAACTGACATAAAACCGAGGGCAGAAATGTTTTCAAAAATAATATGTATGGAGAAAATTGGAATTTCGGTTTTTGGTGTAAAAAGATAAAACTGTAGAATAGGGGTAATGTAAAACAAAGGTTTTACAGCGTTAATTATTTGTAGGGATTGAAATTAGTAATAATTTGTAATAAATGAATCCAATATCCAACTATTAATCCTGGTGGGAAAGCGTAGTTTATTTAGTTTACCTTATTTTCTCACGACGCCTGGCCCTGCTCTCCCGCATGGTATTATCGAGATTACCCTTATGTGGCCTGCCTGTTTCCCTTTCCCTTCCGGATTCAACCACCTCTTCTAACTGCTTCTGTCCGTCGGTCTCCTTCTGTTTGTTTTTGGACTGAACGCGAGTTGAGGTTCGCCGAGGCACTGACTCCAAAAGCCTAAAAAACCAGAATCTTTCTAACAAAAAGCCCCTAAAAATTATAGGAAAGTATACAGTAATTAGACTTGGCAGTCGAAGTCTTCATAGTGTAGAATTCTCTATTTTGTTAGTAATTTCATAGCAAGTTGCACCACACAAAAAATATTTGTGAAACAATGTCCCTGTGGGAATTAATTCTTGGAATTAGTATTCTCCTTACGATAAGTGCAAAACCATATTTGTAAGGTTCATTAAAATTTGCAAACAAATTCACAACAATCTGACTAGCAGTCCCCATATGCACACAAAAATCTATCATAAATGTATTTTTGGTTTGCAGTAGAAATTAATCTCTTAGAATAAAGTTAAGTGAGCCATGAAGCAATGGAGGCTGTCGATGTTGTGTGGTGGAACTATTAACTATGAAGAGTCTCTACTATTAGAAATAATAACCTAATAATAAATTAAGACTAAATATCGCTAAATCATTTTTTTTTTACATTTCGCGTTATGTACCTACAAATAATAATTTAATAAAAATTGATTATTTGGAAACATCTTAATTTACATATTAATTTTAGTTAAAATTAGCAAAAGTTTATGGAACTTAATGTTTCATTCAGTGGTAGCTTACATTCGCAATGACATCCACACAAGTTCAAGAAATTCGTATCAGTCAATCAAATTGTCTGGAATTATTAATTAACGAATATCTACGTATTTTAGCCTTTTACAGATCACCACCTTGCTATGACATTCGTGAATTTTTGGTTAATCTCATATCTGAACTCAAAAGATGTAGTGACTTCAAATAGTCATGGGGATATCAATATTAACACATTTGGAAATATACACAGAAAATGTCATGTTACCTATGCACCATGGCAGAAAACAACTTCACAATAAATATTAAAGGTTCTACCTGAGTTCAAGATACATAAATACCAGAAATATTACGGCCTCCAAGGCTTTTGATATCACAATACAATAACTGATCACTATACAACCGCAATAAGCATTCCATACACAACTCTTAAAGAACAAGTTAAACTAATCACTTCACATCATCCATCTGCTAAGAGGGATTAATAAAGGATCTAAATGGTGAAACATGGCAAGACCAGTGACTGAAGATAACAATGCACTCAACTTATTTATTAATAAAATCAACACAAACACATATAAAAAATTCAAAAGTTAAACTCATTGCACATAAAAAAATACAACTTACTCCTTGGATTGTAAAAGCTATACACAAAAGAAATCATTTACACAAAGTGGCGACAAAAGACTCACAAAGCACTCTTAAACAACAGAATTTCCGCAAAAGGACAGTACTATAAGAGGTACTAAGGTTTATCTAGTAAAAATATGTGGAAAATTGTTAAACAAATTACCTATACTAAACATACAATTGACTCTAAAATTAACAAACTTCTGACTTGAAACACAGCCACCATTGATTTGGGCATAATTGCCTGTCACACTAACCAATATTTTACGACAGTTGGGTCTAAGCTTGCGGAAAACATCCTAAGAGTCACCAAGAAAACTGAAAATTCATTGGAATCTGTGACAAAACCTAAAAAAAATTCTTTTCATTTAAATTCCCACTCACGATAAAAGAAGAGGCTTTAAAAATTATTTCCAATCTTAAAACTACCCATTCAAAAGGTCTTGACAGTCTTAAGACACATTTACTAAAAATTATAAAATGCAATATTACATCGCCTTTATCGAACATTTTCAATAAATGTTTTCTCCGACCATCTTAAAAAATCTATAGTAGTACCAATCAACAAAAGTGGACCCAAAAACCAAGTGGGCAATTATAAGTAATTAATAGTAATATACTAAGGATGGGTTGTTTCAAAAAATTTAATGAATTCATCAAATATTTTAAGTTAATTTTCACATTCTGCGTGAGTTCTATTCAAGTTCTGTGAATATTTCAGTTTCATGCAGCAACTGGCCTATAATGGTATAATAATAAAACTTGAACAGAACAACCACAGAACAAGAAAATTAACTTAAAATATGCAATTGATGAATTCATCAAAATTTTTTAATCAACCCGTCCCAAGTAATTATGTAAAGCTAAAAACTTTTAAGCAAAAATCAAGGCTTTCGACCAGGGAGAGGTTCGGAAGATGCTATAGCGCAACTTACAGAACATATTTCGGGAAATATGGATGGCGGAAAGAAAAACATCGCACTGTTCCTAGACATAGCCAAGGTTTTTTATACACTTTCTCATAAATTACTTCTCAATAGGTTACAAATTATTGGTATTGTAGGTTTGCCCTACGATTGGTTAAAGAGTTACATAATGGGTAGAAGCTAGCAACACAAAATAGGCAAAAAGGTGAGTAACCAACAAGACACTAACTTTGGTGTAACATAGGGAAGCAGAATGGTACCTCTTTTATTTATATTTACATCAATGATTTATGCGAGCTACCAGTAGGTGGAAAAATGATTACATTCGCAGACAATAGCGTAGCTGTATTTGAAGGAGAGGATTGAAGTGAAATTATAAACATGCTGAAAGTGAAATTAATGCGATAAAACAGTAGCTTGACAAAAATCTACTAACACTAAATATTTTAAAATACATAAATTTCTTAATTTTTTCTTCACTATCTAGTGAGAATAAAAATTGACAGCTTTCATTTTTGAATTGCTGCCATTACAGGCTTTGTGCGCTATTTTATTAATTGGATTTTAGCTAATCTATCAGGTGGTAGCCATTTTGAAAGATGATTATTGTGTTTAATCTCGACTTAATTTTTTTGGTGACTTATTTTTTATGTTAAATTTTGAAGGTGTTTTAATTTTTTTAGAATTTTTTAAATTAATGAAATGTAAATATTTTTGTATGCAGTGCCCTCTGCCACCTAATGATCTTTCAAATGAAAACGTGCCCTCTGAGAAATAATGTTCTTTCAAATGAAAGTAGCAATAACTTCTGAATGATTTAAAAAAACAAAAATTTCAAGTAATCAAGCTTCAATATGTTCTACCACTGCCAGTTTTAATTCAGGAATGAAAGGGTTAAGGAATTTAAGTGGTGATATTATTCCCAGTCTTCTGTTTAGTATTTTCGTCCCTAGAAGATATTATCTTAATGTTACAATGACTGAGTATATAAATAAAATTAACAATATTACATATTGTTTTATTTTAAAAAAAAACTTGTGATCTTAAAGACCAAATACAAATGAAGCAAAAACCGCACGCAAATGTCCGCAATCACTTCAGCAGCAAAGGTCTCTGCCAAAACAGGCAAGACTTGTTTGGCAAAGGCTTTTACCACACTGTTATGACAAATAATAATCCAGTCAATTTATTTGAATCGCACATTATAATTACAAAAGTTCGCTCAAAATTAAAACGCAGAAACCAATCTATTTGAAGAAATGTGAATAAATATAGAATAATCATTTTAAAAAATTATGTAATTCATCAAGTTGAAAGAATTGAGACTGGCTTATAAAAGGTGGATAAATTTATCACAAAATTAATGTTAATAATAGCAGTCAGTGAGTTTTTTTTAAATATGGTTTTCACATTTCTCCAAAAATTTTATAATTTATACTTACATAAATAAATAACACACGCAATTTTTTCTACAGTTATATTTAGGGAAAGAAAGAAGTTAATTCAATACCTTTTTCTTTGCAACCTTTCTTTTTCCTGGAAGAGCCTCGGTATTTCAGGGAGGAAGTTTTCAGACAAGGATCCAAACAAGTCTTTCTCAGGTTTAGTGGTAGCTGCTTTGAATTTCTCTGTCAGATGGATCCAATCAGATTCTGTGAAACAGACCACTTGCCAGACACGCTCCGAGTTTTCATTCTTTTCATTCTCTTCTGGGGTTCCATCGGGTTTCTTACGTTTCTTTTCTTCTTCTTTGATTTTTCGTTTCCTTCCCTTCCCTTTGACTTTATAGTCCTCCCTGTAGAGGCGGGTGCCGTAAAAATACCAATAAGCTGACGAGTTGTCATCCCATCTAAAACAGTGTAATATAAAATTAAATATACATTGTTCATATAAGCTTTAATAAAAATATAATGTAATAAAACTGAGCATCTAAAGCAACACTATAGAAGGAGACCGAGATGTTCCATATGACATGGTAGGATCATATGGATTAAAAACTTGAGGTAGGTAATGCCAGAGTAATAAATAGAATAAGCATGTCCGAGAAGATGCATACATGTGGATGTAGCAGGAAGTTGTTAAATGACAAATATGTGACTTAATCCCCTCAGCCTTTTTACTTGTGGTGAAATGATGTGATGTATAATTAGTTTAAGAAGGCATAAGAAGAGCAGAAAAATCTAAGTGTATAGCGTGCGGGAACTTAACTTAAGATATACTAACCCCAGTGGTTCTACTCTTAAACTTTCCGCTTCTAAGTTCTTAAACAACTCAAACACATCATCAGCATCGAGTCGGAAGTCACACAGGGCATATAAAATTTCAACTTTTGTTCTGAGAGGCAAAAATTGAAAGTCGATATCTGTGTTAAAGGGGTTGTAGCGACCGGTTTCTTGACATTTTTGACGAAACAGCCGCCTCAAGAACATCTGCAAGTATAAACATATAGAAACATTTTAACATTGTAATAAAAATAATAAATATTATAATCAATAATTATCAGCCTGAAACACTCATCTACATTGAAAAAATCTTCCGAGAAAAGATACTGGCCGCCAACGGGAATTGAACCCGTGTCCCTCTGATTGCCGGTCAGGAGCTCTGACCACTGAGCTATGGCGGCTTATCTAATACTCGCCAAATAATTCAATAAATACTAGTGTTTCATTAGACAATTACTTATTATTACATTTTTCCAACTGAAAACAACCAACTTTATTTTTGTGAGAGAGGTATTGTTAATGCTAAATCTCCCGCTAGGTGGCATCGAGACTAATTATGCCTGCAATTTTTGCTGAAATACTTTAACTTGTCAAATATTAATTATTATTTTTTTAATTGATAAACTAACGTTTAAACAAGATTTTTATGTATAGCACAAAGGTAGATAACAAATATTATAATCAATAATTATCAGCCTGAAACACTCATCTACATTGAAAAAATCTTCCGAGAAAAGATACTGGCCGCCAACGGGAATTGAACCCGTGTCCCTCTGATTGCCGGTCAGGAGCTCTGACCACTGAGCTATGGCGGCTTATCTAATACCCGCCAAATAATTCAATAAATACTAGTGTTTCATTCGACAATTACTTATTATTACATTTTTCCAACTGAAAACAACCAACTTTATTTTTGTGAGAGAGGTATTGTTAATACTAAATCTCCCGCTAGGTGGCGTCGAGACTAATTATGTCTGCATTTTTTGCTGAAATACTTTAACTTGTCAAATATTAATTATTATTTTTTTAATTGATAAACTAATGTTTAAACAAGATTTTTATGCATACACCGCCAACCTTTTGGCAGTATTTTGAGGCAGTTTGGCTAAGGGCTGTCCCTAGGAAGGGATTTATTGTTGTGAGACTTGAAGAGGCCCGGATTACACAAAGGAGGAAAAACAGATGCCGGTAGCTCAATCCAGTATTCCGAGAGGTTATCCATGGAGCCAATTTTCTAGAGAGCATTATAAGTCTTCATTTTGAGTATGACTACTTCAGCACAACGATTGCCAAACCACAGCTTCATGCCCGCTATGAGGATTTGAAGGAGGAGGGAATGTATAAATCTCTCCCACCTCAAGTGCACAGATTGATGGTCTTCTGGGTTAAACCAGACCATGGTCAAGGAAAGGTGCTAAAGAATGTTCGCATGCTGTCCCATATTGCTGCCCTGTAATGCCGTACCTTCCTCTTTCCAAGATTGCCAGGTTGACAGTGCATGGAGGGCGGGACAGGCAGAGGTAAGAAGATCCCAAAGGCACTGTAACCTTCACCCTACCTCTAGAGGCTCAATGGTGGGGAATGGATTGAGCAAGTCGGCTCAGTGGATTCTACGAGTTGACTTAATCCATGAATAAGAGAAAAGGGTTCCATCAATCTACCGGGGGCCCCAAGGCTTCAACAATTGTTCATTATGAACATTGAAGTCCCCCAGAATACAAATCTGGCCGATGGGTAGCGGGGAATGGGTAGCGGGGATGGTAGCAAGAGAATGTCTACAGTGTCAAAGATATACGCATACCTATAACACTTTGTTTTACAGCAAAAAAGGCCTGAAAAAGCTTACCAGATGATAACCTTGGCAGTTCAGGTAGGATAGTGTCTGATGGCTTTTTTGTAAATATTATTATAACATTCGTTGGCAAAGAATAATAAAATAGGATATTAACCTGATAATTGAAGGCAGATATGTCATTGTTGCCTAGGCAACCACATAGGAGCCTTACAATCAGCTCCGTCAGGAGGGAACTCGCACACTCTTCTGTTCCATCGGTAAGGAGGGCTTCCTCTAATTCCTGCAACAAACATATATCTTGTATCATAACCATTCAAGTGGTGAGATCATGCGCTCGTAGTTGTGATAATGATCTCTTTGCAACTTTTATAATACTAACCACTAATGATAATAATATTTGGATGATTATTATATATATAACACTGTTCATTGGGAAAAATCAAAAATATATATTAATGGTCATGCCACTGAGCCCTTCTGTGGAAGCTCCTTTTCTCTGCATTTGTCCTTTAAAAAAATCCTTAATAAATAAGTATTATGGCCATTCTCACGGAAACTTTTTACTCTATGACCGAATATGAATGAACTAGCGCAGGACTGTGAAAAATCACAAAATATGACTTTACTTTTAACCACTCCGATACATCGCGAATATGCACTTTTTACGTCTTAAACGGCATGTCAGATTTACGAAAACTTTATGTTATTTCCGCTTCACAATTAAAGCTCTGTAAATGAAACATTTCCGAACTTAGCCGAATACTAAAAACTGTTTTTGAAAGGATATGAAATAAGCTTTCAAATTGTTATGTTATAAATAAATATTAACATTTGTAAACATTAAAATTTAGAATGCAAACATAAAAAAAATGAAAAAATGACTCGCGTGATGTTAAAACGGTACTACAATCACGGATTATATAAAAGACAATATTTATTCTATCTTATAAATGTATAATAAACAATTTAGTCACTTCGCTTTTTTATCATTTCATACAAGAATATTTAATAAAAAAATAACGATGTTGAACAGTGGATAGGCAATTTGGCGGTCTATCATGTATCTGACAGAAAAGATTTTTTTTATCTATTTCTATGGACATCTTGAATAGTGATGGGTAGCTTGATTTATTATGGAGCTTCTCCTTTTTGTTTTAGGGATGTCACTAGAAAAATAACGGAGTTATGACGATTTCTGTATAAACATACGCGTTGACGTGTAAACACGCTTATTGTACTTAACTGATGTCGGCATATTAACGTGTATATCTGCTTATGTTGCTGAGTGGTTAAGATTTAACACTAAGAAATTTAAACAAAAGAAATACACATTTCAAAAATAGAATTTATAGATTGGTACTTCTGATTTTTTTATATTTCATTTCCAATTTTGAAAAAAAAACAATTATGTGATATTGAAAAGAATTCATGATCTACTCTAACATAGATGGCGCGAGCATAATTATTTTTGGGAAAAACGTATTTTACAAGTAAATGGCTTGCGCCTATAATATTAAGATGAATTAATGGTTTACGCCTGTACATATGCAATATGCATATGAACAATGAGTTTTGTCCATAAACAAACTCAAATCTTTCAAGAAAGGCTAATAAATACAATATTGTATGGAAGCACCGATAAGCATGACGGTCTGATACATTAGTATGACATTTTGAAATTTCCTACTAGTATCCCGGAAAACATCAATTCTTTTATTTATTTATAATTTTTCTGCATTATAATTGATTTGGTGGTGTTTATGAGTAATCTGAGTATTATACCAGATAGAGCGCACACTTTTACATATAACTGCATACTCAACTTTAATTTCTAAAATTTGCAGATGTCTGACATGAATGTACACAATGTAACGCAATATCCACAGTACTACATCAGTGAAAACCATTACATTATAAGACAAACAGGCGATTCTTTCATTTCCTGAGGGTCAATAATAAATGATATCTTTCAATTTATTGACCCTTCAAACCAAATGGCATCAGTATATTATTACTGAAATTAGATTAAATTTATTACTATATGACTAGTTGCAGAGAATGTTTCAGATTGAATTGCGGAAATATGGGTGGGCTTTCTTAAGAGGAATGGCTGTGTGGTGTAAATGTAATGTTATTCAGATACGTGCTTTTAAATCATTCAATTTTCCTTGATTTTAGGATAACTTTGGAATTTTTTTTGATTAGTTGTTAATATTGAAAAAATAATCTCAAACTGTCATTTGTGCTAAGTAATGAAAAAAAAAATACATTGTAAAATAAGCATTTTTTGGGAACAAATTTTAATTTAGTTTCTAACATAAATCGATCACTTATAATTTAAATTTCAGCCCATGAAAATGCCTTTTTCAATCATATTTATATAGTAAATACAATACAGCCCTGATAATCTGAAGTAATAAAAAAACAAGACCTGTTCAGACTTCCAAAGTGTTTGGATTATGAAAGATAGAAAAAATATATAAAAGGGATTAGGAAAATTTTATTTTAATGAACTTCTGAGAAAATGGTGAAAAACACGTTTACTAAGTCACAAAATGATTTATTTTAGTATGGCTGGTTACAGTTATTGACCAAGATTTTTATCCCTCGATTTACGCAGCAACATTTTTTTGGATTAATTAGAGATCATTTTCGTCAGCCCAATCTACGCAAGTGTTTGGTGCTGAGGAACCAAGTTTTAACCTAAAACACCATGTGACGCACATGCAACATATAGGAGCATGGACACTGCATAAGAGCTTTTACACAATTACAGAAAAAACATAGCATTAGCGGTTTTGGTTTTAGGAGAAGGGTGGTTTGACAGTTCCGATAACAGCGATGTTCGGATTAGCCTTGGTACAGATTGGGCTCTACTGTAATGATAATCAAGAGATGGAAGTAATCCGTTTCCAATGAACTTAGACAGCGGAAGACATATCAGCAGTTAGAATCATTTTTTTAATGTTGC
Source organism: Limnephilus lunatus (assembly GCA_917563855.2). NCBI lineage: Eukaryota > Metazoa > Arthropoda > Insecta > Trichoptera > Limnephilidae > Limnephilus > Limnephilus lunatus. Next base: position 37,224,646 of record OU830604.1, read on the forward strand.
CTTTTAAAAACCAAGGCAAATTCTGTTAGGCATTATATATAAATGTGATAGTTATTGAATTCTCAGCTTATTTAAAGTAATTTTAACATCCAGGAATTAAAAATAAGGTGGAAAGTGTAGTTTTGTTAGCAGCTGTAAAAGAATTTCTGTTTTCGGGGTGGCGTGTATTTTATCATAATGTATGCGGGTTTTAAAATTAACTCAGTTAGAATGATTCATAACTAAGGAACAGATATAACATTTATTATTCTAGGATCACTTTTAGTCTGATTAATTACAATTGACAAATGATATGTCGAAGTGAAAAAACATTTTTGTAAGTATATTGTAAAAATTTCTAAGTAAAAATAGTAAATTTTAATGATTTAATAATATATATCATTTCAAACCTTGTTTCTAGTTCTATTACGAACTATAAAAACAAGTTCATAAATATTGGGTAATAAGTATAATTTGTACAATTTCTGTTAACAAACATACAAATTTTACATGTTTGTGAATTTTATGATTTTTATATATTTTTTTGTAAAACCAACAAACATTATAAATGATAAAATTTTGGTAATTTCATTGTCTTTAAATGACAGTAAGCCTTATATCTATTTCCGTATCAAAATTCAAAGGCATGATTTTTATTGTTGAGCGCAGGCAAATCCAAACCAAGCATACGGAAATCTCCAGCCCTGTAGACATTTTTTTTAAATGTCTTGATGCTCCAGTGAATAATTTAAAACACAAATAAAGTAGCACATAAAGTAGTAAAATAAGTAATGAAAGAATTGAAACGTGGATGAAATATTCAAATATATTTGATGCAATCTACAACGTACTGTTAAAGGTTTTCAGGTGAACTTTATTAAATGGACTGGCCATATTGTAAGGATTGAGGCAAAACGGGAAATAGCACAATGGGCCTATGGCCTAAATGCTCACGGAAACTAGTTGAAAACCGTCTCTGCAAAGAATTTAAAAAAAAAAAGTTTTCAGCACAATATACACACTTCATCAACGGTACCTTGTGCACCCAGAGCTACTATGGTACCCATTAATCGGGGAATGTTGAGCTCTGGGAAATGGGGAGAATTATGAAGAGATGAAAAATGTAGGGAGGGGAAATGCTTAGCTACGTAGAATTAGTTACTAATTATAACCTGAAAATGATTCTGAAATGGAACAGAATAGAAAAGTATTATTATGTTTAACTTATTTTAATTAATTTACTTTAAATGTAAATATTAGAGTCAGAGTTCTTACAACTCTGCTATTCACAGGCAGATAGATTTTTTAGAGTGTAGGACACGATTGAAGAAATGTTTATCTAATATATAAAACTCATGGATAAACCATTCAAAAAGCAATTCAAATCAATCACTGCAAAATGCAGGAAAAGTCAGTCAAGACAAGATAAGAAACTAATGCACCACCGAGATGATCATGATGGTTAATGGTTCAATTGGTTGAAAGGTCAGATCGTTCATTCAACCAATAATAGCACATTCAATCACGGCAAAGTGATTCACTACAAGATTCATAATATTATCATCTGGACTGGATTTATGAGAAGAGTCCAAACTTCTCGACGTATCCAATTTGGGTTATGTTATGAGGCTGAAGGAGGTTGGGAGTGGAAGGAGATGGTGAAGAGGATGGTTGGGATGTATGTGGCTATTCAGATCTAGTCACTAAACGTGGCAAATGTTATTTGAAGTAACATTTCGATTATAAGTGGTGGTCTGTCAACAGGGCGATACAGAGAGTATCTGTTACTCTGGAATGTGTCGTAAATATATAATATATTATTTTATTTTAATTTCATGTGATAAAACTCATGAGAATAAAATAAATTTTACATTCGCGCCACCGGCTATCAAAACCGTGACCTTTGGATCGTGGAGTGAGTATGAAAGAAACTGTATCGAAAAGGTCTGCTATAAGTATTGTTTTGTTAATTTTAAGTTTTTTTTTTTAAGTTTTCTTTATTCATTAGATTTTTCATTACATACATTGGGGATTTTTCGACCACCATGCTAGGCACATGCCCGTGTTGTGGCGATCGACTTACTGACCATGCTGTGTTTTCTACTTAAATAAAATAGTGTCACCTGTTAACTTAACTCAGCGATATAATGGCAACAGAGATCAAATTTTATCAAGAATTGACAGAAGTATTACAATGAAGGACTTATAAAAACAAAACAACCAACAAAACGACCGGTCAGTGGTTGAGTGGGCATAGCGCTTGGGTCCCACCCGGGCGTCGCATGTTCGATCCCTCTGCTGGCTAAGTCCTCTATCACAACACAAGCAACATTTTCGGCTTTCTGTGGTGGTAGTAGGAGATTTTCAAACATTATTGAGTTATTCGTAACCCGGGAATGTTTGTCTTTCTTTTTAAAAAAAAAAAAAAAATTGTTTTCATATATAAGTCCTTCATTTAGTTTGCTTATTTATTGATCCACTTTACAAAGAAAAATGATGCTAAGTTTTTCCCAAAGGAACATTTTTAGGAAGCCCACGAAACATAAAAACTCTTCATGTTCACCCAGTCATGCAGTTCTGACCTGTGTTCAAAATAAATACAAAAAGTACTGTAGTAAAATGCTGATAAAAACACTATTTTCTTTGTTTAAAACCTCTTCCTTTTGAGTTTGAGTAACATACGAGGCATGTTCAGAATGTAAGTGCACTGAATTTTTTTTTTAACCCATTGATACAGAATTGATGAGCTAAAAAATTGGCCTTCACAACTGAATTAATTTTGTACCAAAAATTGAAACCTGCATTGGTGTACTAAATCTTTTGTAACTTTTGAACCGTATATTCAAATGAATTAATTTTAAAAAAATTTTTCACACATTGGATTAAGGCAGTGTTTCTTAACCGTATTGAAAGAATCGCCCTCTTTACCGCAGTAAAATTATCCAGCCCCCCCCCCCTTAATTTAAATTTTTGTGCATGAAAGTTTGGTTTATTTAACAGAAATTGTCAAATTGTTGTTTGTACCTTAAGAAAGTGTGTCAATGTGTCAGTGTGTATAGCTCGGGAATGAACATATTTTCTATTTTGACACAATGCCCACTCGAACTTCTGCAGCGCCCCCTAAATGCTAAAAATGTAAAAAAACTCCCCCCCAAACCTCCAAAACGCCCCCAGGGGGGGGCTGGCGCCCCCCTTAAGAACCACTGAATTAAGATAAAGAAAAACATAAAAATAAACATTTAAAAAATATGTGTAAATAAGGATACAAATATAACCTTCTTTTTTTAAAAGTTTTTTTCCACATATTTATTTGAACAGTTACAATTTGTAAAAACATAATATTCATAAATCGAACGATGATAATTTTTGTTTTTTTATAAACTTATATACTAATACCTAATAAAATAATTTAGTATCAGTCCTCAAAGCAATCACAGGGACGTTCAGGGTCACTACCAAAAGCCTAGAACTGCTCGTAATTTTGAAGAAATTAAATGGCGGTTGGCTGCATATAAAACTTGGAACACAAATATCATGGGAAAAACATAAGAAACATATTATTGCCAATTCAATGAAATGAATGATTAATTACCTACAGAGCGTTCAGTATTCAAAATTTTATTAAAAAATGTCACTGTCGTACTCATTGTCCGTTTTTTGGCAGACCTACTCTAGCCCGTCAGCGCGCTGGGGTTTGTGGTTAAGTACCTGAGTTGCACACCCGGCAGGCTGCCGGGGTTTGTGGCTAATGGGTTTAAAGTGTATTAGAAAAAAAAATATAGGTTATTGTTGATACACTTGTTGACTATTTTTCCAAATAATTGCCAACCTGTTCAATGTTTGTGGTGAGCCGTGGCACAAGTTTCTTTATGCCTTCCTCGAAGAATTCTCCCGCCAGCTCCTTCCTCCACTTCAGGACCACTTTCTACACCTGCTCATCGGTTGAAAATTTATTTTGAAATCACATTTGGTCACATTACACTTACTTTCTGAACATGCGAAGTATATTTATAGAACTACCAGCGAACTATAGTATAGTACAAATACATTAATTACTGTAGAATTTATCTGAATCCAAAAAGATAACTCTGGGAGAAGTCTATTAGCAAAGTAGAAAATTTGTTGATCTGAAGCCGCAAATGAGGTTTTGTACTCCACAGCTTTTTCTGTCTGGAATTTTTAGGTCAACATTACTGTTTTCAGCTCGCAACATCATTTCTATCAGGAACTATGGAAATGATCCCCACATGGTTCGACATAAAATTGCTGGTCGGCCAAATGACCATCATGTGAGACTTCAAAACTACTCCATTCAGAATCTAGTCATATGAAGGTTTCCACCGGATGTTGTGGAAACAATAATTTTGTTTACCTACAGAACATAGTCACAGAAGATCACCATGATATAAGTATACCATGTGAATCTTTTTATTTATTCATCAATAAGGAACAGCTGTCAATTTTTTAAATTTTGTTTTATGAATATCCACCTAACTTAAAAACCAGTATTATCTAACTATTTTTATTATAAATGTCTTTCCTTAGTTAAAAAAAATATCATTCCCGAGCATGACTGCATATTGCCAATGAACGAGCAACAGTTCACAACAATTAAGTGTTCTTAATTTAAACGAAATGGATTATTGTTAGCACATTACTGATCTGCAGTTGTGCTCAGGAACAATGATAAGTTATCGACAATATCGATAAATCCTTTATCAATCAACCGTGCTGGATACCCCAGTCACGGGAACATCATAAAAACTAATAATAATGGGAAAAGAAACATAAAAGATCTGCATTATATGCTAATTTAATAAACAAAGAATATCTGGCCAGGTAAATGAGACCAAATATTAATAATAATAAATAATGAATTGATGATTGTTGTCAACTGTAAGGGGCTTCTTCTTTTCAGCTGAGTGGCGCTTTAGCCATTTGCCTTTCCAGTGTCGATATGAATTCGGTGCAAAAATAACAACAGAATTGTTATTCAGACGACAAAGAAAGTCAGAATACATTTATAATATAACTTTTTAATTAAAAAGTTTAACTTTTAAAAATAGGCTCTGCTGAAAATAGTAACTTGACAGGTTTGGAACAATAATACTCATTATCAAATAATAAACCAGGCCACAAAGAAAGTTGTTGCACAATCGCTTGAAGGCGTCAGAATTTTATTTTATTTTTTACAATGCTTTAGGGCAGTGTTTCTTAACCGTATTGAAAGAATCGCCCTCTTTACCACGGTTATCCAGCCCCCCCCCCCCCCCCCCCATTGTGAGTGAATGAGCTTATTTTATATATTGACACAATGCCCACTCAAACTTTTGCAGCGACCTCTAAATTTAAAACGCCCACAGGGGGGCGCTTGCGCCCCCGTTAAGAATCACTGCTTTAGGGCATGGGTTGGCAACCTGTGGCGTCTTGGTGCGGCCCACAAGATTCTTTCCGCAACGCACGTGCCGGACAATATCATACACAACATGCTGGCGCTTTTATAGCTGATTGTGGTGGCCCCGTTATTGTTTTAGTTCTTGAACAGTTTACTTTCAAAGAGAAATTCACAAAAATAAAAATGTTGTGCAGCTAATTTTATATTGTGATATTTACACTACTTTATACGTGCTTTACAACTTTCAACCAATGCAATTACACTGATTGTTTCAAAATATTAAATGACTGCAATATGTTTTAAGATAAGCAAAAATGCTAAACATAAATTAAGTACTTAAGCCAATTTTAAATGTAAAAAAATATTATACTTACATTATTATTACAAGACTTATAGTTTTCAGTTTGTGGTTTTAGATAAAGCATAATGAAATAGAACTTTTCTTATTCCGTGTTGTTTTTTTTTGGTCTCTTTTATGATGACATTAGAATGCACCCCATTACTGGGAAGGAATTTTTGAGATTAAGTGGCAGTAATTCAGAAAGTAATAAATAACATAATAACTGACATTGAACTTCTTTGAATTCCTAGAACATTGAATCCAGAGGCTCCTGGTTTATACTTAGGTAATACACTTAATCCAAAATGTAATGATGAAGAAATTTTAGATTGAGAGGTTATAGATGTTTATGTAGATATATATTTTATTGTTGATAATATTATCATAATGTCTTATGAAGGTCCATATTGTAGACAGAAATTAAAGACCATTTAATTAATTACAAGGAAAACAACTGTAATATCATTGGAAAACAATGGATTATGATGTTTATTTGTAATAAATCCACAAAATGCGTACCTACCTATGAATTCTAGTTCACCAGCGAATGACGTTCATAAAGAAATGCGCATAATATCAATATTCCAACTAGAGATAACAGATGTTACTGGAATTGCATCGAGTCCGCTCAGTAAACTCCTGTGGAGCCAGATCGGATGGAGGATATCAGATGTGTGGTGCAGGGTGCAGCAGTACACTCACAGTAAGCAATAGGCTCACTCTTGAACCATTCGAGTAGTTTTCAATCAATCCGTAATGTACATAAAAGCTGACTTACCTCGATGTCAAAATCCAACAGATTAAACGCCGCTCGGAACAAGGAACAGAAATGCGCGATACTGGGCACTTCCCACCATGATTGTATATCTAAAACCATAAATATTCAAATTGTGAGATAATATTCAGGTGAGCAGAACTAAAGCTAAAACAAAACAGTCGACAACGGAGAAAACCCACCTAAAATCCCGATAAAGGATGGAAACATAACCTACTGATAGATTTGCCCCACTGACGAGCAAAATCCAATTTCGGAAAACGATAATTCACTCGCGGAACATATTAGAAGATTGAATTCCCATGCAATCAACCCATACGCCCAACGGACCGCGGCAGAGTCGTGAAAATAAACGCCATGTTGACGAGTTAGTGATTCTTTTACACGGAATATTAGAAACTTTTGCGAGCTCGCGATATTGCTGTCTCTTAAAACACGTTTTATTATTTAACTTTAGTGATACGCAAGAAATAAGCACGAGCGTTCTGCAATCGCAAAAAGCATTATGCTAGCTAGCTTGACTCAAGTAGTACAAGTAGTGAGGCTTTTCTAGAGATGGTCGATATTCCTTTCCCGGTTACTTGGAACCGGTTCTTTTGCTTTCCCTGGAACCGTCGATATTATTTCCTCGTGAAACAAATTATTTTTGGAACCGGTTCCCGCTGAAATATGAAAACATTGTAAAAAATATGAATGAAAAAACATTGTAAAAAATATATTATGAAAAACTATATTGAAAATATATTTTTTTTGTTCTTTATTCACAGAATTTCTCTAGCCACGCCTCACTCCTCCCCAGGATACTAAAATATTCAGTAACTGGATAAATAACCGGTTCCTCACCGGTCTCCGTAACTGAAACCGCAGATATCAACTTCAGGTATCAACCTTCTCTAGGCTTTTCCGCATAAACAAATGGAGAGAATAATAATTTTCCCTCAAATTATGTGCGAAATTTATTTTATTATTTTACAAATTATTTCCTTGGTCTAGCGAGAGTGAGGGCCATGACATAGGGAACCGCATAAGCGTAAAATAATCACGTGGAAAAACTACTCTCGCCTGGAACCGAAAGGCGGGACTTTAAAAAAATCCATTAACATTTCAAGAGCTTTTCATTTGATTTTGCACTACACATTACAAATAATGCTTGCTCAGGATTGCCATAACGCTAGATTGATCAGCTTGGATCTAGGACTTGTCTATGTCCATGGTCGTAGCCAAGGCCGTAGCCAGAGAAAAATTTCGGGGGGGGTTTTGTTTGGTGGAACAGTGTTTATAGAAATACGCAGTGGCGGACTAAGGGGGGGGGTAGGGGAAGGGGTGGCCCGCCCCGGTCCCCTGGTCCTGGGGGAGCCCCAACCGCCTCCATGTTTCCTTGATCAAATCCTAAGCAAGGCTTTAAGGCACCAGGACACTGTAATTTTTTTTTTGATCGCGTTTTTGATCGCGTTTTTGACGAACTTTTTAACATGTTTTTCAACCTCGTTAACAACATATAAAGCTATATATCCGATATTTGCATTCACCAAGTCTTATACTGTTTGAAAATCCAGTGTCTTTGGCACCACGTAAGGGAATTTTGATGTCTAAAAAAAATATAGCAGACCAGCGAATTTTATTTTCAATTTTTTATGGAAAATTTTCGTCGTTCATAAAAAAAAACATGGGTCCCTCTAATTGGATTTTCGAACAGCTTAAGACTCGGTGCATGCAAATCAGATGTTAATATTAGTTTTTCTAACAGAGAGTGATTCCGTATCTTTTGTGGGATCGTTATTGGATAACGGACGTTATTTCCTGTCAGATTTGTGTGATTTTTACATATTTACTGTCACATATTTTAGTTTAGATCTATTTAAACACCAATTTCTGCACCTACGCATGATTATGTATTTATTTAATGTACGTTATACATATAAAAAGCAAATAATAGCCATAAAAATGACACAAATCTGACAAGAGATTACGTCCGCTATCTAATAACGATCCCACAAAAATATGGAATCGCTCGGCTGGTTGAAAAACGTAGTTTCGAGAAAACCGCGTTCGAAGTTTTGATGGGTAATTCAACACAAAAACTGTTTAAAATGGTTTCATATAAAATGATGTATCTTCGTCAATTTTACGAATTTCCTTAAAACATTTGGTGTTAGCATTATTAACAAATGCATCTTTCAGTAAATGAAATAAAAAATGACTTTTTTTTATAGTATCCTGGTGCATTAAAGCCTTATTTAGTATTTGATCAAGGGAACATGGAGGCATTCAGAGGCCCCCCAGGACCAGAGGCTTATGTGAACTGAATAAAAAGCTTGTATCAACTCCTTACATCAACTCCTAAACTATCAGAAGCTGCTTTACTGTCAGAAGCTGCCAGATGATTTGCAACGTTTGAACACTTATTATAATGCCCATTGTCTGGAAATAAATATGTCTACATAAGTGGTTCGTCGTGCGCTTCACCAGAAATAAAAACATTTTTATCCACGAATATTCAATTAATCATCAACCATTATCCATCAAATCAGAAATTAAGGTCCTTGGGAATATACTTGATAGTAAACTGAATTTCCATAAACATATCGATCACGTAGTCACTAACGCATCTTCTATGCTTGGTTTCATAACCAGTTCCTATAAATAATTCAAAGATCTTATTACTTTCAAAATACTACGTTCGTAGTATCCTTGAATACGCATCGCAAATGTGGAACCCAGGCTGTGCGATACACAAAAATAGAATTGAAAGTGTTCAAAATAGATTCTTAAGGTACTTTAACTTCCGCTCTTTCGAACTCATGCTAGTAATGAAGACTCTGCAAGTTTTTCAATATACAGACGTTAACTTGCCGAAGAAATATAGCAGATTTGGTAATGTTATCTAAAATTACACATAACTAATTGATAGTCCTGATCTTCTTCAACACCTATCATTCCATTTTCCAAATCGCAACAGCAGGCAGTCGCTAACTTTTAATCTCCCTCTTTGCAAGACCACTTCCAAATACAAATAATTTATCTACAGATCCACACACTCATTCAACTTAAATTATTACCATATTGACATTTTTAACTCGACTTTACGTGACATAAAACGCAAACTCACTAAGCAACATGACTCAAACTAAAAAGTTCTATATATTCCCGTTCTTTGCCTCTTAATCCTAATTCTATTTTCCTCCTCCCATATCCCCTTTCATATATTGCAACAAAAAATAAATTAATTAAGAAAATACCCTTATAATATCACACTTTAGCATTCATTCACTATCATCAGTGGAAAGTTCATAATTGGCATAATTAACTATCTTACTATTGTATTATTGTGTAATCTCAGATTTGCTGTCAACTTTCCCTAAAAAAATAAATAATAATAATTAAACTAGGGGGGGGGGGGGGGGGGTGGCTCATTCAGCTCTGGCGCCCCGGGCCTCTGACAGCCTTAGTCCGCCACTGGAAATACGTTAAGTTTTTAAAAATATTTTTGTTTAAAAGAAATTAAATGGTGTTATGTATCAATCTTATCACATATTTTAATAATTACAAAATTAAATTTAGTCTTTTCTTTGCAACTAACAAATCAATTACCTCGTCGGTGTCAATGTCAATTCTGCATTGTCTTTCCTGCCCTGTGGAATTTCTTAAATAAGTTTTGAGGCGTTTCAGAGAAGAAAAAGTCCTCGTGCACGAGGAAACAAGCAGTGTCACCAAGATTTTTAAAAGTTTGTGAATGTTTGGAAATTAGGCCTGGTTGCATTCTCCGAGAGCTGCAATAGCACATGTTGGTCGATTTAGTTCAGATTATTTCAGCCATTTTATCCTCCACATTTCTAATTCAGCTTTTACAGAGTCTCATTCCAAATATTTTTTACAGAGCTCAAAGTAGTATTCTTGATAATTAAGTTGGTTTTTGCAACACACAGACGGAATTAAAATGTTGAGAGATGATAATGTGGATCTATGATTTTGGAATCTAGAACGAAACTGATCGATCGAATCATGACAGTAACTCTAAAATAAGTTTCAGGATCATTTGTATTTTAGTTTGCCCTATGCTTTTGGCGTGACGATATTTGCGGAATTTCGATTTCCTCGTTTATAGTTCTGAGCAAATTCTGAGCGTTCTTGTTAAGTTCGGCAACTTTGGAATCGGTATTTTGACGAACATCTATCTTCAATGGTTTTTTTTATAATTAAATCGACATGTTGATGTAAAGCAGCTGCTAAATAGCATAGGGGAGATTGAAGTATTTTGCATACAGTCAGTGTGCATGGAAACAACGATGTTAAAAATATTTTTTCCCGCAAAATTTTTGATCAATGGTATTCGGATAAAATTAAGTCCTTTTTCCATAGATATGCATCTTTCATTATCGAGTATATCACAGACTATATGCAGAAATCGAAAATATTCTATGTTGACTCGAATAAGTATCCCTCACGGCAGTTTCACGCAAGATTCCCGCGAATATAAGCTTTACGATTTTTTCATATATTTTTTATAAATCCTACAAATAATAAATAAACTTTAAAATACAGGTCAATTCATTGACTATATAGCACTATAATAAGTTGTCTCCTTGTTAGAATTCGAAAAATTAAAAAAATTAAATTCTGGGAAATCGCGAGCAATCAAGCCAAATTTATTTATTTCGCATGATCGCTCCAGTGGCTAAGCAACATAAGCTTATAGCAAAATTACTTGAAATGACTGATATCAGAAAAGAATAAGCCTTTGATGGTGTTTCAGAATCCATGTCACTGTTTAAGTCTTCAAGTGTAACAACAATAACTTTATAGATTTCCTTGAATCTTATCAACCCATCATGATTTTCAACGGGTCTCGCACATTGCCATAAGGGTTTTCCATTGTGTTTCAGGGAATTTAAAAAATATATTTTCTTCTAATAACTTAACAGTTCGTCTTGCCGAGGACATGATAAAATTTCCAATCGATGTTTTAGTACCAATAGAATTTCGAATAGGCTGAACCTGGCAAGAATGAAATAGAGCCAAATTCAACGAATGTGAGCTGCAATGAACGTATAAGGATTCTGGGTGTGACATGTGACTTACAAATTATTGCCTGCACACCTTTAAAACTTCCTTTCTTCGAAGAAGCTCCATCATATCCTTGTCCGATTAAATATTCGCAATCTACACCCAAAGATTTTAATTCAGATAAAATTGCATTGTTGAAATACTTTCCTGTTGTATTCTAAAACTTTTTAAAAAAAGGTAAAAATTAAGAGTTAAAAAATCTTCAAAAATTCTTCGGCGCACCGTAGGTAGGTACAGTCAATTTCGGGGGGGGATCAAACCCCCTCGATCCCCCCCCTGGCTACGGCCTTGGTCGTAGCCAGGTTTTGGTTTGGGGTGGGGCAAAAAATAAAAATCTAGAGTTGTTACCGAAAAATTATTATTATTTACGCTTTAGACTCTTCAAATATAAAAAAAATATGAACGGATGTAGGAAAAACAACTATCCTATGAAGTGATTTGAAAACAATCCCATAGGTCATGCATCGGCCAGCCAGGGTGGGGCAAACGCCTCACCTAGCCCCACCGTGCCTACGCCCACGGCTAGGCCTGTTGGGGGCTAATTATCTAGGGTCTCTTCGGGATGGGTGGCAAGAGGTATACAAAAATGTGCCACACGAAGCTGTCACCCCGGCCTCCGCGACCGCTCCCGGGCCTGCGGAAATATATACTTCATAAATAAACTAATCCCATATACTTACTCGACACATATTGTACAGGTTTACATCGGGACATCACATTACTCTGTCGGGACCATGTCGGGACAGAGGGCTCGATAACCATTACAGTCCCGATATATCGATATTGATGGCAAGCATCTGGTTGAAATATCGATGATGGCAACCCCGTGCGTGCAAGTGGCTCATTACTAAATTTGGATGAAGTAGTAAATATTATGTAGGTAGGTATTTTATTCCAAATCGATCATGGTTATGCTTTGCACAAGATTAGTTCATCGAGGGGGTGGAGCGGTGATTGGCTAAAAATTCGTGACGTAGCGTCAGTCCATATTCCACTGGGAGATTTGAATCAACTGCAATAAAAGTGGCAATGTTTTATTTCAAGCTACGTCACTCGTTCGAAATTTCGGAAACGGCCCGACGAGTTTTTTTTGCGAAAAAGGCTCGTATGAGCTAACCTTGAAAAGCATTTTCTACGAACCTTGCAAATCGATCATTTGTACGATGTTAGTCAAGGCGTAGAAAATGCGCAAAGTTACCTCGTCGAGGTGGTAGAGCGGTGATTAGCAAAAAAAAATCGTGACGTAGTTTGAAGTCCATGTTTCACGATGAAGGTTTGAATTAACTGCACTCTAGATGAATTTGCAATGATTTATTTATAACGAATTTCTTACCGCCTTAGAATCAATAACAGTTGAATTAAATTCAGTTTTTTTATACAGTTAAACATTACACAATGAAGCAATCATCAATGAGCAATTGTACTTGTTTTGTTTTTGTCAGTATCAGAGATGGAGTTGTGTACGGATTTATATTTTTATGATTTTCTTACTTTTCCACTTACATACGGGAATTTGGGAGGCGGGTATGGGTGCCGCCGCCCCGGGAACCATTTATTGGATAACCAACACATCTGCCATACGTCACCCATAGGACATCCCAAGTGGTTCGCTACGTTTGGTGATTTAGCAGGGGTTCCCGGGTTCACCGGGTTGGCGGCGGATACGTCTGTCCACCTGCTGTGTGGCCGGCCGGATAGAGAGCGACTGGTTGAGGGAGGCCTTTTGACCTTTCCAGCTAGACTCTCTCGACCCATCGCCTTCCACCGCAGTAGGAGGGATGGATTCATGCGTCCGTCACTCCTGGACACACTGACCCCAGATTCCTACCCACCCTTATAACTTATTATTTCCCAGAACTTCCTATCCTTCCCTTCCATAAAACCCTCCACACAGCACCCCCTAGGATGACATAGGTCCTGAGGAAAATAATTTTCCTCAGGGCCTCTTGTGTGGAGCTGATGTAAAAAAATGCTTTTAATTTTCTTTATACGTGCGAGGGATTTTTATTGTAATTATTGAATCTTTCCTTTGGATGGGTGGAGACATACGTTCACCGTTTGTCTCATTTTTGACTATTGACATTTAGTGTGTAAGAAAGAGAGGCAGCATTATATGTTTAAGAATAAAACAAAAACAATCAGCGCATTGACTTTTTGACGTTCTTGAATTTTTGGAACTCACTTACTTAAGAGGCCACTCTCCGAATTTCTACCGATTTCTTGCAAACCTCCCAAACATTTGAAGTTTCAGCAAATCAAGCATTGATTTTGGCGCTGTAAATGTTAGCGCACTCCTCTAACATTCGTAATTTCGTATCTCTCCATCTTCTTCTTTTTGGGGCCGGAAACGGAGCCTTAATATTAAAGGTACTTATCTCAAAATTCCTGCAATTCTTTCAAAAATGAAAATTCGTTCCATACAAAATGTATGAGGAAAATAATTTTCTTCATACCTTTCTTTTTCGTGAATTCTTGCGGTGTTTTAATAGTTATTCTGTTTTCCGGGGTGGAGGCAAATCCAACAAATCAAAGATCATCAAAATCGGTCCAGCCGTTCTCGAGTTTTAAATAGTGTAACTAACCCGACTCAATGACGTAATATAAAACCCGACTTTGTTTTAAAAGACGTACTTCGGTAGTATTATGGTCAGGGCTGGGCAAAATATATGCTTTGCTGTAATTAAAATACAAATTAATTTTTCGCATGTATTTATAATACGAAATACAAAGTACTTTCAAGTCGTGTATTTGAAATACAAAATACAGTATTTGAACCATTTACGAAAAAATTCAAATACAAATTACAAAATACATTTGGTTTTGGTAGAACCTTTGGTTGCAATAAATTTTCATAAGTGCCCGTATCTAAGTTTGCGTTTCCATAGAAGCAAAGCTGAGCAGAGTGAAACAGAGACGTGCAAACATTTACCAATAGTATTGCTCAGAAGACACATCTCATCTCTGCTCCACTTGTAAAGTTTTGTGGTATAGGACCCAGGGGTTAGATAATGATTATTATTATTATTATAACATGACATTTGATAGCGCAGTTTTGTGTTATTTCACTTCAAGGGCGCTTTAATGTAACTAACTTAAAAATAATTCAGCATTCAGTCAAATTATTCCTATAGTGCTTGATCTAATACTATGACACAAAAAACATACAATAAAAAGCAATGACAAGTATAATATAGTTTGATATAAATATGCTTTAACCGTGCTTTCATAGCACAGGACGTCTTGCCAACTCTAACTATTAACATAATACTCGAGAAATACTCGAAATGTCCAATTTTTTAAACCTCAATCAATTAAACGATAACAAAAATAGTAATAACAAAACTCTGGATCTAGTTTTTTGTAATGACAAATCTATAACTGTTACTAAATCCTTAGATACACTTCTTCCTGTGGACAATTACCACCCATCATTAGATATAACCATATACAACACCATAAGTGAAAATCCAAAAATTAAACAAATGTAACAATTATTATAAGCAATAATTATTAGCCAGAAACACTCATCAACATTGAAAAAATCTCCCGAGAAAGGATAAATGCCGCCGACGGGACTTGAACCCGCGTCCTTCTGATATCCGGTCAACTACTCTACCAACTGAGCTACGTCGGCTTATCTCCCACCCGCCAAATAATTCAATATATACTAGTGTTTCATTCAACAATTACTGCTTATTACATTTTTTCACCTGAAAACAACCAACTTTATTTTTTTGTGAGAGCATTATAAGTGCTAACACTCCCACTAGATGGCGTCGAGACAAATTATGTCTACATTTTTTGGTGGAATACTTTAACTTTTCAAATATTAATTATTATTTTTAATTGGTAAACTAATGTTTAAGACAAGATTTTTATGCATAGCACAAAGGGTAACAATTATTATAAGCAATAATTATTAGCCAGAAACACTCATCAACATTGAAAAAAATCTCCCGAGAAAAGATAAATGCCGCCGACGGGACTTGAACTCGCGTTCTTCTGATATCCGGTCAACTACTCTATCAACTGAGCTACGTCGGCTTATCTCCCACCCGCCAAATAATTCAATATATACTAGTGTTTCATTCAACAATTACTGCTTATTACATTTTTTCACCTGAAAACAACCAACTTTGACAAGTTAAAGTATTCCACCAAAAAATGTAGACATAATTTGTCTCGACGCCATCTAGTGGGAGAGTTAGCACTTATAATGCATTTCTCACAAAAAAATAAAGTTGGTTGTTTTCAGGTGAAAAAATGTAATAAGCATTAATTGTTGAATGAAACACTAGTATATATTGAATTATTTGGCGGGTGGGAGATAAGCCGACGTAGCTCAGTTGGTAGAGTAGTTGACCGGATATCAGAAGGACGCGGGTTCAAGCGTCAGTCTAGGAGGTTTTGGTTCAAGTCCCGTCGGCGGCATTTATCTTTTCTCGGGAGATTTTTTTCAATGTTGATGAGTGTTTCTGGTTAATAATTATTGCTTATAATAATTGTTACACTTTGTGCTATGCATAAAAATCTTGTCTTAAACATTAGTTTACCAATTAAAAATAATAATTTAACAAATGTCTTTAAACTTTCATAAAGCCAATTACACAGCATTTGTGAATTTCTAAACGATGGTGAATTAAATGACAATATTGAACAATCCTACTGTATCTTAAAAGAAATTATTACAAGTCATGTACCTGTAATATATATTAATATATCAACTTTTCCTAAATGGTTCAATAATGATCTCATTAACTTAGTTTTTAAAAAGAAGCATGCATACCACAAATTCAAAACAACGAGATCACTTCATGATTATACTGAATTTCATAAGTTGCGTAAGCAATGCGCCGAAATTTCAGATAAATGTTACAAAAATGATATAAAAGAAGTTGAAAACTCTATCAAATGTAATGTTAAATCTTTCTTTAATTATTCTAAATCATTACAAAACAATTATTCTTCTATTCCTAATATTATGAACTATGATCGCAAGACCTGTGCCAAAACTGAAGATATTGCCAATCTATTTGCAGACTTTTTCAAAAGTGTATATTATGAGGATTGTAACCGACGTGTTACGTACCCTCAAATGTTCTTTCAACGAAAAACATCCTTGGCGGTATCCTCTACAGTTCAGTGGTCATTTTTTGAGATTTCGCTGGAAATCCAAAAATCCGCTTGCCCACTGAGCTCGTTAGTACCGTACCGCCAGCGATCTTTTTCGTTGAAAATATTTTTATGTCAGTTATTCTAATTGTAATATTGTATTAATAAAAAACTTTCATTTTACCATGTACAATGCCCCCGGTGCAACAAATAAACGCTATCATGCTCAGGTTGCCACCAGGGACATTTTTCAATTTATAATTTCAAACGTATTTTTTATGTTTCCTTTTTTTTGACATATTGTTAAATATTTTAACTTACGATCCTTGTAGGATAATGAAACTAAGAAATTTCATTCCGCAGTCCTACAAGGCATCGAGGGAAAGAGAGCCTGAGTCTCTAGCCCTTAAATTACTGAAACTAGGGCAAAAAATGGCCTTCAAAAAACACTTAGAAAAATTTCGATAAAAATATGTATTTCCGGATTATAAAAATCCAGCTTCCCCGTAAGATGGTGAAACAAACAGGTTTCATTAACACATCTTACGGGGGATCTCATAAAAATAACACTGCATTGGTAAATTACCACATGTCCTGCCAAACGGCAAATAACTTCTCAAATTTTACGATTTATCTTAAAAAATGAGATAAATCGCCCTGATAAAAATCTGGTGATAAACATTACGTTTATTTTACCATTGATGCAGAATAATTTACATGTATGTACACAATAAAGTACGTAGAATTATTATAAAATATAAATTTTAAGCGACCGCCTTCAAGGGCGACATCGGCAAAATAGAGGACCAACATTTTGGCCACTCTATTTAAACCATTCTGTTTCGAGGTGTGAATCCCCTCCACTTTTTTAATAAATACTGCCCGAACGCTGTCGGGTACAAGTACCCCTTAAATGTTATGAAAATTTCCAAATAAATATGCATATCGTTCGGTATTTACCATATTACAATTTTCAATGGTTTGTGCTTCGTTATCAAACCCACATAATTTGTGACGCCACCGGTTCTCTCCAAAAGTTGTTTTGTGGTTATTATATAACCCACAGTGACGTGTTTTCACCCCAAAAGCGTGGCCCCGTCCGGTCTATGCCACACGCGTGTGTAAAACAATCCCTCAGTGTGTGCTCTTTAATGTACAGTAACTCAGTTTAGTGTTAAATAAAAAAAACCTCAGTGCTGTTTTTGTGTACAAGTTAAAAAACCTGGCCCACCCTGTTCGAGGGACGCGCAAAATACTTCCGTGCCTCGATTACCAAGATGGAAGAGTATATGCTAGAATTAAAAAAGCTTGACCCTCCAATATCCGTGCTTGAACAATACCTCAGTACACTAATAAAGCCGAATAAATTCAGTGTCCCGCCGATTCCACCTTTCAACTCCGTACCTAGCGCATCAGACGACACCATCGCCGCCCTCAACACGCCTCTTCCGATCGCCTCCTCCTCGGATTTCCCCCCCCTCTGGATCACCCCCAACCCTACCCACCACGACAGAAAACGCAAAGCCCCTAACACGCCCCCACCAAAATCCCAGACACCTACCTCAAACCGATTCTCCCCGCTAGAACAAAATGACACCGAGACTGTGACAAACTCCGACACAAACCCAACTGACGGTCTCGAGAACACTCGAGACCAGACCGACAATACTGCCCCCAGACCCCGCCCCATCAAAATTCCCCCCATAATTATAAAATCTGACAAAAATTGGAACTTTTTGAGACGCAAGCTGGAGGATGCGGGCGTAAACATCGCCAACGCAAAAGCCATCCCCCAGGGTATTGTCCTCCACACCAGGGACTCCTCCAGCTTCCGTCTCGCGACCAAACTGCTACAAGAGGACAAAACCGACTTCCATACCTTCCAACTGTCCGAGGACAAAACAACCAAAGCCGTCCTTAGGGGCATCCCTACCACAATCTCCGAGGAGGAGATAAAACTTGAACTGCTCGACATGACCCTGCCCGTCATCTCCGTCACCCGCATGCGATCAGGGCCGGACCGCACAAACGTCCCCATGGTCCTGGTCCAGTTGAGCCATGGAGAAGCTGGCCAGCAAATTTTCGGTCTTCAATCCATCTTCCACCTCAAGATCAAAGTGGAATACCTAGATAAGAAATCAGCCCCCACACAATGCCACAGATGTCAACACTTCGGGCACTCCGCCAAGGGATGCAACCTCCCCCCCCGCTGCGTAAAGTGCACATTAGGACATTTTACAGCGGAATGCACAAAGCGGAGGGAGGATGGCCCTGCCACCTGTACAAACTGCGGCGGACCTCACCCCGCCAACTTCAAGGAGTGCCCGAAGCGCCCCGCCGACCCTACACCCGTCGCTCGCCGAACTGAGGTACGCCCCCAAGTCACCTTCAACTCCCGCCCCACCTCCCACCACACCTCCTACGCTCAGGCTGCAAGCCCGAACCAGCCTACCCAACCCACCCCCCCACCCCCAGGCCCCCAAGCCACCCCCACCCCTGCATCAACCCCCTTTAATATATTTGATTTCTTTAAAAACATTAATTTTTCCAGGATCGGCGAATTCATCGCCGACCTTATCCCTAAATTCATTTCTGCCTCTTCCACGTCAGATTACCTCTCCATCATTTTCACAGCAGCCCCTCAATTCTTCGCTCTCTTTACCGTCTAAATGGCTAACTCTGCTACTATGTCCTCCGCGCTGCGCTTGGCCTTCTGGAATGCGAACGGTCTCACAAAGAGCTTACAGGAGCTTAAATTATTCACTAATACACACAATCTCGATGTACTTCTCATAAACGAAACACACCTAAACCCGTCAACAACACCAAAAATTGCAAACTATACACTGTACCGAAACGACCGATTACACTCACGAGGTGGTGGCACAGCCATCTTCGTGAAAACTAAACTCGCACACAAACACAACATCACCCCCACGCTTTCATCCATAGAGAGTACCTCGATAACCCTTTTTACCAAGCAAGCTGGCCCTTTGAGAATTAATTCAATATATAATCCACCACAAAAGACTTTGCAAAAGTCTGATCTTGAATTACTTCTCGAAGGACAAACGCCTGCTATTCTGATGGGAGACTTCAACTCGAAGCATCCAAATTGGAATAGCAGGCGCGCAAACGCCAATGGTAGAATCCTCCTCGAATTCTCCAAATCCCACCCTGACCTAGTCGTCGCAGGCCCTGTGGATCCCACACATTTCTCCGCCCAGGGCCACCCACCCGACGTACTAGACATCGCAATTTTTAACAAATCACCCTGGATGTACTGTATCGAATCTATCAACGACCTCGACTCCGACCACAACCCCGTGTTGCTAACTCTCAATAAATTCTTAGACCCCTCCCCCCCCTTGCCCTCAAAAAAAACCGATTGGACATATTTTTCACAGATAGTCGGGGATAAATTATCCATAAATCACTCCCTCCAAAACTCGGCCGAACTCGACTCAGCGGTTGACACATTCGCCGAGACAATAATGTCCTCAGTAAATGAAGCCTCAAAAACCCTCCCGGAGCGCTATCAAAATCTCAAAGAAAACCTCCCAAACACAATTAAAGAGTTAATTAAAACAAAAAATAATCTTCGCCGCCACTGGCAGAAAAATCAGAATCCCAAAGTCAAAACCAGTATAAATCGCCTTCAAGCCCTCATTAGGAAAAAACTAACTGAGCATTCAAACACCACTTGGAACATGAAAATTCAAGAGATAAATCCACAGGATGGCTCCCTGTGGAAACTATCCAAAAACCTCAAATCTACCCCCTCACCGAACCACCCCATTCACGCCGAAAACGGCCTCGTATTCGACGACCTAGACAAAGCGGAGGCGTTCGCCGACAGTCTAGAAAAACAATTCAGCCCCAGCTTCAAACACGCCAACCTCGATCACATTGCAGATGTCAACCGCCAAGTAAATAGTATATTTAACTCACTCCCCCCTACAAATATCCACTTCACTACCCCGGCCGAAGTCATAAGTGCTATCAAAGGCCGTAAAAACAAGAAAGCTCCCGGCCCGGACGGCGTCACAAACTTCGCTCTTAAAGCCCTCCCCCCAAAAGGAATCCTAGCAATAGTCAATCTTATAAATGCCGCCCTCAGACTGCGCTACTTCCCCAAAAGTTGGAAGCACGCCCACGTCATCGTTCTCCCAAAACCGGGAAAAAACCCCCTCTTCTGTGAAAACCATCGCCCAATTAGTCTCCTGTCAAACATCGGTAAAATTTACGAAAAAATTCTCCTCACCAGGCTCCTAAAGCATATTCACGAGGTATCCACACTACCTGATGAGCAACACGGTTTTAGATCTCAACATTCCACCCTCCACCAGCTCCTCAGAGTCACGGAACACATCATAGATGGTTTCAATACCCAGCGATCAACTGGCGCCATTTTCTTGGATATCGCCAAAGCCTTCGATAAGGTATGGCTATACGGCCTACTTCTCAAACTCCACAACACAGGCATCGACCCCCAACTGCTCGGTGTCTTAAAATCATTTCTCCACCGGCGTACTTTCCAAGTAAAATACAAAGGTGCTCTCTCCAAAATTAGATTCATGACAGCAGGTGTCCCCCAAGGCTCCTTGCTGTCCCCCGTCCTTTTCAATATCTACACACACGATATTCCCCTCTCAGAAGACCATAATTCACTGAAAGCTCTGTACGCAGACGATACAACGGCAATGGTCAGATACAGTTCACCCAGGATGATTACTCACCGCCTACAAGAAAATATAAACAGCCTCCAAGAATTTTATGACCTGTGGCGTATAGACGTCAACCCCTCAAAGAGCGTGGCGATCTTCTTCTCACGAAGGAGAATCGGCTCGACTCCAGTGGGTGTTGTGACGATGTACGGACAGGTCATACCTTGGCAGAATACTGCAAAATATCTTGGAGTCACACTAGACACAAAACTCACATGGACACCTCATATCAAAAATACACTCACAAAAGCCAGGAGCATCTCTGGAGCTTTATACCCACTACTACATACAAACTCCAAAACATCCCTCCAAAACAAACTCCTCTTATATAAATCCCAAATTCGTCCCGCCATCACATACGCCTCCCCAATTTGGGGGACAGGCAACACAAAGAGACTCGAACAATTCCAGAACGCTGCGCTCAGAAGATATACCAAAAGCCCTTGGTTTGTCCGAAATAGTATAATTAACTCAGGCACGAAAATCCCCCCACTAAAAACGCACATAGTAGATTTAGCCAAGACGTTTTTCTCTAAACTCGCTTCAAATTCGAACCCAAGCATCTCCCGTCTCGGGCATATAAGACCCGGCGACCCCCCCACCTACCCCTTACCTGTATCCATCACACATCCCCCCTGATGTGTGGGCTCTAATAAAAGAAAAGTAAGCGCAACCAGATATACAAAAAATATAGTATTACATAAAATCTAAAATACCTACAGACAAAAAATAAATAATAATAAAATAAAATTCTTTCAAACCATTAAAAAAAAAAAAAAATACAAAAAATTTAGTATTTAAAAGTCCTTAATGTTGCCAAAGGCAGCCCACACATCGGGTAGAAAAAAACCATCCTTCAGGTGACTACAAACCACAGTTCGCGAGAAAAAGGGATTGATTTCCCTGTAACTCGTCGTTTTAACAATATGATATTAAATAAATATGTTGTGTTCAGTTCAAGTTCAATTCTACTCTTCTTGTTTTACTACTTCCTACCTCTGGAAGTCCTACTACCTGCTGCCTCCTGCTGAAGTTCTGCCTGGACGAGTACCTGGTGCCTGCCGCCATAGCCGGCCCTAACTCTGGGTACTCCCAAGGCAACCAGGCCCAGGCAGAAACTAGGCGCATCCAGGGCCACCACCCACTGGATGTAGGGAGGCCAGCTTTAAATCGACATCATCATCATCATTGGCGCACAAAAGGGAAGGAGTGCACAGCCACCGGTGCCCTCATAATTTACAGTCTTGTAAGGACGACGACACGTCCGTTACAAGGATGATGTCCCTGTTAATGGTGTTCCTGAATTTGTCACTGATATTAACTTGCAATTATCCGAATTAGTAATTGAACGTAACGAAATCATTGCCTGGATTAAACTCTTGGAACCAAAAACAAGTTCTGGTCCTGATAATGTCCCACCCATATTTTTGAAAAATTGTGTTAATAGTCTTTCTTATCCATTGTACAAAATCTTTAATAAATCTCTTAAAAAGGTCAATTCCCCAATAGCTGGAAATCCTGTTATCTCACCCCCCGTATTCAAGAAGGGTTCAAGAAATGATGTATGCAATTACAGACCTATTTGTATTCTGTCAAGTATTCCTAAGCTCTTTGAAAAAATCATTCTTAGTAAAACATCCTCTAATATTAAACATGTTATTACCAATTGCCAACATGGGTTTGTCTCATCTAGATCTACTCTCACTAACCTTACAGTATATGAAAACTACATAAACACAGCATTGACTAACAGGCAACAGGTTGACTCCGTCTATACTGATTTTTCCAAGGCTTTTGTTAAGGTCTGCATCAAAATACTAATAAATAAACTTTAAAAATTAGGGATAAGTGGCAACTTTTTGGCATGGTTGATCAGCTACTTATTCAATTCAATTTCAATTCAATTTTTTCAATTCAATTTATTTATTCTTTTAAAAACATTACAAAATTAAACATTTTAATGTGTTTTTAAAATACAATTGTAAGAGTATTACATTAAACATAAAATAAATATAAAACAAATAGTAGGCAAAAACTATACAAGCATTAATAGAGCTTGCATTTTAAAAGCAGATTCACTAACGCTAAATATGTCGATATCCGAATTAATTCTGTTCAACAGCAAGATTGCTCTCCCGATCGGCACGACCATTGGCAAGTTAGTCCTGCAAGCCGGAAGATAGAACACTCTATGCTGTCGGTGGCTAAAATAACCATCGGGAACATAGAAGTGAATGCTCTCCAAGATAGCTGTATTTTCAAACCATTAGATAGATAGATAGATTACTCTTTGTAAAGATCAACGACTGTCTATCCCACGAATTTATTGCTACCAGCGGTGTCCCGCAAGGTTCGCACCTGGGACCTTTATTATTCATCCTGTTCATCAATGACGTTTCTAGCGTTTTCCACAGTATCGAAGTTTTACTCTTTGCCGACGATATGAAGCTGTGTAACCGACGTGTTACGTACCCTCAAATGTTCTTTCAACGAAAAACATCCTTGGCGGTATCCTCTACAGTTCAGTGGTCATTTTTTGAGATTTCGCTGGAAATCCAAAAATCCGCTTGCCCACTGAGCTCGTTAGTACCGTACCGCCAGCGATCTTTTTCGTTGAAAATATTTTTATGTTTGTTTTCCAATTAGAATTTAAAGTTATTCTAATTGTAATATTGTATTAATAAAAAACTTTCATTTTACCATGTACAATGCCCCCGGTGCAACAAATAAACGCTATCATGCTCAGGTTGCCACCAGGGACATTTGTCAATTTATAATTTCAAACGTATTTTTTATGTTTCCTTTTTTTTGACATATTGTTAAATATTTTAACTTACGATCCTTGTAGGATAATGAAACTAAGAAATTTCATTCCGCAGTCCTACAAGGCATCGAGGGAAAGAGAGCCTGAGTCTCTAGCCCTTAAATTACTCAAACTAGGGCAATAAATGACCCTCAAAAAGCACTTAGAAAAATTTCGGTAAAAATACGTTTTTCCGATTTTAAAAATCCAGGTGCCCCGTAAGATGGTGAAACAAACAGGTTTCATTAACACATCTTACGGGGGACCTCGTAAAAATAACATTGTAACTGTAAATAACCAGATATTCAGCCAAACGGCAAATCAATTTATATTTTATGCGATTTAGCTCAAAAATGAGCTAAACGTCTCTAACTAAAAATCTAGCAATAGACAATTGGTTTATTTCATGATTACTGTATAATAACGAACACATATGTACACAATTAACTCTGTAGAATTATTATAAAAAATACATTTTAAGCGACCGCCTTCAACGGTGACACCGGCAAAATAGGGTGCCCACATAATGACCGCCCTATTTATACCATTTGGTCTGAGGACGAAAACCCCTCCACTTTTTCATAAAAACACTGCCCGAACGCTGTCGGGTACAAGTACCCCTTAAATGTTATGAAAATTTGTCAATAAATATGTTACGTTCAGTTCAAGTTCAAATTCTACTCTTCTTGTTTTACTACTTCCTACCTCTGGAAGTCCTACGACCTGCTGCCTCCTGCTGAAGTTCTGCCTGGACGAGTGCCTGGTGCCTGCCGCTACAGCCGGCCCTAACTCTGGGTACTCCCAAGGCAACCAGGCCCAGGCAGAAACTAGGCACATCCAGGGCCACCACCCACTGGATGTAGGGAGGCCAGCTTCAATCATCATCATTGGCACATAAAAGGGAAGGAGTGCACAGCCACCGGTGCCCTCATAAATTTACAGTCTTGTAAGGACGACAACACGTCCGTTACAAGCTGTTTAAAAGTTTAAGAAACCTATGAAAGCACGCACCTCGCTTACGTTTGTCGGCTCTGGCATATTGACTATAGCATCAATTTTACTAGCGAGTGGTTCGACTCCTTGCGCGTCTACCCTGAAACCTAACTAAATATTCAATAGCTTCTTGATGGAACAAACTTTTGTCACAATTAATTGTCAAACCTGCGTCATTCAATATTTCCAATGCCGCTCTTAAGTTTCTGTTATGCTCGGCTAGGTCTTCTCCGAAAATCAAAATATCGTCATAATATGTAATGACCCCTTTTACCCCAGACATTACTGAGTTTAGTACGTTTGCGAATGAACTTGGACTAGAAACTAACCCATATGGAAGAACTTTATATTTAAGCAAACCTATATGCGTTGATAAGACACAATATTCTGTGATTTTTCGTTTAATCGTACTTGGGCGAAAGCGTCAACCAAATCTAATTTTGAAAAAATTTTCCCTTTGCTCAATGTAGATAGTAAATCTTTAATTCTTGGTATTGGGTAAGACGTATAGTTTGGCAATTAAGTCTAGAAATTTATTATTTTGGAACTAAATTTTTTCATTACTATGGTAACACCGAAATACTCGTTTTGTCAATGACATTTCGTATGGCTCTTGGCTTTAATAACTTAAAAAGTGTAGAAAACGCTGAAAATCACTCGCTTAATGTTTGTTTTTTCATTGTTTGCCTGTGCATTGTTTGAATTGAATAAAAATGAACAAACCAATACGTAGCGGTGCAAGAGAAGTTATATGCTGGGTTTTCAACGCTGCCTAGCCGATTATCGCGCGAAGAAGCTCCTATGCCTAATTTGTAAGATTTTTACAAACGAACTACAGAAATGACTGGTACGTAGTATCGTTTTTTAATGAATTTCATTAGTATTACAAGATTTATGCCAATGGTTATGTTTAAAAATCCGAATTTGACATTTATATTTGACAGTTAATATTAGGCCACAAGAAAAAGGGAATAACTCAATTAACAAAAAAATAATAATAATATACAACTTCTTTACTCATAGAAAAGTTACTTTTTTCTTAGTTTTCTCAGTCTTTCTTTCTAAATGAATATTATCTAGTGTGTGTTTTTTTTAACTCCCTTCTATAGAATAATAATTTTAATGATATTTTCCACACACAGGTAAATCTGAATCAACGGTAAGATGAATCGTCAAGGAAAAAAACATGAGGGACAAAACCCATTTGGCTTTCAGCGTGAACCATGATCCAGCGCTTACCTTTGGAAATATCGTGCTGAATCCAGTCACATATATAGATTGCCAGCATTTCTTTAGCTTGTAGGATGAATGGATATAACTTTCATCTAAGTGAATTATATTTTTTTGCAGTTCTTCTGGTAAATTTTGGATATCCATGTTCATTTTTAAGTAATGCTCTCTTTTAGCCGCTATATTTGTTTTTTTCAATAAGTGCAGTTCTGTTTGTTTTGCACTTTTTAAAAATGCAAAATTTTTCGTAAATTTTCCCGGCTACCATCAAATCCAATGTCTTCTTTGATTACGGTTAGTAAAGTTCTTAAAGTTGGGACTTCTTTACGTACTATGTAAAAAAATGATTTTTTTGACAAATGGCACGGACGGATGATTTACCCCCATAAATAAGTAGGACTCGTTTATATGGGGAGGGGGGGGGAGGGGGTTATTATATTGGGTTAATTTTTTTTGTTCAGTACAAATTTTCGTTGTAATTTTTAAACTGAGTTTTAAATCTTTTTAAATTACTGTTCCTGTTTCTGATTTTTTCAGGTAGTGAATTAAAAAAATTAACTCCGAGATATTTATGATTTAACTGTCTTTTTGTTTTTTTTACATTTCGGAGTAGGAAGTATTGATATTTGCCTTAGATTTCTGTTATTTTTAAAGGGTTCAACTATATTTTGAATATTATCTTTATAATTTTTTTTATGTTGGATGATAAAAGTATAATGCACTTAAATTCCTGACCTTAAATTGTTTGAATAAAAGTTCTGACGAATATGAGTAAGGTTGTTGTTTTTATAATTAATTTTTGTGATACCCATGAAAATTGTTTGTTTTTGATTTGTATATATACCGCCCCATCCTACAGTGCCTCATCCTATATTAATATTATTATTATTACCTTATAACGAAATACAAGCCCACTTATAATTTGTTTTGTGTTATTTTATTTATAGTAAATTGTAATTTTACTTCGATTAAATTATAGTTTTTTTGCAAAATTTTTGAGAATACAAATACATTATGAAATATGCATTTTGAACGAAGTGTTTTTTAAAACTTATATTCATTGTCTTATGAGCCATATTGGTGTTGCCATTTAAAACCTAAAAAATGATCGTGGCGCCATCATTTATTTTCTACACTTTCTTGCCAAACTGTATTTTCTAACATTGGATTCAATGTCCTCTTAAAATCCACGCAAATTCTGATTTTCCCATTTCGCTTTTTAACAATTACCATCGGGCTAGCTGTATTGCTACATTTTATGGGTTCGATAATCCCTTTCTGTACCATTTTATTCAGCTCAACCTCAACTTTTTCCCTAATGTTGTACGGAATAGGTCTGGCATTTACATACTTGGGAACGTAACTATCTTTTACTTTGATATTTGCTTTGAAACCGTTAAATGAACCTATGGTTCCTTTAAACACGTTTGGAAAATCACTCTGGCATTTTTTAATGAAAACTTCACTTTCAGTTACTACAACTATTTCGTCCTTGTGCACAACATTAACCTTACCTACATTTGAAAACCCGATATCAAACATTTTCATAAAATCAATTCCTAATAAAATGTTGTTACCCTCCTTTGTAACAATAAATTTAATCAACTTAATTTTGTATTTAATTTTCAATTCAATTGACCCACAAATTTGTAGTTTCGAACCGTCAAAAGAACATAACCTCAAATCACATGGCTAATTTTTATTGTGCCAAAAAGCTTATGTAAAATGGATTTTGGAATTTCCGAGATGCTAGCCCCTGAATCTATAACCCCTTGTGTGGTTTATCCCTTACTTCAATTTCTAAAAAAATGTAATTTTTGTTATTATCGTCCACATTGTGTAAAATCGTGTTTTCTAATTTAAAACATATTTTACTAATGTGACCAATTTTACCACAATGTCTACATTTAGCGCTTTTAAATTTGCATTCGCTTTTAAAATGATTTTCCCCACACGAAAAACACGACACTTCCTTTCTTTTTGTAACAACATTTTTATGATTACGATTTAATCTACTCAACTTGCTACCACTATTTTTACTCGAAAAGCTCGACCTGCTAGAATCCGACGATGCTTTAGGATTATTATATTTTGAAATTTTAATATTTTCCCGTTCTTTTGAACCTGATGCCACGTAAACTTAAACGTAAACCGATTCTTCGTTTTTACCAACATTTAGTATATGTTCATATGCCGACGCTATTTTAAAACACTTGGCGTAATCTACCTTATCATTATCGCACTCTAAGAAAAGTTTTTGCTTTATTTGTGTATTGTAAACCCCGGTAACAAAGATATCTTTTAAATTGGCATCAAGCCTACCTTGAAAATTACAATCGGTACACAACTTTTTTAATCTAGATGCGAAACCAAGCCGATTTACAGTGTGCTAAATGCGGTGAAATTCGTGATATGTCTTTATTCTTGGGACTAACTCAATCAAACAAGATTTTCAACTATAAAAATCGTATGTTGGATTTAGTGTTTTCAAGTGATTCGAAAATAGTGGCTGAGCTATCCGACAAATTATTATTACCATTAGATCAACACCACCCACCGTTGGACATTATCATAACAAATAGGCCTCTAACATCTTTAAAAAAAAACAAGTGCTGCATCGTATAACTTTTCCAAAGCTGAATACCACCATATTACTGAGTACCTTACCCAAACAGATTGGTCCTTTTTAGATGAGGAAAATAATATAAATGATCAATTAGAATACTTTTACTCGATTTTAAATACCTCTATAGAACAATCATCTAATTATCCGAAATGGTTTACAAGAGAACTAACTAATTTAATTATTAAAAAAAAATTATCCACAGAAAATATAAACATACCAGAAATCCTAACGATTATATAACTGTTACCGACGTGTTCACACCCTCGAAATATTTTTCATCAAAGCTCATCGCTTGGCTCGGTCCTCTACAGTTTTGTAATCATTTTGGGAATCAGGAAAAAATGGCCTGGTCTCACAATACCAGAGTACCGTGCCGCCGGCGACGTTTTGATGAAAAATATTTGTTCTGTTTGCTTTCTAATTAGAAATGTTATTTTTCTTGTTTATTTCCGTTTTTCTTATATTATATTGAAATATTGTACATCTCCCCGGTGCGATCAATAAATAATACTTTGAGAAATCGCCACTGGGGAGATTGTAAACTCGTTTTTAAATATGTTTGATTTTGTATTAATTTTAATTTTATATGTTTTTATGCACACGGGCCTTGTAGGACAAATGAAAAAATCAGTTTCATTTGAAATCCTACAAGGTCTCGAGTAAAGCCGAGATTTTATCTCGAAAGTATTGGGTAGCAAAAATAAAGTCATTTTTGCCTTCCAAAAAACACAAAAATATCGAAGGTGTAATTTTCATATTTTTTCGAATATTTTAACCTGCGGGCCTTGTAGGGCAATGAAATAATCAGTTTTCATTCTTGATCCTACAAGGCCTCCAGTCAAACTGAGACTTTGTTCCCAAACTACTTCACTTTAAAATTAGTGCTATTTTTGTTATGTCGAAAAGACTTTCGGTCATGAGATTTTTACATTTTTCCCTTTGCAAAATTCTAGGGACCCTGTAAGATGGTGAAATAAACAGATTTCATTAACTTATCTCACAGCGAACCTAGGAAAAATAATTATAACTTCAGTGTAAAATCAAAAAAACTTTAAATCACGTGAAATTCACAAATCAAAAAATCTTGTTATAAATCTTGGCTTTACTTATCTGTTTTTGTAACTTAATATGTTTTTCGTTTTTAATAAAGGCTACAAAATTCGTAAAAGTTGCCAAATTTAGAAGAGCATTTTTACTGATTAAACTGGCAAAACAGAGACTGGGCATTTATCCGCCCTTTTTATAGGAAAGGTGACGGGGAGTAAATTCCCCCACCAATATCCGGCGGTTTTCTCGGTGAACCAAATCGGACCGCCAATTCAGTATCAATAGGCATGTTTTTTGAAAATAAATCAGTTCCTGCGTTTACTCTAATCTACGTGTTTTACTCCTTCCTCTGGAAGAAACCTCTCTCCGACCTGCCTCCTGCTGAAGCTCTGCCTGAACAACAAGTCTGGTGCCTACCTCTTCAAGACAAGCCGGCCCTACTACTGGACACCACAAGGTGCCAGGCTCAGGCAGAGACCAAGGACATCCAGGGATACCACTCACCAAGCTCTGGGTGCAGGGAGGCAGATCCAGGGTTACCACCCTCAAGTTCATTCAGGGTTGTCACCTTCAAGGAAGGCCAGCCAGTACTTTAATTCAAACAATATTATAATAGTCGATATCCACGTGTACGAGACACCGGTGCCCCTTTCTACAGTCTTGTAGCACACGTCTGTTACAATAACATTTACTAAACTACGAAAACAATATAAAAAATTATCAATAAGGTGCTATAGTGACTATGTTAACGTAATAGAAAATGAGGTACATCATCACAATGTGAAAAAATTATGGAATTTTACTAAATCTCAACGAAAAGACAACTGTGGATATCCTAATATCACGTTCTTTAAAGAAAAATGTGCCGACAGTATTGAGAGTATATTTAATCTTTTTGCTGACTCATTTAAAAGTATTTACGACAAAGATATTCCCATCAATGCAGTCTCCAGTACTTCAGTAGAAGAGTCATTAAACCGAAGGCAATGTTTTCATAAAATTAGAATCCACAAAAGCATTAGATAGTAATAAATCTGCTGGATGGATATAATAAATCTGCCGGATGGTATTCCTCCCATATTTTTAATAACTTGCATTGATAGTTTGATATATCCCTTACATAAACTTTTAAACAAGTCCTTAGTGTCTGACTGTTTTCCGGCTCTGTAGAAAAAAAGTTATTTAACGCCCATTCATATAAAAGGTAACAAAAGCGATATATCACACTATGGACCTATTTGTATACTTATTATTTGTATTATGTCTGCTTTACCCAAACTTTTCGAGTCATTAGTAGGTATTAGATACCATTGTAAAACCTATCAACAATATTATTGTCCCTAACCAACATGGCTTTATCAGAGGTCGATCTACCTTAAGTAATTTAACTGCCTATAATAATTACATATCCGAATCCCTTAGTCTGAAACAACAAGTGGATTCTATATACACCGATTTCAGTAAAGCATTTGATAAGGTTCGACATCACATTCTTATATCCAAACTCCGACTGTAAGGCATCAAAGGTAGTTTATTGACATGGATTATCAGTTACTAAGAAAGACTTCTATTGGATATGAGAAGATCAATCGACACCGGTACTTTGATAGATCTTGTTGCTTCCGGACTACCAGAATTCATACTTAATAAGATCGATAGAGAAAGATTACAAGATACTGTGGATTTATTTAATGAAATAAACAAGTATGAACATATGGTCAACAAAAAAAGATTCATGAATAGGAGAACATTTGGGAATGCAGAATATAATAAAAATGAGGATAAAAAGCCATGTAAAATTTGTGAAAAATTGAATAAGGGCACTCGTTACCACCCTGAAGCCACATGCTGGTTCAAAACAAAAGAGGATGAAAAATTTAAGAGAAATGCCATTAAACATGTAAACAATTCAGTGATAGAGACTGAGATAAATGAAAATGATCAAATAAACTAATAGTAACACCATTAATCAAAGTCAAACTATTACTAAATGATAAATTAAAAATATACGGAATTTATGATTCGGGTTCAAATGTTTCTCTAATTAATTCTAAGTTTTTGAAACTAAAAAGAAAAGGAAACAATTTGAATGAAGCAAATTTAGTAACGATTAATGCTGTTAAAAAAACGAGTGGTTTGACAACGTTAAAGATTAAAATTTTTGAATTGGAGAAAAATGTTGATGTGAACATTATTGATGAAAACAATTTTAAGTATGATTTTTTGATTGGATTAGACATGATAAAAGACTTCAAACTTATCTAAAGTGAAGACTTACAAATATCACAAAAAATCTGCCTGAATAATACAAATAAAAAAGAAGAAAATTCTACAAATATGAAAACAAATACTGAATTTAAACATTCTGAAAATAAGAACATTATAGAAAAACACCAAATTAATTTTAATGAACATGTTAAAGAAGAAGATTTTAAAATAACAATAAATCATTTAAATAATGATCAAAAAACAGAAATAAATGAACTAATAGGCAAATACACATCAGTGTTTGCGAAAAGTAAATACGATGTTGGTACTGTTAATGGATATGAAGCGAAGATATACTTATTGATGGATAAATATTGTAGTAAGAGGCCTTACAGATAGCATAGAAGATAAAAAGGAAATAGAAGAGCAAATAGCAAAATTATTAGACAATAAACTGATAGAAGAGTCGTACAGCCCATTTGCTGCACCTGTCACTCTAGCATTTAAAAAAGAAGAAAACAAAAGATCCAGATTATGCATAGACTTCAGAGACTTAAATAAAATAGTAATACCTCAAGCTCAACCATTTCCATTGATTGAAGACCTAATGACAAAGACGCTTTTTTTCAACGCTGGATATAAACTCAGCTTTTTGGTCTATTCATTAAGACACAATCAAGTTTTAAAAATAATTCAAAGTTTGGTTATTAAACGTAACTTGATTGACTGCCGTAATGTACCATATTATGAATTTGAACCAAATTCATTTTTAGAAAATGAATTTTATAAAATTTATTATGATAAAACTATTCTAACAGACAGAACAATTAGTCATAATAGACCCGATATAGTTTTACATGACAAAATTAAGAAAATAACTTATATCATTGATGTCGCTATTCCAAATTCTTGTAATATTCAGAAAACTGTTTCTGAAAAAATAAGAACAATCAAGTTTTAAAAATAATTCAAAGTTTGGTTATTAAACGTAACTTGATTGACTGCCGTAATGTACCATATTATGAATTTGAACCAAATTCATTTTTAGAAAATGAATTTTATAAAATTTATTATGATAAAACTATTCTAACAGACAGAACAATTAGTCATAATAGACCCGATATAGTTTTACATGACAAAATTAAGAAAATAACTTATATCATTGATGTCGCTATTCCAAATTCTTGTAATATTCAGAAAACTGTTTCTGAAAAAATAAGAAAATATACAGATTTAGGAAATGAAATTAAAAGAATTTGGCATTCTCAGACTATAAAAATATTACCATTTGTTATTTCGGCTACTGGCATTATACCTAGCTCTCTCATTCAAAATTTAGGCGTATTAGATTTGTCAAAAAAATTGTACATAAAAATGCAAAAGTCGGTCATTTTAAATACATGTAGGATTACGAAAGATTTTTTAAATATTTATATTGAGGGATCAGTAGGATTTATCGGACCAGTTAGGATTTCATCAGAGCCGAACCCTCTGATATGAAAATATCTGGAGTCGGTGAAATATTTTCCCATTATGTTTCTGGTGGATTGACGTATTGTTCTTGTATTGTTTTGTATTTATTATACTTATATAGTGCACTTACATTGCGTTAATTTAATAGATATTCATTTGTGGAAAAGTGTGTGGAAGAGTTTAGTCTTTCATTTGGGAAAGATTCAACCCGGACATAAAATCTGGAGCACCGTAATAATATTTGGACGATTTATATAGCGCCGTTTTTGTGAAAAATCACCTCAAGGGCGCTGTACAAACTTACCATACATGCCTAAAATCTAGAAAGACTACAAGCTAGACAAACAATTAAAAACAACTTATGGCTAAAAATTGCATACACCGGTTCATTGATCACCGATACGAAAATATATGTACAATATTTTGACCAATGAACGCGATGCTGCCTAAAAATTAATTAATACAGGACCATACTTAAATAATATAAAGAGAACCTGCGAAAGTTGTGCAGTATGTTTAAAGAACAAATCAAGAGGTGATAATAAATATGGATTGATGTCCCACTTGGGTCCGCCAAAAAAACCTTTTGAAATATGTTCCATTGATACAATAGGCGGTTTTGGGGGTTCACGATTAACAAAGAGATACTTGCACCTGTTATCAGATCATTTCACGAGGTTTGCATATATTTTGACGTCAAGAACTAAAAATACCAATGATTTCATCAAACTCTTAAACTCCACAGAAACTAATGACATTGGCATGATACTCTCAGACCAATACCCGGGTATCAATTCTAGAGAATGTAAAAAAAATTTGGATGAAAAAAATATTCCAATAATTTTTACTGCAGTGAACTCACCTTTCTCAAATGGATTAAATGAAAGATTGAACCAAAGGCTGGTCAATAAAATTAGATGCAAAATCAACGAAAATGACTCAAAAGTAGCTTGGACAACTATAGCGCATAATTGTGTAAAAAACTATAATGAAACGGAGCACACTGTTACTGGATATGCGCCACAGTACCTACTTGACGGCACAGATGTTACGATTTTGCCAAATGAGTTAAAACTTAAGAAGACCGGCATCGATTTAATTCAAGAGAGAAAAAAAGCTCTAGAAAATACTATGAAGTCACATAATTACAACAAGATAATTTACGATAAAACCAGGAGACAATTTGACTTCAAAGTTGGTGATACTGTTTTTGTGGAGAATGGAAACAAACTTAACAGGAAGAAGCTCGACGATTGAGAATCGGACTATACACAATTATAGAAAAATTATCAAACTCAATTTACAAGATAAACACTGGTCGAAAAAAATTAGAATCAAATTTTTTCCACATCTCGAAGTTAACTCCAGCACCTTTATTTATGAACCACGAAGAGGACATCGAAGATGAGTGAAAATTTTGCAGTAATTTTCTTTCCAGGGGGGGGGGGGGGGGAGATGTAAAGGAAATATATTCCATTTAAATTTGAATCCTGTAGTGTCAGTTGGAATGTATTTATCAATTGTCACTTGTTTTATTTTCTATTATTTTATTATAAATAAACATAAATGTCGTTTCTTTGTTAAACTTTGCAACACAAGTGTTTTATTAATAAATCAATAGAAAAGAAATAAATCTTATTATATATATTTAACGATTTGATGTGTTATTGTATTGTTTTATATTATATTGTTTGAAATATTTATTTACGCCATATTCTTCAAAAACTACTTGTAATTTTTTTTAATTTTTCACTTTTATAACTTTTGGTATAAATTCTAACTCGATAACTTATGTAAAACTTATTTATTATCTATGTAAAACCCCTATGGGCGTATTACAATAATAAATAAATAAAAACTGTTCAACTATGATTATGGTAGGCAAGGCCGTAGCAAGGGGGGGATCAAGGGGGTTTGATCCCCCCCCCCAGAAATTGTCTGTACGGTGCGCCGAAGACTTTTTAACTTTTAACTTTTTACCTTTTTTTAACAGTTGAGAATACAACAGGAAAGTATTTCGCTAATGCAATATTATCTGAATTAAAATCTTTGGGTGTAGTTTGCGAATATTTAATCAGACAAGGATATAAGGATATGATATAAGGGCCACTTACTATGCGATGATTCACTCCCATCTGAGTTATTTAGTTAAAACCAAATATCAGAAATACAGGTGATTCAAAATCGAGCTATAAGGAATATCTACCATCTACCGTGGGATACACATATCAAACATATATATTCAAAGACAAACATACTTCCTTTTACGGTTCTACCTAAATACAATATCAATAGTGCAATATTACAAATCATACATAGATCCTCACACACTAACATCAGACCAGCCTTTAATTCAGACATACACCAGCACAAAACACGATCCCAAAATCAAATAAACTTAGCATCATCTACCCACACAACTAAATTTGGTAGTATAGACAATACAATGCTTTACCTAATGAAATAAAGCAATCAGTAGCTAACAAAAAAATATTTCCTGAAAATGTTTTTAAACCAGTGAATATTGGCTCGCCTTCATACGTTTGTTTTTTTAATGTTTTATGTGTATGGATGTCTCTCAGTATTTCTAAAATCTCTATTCTTGACAATGCATTTTTTTTATTTGTTTATTTTTTTTTTTTCCTTTTCAATATATTGTATTTTTTGTAACGTGTAATATTTGTGTAAAATCTACTTATATCTATCTGTCCTTCCCGTAATGAGTTTTCTTCTCAACTCATTGGGAATAATGTGTTACCATGTTTTTGTAATACATTATAATTAAATATATAAATGATGAAGCTTCTTTGATGGAAGGAAGTTTTAAAGGTGTGCAGGCAGTAATTTGTAAGTCACATCCAGAAGCATTATAGTCCAGTCAACCTGTGTTTTTTAGGTGGAACTAAATAGTATAAAGCTATTTTTTCTCCATCGACTACTACCATTGAGACAAGTGTTTAGCCAAAAGTCCCCGCAAAGTTGTAATTCGTATGAAAAGGTAAAAATTTGTATATTTTTTGGCACGTAATTTTACTTTTTGTCACACAATTTTTTACGCCGACATTTTATGAAAAAATGTTTCCTACAAAAGTTGTAGCTCCTATTATTACCTTTTGAATGATATAAAATAGTACTTACTTTGTTGGAGATCCAGCGAGATTCAACCGGTGTAATACAGAATGCGTACTCAGTCATAGCTGGTCGGTCGAGGTGGGGCCTGCCGGTGCGGCGTTGCAATGCAAATATTGTTGTATAGCACGGACGTACAAAATACATGGACATGCCCTAAGTGATAAAAGGCGTATTATTTCCCCCTCCCATTGGAACCATTTTTCGGAACCGGCTGGGCTTGCGAGAGCCTCGCGTGAATCTAAAAAATGTGACGTCATCATTCTTGTCCTGACCAGTGTCGAGCTCTCATCGTAAATAACACGGTAAAAATGGTGGCTTGTGCTATAAAAACATGTAAAAATAGAAGAGAAAAAGAGAATAAATCCAATTCTGGTATTACATTCCATAAGCAAGGATTATTTTACACTATTTTAGCTAATTCAGATCACATAATATGATCGTTTTTGAACATACACCATAAATATACCAAACCACCCATACATACATTATTACTCCTAGATAAATGGCGTGTGCCCGTCACTGTTTACTGGGGTAAGTAAATTATGAAACATTTGTAAAAATGTATTAACTAAATACGGCAGCAAAATATTGGACTCGACCTTATAGGCGACCTTACTTTGACGAATTTGAACTTCAAATTTGTTAATTGCGCGGCGAGCAATTCGCACTCCCATGAAAAAAGGTCTATTCATTCAAAAGCAGAGTTTACTTTTAAGAACTAAATGCTCATTTTAAAATGTGAGATGCCTATATACTGTCAGATTGAGTTTTGACGAATCACATATCACCAAAGCCGTCTTCCCGCTCTTCGTCCCGCTGTAGTTGGTTTCTACCCCTCACCTTTCTGTTCTGGTCTATTAATATTTATATGTCTATGTTGTA
Organism: Limnephilus lunatus; assembly: GCA_917563855.2. Lineage (NCBI taxonomy): Eukaryota > Metazoa > Arthropoda > Insecta > Trichoptera > Limnephilidae > Limnephilus > Limnephilus lunatus. Next base: position 37,262,432 of record OU830604.1, read on the forward strand.
TATTGAGAGTGTTTTTTTTATCTTTAAGGAACACTATTGCATTTTCTATAAAAAAACTAATCGAATCTCAGTGAAACCTAAATTCCTCACTTTTTAAATATGTTTCAAATAATAATAAGTCCTTGTATACAGCTAAAATAGGTATTTTAAATAGTTTTTGGTTTGAAAATGCATGTAATATTTTTTTAAGATGTTTTTAGAACAAAATAATTGTGGTATCTTAGTTTGAAGTAAAAAATATATTCAGATTGTTCTCAGTAAAAAATAAATTAAATGAAGAAACACACTTTGTAAAACACCACTTTATTAGAATTAATAATTATTTGACAGCCAACCAGGTTTCGCTTAGCTCAAGCTTCATCAGGGCTATTATATTAACAGGTGCAGTTAATATAATAGCCCTGATGAAGCTTGAGCTAAGCGAAACCTGGTTGGCTGTCAAATAATTATTAATACTAATAAAGTGGTGTTTTACAAAGTGTGTTTCTTCATTTAATATATAATGTCACACCACAAAGTATTTGCTTCCTTCGATAAAAAAAAAAAAAAAATTGATGTTGACTATTTCCGATTTCTTAAACTTCCACGACAAGTTCTTCATTTTCCTCGACTTCAACCAAAGTTACATTGCTGCATGAGCCGCCACAGCTCCCGCACATTTCTGTGCAACCAAGTGATGCTTTAAAGCAGGCACAATTATTTTTGCAAGCCTTTTTGCAGTTGCAATAAACTAAGTTTATAACTTATTCGGGTGCCGGTGGTTTTTTTGAGTGCACTGGATGCAGCATGTTGTCAGTTAAAAGCCATCCCCAGTCCGTAGCGCTGATTTCCTTATCTCCGATCCATTTTTGAATCTGATAGTATGTTCGACAGGCGTGTTGTTCAGCAGCGGCAGCACCAGATGTTGGAGGGAGGGATGCCATGTTAAATTTGGATTTTAAAGACATTTTTGCAACAGCTTTAAGGTACATTGAATATCTACTGTCATTCAGACTTGCAGACCTTGACCATCAATATAGTTTCAAGACAAAAGCCTCAACTCACGTACCTATTTGAGAATATTTTTGCCTGCCTGTTTTTCATAAAACTGTAAAGCTTTTGTGCGGAGATCATTTGATGAACTTAGCAATTTTTACGCGCTAATTTTGCCTTTGCCGAATAAATAAGACGTGGTAGCACATCCTGTGATAGGATGCAAACATAATATCACATCCTTCATATTACCAATCTCTTCACGAATCTTGCTGATGTCATACGTTTGCCAGAGAGTTTGTGAAAGAATAGTTGCACATTTTGACACTGTGGTAGCCTTTATAATAGAACGAAATGATCAGTATCCTGTCCGACAACAACTATAGGCCTCGCACTTTGAATCTGGGAGACATCTATTGCTCTTCTGACCAATTCAGTATCTGCTTAAGCGTCCGAGCGAGCTGTTAATAAGCTAGCTTTTGTTTTTTGGATTTGCCAAAAATTCATTTTGCTTCACAGAGCCATTCCATATTAACGTTGAATTTCATTTCTAGAGATGTTTTTTTACTTCTCCGCATATGTTCGACCCCTTTTGTGGTGGGATAGTCAGGATACCCATCGAACACAACATAACAATCTTTCCCATACCGTTTCATTACAGTGACAACATAAAACATTCTCTATGATGCTGCTATATGTTACTTTTTCAGGTCAAATAACACTATGCAAAAGATACCCTCCATCAACTACATATATTTTTGGGGGGAAATTCTCAAAAACTTCGTTGCTAACTGATCTCTATGATGCTGCTATATGTTACTTTTTCAGGTCAAATAACACTGTGCAAAAGATACCCTCCATCTACTACATATATTTTTGGGGGAAATTCTCAAAAACTTCGTTGCTAACTGTCCACTTTTCAAATATTTTAAAAATACTTGATTTAGTTCCCTTTCTCATCATTTTATTGTTTTCAAATAAAGGCAAAGGGTATAGGCTGTTCATAGTATAGTCGAAGTATTGTTTGAGATTATTTTTCCTTGAGACATACAAATAACCCTATTAAACAGACGTACGCTTCATCGCAGTTACTTACTAGACAGAGGATAAAGACAACAAATCGTTGCTCTGTCGGAAAGGATTATGAATACGCAGCTATCCGAGAAATTTACTAATATCTTGCAAGTCCCTTTCTCTTCTACTGCATCTTAGTTCAGTGTGCTGTTCGTTAAACTGAGTCAAGCAGCCAGAGAACTTCTCGAAAGCCTCACAAATTTGCAGGGATCCAGGAGCGCAAGCAATGAACTTTGTTAGTGTCCTCCCACTTAATCCTCGTCCATGAGTAAGGCCACCTATGGATTTTGATGATCGCATTAATGTCTGCTCTATGGCCATGTCCGTCCAGTTACCAATAAAAAATCCATCTGTTCGCCGAACTGTTAAGAAACCTTTATTGACGAACCTTTCAAAGTCTTCATTTCACATCTTCGTTTGTACACTCAACATTTGTTGATCGCATTAATGTCTGCTCTATGGCCATGTCCGTCCAGTTACCAGTAAAAAATCCATCTGTTCGCCGAACTGTTAAGAAACCTTTATTGACGAACCTTCCAAAGTATATTTGAACGGATTTGGCGTAGATCAAATGACCAGCAGCATGGAAATACGGTATCATTTGCTCGGCCAGATTAAAGTCTAGAACCAAATTCACCAATTTAAACTCTTGTAGCCACAGTTTTCAAGTTCTACTAGTTTACAATTAATGAGTATGAACATCATACATGAGTAGTGCGGCAATGAATCTGCTGCCGCGGAGCGCCGCAGAGATGGTGTATGATGGATATCTGGCGTTTCCTAGCCATAAAGTACACATTAAAATATATTATTTTACATCACAGAAAGGGCTACAACCTTTGTAGGAAACATTTTTTCATAAAAGTCGAGGAAACTGAAGAACTTGTCATGGAAGTTTAGGAAATCGGAAATGGTCAATATCAGATAAGTTTTTAGATTTTCACGGCCAAAAGCATTTTAGTTGTTAGTTTTTGATCTATCTCCGGATCTGCCGGATCTGCCCTGATGATGGACACTGCAACGCTGTCCGAAACGTCGGCTATAGAAGGAGGTAGCGCAACACGGCATAACATCCCAAAAACTAACAACGAAAATGGTCAATCAGTGCAAAATTCATTGGTTAAATTATTAGCTGAAAAAAATTTATACAAAGAAAGGCATAATATTCCATACTTTTATTAGAGTCTCAAAGTTCTTTCAGTGAGAGCAATTCTGTGGTACAAAATTATATTTCAGCACGTAAATAATCCTTTATATATTAACAGGCTGGAACACAACCATAATACTCGTTTTAACTTTAATGAAGGGCTAATTGTACCTAAGCATTCAAATAAATATGGACAAAGAACGTTAAATTACATGATTCCCAGTTGTTTAAATATGTAACCTGCTGAAATTAAAAATGTTCCCAAAACAAACAATTGATGAATTTACTGAAGACTTGGCTTACGGAAAGAATTAATTTGTATTAGCTTACAATGACATATTATTCTAAAGACTTTAAAAATGTTATTTATGTTTTCAAAATTTTATTTTTATCTATATTTCTGTAAAAAATTAAATTTTATTTTATATAATTGTACTATTAAATCACTATAATAAGATCTTTAACGTAAAGAACCCGTTAGACAAACTGCTAAAAAGTAGTTTATCGGGACTTTTTGTTTTGTATTTGTAAAGTGTATAAAATAAATAAATAAAAAATAATATCTATTTATTTTTTACTGAGAATAATCTGAATGTATTTTATACTTCAAACTAAGATACCGGAATTATTTTGTTTTAAAAAAACTTCTTAAAAATATTACATGCATTTTCAAACCAAAAACTTATTTAAAATACCTATTTTAGCTGTATACAAGGACTTATTATTATTTGAAACATATTTAAAAGGTGAGGAATGTAGGTTTCACTGAGGCTCGATTAGTTTTTTTTAATAGAAAATGCAATAGTGTACCTTAAGAGCGCATAACCAGCAAATATAAATTCAGATTCTGACGTCAGCGCTCCACTAGAGTTCGTTCCGCTCCAAGCTTGGTTTCGAGTATCTACTAGCTCGCGACTATAGACGCATTTTAATTAGTAGTAGTTATTTGTAATTTGTACATCGAAGTGCATAAACATATATAGATACAAGTAAAATGCGTAAACCCAGTAGGTATTAAGTAGATACCTACATGAATAAACAATTTGTTATATTCTTTTTCAAATTTTTTTTTTAATTGTATTTTACGGCCATTGGAGTGGAAGATATCTCAGTATCGCCCTGATGTAAGACCACCATAAAGAATTGAAACGTTGCTTGAAATGGCTTAAGATCTGAATAGCCAAGTACTTCCCCACCTTCCTCTTCCCTATATCTTTCCCCTTCCCACTACCTTCAGTCTTCCAAAATACCCCAATTGGGGATGCCATAGTCCCACTGGCTCCATACGGGAGCAGCTGGGACTCTTGTGCGGTATTAATGAAAAAAAGAGTAATATTCAGTTGGATTGTAAAAAATGTCTCATTTCGAAATATTTATTCGTGTGCATATTTTTTTTATTTTATATTATTCTGAATACCGCACAAGAGACCCAAATGCTCCCGTCTGAAGCCGGTGAGTCTGTAACGTGACTATGGGGTATATTATGAGGCTGAATGTGGTGGGGAGGGGAAGGAGATGGGGAAGAGGAAGGCGAGGAATTACCTGGCTATTCAAATCTGGTCACTAAACACGGCCATAGCCATTTCTAGCAATATTTCAATTCTGAATGGTGGTCTTACACCACCCAGGGTGATACTGAAAGTATCTTCCACTCTGGAACGTGACGCAAATATGTATATTATTTTTAATTTAAATAATTGTGAAATAACCCAAATTATTCAAATAAAATTTATTTGCCCGCGCCGGGATCCCACGACCTTCGGATTGCGAGTCAAGAGCTTTACCCCTTGACCACGCCGGCTGTCAATAGGTTAGTATCAGTAATTTGGAAAACGGGCATAGGTACCGCCGCCCCGGGAATCATGTATTGGATTATCAACACCTCTGCAATAGGTCACCCCAAGTGACTTAGAAGGGGAGCCCGGGTTCATGGGGCGAGGTTTGTCAGGATCTCGCCGGCGCGGCAGTTGCGTCTGCCCACCAACTACGTTGAAGGTCGGATCAGGAGAGACCGTTTTTTTACAATCGCTCCACACACTGCCTATCTCTACTTTGGGAATGCTGTGTGGAGGGTCGTTTTAGGGAAAAGAAGGAGAGGAACGGAGAAAGAAAAGGGTATTAGGGGTTGGTAGAAATCTGGGGATCAGCGTGTCCAGGAGTGCGGATGTATGATGCAATCCCTCCCACTGCGGTGCAAGGCGATTTTCCGAGAGGGTAAGGCTGGAGAATTCAAAGTGACTCCCTCAACCACTTTCTCTAGATCCGACCTGCCATGCAGCTGGTGGGCAGACGCATCCACCGCCAAGACCTGAAAAAACCTCACCTCCACGAACCCAGGCACCCCTGCTAGTCACCAAACGTTGCAAACCACTTGGGATGACCTACGGCAGACTTGTTGGTTATCCAATAAATGGTTCCCGGGGCAGTGGTAATACGAAAAATGGATATAAAAAAGGCCTACCCTCCCTCCCCTTCCCCCCACCCTCCCACCCCGCCTCTTTTACCGTCCCTCATCCACCCCTTTCATCTCATCTCAACTCTCCTCCAACCTCCCTCCCTTGGGAGCTGTTGGACTCTTATGCGGTATTATATAACAATATTTTTTGGAGCATTTGGGACTCTGGTATTCACATAGCAATAATACTCAATAATTTTAAAAAAACGAGTGTTCTTTAGAGTCTTTAGACCACACGACTGAAGTAAAACTTAACTAACTTATAACGGTATATTTATAAAAAATCGTGCTTCTCAAACGGACAGCTGTATGCGACCTGCGGACGTGTCGGAAGAAAACACAAAAATATATGTGAACCTATCCAAAAGCACTTCAACAAACAGAATTAAAGCGCACAAACCCTTTCTTTCTTTGAGTGGCCTTGCAACGCCCGCCGGGTGCCCGCTATATATAATGTTATATAGTGCAGGCACTTGCATTATAATGCAGTTTTCCGGGACTTGGGATGGAACCATTACAGTTTAGTTGACCCCGAGGTTACAGTGGCCTTGCAACGCATGCCGGGTACCCGTTGTATATAATGTTATATAGTGCAGGCGCTTGCCATATAATGTAGTTTTTCGGGACTTGGGATGGAACCATTACAGTTTAGTTAACCGCGAGGTTACATTGGTCTTGCAATGCATGCCGGGTAACCACTGTATATAATTTATTTATTTATTTACAGAAAAATAGTCCATTAACAATAATACGAATAACATGCGTAGGTAAGTTAAGGCCCGACCCACCTAGCAATCGATCACCGTTCGCATCGATTACCGTTCGCAGGACATTTTTCGTAACAATCATCACTTTTCGTAACGCATTTACCAGCTTACCCCCCATGTGTCGAGCGTGCGTAAAGAAGTTTTACTTCAAAAAATATTATTTTGAAGCAGTTGGGACTCTTGTGCGGTATTCACATAAGAATAATTAACAAAAAAAAATATTCAAAATTATAAAAAAATTTGCATAAAAATATTCAATGAACATGAATTTTTGCGTTTACCGAACTGTAGTTTTTACAAACATGAAAAAATGATTTTTTTTTTTTAATTATTTAAAAAATACTACATGATACCTATATATGTAAAGGCAATATATTCCATTTAAATTTGAATCCTGTAGTGTCAGTTGGAATGTATTTATCAATTGTCAGTTGTTTTATTTTCTATTATTTTATTATAAATAAACATAAATGTCGTTTCTTTGTTAAACTTTGCAACACAAGTGTTTTATTTATAAATCAATGGAAAAGAATTAAATCATATTATAAAACGACATTTTTCGTAACTTCAATTTGAATTTACGCTACTACCTGGAGGCGATGGCAAGTAAAAATATTATTAGCATTACAAAAATAGTCACAAGTGATGAAAAAGTGTTTACAATACCAGAAATGTTACAATCCGCCAGCCATCATAAGGAGATTATGAAAAGTGGTGCTTTTGGCAAAGTAAAAAATAGTTTAAAAAAAAGATACCAGGTTAGAAGAGTCTGGGTAACAATGACAGAAGAACTAAAAAAAACATATGTAGATGAAGATGGAAACCTACAGTTCGGAGACCAATACCTCGAAGAATTGGAAGAAGAAAGTTTACAAGTACATCAAAAAGAAGATACACTGGGAAGATTTGGTCTATTCCGTTGCGGATTGAAGACAAAAAAAAACAGGATTTGTAACACAGGAGGGGCATTATCAGTGGACCTGCCTACCTTTTGGATTAAAGACCTCTCCGGCAATTTTTTAGAGGATATTAAGCAATATATTGAGAAAATATAAACTAACCGATTTTGCTGTCAATTACATAGATGACATACTTATATTTTCAAAAACCTTTGCTGAACACATCGATCATTTAACAAAGTTGCTGAATGCAATCAAAACTGAAGGCTTTAGATTAAAATTTACAAAATGCACATTTGCATCAGACATGGTAAAATATCTGGGTCATATAATTCAGAATAATTCAGTCAAGCCAGTAAAGGATAATTTGATTTCAATAAAGAATTTTCCTATTCCAAAAACACAGAAGAATGTGAGACAATTTCTAGGAAAAATCAACTTTTATCATGAGTACATTCCGAAGAGTGCAATAATACTAGATCCTTTGCATAACTTACTAAGGAAAAACCAAAAGTTTATTTGGACTGATAAATACCAAAATGCTTTTGAAACGATGAAAAACCTGCTATGCTCACAACCAATCCTGGAAATTTTTGATCAAGATTTACCAATTAATATATATACAGATGCTTCTCTAGAAGGCCTTGGAGCTATTTTAAAACAAACACAGACTGATGGAAAAGAAAAACCTGTAGCTTACTTTTCGAAAAAACCAAATGGCTAAAACTAATTTATAACTAATTCATATTATTTTCTCATAATTAAATTATAATATGTAAATGAAATCCTCAGCACGGGAAATCCCAGTGAGGATATCATTATCTCTAGATGTTTGTAAAGAAAGGAAGACAATAAATCATTTTTATTATTATTATTTATTAATGAAATCGTATTATTTGGTTTCGTTTTAAATTCGTCATTTCAAAATGTTACGATACAGAGCGCCGCGCCGCGGAGACAACCGCCGGCTGCCACGTTTGCGGGCAGAGTGCCAGAGTGACTTCTCAATTCTATGTCGTCGAGCTATAAGAAAAATGGTAAAACGCGAGCTGTAAATTAATTAATATTAATTACTTCTTATGATTATTATTTATCGATCAAAAATTTTACGACTTGTTAATAATGTCTTAGCAAAATAAGTATGTAAAAAAATCTTGAAATTTATTAGTTTGTAAGTGCGTAAATAAATACACAAACTGGCCAATTTACGTCAAGAAACGTGAGAAGAATGTACGTATTTATTTTTTAATGATTTTATTTAAACTAAAATTAAAATTCTAAAACATACGTTTACCAGATAATATATTGATTTATTTTACTACATGATTATATGATTTAAAATTGGTGTTGTATAATACATGTACTTTTTTGAAAATATAACAAATCTGCTAACGACCTATGGTATAACCTTATTATACTTAAAATAAACATTTTTTCTCAAAATTTAAAACATACGTTTACTTGATAAAAGAACAATCTTTCAAAATCAATCTATAATTTTTTGTGGAAACGAGTCAATACGTCTAAACACTGATTTGAAAATGACATATTTCTGGTTTCTTTGATAATGTCAGATAAAAAAACACTCTCACTATACAACAATATTTGCATTGCAACCGCGCCGCGCCGGTCGGCCCCACCTCGACCGAACCCGCTATGACTGAGTACGCATTCTGTATTACACCAGCTGAATCTCGCTGGATCTCCAACAAAGTAAGTAATATTTTATATCAATTTAAAGGTAATAATAGGAGCTACAACTTTTGTAGGAAACATTTTTTCATAAAATTTTCATACGAATTACAAACAAACGGTAAAAGTTACGACGAAAGTTAACTGAACATTAATTGTAGACAATATTATAAAAAAGAGAATTAAATTTTTTTTTTATCTAATATGTTATTTATTAATTGAGATAAACGCGATTTACGAAACCCTTACACTTTTCATGTTTAGGGGGCACAGCGGGGTAAGCAAGGGGGGTAGGGGCGGGGTCTTTCGGCTAAACACTTGTCTAAATAGTAGTAGTCGATGGGGAAAAAAGTAGTTTTTTTTTTTTTTTTGTCTAATGTTATCAAATCAGTTTATAACCTCACTAGGTTAAGCCTGTATTGATGTTAACAACTCTAAAATTTAATAAAATAACACAAAAATAATAAAGAAGAAACATACAACAATATTGTTCTTCAACAATATTGTTGTATGTTTCTTCTTTATTATAAATCAACAATATTGTTGTATGTTTCTTATATAGCTTTATACTATTTAGTTCTTTCAACTGGTGTTCTACGACACAGGTTGACTAGACTATTATACCTACGTTCATTGCAGCTCACATTCGTTGAATTTGGCTCTATGTCATTCTTGCCAGGTTCAGCCTATTCGAAATATTATTGGTACTAAAACATCGATAGGAAATTTTATCATGTCCTCGACAAAACGAACTGTTAAGAAGATATTGAAAAAAATTTCCCTGAAACACAATGGAAAACCCTTACGGCAATGTGCAAGACCTGTTGAAAATCATGATGGGTTGATAAGATTCAAGGAAATCTATAAAGTTATTGTTGATACACTCGAAGACTTAAACAGTGACATGGATTATGAAACACCATCAAAGGCTTATTCTTTTCTGAGACCAGTCATTTTAAGTAATTTTATTATAAGCTTATGTTGCTTAGCCAATGGAGCGATCACGCGAAATAAATAAATTTTCCTCGATTACTCGCGATTTCCCAGTTTTTCATTTTTTAAATTTTTCGCCAACATTAAAAAAATCGTTCCTTCGAAATCTATCAAGGCGACATACAAAATAATTATAGTGCTATATGGTTAATGAATTGACCTGTATTTTACCGTTTATCTCTTATTTGTAGGATTTATAAAAAATAAATAAAAAAATCGGGAATACTGCGTGTTTTTTTACTTGAAACTGCCGTGGGGGATACTTATTCGAGTCAACATAGAATATTTTCGATATCTGTATATTGTCTGTCGTTTACTTGATAGTGAAAGGTGCATGTGCATATCTTTGGAAAAAAGACCTTATTTTATCCGAATATTGCGGGAAATTTTATTTTTTATTTTTTAACATCGTTGTTTCCATCCACACTGACTGTATGCAAAATACTTCAATCTCCCTTGTGCTATTTAGTAGCTGCTTTACATCAAAATGTCGATTTAATTTTAAAAACTATTGAAGATGTTCGTCAAAATACCGATTCCAAAGTTGCTGAACTTTACAAGAACGCTCAGAAGCTTAGAACTGAAAAGAGAAAATCAAAATTCCGCAAATATCGTCACAAGCATAGGGCAAACTACAACACATCCTGAAACTTTTTTAGAGTTTCTATCATGATTTCACTTTTGGATTAATCGATTGATCAGTTTCGTTCTAGATTCCAAAATCATAGATCCACATTATCATATCTCAACGTTACAAAAACCAACTTAATTATCAAGAATACTACTTTGAGGTCCATAAAAAGTATTTGGAATGGGACTCTGTAAAAGCTGAATTAGAAATGTGGAGGATAAAATGGCTGAAATAATCTTAACTTAATCGACCAACATGTGCTATTGCAGTTCTCGGAGAATGCAACCAGCCCTTATTTCCAAACATTCACAAACTTTTAAAAAACCTTGGTGACACTGCTTGTTTCCTGATGTACCCTTGAAAGGACTTTTTCTTCTCAGAAATGCCTCAAAACTTATTTAAAAAGTTCCACGGGCCTGGAAAGTCAACGCTGAATTGCCATTTTTTTTATTTTTTTCTTTATTCATGGCATAAATATTATGGTTACATTATTTGTGGATTTTTTGACCACCATGCTAGGCTGATGCCCGTGTTATGGTGGTCGATTCATTGACACCGACGAGGTAATTGATTTGCTCGTTGCAAAGAAAAGACTCAATTTAATTTTGTAGTTATAAAAATATGTGATAAGAGTTATACATTACACCATTTAATTTCTTTTGTCAATAAAAAAAAACTTAACGCATTTCCAGTGGCAGACTAAGCCCGTCAGAGCCCCGGGGCGCCAAAGCTGAATGAGCCACCCCCCCCCCCCCCCCCACCCCCCTAGTTTAATTTTTTTAATTTTATTTTAGGGAAAGTTGACAGCAAATCTGAGATTACACACTAACACAATAGTAAGATAGTTAATTATGCCAATTATGAACCCTTGAGGTGATTTTTCATAAAAACGGCGTTCTAAAAATCATCCAATTATTATTATTATTATGAACTTTCCACTATAATAGTGAATGAATGATAAAGTGTGACTGTGATATTTTAAGGGTGCTTTCTTCATTAATTTATTTTTTGTTACAATATATGAAATGGGAGGGGGGAGGAGGAACATAGAATTAGGATTAAGAGGCAAAGGACGGGAATGTATAGGGATTGAACTTTTTAGTTTGAGTCATGCTTAGTGAGTTTTCATTTTATGTCACGTAAAGTCGGGTTAAAAATGTCCATGTGGTAATAATTTAAGTTGAATTGTAGATAAATGAGTTCTGTTTGGAGTTGTCTTGCAAAGAGGGAGATGAAAAGTAAACGACTACCTGCTGTTACGATTTGGAAAATAAAAAGATAGGCGTTGAAGAAGATCAGGATTATCAATTAAGTTACGTGTAATTTTAAATAACATTACCGAATCTGCTATATTTCTTCGGCAAGTTAACGTCTGTATATTGAAGAACTTTGCAGAGACTTCATTACTAACATGAGATCAAAAAGAGCGGAAGTTAAGGTACCTTAAGAATCTATTTTGAACACTTTCAATTAAAAAAGAAGTTGATGTAATTTTACAAGCTTTTTATTCAGTTCACATGGGCCTCTGGTCTTGGGGGGCCTATGAACGCCTCCATGTTCCCTTGATCAAATCCTAAACAAGGCTTTAAGGCACCAGGACACTGTAAAAAAAATATTTTTTTATTTCATTTTCTGAAAGATGCATTTGTTAATAATGCTAACACCAGATGTTTACAGTAAATTCGTAAAATTGACGGAGATACGGCATTTTATATGAAACCGTTTTAAACAGTTTGTGTGTTGAATTATCCTTCAAAACATCGAACGCGGTTTTCTCGAAACTACGTTTTTCAACCAGCCGAGCGTTTCCGTATTTGTTGTGGGATCGTTATTAGATAGCGGACGAAATCTCTTGTCAGATTTGTGTGATTTTTATGTCTGTTATTTGCTTTTTCTATGTATAACGTACATTAAATGAATAAATAATCATGCGTACATGCAGGAATTCGTGCTTAAATCGATAAAAACTAAAATATGTGACATTGGAGGGGACCCACCACTTTCCCACGGCTATGTGAGGAAACTGATTGTTTAACCTCCTTAGCCGCACGTCAGGACCAGGAGCCCGAACGGGCCATCCCCTCCGCCCCCTCCCCCCTCAGTCCGCCACTGCGTATTTCAATAAACACTGTTCCACCAAACAAAACACCCCCCCCGAAATTTGTCTCTGGCTACGGCCTTGCCAGAACAATTAAAACAATCTATTATTGAACCTTTGTATAAAAAGGGTCCTAAACAGGAAATCTCAAACTATCGACTAATATCCTTGTTACCAAATTTTTCAAAAATATTTGAAAGAGCCATGTACAATCGCATTTTTCTCGACCTCTCAAAAGCATTCGACAATGTTGATCATAAGTTTCTTCTAATTAAAGTTGAACATATGGGTATAAGAGGTTTAGCATTAAAACGGTTTGAATAATATCTAAAAAAACATAAGCAGAATCTTCAAATTCAAAATATTGATCCAAAAATGTTTCTGTACACGTTAGAATCCAAATGGAGAATAATTAACAAGGGTGTGCCACAAGGAAGCATTCTTGGGTCCCTCCTCTTCCTTATCTACATAAATGAACTTCCAATAATAATTGCTGGCAGAGAATGTTCAATGTTTGCTGATGACACCGTTTTGTTGTTTGAATGTAATGGAGACGTTGACAAATTTAACAAACGTGTTAACGAGACTTGCCAATTAATAGCAAACTGGCTGTTATCACAACATCTGTCACTCAACACAAAAAAAAACTCAAGTTCTAAAATTTTGTCCAGTGCAAGCTACACCTATAAACATAAATGTAAAGTTTAATAATAATATTATCGAACCTTCCCAAACTTGTTCACTGCTGGGAATACAACTAGACACAAATATAAACTACAAAAAAAAAAGTCGAGTGTGTTAGTTGGGTCACAACAATGTTCCTTGGAATATGAAACTGGAAAACAAAGAATGTAACACAAAAATGATGATAAATAAAAAACAGGTATCTCGATAAAACATCGTCTAGCATAGCTTAGTAAAATCTTAAATAAACAATGCGAAAAAAATGATATAAGCAAAAAAACAAGATAAGTCACACAAAAATAAAAGTAATAAAAACAAAATGTTTACAATAGAATAAGATAAAGGTACATAAGATAGAGATAATATAAAACATAAAATTCTAGCAGTAGATGTAATAAAGTAATAAGGATGTCCGTGGATTCAGGAGCAGATACACCTGGCACCTACATGATTTTACAGCTAGTCAGCGACTCTAAGATCAGGCCATCTCTCAACCCAGACTTTCGTAAATTTCCTCAAGCACACAAAGTTCACCTTATTCGAAACGAGATCCGCGTTCCAAGCTGGTCTCGTAATAACTTGCAAGCCATCGAGCATTTCCTCTCGGGCATCCGTCAAAATCTCGCAGTGCCACAGAATGTGCTCGGCTGTTTGATCAGTATTACCGCAAGCGCAGTTAGAATGGGGTGATAGAGAGAGATTATAAAGTCTCCCTCTGAACTCCCCATGACCGGACAGAAGTTGGGTCGCATGATGGTCCCTAGTGATGTACGCCCCTTCCATTCTGAGTTTAACTGACGGGAAGAAGGAGTAAGTCCATCTTCCCGTATTTGACCTATCCCAACGTTCCTGCCACTCTCTCAAAGTTCTTTCTCGCATCTCTCTAAGAAGTCCTGGGAGGGAAACCGCTCCACCTGGTATTAGTTCAATACCATGGTGGGTAGCAGTTCTTCCTCTTGTTAGAAGCGTCTTTGTCAACACCTCCCTAATTATTATTAAGACCTATGTCCGTGCAACAACCGAGGAGATGACTCCCAAGGTAGCCGCTGTATAACCCGCCCGCGCCTCCCCCGTCGCCATGAGCGGGCCTGAAGACCAACCGTAGCAGACCGGTGCCCTTCCGCCCTGCCTCCGGTGACCCGATCCTCACTTATCCTTAGTGTCTTCAGGTATTTCCCCCTTAATCCCAATACTTTCTTCGAGGGCCTACCGGGAAGTCGGCTTAGGGGCGTGGACACCGAGTCTCGCTTGCAACTGGACTGAAGGCTCCGCTTATTCTTGGTGGGACCGCCGGACGACTGCAGCTCAGCTGCTTTGGTTAAGTCAAACAATCTCATCTAATATGAAAACTTGTTTTTTTTTTCCTTATTCTATTAACTTTTCTTCCTACATAATAATAAACTTTTATTTCAGCTACATCAAGTGGCGGAGATGAGACGTGATACTGTGAAATAAATAACTAACAACATGTACGCACTCGCATACTGCCTGCTAACAATGTATGCCCGGACATTGGAGGTCTAGAATCATTTTAAATAAAAAAAGTAGCTTCTTTATAAAAAAAATTAGAGTCCTGAGGTGTACGGTGAAGGAGGAAACTATCTGTTTCCTTAGAACACCGTGGGAAAGTGGTTGAGCAACCTCCAATGATAAAGGATGGAAGAGAGCTCAAAAATGATAAAAAAGCTGAATCACAAAATAAATACAAAGTGTTGAGAAACAAAATAAATAGAGAGTCAAGAATAGATAAAGAAACATTCTACCAGAATAAATGCGATGAGATAAATGCGAAAAGACCTCAAGAGAGGAAATGTAAAAAGAGCTCACGCTGCGGTGAAAGACTTCTTTGGGATGAGAGTTGGAAAAGGTAATGCAATGGAAGGAGAAGACGAAAAAATACTTTCCGAAAATGACCAAATAGGAGAGAGATGGAAAAGATATCTCGAACTGATGTACAATGGAAAGGAATATATTGACAATGAAACATTGACAGAAAGAGAAAATGAGGTAGAGGCAGATGATTTGGAAGATCCAATAACTAGAGAAGAGTTTGACCT
Organism: Limnephilus lunatus; assembly: GCA_917563855.2. Classification (NCBI taxonomy): domain Eukaryota; kingdom Metazoa; phylum Arthropoda; class Insecta; order Trichoptera; family Limnephilidae; genus Limnephilus; species Limnephilus lunatus. Next base: position 37,277,901 of record OU830604.1, read on the forward strand.
TGCACTGAAAAACCTCAAAAACGGGAAAGCACTTGGAATCGATGACGTTCCGACTGAACTTAATTGACTAATTAAGCCAGCAAGAAAAGGAACTACAGATGCCCTTTTTTGTTGTTGTTAGTTTTTGGGGTGTTATGCCGTGTTGCGCTTGATTCACTCCACAGTAAAATTAGGTTCACAATGGAGCTGGAAAACGCCGATAAAATCCTGCCTTTTCTAGATGTGGAGGTGATGCGAAAAGAAGATGGTAATCTAGGACATACAGTATTTAGAAAACCAACGCATACAAATCGGTATCTACATGCCGATTCGCACCACCACCCAGCGCATACTTATCCATACTTCGGTGACCCGAGCGACCAGAATATGTGAAGAAACAAAACTTGGAGCAAAACTTATAAAGCTGACCGATGCACTGGAGCGCATCGGTTACCCGGCAAGTCAGACAAGGCAAATTATAAGAGCCAAATCTACACCAAACGAAGACAGAGTTGAACAAGAGTCAAAAACCTGTGCTTTCCTGCCTTTCGTTCACAATGTGACAGACAGAATTGCCAGGCTGTTGAGAAAAGAAAGTGTGGTGTTCATAGTAATAATGCGACATTTGTTAAATTAGTTTAAATTATTTACTCTGGCAATATGCGACATTAGCGCCACACGCGGCGGGTTTATGAACCGACCGCCTGTCATCAGCGATCGAAGATTCTAGACCTTTACTTGGCTTGTGAATCTCGATCGGATTAGTCTGTCGTTTTATCATAAATTCTTTGTCGCATTAATATTACGAACATAAATTACAAACTAAACTAATCTAAAAACCTTCTGATAATTGTATTTACCATTTTAATAAACGGAGTGTTAAAATCGCGAGTATTATTCCCGTACAAATCCCCATGGTAAAGACCCACGCGCCGGATGCATCATTCCGCGTGGATCTAATATCACCATAAAAGCAACAAGACTGTCTTCGGAACCACTACTAAAATCCAAGACCTACTGAGGTCTGCAAAGACTAAGTTTCCTCTGGAAGCAGATAGAGTGTATAAACTCAGCTGTTCCGGATGTGACAAAGTTTATGTAGGCCAAACAGAGCGGACGATTTCCAAAAGGATAGCTGAACATTTTCGTGCTTGTAAACTCGGCCACCCCGATAAATCGGCAATCGCCGAGCACTTAATTGAAACCGGCCATTACTTTGGATTTGTTCCTGAGGTCTTGGGAAGACCCAAAACTTATAGATCACGCCTGATTACGGAGGCAATCGAAATCTACAAAAATCCAATTAATATTAATAGAGACGACGAAGCTAAGCTCAACAGCTCTTGGTATCCGGTAATTGACGGCTACACCAAAGCTAAATGCAAAAAAAAATAGCATATCTAAGTATACTGTAATACCAAATAATAATCTAACATCTTCTAACACACTATATAAAGAGGTAATATTTGTTTGTTTGTTTGTTTGTTTGTTTGTGTGTTTGTTTGCATCGAATAGGCTCCGAAACTACTGAACCGATTTGAAAAATTCTTTCGCTGTTGGGAAGCTACACTATCCCTGGGTGACATAGGCTATATTATATATTTTTTTAAAATAGGCATCCTTACTAAAACTTCAATAATGAAACCCAGGGTGTAAAAAAATTACCTAAAATATTCTTTAAATCGCGTGCGCTGCGAAAACTATTGATGATAGAATAAAATAATGTACTACGACTTTATAGAACACATCATTATTTACAAAAAAAGTCGCAACAGCATATGTCTAACTATTATGGTTATGCCACAATAAGTATTCTTTTATTTTAAAATTTTAATTAATATGTCGCCGCTTGGAAAGGCTCTTTATTTGTATCTTGGTTTTAATCCTTATCAAAATAAATTACTTCATATTCAAGATAGCTTCAATAGATTTATTTAACTTTTTGAATTTTTCAATTCGGATATTTAATTAGAAAGATATCACGAGTCTAAAAATGTTAGTATTAGAAAAAAGTTTCGGCTACGGGCCGCGCGGGAGAGGAGTCAAGAAATGCAGTGCCAGGGGGGTTGGCGGGGCGGGGGAGCGGGAGAGCGGTGGCGGGGAAGGTGGAAGTGGAACGCTGGAGGGGAACGCACGGGAAAGGACATGTAAGGAGTAACATTTTATTTATTTGAATATGGCATGTATTATAAAAGAAAGTCCAAAAAACGTGCAGCTCGCAAAAACTCAGAAACGAGTCCCGGTTCGATCAAGGGAGTTATATGGTGTGGTAGATCTCTATCCCCCCTAGGGAATAAGGGTATCCGTTTTTACCTAAAGACCGTGCTTTTAAAGATATAAGGGCTGAAAATTTCGCCCTCTTGAAATTTCTAGAACAGTCTTCCGGAAAGTTCTAGAAGGTTCCATAGAGCTGTAGAAAGTTGTGGAAGGAGTGGAATGATCAGGAATAGGAAATCGGGAACATCATTGTGCAACCCAGCTATACAATATAAAGGTATAAAACCATTTTTACTTATATTGGCTACTTTCGCTTTAACCACTTGAACTATATTTTCCAATTCTAGAATAACGATGGTGCCACTTTTGTCGGCAATTCTCACATGGACGGGCCCCAGGCTAACGTAAATACTGCGCTTTCACTAAAATCGCAGTTCCCTTTTTACTGTAATACCTACCAACTCGTAGTGGATTGAAGCTGGCGACACGGTATCGCTTCCAAGTAAATAATCACTCACTCTACACTAACAATTACACATCGTCAGATCTGCTGGATCTGCCCTGATTATGGACACTGCAACGCTGTCCGAAACGTCGGCTGTAGAAGGGGGTAGCGCACGTCATAACACCCCAAAAACTAACAACAAAAATGCTTTTGGCCGTGAAAATCTAAAAACTTATCTACAGATGTCCTGTTTAAAATGATACAGACAATGTATAAGACTGGAAAGATACCAGAGGATTTCTAGAAACGCCTAATTGTTACCAAAGTAGGCAGGCACGACGAAATGTGAATAACACAGAGCTCTTACCCTAGTATGCCATGCCTCAAAAATATTGACTAATATCATTCTAAAAAAATGGAACCAAAAGTAGAGAACATCCTTTCCGGAGACCAGTATGGCTTTAGAAGAGGTGTAGGAACCAGAGAAGCAATATTGTCTACTAGAAAAAAGAAACCAAAATACATTCATCGCATTCATAGACCTGGAGAAGGCTTTCGACAAAGTAGAATGGAAAAGTCTCTTCGAGATTCTGAAGAGAATTGATATCAAATATAGAGATAGACGAATAATCCAGGCACTATACAAGAATGAGGCCGCTATAATTAGATGTGACAATGATACAAAAGAAGCCAGTATCGTGCTTTTTCTGCTTTAGCCTGTTCTTTTTAACGCTTATAACGGGCAAAAGGTGGATATGATCAAGTTTGCTGACGATATTGCTATGATTGCTGAAAGCGAAGAAAAACTGCAAGAGGTCTTAACAACCATGCAAAGCATTCTTCAAAACAACTACAATATGAAGATAAATAAAGACAAAAGAAAGCTGCTGATTGTAGGCCGAACGCAACATCAGATGAGAGTAGAGATGTCAGGAGTTCCACTAAAGAACACCAAGGAGTTTGTCTACCTCGGGGGCAAAATAACATGGGACGGTCGGTCTAAGAGCGAGGTCGACAGCAGTATACACCAGGCTAGGCTTGCATTAAATAAAAGGTCGAAAATGATAGAATCGAATAATATAGACCTAAAACTGAAAATACTTCTCATCAAGACCTATGTATGGAGTATCTTGATGTACGACTGCGAAATAAGGTGCCTATCCAAAATAGATAAACAGAGGCTAGAGGCTTTTGATATGTGGTCCTATAGAAGACTATTAGGAATTTCCTGGAGAGACCACATTACAATATGTTTTTTTTTTAAAGAAAGACAAACATTCCCGGGTTACGAATAACCCAACAATGTTTGAAAATCTCCTACTACCACCACAGAAAGCCGAAAATGTTGCTTGTGTTGTGATGGAGGACTTAGCTAGCCGAGGAATCGAACACGTGACGCCAGGGTGAGACCCAAGCGCTATGCCCACTCAACCATTGAGCACCTGCTCAGGACCTTGTCCGAAAGGCGTGCAAGATGGATCGGCCATGTAATACGACAAGAAGGCCTCTTGCATGCCATAATGGAGGTTATGACCGAGGGGACAAACTCTAGGGGATGCCCACGCCGAGAGACCTGGAGGACCTGCTGGTGGACGTGCGCTGCTCATCATATGCAGACTTTAAAAGAGCCACACAAGACAGGGAAAAATGGAAGAGAAGAATAGAGGAAATTGCTGCAAACCAATCCCAGGATTGTAACCAGAGAGAGAGAGAGAAGAGTACAACGTTAGCTGAATTAAAATAGTCGATGACTCAAATTATTTTCATCCGCGATTGTGTTATAGAATCGCGGGTGCAACTCTTTGACAACTACCCTTTTTGTGTGATTCATCATATATTTTAATGTTTTGTTATGCCTTCAATAATAATATATTCTGGGTATTACTGGTGATTTATTAATAGGTGTGTTTATATTGTATCCCGTTTTTTTTTATAGAAATTCTATGAGTTGACACGCAATCTCTCTGAAACATCTTCTTTATATTAAGAAAAAAGAAATTTTAAAAAAGATGGTCACGTTGGATGATAAATGGGAAGGGTTGTGAAATAAATCAGGCATTCAATCAAAACATTTCTTTCTATCTGAAGACGGCGATAGCATTTCTGTGGCGCGAACGTCACTGTCTCATATCAAATGCACATTGGTTTTGAAATCACCAAAAATCGCCACGGAAACAGAAAGTGATCGGGACGATAACAATTAGGAACCTCTTACAAATTACAAATTATGTCTACTTTTTTTGGTGAAATACTTTAACTTGTCAAATATATATTATTATTTTTAATTGATAAACTAACGTTTTTTTAAGACAAGATTTTAATGCGTAGCACAAAGGGTAACAATTATTATTGTAAGCAATAATTATCAGCCTGAAACACTCATCAACATTGAGAAAATCTTCCGAGAAAAGAACCGGCAATCAGAAGGACACGGGTTCAAGTCCCGTTGGCGGCATGTATCTAATTATAAAAAATGTGAATGACATAGTAGACGTATAACTTGAAGACATTATCGTGAAGTTGGAAGCTCCAGAAAAAAGGATTGATGGATGTATTATGTTAATAGAATTTTCGGCGAATTTCGACGTAACCGAAAAGAAATAATTAACATAAATGACCAAAAAGTGGACTGATTAGTAATAAACATTGTTTGATTTCTTATTTCATTCCTCTATCAGTGTTTATTGATGTTTATAGACGAGTTGCACCCGCGATAATTTAATGTTGCATCCGCGATTGCTTGAAAAGCTAATAATTCATTGCTTGTATTTTTGTTTTCTATATATTTTTTTAAACTTTTTTAGTTGATTAGTTTATAGCCTTACCAAGGCATAACACAATAAATGTTTCACAATTAACAGACTTCTGGGTTTTTGTCTTATGATCTGGAAAGGGTGGACCCATTTGGTTGCACCCGCGATCGCACTTTGAACCTCCCTCCTGACTATTTAAATATTTTTAATAAAATTCTTATAAACTAATAATAAGTGAACATGTTGAAATGTAGCCCTTCCAAGAATAATATAATTAAAAATGTTTATTTTTTTATTATTAAGAAGCTTTAAATGCGTCTAAATGTTGCACCCGAGATGATGGAATCACCCTATAACCTATAATGAATATAACAAATTCATTATAATATAACATAATTATATCAAGTAATTTTTAATATTGACTCCAAACTCCTGAGGAAAGTTCAACGGTTTTTTTTTCAGCGCGGTTTTGCTTGACAACAGCCGTTGTACCGTTCATCTATGTTTTTTTCAAATAACAAGAAACCGTTGAATTCTGTCTCGCAAGTCGTCATTACACTAATTGTATTTTTTTTTATTCCCTTAAGTTATACAGGTACGGTAAATTTGCAAATACATAAGTGTTACCCGGCACCAAGGAAATTGGTGTTTTTTTTTAAAAGTGAAATATCATCATTGTGCTTCCTATTCAAATAATGTAGTGCTGTTTTTTCCAAAATTAAGTGTTATGTTCTTTCAAAAAGTGAAGTTTTCAAATACATAAACAGTGAAAAATTAAAATGATGTTTCTAAAGGGCTTTCCATGGCAGTTTTTTCGTTTTTCCAAAACAATACTGGTGAATTTCATCGTGTTTTCCAAAGGTGTTTCGTGGAAAAAACAAAAACGTTTCCCTTAAGGCCCGTCGAGGCCATTTTTTTTTTTCTTTTCAAAATAAACACTCAAATAAGTGAAACAGTGAAGTGCATGTTGTTTTGTGAAAGCTAAAATAGCTGCCCGACAGGAAACCCATGGCCATTTTTTTTCCTCCTAAACGTTTTTTCTCGTTCCAAATGGTGTTTGTGCTTATTCAAAATTGTTTTTTGAAACATAAAATACCTGTTTTGTAAGGGCCCCCCTGGCCAAAATTCCAAGAAATCAAAACACTTTGAAAAATTTTCAACAATTTTCAAAAGTGCTTTTTGAGACATAAAAAGCCAGTTTTGTAAGGACAACCCCTGGCCAATTTTTTTTCCGTCTCCAACACATGTAGAATTCTGGAGTCAAGTGCACCTTTTTTCCCATCTGGATTATGGACTACAGCCTTCTTTAGCCATATCCTCATCATCATGGATGACCAGCCAGTGATTATCGAAGACCCTCCGGGTATAATCCCGAATATTTTCCAGGCCACCAAAGCAACCCTGCTGCAGGCTTTGCGGGAAAGAAAACTGTCTCCAGGGGATAAATCAAAAAATTTTTTTGGTGAATTACGCTTTATACTTTAACAAAAAGTACATTAAGAAGCTTCAGTTTTCAAATCCCACCCTTAGGGAAGAAAAAAATTATACCCACGGCCATACCGGAAATTAAGGCAAACCCCACAAGAAGTGTTTCCCCGAATAAAATTTATAACTTATCTTCGTGGAAAGTAAAATATAACGGACAGACAAGTATAGATGACTTCATCTATAAGGTCAAAGAAACAGCCAGCATCAGAGGAGTACCACAGGAAATTTTGCATAGAAATTTCATCGACCTAATTTCTCCAGATATCTTCGCTTGGCACAAGTCTTATAGGAAGAAAACAAATTCTTGGCCTGAACTGAAGGCAGCCCTCTTACTGTCCTTTGGAAAACTGAGCCTCAACACAAAATCAAATTGAATCTGTTGTCCATCAAACAGCTGCCTAAGGAAACCACAGCGGTATACGCTCAACGTGCGGAGGAAATCAACGACAAGCTCCTAAGCCCCCTTCCTGAACATGAATTGCTGCCCGTAATCATAGATGGATTGTGGGAAAAATACGAGAGTATAATTACCTCCCAAAAAATTTCTTCGATCGCACATTTAAAGGAAGTATGCCTCCTCCTAGAGTCGTACCAAAACAGAAGGAAAACATCCGTAGCAACGCACGACCTCCTTAAACCTAGCCTTTCTTCCACCATCAAACCGGAAAATAACGAGAGGAAACACTGCTCGTTCTGCAAAAGGCAAGGCCATGAATTAGCCACCTGCTTTAAACATGCAAAAACTTTAGAGAAACAAGAGTCCAGGTCTTTTAAGCGCCCCTCCTCTGAAGCGCACGCCGTTCCTCATGAAAATCCAAGAGAAACTTTTAAGAGATCCAGAATTAATTATGAAAGGGCTGGCACCTCCGGCATTCCTAGCAGACCTCCACCGGATTTTTCCAAACCACCTCCGAATTGGTCTAGGAACACAAAAAACTAATACCCAACCTCTCAGCGATTCATTCTACAACGAGGCCAAAAGAATGGACCGAGTGGTTGGCTCATGTCAATTTTTTTAACCAGGCCTTACAACTGTCCTCGGTGAGTAGCACACAGGCACAAGATGGTCGCCCTTTTGCACAATTTTCCATAAACAACGTCTGTTTCTCCGGTCTCCTGGATAGCGGAGCGTCTATTAGTTGCCTTGGAGACAACGCCCACTTGCCATTTATAAACAATGGATTCACCTTGGAAAAGTACTCAACACTTGTCACAACGGCTGATAACGCCACTCAGGCTGTTACCGGTTGTATTTCTCTTTCAGTAAAATGTGGAGACAAAGTGGTTTCTATCAACTTTTTGGTTATTCCTTCCATCACCCAGAAATTTATCCTTGGAATAGATTTTTGGAAAGCCTTAAATGTGGCCCCGCAAGTTTTTACCACCTCCAATGCTACGCCTCCAGCTCCTCAAATCAGCGAAATTCGCACAATTATACCCCTGGAAAATTTGGACCCTACCCATTTTGACCCTGCACTTGACACAACAACTGGAAGATGTGGTAGCAAAATCCGAATCAATCGCTTTTGAAAACGTTGGCTTGGGTTTAACTAATTTAGTTGATCACAAAATCAAGACAAATGGTCCCCCAATAAAGCAAAGATATTACAATTTGGCTCCCCAAAACCTAAAACTTCTAGAAAAAGAACTAGACGATGTTAAGATTGGGCGTGGTAGTTCCCAGCAGAAGTGCGTGGACTAACCCAACACTACTAGTCTCAAAGAAGGACGGTTCTGCTCGCTTCTGTTTAGACAGCCGACGTCTCAATGCGTGCATGGAAGCAGACGCCTATCCGTTGCCACTTGTCTACGCCATCCTCGACAGACTGAGACACGCCAAATTCATCTCTTCCATCGACCTGTCCAGAGCCTTCTAGCAGATACCCTTAGAACGCTTTTCCTGTTCCAAAAGCGCCTTCGTCGTACCAGGAAGAGGAATGTTCCGCTTCACAAGATTACCCTTCGGTCTCAAAAATAGCCCTGCAAAACTACAAAGGCTAATGGACAAGTTGTTTGGCCCTGAATCCGACAACAACCTCTTCTGCTACCTTGATGATCCTTGATAATAGACGAAAAAGGTCTTAGGACAGACCCCAGCAAAGTGGAAGCCATGACTAACTTCCCAAGACCAAAGAACGCCAAAGAAGTCAAAGGTTTTTTGGGCCTCGCTGGTTATTATAGAAGATTCATCAAGGATTTCTCCACCATCGCTGCCCCCCTCAACAAAATTACGGGCACTCGTAAAGGTGTCAGTAACTTTGCTTGGTCCAATGAAGCGGAAGATGCTTTCAATACCTTGAAGTCGGCACTGCAGTCAGCACCTGTTCTGAATTGCCCTGACTTCTCTCTTCCCTTCGCTCTACATACGGATGCCTCCGATATAGGGATTGGCGGAGTCCTCACCCAGGAGTTCACAGACGGCGAACACCCCGTGGCTTACTATTCTCGACGTTTGAATAAACACGAAAAGATTTATGGAATCACGGAAAAGGAACTACTTGCAGTTCTGGACTCCATTTATTACTTCCGACGTTATATCGACGGAAGCAAATTCACGGTTGTTACAGACCATAGCAGCTCGAAATGGTTAATATCTCTAGACAACCCTTCGAGACGGCTGGCACGCTGGTCATCTCGTTTATGCCAGTTCTCCTTCGATGGTGTACACCGAAAAGGCGCCGATAATATCGTACCTGATGCACTATCAAGAATCGAGCTGGCTGCCTTGAACTCTGTAACTACAGCTTCCCCTCCATCCACAAAGGATTCTTGGTATACAAAAATCTACAACGGCTGTAAGACTTCACCACAGCAGTTCCCAAATTTCATCATAAAAGAAGGACAACTCTATCGGAATTGCAAACCACCCTTGTCATTCCTCAAAGACACCGCTTGGAATATCGTGGTCCCACTAGAACAAAGAGAACAAAGTATATTCAACAACCATAGCGCTCGTGAGTCCATACATCCCGGCACCTTCAAGACATATAAGAAAATTGTCCTGAACTATTACTGGCCCGGTTTTTTTAAACAGGTCCGCAATTACATCTCTAAGTGTGAAGTCTGTTAATCATATAAACACAGCACGGCTCCGCCTGCTGGGTTCATGGGTAAACCCAAACGTGCCGACAGACCCCTGCAATCCCTATCCATGGATCTCATAGGGCACTTCCCAAGAAGTTATGCTGGAAACATGCACATACTCAGCATAGTAGACGTTTTCACGAAATTCTGTTGGATCTTTCCCCTGAAAAGAGCCACCGCCGCTGCAATTATCAATCTTGTGGAAAAGCACTTTTTCATACCTAATGGAATCCCAAGAACTGTCATTGTCGATAACGGAAAACAGTTTATCGCAAACGAATTTAAAGATTTTTTGTCCAAATACGAAATAAAGGACATATTTTATAACACTCTCTACACTCCTCAAAATAACACAGTGGAGCGTTACAACCAGGGCTGGGCAGTATTTGAATTACTTGTAATTGAAATACGTATTTGAAATACAAATACGTATTTTGTATTTGTATTTCAATTACTTCCTAAGAATGTATTTTGTAATTGGTATTTCAATTACCCGAAGCTGAGGTATTTTGTAATTTGTATTTCAAATACTTTTTTAAATTATGGCTTCAAAATACATTTTTAAATACATTTAGCGATCTTAATAATGATAATGAAAAATAAACTGACGTAGATAGTACATAGACTAAAAACGTTAGAATCCAGCCCAATATTTAGAGTAAGTTGGCAACACTATTTGTATCGTATTATATTATTAGTGTCTGACCGAAACAGAACTTTCTACCGAAACCGAATCTTCGGTGTATGTCTCAGTTTTGGCCGAAACCGATTTTTTTTTAGCTATTGTATACTGAAATTTGGCTTATTTTTACACTAATACAGACAATCAACACGTGTTAAATGAAATTAAAAAAAAAAAAACAATATTTAAGTACACGTGAAAAAATTATTATTTATTTTTTTGATATTACTGCTATAAAACAAACAAAAATTAACAAAACATGTTAACTACTTCTTAGAACAAAAATTTGACAATAATCAACACTCAAATTATAAAGGAAGGACCTCATTAATTGAGTATTTTAATTGCGTTTACAATCACAATATTCTTAATGAACATGTTAAATGAAATAAAGAAAAAAAAAAATTAAGTGTGTGAAAATTTTTTTTTTATGTAAGTTCCACATAGGTAGGGTTCCCAGATCAAAAAATCGAAATCCCGCAGAAAATTCCTGACATTTTATAAAAATTCCGGACTTTTGAAAGTTACGGAATCAACAAAGATATGCTCTTATATATTTGCGATGCAGGCACAAAATGCCAATGTTGAAAGGGTCTTTTCCTTAGTGTGAACCCAATATTCAAAATAAAGGAACAGGCTTTCTGTAGAGTTTGTCAAGTCGATTCTCAATTAACACAATATAATTTTAAAAATATGGCTTGCGAAATGTTCTTCAAAACTATTATTAAAGATTCGGAAGTGTTAACAATATTTCTGGGAGCATTAAATATCAGAAGCGATGTTTTTACTTTGATTTGTAATAAAAATAATTTGGTTTATTTCATTTTTTATATCAATCTCCATTTAAATGTAGAAAATCCGGACTGTTTATAGGATTCCCCCCGCTTTCCGGACAAAGACCTATATTTCCAGACTTGTCCGGAAAATTCCAGACGTATGGCAACCCTACACATAGGAGTCCCTGAGGAAAATAGTTTCCCTCAGGGCCTGTCATCTTAGGGGATGCATTGTGTAGGGTTTTTTTAAGGAAAGGAAGGAGAGGCAGTTCTGGAAAGGAAATAGTTATGAAGGGTGGGTAGGAATCGGGGGGGTCAGTGTATATAGACATAAAGGACGCATGAATCCATCCCTCCAACCGCGGTACAAGGCAATCGGTCGAAAGATTCCGGCTGGAGAGGATAAAAGACCTCCCTCAACCAGTCTCTTTGGATCCTCCATACCACGGAGCAGGCAAGCAGACGCATTGGCCCCCAAGACCTTGACAAACTTCACCCCATGAATCCGGGCACCCCTGCAAAGACACCAAACGTAGCGAACCACTTAAGGTGACCTATGGAAGAAGTGTTAATTATGCAATAAATGGTTCCTCGGGCGGCTTTACCCTTACCCGCCTCCCAATTTGGGCAGCGGGTATTATTACCGGTACATTACTGATATAAAACAAACAAAACATGTAAATGGTTCCTCGGGCGGCTTTACCCTTACCCGCCTCCCAATTTGGGCAGCGGGTATTATTACCGGTACATTACTGATATAAAACAAACAAAACATGTAAAAATTAACAAACATGTTAACTAACTACTTATTGGAACAAAAATTTGGCGAACGAGCCACGAACTCACTTGAAGTCAGCCGAACGACGTGCGATAATTCACGAACGTAGAGTTTCGGTGCGGCCGAAGGTTTGGCAGATTTTCTGCCGAAACCGAAACTGACTTTTTTGCCGAAACTTGCCGAAACCGAAACCGAATCTTTGGTCGGTCACTATATATTATACTTGTCATTGCTTTGTATTCTAAATTTTCGTGTCATAGTATTAGATCAAGCACTATGGGAATAATTTGCTGAATACTAAATTATTTTAAAGTCATTAACAGAGCGCATTTGAAGTGAAATAACACAAAACTGCGCTATACAAATGTCATGTTATTATAATAATTATTATTATTATCTAGCACCTGGGTCCTATACCACAAAACTTTACAAATGGAGGGAGGGTGAGATGTGTCTTCTAAGATTCTAAGCAATATGATTGGTCAATTTTTGCACGTCTCTGTTTCACTCTGCTCAGCTTTGCTTTTATATGGAAACGCACCCTTAGATAAGTGCACTTACGACAATTTATTGCAACCAAAGTTTCTACCAAAGCCAAATGTATTTTGTATTTTGTAATTTGTATTTTGTATTTGAAATAAAAAATGGCTAAAATACTGTATTTTGTATTTTGTATTTCAAATACACGACTTCAAAGTATTTTGTATTTCGTATTTTAAATACATGCGAAAAAGTATTTTGTAATTTGTATTTTAATTACAGCAAAGCATGTATTTTGCCCAGCCCTGGTTACAACCAAACCATCAATACAGCTCTGGCCATCCTAGTCGACAAGGACCAGCGTACATGGTACAAAAACTTGGAAAAAATCCAAGCAGCCGTGAACAATACAGTAAACCTCACTACTGGGTATAACCCATTCTTTCTCAAACATGGTATGGAACAAGTTGTCCACGGGTCTCTACATAGGAATCATGATTTCCCTTCATCGAATCCTTCATCTGAAGACCCAATAGAAAACTATGCCCATCGTTTGGAAGAATTATCCGCTATTTACAGCGAAGTCACCGATGCCTTACTGTTGGCTCACTAAAAGAGTGCAGACAGACACAATCTGAGAAGAAATAATACCCTCTCTCAAGGTGCATTATATTTCTCTGCCAAGTTGGCCCCCCGCTTTGTAAAAGCAAAAGTACTGAGAAAATTCTCAGATCTTGTCTATACATTGTCCGAGACTTCTGTTAAACATATAGGTAACTACCATATGAAGGACATAGTCAAGAGTGGATGTTCGGAAATAATTGAAACCATCTCCGCCACTCACCCGTTCGTATCACAATGCCAGAATCAATCTCTGTCATACAATACGGATTCTGCCTAATCATTTACTATGCTTTTACCCCACATGCCGGCCTCAAGTTTGTGCCACGGTCTTGTTCGGTATTATTAATTTCTTCTTACCATTATTGTTACTGTTTGTCCATACATTATCGCCCTTGTGAGGATACCTCACCATTAGGTGCAACAATGCCAATTGTCACCTTTAAATTTTATATTTTTTCTCCTTTTGCATCTTTTGTGTTGTATATAAAATCATCATACTCACCCTCGTCATTTCCACACACTTACACCTTTTTCGAAATTGATCACTTCAGAAAAGAGACACCCCACGTCGTGGTTGGTGTTTTTTCGGTTTGCGCAGACCCAAAAGTGCACCTCACCCGCGTACCTTACACACCAAGTTCAGTGGACTTGTTCATTTTGTCACTCTTGTAAATAATACACATCACATTTTTGTTTCATTGTCTTGCATAACATGATATTGTTTATAACATACACTCTGTCACATAAATATTATGTGACTAGTGCAGTTCTTGCCTATTTGGATATTTTGTTTATGGTGTTTTTTTTTTTGGAGACTGGCAATTTTTTGGGGAAGAGAAATTGCTTTTTTTTTGTTCATGGGCACTTCCTCCCGGACAGCGTTAGGCTGGCTACTCGTGAATTAGTCACTCACCATGGAGGTGTTTTAATCACTGTAAATCATGTGAATCCAAGTTGATTTTATCTTAAAAAAGGCGTGGGGTGTTTTTTCGTAACAGGAGTAGTTCGTGTACGGTATTATTTTTAGTGGATGATATGTGAATCCCAATTTTTTCCGGTGTTGGCAGTTGGTCATTTTGTGGAAATGTTTTTTGGTCATGAAATTGTAAAGTGATTGGTCCTGGTTGTGGCTAGAATAATATGCCTTTTTGACCCCGCGTCGCGAAGTAGTCACTGATAGTTCTTCCGAAATCCGTAAGTCTTGGAGACTGGTTGGGCCACGTGCCTTTCGGATGGAGATTGTTGAGACAGTCTAAGGCTGGAGACGCTCCTTGGAGATGTAGCGGCCTTCTTCCCAAATAGAAGGAAGACCTAGGCTCCCTGGATTCCGCGCCGTCCCCGGTTGATGAGGCCGGAAGTCCCGTCCCGGGACCATTTCTCTCTACGAAGCAAGTTTTCGGTCGTCATCCGGTGTTTTCCTACAATTTTCGGCTTCGTTTAGTTAGCTTAGCGTGTCCAGGAGTCCATCTGGTATGTTTATGTTTTGTATTCTTATTATTACATTAGTATAAATTTGCACTCCCATGTTTGTTTTTTTGATGGCTACAATATAGTTTTATAAAGTTCATCTTCTTTTATTTACTGATTTCTTACCTACTTGACAGAAAACTAGTCCCATAATCCTGACCTGTGGTCTCTGTGGTCTTTACAGCGGGATGTGCTTCCTCGGGTGGAATGCCTGCCGGACGCGGGACTTCACAGGGGCGACGAGATGTTACAAGTGCCATCAGTACGGGCATATTAGTAAGAGCTGTGCTCAAGAAAAAGAATCGTGTCGCCACTGCGCCGCTGTGGGTCACTCTTTTGAGGATTGCCCCAAGAAAGCGCAACCCGCTGTCTGTGCCACCTGTACCAGATTCAAGAAACGTGCAGATCATCCGACGGGTGACAGAGATTGTCCGGCCCAAAAGGCTGCTATTGAAGCTGCCTTTCGCTTAACGGACTATGGCTCCTCTTAATCCCCTTTACCTAGGTCAGGTCAACCTTCAGAGATCCCGGATGGCCACGCTGGAGGTGCTGAAGGTCATGTCTGACCACAAAATTGATATCATGCTCATTCAGGAACAATACACCTGGGAAGGTAAGACCCCCATTAATTTTCCGGGCGCGGTTCTCGAAGTGGGCCACTCGCCGGGGGCGGGAGTCCTGGTCAACACCTCGTTGATCAGTCCCCTCCTCCTGGCTGGTCTTTCTGATGAGTTCCAAACCTGTGTATGTATCAGATTTGGCGATACTGAGATCTTTTTGATCTCAGTTTATTTTAAATATGGGAACCCGGTAGGACCCCACATCCTGAGTCTGACGCGCGCGCTCAACGCGCTTAAAGGCCGTAACATAGTTATCGGAGGTGACTTTAATGCACGCTCACCATTATGGTTTGACACTAGTGACTGTAGGACGGAACGTTCAGACGCCGTCGAGGACCTGATTGCGGCGCAAGGTCTTAGCATTATCAATGAACAGAGTTCTTTTTTTACCTTTTCAAACATACATGGTGAGAGCAACATTGATCTAACTCTTTGCTCTGGATCTGTTGCGACCAGGATTTCAAAGTGGACAGTCCATGAGTGCGCTATAAACTCGGATCATAGATTAATCACATATACGGTTGGTGTAAAGAAAACAGAAGATCCAAGATCCTCCTGGAATTTCAACACCACTAGGGCGAATTGGGATAACTTTGGGGAAGCGCTACGAGATACGTTAAGGGATTTTCAACACGTAGCAGCTACTGATCCGGACAATTTGGGAAATTTTTTCAATAGGGCGGTTGTATCTGCCGCCAATTCGTCTTTAGGAAGATTAAACCCGAAGACGAGTATTAAAACGCCGTGGTGGTCACCTGAGCTGACTTCGCTGAAGGGGGCCTTCAAGAGGGCCTGCAGGGCGCTAGGGCTGTCCAGGAGTGGCAACTGTACGGAGGAGGAGACGGTTGCTCTTCAGGCGAGCCTCAGGTCTGCCAGGTCGGCCTTCAAACGGGCCGTCCTTCGAGCGAAACGAGCTGCTTGGCATAACTGGGTTAAAGACGTAGGTAACGCCAACCCGTGGGAAATCCACAGCGCGATTGGAAAATCCGGGAAAGGTTCTTGGGTTAATTGGGTTCACAGATGGGAGGAACGCTGAGACTGTGGACGTGGCCTACACTCTCAAGACACTATTGGGCGAGTTAGTTCCTTTAGAGTCAGTAGTTGGGGAAAGTGACCACCATAAACAGATTAGAAATCTAGCACGGCTACCACCTAGAGACCTCGCCCAAGAGGCTAACTTCACTAGAGTCACTAAAGCTGAAATTGATGTGATAACTAAGGGTTTGGGTCCTAAGAAGGCACCAGGGCATGATAGGCTCAATGGCGTGATTGCGAAGCAAGTCTGGGTCCACGCCAAGGAAGAGCTCTTCCAGGTGATGGACACGTGCCTGAGGAGAGGAGTTTTCCCCTCCGAGTGGAAGCGCGGCGTGCTCCGGATCATACCAAAGGGGAACGGAAAACCACTGACCGACATCAAGGCGTACCGGCCAATTACCCTCCTCCCAGTACTCGACAAAATTCTGGAGAAACTGATACGAGAGCGACTTCGGCAAACCCTGTCTCCGGCAAGTGACCTGCAGTTCGCCTTCGTCCCCGGTAGATCCACGGTGCACGCCCTGTCGTATGTGCTTGACTGGGTGAAGGCTTGTCCAAAGAGGTATGTAGTTGCAATCTTCCTCGATATCACTGGTGCCTTCGATCACGCGTGGTGGGACATGATACGGACAAAGGTGAAAAACAGGCAGTGTTCCAAACTTTTGTTCCAAGCAATCGACGATTACCTTTCCAATCGTACTATCACGATTTGCTTCGGAGACTTTTTGATCCAGAGGGAAGCTGACATGGGATGCCCGCAGGGCTCCATTCTTGGACCTGACCTGTGGAACATCAACTTTGACGACTCCTCCAGGTTACCCTTGCCTGAAGGATGTATCGCTGTCGACTACGCTGATGACAAAACGTATCTGGTCGCTGGGGACAGCAGAAAGGAAGTTGAGAGCAAAGGCAGTGAAGGTTTGAACATGTTCCTCGATTGGGGGAAAAGAAACAAGATGACCTTCGCTCCCCACAAGACCCAGGGCCTCCTGATGAAGGGCTTTCTCAGCAGAAAAAGAAATCCTGTCATCAAAATGGGGGATTCTACTGTCCGATTTTGCGAAACTGTTAAATATTTAGGCGTTACACTAGATCGATCGTCCTCTTTTCTGGCTCACGTTAAAGAAGTATCCAGCAAGGCCCAGGCTCTCTTCTTGAAGCTGAGGAGACTCTCCACAGCTGAGTGGGGATTGCGAAATCCGGCTTTGCGAACGCTATATAGGTGTGTGTACGTGGCGCAAGTCTCGTATGCCGCCTCTGTGTGGGAGCACCGCCTGGACAACTCGCTGATTCTCTTAGCTCTCAGGCGTGGCCAACGAACCCCCTTGCTGGCACTCTCTGGCGCGTATAGAACCGTTGCTTCGGACGCTTTACCCGTTTTGGCTGGCATATTGCCAATCGATCTGGAAATTAGGGAAGTGCTCACTAAGCAGAAATTAACTAGAGGAACCCCGGCCACTCACCTAGGTGTTGTTCTGACACCGGGCGGGCCGGGGACTCTCCCTGGACTGCTCCGTCAAATGAGGGATCTGTCGCTCCAAGAGTGGCAGGTCCGTTGGGATAGCTCGAATATGGGAAGATGGACCTTCTCCTTCTTCCCATCAGTTAAAATCAGAATGGAAGGGGCATATTTACAACTGGACCACCACATCACCCAGCTTCTGTCCGGGCATGGGGAATTCAGGGGGAGACTTTACACCCTCGCCCTGTCTCCCCATCCCAACTGCGCATGCGGATCGACGAACCAGTCAGCCGAGCACATTCTGTGGCACTGTGAGATCTTGACGGATGCGAGAGAGGAAATGCTCGATGGTTTGGACGTACCTATCAGACCAGTATGGAATACTGATCTGGTTTCGAATAAGACGAACTTCGAGTGTCTGAAGAAATTTGCAAGGATTTGGGTTGAGAGATGGCCTGAACTTAGAGTCGCTGACTAGTTTACTTTGACACCAGGTGTACTTGTTCCTGTTTTACCACGGACTATCCCATATGACTCTATCATCTTAATTTGCCAAGGATGTACAGTTTTTTTTTGTTTTTTTTTTCTTTGTTTTTTATTTTACACTTTTATGTTTTGTTTATACCCTCGACTTTTATAATTGAATACTGTACAGTATGTTTATTTTTTAGGTTTTTTTTACAGTTTGTTTTTTTTTTTTTGCATATGTAATTTTATGCCGTTTTTATTTTTTACATCTTGATTTTTCTATTAGCACTATTATGTTCACACATGTCCGCGTGATTTTACGCTCATGTCTTCTTTTTTTTTTTACACACATATTTTTTTTAACATTTTTATTTATACTTTAGGCTCTTTGGTTCCTGATACATATAGCGTAATTAAACGCACATGCCTATTTCATATTATTTTGGTTTTCTTGGTTGCCTTACTGTTTTTTATTATTTTTATCTTGTCATTTCTTTTAGTTTTGTTTAGCGAGTGAGAACTGAACTCCGTTGCCCGTTTTGTATCGTCCTTATCCCCATTTAAGGGGTTGGACCCTAGAACGTGTCCCCGTGTACGTGCCATGGCCGATCTCTTGGAACTGGTGGGGCTGCACCCGGCCACCGCGCTAACCCTCGTGACATGAAGAGGTTGGGGAGAGGGCTAAACGTCATCCGAAAGCTGTCCGTCCCGCCTCCAGCGACCCGACGCTTCTCTCCCTAGGGTCTTCTTTTTGATTTCCACACACTCCTCGTCTAGGCACCACCGGGTAGCTGGCTTACGGACGACGCTGCCGGTTATCGGGAGGCCTGACAACCAGCCTTATTAACTGTCTCTGGGACTGCCGGTGGCTGGTTTTCGGTAACACCAGTTCTACATTGTATATACGTTTATTTTTTCTTCCTTTTTTTATGTACAGTGCACGGTGCTGCCTGCTGGATCATTGTGTAGTCCTTCGCCGCCATGAGCTTCCCACTCATGACGGTTGTCGTTCATTTTGTTTTTTCCTTATATTTTCTCTATTACCTAGTTTTGTTACTAACACCTTGTTTGACTGTCCATGGGGCTCACTGCTTTAGCAGTAATTACCTTCATGGGCTTTAGAATTGTAGAATTGACCATCACAGTACATTCCTGTAGGCGCGCCTGCATACCGCCCTCTAACAACGTATGCGGGGACATTGAAGTACTAGAATCGTTACATATTTTAAATGTAGAGTCGTTCATTAAAAAAATTAGATTCTTGCGAGAACTCCGAAGGGGCGACCATAAGTCGCCTATACCGGGGTGGGAATAGGTGGGTGAAAGCTTCAATGTGGTCTCTGCTCTGCCGTATTAATAACACTTACATTGAACCTGAACATAATCCCATTTCATTGGCGCCCAACGTGGGGCATATTTATGTGTTGGCACCTAGATTCGTTCGTAATGTTATAAAAATAGAGTATCGGATTTAGTGTACACCTTGGCAGATATGCAAGGTAAAATTGCAGGTAATTTTCACGTCAAAGATATTGTTCGGATAGATTTGTTTTTTTTTTCTTTAAGGAGGTCAATGTTGTAGTGTGTGGGCCTACCAACCCTTCACATTATTACGTTTTTTTCTTTTGTGATTGTTCTGGTCTCATGCTTTGGAGTTTGGTACCTCCAAATCTTGTGCTCAGTACGGACACTTAATTCTAGTTTATTGACGATAAACCGTTTATTTACCCTCGGTAAACTGGAAGGTGATCCTTGAGGTCACTGGCGCCGAAAAGGCTATATCGAAATAATTGTTTTCTGGTGGTTGCCTTTCGGTCATATTGCAGGTGTAAATTCCAGTTTTGGTATCGTCATGTGACTCTAAGTGTGAAGCATATAGTTTTATACCCAGTTGCTCTTGTTGTTTTTTCAGAATTGGATAGAATCTTATCTTTTCTGAAAACAAGTTATTGTTATGGCGAACAAACAGCGTTTCGTTCCCCGCACCAATAACAATTTGGTCGTTTATCTTTAATTTTTCTGTCATGTTATGGTTAAAATTTTTGTAAACTTGACTTATTCACTTGTACATTTTTGTTTTTTTTTCTCTAGCAAAGAGTATGTAAAACCAACTTCGGTCTCTTCTGCAATCATAAGCGGTCCTGTGAAGTAAACTCTACCTAACAGCACACGCATTTGTGCAAGACTTGTAAGGCTCCTTGAAACCTTAACTTGTCAATTTTGTGTATCATGTCTGTACTGTTCACACCTTCCGTATTGAAAAGGGTAAAAAAAAATTATTATGTGAACAAATTATGTTTTGTAACCATTACACGAGAGATCGTTATAAAATCTAATGCTATACATGATAATTTTATAATATCAACCATTACACGAGGGATCGTCATAAAATCTACCATGATACGAGAAGTTCCTTATAATAACTTATGCTAGGTAACACACAAAAACATATTTGTTGCATTAACTTGTAATAAATACTATTGTCTTATCCCCTTTCAATACTGGACATAATGTTTAATAATTTGTTCAAATTACATATGATACGTGTTGACGTCATAATACTTACCACGAGTCGTGAGAACGATATAATATCCTTTGGCCTTCGTAAAGATGTTGCCGTCTTATGTGGATCACCAGACGTGATTCATGTTAATTTTTCCAGGATTCGACTGTAATAAATAGTTGACACATTGTTATATTTGCTTTGCAGCAAACCTTTCTTCTTGAAAGAAAGAATTTTCCTTTTCTTTATGAAAAAAAATCAAAATGAAGCTGTGTATTCAGCAAGTTTCGGTCATATTAATACCTGTGGACTTCTTGTAATTAAACCCAAGAACCATCTACTATCCATTTGACCATGGACTAACCTTCAGCTTCACTGTCGGTTATGAGGTATTGGGTCGGGGAGGTCAGACGGGACATTGACACAAAAACACCTAACTTGTTGTCTGGGAGACGAATAAGAAAACTCCCAGGTTTGTGAAATTTGAGCAAAGGGTCTGTCATTTTCTCACAATCATGAAGAAGTCTAAAACGACCCCTAGCCTTTCACCCAATACACGTGAAAGACTAGAATTGTTTGTTAGTGTATTTTCTCATCTCATCATCACTTTTCCCATGTTCCCATGTTTTTCTTTTGTTATGAGCCAGAGAAGGCTGCCGTCAACCATGTTTCGCTCTTCCTACAAGATCGAACCCGGACTATGGCCAGTTTGCTGCAGATTTCCCCGCTCAATTTCCAATTCCCTATCCTTTCTTCCTATTCACTGAGTATTCTCATATGTGGAAAAGTACGTTATGCACTCAGCATATCGTCTGTCTAAATCCCCTCACCCTCTCATCATCACAATAAGACATAATATATATTTTTTGTTTCTGTGCTCTTGAAAGCCTTATATTGTTACCGCATATTGCGCTGGCATTGACCAAGGAAGGTCAATAATTTTCAAGCCCACATTGTTATAAGTATAAATACATATACTGGTGTCATTGGAATTGTATTCAGTACTATCGCACTGGATGGACCATACAGGGTCTCCTTTGACACAGAATATTGTGTTGCCATGTCATGTCAGCTAGCCTAGGTATCTCTCTCTCTGGTTTCAATTCTCGGCAAACCCTCGTTTTGTTCTCTCTCACAGCACAATTGTTTCTCTCCAAACGTCTTTTGCATCATTGGTCTACTAGGCAGGTAAACTTCAAAATTTTTGTTCTAATAATAATTTCCCCCTGGATTAACAAGAAGCCCACCTGCCCAGCCGAGCCTCGCTTCCTGCTGCCTACGTTACCATTACAGAGGTCCCTTCTCTCCAGCCCCTACGTACCAAAAGCACCTGACCACACCCACAACCTCGTGTGAGTCATACGTGTAGTTGCGAACCATGTCACCTGGCCGACACCTCAACAACCTCCGAGCATGCCAGCTCTTGGGTTAATGTTCCTGTTGCCCGTGCAAATGTTATGTTGCCTGTTGCAAATGTTCCTGTTGCCTGTGCAAATGTAATGTTGCCTGTTGCAAATGTTCTTGTTGCCTGTGCAAATGTTATGTTGCCTGTCGCAAATGCTCATGTTACCTGTTGCAAACGCCCAGTCGCCACGAGCAAATACCCGATGAAGTCGCAAATAAACTAAAACCAAAAGCAATGGCATACCGCCTCACTATCCACCATACCACAAATGGATAACCATCTTGTGAACCCACTAACACCTTAACGGATCCACGCTGCCCCAGGACCCAGACGCAGCCACCCTCATGACCTCTGTAATCAGTAACAACCCCTATTCAACCTGGATGCTCCAGTCAGCGTTCTTCATTCTTCACCTCCAAACCCAAGTGTTAAGTGAAAACCCCCATTAAGTTCAAGCAAGTGCAAATTGCTAAGTGTTCCGTCAAAAAATCTATGTCCATTCCAAACACAACTACGCTTCGCAAAACTTAGCTTCCAGACCAATGATAAACTTAGAATCTCTTTATTGCATATTTTGTCATACTTGCCACATGTGTATTTGTCTCATGCATACCTCATCTCAATGTACGTAACCTCATGCCTTCAAATGTTGTCATCACTGTTGTGTCCATTTCATGTTCTATGTTTTCATAAAATGTTTTCATGTTCTGTGTTTTCATGTGCTATGTTTTTATGTTCCATGTTTCATGTAATTTTAACCCCCCGCACCCAACAATGTACCCTGTTTTAGCCAGCCTTAGAAACTTGTGCTCTCTCTCTCTCAGGCCTTCATTCTCTCGTGCAAACTTTCAAATTTTCAAATCCAATCCATTCAAAAGGGAGAGGATTTTTTTTGCTCTGTTGCTCCATTGCCACGTCGCTTTTTTTGCGGCGAGCGGGGAGGTGTTACGATACACATTTTAGTATTCAAACTCCCGCCTCAATTGAAATCAGTGCTGAAAGAGTGCTGAAAGAGGGCGCTAACGGCGTGCGTTCACGCGCACGCCGGTTGCGCATCAGGTGACCCAAGCCGGCGAGCTCGGCCCACGGCGCAAGCCAAGCGCAGCCGCCAGTCTTAACCTCGAGCGCTCCAAGTACAGACCTCCCACGCATGTTATGTTCGTGTTTGTAGCGACGCCATCCGCGTCTAACAAACGTTCTGGAAACCGCCATTTTGGCGGGATCTAAGAATACGACGAAGCAGAACCCCCGACATGGAACTCTAAGAGAGACTCTCCTGACACAGTAAGCCAACCCAATTCCCCATTATTTGTGCTGATTTAACTGTTTGCCTCACCGCAAAAACCGGGATGAAATCCGAGAGAGAGAAATTGAGATTTATAGCACAGAGATACTCATGTGTTTAATTGTTCAAACCTTGTAATTAATGATGTTCCGCCGCTTTGTTCTGGAGATTAAATGAAGTAAAGGAAATCTCTCTCTTCTTATTTTGCTAAAAAAATTAACCTAAAACAATCTAGGCCTCCCTACGAGCCATGGTGAATCACAGCTGCGGCCGGATCCTTGACCTGAATACCATGTACCGATGTACCTGCCGGTATGAGCTAGCCGCAGGTAGGTTGGGCCCCAAGTTAACAATATATACGAACCATCGCGGGCATGCACACATCAAATATCCAAAGTTTCATCGCAATCGGATGAATGGTTTAGCAACGCCTAGCGACATAAAAACATTTTTAGATTTTTATATATTGTTAGCAGGCCACGTGGAGTCGGCTATTTTGCCGGCCTCCAGGGGTCAGCGCCAGCTAAATCCTACGGATAGAAAACATGCAATTGCCAATCGGTTAGCTCAGGATTCAGCACAAACACGATTCCTCTTTGTCTCAAGGCGAGTGCCTGTGGTTCGATGCTTTCTTCTCCCTCCGCTCTCACACAATCGCCGAGTCTCCCTCCTCAATCAAAACACTGGTTTTATAACATACATGGTTTTATTCACTGAGGTACAATAGTTAACACAGTTTATTGCCAGCCTCGGCACAAGGTAACAGGGGTTTACTTAGGCTACCTAAAACTTAGACTATTTGCGGAAGGCTCTCTCTCTATACGTTTTTATAGGGGCGAATTTAAATTGCACACAAGGGTAAAATTCAGTATTGGACTTACAGCTAGCTCCAGATTTTTGGTACTGTCATCGGGCGGGAACGTCGACAAGCACAGAGATGGTTATCATTTCGAACTCAAACGGTTTCCGGTTGCGTAGAACACGGGGAATTGCCTCTCCGACGCGTTTAGGCGCAAAATTACGAGGGAGGTGTTGCACGCTGGCAGCCGGTCGGTGAACTGCTGTCGCTGGCCGGCTCTCGGGCAACCGGCCTCTGCGTACGGAGAGGGGGGGGGCGGTGCGGCGAGTTTGTGTGCTGGGACTCGATTCACTAATTTCTCGCACGCAACAGCAATAAAGGAACTTATTCTTTTATCTTTGCAACGTAAAAATATATATAGATAGATATGTTCAAACATAATTAATTTATTGTACATATAGTTATTGTATTTTGTATTGAACCTACAATGTGTAGGTACAATACAAAATTCAAAATGACAATCAGGGTATTTTTAATTTGTTTAATTATTTTGAACTTTTAAATGCTCATTTTTTTTAAATTTTATTTTAGTAATTTGTACATTTAAGGTTACAAATTTCTAATTAATTATAATACTTTATATTTCAGCTAATTAATTATAATATTTCAAATTTACTATATTTTTTCTTATTTTATATAGCTCCTACAATACATCTTGAATTCTGGTAGTGTGTTATAGAACTTAATCCCTTTGTATAGCAAACTGTTTTGCGTATTCATTTTGTCCTTTTTGTTTAATCTTATTTCCTTGCACGTTCTTGTGTAATGTCTGTGAATGTCCTTATTGTACACTATTTTATTTGAGAAGTATTTTGGTAACATGTTATTTAATATTTTGCGAATAAATATCAACGTGTTCAAGGTCAGCATTTGTTTCACTGTTAACCAATTAAGTTCCTTTAACATTTTATTTATTTTTGAAAATCTATTTCTTCGGAGAATTATTCTCATTGCTCTGTTTTTAGAGAATTTGAAACTTATTATGTTCTCTTTCATTACACAGGAAAAGGATACTTGAACAGTAGTTGAAGTGTGGAGCAATAATTGAATTGTAAATGGTGATGGCGGTTTTTCCGGAAATTCATGGCACAGCGCAGCAACCCAGCACCCCTTCAATAAAATAATATGAACATTCTTTTGAGTTTGGGGACCCTACGCAAAGTTTGGGGGCCCTTCTTGAAAAACATTCAGAAAAACAACAAAATAAAGTTTTTATTCTGTAGGTTCCAGGGTCCCCTACCCTTAGGGTAAATACGAAACTGCTACTTAGTAGGTAGGTAGGTACTCCCTAACGGTGGCGTAGCAAGAGGGGGGGGGTGTGCCACCCGATGGGGGGTTGACACCCGACCGAGTCTGATGGTCTGTGTGATCACCCGATGGTCTGTGGCTCTATGGCTCCCCGTGGAGTACCCCGAAACCGGAGAATTTTGTGTCTAACGGGCTTCTTATAGGCCAAAGCCTATATTTATGGAGATTTTTTTATCCCAGAAATTCTCTATAGAGTATATATTTGCGGCAACGTTACAGAGTGGAAAATACTCTCAGTACCACCCTGTTGTAAGACCACCATTCAGAATATAACCGTTGCTTGAAATGGCTTTAGCCGTGATGGTGACGAGATCAGCTACTTCCCCACCTACCTCTTCCCCATCTCTTACCCTCCCCACTTACCCTCAGCCTCACAACATACCTACACTGGGGATACCTTAGTTTCACTGGCTCCAGGCGGTCAGGAGCAGTTGGGACTCTTGTGCGGTATACAGATAAATTTTTGAAGTGAAAACCTCTTTAGCACCATTGTGATTTGGAACTCGATGAAACGGAAGCAAGCGACACTAAAAAGAGACAAACACATACATCTATAGGATTTAGCCTGAATTCTGCGAGAGAATGAGATAGCAATAAAATATTTATTTGTTCATTTGAAGCAGTTACTTTGTGATGTGTCATTATAATTTAAAATAAAACAATATTTTTTTAAACACCACTTTTATTTTTTATACTTTATGCCGACTGGGTTTCGCTACAACTGTAGCTTCTTCAGGGCAGTACAATCTCTACTAAAATTAATTAACATGTGTGTTATTGATAATACATGATTTAACAAAATGGGCTGGACTCCTCAAGTAACAGGGGAAGGAGGTATAGGTGTAGATGGAGAATTGGGAAGGGAACGGGCGTGCTCTTTGTTAATAGGGAACAATCTTAGTATGGGACTTTTATTTAAATTTAGTTGTTTATTAACTACCTTACTATTAGTGTTGTTGGGGGGCCAGTGTCGGGGGCGTAGGCCCCTTCGCATTTGGATGGCAGTTTTTAAGGTAAAAGTTAGCATCGAATGGTAAACAATGCGAATACACGGGTAACTAACAACGTCCGAAGACGGGACCTGGGTCTGGGTGCACCTGCGACCAGCTCAATTAACAGGAACATGTACCTCAGGGATGCAGTTCAGCCGCAGCAATAATTCACCTGCGTCAGAGTGACGCCAAGATATCTAGGGTTAGTTTTGTCGGCAATTAAAAAGAGTGAGGTTTTCATTACTACGTTTATTCACATTGAAAAAAAAGCATTAATCAACTCAAATTAAAGTTGGGAACTCAGTTAAACACATCATTATGCAATTCTAATAGATTCTCTGCGTTTCTCTCTCTGGACCCCAATTTCAGTATCGCGACAATAACAGTTTTTACAGCACAAGCTAAAATGAGGGATTGGGTTTACTGAGACTGATGCGGCTCCTCCAGGGCTCCAATTCGTGAACTCGGGACCTGATCATAGGTCTCGAGGTTGGTTCCGTTACAAGGCACATACTGAGTTTGGTATAACGTCTCGAATCAATCGGATAGGAATAAAAACAGCCGCGAGGCAAAACGGGCTCTGCGGAGCCAGGCGCGCGTGGCGTTGTTGGGCGGATCGGGCAAGCAATGGCGGCTTGCTGCGCGGTCGATTATTTAACTTAGTTTTAAACCAAAATTATTTTCAGTGCGATTATTTCATAATATCAACAAAAAGAAGGGCTTCCAATAGGGGCCCCCACCAGCCCTCTAATTGCTGATATATTTATTAATGATTTGGAAACAACTGTTTTTAATTCAAAATCCCCCCTTTTAAGCAAAGTCCTACTATGGAAGAGATATGTGGACGACATATTCGTCATTTGGACAGGATCGGAACGCCAACTCAACAACTTTCTTAACCTTTTAAATTCCTTACATAATCAAATAAAATTTACGATAGAAATAGGCAATGAAACATTAAACTTTTTGGATTTAACTTTATTTATTATAAATAATAAAATTGATTTTAGTGTATATCGCAAGCCCACATACACTGTCATAGTAATTCATAAGACCTCCAAGCACCCTGTCTCACAAAAACACTCCGCCTTCCACTCCATGATACACCGCTTAGTAAATGTCCCAATGTCTAGTAATAATTTCCTTTCTGAACTTTCTATAATAAAACAAATTGCTGTAAATAACGGATATGAATCAAGTTTAATTGATAATATCTGGTGTCGCGAAACTGCGACTCCACTATAAAATTGGCGGTTTTGCTTCAGAGCAAAGCCCTGACGCAACCCTCAAAGGACCAGTCCCGAAACTACGCGGTCGCTATGTTACATGGGACGATTAGATAGCATGCACTCGCAAAACCTGATGGATAGTCAGTCGATGTTCAGATCTGGGTTTTTGGACAATTAGATAAGCCCAGAACGGAAAGGGAAAATAGGACTCACCAGTTGCAGATGGGGCCTCTCTGATCTCCAGGTTTTGGTGCACTTCACTATGTTTAATAACTTGCAATATTATTTTTGCAACAGTATATGCTCAATATGTGCTTCCTGTCTGAGACATTAATTTGTACTGTTTGAAATAGTGTCACCTCTTCTTCATGCAACAATTGCTCTTTTTCAAGGTGACATTTTGGGATAGGAATATTAGGTAGGTGGGATAAAATCAGGAATTTTACATATTATACCCACCAAGTCTGCAAATGCAATACCCAACCAATCCCATATAATAATGCGCAAACATTATCCCGGCCTTGGAAGTACCTACGAAACTGAAGGTACTTTCAAAATAAAGTAAAGATTTATAGTGAAAAATGAAATGTAATAATCTTATATATCCACGATTGATATTACGTAGTTAAGAACGAAAAATAAAAAAAATAAAGATAAAGAAAAATAATAATTATTGTGTAGGCAGAGGACATAATTTCACGACTGGTCGTTTAAAGTTCCCAGAAGGGGTTCTTACGAGTGCCACACGAACCACTCCGTCTTTGCCCGGGAATATTTCCTCAACAACACCCACCGGCCAATAAAGTGGACTCGCATCTTCTTGATGCACCAATACTATAGTACCTACTAGAATGTTACTCGCGGGACTATTCCATTTTTGTCTCATCTGCAGAGAGTGAAGATACTCTATATGCCATTTCTTCCAATAAGATTGAACGAGGTGGTCCAAAAGCTCTTTCCTTTTCAGCAGACTAATGCGTTCATTAGTCATATCATAAGCGGGCAAATGCTGAATCGGAGTAGACATTAGAAAATGAGCCGGAGTAAGAGCTTCTGGATAATGACAACTACTTAATAAACATAACGGACGTGAATTAAGTAAAGCCTCTATTTGTGTCAGAACTGTGAGAAGTTCTTCATAACATAAAAGTTGGGTACCCACAACCCTATACAGATGTGATTTAATGGATTTAATATTTGATTCCCATAATCCTCCAAAGTGAGGAGCGCGAGGTGGAATCGTCTTCCACTCAATTCTCCGAATGTTAAATTCATTGCGAAGGACTTCATTAGTTGAATTTGCCTCCAAAAAATTATATAAGTCATCCAGACAATTCTTCGCGCCTATGAAGTTTGTCGCATTGTCACTGTACATACATGAAACCGGTCCACGTCTGGATAGAAAACGTTTAAATGCGTTTAAAAAATTGTCCGTGCTTAGATCCGATACCAATTCTATATGTATAGCCTTTGTCGTTAAACAAATAAATAGACATATATATGCCTTTTGACTTTTTTCCCCCCGACGCCTAGAAAGGGTTATATTTATCGGTCCGGCAAAATCTACACCAGTGTGTGTAAATGCTTTTGCTTCTTGAACTCTAGCTGTCGGTAAATCAGCCATTGGTGGTATAATATTAGAAGGTGTGGTTTTAAACCAGAAATTACACGCATGTACTCGTTTGCGTATTAGGTTTCTTCCCGATAAGATCCAATAACGCTGTCTAATTATAGACATAAGGAGATGAGCACCAGTATGACAATTCACACGATGGTAAAAATCTATAATTATATCGACAATATGATCCTGTTTTGGCAGAAGTATTGGATGTTTGTTTTCATAAGGTATATTCGCGTTTGTTAATCTACCACCTATACGTAGCAATCCATTATGATCGACAAACGGATTTAATTTTCGAATCGAAGATGAGCATAGTTTTTTCCTCTGTATTAATTGTATATCGGCATAAAAATACCTTTTCTGTAAAGCTTTTAATACATTTATTTCAGCAATATTTAATTCCGTGGAATTTATAACTGTTGAACGCGATAACTTTCGCGTAAATCGTAAGATATATACGACAATTCTTAGCAGTTTTGGCCATGAGGAAATTTTTAAGGCAAGATTATATATTGGAGAATTATTCTCTATTGACGTTATCGTGAATGTATGCGATTTTTTCAATTCCAAA
The DNA here is from genome assembly GCA_917563855.2 of Limnephilus lunatus. Taxonomy (NCBI): domain Eukaryota; kingdom Metazoa; phylum Arthropoda; class Insecta; order Trichoptera; family Limnephilidae; genus Limnephilus; species Limnephilus lunatus. Next base: position 37,308,032 of record OU830604.1, read on the forward strand.
GTATTCTCCTCCTGAGCAGAGGGAGAAAAGCTTTTGACAGGCCACTCGGACACTGGGTTTTTTTTTTTTATAAGTTTTTTATTCCAGTAAAAAAGAAAATAACATTTTCACTTACTTAACTAGAATATTGAATTTATACATAGTTTTACATTTCATAACCTTAAATTGCATTAGATTGCAGTACTAACATTTACATAACATTATATTACCATACGATATTATTCACTTTCACTACTTTGTTTTTTGTGAATAAACATGAATAATTTTTTTTTGAATTTGCACATACTTTTTTCGTTTTTGATATCATCTGGAAGGCAATTATATAAGTTAGCCCCCTCGTGACTAATTGATTGCTTACCGTAGTTAGTATGAATGGTGTTTAAACGTATATTATCGTGTTGTCGTGTAAAATGTTTGTGTACTTGGGACGTTTTTATGAATTCTGTGTTTGTATGTATGAGTTTATTATTTATTTTGTATATAAGGAGACATATATTGTACTCGTATAGTTTTCTTAATGTTAGCAGTTTTGTTTCCAAATATAATTTTTTTGTGGATGTTTTGGATTCATAGTGAAATAGTTTTTTGATTAGCTTATTTTGAATAACCTGTAATTCATTGATGTATGTTTCATACGCATTTCCCCAGATTTCAATCAGGTAATTTAGGTGTGAGTGTACGAGACTATAATATAAACTTTTTTTTAATTTAATTGGTAATATATATGATAACCGGCTAAAAACGCTAATTAAGGGTGTGATTTTATCTTTTACATCTTGTATGTGTTGTTTAAAAGTTAAATGCTTGTCGATGCACAGCCCAAGATATTTTTCCTGTATCAGGATTTGCAGATCGTTATTTTCAATTTTTAAAGGTACATGAGGAGGAATTATTTTACGGTTTGAGCTTAAAATCATGTATCCTGTTTTTTTAATATTCATTGTTAGCATATTTGATTGGAGCCAACTGCAAATTCTTTCTAGGTCACTTTGTGCATTTTCTAGTAGTATGTTTAGATCTTTACCCCAGTAGAATATTGCAGTATCATCTGCGTATAAAAAAATTTCACCGTTTAATTCTAATTGTGAAATGTCATTGATATAAATTTGGAACAGTAGTGGCCCTAGTATGGATCCTTGCGGAACTCCATAGTTTATTGGAAGGTGCTTACTATTTTGATTGTTAATGCTTACGAATTGCTTTCTATTGCTAAGATATGATTTGAATAGATTAAGAGCAGGACCAACTACACCAAGTTTCTCGAGTTTCTTGAGAAGTATATCATGGCTTACTGTATCAAAGGCTTTTTGAAGGTCAACTAGTATTTTTTTTTTTTTTTTTTTTTTTTTTTTTTTTTTTTTTTTTTTTATTTATTTTATATATTCAATAATTTTATTATTAAATTAATAAAAACAGTTTATTTATAAACAAGTTCTGCTGGTAATTATTATTACGCGTGACAGCTGTTTCGCCTTCTGAGGGCATTATCAAACTGTGGTCATGCCACATACAGACAATCTATTTATAGTATTTTTGGATAGGTTTGTACTATGACTCATTTCTAATTTCTGATTAAAAATGACTGAAATTATTAATGGTTATTATTTTCTCAATTACTGTTATTTCCCACTTTGTGAGAAAGTCGTTAAGCAAACTAATTGTGAGTCATTCGCAAATGCTGACTCATGGTTTTCTTTTCCAGCATAGTTAGTTATTTAAAAATTGGTTTTGAATACATCTAAAAGCGGAGAGTGTATTATATTTTTTTGTTCATTTATTAAAATAGCTTTAGGATTATTATTATGTTTGTTAATTTCCAGCTGCTCTAAAAGATTAAGTTTACGTCCTTTATTTTGAATGTGTAAAGGAGTTGGCTTATTATCATCGCTAAGTGAGTGATTCTCATCTAGGAGATGTTTGGCAAATTGTGATTGTAATTTATTATTATTTTTAAATGATCGCATGTGTTCTTTGAATCTAATATTAAAGGACCGGCCAGTTTGTCCCACATAAACAGCGTTACATTCATCACACTGGAGTTTGTAAATGCCGCTATTTTTAAGTTTGGGTGTTTTACTTTTTGAATTTTTGAGAGATGATCCCAAATTATTATTAGTGCGGAAGGCAATGTCTAATCCACATTTTTTGAGAATTTTAGCAATTTTATTAGATGTAGGTCCTGCAAATTCTAAACACGCAAATTTATTATTAGTTTTATTATTAATCGCTGGGTAAATTGAGTTAAGGTTAATTTTGTATTTTTTATGACTAATTGGCCTAATGTGGGACAAACTGGCCGGTCCTTTAATATTAGATTCAAAGAACACATGCGATCATTTAAAAATAATAATAAATTACAATCACAATTTGCCAAACATCTCCTAGATGAGAATCACTCACTTAGCGATGATAATAAGCCAACTCCTTTACACATTCAAAATAAAGGACGTAAACTTAATCTTTTAGAGCAGCTGGAAATTAACAAACATAATAATAATCCTAAAGCTATTTTAATAAATGAACAAAAAAATATAATACACTCTCCGCTTTTAGATGTATTCAAAACCAATTTTTAAATAACTAACTATGCTGGAAAAGAAAACCATGAGTCAGCATTTGCGAATGACTCACAATTAGTTTGCTTAACGACTTTCTCACAAAGTGGGAAATAACAGTAATTGAGAAAATAATAACCATTAATAATTTCAGTCATTTTTAATCAGAAATTAGAAATGAGTCATAGTACAAACCTATCCAAAAATACTATAAATAGATTGTCTGTATGTGGCATGACCACAGTTTGATAATGCCCTCAGAAGGCGAAACAGCTGTCACGCGTAATAATAATTACCAGCAGAACTTGTTTATAAATAAACTGTTTTTATTAATTTAATAATAAAATTATTGAATATATAAAATAAATAAAAATTAAAATGGAGTTCTACAAATTAAACTTGATAACAATAAATAAAAAAAAAAAAATCAACTAGTATTGATAAAATATAATTTCCACCATCAATACCACTCCTAAGTTTACTGATTAAGTCGTTTATTGCCGCAAGTGTGTTGGATTTTTTCCTAAAGCCATATTGTTTTTTATAAAAGAATGATTTTTTTAACAGAAAATTGTTTAATCTTTCGTAGATTACACGTTCAAAAATTTTTGATAAGATTGGTAAGATTGAGATGGGTCTGTAGTTTGAGGTATTTGTTTTGGACCCACCTTTGTGAATTGGTATCACTTTGGCAATTTTACAGCTGTCTGGAAAGGTTCCCTCTTTAAAACATTGGTTAATCAATTTCGATAATATAGGAACCAATTCCGTTGAGAGACTTAGCACTGTCTTGTATTTGAATTTATCGTAACCGGCGCTCGCATTTGATTTCAATGATTTTAATATTTTGCTTATTTCTAATTCTGTTGTTGGTTGAAGATATAAAGATTCTATACTATCATGTGCTAATGTTATTTCATTGGGCGGTTTGTGTACGACTTTGTTACATATATTATTAGCTAAGGAGGAGCCAATGTTGCAAAAGAAATTGTTAAAGTGGTCGCATATCTCTACGTTGTTAGTGACTATTTCATCATTAATTATTAATTTAGTGCAAAAAGTATTCGAAGTATTAGACTGATTTTTAAGAATATTATTCATTAACTTCCAAGTTTTTTTACTGTTATTTTCGCATTTTTTAAAAAGATCATCGTAGTGTCTTTGTTTTAAGTTTCGTTTTTCTGTAGTGATGTTATTTCTTACTTTTAAGAATTCTGCTTTCAATAATGTATTATTGGGTTGTCTTTTTAATTTCAGATGCAATTTATTTCTTTTGTTGATCAATTTTATAAGATCTTTGGTTATCCAGTCTGGGTTATTTATATTTTTTGTTTTAATTTTAGTGGTGCTATTAGAATTAATTTTATTTGTGAGGTAGTTTACAAGATTATCATAATTTAATACCGAGTCATTATTCATATTAAGATTAAAAGGATTTTGGATGACATCATTCTTTAGATTATCAAGATTAATATGTGTATATTTTTGGGACGATTTTAATGATGTCTTCTTAACATATGTGTGAATTACATCAAGGAATAGTATATTGTGATCTGATATAGAATTATCACAGTTAGTTATTGAGTATGATAGTTTTGTATCGGTAAGTATATGATCTATTATTGTGTTCGTATTTTCTGTGATGCGTGTGGCGTGTTTTTTGTTTATTTTGTTCAAAATAGTGTAATTGTTCAATCTAATTGTATTTGTGTATTTACAAGTTTGTGCATTGGTTGGGTCGAGCAGATTTACGTTGAAGTCTCCAAATACAATACCTCTTTTGTATGATTCTAGATGAGAGGATAGTGTCTCCAGGAAGTCTTTGAAAACCGTGTTTGGTTTTTTATACACTAAGCCTATTTTTATATTAAGTTTGTTTAAATGAAGCCATATAAAATTATTGTCGGAGTCGCACGTGTTATTAATTACATCGTATTCTAAAGGAATCTTTAATGAAAATGGGTTCGCAGCCCAGGGTGGACCGTGCCACCAAAGAGAATGATCAGTAAGCTGAGCGGGCAATAGTCCACGTGATAAACAATCACTAGGATTGGTAACTCCATCTATATGATAAAAATGTTTCGCGGGTAAATTTTCCTGAATTTCACTAACTCGATTAGCTACAAAAGTTTGCCATCTGTGCGGGGATGAGTGAATCCAAGAAAGTGCTATTTTTGAATCTGAAAAAGCAAATATATCGTTTATCGAAACGCGATTCTTATAAGTATCTACAATAGATCTAACAAGTCTAGATAAAATAAGCGCTGCGCATAATTCCAATCGAGCGAGCGAAATTATTTTTAATGGGGCTACCTTGGATTTCGAACATATCAAATTCATAGTAGCGTTGCCACCCTTATCTGTGACATGAAGATATACTACGCACCCGTACGCTTTCGTACTCGCGTCTGCAAAAGCGATAATATTTATCGTGCAGTCCTCTTTTACTCCCAAATATCGAGGTAAATTTAAATTAGAAAGCATCGGTAATTCTTCCTTGAATTTGACATATCGATTAACAATACTTTGGGGTAGTTCTTCGTCCCATCCCACTTTCTCTAACCACAGCTCTTGTAAAAGTAATTTGGCATATAAAATTACCGGAGCAACCAAACCTAATACATCGAATAAACGTGCTATTGTGGAAAGAATTGATCTTTTACATATAGTTTTCTCCTCCATGGGACATATTATAAAACGAAAACAATCAGATACCGGATCCCATTTTAGTCCTAAAATGCTACAATTATCCGAGAAATCCATCGTTGCGCGGTGCGATTCTGGTAATTGAGCGAGCAAATGAGCAGAATTACTCGACCATTTAACTAATTCAAATCCTCCAGACTTGAACATCGCCATTAATTCTGTAGACAAAGTGACGGCTTCACTTATAGTATTTACAGAATATACAAAATCGTCCATATATAAATCATTAATTGCAACTTCTGCGGCTTTCGGGTGACGATTTCTTTCATCGCTCGCTAGCTGTCTTAAAGTTCGCATCGCAAGGAACGGTGAACAATTTAATCCAAAGGCGAGCGAATTAAATTGATAAACTCCAATTTCTTCATCTTCGTGAAATCTATAAAGAATTTTTTGATATTTACGATGGCTTTCCGTTACCATTATACGTAAATACATTTGCTTAACATCTGCGGTCAATGCTATAGCGAATAAGCGAAATTTAATTAAAAGTGTAAATAAATTAGATTGCAAGTTTGGACCAGTATACAAAATATCATTAAGTGACAACCCTGAACTGGTCTTTGTACTGGCGTCTAATACAACACGAGTTTTAGTTGTTGATTTATCTTTACGAATTACTGCGTGATGAGGAATGAAATATCCCTCATCAATATTAGATGAAGACGGAACTTCATGCCTTATATATCCTTTTTCCAGATATTCAGAAATTACTTCATTATAACTCCGATGCAATTCTGGTGACGTATTAAATTTCCATTCTAAATATTTATATCTGCGTTGCGCGACACTGAGCGAATTTCCTAAATTAATAGGATCTATCTTAAAAGGTAAAGATACAATATACCTTCCCGAGTCATCCCGTTGGACGGACTCGACATACATTTTCTCACATTCCGCGTCTTCAGCACTCATCAATGACTTAATAGGCATGTCTTCAATGGTCCAAAATTTGGATAACGCATTGTATAAATCCACGTTGGTTATGGGGCCAAATGTCCACGAAACATCCGGCGTACACTTAGGTATTTCACCCATACAATATATCCGAATACCGTTTGTATAGCGGGTGGTGCATTCATATTATGTTTAGATAAAACCTTATTTCCCAGCATAATATATGGAAATAACTGAGCGCCTAATAAAATATCAACATCAGATGGAACGTTCCAATTTTCATCCGCTAGGTTTAAACCAAGTAAATGCTCACATGACTTTGTGTCAACATATTGTGTAGGGAGCTTGTCCGTGATTTTGTCGACCACTAATAGGCTTATTTTATATTTATCTTCTGAAACACGGGATTTAATTGTCAATGCAACATGCCCCAATATTGGTGTCTCTACCGAACCAACACTTTTTATAACTGAATTATTTAAAGGAATTATTTTAAGATTCAATTCATTACAAGTATTTAAACTAATTAAATTTTGTTGCGAGGCGCAATCAATTAAACACCTGACGGTTACTTGATTATTTTTATTGTCATAAGCAAATAACTGCGCGGTTGACAATAGTACATTCGTAGTTAAATTACCCGCAGTAAAATCATTATGATGTTTATTCCTTGTTATTAATATAACAGCTTCGTTTTTAGAATTACTTTCGTTGTTCACCGTACCCTCAAAATGCAATGCGGTATGGTGACGTTTTTTACAAATTCTACAATCCGATTTAGATGAACATTTCACCGTCCTATGTTTATCGCTTAAGCAATTTACACATAAGTTATTTAATTTTACAAACTGAAAACGTGCCTTAGGTCTCAATTCATTAAATTGTTCACACTTAAATAATTCAACATGATCGCTTCGATTGCATTTCCGGCACTTATTATTATTAATTGTAGTACGATTATTATCAAACGACTTCGGTTCAACCACAGCGAAAGAATGCGAAACTTTATTTTTATTATTATTAACTTTACTATCTAGTCCGGTTCGTTCAAGAATTTTAACATGCGAACGAATATATTCTATTAAATCGGTATATGTAGGTATATCTTTCTCCCGTATAGACATTTCGAAATTTTGCACCAATTGTATATCTAATTTCTTCAGTGCAATATGTAGAATTATAAAGTCTGTTAGGTCATCAATACCTAATTCCTTGAGCGCAGACATGGAAGACGCAAACCGTTCAATAAAATTATTTAAATCATTTGAGTTAGAAGGTGCCAATAATTTTAAATTTAATATATTGTTCAGGTAAAAGGTACCTAGCACACGCTTGTCTTGATATTTCTTTTCAAGAGCATTCCAAATTACAAAATAGTTTTTTTCATTCGGAAGTACTCCAGCAAAAACCGATAACGCCTTTCCTTGGAGTTTTCCTATCAAATATTGCATCTTTTGCGAAGTATTCAAATTTTCATTAGAGTGGATGTTTAATTTAAAAGCTTCGTAAAATACTGACCAATTCTCTTGATTTCCGTCGAAGGATGGCATATCGATCGCTGGAAGCTTAATAAATTGCGAATTATTTAATTTCTGCGTACCACCTAAATCTTGCTTCGCCACAATACTTTCGCGTATACTAACTACAAAGCAGTACTTATTTTCGAATTTATTCCATAAATCGAAATTTATATTATAGTTTGGATCCCTTTTTAATTGAAGCGAAATAAAGTCATCACAATACGTGTTAAATTGTGAATAATATGTAGCTACATTAACCGTTTGTTTAACGAACTCATCCGAACTCCTTGTCTCTCTATCAGCGATAATTTTCGCTTTCTCATATAACTCGTTGAGACGATTATGCATTAAATTAATCTTAGATTCTAGTAATTTAATTTTAACTAGATCCTGAGTACCATCACTCGTCGCCATGATTAATTCTATGTAGGAATTTTAATGCAACAATAATTACAAACGTAGTTCGGTACAAACGAATTTACAAATTATAAAAAGCAAATAACATTAATTTGCAGGTTAAATATATTAATTTTTAAATACCCCGTTGGTAATCAGGCTCGAAAGAACCAAAAATGGTGTCGCGAAACTGCGACTCCACTATAAAATTGGCGGTTTTGCTTCAGAGCAAAGCCCTGACGCAACCCTCAAAGGACCAGTCCCGAAACTACGCGGTCGCTATGTTACATGGGACGATTAGATAGCATGCACTCGCAAAACCTGATGGATAGTCAGTCGATGTTCAGATCTGGGTTTTTGGACAATTAGATAAGCCCAGAACGGAAAGGGAAAATAGGACTCACCAGTTGCAGATGGGGCCTCTCTGATCTCCAGGTTTTGGTGCACTTCACTATGTTTAATAACTTGCAATATTATTTTTGCAACAGTATATGCTCAATATGTGCTTCCTGTCTGAGACATTAATTTGTACTGTTTGAAATAGTGTCACCTCTTCTTCATGCAACAATTGCTCTTTTTCAAGGTGACATTTTGGGATAGGAATATTAGGTAGGTGGGATAAAATCAGGAATTTGACATATTATACCCACCAAGTCTGCAAATGCAATACCCAACCAATCCCATATAATAATGCGCAAACAATATCTTAAATAAAAAACTTATCAAAATTTCAATTAATAAATATCTCTAATAATTTATAATAATAAACAATTCTAATAATAATAATGCTAAAGAATGGCGTAAAATTTTGTATATTAATAATTTTTCAGTTCAATGTTGCAAAAATCTCCCTTCTAATATTAAATCAGCTTTTTATACAAGAAATAATATCGGTAATTTTTTGAGGAATGCTAAAGATAAATACCTTAAATTGACTAATTCCGGAATATATAAACTCAAATGTAATGACTGTTCCTCATTTTATATTGGATAAATTTTTTTTTTAACAAAACACAAAACAACTTCAAAAAATGCACTAAAAAGTAAAAAAATAATTTCGTACGATTATTATTTTGGAGTCGGTGTCAGCCAAGTAACTACATACGTAGGTAGTTATAGGTGAGATGTGGAGATCTTGTCTGACACCGACTCTAAAAATAACAATGGTACTAAACTAATTTTTTTACTTTTTAGTGCAATTTTTTAAGTCGTTTTTTGTTTTGTTAATTTTTAGATTTTTATTGAGTTATTCGTCCATTTGTCGCGAACAAACTTATTGCAAATTTAAGACATATATATATGATTTTTTCATGGATCCCATTGTCAGAACTTAACCAAATTAAAATAGGACCACACGAAAAGCACCAGCTTTCTAATAAAAAAAGAATCATGAATATCGGTTCACCCAATCGAAAGTTCTGAGGTAACAAACATAATTTTTTTTTTTTTAAAACTCGTAATTTTGAAATTAGAATCAAAGAACATTTAAGGTGTTTTATTAATAATAATTTTTCCGAGTTCACTAACCATATCATTGAAAATAACCATAGTTTTGAAAAAAATACAGGGATAAATATTCTTCATATCAACCATAAAGGAAAACGCTTAGATAACTTGGAGGCCTTGGAAATTAAAAAAATCCCTTAATTTGTTTGTTTATAATGAATCCATTATAAAGAAACATTTTTTTTTAATCTTATAGCCCAATCATGGATATGTTCCCCCACCCCAACTCTTAAATAATCCCTAACCACACCTCCACCTTTGTAATAATTTGCACACACTTTGTAATAATATATTGTAACCACCCTCCCACCCACTATTTTGTAACTGTCAAATCAGTACAGGGTGCGCCAGAGAAACTTACTTATTTGAAAAAATTCCCGACCGTTGAGTTGGGCAGGTAGAGGGGCGGGAGGGGGCGCATCTGGAGGGGGACGTCCCCAAGTTTGTTTCCCATTTTCGTCAGTTGTCATTATGGCTGTGTTCTAGAGAGCAGCGGGCCTTCGCCGTCGAGAGCTTCTTTTGTAACGGTCGCTCAGTTGTTGCTACGCAACGTGCCTTTCGCGCTCGCTTCGAAATTCCTCCTCACAGACTCGTTCCTGGCCATAATTCGATTCTGTCGTGAGTCAACTCATTTCGGGAGTGTGGAAGTGTCGCTAAACCCAGAAATGGACATCAAAACGAACGCGCAGTTACAGTGAATGCAGCTCGTTACAGGAGCATTTCCAAGCCTCGAAGAAATGAACGTTAGGGACGTGTGGTTTCAGCAAGATGGAGCCACAGCACACACAGCACGAGACTCAATGAATTTGCTGCGACAACATTTCCCCGACCGCCTCATCTCTCTTCGAGGCGATCTCCCATGGCCGGCGCGCTCTCCGGATTTGACTCCATGTGATTTTTTTATGGGGTTATTTAAAATCCCTTGTTTATATCGATCAACCACGGACCATAGATCACCTGAAAAACATCATTCGCGACGCTATTGCCAATATTCCGATTGATATGCTGAGAAGAGTGGACGAGAACTTCAAAAAACGACTTAACCAGTGTATGCGCGATGACGGTCGCCATTTAAAAGATGTAATTTTTAAGACAGTATGAAAAAAAACTTGGTACATTGTATTTTCAAATAAAAAAAGAATTACAACAATAACTACAGTGCTTTTGTTTTTATTGAACTTTCAAATAAGTAAGTTTCTCTGGCGCACCCTGTACATGTTTGCCCTGAGGAAGGAACGGTCGGCTTCAAACAAATATACAAGTGGTTCAAACAAAGTAACATTATTTCATTTATCTAAAATTTTCTTTGACACGGGTATTTATGTTGCGTCCTGTTTTGCCTATGTAAAAAGAGGGGCAGTCACTGCATTGAAGTGAATAAATTCCCGAGTGAGATAGAATATTATGAACGGTAAGGACAAAGATAATAGTCTATCTCACATTTAAAATGGTGGATGTAAATCAACGATATGAATTGCAAGCAGGTGAAAAAAAGATAGTTTATAATGTTATCAAGTGTTTCCAAAAAATCCGTGGCAATCCAGAATACATCAAAACTTTGAACTTCAAACGAGTTACATTTAATGGCAGTAGAGGTTTGCGGCCTCAATCTGTCGAACATTCGAAGAGTGTGGTCGGAAGCTTCTCATTTTCCGTCCGCAGAAGAAGTAAAAATGTTCCATCAGCCCCGTAAAAAACTACAAAAAACCTATATCGGTAACGGGTTTGGAAGATTTTAAAAAGGATGTTGTGCGTCGCAGTGTATGATTTTTATGACAATAGCCAATATCCCACTCTTGCAAATCTGAACAAGGTTTTGGTAGATAAAATATTTTTTTCTGGATCTCATGAGTCATTGTGATGTATTTTGCATGATAATTTTGCAAAATACGCAAAATGGAAGAAAGTATTTAATGGGAAGATTAGACATTGCTACAGCTCGTGTAGACTTTTTGAGAAAAGTGAATCAAATAAAATCGCCCAGTGATGGACGGGTAATTGTCTATTTGGACGAGAGTTGGGTGAATCAAAATCATTCGATTACACACATGTGGCAAAATAGTGAGGGCAATGGGTGTTTAAAAGTGCCAGTTGGAAAAGGAAGCCGGCTGATCATTTTGCATTGTGGTTCGCCAAAAATAGGTTTTATCACGGGGAGTAAATTAATATTCCGTTCGAAAAAGGTCATTTCGAATACAGATTACCATTCTGAAATGAATTCCAAAGTCTTCAAAAATAGGTTACTTGCACAAATTTCATAACGACTTGGAAAAAATCCTGTGGATAGATTTTTTTACCAAGATTACGAAAATGTTAGTAAAAATTTTAAGAAATGTATAGTTTTTCTTATTTTTAAATAAATAAATCCATTATTTGAGCTCGTGACGTCACTACATGAAAATGTCCCGTCTTCGATTATGTTCCCTTAATTTTGTAAAATTCCACACTGATTTTTTTTTTTTATATAGCAACACTTTGATTTCCGGCGAATTTTGAATTTGCGTTTAACGTTCACAAAATTTATTGTTTGTTCTATGCGAACTTATCCTTTGGTTTGATTTTTTTAATAAAGATGGCGGTGTTCTTACAGATGTTACGAAGAGAACCCCGTACAATTTATTGCTATTCGTGTGGAAAACGTTATTTTTTTTAAATGATTTTCGACTATGTAATTGTCGTTTTTACGCACACATAAAATTATGTCCCGTATTTCCGATTTATAAAGAATGGTCTGATTTTTCGGATTGAAATCTTCGAATAATCGCCAGGGTTTCAAAAATACGATTAAAAAAAAAAAAAAATCGTAATGTCTTAGAATATTTGCCTTAACCGGAAATTTGTTTTAAAAAAGTGATGCAAATGGCCTATTGGTTTGAAAAATAAGTTTGTGATATTCCTCGAAGAACTCTCTATAATTGTAACGTAAAATATATATTTTTAAACGACTTCGAAAAGGAGGAGGTTATCAATTCAACGGTATTTACGGTAGGTGTGGTTAGGGATTATTTAAGAGTTGGGGTGGGGGAACATATCCATGATTGGGCTATAAGATTAAAAAAAAAATTGTTTCTTTATAATGGATTCATTATAAACAAACAAATTAAGGGATTTTTTTTATTTCCAAGGCCTCCAAGTTATCTAAGCGTTTTCCTTTATGGTTGATATGAAGAATATTTATCCCCGTATTTTTTTCAAAACTATGGTTAGCGAACTCGGAAAAATTATTATTATTAAGACACCTTAAATGTTCTTTGATTCTAATTTCAAAATTACGAGTTTATTTAATTTTTTTATTATGTTTGTTACCTCAAAACTTTCGATTGGGTGATCCGATATTGATGATTCTTTTTTTATTAGAAAGCTGGTGCTTCGCGTGTGGTCCCATTTTAATTTGGTCTAGTTCTGACAATGGGATCCATGAAAAAACCATATATGTCTTAAATTTTCAATAAGTTTGTTCGCGACAAATGGAAGAATAACTCAATATTACGTCACTAAAAATCTAAAATTAAACAAAAATTTTAACAAAACAAAAAACGACTTCAAAATATGCACTAAAAAGTTAAAAAATAATTTCGTACGATTGTTATTTTTGGAGTCGGTGTCAGCCAAGTAACTACATGCATAGGTAGTTATAGGTGAGATGTGTAGATCTTGGCTGAAACCGACTCCAAAAATAACAATCCCACGAAATTATTTTTTATCTTTTTAGTGCATTTTTGAAGTCGTTTTTTGTTTTGTTAAAATTTTTGTTTTTTTTTAAATTTTTTTTAAATTTTTAGAAATTTTTTGAATTTTTTTTTAAAACGACTTCGAAAAGGAGGAGGTTATCAATTCGACGGCATTTTTATTGATTTTTATGTTTGTTACCTCAGAACTTTGGATTGGGTGAACCGATATTGATGATTCTTTTTTTATTTGAAAGCTGGTGCTCCCTGTGTGGTTCCATTTTAATTTGGTCCAGTTCTGACAATGGCATTCAGAAAAAAACATATAAGTCTCAATTTGCAATAAGTATGTGCGCGACAAATGGACAAATAACATTACGCCAACCGATTTCGATGATTCTTTTCTTGAAGTAAAACTTCTTTACGCACGCTCGACACTTGGGGGGTAAGCTGGTGAATGCATTACGAAAAGTGCTGATTGTTACGAAAAATGTCTTGCGAACGGTAATCGATGCGAACGGTGATCGATTGCTAGGCGGGTCGGGCCTTTACGCACGCTTTTTATTCATGTTATATTATGTTCAGCGGGAACCCGGCATGCATTGCAATGCCACTTTATACTCGAGGTCAACTAAACTGTAATGGTTCCATCCCAAGTCCCGGGAAACTACATTATAATGCAAGCACCTGCACTGTATAACATTATATACAGCGGGTACCCGGCATAAGTTAGTGAGGTTTTACTTCAGTCGTGTGGTCTAAAGCACACTCGTTTTTTTTAATTGGAAAGGATGTACTTCAAGGGTAGTTTGATGAGAGTTTGGTTAGTTTCTGATTATGGGATCCATGACAAAGTAACGGAACTCTTCAATTCTTAGGAGCAAATTAACGATACTCGGCCGAATCTTTTATAGGCTATTCGGATCTTTGAGTCACCTACTGTAACAACGTTATGGTCAAGTAATGTCTGTCTCATATGAGCAGCACGTTTAGTAGGTCTATCCATATTCAGACAAATTAGTTAGTGACGTTAGTGTACTTCAGATTCACTAAAAATCAAAAAATAAACAAAAATTTTAACAAAACAAAAAAAGACTTCAAAAAAAATGCACTAAAAACTAAAAACATAATTTAGTATTCTTCTAAAACCTAATAATCAACTTACTTTTTCCACTCATCAATATGTAGGTACGATTGTTATTTTTGGAGTCGGTGGCAGCCAAGGTAGGTTTGTAACTGCATACATAGTTATAGGTGAGATGTGCTTGTGTCGCACGCGCTACAAACCTACCATGGCTGACACCGACTCCAAAAATAACAATCGTACCTACATATTGATGAGTAGAAAAAGTAAGTTGATTATTAAGTTGTAGAAGAGTACGAAATTATTAATTAGGTACAAATAAAAATTTACCGATGTAACGTGTATATTGTATTGTAAAAAGTATGTTGTTTTATGTTGATGTGCACTTTTCGGTATTTTTGTCTTTAAAAAAATATATTTTAAAATACCAGCCGGGGGTAAAAATCAAATATTTTTTTATTTTAAATAACTCATAAATTGGTTACCGCTTTATAAATTAGCATCAGATTGTGTGTCTAAGAATTTTATTTATTCTGAAATATGTATGTAATATGAGTTACCGGACACCTTGTAGGTATTTTTAAACACCTACGCATTTTTATTCAATCCTTATTCAGACTTAAATTCAGTCCCGAAGAATATAAAAACCTTTTTTTTATAAAATTAATTTCGTCGTGAACCTTCTCGTGTTGCTTTACCGGTACATTTTATTACTGACTTTGGACTTTGACCGTTCATTTAATTTCTGTTTGACACAGGTACCATTTGCTCATTATTAGCAAGAGAGCATGCAACTAATGAGCATGTGTGTCCGTGGCCTCACGTCTCTGATTATCGATAAATGGAGCCCTGCTGCTGGTTGCGTAATAAAAAATAGAATACCGAATTTTGTAGCTGTGACACTTGAAAACCGTGAAAACCTAAGGTGTCGATTTTCACGAAATTCATAAAACTGCCATTAAGTACCTTGAAAACGAACGACTTTTTACTAAAGTCATATTTTGTTATTCTGGTCCATCATGAGTTGCAATATCGGCCCCCTGATCTCGTTGGCTTTTGGGACATCCTGTACATGTAAATGAAATTTTGGTCGACTTTTTGGTGTTTTTATTTTCAATTTCTTTTTCCTTCAAAACCAAACAACAAAAAAATTTTCCATATGTCACTGGTCACTCAGCCGAGTAATCGCCCAACCCTTCAACCTGACCCTAATCAACCAATACCTACTGATTTTTTTTATTTTTCATGTTAAAAAAAAAATTGTGTGCAATTCACACGCGGTAGTAGAAACCTCCAGAAGACTAAAGTAGACAAAAGTGGGGAGACTACGAAGTACTTTTTTTATCAAAGCGAAGGTTGATTTTTTTTCATATTTTTGTCGTCGAATTCCAGTGCATATTTTCCAATACATTGGTCATCTTATTAGTATTTGTGTTTTCTTCTTCGACGTGGCTAGATGTCGCTTTTTGTGTTTTCTTTGCCTGCTCATTTTGGATTGGTTTGAAGATTGGTTATTGATTTTGCAAAAACATTTTTTTTATTTCGTGGGATTCGATCCTTGGTTTACTGAATTTCTGGCCGCTAAGATTAGTCAGGCGCTTTATACCTATACCTATATAGTAGCATGAGTGTCACGCCCAAATGAGCATCAACCGGCTGTTGATTTGTGAGCATGCTCATTGATTCGCGGGTGGAAGGGTTAATGAGCACGCTCATTTATGAGCATGTGTGTCAGTGTCATAAGTGTTTGAAATTTGTATCCAAGTTTTCTCTGATCGACATCAAATCGAGAGCGCGATTGTTGTTTAACTACCTAAAACCAATAAACAACAAGAGAAGAATGCTGAAACGGACATATAAAATAATGACTAGCGACTGGGCATGCGCTGCAACTTGCTGCTGACGTGTGAAAATTACCCAAAAATCCTATAAAATAATGTTCATATGGATTATTTTAGTTCGCAACGTACGTGAATTGTGTTTTTGCCGTGGGATGAACGTGAATAGGGATGTGGGAGAATAAGGCGAGTTAGTGAGAAAGAGATGGTTGATACCTGAAATGAGTTTTAACTGCGGTTCACACTTCCTACCGTAATTAGGGTGGGTTCTAATATTAGGTACTCTGTGAGACCCAGAAGGTACAAAAACTAATATAGCTAACACAATAATCAATCATTGACGAAGATAACATCAACAACTATTTTCATTGGAAATTGAAAACATGAAACAGACAAATACAGAAAATAAAAAGGTAACGGTCGGAAGTTGAGAGAGATTTAATAAAAGTAGCTGTTGTGTTATCTTTTTAAAATATTATAATGAGGTTTATAAGCTATCTAAATTGAACATATTGATCAATTATTTTTAAATACGAACCAATTGAGGGTTCAAAATATTAGATTTTATCAAAAAGACAAATAATAACTCAGTTTATATAGCTTTACTTTTCTTACATGTAATATTATTAGATTTGAAAAAAAAACCAATAACTTTGTTTATATGACTTTAAAAACATACTCCTGAGGAAGCAAACATTAAACGCCATCACAAAGTGATAACCAGTTAGAAGATATTTTCTTCGAAAAAAAATTCTTACGTTTAGTGATTGAAGTTGTCCCCTCGGGAAATTTTGGGAGATATTGGGACAAACAACCGTAGAGTTGTTTTGGGAAATATAGATCTCAGTCTGACACGGTCTCACAAATGTTATGCTATCTCATTTTGTTTAATCACCAACACCGCCCATGAAGATACTGATCTCCTAAGGGCGGAGACCGGTATCTTCATGGGCAATGACCCGTCAGTAGTCAGAGGCCTGGGAGGACTCTTTCACTGATCTTAAGCCCCGATTACATTGAGCGAGTTTACAAGCTTCTAGCCGGCGAATTCGCTATCTGCTAGTAAACTCGCTCAATGTAATCATTAGTAAATATGATTACAGTGTGCGGAGTTTACTAGCAGATAGTGAATTCGCTGGCTAGTAGCTTGTAAACTCACTCAATGAAAAAGAGGCTTTAGAAGGGAGAATAACAAGTTGCGGTTAGTGGGGTGGCTAAATAAATTCTAGCAAAAGAAAACGGAAAATTAAAAATATTACAATTTAATTAATAACAGATCACTTTGTATAAACCACTTTTAAAAGTGGTTATTAATCAAATAATAAATAATGCCACAAAGTAATTTTGCAAAGTTTGAAGAAATATTACGATTTTTTTATAATTTTTCGTTTTTGATAAATTTAATACAAAAATAACCGGTTCCTCTAAAAAATAATATCAACGGTTCCAGTGACAACAAAGGAAGCGGTTCCAAATAACCGGGAATGAAACTATCGACCATCTCTAGCGGAAGGGTCGTGACTGGGGGGTTAGTATATTTATGGTGACTGGTGACAGGAGGCAGGAGGTGACAGGGAGAGGGTGGTTCCACTCAATTCGTCATGAGTGGCATATCATGGGTATATCTATGAGTTCGTCTATGGTCGCCCACTTCTTCATTTTTTACCTGTGTTGATCTGACTTTTAATAATATGGAATTCACGGACAGAAGTCATCAAAAACACAAAGTATGTAATTTACAGTTTTTTCCCCAATCCTTTTTTAACAACCCCTTTCTCTAACTTAATTTTATAATAATAATTCTTTCACCTTGCGAATAATTTACAGGAGTAATAAATGGCAGGTTTGTTTTGATTTTCTACATAATTATGTAATCCATACCATCCCCACATCGAAACCTAATTTTGTCTTGTTTGCTATAAAAACGTTTTATCATCCAAAAAATGCTATAGTTAAATTATCACAAATTAGTTGGATATATTACTCCAATCATATGTTATTTTTTCTTACACCTAGTTTATTTCGTAGATAAGTGAATCGACCACCAGGTGCACTGCATCTTCTAAGAACTGAGTGGAACTGTTCAGAACTCCGACAAGATGGGTGTGGTAAATACTACCAACGTTCGCTTGAAGAAGATGTTTGCAATGGCTGTAGCAATAAGCGTTATTATTTTACTTGTTGTATGGAATTCGTCATTAAATAACATGCAGAGGTATGTGTAGCCAGCTTATATTATATGGATATTCATATTATTATTGACCCACGGTCATTTCCTAAACTACCAATAAAGCCACAATAATCCATTCAATTCTTGCAATAAATTATAAGATAAGAACTGTTTTCAACAATACATCAAATTATAATAATAAAAAAGATTTCAGATTTTTACGGCTAAAAGTATTATTGTGGTTAATTTTTGGATTTTTATGCAGTGCGGCGCTTCCTCCCTTTTTAGCCAACGTTTCGGACCATTACAGGGCAGATGCGTAGATTGTAATAAAGTGTGTATTTATGTATGTAGAAGTGATTCTGTATTGCAAGCGTTAATCTTCATAATGCGATTTTATGTATTTAATTTTGGTCTAGCCGTCTAATTCCTGATACCAAGAACTTTAATTCAATCGAAAATGTGTGGTTTATAACATAAGTAATATTGGGAAATAAACTGTTTCTTAATATGAAACATGATAACATTAGCAAAGGAATAAGATCTGCAATCACTACATGATAATGGGAAAATGTATATGGAGTGAGGGAGGTAAATATTTATGGTGGTTGGTGGATGTGGTTAGGGTCGGTCCTGTGCAGGTGTAATTGGAGCAGTCTGCTCTGGACGTCGACTTGTCAATGAACACCTAATACAGCGTCCGTGAGGTTTTTCCTAGCACCAGGCGCCGTTTGGCTGAGGGCCGGCCCTAAATGTGAATTGGCTGGCTTTAGAAAAAGCATAATGTAATTCACGCCGATTTGAGTGCGATCCAGAAGGATGATACCAGTGACCAAATAATGAACTGTTATTGGGTAATTTTATAATTCCTACAGTTAGAGTTTGCTTTCTTTAATATGTTTGAGGGAGAGGTATGAAAATAATAACATTTTTTCTTTGGGGGAAGCAGACATACATACAGCGTTTATCTCATGTTCAACTACATAGGTACTATTATTTAATGTCATGGTCATGATCTACTTCTACAAAATCAACATTCTTTCTGGACAAAATACATTTAAACAACCTTTTAAATTAGATTTTTTTTTATTTTTAACTTAATAAGTAACCTCAAATTGGAATATTTTAATGAAATGAGTTTGTGACCATATTGTTTTCTGTTTTCAGTTTTTTTATTAAGTTTCGCTAATATTATCTGCGTTTAACTAACACAAATTAAACACTAAGAAATGTTTATTAGGTTAACTGTAAGAAATATGATGTACCTGTAAGTTTCACCCTTTGTAGGTTTTTACTATTTGGTATGTGTAAGATAAAGATTTTTTATATTTAGATTTTCATCCAAATGGCAAGCGTTAAAAATATAAACGGTCACTATTGTTTTATCGATCCAATACACCACTATACAAAGAAGAATCTCTTTAAAATGATTTACCTATACATATAAAGATCCAAATATTTATGTAAGGTTACTTTAGGTTCTACAATTTTTATTATTCCATTTAAAGGTACTTAACTTTGGTTTTAATTTCCTCCTTATTATGTATACTTTAAAGCAACGGCCACACGCAGCGTTAAAAGCGTGAGCACTAATCTGTTGAACCGTGAGCGCTTATGTGTTGTACTGACACACATCAAAGATTTCTTCCTATAGTAGGAGAGGGGGTTCAGTTGAATTAAGGAGCTGTCGCGAAATATCATTTCTTTGTACTGGATATGTCAACTTGACGCAACTCTGTAATTAAAATGACCCCCTCTCCTGTTTAATGCGGAGAGGGGGTCGCATATCGCGTGAGCAGTGGTTACGGCGTATAATCTGTATTGTCTATTTTTTATCTGCGCATCATCTGCTTAGGTGTGGCGGGTCTGTAAGGAAATTTATAGCTAGCGATATTGTGCGTGCGATGATCTTTTATGGCTGTGTGTGACGACCCTATTATGCTTAGTATTCACTCAGAATGTTCTTATTACTGAACCTAAACTGCCTCCTATTGTTTTATACTTTATTTTAGTTTTAATGATTTTGTTTTGTCCTGTGCACCGTTATTGTTAATTTTTGGTTCTCTTGTCATCGCTTTGTATATACGGTACATTTTTTGTTTCATATTATTTGATCAATATTATGTAAGGAGCACTGTAGGAGAACTCATTAAGAATACAACCACTGAATACTAAATTATTATTTTTAAATTCATTATAGTTAAGCGCACTTGAAGTGAAATAACACAAAACTGCACTAAACAAATGTTATGTTATCATTATTAATTAGAATTGGAACATTATACATAAACCTCCAGGATTGTGAATCCGATGGTGGTTAAATTATTGTATTATTTTTCCATTTGATGTACCTTCCTTCTTATTACTTTTGAATGCGTCAATTTTAATGCAAGATTATTGTAAAACCTTAGAATTTAACCCAATTTTGCGATCACATATCTATTGATATTTTTTGTGAATATCTGCATCCATAGAATATTTCATGTGTCATATTGGAATTTTATTTACAGATATTACAGTAAACATGAAGACAACAACTTGCCGACAATACAACTGTGCTCAGTAAATATGCAGGATTTGCGTCAAAACATTGATAAGGATCCTTCTCTAAATTTGATCCTATTTATCACACCAACATATCCCTGACCCGAACAGTCTCCGGAGCTTATCAGACTCGGTCAGACATTGATGAATGTTCCAAGAATTCATTGGATAGTCGCAGATGACAGAAAAACATGCAATGATGCAGTGGAAGCAATATTGAGGTCAGTTATTTTTATATTTTTTTTATTTCACTGCATAAAATAGGCATGATGCCCAAAAATGTTTAAATACATAATAATAACAAAAATAATTAGCTAAATAAAAATACAAAATTTATTTGTCAATAATTTTTTACAAATCTTTCTTATTTTTGTAACATTGATTCTATTGACAAATGGGCCCAGCTATACAATCAGCATTTCTCCCACCATATTTTTTTTTACATTAGCTCCACACAGGAGGCTCTGAGGAAAATAATTTCCCTCAGGGCCAATGTCACCTTTGAGGATGATGTGTGGAGGGTCTTTTTAGGAAAGTAAGGAGAGGAAGTTCTGGGAAGGAAAAATGTGTGGGGGGTGAGTAGGAATCTGGCGGTCAGTGTGTCCAGGAGTAATGGACGAATCTATCCCTCCCACCGCAGTGCAAGGCGATGTTCTAGGAGAGTCCTGCTGGAGAGGTCAAAAGATCTCCCTTCAGCCAGTGGCGGACTAAACCTGTCAGAGGCCCGGGACGGCAAAGCTGAATGAGCCCCCCCCCTCCTAGTTTAAGAAGTTGATGTAATTTTACAAGCTTTTTAATCAGTTCACATGGGCCTCTGGTCCTGGGGGGGCTCCAAACGCTTCCATATTCCCTTGATCAGATCCTAAACAAAAGGCACTACGATACTGTATAATTTTTTTCATTTTCTGAAAGATGCATTTGTTGCTTTCACCAAATGTTTTAAGAAAATTCGGAAAGTTGACGGAGATAATGCCCTCCCGTATAAAATCAAGTCTGAAAAATATTATAAAATTTTTGAATCCCAAATCCAACAACTACTAGACCAACCCAACACTAATTATAAGTTTGAATTTCACCACAATAATAAACAAAAAAATCTAGAACATATTCTCTAAAAATATTTCATCAGCTTCCGAATTGAAACCAAAGTACATGCGCGTATTTGTATGCACCAAATTATTGCAACTTTATTACGATGTACCTACTTTTACAATATTTTCAACCTGTCCATTTCAAATGTCAATATTTTTAAACCAAAGCTATGTACTTACCACCTACCTACCTTATTTTTAGAAATTTAACCAAATAAATTTGATATGTTATTATCGAGTTCTGCAAGTATTTAAGAATGTATTTTAGTTACAGCTGTTTCGACTTGTAAGGTCATTTTCAAACTGTCAGTTTAATAAATAGTTAAAAATAAAAATGGAGTTCTACGAATTAAACACAAAAACAATTAATGCCTACCTACCTATTAATTAAATGCAATAGTATTATTTTTATTTCTGCTAAATTAGTTTTATTGTAAATTCTAATTTTAACTCATATTTAATTCAAGTTCATTATGTCAACTTGTCTTCATATATACATCGGTGGCCGATTGAGGAATCGGGCAGACCATGTCGCGCATAGGTACCTCGCCTGGTGGCAGATCGTGCCTCAGGTTCGTCATGGTCGGCCTGATTTTTACGATTTGCCTGCAACATATATAAATTTATCTATTTTCTAATATAACATTACTTGTAATAACATACTTTCTGTACCTATTCGTATTTTACAATGGCACTACTCCAAAATTCAAACACAAGAAAAAATGTTTTCTCTATTGAGTTGGGTGGTTTCGTTAAAAAGAAATTAATGTATTATAATTAGTTTTAAGAACCATGTGTTTTACTTTAAATCTGTATATGTATGTATTTTTTAAATAAATAAATTTAAAAAAAAAAAAAAAAAATATAATATTATGAACCAGTTTTAAACAGTTTGTATGTTGAATTATCCTTAACGGTTTCACATAAAATGCTGTATCTCTGAAATTCGTAAAGTTGACGAAGATACAGTATCTAATATGAAACAGTTTTAAACAGTTTTTTTTTTTTTAATTTTGCGGAGACGGTTTACAATTAGTTCCCGTGAGTACTTAGGCCATAGGCCCATTGTACTACCTCCCATTTTACCTCAATCCTTTAACAATAACCCAGTCCCTTTAATGAAGTTCACCAGAGTTGTCATTGGATATGTAGCTAAGTCTTCTGGTTCCACAATGTGTCTCCCCAGGTATCTGAGCCTAGTTCCCACCAGGGCAGGACATTGGCACCACAAGCGAATTGGAGTCTCTTCATCCTCTTCTTATTTTCTACATCTATTGGCACTTTCCACTCCCAATAGCTGCATGTGTCTCCTGAGATGGCAGTGCCCCGTTAGTAGTCCTACCAGTACCCTCAGTGAGTTTCTGTCCATATCGAGTAGTTTCCTGCTCCGTCTGGGGTCTGGTCCGTTTATGCGTACTTTGGATTGCCTCATTCCGGGTGCCCTCTCCCATTCCTTCCAGTGCTGGGATTTGACCCACCTCTCTATATGTAATTTGGTGTGGCAAGCTGCTACTCCTACGGCCAACTAGGATCTCGCAAGTGGTGCTTTCGCCCCTTTCCTTGCTAGTTCATCAGCCCGCTCGTTGCCCTCAGTACCCTTATGTCCTGGTACCCATATCAGTGTTATTTTATTGATGGTTGCGAGTTCTGTAAGAACAGTCCCACATTCCATCACCAGTCTGGAGTCGCATCGCATCGGCCCTGACCATAGTGACTGGATTTTCACAGAAAAACGAGAAAAATGCATTAAAAATTTGCTGATAGATTATTCAACATACAATCTGTTTCAAACGGTTTCACATAAAATGCTGTATCTCCGCCAATTTTTTGAATTTTTTAAAAACATTTGGTGAGAGCACCAAGTGCAACTTTCAGAAAATTACAAAAAAAAATTACAGTGCCCTGGTGCCTTAACCTCTCAGAAATAGACGTTTAATTTATTATGTGTCCCTTAGAAAACTGTCAAAACGTGATACTATTTGTGTTATTTACGATTTTTACTAAAAGCTTCATAAATCACGTTTTGGGAAACGTAGCCTTATTCTAAAAACTGTTTTGAAAAGGTTATGAAATAAACTTTCAAATTGTATTATTACAAACAAATAATAACATTTGTAAATATTAAAATTTAGAATGCAAACATATATGTTTTATGTGAAAACGGTACTAAAAATCACAGATTATGAAAAAAAAAATACTTATTCTATCGTACAAATGTATAATAAACAATTTTGTCGCCTCACTTTTTTACCATTTCATACAAAAATATTTGAATAAAAAACTAACAATGTCTTGAACAAATGACAATCAAACAAGATGGAGGTTCCATTCGGCTCAGATAATTAATCTCTATGTTCCATAGATATATTTGAATACAGACGCGTAGCGTTGTTCATTATCGATATTCCATTTTTTATTTCATGGTAATCCGTATACTAGTGATGGAAATAAATCAATTTTTGTAAAATCTCGCGCGTTGACGTCAAAAGACGCTCTAATGTCTTGACCGCTATTATTATATTTGCGTCTTTTGACGCTCTAATGTTCCGAGTGGTTAAAGCCTTGTTTAGGATTTAATCAAGGGGATTGATCGTGGGCGCTTGGGGGCCCCCCCTTCGTCCGCCACTGCCTTCAGCAGCCTCTCCCGATCCGGCCTGCTACGCATTTGGTAGACAGACACATCCGCCACCAAGATCCGAACATGTATAATTTTGTGTAGAAGCAATAAATCAGAAGGTTTATGTCTGGCTATCAGAGTGTGTAGTTTATGATGCAAAATACGATAATTAGTTCCAAATTGATCATATAAACCTTCGCGATAAGCAATTACACTGGTTAATTTTATTTGTATGGATTCAATCCTATAATTATGAATCTTATAATTAGGAGACCAAATAATGGACGAGTATTTGAGAATATTTCACACATAATATTTCTATTTTTGAAACTGATAATTCGTGGTGGAAGTCCATTATATAAAACAAATAAAAAACTTTATTCCACTTAATTTTATTTGACCGTAACCGGTTGCAGCTCGTCAGAGCCATCCACCAGTCTGAAGATGGCTCTGATGAGCTGAAACCGGTTACGGTCAAATAAAATTAAGTGGAATAAAGTTTTTTATTTGTTTTATTATAATCTAATATTTCACACAGTTATATTTTTATAAGACAGTCTACGAGTCTGTACTGTAATAATAAGTCTATAATGTAATTTATTGGCTACCAACTAAGTTCTTATTGCATTAAGTGCTATGAGAGTTGTTAGCTAACGGACATCAGATGCCTCACTACTTGATTTCTGCTGAAAATTATCTTCTCAATAATAATGGAGGCAATGCTGAAAACCAGCTGCTTTCCAGGAGAAATCCTGAATTGTAGCTGAGCAGTGACCTTTTCATCAATAGAATCAATGATAAAAGAACAAAATGTATACATATTGTAAAAAAAATCTATTCATGAATAAACGTTTTTTTTTTTTTTTTTAATAAATAGTCATGGATGTACTTCATTTATTTAATTTTCTGCAAGTATTTTTTTTTATGGTTTTCAGACGAACGGGAGTTCCGTTCACTCACATGGCGAGTCCAATGCCCGAGCACTACCGCAGATTGTCCACTCCTCCACGAGGAGTCGCCAACCGGCGCGCCGCCCTCAGTTGGATCCATGATAATGTAAAGAGTGGCGTAGTCTACTTTGGCGATGACGACAATACATTCGATTTGAGGCTATTCCAAGAAATAAGGACCACCAATAAAATTTCAATGTTCCCTGTAGGACTCATTGGGGAATACGGCGTTTCTTCACCCGTCGTTCACAAAGGAAAAGTGCGTATAGTGATGTGAACCAAAATTTCATAAGAAAAGTAGCTGCAATCCTTCATTGTCAATCATAAGGAGGGAGCATTATTCAACATCGTTATATATTTATAAACTGTGCAACAATAAGATAATATGTAGTTGTTAAATTTTTTTTTTACATTAACTCCACACAGGAGGCCCTGAGGAAAATAATTTCCCTCAGGGCCTATGTCATCTTTGAGGATGCTGTGTGGTGGGTCTTTTTGAGGAAAGGAAGGAGTGAACAAGGGTCTTGAAGAGACCCATGTTGTAGGAGGGAGGAAACACAGAGGCCGGTAAATCGTTCCACAGCTGAGCTGTTGAACTCAAGAACGAGTCGTAAAAACGACCCGTTCTCAAGTGACTAATGTCAACCGTGTACAAATGTTGGGCGCGTGTTTGGCGTGTTTCCCGACTATGCACCGGTGCCGAGGGGATCAATGACGCTATTTCCTCGGAGCATCTTCCATTGTAATACCGGTAGACGCCTGTGCTCTTAAGATTGCAATCCGTCTGTTAAGATGGGAGAATCTATCAAACGGACCGCCCGTTTCTGCACAGAGTCAAGGGTTTTTTTTAGGTATTTTGGAGCTCCATACCAGAGGTGGCTGCCGAATTCAACTGTGGGGCGCACTTGCGATTTGTGCAGGGTTATCAGTTGTGTACTATTAAAGTATGTGCGGGCCCTGTACAGTACGCCCTGTTTCTGAGAGGCTAACTTAACTCTGGTTTCGATGGAGCCCCCATACCTGAGCTGGTCACTTAGAGTTACATCAAGCATATCAATGGAGGTCCTGTTCGGAAGATTGCTTCCTTTGAAGGAGACTAGATTATCATTTCGATCCCTTTTAGACGTTATCAGACATGAATGGGTCTTTGAAACATTAAATTCGACGAGGTTATTCTTATCCCAAGAGAAAACACTCTCGAGGTAACCGTCCATTCTTTGCTTCAAAGCCCTCCGAGCTATCTGTACTGTCACCCGCGTAACAATGAATCGGTGCACATGACAAGAGGTTGTTGATGTGCAACAGAAACAAAGTCGGAGACAGAACCAATCCCTGTGGCACGCCAGCATTTATCAAATGCGAGGTAAGAGACCCCTCCCTCAAAAAGTCGGCAATCCACGCACCCAAGGATGCGGGAAGTCCGTAAGAACGCAGTTTGTTGACAAGCGCTCGATGCCAAACTTGGTCAGAGGCCTTGGAAATGTCCAGTGCAACCGTTTGGGTCTCACCAAAACGTTCCAGGCACCGTCCCCAAATATGCGTCACATATGCGAGAAGATCACCGCACGAGCGGTTCCGCCGGAATCCGTATTGACGGTTGTTAATAATTTTGTTCTTCTCGAGGTATGTGAGCAGTTTGTCATTGATCTCACGTTCCATCACTTTTGACAGAACAGATGTGATCGCTATGGGGCGGTAGTTGGCTGGGTTGGAGCGGTCACCCTTCTTTGGAATGGGGTGAATGATCGCTTTTTTCCAACCAGAGAGCACAGAGCCAGACTTCAGGGACATTTTGAAAGCTTCGTCAAAATTGGAGCTATTTCTACAGTAAGACTTACCCTCGTGAGACAGTACATCCCGATGCCGGATCCTCAGCTTTTTCATATGAAAACTGCAATGAGGAACCGACGGCGGGGTAGCACCTTGATCATCGAGGGTCGAGTTTTCCGTGTACATTTTGCCTAATAAGTTAACCTTCTCGGCAGTGGTATTTGCTAGAGAGCCGTCAGGTCTGGTAAGAGGTGGCAGACTGGGTTTGCAGAAATTGCGACCTATTTAGCCCGCAAGTGACCAGAACGCTCTGCTGCCGTGCGAGCAGGCAGCCAGCTTTCTGCTGATCTGCAGGTCGTGCTCGAATTTCGACCCGTTAATGATCCTCTTGCATTCCTTTGCCATTTTGTTATATACTATTCTGTTTTCAGACGTTCAAGATGTGTTCTCTTGCATTCCTTTGCCATTTTGTTATATACTATTCTGTTTTCAGACGTTCAAGATGTGTTGTAGGCTCGGCAAGCCACGTTTTTTCATCGCACTGCTTCGGAGCATTGTCGGCTGAACCACGGCTTTGAGCCCACACCAGTTTCTTTAACAGTGGATTGGATGAAGCCATCCATCGCGGATGTGATGACTTCACCAATTTCCTGGGCACATCTTGAGGGATCCAAAGTCCGAAAACAGACAGCTGACCACGGGAAAGCATTGAAATGAGCCCGCAGACCAAACCAATCTGCTGATCTATAGTGCCACACTTTTCTCTTCAGCCGCTCGTTTGGTGGTCTGAAGGTTACGGGGATTGATGTCGTCACCAGGCAGTGGTCGGACGATCCTAGAGGCGCTGTGACTTCAATCTTGTAACCGTGTGGCACAGTGGTTAAAAACAGATCTAACAGATTGGAGCGGTGAGTCTGGACATCAGGAACCCTTGTAGGCTCTTGAACCATTTCCTCCAGTCCGTAGCAGAGGGCAAAGGATTCCACCTCCCGTCCAGCCGAGTCCGTTGGTCCTGAGAACTTTAACCAAGGTTCGTTACGAACATTGAAGTCCCCCAGGACCACAAATTCTGCTGTAGGGAAGCGGGGCAAGAGGTCATCAATAGTATTGCTTAGATGTTTCAAGAGTTCGGACGTATCTGAAACGCTAAGGTTTGGTGAGCCGTATAAAACACGCGTAAAATCTTACCGTACTGGCAAGATTGACGCGCACCCACATTGCGTCGAGTCTGGATTCAACAGTCAGATTCAACAGTCGCACACAGTTGACGTCAGCTCGGCTGAAGAGACAGACACCTCCTTTGGGTCTGAATTTGCCCATGAGGGTGAAAACCGGGCAATCCAGATAGGAGGCGTCTGTAGGCTCAGCTATCTGCATTTCGGAAAGGAAGAGAAGGTTGGGATGTTAGGAGACAAGGTGGTGGTGGACTGAATTTAAAGCAGGCTGCGAATGTTGTTGAAGTTCACCAATAGTTTTGGCCTGCACCGGGGACTCCTGCTTCTCGCCGTTGTAATGATGTTACTTGATGTTATGTTCACATTCATGATTTTATTGGTGTTATATTTTTTTTTTGAGTTATGAGGGGAAATGAAGGTCTTGGAAGGAAGGTTGAGGGGTGGGTAGGAAGCTGGCGATCAGAGTGTCCAGGAGTGACGGACGTATGAATCCAACCCACTCACTGTGGTGCAAGGCGATGGGCTGAGAGAGTCCGGCTGGAGAGGTCGCCCAATGCGCCCCAAACGCTACTGCTGGGTCCCCTCCGGTCACGAACCGGCACAACAGCAGCGGCGGGGTTTTTGCACTCGATAGGGCAGCCCACCCTCAGTCGTGAGCCTGAGGGTCGGGCCCCTGTACTACCGAGCGGTCCGGACAACGGTAACCGGTTGTAAAGGGTCTCCCTCAACCAGCATCTCCCAATCCGGCCTGCCACGCAGAAGGTAGGCCGATGCACCCCCCATCAAGACCCAGACAAACATTACCCCATGAACCCGGGCACCCCTGCTAAGTCACCAAACGTAGCGAAACACTTGGGGTGACCTTTTGCAGAGGTGTTGGTCATCCAATAAATGGTTCCTAGGGCGGCGGTACCCATACCCGCCTACAAAATTATTAAATCAATACTCGAATTAATGAAGTTTTTGCATTCCCAGGTTATTGGTTTCTTCGATTCTTGGCCGGCTAAACGCATTTGGCCAGTTGACATGGCCGGGTTTGCTATAAACCTGCATTACCTTAAGCAAAACGCTTCCATGCCCTTTAAGGCAGGCTTCGAAGAGGACCGGTTCTTACGGAACAACAACATAACACTAGAAGACATAGAGCCCAAAGCTAACAACTGCACTGAAATACTGGTGTGGCACACTCAGACTCGACGGAAGAATGTTGCCAAGCTGCTGATGAACATTAAGTCCATGGAAAGCAACCCGCTGCACTCCAACTTGGCACTGCTCATTCGGGAGGTCACCCATCAAGGGATGGGAGTCCTGACATCGTCCAAGGGGGCCACTCCGCACATAACTAAAGATGGTCAAACCAAATCACTGTGATTTTATAATTTTAAAATAACCGCCTGATAAATAATGTTAATGCCTAGTTACCTACCCTAAGGGTTTAATATTTAATAATAGGACTTCCACAATATATAGTATATTATTAATCAATATCACATTATGATAGTAATAACTTTTACATTGTTAGTTGGTAAACTTATACACTTAACTAATTGCATTTTAAAGTTAACATTTTTTACATTATATTGTTAATTAGATATCTTGTCTTTAAAAGTATGTTTCAAAATGTTGTGCAATAATCATAATTTTCACATAGTGTTAGGTGCTTTATACTAAATAACCACTTTATTCCATGATCTACTGAACTTTTTTTATCTTCTTTTGCTTATTATTTATTAATCCTAAGTTATCTGGTCTCGTGAATGCTTAGTAATACAGAGTGCTCTAAAGTGAAGTGAACCCCCATAAACAAAAATATGAAAAACTTGTATTATAATTTTACCAAACTTTAAAGATTATTCCATATAAATTCCATGCTAAAAATCCATCTGTGTGACTGATACTTGAGTTGCCCAAGAGCGAGTCCGAAATGAATCTCAACACACCAGGTGCGTTGTGAATTTCGACACTTCTGGGACATTCCGTCATATTTCTTAGGTATACAAAACATACTAGTAGCACCAGAGCGGTAGAACTACAAACCTTGGAAATCTAATAGATACCTGAGTGCACAGCATCTACGAGTTTATTCTATTCACAAAATATTTTCCCTATCCCATCGTGCCCCCTCCGTCAGTGACAAATGTAACCCCACCTTGATATCCCGTTACGCCCCCTTCGTCATTGTATCCCATTACGTCCCCTACGTTGTGGCAAACGTGACCCTATCATGGTATGCAAAAAAGGGTTGAGAATCTATGCTTTAGATCAGTGGTTTTCAACCTGTGGGGTACGCAATATCGTGGCGCGAATGTAGGTTTTAAAACTTAGCTCTACCTATGTGAAATTAAGACAAACTTTGTAAAACTTTGCTCTACAAAGCAAGCTCAAGGGTAACAATGACTGTACATAAGTTAAAATTGTACAATTGATTATACAGAGTATAACGGGACATCAGGCTTTTATATTAACTACTGATACACGAGAAACTATTTTTCTACAAAATGTTTTTTTAAGTTAAAAAAATTCATACTCTCAAAATACTTTCTGAGTTTGGAGTTGTATAGGGAGAACACGAATATTTTTTTCGTCAAAATAAAAAGACGTGGTACAAAATTTGTTCAATTTCGTGTGTAGAAATCACTATTTAAAAATGCCCGAGTTATAAAGTATAAAATTGCATTAATTATTTTGTGTGACTTGATTGTTAAATTCATGTAATAAATATGATAACAAAATTACAAATGAACGCGTTTTTCATTACTTGTGTACACAAGATAGATGCACTGCTGAAAACCGCTTCATTCTAGGAGAAATTCTGAATTGTTGCTGAGCAGCGACCTTCTCATCAATAGAATCAATGAAAAAAGAACAAAATATGTAATATTGTAAAAAATTCTATTGATGAAAAAAAAAAAGGTGGAGGGTATGGGGTACAACAAATTTGTATTAAGAGTCAAGGGGTACGCAGGCTCAAAAAGGTTGAAAACCGCTGCTTTAGATCATAGATTCTTAACCTTATTTTGACCACCGCCCACTGAGAATATTTTTTTTCTAGAAACACCCATTTATTTTCTCTGTGTCTTTTACTGCCCCTCTGAAAGTCTCAAACGCCCACAAGGGGGCGTTATCGAAGCGCTGAGATCCTATACTTTAGATCTTGGAAAAAATGTATATAATATGGAAAAGATCAATATAGGATTTATTCACGTGCCTGAGAGTTTTTTTTCTTTAATCACAGATTGAACTCCCAATAAGATGGGCCACCAACAATCACTGGTATTTAAGGCTCGACCGAGACAGGTTCTTCGTTCTCGGCCGAGACCGAGAATAAATTAAAATCTCGGCCAAGACCGAGAGCTGAAACCGAGAATAGATAAATAATACGTAATGATCTCGATATTCGCTTAACTAGTTAATGTGGTTATTCTGGCTAGTAATTATAATTAATCAGAACAACAAATAAAATAACTTATTTTTTTCTACGACGAACAAAATTTAAACAAACTTTCTTTAAATACAATTGTTTGTTTACAAAAGTAGTGAAATGAACGAATGGCGCGGCGGCGGCAGCAGCGGTAAATAAAACCCACCTCGCTGCCAGCCGACCAATCAAAATCTCAGTGCGTGAGAGAGCTGTCGTGACATGCACTGACACCAAGTGATGAATGTGGAAGCGCGCGGTAGATTTGATTCCCATTATCCTTTACCGTACCTACTTACAACGGTCTCGATTATGGCCCAGAATCTCGGCGATTTTTCGCCGAGAACCGAGACAGAGTTCTCGGTAGAATTTGTAGCAGAGAATGCCGAGACAGAGATCTCGGTCGACCCTTAGTGGTATTACTTGTATTTTTACAACAACAACAAAAAAACTTATTTCTTATTTAAATCTATGAATGTTCTTTATTTATTAACTTCGAGTAGAAACCATTACAAAGTTGTGCAGCAAGATAAATAAGTGATTTTAATGTAAATAATTTATTCCTTATTGGTAATCTTATGCTTTTTCTAGTCCCTTGTGCGTGTGAATAATATTTATATATGTATGTCATAATTATTATTTATTTACGTATCTCTCATGATTCCTCGCCATATTTTTTTTATGTAGTCTTAGAAAGGAACATTTAAAAAAAAATAAACATCTGTTTTGATGGTGAATGCAAAGAAGCCACCAACAAAAATAGCCAGGTCTATTGGTCAAATAGAAAACTGACGGCAAGTAGATGTGCTTAAGATTGGAGTAATGGAAACTGCAGATAAATCAAATGGACCTGATTCTAATAAAAAGAAGTCACAGGATAATTATGAAATAAGTGTAATGGGAAATTTATCTTTTTTATTGAATCTTTCCGTCAGTCAAATAAAAATATTTATTTATCAATACAATGTGTGTTAACATTTTCACAACATTCCCAATGTATATATAATAGGGGGCATAGGTAGAATTCTTGTATGTTTTCTTTATTTTTTAAAATAATGTAAGTGTGTTTTCGCATGGCCCTGAAGGCTTACAATAGTCTCTCCCACACGTAGAGTTCAGAGCGGGGCGTGCCCCGTGCCACTTCAGGCCGCCGTGCAGAAAAGTCTCACAGTGAACTGCACTTACTTTCGGTCTTTACTTTTCGGCGCGGCGGCCTGAAGAGGCGCGGGGCACGTCCCGCTCCGAACTTTACGTTTGGGGGTACTAATTATTTGTACACAGCGGCTTCTCAGCGGAGTGAAAGTGGGGTGATATTTTTATATTATAGTCGTCCCTGTTCTTGGAGAAAAGGCTAAATTGTTAGAACAATATTATGATTTTGCATGTTCTTTGTTATTTTTATTACTTAATTTAACATTGCATACTTTTGTATTCCTGTGTTAAAATTTTTTCACTAATTCAATTTTATTGGTACAAGTGTTCATTCATGTCTTCCTTCCAGTCATTTTACTAAATTTAGAGCTAAGCTTAGAGTGAGTTATTGTTGCGTGAGTTATTGTTAAGTCCATGATGACAATCTCAGAAGATATTATTATTTTCTGTTTGCATATTTATCATCGACTTTATGATTTTTTTTTTGTAATGTTCTTTTAAAATTATTTTTAATTCTATATTCTCTTTTTCAGCAATATTCTTAATCCATTTGAATGGTGGCATAGAAGCTAATTTTATAACCTTATAAACAATACCGCCCAAATACCAAAAATCTAATTGTGCAGGAGAGACGAAAATTTTGAGAAGTATCAACTTTGCGTGGCAAGTCAAAACTAAAATGTGGCAGGATTATTGGAGATAGGCTGTATTTTACTCAAAATATAACCGATGTTGGTTGTCTGATATTTTTTATTTGCCCAGATCTAGTTGTAGTATTATGAACTAAGTTTTCAAACGTCGGCGGTATTCGCTTCTCTAACAAACTTAATAAAAAAGTTATTTTTAGACTGCGTGTCGCTAAGGCGGTATTGTTTCTTTGTCGATGATAATATTATGTTCCTGGTCGAAATTTTGACTTTTTTTTGTGTGCAGTCTTTGTTATCGGTATGACCGTGGACTTTTTTCAATGAAGAAATTTTCCAAAATTTTGACCACTAAGATACAGAATCAAGAAATATAAAGTTAATTAATAGATCACATCATGACTTACTTCAATTTGATTTTCACAGTAAATTTTTTCAAATTATCTGATAATAGTTTTTTGAAGGCGGCGCCGAAGTGGCATAATCCACAACAATGTCAATCTGAGGTGATAGCATGTTTTTGAAATCTGAGGGGGTTTATGAAAAAGTTACAATCAAAAATTTGGAATTCACATTAAATTACACTTTTTATTGATCTATCCTCTTATAATTGATAAAACATGTCATTTAAATTTAAAGCTCCTTCCGAGTGTTAACTTCATTTGGGAATTTTTGTGGGTTACGGCACTGACTGCCTCAATTATATTCATAACTTGTTAACCTTAATGAACACTTCCCAAATTTCTTCTATCTACATGTTTTCCATTTATGTTATCCTATTATGTGTATTACTTCTCTCAGTTTTTATACTTGCATCTGTTTCTTTTGTGTATGGCATTCAATGATCGTTAAATTATGAAATATACTCATTTTTAAACCTTTTCATTTTTGTAGCCAAGACATATGATTTTTTTTTTGTAATGTTCTTTTAAAATTATTTTTAATTCTATATTCTCTTTTTCAGCAATATTCTTAATCCATTTGAATGGTGGCATAGAAGCTAATTTTATAACCTTATAAATGACCTTTTATTAAAAATCTTCAATCTCTTTCTCCCTAAAAAATTTGCACATTATTTCTTATATCCAAACTATTGTGTAATTTTATGTTATACAAAAGATATTAGTTAGGGGCCATCCATAAATTACGTCACACCTTAAGGGAAGGGGGAGGGGGTAGAGAAGTGTGACAAGGGGTATGGGGGGGTCATCAGCTCTGTGACGTCACATGTAGAAAACTACATTATTAAAATGCAAAACTTAAATGTAAACAAAAAACTTATTTTCAGATGTAAAATTGCAAAATATGTGATGTCACACTAGGGGGGAGGGGGGTCTCACAAATATGCCGATGTGTGACAGGGATGGGGGGAGGGGTCAAGAAATCATGAAATTCGTGTGACGTAATGGATGGTCCCTTACCCGTTAGAAAGATGTTCATAATTTTTCTATAAATATGACCGATTCTTAATAACAGAAAAATGATTTTAAAAATAAATTATTCTCACGGAAATATTCAGCAGCTTAAATAATGCTTATCAATAATATTAATTACACCTTTCGTTATATACTCTTTAATATACTCTGCAATATTCTTATTAATAAAGATTTATGTACCTACCTTCTACGGCACATTTACTGTAATTTGTTAATATTTTACAATAATTTTTATGTTATCATTAATGGTCAATTATTCAATAAATAATTTTCAACCTTACTGTGCGTTTCATTCAATGGATCACAATAAAATGTCTACAGTAGGTAACGTTGGCCGGGAGGCGACATTTTGTAAAAGCGATGCTAATAATTTATTTAAATAACAGTAGAATTTTTATGGTCAGAAGATAATTTGACCATTTTTTCAAATATTTGTCAAAAATCAAGCAACTGCAATATAATAGACATACAAATAGATAGACCAGAACATACAGATGAGGGGTAAAAACCAAGTATGGCGGGACGATGACTGTGATTCGCCAATAAATCAATTAAACAGTATATAGGCATCTCGCATTATAATATGTCCATTTAGTTCTTAAAAGTAAAATCTGCTTTTGAATGAATAGACCTTTTTACATGGGAGCGTGAATTGCCCCGCCACGATATGAACAAATATGGGAAGTCCAAATTCGGCAAAGTAAAGTTTCACTTATTTTCAGAGTGAAATATTTTGTTACCGTATTTAGTTAAGACACTTTTATAAAAATGTTTCATAATTTACTTACCCCAGTAACAGCGACGAGCACACTGGAGACACGCCGACATTCCTTATGATCGACATATTTTAGGGTTGTTGCAACCGCTCTGTTGCTATCTATATACATATGTAAAAATTTAGGTTCCGTATGTTTGCGTTCGCAAATCGCAAAAAGTAATCGATGGATTGACTCAATTTTTTTACAGAACATTGCTTTTCAGCAGAATAGTGTTTGTATATATATATAGTGGTAAGCGCTAGCCTTATGAAATTTGTATTAAAAAAATGCAAATGTAGGTTCCGAAATTTGTATTAAAAAAATGCAATGTAGGTTCCGTGGGTATATTTGGGTCCGAAAATCTCGGAAAGCAATCGATGGATTGACTCAAAATTTTCACAGAATATTGCATTTTAGCAGAAGATTATTTCTATACATAATGGTAAGCTCTGGCGTTATGAAATTTGTATAAAAAAATACTACATTTGGTTCACGAGTGGTTTGAAAATGCATGGAGGGAAGGCAGGAGGGGGAGGGTAATGAAGGATGTGGGGTTCGCGGGAAGGGCGACGAGGGAGAAGGAAGGCGGGGAAGGTGGAAGGAAAATGCAAGAGGAGAAGAAGGGGGGGACGCAAGAGAATGGACATGAAGGGAGAAACAATTTATTTCTTTGAATGGCATAGCGAAGCATGCCGGGAATCAGCTAGTCTTTACATAGTATAAAATGAAGTCGCTCAAAATGTATGTGCGCTTAGATCTTTTAAACTATACAACGGATTTTCATGCGGTTTTCACCAATAGATAGGGTCATTCAAAAGGAAGGTTTGTATGTATAAAACATGGATATTAAAGTAGAGAAAAGCCGAGAAATTCAAAGAAAATATCTTCTTTATGTAGTATGAAGTCGCTCAAAATGTATGTACGCTTCGATCTTTTAAATTATGCAACGGATTTTCATGCGGTTTTCACCAATAGATAGGGTCATTCAAGAGGAAGGTTTGTATGTATAATACATGGATATTATAGTAGAGAAAAGCCGATAAATTCAAAGAATAATCA
This sequence comes from Limnephilus lunatus, assembly GCA_917563855.2. Classification (NCBI taxonomy): domain Eukaryota; kingdom Metazoa; phylum Arthropoda; class Insecta; order Trichoptera; family Limnephilidae; genus Limnephilus; species Limnephilus lunatus. The sequence goes on from OU830604.1 coordinate 37,344,983, forward strand.
TCTTTACATAGTATGAAGTCGTTCAAAATATATGTACGCTTAGATCTTTTAAACTATGCAACGGATTGTCATGCGGTTTTCACCAATAGATAGGGTCATTCAAGAGGAAGGTTTGTATGTATTATACATGGATATTATAGAAGAGGAAAGCCGAGAAATTTAAAGAAAATATCTTCTGTACATAGTATGAAGTCAGTCAAAATGTATGTACGCTTAGATCTTTTAACCAATGCAACGGATTTTCATGCGGTTTTCACCAATAGATAGGGGGGTAAAGCTATCTTTTGCAATGACCAATAATAAGTCACAGGGTCAAACATTCAACGTTGCTGGCTTAGATTTGAGTGTTTCTCACACGGCCAGTTATATGTCGCGCCTTCGAGAGTAACATCTAAAGAAAACATGTTTGTACTATCTCATGAAAAAACAGCTGTAAATATTGTATATAAAGATTTCCTGTAGTATAGTCTAATCATAATCATAGTATTATTAAATCACTCCACACTGCCCCACATTAGTATCTACATTGCACCTGTGCGCAGCTGGGGGGAGGGGGGGGGGGGTCGCTAGTTAATAATAAAATAATATAATAATCTCTTTTAATTAAAATTAATTTATGTGAATTATTTCACACGTTATTTAATTACAATAATACGTAGCACTTACATTATTATTTGCTCCTAGTCTTTATAGATACTCTCAGTATTGCCCCAACTGCTTCAAATGGCTTTAGGCTTGTTTCGTTAATTTATTAATTAAAATAGCTAGCTAGGTAACATTGATTAACATAGCTAGGTACTTTTCACCACCACATCGATGCATTGTGTGTAGGCAATAACTTCTCCCCCCTCTACCTCCGACTTATCGGGGTCTGCAAGTCGGATCGTATGTAGCCAGGAGTGGGGTATTATTCGGGAGTATTTTGACAGCAAAGGTGCTTTTTATTTATTTTTTTGGGTATAATATTTATATAATTTTTTTTTTTTTTTAGGTATATTTAAGCATATGTCAGCAGAACTGATAACCATCTATGTATCCTATAACGGTTGTTTATGAGTTGTGTAAAATTCAGAACTAGTTTAGTAATAACGCCCTTAAAGTGGAATAAATTTTAAAATGATTTACGACGGATTTCCAGCAAGAAATAACAGATGAAAAAATAGACGTTCCAAATGATACGATTATGTATTTTATCAAAGCGCAAAAGGCGAAGACACATCCCTGATTCTTTTGCCAACGACTGTGTGTTTCGTGTCGCAATGTATCTTGATGTCATAGTATATGTTACAAAACTGATAATATTATTGATTCTATAAATAAGCTTTAAATAAAGAAAAATAATGCTTACCTATGGAATGTAATACCACAATTAGGTTTATTCTCTTTTTCTCTTCTATTTTTACACATTTTTATAGCACAAGCCACCATTTTTGCCGTGTTATTTAGTAAAATGTACGATGAGAGCTCGACACTGGTCCGGACAAGAATGATGACGTCACATTTTTTAGATTCACGCGAGGCTCTCGCAAGCTCAGCCGGTTCCGATGGAATGTTTCCAATGGGAGGGGGAAATAATACGCCTTTTATCACTTAGGGCAGGTCCATCTATTTGTATGTCCATGTATAATACGGATGTTTTTTTCACTAATCAGTATAAAATAGTTTGTGTAGCGCACCGTTTTTATGCTTGCCACTACACCATCTCTTTCCCCCGTACAGCACCATCCTGCTGCCACCAGGCTGCAGGATGGTGCTGCTACAGAACCAGGCTGCGCAGACGCTTTCTGCGAATTTCCTACCCTCGAGTCGCCCCATAAACCACGCCCCGCCACAAGGAATGGCCTATTTAAAGAGCTGCGCGCCCTAATTCAACCAGTTCGTCTGCAGCTCGCTCTTGGCTAGCACACTCTCTTAGTTGCGCCACGTCCTTTGGCACGACCCTCTAAGGAGTATTCTTCTTCCATAAGCAAAGCACCAACCAGACCCCGACTGCTGCCTTAGTTGCGCTTCGTCCTATGGTACGACCCTCTAAGCAGAACACAGTCGCCGCCGCCCGTTACCATAACAGCACGAGTCAGTTTTGTTGTTCCCAAAGACTAATCAGCAAGGTTCCCTCCGATCCCTTGATCCGTTAATTATTATTGTGATTTGATACATTGTGACTATTTTTACTATATGTGATCTGTGAACTTACCTTCAATAAATAACATTTTACGAATAATTGTGTTACATTTGTTATTTTTTATTAAAGCGTAACAATTTACTTGCCATTAACATATTCCACTCCAATGTTGAGTGTCACTCGACATTGATTTTGTTCCACCAGCTAGCTCCATGGTGTAATACATCTTTTTGCGGACAATTTTAAGATAGAATTTTTTTTTACTGAAATTTTTGAATCACAATTGAAAGACACATTCTAGAATCATACAATACTTTAGTACTATGGTCGAGGGATGGATGAGTTTTGTTTAGGGCTGTGCCTCACCGAGGTGAGGTCCGGTCGATCTGGTCGATCGATCGATCCGGTCATGTCTAAAAAGATAAAACGAGATTTGTTGAAAAAGTCAAAAGCCGCAAATATAAATCTAAATGAAAACGAATCATCATTTTGGACTAAACTTTTATAATAAAAATTTTATGAGTATTTACAAAAAAAAAAATTAAAAATGCTTTGGCGTGGAGCTGGTGGAATAAAAACAAAAAAAGGCTTGGAATTGAAAGGGTTAAACAGGACAAAGCTGCTGACAAAATGGTGATAAACAAGTAATGTAAGTATGTCAATAAAAGTTATTTGTAAAGTAAGAAGACTTTTGACAGACTAAATGCAAACATTCTGTGGCGATAAATAATAATCACTTGTATCCGAAACTTTTTAGTATTATACATGGACATACAAATAGCTAGACGAGAACTTACAGATGAGAGGTAAAAACCAACTATGGCGGGACGAAGAGAGGAAAGAGACTTGTGATTCGCCAATAAATCAATCTAACAGTATTTAGGCACCTCGCACTAATATCACCATTTAGTTCATTAAAGTAAAATCTACTTTTGAATGAATAGACCTTTTTATAAAGGAGCGCGAATTGCATGCCACGTTATGAACAGATGTGTGAAGTCCAAATTTGCAAAGTAAGGTTCTGAGTATTTTCATAGTCGAATATTTTGTTACTGTAACACTTTTACAAATGTTTCATGATTTACTTACCCCAGTAAACAGCGGCTTTGTGTTTCGCGTCGCCATGTATCTCGATGTCATAGTATGTTTCCATAGACATACAACGTCCGTGCGTAAAATGTATGATAAGAGCTCGACACTGGTCCGGACAAGAATGATGACGTCACATTTTTTAGATTAACGCGAGGCTCTTGCAAGCCCAGCCGGTTCCGAAAAATGGTTCCAATGGGAGGGGGAAATAACACGCCTTTTATCACATAAGGGCATGTCCATATATTTTGTACGTCCGTGGTATTATACATTATATATTTTTGTATTAGCTATGCTTTGCTTTGTGATCAGATCTGAATATCCAGTATGCCACCTTAGTTTATCATTGTTCACCATAGTCATAATCTCAATTTTTACAGCGCCCTTGAGGTGATTTTTCACAAAAACGGCGATATACAAGTCATCCAAATATTATTATTATTATTATTTTTTCTTGGGTACTTTTTTTATGGGAAGGGAGTCAAGACAAAACAATGAATACATTGTAAAACTTTAATTTATTCAAAATGCAACAGTCTTTAAATATTTCGAATTCAGTAGTGGCATCAATGCGTCATTTCCACTCAACAGAAAATTTCTAGAATTGATTTCTACACTAATTTGAAAGAAAACTAATTTCGATAATTCACATAGGACCTTCCAACTCGTAGGCCCTAGACAACAAACGAAATGGATTTTCTATTCAAGAAAGAATTTAGATTTTTTAATAAAAAGTTTAATCACATTTCACACAAACTACTAAAAATTTCTGTTACTTCACGCAAAACAGACTATCTCCTCAGTGATCATGTCTTTATATTCTCCATTTTTAAATTTTACTAGACTTCATGTTATACTTCAGTTATAATTTTATTATCGTTTTATATTACCCTGTATTTTATAACCCTTTCAATTAGACATGGGTAAGTTCTGCATTTTGCCGGAGGCCTTCGAGACTTGCTTCCTTTTAAAAGTACTTGAGTTCTTGGAGCAGGTCCCTGGAGCCACTCCCGACTCGCGAATGGCTCGGTCCGAGACGCACGGGTTCCACCGGAGCCAGACGAACTCGAACGCGCGACCTGCTCCTGACTCGCTCTGACCGAGACGCACAGGTACCACCGGAGCCGGACCTCAGGGCCCGCAAAAAACTCGAACGCGCACTCCACATCGCTACTTCCAATGTAAAAAGCATTATGCTGATTTATGAGGGTAGCTCAAACACCAGGGCATTAGAATTTAAGAAAACACTACTCTTCTCTTTTTAAGAACTAATTGTTATCTACAAGTTAGGCATTGTGATCTGCAGAACTGAAGACTGTGGAAATCTTAATATAGAAAAATAATGGGTAGTAATCTTCATTTTTTAATAAATTTAAAATTAAAAATAGTATTTGGTTCAGCGTTATTACATATCTGAACATTATTTGGATAAATTGCGTTACCATCCTTTCGTGTCTTTACCATTAATAGAAGCCCAGTATTTTTTCACTTCAACTCCTTCCCAATTAGTGTTTTCCACTGAACTCAGGAATCTGAAAAAAAAATAGGTATGATGTCATTATAAATTGTTATTAAAAGACTTAGGGCGCCCGCATACTAGAGACTCGACGCAGACGGAGGCAGTTGCATTGCAATAGTTGTGGGCATAAAAATACACTACAGAATATGGAGGGGGATGCGCACACAGGAGACTTTTAGTTGAGAGACTTTTTTTGAATTCATATGAATTTTGGAATAGTTTTCCAACTGCCGCCGCGACTAAGGTCTCTTGTCTGCGGGTGCCTTGCACGGTCAACCATCATATTTCAATAAATTTTTATTATTTCCACGACAATTATAATTCTCCTAAAAATTTACAATTCTAGTCAGGTTCTTATATTGAGTACACTATGGTAGGTGTGCAGGAGTGATTAGTTAGCGGTAGTAAAAGTAGAAACATGTCTGCACGATAAAGCATTTATTTTGTTAACTGGTTGTGTTAGCTGTTCGTACGTTCCAGAGTTAGTATTGATCATATCGTAGGTCGAGAGCTGAGTTCAGACTTTGAGAGATGTACGAAGCATGCGCTAGATAAGTGCGAGCAAGTGTCAAGTAATAGTTGAACAAGAGTAGAAATGTTTGATTACATTATTATAGTTACATCACATTTTTTTATTGAATTAACATTATGTATTCGAATCCTTACACATCAAGCTGTCTCTTACCGAGGGATGAATCACATTTAGAAAGATAAATATGTATTCTAATCAAATTCTTGTACTATTGTACCGCCCATTGGAATATATATTATGTATTACTATTATTAATGATCAAACCAAAACCATAGTACTTGAAAGCACTATTACAGGTCACTACATGAATATGATAGCAATTGATACCGAAAACACAAAATCTAACCAACATAAAATATTCACAAAAAAAATAATTGACTACACAAACTTAAAAGAAAAACTCAAAAAAATAGACTGGAGTACAATATACCAAATGGAGAAGGTCGAAGAGGCCTGGGACAAATTTACAGCAATTCTAGCGCAAGAAATAAATAATAACACTACTCTAAAACAAGTAAAACTTCACACAAAGCTAAAAAAAATAAACTATGGATAACACAGGGAATATTAAACTGTATTCGTAAACGAGACAGAATTCACAAACAAATTAAACATACGCCGTATGACATACAACAACTTAATTACTACAAAAGATATAGAAACATCTGCACGAAAATTATTAGAGTAGCTAAGGAGTTGTATTTTAGAGAAAAACTAAAAAAAAAAAGAAAACAATAACCCAAAGGAAATATGGAAAATATTAAAAGAAGTTACATACACACGAAAATTCAAACAAGAAAATACAATCGAACATCTAAACATTAACTCAAAAAAAGTAGACGCCAAGACAAATAAATAAACTATAGCAAATCATGTAAATAACTTCTTCGCAAGTATAGGAAAAGTCTTAGCGAACCGTAAAATTCTCAACACAAACACACTAACACAAACAAACAGTTCAAACATAAATACACAACCGACACAACACAGATTTGCAATAAAAACAACTTCGGAAGAGGAAATTGACAAAATAATAAACACATTAAAAAACCGAATTGCTCCTGGATTAGATGAGATAACGACGGATTGCATTAAGATAATAAAAACCGAAATTTTAAAACCCATAACACACTTAATCAACCTAAGTATAACACACTCCTGCTTCCCTGGTACTCTTATAAAGGACTGGTGATCCCTTTTTACAAATCCGGAGACAAAATGCAAATAACTAATTATAGACCTATCACATTGTTAAACTCGCTTTCAAAAATTTTCGAAAGAGTAATAAAAAACCAAATTATAATATACCTGGAAGAAAATAAATTAATATCGGAAAAACAATATGGATTTAGAGAAAAAATAGGCACAAAAGAAGCTTTGGCGCGTACAATAGACTATATTCATAGCAATTTAGATCAAGGGTATAAAATGCATAGCGATATATCTAGATTTAGCTAAAGCTTTTGATTCAATCTGCCATCAAACGCTTTTTAAAAAATTAGAAAACATAGGTATCAAAGGTAAGGAACTCCAACTATTAAAAAGTTACATGAGTAACAGAACACAGCAAGTATAAATTAACAACCATATCAGCAAGCCGCTATCAATTACATATGGCGCCACTAGGGCCCGTTCTTTTCACTATTTACATTAATGAACTTTGCAGCATGAAAATAGACGGTGAAATAGTTAGTTATGCAGACGACACAGTTTTACTCTTCAAATCTAAGGATTGGAAAAATGCATACAACATAGCGAATTTAGGAATCACGCGAGTGAAATCATGGCTAGACTCAAACACACTTACACTAAACATATCAAAAACAAAATTCACAACGTTCAGTATAAATAGCACAGGACAGCCAAAAAGTAACACAAACACTATAAAAAAACACGAATGTTTAAACACCAACATCTGCGTTTGCCCTCCTCTAGAAAAAAAAGAACAAATAAAGTATCTAGGAAAAATAATTGACCATAACCTTAGATAGACACATCACACCAAACAAGTCACAAATAAACTCCTCAAAACGATACACATTTTCCTAAACATAAGAAACATACATATACAAAATACAACAAATGAAAACAATATACTTTGCTCTATGTCAGTCTATAATAGATTATGAAATAATTGCTTGGGGAGGAGCAACAAACTCAGCTATCGAACACCTGGAAATTGCGCAGAAAACGATCTTAAAGGTAATCCTTAAAAAACATAGACTTACTGATACAGATCAAATATTCAACCGTTGTGAAGTACTAGACATACGACAATTATAAGTTAAATCGCTACTAAATTACATTTTTGACCAAAAAAACAATCTTCAACAAACACAAAATATTACAAACAGACCAGTTAGACAAGCATACAAAGAAAACTTAAAAACTCCGACGGTAAATACAAGCTTTGGACAAAGACACTACCAATTTCATGCTATAAAAGCATTCAACAGTCAACACTTGAAAATAAAATTGAGGAAAACAAAAATAAATTCTGACACAAAATTACAAAATGGATTAAAGACCAAAATAGACAATACTACCAAAATATCGTAGCATAAAATAATAAAACATACAAGTAACACACAAAACCAATATAAAACACAATCACCCACAAACACACAACACTTATTAAAAATATCGTTTTTAACCTTATAATAATATTATTTATTTTTATTTTTACATTACTTTTAAATCTATAATTTTTAAGTTTAATTTATCTTAATCGTAGGTTTGTTATTTACTTTTTTTCACCAATATTATATATTTTTCACCAATATTATATATGTATTTATATGTATTGTGTATAATTTTGTATTTAAAATGGAGGTCTCAGCACGGGTAAACCACCCAGTGAGGCCAACATCATTGAATTTTGTATAAAATGTAAATATATTGCATCAAATAAATAATAATTAAAATATATATCAGGATTAAATATTAGGTGTTCCCAATTGTGTCCTCTGCATGTGAACTGTACCTAAGTTTCTCTAAATGAACAATGAACAGTGTTAATCTCAGGTGACCAAGTAAGTATTGACCTGTATATTTTATGCCTGTACAATACATTTTTACGCAGCATCGCGTTCATTGGTACATATAGTTTCGTATCCGTGATCGATAAACCGGTGGATGCAATTTTTAGCCATAAGTTGTTTTAATAGTTTGTCTAGTTTGTAGTTAGAAGTAAGATTGTAGAAATATATTATAAGTTTGTACAGAGCCCTTGAGGTAATTTTTCACAAAAACGGCGCTACAAGTCATCTAAATATTATTATTTTTATTATAAGTAGGTTAGACTTACTTGGTTTTGATTTCACTTAGTATTTCTTTCTCCCTTGGAGTCAGACCATTGAAGAACACAGACATATTGTAATCGAGCACTTTTCTGTTGCTCATCCCGACCAGATGTGTGGAAACTCCCTTCAGTTCCATGGCGTGACACATGGCCAGTTTTCCTAGTTCAACTCCCTGCTCCTAAAATGATATTAGAAGGTTATAAGAAATTAACGGATGAACTCAACGCTCTTTGAATACATTTTGTTAAATATAAATGAGATTTTTCACAGCAAACTATTATCGTGAGTCATTTTTGGGGTATTATGCCGTGTTGCTCTTCCTCCTCCTTTAGCCAATTTTTCAAATATCATTACATTGGGGCAGATGAAATTAATTTTCTTTTAAAATTGTAATTTAAACGAGAATTGAAAATAATGTAAAACAAAACACTTCACACAAGAGGTTTAAAAGCTTCAAGTAGTGCCATGTGTGAATAAATGTATTAGGTATCACTCGAAGACACTGTAAAATAAACTAATCTGTAAAGAATTCCACATATTGATCGCATTAGATATGAGGTTTATCTTTACCTTGCAGTAATTGGCAGCTTCTTTGCACTTTTCAATTACTTCCTTTGATGACGGGTGCCATGTCTGTGGGCCATTGTTAGTCAACAAGCCCATGCAGTGACTACAAGCACAAATGATGCCAACATTTTTATTCTGCAACAAATTAAAACGGGATTATAAATTTACTCAGCTTTTGGCAGCAAAAATTCCCTCATTACAGTAATAAGGAACTCCAATGAAAAATATTAAGGCTTTAAAAAAATATGTTCATATAGACCAATAAACGCTGATTCTGAATATATAAGTTTTATTTTACAGTTTTAAAAAAATATATTTACAAGTGCATTTTTAATAGGGTCGTTGAAACACGCCGTCAAGTTGGTATTTCATCTTATTAATTTATTTACATACTGTTTATGGAGATTTAGTTGCTGTGTTTATTGAAACATATTTATAGAATAGTAGGTGGGCGCGTGTTTGGCGTATTTCCCAACTATGCACCGGTACCGAGGGGATCAATGACGCTAGTTTCTCGGAGCGTCTTCCATTATAATACCAGTAGAACAAGGACAGCATTCCCACCTGACGCCTGTGCTCTAAAGATTACAATCCGTCTGCTAAGAAGGGAGAATCTATCAAATGAACCGCCCGTTTCTGCACAGTCAAGGTTTTTTTTTTAGGTATTTTGGAGCTCCAGACCAGAGGTGGCTGCCAAATTCAACCGTGGGGCGCACTTGCGATTTGTACAGGATTAGCAGTTGTGTACTGTTAAAGTATCTGCGGGCCCTGTACAGTAAGCCCAGTTTCTGAGAGATTAACTTAACTCTGGTTTCGATGGAGCCCCCTTACCTGAGCTGGTCACTTAGAGTTACACCAAGGTATCTCTTATTAGTTCATCTCTTTTATTGAAAATATTCAAAAACTACTGTTAAAAAAAAATAGTAATGCTACTTCTAGGGAGATTCCTTCGAACTCCGAATTTCAAAATGGCGGCGAGACGAACAGCTGATTGCGTGATCTCTTAGTAGATGACGTGATTGATGACGTCACACGACCCACCATAAAAACGGTGGTTTTCGGAGATCTTGAAAAATTAAAACTCTGACAATTATTTTAACTATTAAAACTAACTATAAAAATAAATAAAAATATACAGTTATTTAAGTTAGAAGGTCATTATTCATTTTAAAAAAATTTAAAAATTGGACTGGAGTTCTCTATTACTACAACACTAAACTTACGCCAAAATAACGGGAATTTATTTGAGACCAGTGAAGAAAAAAAAGACCAAAGCCCAATTCGACCTATTTAAGCTATTTTTGTCATTTGGTTATATTTTTTCAATTATTGTTTTTATTCAAGTTTTTATGCCTATATAATATTTTTTTATATAAATTGTTCAACTTATAATAATAATGGCTGAGATATACATTGTATAACATAAACTTAATGATAATATTAATGAACCAACCTGAAAATATTCAACATATTCATTAATTGAATTGTCAATGAGTGTGTTTCTGCAGTAAGTCAGAATGGTGTCTAAAGGAAAAGGGGAGTTCTCAACAGCTTCCTTTAAAACGGACAAAGGATATCCTGTCACACCGATAAACCTCGCTTTTCCTTCAGCTTTGATTTTAGCCAGCGTCGGCAAGGTCTCTTTGAGAACCATTTCCAAAGACGGTGCAAACTCTATATCATGAACCTGAAATTAAAATACTCCTCTCACTAGGTATGTTTAAATTGTAAATGGGTTATTCCATACAAATGTTTATATGTGTTTTTAATATTGATATATGTATAGGTATGTCTTACTATTTATAATTCAAAATTCAAAGATGTAACCATAAAAGATTCAAAATCATGCCACGATTAAATTGTGGCACATTGAAGAATTTTATTTCTTTGAAAGTGTCTTCTTATTAAACACAGTGCTATAAAAATACAAATTATGATTTAAAAAACTGATGGCACACAAGAAGGTAACTGTGGAGAATATTATTGCTTAAGAAAAACATTCACATACGTAGATTAACAAAGGCCGATTCTGAATACATAATATATAAGTTTAATTAGAATAGAAATAACCACAATTTGGCAAAATTGAAATTTATTTGTGCAACTTTAAGCTCTAAAGGTAATTGATGAATCAATAAATATTAAGTTTTTATACTTATATTTTTTATCCTAGGTCTTTACATGATATTTTTACATTGCATACCTGGATGATATCAACATACTCCAGTCCAAGATAGCCAAGACTTGTATTAACAGATGAGATTGTCTTATCCGAAGAAAAATTAAACATTGATGCATAATCAAGACAGTAGCGACCAACTTTTGTTGCTATGTAATAGGCTTCTCGGGGAACTTTGGACAGGGCCTAGAAATTAAACAATAATCTTAATTTATTTTTATAATGCAATAAAATACAGGAGAGATGGGAGGAAAATGTCAGAATGATGATATTGCCAACAAATCACATCCACGTAAATAATTAAAATACTCAGTGAGCAGTGAAGATTTTAGTGGAAAAAACTTTTAATTGACAAATTAATTAATTTACTTAAATAATGAAATGATTTTATAAGACCATCGGATAGTCGATAGCAAAGTCGACATCTTAGCTTAACATAACATAAACATAATCTGGCCCGGAATAGCACTTTTTAACACACAATAATATGTTACGAAGGCAACACAGACAAAGCTTATTAGGATAGTAGAAATAAAAACAAAAAGTTAAATAATTTGTCACCTTTCCCAGGATGATTTCAGAAGACCCTTGGCCATACCATGGTGCTGTATCGATGTAGTTAATTCCTTGCCTTATAGCTGTTATTATTGTGTCAATTGCCTCTTCCTCGCTGAATTTTCTAAGGAGTTCAACGAATGATTAGTAAACAATACTAGAGTTTTACCTACCATTAAAACTCTTATTATGTTGCCTTCCTTAGCCAGAATATTCCTTAGTCGAAGAGATCTTTCTTCTCCTCTTACCCTTTTGAAATATTCAAATTTCGCACGATTTTTTGTCCCTCTGTGATCGCAATCACTGCTACCAACAGTTAGGCGCTCGCAAGCCTCTACGCGACGCCATTTTCTTCAATTGTAGTCTCACCAGACAGAGGATGAGGAATATTGTGGATAGGGAAGGCAACATAATAAGAGTTTTAATGGTAGGTAAAATGTGGCATTTGTGATGAACGATGGGTGTATGGAGAAAGAATGACGTGAAAGTGAATGGTAGATGAGTTGCGGACGCCCAAGGAATACTTATGTACGGCAAAATTAGATGCATGTGATGAAAAGAAAGAGGTGAAGGGAGAATATATGACGCCCAAAGAAGGTATGGCACGATCAAGAGAAACAAGTTCTTTTTCAATTTTTTACTTAAAATTAAAAATGTACCCAGTTTTCAAACCATTGCCATTTGGGGTGACCTATGGCAGTGGTGTAGGTTAATCAATGAGCGGCGGTACCCACACCGGCCTCTCAAATAGAAAGTTGAAAAATAAATTATACTTACTCATAAAGTGGACTGAATACTCCGCCCCCCAGAGATAGTTGTGAAACTTTTAGCCCGGTATTGCCGAGTTTGACATATTTCATTTTTCGCACACATTCTTCATCGTGGAAACCCTTTACAAAGGTAGCTGGTAGGTCAGACATCGCCAAGTTTCCAGATCTAGACTTCTATTACAAAAACAATGATATATGGTTGAATTGTGAAATCTAAACAGATACTGCAGATGTAATCGACAATCGTATTCTTATTAGCAATTGTCGGCTATTAGAAGTAAAGATAACAGTTGTCACTAAGTGCAATCTCGATTTGAAGTGTTGATTTATATTTATTTTAGATAATATAGGTACTAACCACAAATCATAAACAAAATACTTCACTGTTGCTATCAAATTATTAACGTGACAAAATGGCCAAAGGTCGAATGACATAAGTACCCATTATGATAATAACAATAATAAATCACAATCTATTTTTTAATGACACTGCGACTGTTAACACAATTGGTTACAATTTTTCAATGTGATAGGCGGGTATGGGTACCGCCGCCCTGGAAACCATTTGTTGGGTGACTAAGACCCCTGCCACAGGTTACCCCAATTGGTTCGCTACCCATGGTGACTTAGTAGGGATCAGAGTGTGTGTCAAAGTCTTGATGGTGGATTTATTTACCCACCTCCCGCATGGCAGGCCGGATCGGCAGAGGCATGTTGAGGGAGACCCTTTACAACCGGTTATCGCTGTCCGGCTCACCTCAATCTGTTAGACCTATTTTTAACTACTATGCAAGCATGGTTACAAGATTGATATCACAGCACCTCTAAGATCGTCTGACCGCTGCTTGGTGACCATATCAATTCCCATTAAATTCCGCCACCAAAGTAGAGACTGAAGAGAAAAGTATAGCACATGGTCAGCAGATTCGTTGGAAAAGGGGCACACTTTACCGCATAACGGTGGTCAACTGCCTGTTTTCAGATCTTTCTAGAAGTGCCCAGGTAGTTGGTGAAGTCATCTTGCGATGGATGGCTTCATATCTGCGATGGCTGGCTTCATACAATCAATTAAAGAAACTGGTTTGGGCTCAAAGCTGTGGTTCAGTCGAAAATGCTCCAAAGCAGTTTGATGAAAAAACGCAGCTTACCGAGCTACAACACATCTCGAATATCCAATAACAGATCCGCATAAAATTGGCAAAGGAAAAGCAAGAGAATCATACATAGGTCAAAATTCGAGCACGACCTGCAGATCAGCAAAAAGCTGGAGGCTTACCCGCAAGGCAGCAGAGCATTCTGGTCGCTTGGGGACTCAATGTTCGCTTTTATAATTACCGTGATGATTCACGGTTACGGTACCGTGATGGCAGAAAAATTCAATAAACGTGCATTTCTTATCACTATAATGCAGCAGCTCTTTCTTACACATTAAATACTGGTGAGACGCACAAAATATGCGTGTCTGTTTCCTCCAAAGTACTACTTTTTTGCGAATTTTGTTACATTTTCTTTATATGTGTGAGGGAGATGCATGAAAATGATTGTATGTTTCCTTTGGGGGGGTGCAGACATACATTCACCGTTCATCTTATTTTCGACTGTTGTTATATATTTATTTATTTAAGGAACATAAACAGTCTTAGTAATAAAATATACATAAGAGGATGGCAAAAAAACAGACCAATTATTAATGTTCACAGATAGGTATTTAGAAACATAAAAGTAACTGAATGTAAACTAGAACATTTAAGAAAAACAGAAAAAATAAAAACAGAACTAAGCAGCAATTTAAAAAAATAATAACACAGATGTTAATTCAACAAGTGATAAACATGTTATACACAACAATAAAGTAATTCAAACAATACTTAAATAGACTGCGAAATAGGTATTTGGGTTGGGACGGGTAAGGGGAGGAGAGGGATAAGGGAAAGTTGCCACGCAAGTAATATAAAAATATTAGGTACAATAAATTTAGTCATGAATATGTGTTATGTGTTATTCACACCTAGAATGTAATATGTACAAAGAAATTCTGTAACGACAGTAACTAGCCGTAAATATGTCAGCAAGTGTGTCTGTATGTGCAAGTTTATTATTAAAGTATTTACATGTCCTTTGTATAAATTCTTTTTGGTTGGAATTAGTGTTGCATCTATCAATGTAGAAAAGGGTATTTTTTCTGCTGTATCGAGTCGGAGTGTGGAAATTTATTTTATTTAGCAGCTCCGGGCAGTCAACTTTTGAGTTAATAATTTTGTACAGGAGCATCTGATCAGCGACAAGCCTCCTTTTGAGCAGTTTCGAGATTCGAAAATGTTTCTCGATTTCGTCGTAAGAATTGTATATGTTAAATGATTTAAAATTGAGGAATTTGAGAAATCGCTCCTGAACTCTTTCTAACCTGTTAACATAAACAATATAGCGCGGGTTCCAAACCTGTAAACAGTATTCCAGGTGAGGACGAATATGTGAATTGTACAGAATCAGATAAGTCTTAGTGTTTTTGAAAAATTTGCATGTTCTCAGTACAAAGCCTAGACTCTTTGTTGCTTTGGTGACAATATTATCAACGTGTTTATCAAAGGTAAGTTTAGAGTCCAAAATAACCCCGAGGTCACGTATATAATCTTTATTTGTTAACAGCGATCCAGAAATGGTGTATTCATGCAGTATTTTTATATGGTTACTAGCTGGGTTACCCGGCTTCGCTCAGGACATTAAGATAGTGTTCTGGAATGTTGCACAATGATGTTCCCGATTCCCTATTCCTGATCATTCCACAACATACTCCGCCACTCCTTCCACAACTTTCTACAGCTCTATGGAACCTTCTAGAACTTTCCGGAAGACTGTTCTAGAAATTTCAAGAGGGCGAAACTTTCAGCCCTTATATCTTTAAAAGCACGCCCTTTAGGTAAAAACGGATACCCTTATTCCCTAGGGGGGATAGAAATCTACCACACCATATAACTCTCTTGATCGAACCGGGACTCGTTTCTGAGTTTTTGCGAGCTGTACGTTTTTTTGGACTTTCTTTCATAATATATGCCATATTCAAATAAATAAAATGTTACTCCTTACATGTCCTTTCCCGTGCGTTCCCCTCCAGCATTCCACTTCCACCTTCCCCACCACCGCTCTCCCGCTCCCCCGTCCCGCCAACCCCACTGGCACTGCATTTCTTGACTCCTCTCCCGCCCGGCCCGTAGCCGAAACTTTTTTCTAATACTAACAATTTTAAACTCGTGATATCTTTCTAATTAAATATCCGAATACAAAAATTCAAAAAGTTAAATAAAGGTATTGAAGCTGTCTTGAATAAGAAGTAATTTATTTTGATAAGGATTAAAACCAAGATACAAATAAAGAGCCTTTTCAAGCGGCGACGTTTAAATTAAATTTTTAAAATAAAAGAATACTTATTGTGGCCTAACCATAATAGTTAGACATATGCTGTTGCGACATTTTTTGTAAATAATGATGTGTTCTATAAAGTCGTAGTACATTATTTTATTGTATCATCAATAGTTTTCGCAGCGCACGCGATTTAAAGAATATTTTAGGTAACTTTTTTACACCCTGGGTTACATTATTGAAGTTTTAGTAAGGATGCCTACTTTTTTTTTAAATATAATATAGCCTATGTCACCCGGGGATAGTGTAGCTTCCCAACAGCGAAAGAATTTTTCAAATCGGTTCAGTAGTTTCGGAGCCTATTCGATGCAAACAAACAAACAAACAAATATTACCTCTTTATATAGTGTAGTAGATGTGTGAATGTGACTTTGCAACATTTAGAAATATTGATAAAAAGCTTATTTCTGAGACAGTAATCCGTCAGTCGGTCAAGATGTTCTTGTGAACGCACAGAACAGGCATGGGAGCTTATAGGAAGGTATATCTTCATATCGTCGGCAAATAGTAAAATTTGAGCGTTGTGAAAACATGTTGTAATATCATTTATATAGATAGAGAAAAGCAAAGGGCCCAAAATGGACCCCTGAGGCACACCAGAAGTAATGATTTTCCAGATGGAAGAAAATCCACCTACTGTCACAGCCTGGGACCTGTTTGTTATGTATGAAGATAACCAGCGAAGGAGATCTCCATGAATACCATGATTAGCAAGTTTTCTAAGCAGGATCCTGTGGTTGATCTTGTCAAAGGCTTTGCTATAGTCAGTATAAATTGTATCAACTTGCACACGTTTATCCATAGAGGCAGACAAGAAATTTATAAATGTTACAAGATTTGTAGCAACAGAGCGACCTGCAAAGAATCCATGCTGAAATTCGTTGATCGAATTCTTTACCACAGGGAATAACTGGTCATAGACTATGTTTTCGAACACCTTTGATAAAATGCAGAGCTTGGAAACGGGTCTATAATTATCTGCTTCGCACTTAGTTCCCGATTTATGAATTGGTTTTATGTAGGCTCTTTTCCACATATCTGGAAATGTACCAGTCTAAAGCGATATATTATACAGTATTGACAGCGGAATTGACAAATGATTTGCACACTCGGTAATGAACAGTGGTGGGATACCATCTGGCCCAGCACCTTTGCTGGAATCGAGCCGTTTTAGATACAAGATCGGCATCGATAAAAACTGATCCTATCTCACAAACTTGATTAACTACGGAGTCGTGGCAGGAAGTCCCCAGAGGGTCAGCCGGTTCATAGCCTAGAAAAAGTGATGTAATCGGAAGGGTTCTTATAAGTAGTATATAATCTGTGAAATTTCTGCTTTTCGCGAATAAGTTTTATTAATGATGAGCTATACCACGGGGGATAGGAATGTTTACCAGAACGCCTCAATGGAACCTGATCAGAGATCAAATTATTAATAATATTATAAAAATGTGATAGTGCAGGATTGACGGAATCGTTTAAGTTAAGTGTGTTCCAATCTACTGTCTGTCTGTCTGGCTGTCTCTTATGTCATTGTAATTAGCTTTGTGGAATGAAGGCCTTTTAATTGAGTTTTCCTTTATGACCGGGGGTTCAACAAACTCAGCAATAATGATAGATTTATGGTGAGTATCCTCAGGAACCAACGGGTCGTTCGCGGGAGCAACGCGTACCGAGAAATTACAGAGAACGAGATCAAGAATTCTTCCTAACGTATTTTGAACACCATTATATTAGTGGAGGTTACAGTAATTAATATTTTCGATAAATGTTGAACTTATTGTAGAAGTATAGTTGCAAGGAATCATGTTTACCTCATCCACAGGAAGAGTCCAGGTAATAGTCCTAGTGAGAAGGACTAAGAAATACAATATTTTATACTTAATTTCACCATTATATCTTGTATGTAACAATTATTTTATATAGTCGCTAAAATAAAATAAAAAAATAAAATATCAGAAAGGTTAAAATCTCCCATAATAAGAAACTTGTCGTTAGGTTGATTCAAAAGCTTAAAACCTAGATCATTCGAAAAGGCGGAGATTCGAGCATTGAAGTTGAAGCTTTTGGACAGGTAGATACAACAAAGATGAACGCTAGTAAATCCATTGGCACGTGGGATGCGAAGAGTAACCCAAATGTCTTCATCCGTAGAACACCACGAGTAATTACAAATAGCATTGAGTTCCTTTTTGACAGCCAAGAGCACCCCACCACCCATTGTTACACCTTCGATACTTCTGTCGCGTCGGAAAACATTGTATCTTGAATCAAAAAGCTCCCCATCTAAAATAGAATCAGTAAGCCAAGTCTCTGTTATACCAATCACGTCATAATCACCGCTCGTAACATACTTAGAGGCAGGGACTCTTTTTCAGTTTAGTGTCAATAACAAAAATATGCAGAGAATGTGTGAACATAATATGATATAGTATAGACACTTGAAATATGGCCAAGTATATTAAAAAAAAAAATTGAGTACAGAAAGTGAGAATATCTTGCAGTTGACAGGAGTTGAGAACAGGAAAATATAATAAGGTAATGTAGTGCGAATGTAATAAATATAATGGTTATGTGCCCTATGTCGCCAATCCTCTTCACTATATTCATGGACAGAATCAGCCGAAAAAGCCAAACACCGGATGCAGCCCTGGTAGGCAGTACTAGAATCAGCTCCCTACTATTTTCTGACGACATCGCGAGGTTAACGACATCACAGGAGGGACTACAAGAGTGGATTAACCGTTTCAATGAAGAGTGCACGGCGGCGGGAATGAAGATGAGTACCTCAAAAACGGAGGTGATGGTTATAGGAAGGGACCAAACTCAATGCAACATACTCGCTAATGGGACTCAGTTGAAACAGGTGAACAGGTTCAAATACCTTGGGGTCGAGTTTTCCAGCGATGGTCGGCAAGACGGAGAAATTGATAGAAGAATATGTGCGGCAAGCAGTGTATTGCGTCCTCTCTACAGCTCAGTAATAAGAAAAGCCGAGCTTAGCACCAAGACAAAGATGGCAGTGTTTAAAACGGTATACCGCCCAACGCTCACTTACGGCCACCAGACATGGATGCTAAATGAAAGAACACGCTCCAGAGTCCAAGCTGCCGAAATGAGATACTTGAGAGGAGTGGCAGGAGTTACGAAATGGGATCATATAAGAAACTCGACGATCCGAGATGATCTAAACATTGAACCACTGCTACTCTTCATAGAAAAATCACAATTGAGGTGGCTTGGGCATGTACTAAGAATGTCTGATGACCGAATTCCGAGGAAAATACTGAGTGCGATTCCAGAAGGAAGACGTCCAGTGGGCCGCCCTAGACACAGTTGGGCGAGGCAACTCCTGAAACTGTGTGAGGAGAGGATGGGTCTACCATGGACAGAAGCCGAACAATCAGCACAAGACAGGGACTTATGGAGGAGCCTTGTCGATGCAATGGGTCCCCGACCCGAATAGGACAAGGGGAAGAAGATGTATGTATGTAGGTTATGCGATGGCAATGTGAGATGCGGGATAGGCGGGCATGTGGAGGGAGAGGGAGGAGTATGCAATAATAATCGGATGAGCAGTAGGTTTTTCTTATGTTATTTTCTGGAGGTCGTCTTCCCTCGTGACTAAAAAAGCTGGTGAATTTTCATTTTTTCTCACCAAGATCTTGCAGTCCTTTACCCAAACATATTTGAAGCCTGCTTCCCGTGCTTTGCTTTTAACCTTTGAAAGCAGAATCCTATTATTAATTGTTAGGTGGTTGTTGACATAAATTGTAGTTTCTGGTCCAGAATATTTCAGGTCGGTGCTGCTTATCTTCCTGGCCTTTTTGGATAAAGCGAGAAATTCCTCTTTCCTCCGTCTACTCGCAAACCGGATGATAATTGGCTTAACCTGGGTCGTCTTGGTAGCCACTCGCGTCACGATGTCTACATCTTCTGGCTGTAGTGCGAAACCAATCTGCTCGCCTATTTTCTGGGCTATGCACAGTAAGTTTTCCCCTTTCGTTAATGGCACGTTCTTAATCTCCAGATTTTTCATACGGGAGAGCTGATCCTGCTCATCCAGTTCGTACCTGAAGATGTCAATGCTCTTCTTAATTGACGCCACCTCCGAAACTATCTGGTCGATGGTCTCCAGTCTCTTCTCAACCACCTCTACCCTCTTTTCCGTATCGGACATGGCTGCTAGTGCGAATTTCAGGCTCTTCTTTATGTCGGATATCTCACCCCACATTGGCTTAAAGCGAGTGAGCTCAACATCGATTTTATTCAGCTTCTCCATAATCTCGGCCAGAGAACCAGCTGGTACCATCTGCGACGACGCCGCAGGAGTTGCAGCTGGAGACCCACTGCGGGCTGCATTTCGTGTGCACGGCTTCATACTGTTGTTTATAATTTAATGTAGCTAGTCTTTTTTAACCTTTTAAATGCCAGTAGGTAGAAGTGTAGCTGTGTACAGCAGGCCGTGAATTTTTAATCAAAATAAAACATTTTAAAATCTTATTTAAAAAAAAAAAAAAAATCAAAATAAAAAATAAAAATAAAATCTAAATCATCCCAATAGATGTCTCTGTGAGTTCCATATTTTAAATTAATAAAAAACGGGACATATGTATGATACAGAGGCTCAAAGAAGAGCGAGAAAACTCGCTATTTTTCTATGGCCGGCCTGCTGGGCACGGCCAAGGATACGAAAAATCTCGCTCTTGGCACAGAAGCGGTTAATATATTATGTAATTAAATTGGTTCACTTGTTTTGACCGGTTAGTCAAAATTGAGTTTATTTTATAAACAGTAAAGTTGTTTAATGAACAGATTGTGCATTGATTGTTTATGAACTGTAGTGACATCTGTTGAAAAAGTCTTATTTTGTGATGACAGTATGATCGACTGTTAAAAGTTGATGTTTATCGCTAGATGGGGTATATTAATTTGTATGTAAATTATTTTATTTATATAATTTATTATATTATTTTTTTCAAATTATTGATCAGAAAATCATAATATTAAAAAAAAAAAAAACACAATGATTTGATCACTCAAGTCAAAGTTTTGTCACTTGTTTTATAACTTTGAACTCAAAGATAAGATTTGTGCACTCTTGTAAACTTTGTAAGTATTTGGAACACTACGAAAAACACTTTCACTCTGTTGTTTCTAAAAGAGAAAATGGCAAAAAGTTTAAGAAAGTATGTAAGTGTGTAAGAAATAGCTGCAGCATTATATGTTTAAGAACAAAAGCAAAACCATTAACTCATTGACATTTTTCAATTTTCTGGATTCACTCAAACTTTAATATTATCCCTGTAACTATATGCCATACTTTCAAAATTATTATCATGGCGAGTAGTACTGGTATGGGTCTACGGAGACATCACGGTGCGGTGTGTGAGAGAGATGTAAGAAAATGATGACTTTTTTCCCTAGGAGGAAACAGACCTACATACATTGTGTTTCTCATCTTTTGAAAAAGCTGTAGCATTATAGCGATAAGGAACGTATGTTTATTGCCTTTTTTTTCCATCACGGTACCGTAACCATAAACCGGTAATTATAAAAGCGCACTTCAGGTCGCAATTTCTACAAACCCAGTGTGCCACCTCTTGCCAGAACTGACGGCTCACTAGTAAAATATTGCCACCAAAAAGGTCATCTTATTAGGTACGTTCGTTTGGGGGCGGTGTCTGAAACATCACGGTAGACCAAGTATATCACTGGAAGACATTCCAGTGATATGCTTGGTGTAACTCTAAGTGACCAGCTCAGGTACGAGGGCTCCATCAGAAACCAAAGTTAAGTTGGCCTCTCAGAAGCTGGGCATACTGAACAGGACGCGCAAATATTTTAATAGTATACAACTGCTAATCCTGTACAAAATCGCAAGTGCGCCCCACACAGCTGAATTTGGCAGCCACCTCTGATCTGAAGCCCCAAAATACCTGAAAAAACCCTCAACTCTCAAAACAGATAGTTCGTTTGATTGATTCTCCCACCTTAACAAACAGATTGCAGTCTTTAGAGCTCAGGTGTCGGGTGGGAATATAGTCCTTGTGGGAGATGCTCTGAGGAACTAGCGTCATTGATCCCCTCGGCACCGGTGCATAGTCGGGAAACACGCCAAACGCGCACCCATGATATGTACACGGTTGACATTTGTCACATGAGAACGGGTTGCTTCTATGACTCGTTCTTGAGTTCAATAGCTCGGCTGTGGAACTATTTGCTGGCTTCTATGTTTCCTCCTTCCTACAACCGAAACCCATGTTCACTTCTTCCTCTCCTCAAAAAGATCCTCCACACAGCTTCAAAGATGAAACAGGACAGATGAGAGAAATTATTTTCCTTAGTTAATTAAGGTGAATCAAAAAGTTTTTTCTAAGATATATTAGTATTAAGAAGATCCCCTAGTCTTGGACCCATTCGGAATTGGGCGGAGTAAACGACTTTAGGGCGTTGAACAATAAAAACCATAATCAATAGCCAACAACGATGTTTTGTTATTTCGCAAGCATATTTTTACAGGACGAAGCAACGCGAAGAGCAAGGCACGTCTATTCCGCCCGAAATCTGGGCGACAACAAAGTGTGATTATACAACGCGCTTTCAGTCCTTCTGCAGTTCGCAGAAGTATGAAATTCGCAGTTGGGTTATGCCTCTTTTAATTTACTGAAAAAGAACATCGCCAAAATTCATGTTTGAAACAAATATTAAATTTTTTTATTTTTAACTTTATGAGTAAAACCTCAAATTATAATATTTAATTAAATGAAAACAATATTAGCGAAACTCGATCACAATCTGGATACAGAAAAATCAGAAAAAGATATTGGTTCCACTGGGACTCGAACCCAGGTCCCTTAGCTTACATGGCAAGTGCTCTACCGATTGAGCTATGGAACCCATTTCCAATTCGGTCACTTTTAACTGTATCATACTTCGACTAAGAACTACCAACATTATCTTCATTTTCTTAACGCACATATTATTGGTTGCTATCTTTATATATGATTGCAAGATTGCGCAAGCACCCCTGCTTAGTCACTAAACGTAGCGAACCACTTGGGGTGACCTATGGCAGAGGCCTTGGTTATCCATTAAATGGTTCCCGAGGCGGCGGCACCCATACTCACCTGCGAAATTGAATCGCTTGTCATAATAAAGTAAAACAATATTTTTTTCCAATTAAATTTATGAATGTCTCGTAACCCCCCTTTGAAAAACACTTGTACACAACACAGCCTAGAAAAATTACCTTCATAAAACTAGTAATTACACCTAAGTATCGTCGGCGCGAACTTGCCGGAAGGCAAATTTGCTCCGTGCAAACCAACAAAAAGTAAAAAAGCAATGCTCCTTGCTGTCTTTTGACTACGAGATAATGCTATATCTTTTTGAAAAATGTTTTCGTCGGCCGATATATTTGTTTCCGGCAGATCAACCTGGATTCGCTAGCGCTCTCTTACTCGGTAAAGAGTGAGAGTGAATCCGGTTCTCTCACTGTCACTCGTTCGCAGGCGAGAGAGTGCGAGTGACTCCAGTATGACCGAAATCGATTCATTACGCCCTTGAGGTGATTTTTCACAAAAATGGCGCTCTTCAAATTATCCAATTATTATTATTACATTTTGAAAACTCAGAGTGATTTAAATGCATTAGGATTTTAGAATCATTGGATTCGTTCCGGCCGGAACAACACACTTCTTATCACTATGCCCTCATGCTACTAGTAAGCATGTCTACCATAAATGTGTGGACAGCAAATCGCAGAATAAGTTATTAAACAATTTCAAAAATGTATTTTTAAAAACGTTAAGCAAGCACCCATAGAAAAAAATTCAAAATCAAAGGATTTTTTCTACAATTTGGGTCCAGTTTTCTACGAATTACAGTCCAGTGATATTTTGAATCCAAACAAATTCATGGACGTGGAATCAAAGACATTAATACTGGACGCGGGGTAGAAATCTCAAAGTGGGAAGCCAAACATAAGACGATTGTAGCTGTCTCTATTTCTAGTACTATAGTACTAAACTGATACGCGTCGAGTGAGGTCGTGTCTTACCAGTAAGTAAATTGCATTGCAAAGCGCCAAAATGCCCTCCTGTGTGATGAGAAAATGCTTCAATTACACAGCAAATAGTCGTAAAGGCGAAGGAATAACACTTCATTTGTAAGTACACGCAAATTACTTATTATTATCAATTATTATAATTATTACAATTATTTTTATAATAATACGTCATTGTATTCTTTACCTTTCCCTGTCCATTGTGTAACCGAGTGAGAGTATCTTGTTATCTCAGTCACACCCATAGGTCACACCCTAAGAGTATGGATATTAGAGAGACGGCATGTAAAGTGTGCACACTGACCCAAAGTGTGATTATTCAAAAATTTTAATGAACGGTTTTTAGACGGTTGACATTGGCTTTTACACCTCGGTCGCGTATAGAGCTCCCAGTAAAACGTTCATAAAACATAGAAAATTGGTCCAATGCGCCGGAAAATTGTGTAAAAGTAGTTCTATGAAGACCTTTAAAAAGAAAGACGGTCTTACCTTTCACATATAAGTGTTTAAACATCGCTTAAATATACATTTTATAATTGTCGACGTGTTCATTTCAACCGCTACCGCCATCGGCCCGTCGCTATCACGTGATCTCGGAATGGCAATGGGCCGAATCAGTCAACTTAAATTATAATAATTAAAAGTTACCAAAAAACTTTTATTTTTTTATAAATCATAACGCACAAATATAAAGTTCTGATTTACACATGTCGTATGTACGTGTTTTTTATCGTTTAGCTTATTCATTTTTAAACGTTTTTACTTCGTATTTTTTGCACTGTTATTTTTATTTCTTTTCCTACTAATTTATCACTCCTTTTACAATTGTAATTCATAGTATATAAAATAAAATAAAATAATCTCTGTATTGTTATGTAAAATTCACATTGACATGCCCCCGTGGTCGAGGGGAAAAGCTCTTGACTAGCAATCCGGAGGTCGCGGGTTCAAATCCCGGTGCGCACACACAATTTTATTCGATTGATTTGTGTTCTCAAAATTTAATAATTAAAAATAATATAAGGTATATTTCCGTCAAGTTCCAGGTGGAACATACTATCAGTATCGCCCTGGTGTAAGACCACCCATAATAATTGAAATGTTGCTTGAAATGGCTTTAGCTATGTTTGTTGACAAGATCTTAATAGACGGGTACTTCCCCACCTTCTTCTTCCCTATCTCCTTCCCCTCATATATATATTCGATTATGTGTTATTCATATGTACATATTCGATTATTTGTTATTTACATATATATAAATAAATATTCGAATTTTATGTTATATATATACGTGTGTGTGTGTGTGTGTGTGTATATATATAGGGTGTTAAGGGACGTACTTGACTTACTCTAATCAGTGATTCCTGACATTATTTGGAGTAAAAAATGTAACTGAAAGTTTGGTCTTCTGTGACATTTTTTTTTTCTACAAAAACATAAAAAAATGGTATGTGTTGAACAGCTAAAGGCGGGGTTAGAAGTTGTTCGGTTATTCGGCTGAGTGACCAACAATTAGTATTAAAACGTAGCTTTAGCCGTATTTGGAGACTAGATCTGAAGAGTCGGGTATTTCCCCACCTCCCTCTTCCCCATATCCTTCCCCTCCTCACTTGCCTTCAGCCTCACAACATTCCCCAATTGGGGATGCCATAGTCTCCAGAATGGAGCAGTTGGGATTCTTGTGAGGTGATCACATTAAAAAATATATATATTTAGTTATTGTTGATTGCACTTTTTTGTTGACATATTGCACGTGAATTTTAGTTCTACTCATAATAAGGTCAATGTTGGTTTTGGAATTGTCATTTTTAATTATAGATATATCTTGATATCCGACAATTTTGTGTAAATTATTTAGGTGCTGGATAGCTGGTGGCAGCAAAATTTCTTTGTTTTTGACAATATCATGAAGACGGGGATCATTTGACTGCTGGACACCTGGGAGTATGATATATTATCTATGTATCCGATGAGCCTGTAGGGTGAACTTGTATATGTCTACCATCCTGAATTGATGAAAGCAGTATAAACTCTTGATGCTTTGAATAATTTTTTTGATGAACATCTGGTGTCAGCAAAATATTTTTTAGTATCCAACAGTAATAAGTTTCGTCATCAGTCGGAATAATTCAACATGACATTGGTCAGATAATCGTATCTTCCGTTAGGTTTTTTTTTCGAATTATAGTCACGATATGTCTGTTTTTTATGTGATTGTTTGTGGTCTGGATGAGTAACATACATTAGGACATTTTAAAAATTAAATAATGTAGTCTCAAATTACTTAACTTACTCAAAAGTCTTTTGTTAAGTACTTCCCTTTTCTTCATTACTTATTTTTCACCACCATTCCCTGTTCAGAAAACAACTATTATACATGAGCTGAATGCGAGAATATGCTAAACAACAGTAATTGAATTGTAATTTTTGTTTTTCTTTACATTTTAATATATATTGGTATTATATTAGAATTACAGTAACTGTATTTTTACATAAAGTAATTCGAAAATTGCTCTATTCCTCGGGATATTTTTCCTTAAAGGAAAAGTTCCTTCTTTACTTTCATTTTTATTTTTCATTTTCTTGTTTTATCTATCAACATTTCTTTAGTTTATTATGTCAGCTAAACAATAGTAAAAAATGTCGTGGTATAACTGAAAGTATTCTAGAATATGAATATACATATGTATTATTTTACCAACAGAATAGTCAACACTATAATTTACTATAATTTACATGTAAAAACATTATCATACTGGAATGTCCTAAAACGGGCAATTGCCTAGTTGGACATTTTAAGTTCATTATATTGTATTATGTAATATTTACAAACAATAAATAAATAAACATATGTTCAAAATTTATAAAAAATTTACGAACGTTTTTTTTAATAATAAAAAAAAATGTGAAGCCCATTCCCAATTCTGCCCTTATCTCCTGGCGGCTGCCCTCCCCCCGCACGCTGGCCCCTTTACCCCGTCTGTATCCCCACTTCCCGGCGGCCACAAATTTTTAGAGCTACACTGGTTTTGGCGGTTTTATACATTCTGAGTTAGGTATGCCGCTTCCATTGGATTTTAGTTCCATGGTCACACCCGTGATGTGAAAGCAGTATTCGGCGAAGAAATTAATAAGCCGCCCTACCATATATCTATGACATTCACACACGTACATTCATTATTTGATTGTCTATCTTTATCACACAGGAATAAAGTTTTGAATTTAGAAATTATACTGAAAACCGCTGAAAACAAAAGAGTGTTGCTTGCTTTCCACATTATATTGTGAGTATGTGAGACTATGGCGAGTCTATTTATATAACGTCATTGCGTGGAATAAATATTGTAGGGTAAATTTTCATATCAACAAACACCGATTATGAATAAATCGGTTTTATACGTAGAATTCATAAACGGTCATTTGAATCCAAACAAATTCGTGGACATGGAATAAAGATTGTACACTGTTATTTTATAGTTCTATCACAAGTTGTAATGCAAAGAAATATCATAATAACAAACACCGATTCTGAATAAATAATTTGAATCCAAACATTGTATGTTGTTAATCTACGAGCCAGTACCGGTAATACATTTTCTACGAACCTTGGGGCCGGTACGTTGCTTTTTGTGGACGTTTATCGCTATGAGATTGTGAGAAGTGAGAGAGATTTACGCATAAATAACGGACGTCCGTCAAGTGTCAAGTATGGTCAAGTTCATAAACCATAAATATACTAACCAAATATATATAAATAATATTAAACTGTCATAAACAAAACAATAAGACGTCGAACGTCGACAAAGTGTCAACGATAAATATCATAAATATACTAACCCCTAGATCGATATCTTCGGGCTTTCTCCATACTAGTGATGTGGTCGTCAAACTTAACTGTCAAAATGACTTGCGTGGCGCGAATTGACTAAAAGATAGAGGAAGTTTATTTGTCTACCATAGACAATATAATCGCTCTATCCTACTTCACGGATTCATTAGCCCAATAAATTATATAAAAAATAAAAACGCTTTAGAGCGGCAAAATTTGAAATTCTGCTTGCATTAGAAAAATGAAAACTCAGGGTACATGTTTAAATATTATTTTTATTTTAACAAATACAATGGATAAGTGTTCCAAAAACACAAAATGCTTTATACAAAAATATGAAATACCTTCCGTGGATATATTTCAGCCATCTCACAGCAAATCTGAAATAAATATGTCACATTAAACAAAGTTTGGGAACGGAACATAGAATACTTGTGATGAACAAAGTTTATATGCGACGGGCCACTTCAAGAGTCAGAATAGTATGTGTTAGTCAGTTTACATGAGTTCGGTTAGTTCAAATAAGTGAGAGGCTTATGGCGGAGAGCAAGTTGTTAATAATCGTCTGCAACAGGGCCTTTCTTTCTTTATGGTGGAGAACGACAGGTTAAACTAAAGCTCTACAAGCATTATTTGACCCTATTTATGTGCAAGTAATCATAGCAAATAGAGAAATAAACAGTCACCTTTCTTTGGAATCATGCGACGTGTCTTCAGCTGGGACGTTGAACTCTCCTCTGGTGTTCCTGTTATATCTGAAAATTTAAAACAGTTTTTACAATATTTGTATATCAAATATTACTTAAGATTTAGCATGACAACTGATAAAAAAACTGCAACATGTCTTCTTAAATAAATATGTCACATTAAACAAAGTTTGGGAACGGAACATAGAATACTTGTGATGAACAAAGTTTGTATGCGACGGGCTACTTCAAGAGTCAGAATAGTATGTGTTAGTCAGTTTACACGAGTTTGGTGAGTGCAAATAAGTGAGAGGCTTATGGCGGAGAGCAAGTTGTTAATAATCGTCTGCAACAGGGCCTTTCTTTCTTTATGGTGGAGGAACGAGAGGTTAAACTAAAGCTCTACAAGCATTATTTGACCCTATGTATGTGCAAGTAATCATAGCAAATAGAGAAATAAACTGTCACCTTTCTTTGGAATCATGCGACGTGTCTTCTGCTGGGACGTTGAACTCTCCTCTGGTGTTCCTGTTATATCTGAAAATTGAAAACAGTTTTTACAATATTTGTATCTCAAATATTACTTAAAGATTTAGCATGACAACTGACAAACTTATGTTCACTAAACAACATTTTGTGGAAAAAATTCGGTTTAGTGGCGAAATTCCTAAAAATACAAACTAGTTATTTTTATACTAACTATGGGCCGGGGAATACGAATCTGAAAGAATTAGGCGGCGGCAAGCAATATTAACTGAATTATACGACTTTAAAAAATTTTTTGACACCTCTAGGAAAATGGCCATTTTGGAAAAATCCGAATCTGAAAGAATTAGGCGGCGGCAAGCAATATTAACAGAATTACACGACTTTTAAATTTTCAATAAACACAAGCCATCTTTAGCATTTTAACACATGAAAACCATAGAAACCATAGAAAAACAACAATTTAAGTGTGGCCATTAAACAATAATATCATCGAAAATACCTTATAAATCAAACACATCTTCGTCGTCCGTCGTATCTCGGTCATCCTCTAATGTCTCCAAAGGTTCCTGGCAAATGCGCGGGTCATACAAGAGCCCGGCTAAGCGGCAAAACTCCAGAGTAGGATCTTGCAGGCGTTCTTTGCAACCTTTCAGAAACATGTATCGAGCAAGGTTGCCGGGTATATGCGCGGCTACGCTAGGTTTGTATAACATGGTTTGTGCCCCTTTATACCGCCTGCTCGCGTCAATTTAAAAAAACATCCCAGTTTTCAAGTAGTTTAGCGGCTACGCTAGGTTTGTATAACATGGTTTGTGCCCCTTTATACCGCCTGCTCGCGTCAATTTAAAAAAAACATCCCAGTTTTCAAGTAGTTTAGCTGCTACGCTAGGTTTGTGTCACATGGTTTGTGCCCCTTTATTCCGCCTGCTCGCGTCAATTTAAAAAAAACATCCCAGTTTTCAAGTAGTTTAGCGGCTACGCTAGGTTTAGGTAGCATGGTTTGTGATACAAAAATGAGTAAAATTTATAAAAAGTAAGTACTTAAATTATAAACATGTCATTTTACGTTATTGATATTACTGCTTAATGGCAACACTTAATTTTATGTGATGTAACATCTTTATTCTTTTTCTATGGTTTTCATGTGTTAAAATGCTAAAGATGGCTTGTGTTTATTGAAAATTTAAAAGTCGTGTAATTCTGTTAATATTGCTTGCCGCCGCCTAATTCTTTCAGATTCGGATTCCCCGGCCCAAAGTTAGTATAAAAATAACTAGTTTGATTTTCTAGGAATCAGAATTTTTCCAAAATGGCCATTTTCCTAGAGGTGTCAAAAAAATTTTTAAAGTCGTATAATTCAGTTAATATTGCTTGCCGCCGCCTAATTCTTTCAGATTCGTATTCCCCGGCCCATAGTTAGTATAAAAATAACTAGTTTATATTTTTAGGAATTTCGCCACTAAACCGAACTTTAGCCCATTTTGTATTGAATGCTACCATTTAAATACCCCATATACATTTAAAGTAAAATTGAACAAGGCAAGGAGTGTATGCCAAGACTGAGTTGTTTGGCGGTCCGTCCTCTCTGCCTATCCTGCGGGGAAACAGTGTAATGGTTTGTTTTAAAGCATTATCAATTTTACCTTGTACGAGATCTTGTATGAACTCTTGTATAAGATGGGCATTTTTAACGTTGACGTTTCAAGCCTCCGCCTATCTTCTGGGGTGAGAGACGATCGTCGGATGAGTCTTTCTCCTTCTGTACCGAGGGTTTTCGGGACTTCAAGCGGCATGCCAGGTGAGAGACGACATCATCGCATCCCCAGCCACAATGTATGATCTCACAATCATGGTCACAAATCTGACGTTAACAATGTTCCTAAAGTATAGGCTTCGATACGTTAACAACGTTTTTATGAGGTGGTAGAACATTTTCTGAAACGAAATATGGAAAAACATTAACCACTAGTACCCATAAGCTTGCCTTCACGATAAATTAAGTATTTCGTTCAATCATTCCATCTCTATATTTTAACCTCAAATATTGATTTACAGATAAATTAAGGTGAATGATAATGTTTTATGTAATTAATTACCTGATTTCTTGATCAACATTAAACACTTTTTTCACCTCTAGAATTCATGTAAGCATTTTTTGAATAAAATATGTTCATCGATTCATCGGCAAATTATCAAAACAACGTGCAACGGCGTCTGTAAAAACATGGCGGATGGCAAATCCATAGATGCGCAGTGGCGGATTTGCAGTCTTGGCCGCCCTAGGCCCCAGGCCATGTAGCCGCCCCTTTCTCAGTACCCATCATATTGACCAGGAGTATCCAAACTTTTCAGTAAGTTCCAGTAAGTTCCTAAGGTCAAAACCGTTTTAATTTTCCTGCTATTATCATTCATAGTTGCTGCGTGGCGGGCCGGATCGAGAGAGACTGGGTGAGGGAGGCCTTTTGACCTTTCCAGCCGAACTATTTTGACCCATCACCTTGCACCGCAGTTGGAGGGATGTATTCATACGTATGTCACTCCTGGACACACTAACCCCCAGATTCCTACCCACCCCTCATACCTTTTCCTTTCCAGAACTTCCTATCCTTCCCTTCCTTAAAAAGACCCTCCACACAGCATCACCTAAGATGACATAGGTCGTGAGGGAAAATATTTTCCTCAGGACCTCCGGTGTGGAATTAATGTAAAAAAATACGCTTGCTAAATTCGCTAGTTCAATTACTGTATAATTGTCGCAGGCCGGATTGATGAAATTGGCGGACCGTTGTTTAGAGACCCCTGATATAGACTATAGACTACATAATGAATTTATTTATTGACAACTTTTGTCGAAATCGATTCAGAAATTTAGTTTACTCTAATAGCTGCTAGTTTTTTTTATATTTTCTAAGGTTTCAAGGATTTGAATAAAACATTTAAAACAGTTTTAGGTTTAATTTATTTAACAGTTTCAGGTTTATTCTCATACAATAATATATAAGTGTTTCGTGTTTCACAGTTACAATTAGGGTTGCCAGATATGGGCTTATCTTTTCCTGGACATTTCTGGGGTTACAGACGAAGTTGGGGTTTTAGAGTCGAAGTCGAAATCCAACTAAAAATGTTGGCTGTTGGATGGGCAATAGAAAAAAATATTACTAAATTACTAGTTAGGTATTTTGTATTTTAAAAGAAAAAAAGCAAATGATTATAAAACATACCTTTATTTTTTGTGAAATCTATTAAGTAACAAACTGCATACATACCAACCATACCATATACAGTCAAGGATAAAAAGTTATAGTTAGTCAATAATAATAATAATATGTTAATAATTGAGCAACTCTTTAAGACTTATTATTTATTATTAAACTTTGGTAGAAAAACAACATTAGGTATTATATATATTAAAAAAAGTTAAAATAAAAAATTGAGCATCTCTTCAAGGCTTATTAATAAAACTTTGGTAAAACCTCAACATCGGAGATTATTAACATACATAATACAGCCATGGATAAAATGTTATAGTTAGTCTCCAAACAAATAAAAGAAATCAGCACCTCTTTTAAATAAAAATTAACTTAAGGTACATATTCGAATATAAAAACTAAACTTAAAATACAAATTAAAACTTTGGTAAAAAAAATTAAGTAAAGTATTATCTAACATAAAAAAAAAAACTGAATTCAAACTAAAATTGAGCAACTCTTTAAGACTTATTATTTAAACTTTGGTAGAAAATCAACATCAGGTATTATATAAATATATTTAAAAAAAAATCAAAATAAAAAATTGAGCATCTCTTCAAAGCTTATTAATAAAACTTTGGTAAAAACTCAACATCGGAGATTATTAACATACATAATACAGCCATGGATAAAAAGTTATAGTTAGTCTCCAATCTCTCCAAACAAATAAAAGAAATCAGCACCTCTTTTAAATAAAAATCAACTTAAGGTAAATATTCGAATATAAAAACTAAACCTAAAATACAAATTAAAACTTTGGTAAAAACAAATTACGTAAAGTATTATCTAACATAAAAAAAACTGAACTCAAAACAAAAAATGAGCAACTCTTTAAGACTTATTAATTAAACTTTGGTAGAAAATCAACATCAGGTATTATATAAATATATTTAAAAAAAGTTAAAACAAAAAATTGAGCATCTCTTCAAGGCTAATAAAAATAACTTTGGTAAAAAAAATCAACATCTGGCAGTTACAATTCTCGTCTGCACTTAAGTGCAGCAAAATCATTAATTAGATCTTCGCACTCCAATTTTCTTAAAAGATCTGCTTCTATGTTAAGTAAAGCAAGATCGTTCAGCCTTTGCTCCGTCATTGTTGTGCGTAAATAATTTTTTACACGTCGTAAACAAGAAAATGATCGTTCTCCAGAACAGTTACTGGCGGGAGTACACACACACATTCGAAGAGCAATATCCACGTTTGGATAAATGGTTTGAAGATCTTCAGTTCGTAACCATTTTAACAAACTGACAGCACTGTTGCGATCCTCATTTTTCACACTGCAGTGTGCGCGAAAATGGAGACATTCTTCTGAAAAATGAGCATCTAAATCACTAGAATAAATCATTTGCAATGATTTTGCCTTTTCTTCGACTTCAGTCGGGCTTAGTTTTGTCAACTTAGTAATAAAATTAAATTTGTTATAAAGTGATTTGTAAGCACCCAGTCGTTTTTTTAGTTCTTCTGATAATGAATCGATGATTACTAAAAAAGTAGTAATTCTAAAATTTTCACGGCCGTTTTTTTGTTGCATCTCTTCACCTGTACTAGTCTCGCCAGGAAGTAGCTTAGGCTTTCGAATGCGTCGAAAATCTCTTTCATATTCCTGTAAAAAGGACAGTTTCTTGGCTTGGTTTTCGAAATCATCGAAATTATCCCGTATTTCGCCAATAAAACGAATAAGTACCTCATACAGTTCTATGACAATGGTTATGTCAATTTCCACACTCTGAAGTTTTTTACTTGTGGCGTTAATGCGATTTAGTAAGAATCCCCAAAACACAGTCATGATGGCCGTTTCAAAGCGTTCCAGCTTTAAACGAATACCTCTTGCTTCGCAAATAACGGCTTTCTTCTGTTCCGTGTCTGTTTCGATGGAGACTAACGCTTGATGGATTTCATGCCACGATTCGCGTAAACTTTTGCATGCATCTGCACGAGCTGACCAACGAGTCATTGATAGACTTTTGACGGTGAAATGGGCTTGTAGGAGTTCCCAACGCTGAGTTGATGCTGCGAAGAAATTATACAACTCTTGGAGTAGAGAAAAGAACGAACAAGCCTCTTGGCTGCTTTCAGCTGCACACTCACCTACTAAATTGAGCGAGTGTGCTGAACAGGGAACATACTCGGCAAGGGGAGAAAATTCCTTTATTTTAGCTTGTAGGCCGTTGTATATGCCTGACATGTTAGCTGCGTTGTCATAAGATTGCCCTCGGCAGTTTGAAATGTCGATTCCCAATTCAATTAAAGTTGAGGTTACAATATTTGTCATTTGTTGTGATTTATGGCCTGTGTTTGGAATGAACATGAGGAAACGTTCTACAGGTGATCCATTAGGCAGGACATATCTGATTACAAAAGTGAGCTGGTCTACGTGAGATATATCCGGCGTCGAGTCGATGATCAGAGAAAAATATTTCGCTGTTAATATTTCCATTACAATTGTCTTCAAAACTTTGTTTCCCATAAGCCGAATGAATTCTTCGCATGTTGTTGAAGAGAGATAACTCGTATATCCTGAGCCTGGATTCCCACAACGTGTAATGTGTTTGGCTAAGAACGGATCGAACTCAGCGATAAGTTCTAAAGACATCAAAAAATTTCCATTGTGAAATGAACCAAATTTCTCGTCGTGTCCTCTGAAAGACAAACCACGTGATGCAAGCGCTTTTACACATGCAACTACTCGTTTCAAAACGTTTCTCCAGTAAATTATTTCTTCATCTAATTGTATTGTTAATGCGTGGTCAATGCGACCTAGCGTGTTGCTTCGTTCGTTCATAAGCAGGACAGATATTTTGTGAGTAGACGAATTTTCATGGGTCGATACTCGGTAATTGGAATTTTTCCAATCATTAAAACCTTCCTTTCTATCAAACTGACTCTCCCCGCCATTAAAAAGAAGACAAGGTCCACAAAAA
The DNA here is from genome assembly GCA_917563855.2 of Limnephilus lunatus. Classification (NCBI taxonomy): domain Eukaryota; kingdom Metazoa; phylum Arthropoda; class Insecta; order Trichoptera; family Limnephilidae; genus Limnephilus; species Limnephilus lunatus. The sequence continues at coordinate 37,380,282 of OU830604.1, forward strand.
ACATGTCCAGTACTTCCGGAATATATTAGCCACTTTCGCGGAACTTTTTCGCCATTTAGAAGTTGACGTTCGAATAAATTTTCTGACAACTGTCGCACCTTATCTTTGTAAATTCGCACACTCTTAGAAAAATTATTTTGAATGTTTTGATTAGCTCCGTTCTTACAAATGTAATCACGCGTGAACTCGTCGATTGTCCATTTGGCTGGATCGTCGCTGATTTCGCACAGTTCCTGATCCGGATAAGGCTGCACTCCTGGTACTAGTGGAACATCTTTGGCTTCTTCCTTTAATCCACTTGCCACAACGATAGAAATATCTGCACTTGAAGACACTAAAGAAAAATCAGTTGATATAACACCGCTACCACTTGGAACGTCGCATGTTGGATCAATGACATATGGTTTTCCAAAGAAATCGTCTAATTTCCGCGTTTTTTTAATTACATCCTGTTGTTTATTATCTTTTTCTTTAGCTCGCTTGCGATACTCAGCCCCACTTAACCTTTTCTTTCCATCCATATCTAATTATGCGAAATAACACTTTTAACGTGAGGTATCGTCCACGTCCTGTAAAATATTTCGATTTTTGATAATATTGCAGTACATACATACACGTCGCGTCGCGAATACCTTTACGAAATTAGAAAAACGCTCATCCCCTCGCTGCAATTGCTGTACGCACACTGAACGACTGAACTGACCACTGACCACTGACTGCTGTCGCCTGTCGCGAGCGGGGGCGTATTTCCAATCCCTACCGCCTTTCAGTCGCGATAGGGTTTGTTACACTGGAACGATTTCGTTTGAAAAATGGACCACGGACCACTTTTATTTTTCTGCGATTGATTTTGGTCCAAAAATGGACCACATTTCCTACCATTTTTACACGGAGCTATTGCAATGCTTTATCTATTTTGACCATGATGTCACAAATCCGAAATCCGTAGGCTACTTTAGAACAATGTTAAAAATAAATAAAAATCCTTTGCCTCTTAATCCTATTCCTATGTTCCTCCTCCCCCCCCCCCCCCCTCCTTTTTCATATATTTTAACTAAAAATATATTTTTTTAAAGAAAATACCTACCCTTTATAATGTCACACTTTATTATTTATCATCAGTGGAAAGTTCATAATTGGCATAAATAACAGCTTATTATTGTATTATTTTGTAATCTCTGATTTATTTATTTATTATAGCTTTTGTAAGGTGATTTATGCATAACAATACCTAACGCGGTTCAGTCACTAGCGGCACTAGCGCGACTGAATCCCGGTAGGGATTGGAAATACGCGAGCGGGCGAGCGACGGCGCATGATAGGTGTGGCGAGGGCAGCTGCGGGGCGGGGGGGGCGCGCTGTGTGCTGTGTGTGAACACGCTCTTGCATATCGCTAGCCATATATTCCAATTGGGAATATATAGCGAGCGATAGGCCGAAATACGCCATCCCACGCATATTATAGCTGTGTGTGAACACGCTCTTATGAAACTTCCGAGCACGAGCGCGAGACCCTTGCGGCTAGCAATGACGTTCTCGTACGTAGAATATTTAGGTACTTAGAAAGTAATTTCTTGTTATGATCTGTGACTTTTTTGTCGCGATTGGCCGCCCCTAATATCTGGCCGCCCTAGGCCCGGGCCTATTAGGCCTAAGGGGAAATCCGCCACTGTAGATGCGAGTCTATTTCCTGCAGATAGTGCGGTGTGCGGTTTCCTGCATTTGGTACCATAAATAATACATACATTTGGTACCTTTTTTTTTAGTGACGTAGGTGTATGAGCATCTCTTTCTGACACACGTAGAGAGCGAGAGATGGCGAAAATCAAAATTACAGACCTATCTAAAATTCAGCTTTGTCTGTGGTGTATGGCACTTTCGCTAGAGTAAGAGTTATTTATGGTCACAGGACACAAATTTTGACAGAGTTATACGCCCCTGATAAATATGGTATTTGGTATTAGTTCCAGTGTGACCAGATTTCATGCTTGTGCAGGTTAAAAACTACTAAATTCTACCAAAAGAGAACGAGAAAATACTAAAAATCTATTACATTTTTTCGCTGTTGTGTAACAACGAAGATGCAAAATTGTTCTCTTGATTATAACGATAAAACAATAAAATGAACAAAGAAAACCTAAATTAGAGAAATCAATGTTTATAACTTAAAATTAAAATCTACAGAAATATTGGTATTTTGGGGTATTTTTAAATTGTGGTCGAGTTAAGGGGTCTCCACACGGTGCTGCCGCAGTACCAACTGCCGCAGAACTGTAGTCAAAAGCGCCAGCCGTATTGTTATTATAATAACAATACGGCTGGCGCTTTTGACTACAGTCAACTACAGTTCTGCGGCAGTTGGTACTGCGGCAGCACCGTGTGGAGACCCCTTTATGATTCTTCTTTAAAGACCCAATAACTACATATTTGAAACAAAGTAAATTTGACACATTTAAGGGGTCTCCACACGGTTCTGCGGCAGTTGGTACTGCGGCAGCACCGTGTGGAGACCCCTTTAGGGGGCAGCTCATATGGTCTCATAAAAATCGTTTTATCTCCCTTACTCTAATCGCAAGAAATATGATCTAAACTGTGTTAGAAAGAGTAAACACTACACTACGATTGGATTTCCATAGATATCCGCAAAAAAAATCGGATTTATGATGTCAAACTTCCACCAGAACAACATAAGGTGATACTTTTTGTTTGCATTCGATAGTTACAATCCATTCGATGAAATAAACCGCATTTTTTCGACAGGTTTGCCATTTGAAGGCAAAAAAGTACCAGAATAGTTGAAAAGCGTAAATTCTACCAAGATATTTTTACCTACTAGATACTGTTACCGGTACCTCCAAATCTACCAAAAAAGTAGAAATCTACTAAATCTGGTCACACTGATTAGTTAGATACATAGATTTGGTCAATTTGGTAACGTCATAGGGCACGTTCAGACGTTTCGATTTTTGTTGATCCACTTTTATTGAACGTTAAAAGTTGAATGAGATTATGTTCACACGTTTCAATTTAAGTAGAACCGAATTTGACATTCAAGATGGCGTCAACCGAAATTGTCAGTGCGTGCGTCTCTCTAATTTCTGATATTCTGCGAGACGAGCTCGAGATTATGAAAAATAATAAAAAACGTCATTTTTGGTCGAGAAAATGGATCATGAGAAGGAATGAATTAGGCGCATCCAACACATTTTTGAAAGAGATGGCCCTAGAAGACCCCGAAAGATATAGAAATCACTTGAGGATGACAGACAAACAATTTGATGAGCGATGAGCTGCTTGCCAAAATTTATTTTATTGATTTATTTATTAATCCTAGTTCCTTCTTGTACATCGTTCTAATAGTTTTTATTTTATTTTTTACGTCGGTCGGCGTTAGTTCCACAATACCCATTTCAAAAATAATATTATTTATCGCAGTCTCACGGGCATTTCTATTTTTGTATACTTCTTTCTTTTGATCCCAAAGACAGGGATGGCTTTGGTACAGATCCAAAAGCCTGAACATCAAATCATCCGACTATTTCAGATATTTTTTGTTACAGATTCCATGACGGTAGAAACAAGGTAACACGTTTGACGTCTACTTTTGCCCGCGAAAAAACCCAAGCGAGTGGAAACATGTGTTCATACTCATCGATTCTCTATGAAACTTGATCGATGAATCATACCAAGATGGCGATGGTCATACTTGAACGTCAAAAGTAGATGGACTTTCAACTTTAGCTAGTCAACAAAAAACTTGATCAACTTTTTTGAAAAAGTGTTCACACTTGTCAATTAGCTTTCAATTGTCGAGTTGATCAACAAATGTTGAACCGTGTGAACCGGCTATAACAAATCTATGGCTAACGTCGTCACACATACCATTGACAAGAAAGGGATTAAAAAAAACTCTCGACCATAGACAATTAAATCCTTTTCTTTATTATTCTTTCGGTACCTACCCAATTCATTGCCCAAAATATTATTTTAAAAATAAAATGGAATGTCAAAATGTTCCCTCAGAGCAACAGGGCTACGCCTGACAAAGTGCTGCCCTGAAAACATGAGCTTACTTTTCTCCACAGCTCATTTTTAGACATTTGTCAGATGGAAACCCATTGCTTTAAGAAACCAACTGTCGTAAAAACAACCCAAAATTACTTGAAATTTCAATCCCTTCACAACGGGAAGAACAATTTAAAATAAGATTAGCGTTCCTACGACACTATCGAAATTTGACACCTCTCTGGTACAGAGAAATGAAAACTCAATAGCATGTTTTAGTATTTTATTATAAACAGGAAATACAAGAATAACCAACTAACCATCTAGCCGCTTTCCCGCAGGGGTAGGCAGATAGGACGGATGGCCAAACAATTATTATATAATATACAGTTAATATACAATTATTATATTATTATTTTGATTGTTATTGTACTAAAAACGACCACCATAACACAGGCATCAGCCCAGCATGGTGGTCGATAAATCCACTTACAATGTAAATAATTTATGCAATGAATAAAGAAAAAAAAATAGTGAATAGTAAAAAAAATCATTCTTGGCACACACTCTTTGCCTCATCCACATTTACACATCGACTCAGACATACTATTGTACTATTCTGACATTTGCCGTGGCCCGACGCAAGTATCTGATTCACTTGATCGTGTCAGGTCTTTCTCCGGCGTCCCCGACTTTATATATTCTACTTACATTCCAAACTTCATTCATTCGCTTTACGTGCCCAAACCATCTGAGAGTCCCTTTATTAATCTTACTCATTACGCTTACATCAGCCTTGCATTCTTTGCGGATCTCCACATTTCTCAAACAATCATAATAACAATAATATTTAGATGATTGTATCATAGATGGCAGTTAAAAGCGCGATCACTTGTTGCACCGACACACTACGCTACAAAATAATTCTTCCTAAGGTAGGAGAGGGGGCCAGTTGAATTAGAGACATAAATAAACCAATCATGATTAGAGAGCTGCCGCGAAATGTCATTTCTTTGTACTGGATCTATCAACTTAACAGCTGTGATCCGCACGTTTATGCAGATTCGTAATTAAAAATGACCCCCTCGATCGTCCAGTTGATTAGTCAGATATCTACGGAAAATTGAAATTTGAGTTGAGTGTGCAGTTATATGGACAACTCAGAATGATATCAACTCACTACCTCCTTTGAAAAGGTCATTAAAAGTGATGAAAAAATATATTTGAAAAATGGTTAAATAGGTTAAGTTAGGTTATGGGCAATTTTTCAATGTTTTCGAAGTGAAGTTAGCACCGTTGTGATTTAAGTTGTTTTTTTGTTTGTTAAGTCGATTCTGAATTGTCATGGTAATGTACACTCTGTAAATTTCTAAATGTTATCTCAATGTAATGGACGGTTATGCCTCCCGCTATTATTTTATATCATATTTAATATGGGAGACACAGACACGTGTAAATAATGATTTGTGGTGAGAATTCGAATTTTGCTCTCCTCACCATCTCATAACTTAGTATTTTGAGATGTCTTACTAATCAATTGGACGATCGACATGTAATTTGTATACATAGAATTAATAAGGCGTTATATAAAAATGAATAAAGCACCATCACATAAAAATGCCTTGTTTGCCTGGCGTCACTGCTTCGGTGGCTTGTGACGTCATATTGAGTATTCGCAAGTACCTAGAGCAGCGATGGACAATTGGCGGCCCGCGGGCCAGACGTGGCCCGCGAAGTGCTCCATTCTGGCCCGCAGCGAGTCTCTGAACGGATGATTATTCCTTCCCATCGTACTTGGCTCACCATCGGTCCCAATCATTTTTTTTTTAAATATCTAGTTCTTGCGAAGAAAAAATAAATATATATTTTTTAGATCGAGCAACGCCCTAGTTGGATTCCCAAAGTGTTAAGGGGCGTACTTGACTTACCTTAACCAGTGATTCCTGGCATTATTTTGAGTAAAAAATTGTAATGAAATTTTGGTGTTCGGTGACTTTTTTAATGTTTCTGCCACCCATTTCTGACGTGTTTTGTCACAGCGGGCTCGTTTGGAGAAAAAGATTCAGCAATATTATACGATGCTAGGCTTTGAAGAAAGTTGCTTTAGAGCTCGCAATCGCATAGCATCTTAATAATTGCATAGCTTGTTAGATTGGGAACATTGTTATTATCCCAAAGGGTCTATACGCCATGCTGATTTCATTATTTCTTTTAATTCAGCTAGATGCCTCTCGTCATAATTACATAAAAAACATTAAGACACATTTTTATATTCTAGTGTAGGTACTTCGCCGGACTTATAAAATATTATTATACATATACTAGCTGGGGAACCCGGCTTCGCTCAGTGAGTAGATATGAGATTGAACTGATGTTCGAACTCACGGTGGATCTTGCTTTATATACCCTTACCAATGGGTAGCTCCACCCACACAAGCCTTCAAATGGTCCACAATGTTCCAGTACATTCCACAACATTCTAGAGTGTTCTGGAATGTTCCACGATGATCTGGGATGTTCCAGGATGTTCTGGGATGTTCCCGAACGTTCTATTCATGAACATTCCAGAATGTTCCGGTATGTTCTGGAATGTTGTGGAATATTCTCGAATACTCTCGAATGTTTTGGATTGTTGTAGAAATTTCTAGAGGGTGAAATTTCCAGCCCTTATCTTATACCTTAAAAAGCACACCCTTCAGGCAAAAACGGGAACCTTCTTCATGGTTGGGGGATAGAGGTCTACCACACCATACCTTGATCGTACCACTCTCACACTCTCATACACTTTCTTTTGACTAGCTAAAATAATATCGCGTTTATAGCCTAGGGGACACTTGATAAGCGTTGCGTCTCGTTCAAACAGCATAATATTAACACACGAAACAGCGCAACACAACACGACGGTAGCGATGGGATTAGTAGCGCGGTGTAATAGAGAACTCCAATCCATTTCTTTAAATGAATAAATTACCATCTAACTTAAATAACTGCATATTTATTTTTACTTTTACAGCTAGTTTTAATAGTAAATATAATTGTCAAAGTTTTAATTTTTCAAGATCCCAAATACCACCGCATCTATGGTGGATCGTGTGACGTCATCAATCACCAAAACCTTTATTTACTTTCAACAGGTGTCAGGTGTTGTCATTTTGTATGGAAGAATCAATGGAGGAATGACTTTAGGTGTCAGAAGTCGAGGTGTTTTTTATTCAACATTAACCGCTTTTAATATAGAAAAACATTAGGTAACATCTCATCGCTACTGTTATTGTATAGTGCCAAAGTGCAATACAATAACAATAAATCATCTTTTTCATTGCAAATACAAAAATAATATGCTTATAAAAAGCAAATACTGACTAATCGCATTTGAGGGTTTTACATTATCTGTAAAAAGGCTGCAAAATAATACATTGTATTATGTATAACACATACAGAAAAACTGGTATATATAATTCACTGATCATGACGATTGTGTAATAACTTGTATAAAAAGCCCTTGATAATAAACCAATTCGATAAAATTATTATTCTATAGAAGGGAGTTTAAAAAATTACACTAGATAATATTCATTTAGAAAGAAAGAAAGAGAAAAATATGAAAATGTAACTTTTCTATGAGTTTAAAGAAGTTGCATATTATTTTTTTATTCTTTTTTTTAAATTGAGTTATTTCCTTTTTCTTATGACCTAATATTAACTGTCAGATGGAAATGTCAAATACGGATTTTGAAACATAACCTCAAATCAGATTGTTATGGTTATAATCGCTCGAAAATTGGCATAAATCTTGTAATACTTATGAAATTTATTAAAAAAAAAAAACTATACTATGTACCAGTAATTTCTGTAGTTCGTTTGTAAACATCTTTTAAATTACATAGGAGCTTCTTCGCACGATAAATGGCTAGGCAGCGTTGAAAAACGCAGTATATAAGTTCTCTTGCACCACTACGGATTGTGTGTTCTACACGATTTAAGTCAGTAAAGCCAAGAGTGCCCAAAAAATAAACCAATCATGTCATTGACAAATCTAGTATTTCGGTGCTACCATAGTAATAAAAAAAATTAGTTCCAAATTAATAAATTTCTACACTTTCTTGCCAAACTATAAACACCTCAGCACAGGTTCTCCTAGGAGGTGTTCACGAGAGATAAAATATTACCGGCCCATAGTTTCAAACCTACGTTATACCCAACATATGTAAAAATGTTAATAATTAGGTTAACACCGTAAAATAAAGAAATAAATTTTTAAAAAAATGCTCTAACACAAAACACAACACAAGCGAAATGAAACGAGTTATTTTTGTTCTATGGAAAAGTATTTCTATTTTTGTTTATGCTCCTCTTGTTGTACAAACTGTTCGTTTGATAAAAAGTCCAAATAATAAACGATTCTCCCAGGGTGCATGTTTTGTTTATGCTCAGAGTCCAGCCCTGTCCAGCTCGGGAAGCCATTTTCATCAAATGCATTCTGAAGAGTGAAGGCTAATCCTTGACCAGGTACAATGAATGTTGTCGCTTTGAAGTGATAAAGTAACCGCTATTTGACAGTTAGCTGCATCAGTGTTGTTTCCTAGATTGTGATCGTTGTTGTCAAACTACCCCAAATTGTGCATTTTCACCATGATCTTTGTGCAACCCAGAACAATGGCGACCTTTTTGGGCCGCTAAAATTATCAAGAAAATCATCTGCTCTCGTAAATTGAGCGACTTGGACACTAAATTTATAGAAATTTACGAAAATAAATATGAGATAACATCTGTTGACAAACAGTTTCACGATCGTGACCCAATTGCAAATTTACTAAATTGGGTCGTATTGCCTATTGATCGCGGCTGATTGATTGTGTTTACTGATGACTTTCTATTTTTTGTACAATAGGTACCGAGAAATTGACAAAATTCAGGAAAAGATGTAGAGTAGTTCGAATAACAATGAAGTGACAGCTGTCTATTTTGCTCCCGCAAAAATTAACTTTTTTTACAACTTTCTGTGCCCAATAAGTAGTGAATTGTATTGCAAAGGATAAACAGAATAATAGGTTAAGCAGAATTGCCAGGTGTGAAGTTTTTTCTGTTTGTTTTCTGAATAACTCCAGTGACCAATCTCAAATTGTGTTTTGTACACTGACAGGAACACAAACAAATTACAAAGTGCATTTCTTCATTCGGTTCTTCATTATATATATCGAAAAATAAGTGCGACAAAGCAAATCCGTGCAAATAACCCAATCTCAAAATTTATCCTACATAACCTATCAAAACTTAACTGCCGCAAACTCTCTTCAAAATAACAAAATTCTGCGCATGCGCGCTGCAAAGTGATAGTGTTAAACTTTTTGCGGTGTACTGAATTTCAGGTGCAGAACTTGTTAAATCACCCACGATCGGCTAAATTATTTTGTGAAAGTGTTAAGCCTTTTTGCGGTGTACTGAATTTCAGGCGTAGAACTTGTTAACTCACCCACGATCGAAAGTGTTATGCTTTTCATCAGTTTGATGATAAATAAGCGTTACGTGCCAAAATTCGTTTATCAACTTAACAAATTCTCTCATTTTATTTGGCAATAGAACATATAAAATAAAGTATGTCTCTCGCTCAAGCAGAATTGAATGAGTCCATTGTTCTGTTGCCGTGTGCGACTGACCGATTACATGATTCTCGAGCTCTTCAAGATAAAATAAAGAATTTGCTGTCTATCAACATTTTAAACAAAGAAAAGTGGACAACCCTAATGAACTATGTCAGTTGCATTATGGATCACCTGTAAGAATATACCTCTTCACCCAAACCATTGGATATGGTTTTCGAATCCATCAAATCGCTCTCAACCAACATTAACGAAATCAAAGCCAAATTAGACCACAATATGACATACGCAAATATCACAGCCAGGCCGAGAACAATGCAACAGACTCACGCTCGAGTAATCAGCTCAGATGACCCCGGGAAGAAATCTGATGACTTGGACCTGCTGGTAAAGAAACACATCGATGTTCGATCCCTTGGTATTGGTGTAACGGACATGCGAAAAACTAATAAACAAAAACTCATTTTTAAGATGGCCTCTCTGCAGACAAAAATAATTTCAAGGCTGAGTTGATCAAAGGACTACAGGGAAAAATCACAGTCACCGACGGTAAGAAACTCAATCCCCTCTTAATCATACAAGGGATGATAAAAGGTGCTTCCGACGAGGACTTACTTAACTCACTCAAAAACCAAAACAAAGATTGCGGTTTAGATTTCACACAAAATTTAAAAATTAAATACAAAAAAAACCACAGGAACAAACTTCTGTGAAACGTTGTCCTTGAGGCATCTCCGAAAAACTGGAAATCTTTAATTAACGCTGGACGAATTAACGTAGGGTATCAACGTCTTGTGGTCGAAGATCAGTCACCGTTGATGCAATGCTACCACTGCCTAGGTTTTGGTCACTCCCAACGTTTTTGCACAGAGAAGCTTAGTTGTGTTCACTGTGGTGAATGTCATAAATATGACACATGTCCCAACAAGGCGAAAGAACCAACATGTTCAAATTGCAATGGAGGTACGAGAAACCACCGGGCAACAAATCCAGATTGCCCACTGTAGAAGCGTATGGATGAGCGCTTCAGAGAAAGGGTAGACTACGTGGGCCACTGCTAAAGGCAACTTCAAGGAAAAAAAATGTTTCAATATTCAAGAATACACCATCAAAAAGTCCTGTGTGCATATTATGTACATGAATGCTAGAAGCATCAGAAACAAAATTGATGAAATTGAAGAAACACTAAAAAACATTACAGAAACGGTTCATATTCTAGTGATTACGGAAACCTGGCTGCATAAAGGAGAGGAAACTTTTTTCATTATTACTGACTATGCTGGAATCTTTGCTGGACCGAGGAGGAGTCGCCATCTACATGCATAACACACTAAGCAATAAAAAAATAGAAAAATGTTGCAGTGAAAATACCTTTCTTGGAATTACGATCACGGCAAAAAATATTAAACCTCTCAATTTATATGTTTTTTACCCTAAGCCCAACTCAAATATAACAGATTTTTTTGACTCTAGAAATAATATTAAATAAAAACAAACAAGACACCTTACTTTTTGGAGATTTTTATTTATTTTTTTTATTTTTTTATTTTTTATTTCCAACAAAAACACAAATTACATAATATAATTTAGACAATTTATCGGTAGTCCCGCGAAGCTGCCACATGGCTGCTTGTCTGCAGGTTCTACCTTAATATACACTTGTTAATATTAGAAGTTAAAAATATATATATATGTATAATATCAAAAATCGTAATGGAAAATGCAAATAATGACATCCTAATCCTAAAAAACTGATGCGATACAAATCTAATTACAACCTTACAATTAATGCAGAATAAAAACACTTTATATTCTCAATGAATATGTTTAGCACTTACGTAATAATTAATTTACCATATTAAATCATACGACAAAAAAAAAAATAACCTCGGTGTAATTGAAGATCAATATATGAAATAGAACAGTCACATATGTGCTTTAGGAAATATATCCATATATTTATCAGATTAAGAAAATTACTCAAATTAAGTAATCTAAAAAATAAATAAAGTCTATTTCGCACTAGTCCAATCCTTAATTCAGTAGGAAATCAGTGGATGGGGAGGCGCATATGAAGAAAAATGTTAATGTGAAGGTGGTTGAAAGATAGTAATAACAAATAAAAACAATAAAAAAGAACCAACATTCTCTCCAGCATCATTGATATCGATATCTCAAAAGATACTGATATTGCACGGAAATATGTTCACACCTTAAAATCGTACAACTTTTATGTGTGTAACACAATGTTTCCCACAAGGGTAACAAATAACACCAGCTCGTTGATAGATCACATTATCACAAATATAACAAATGTTTCTGGGATAATTTCAAATATTGTGAAATAAATAAATAAAAATATTATGAAAACTCCCTGAAAAACCTCCCCAACAACAGAACCCCAAACAACCTCTCAAACGTTTACAAAATAAATTATCAAAAATTAAAAACTTCACTTAAAACTTGTAAATTTACCCATTCGTCTGACAATGTAAACCAAAATTATAATAATTTCGCTGACTATCTACAAAATGCTGTAAATTCATGCAAAACAAAAGTTAAAATTAATAAAGGAGACAAAAGACTGAACAATACTCCATAGTTTGATGCCCAACTTGATTCACTTATTAAAGAACGACTATTTAAATGTTGGAAACAAAATCAAGGAAGTACTCCTTTGACAATAGAAAAAAATAAAGCTCGTAATACTGTCACAAATTACAGAAGATAAATTAAATGCAAGTATTATACAAAATTGCTTAACGAAAACATGAACAAGCCACAACGAACCTGGAAAACAATCAATTCCATTCTCACAAACAGCTCGCGAATCCCAAAAATAACTTGTAAATCTCTAATCATAAATGACGAAGAAGTAAAGGGATCAAAGGAGATTACAACTGCATTTAACGCATTTTTTCTCTCAGTTGGGGAAAGTTTAGCATCAGTAATAAAAACTTCAACAAACACGATCTACACGGAACCTCATGCAAAACAATCTTTTAACATGATCAGGACAAATAAAAATGAAATCCTACGTGTCATATCTAACCTTAAGTCCAAAGCGGCAGCTGGTTCCGATGGGATAACCTCTCTCCTTCTCAAAAATTGCAAGGAGGAACTGGTGGATGATCTTGTATTCTTAATAAATCTCTCTCTATCAAAAGGTATCTTTCCAGACAGACTAAAAATTGTGAAAATAATTCCTATTCATAAAGACGAATGCAAAAAAAATATCCAAAATTATCCTCCAATCTCTATACTTCCAGCTATCTCTAAAATTTTTGAATGTATCATTACAGAAAGACTATTGAAATATCTCGAACACAACAAAATTCTCACGTCAAAACAATACGGTTTCAGACAATGATCTAACACTAAATGTGCAGCTTTCAATTTTATATCAAATCTACAGAAACATATTGATGATGGGGATTTTACGGCGGCAATATTTATTGATCTAAAGAAGGCGTTTGACACGGTGGATCACAACGTATTGATCGAAAAACTGAAACATTTGGGTATTGTTGGTCCTCCTCTGGAACTTTTCCGATCTTACCTTTCAAATCGCGTTTCGGAGGTGGAACTGGGAGGAGAAACGAGTGAGTTGGGTAACATAACATGTGGAGTGCCACAGGGATCAATTCTTGGACCGTTGCTATTTCTAATCTATGTGAATGACATAATAATGTGGGTATTAAAGGAACTCTACAACTTTATGCGGACGATACAGTAATTTTTTACATTAAACTGAACCTAGCGGAGCTTGAAACGGAAATGAATGCTGAAGTTTCTAAATTCACAAGCTGGTTAAGAATAAACAAACTAACTCTTAACGTAAAAAAAACTCATTATATACTTTTTGGCGACACGAAAAATTTCAGCCTCAATATCAAAGTTGGTGATAACTGCCTCGAAAAGAAAATGAGCACCAAATATTTGGGCCTGATCGTAGATTCCCAACTCTCGTGGGATCTCCACATAAATCATGTAAAGGAGAAAATTACCCCCATAACTGGTGTACTATATAGACTCCAAGGATTATTACCCATTCCTTTACTAACATCAGTGTACTACGCCATGGTACATTCACACCTTTCTTATCTCTGCTGTATCTGGGGATTTGCCTCAAAGAAATTGATAGCTGATCTGCAGGTGGTTCAAAACCGAGCTCTCAGAAATGTTTTTGGACTTCCAAGGGACACCCATGTCAGAGACATCTATTCAGTTTCCGGTATTCTTCCAATCACAGTCCTTCCTAAACATGAAATCACAAGCACCATCCTACAAATTACTCAACAATCAACTCACACTAACATCAAGCCACTTTACAATCAAGACATTCACACTCACAATACTCGAAATAGCATACATATAAAATCCGCATACCTCAAACACACACTACAAGATATGGGATAAAATCTCTGAACTATGTTGCCTATACACTATATAATTCGCTTCCAGATATGTACAAGGGAATCCAGCTTAATAAAAAAAGTTCAGAATAATGCTTTAAAAGAATATTTTTTAAATACGTTTAAGGATGAAACTATGTAATTTTTCTTGTCATTGTCTCAATTGTCTTGTTTCCTTTTCTCTTCTTTTCTTTTCCATTTATTTGTAATCATAATCATCCACATTTGTATAACCTTGTTCCTTTAATTATTTTCTATTGTTGTTTGCTCACTCAACCTGTTTTTTTTAAATTTATTTTTAGTCTATGTTGTATGTGAAACTTATATTTTTAATATCCATTTTCCAAGTAAAAATGTAACTATTTCCTCACACCCATGAATTTTCCTCCTGTCCTAAAATGAGTTCTGTAACTCATCGGGATTGCTCTAGCAAGTAATAAAAACAATAAAAAAAAAAAAATGTTTCACACTCTCGAATTACGAAGTTAGTTTGCGAAGCCATTTTCATGATATTATAAAATGCAATGTTATGTTACTACTCTCCAAGTGTCCAATTAGTGAAAGGGGCGGATTAAAGCTTAGGTATTTGCACAAAACATGCTAAAAATTAAAACAGGTATTTCATTAAAACAAACACCACCCGATCTTTCGTGAAATAATTTTTTTTTTGTGTAAAGTTAGATATGTTTACCTGCTTACGAGAACACTTCATTTTGTAAACTTAGTAAAACAAAATACATGGCAGGAAGAAATTAACAGAAACACATACGACAGTTGCTAAAATACGTAGAAGACTTACAGAAATATCCTAAAACAACAATAATGAACCCAGGTGACTGGTAAGATGGTTAGCGAGAGCAAGCTAGACAGCGGTATTACAGTAACTGAATGTGCAATAACAAGATAACTCAACCCCTGGTAAGATGGTTAGCGAGAGCAAGCTAGACAGCGGTATTACAGTAACTGAATGTGCAATAACAAGATAACTCAACCCGTCAGTGCATGAAGCTTGGCACTCGAGTCTGGGCTCATGACGGACTGCTGAATTTGACATAGGAATACGGGTAGATTATAGAATTAGTAAAAATAAAAGCGGATTGTAGTAGTTGCCAAGCGGCAGATTACTGAGAGAGTACTTCTACTTAAAATAATACGGTAAATATTTTCAAAATAGGAATACGCTTAATATGCACTTTTAATTTCAAAAGCACTTAAGATCAGTTAGATAATAATGGGAAGTAAGAATTTCAGTTTCCGGAATTGGAAAATAATGAATGTTAATGGTAGTTATTTTGTTAAAATTAAAATCGATTATTCACTTGGCGGCCTTGTCAAAGTTATAAGGCTAGTTTTTTTTTTTCTCTCATAATCCAAAATATTAACCTATAATCTTAAAACAGGTTCTTAGTTTGGGTTTAATTAAAAGAAAAAAAAACTTAGTCTGAAAAACTATATTAATATTATGTCAAAACATGGCATGAAGAAAACATTTCAAATTGTCTGTTTTTTTTTAATGAAATAGCTACTAAAATGCATTATTTTCCATTTCCGGAAACTATATAAAATGTTTCTCATTATTATCTAACTGAAGTATTTTTGAAATAAAAAGTGTGTGTTAAGCTTATCCCTATTTTGTAAATATTTGCCAACAATATTAGCTGTTTACTTTTAAAATTTTCTAAATCAAGTATTTTGACAAGAAAGGCGCAACATTATTAGATTTCTCAACTTTTCCTTGAATCGTTTTGTTAACCAAGCCCTCTAGAATAGGGTTATGTCGATTTGAAAAAGGAATAGGATCGCTTCCCGCAAAGAACCCAAGTTCAAGAGCCCATTCCAGCTTAACCGACACATCGCTACGGGATATATCTTGTCGCAATGGGTTAGAGCGATATGCGCTGTTTCGTGTTTTAGAACGAGATGCAACACTTATCAACTGAATGCTAGGCTATAAACGCGCTACTCTAGTGTGATTGAAAAATATTTTTAAAGTTTTTAATAGAAAAAAAATGTCATCAGTTGGCAAAATGATTTCTACATTTTTTGCTACAAATATGCTCAAGAATCCGTAGGTTAAAATCCCTCAGGCATGTGCAGTTACACATTTTATGGTTCCATGCCAACTCGGAATGAAACCAACTCAGGACCACCTCAGAAAGGTCATTAAAAGCCGGTAACCCTAACCTAACTTAACCTATTTAACCAATTTTTTTATCATCACTCTTAATGACCTTTCTGAGGTGGCCCTGAGTTGGTTTCATTCTGAGTTGGCCGCTCACCATATTTTATATATTTGGTGTTACAGCTGTACATATATATTTGGTGCTTCAAAAATGTATGAAAAATATTATTTTTCGAATTTTATGTGGGGCACCCTTTCATATGTTTCCAATGTTTTTTTTTTTAAGTATAAGAAGTTGGTATTTAAACTGAGTATTTATTTTAAACAAATTGTTACAAAATGTAGTTTAAACTTAAAATTATTATTAATTAAAATTATTAATCATGTTTGATAACGTCTAAAAGGGATCGAAATGATAATCTAGTCTCCTTCAACGGAAGCATTCTTCCGAACAGGACCTCCATTGATATGCTTGGTGTAACTCTAAGTGACCAGCTCAGGTATGGGGGCTCCATCGAAACCAGAGTTAAGTTAGCCTCTCAGAAACTGGGCGTACTGTACAGGGCCTGCAGATACTTAAATAGTGCACAACTGCTAACCCTGTACAAATCGCAAGTGCGCCCCACGGTTGAATTTGGTAGCCACCTCTGGTCTGGAGCTCCAAAATACCTAAAAAAAACCCTTGACTCTGTGCAGAAACGGGCGGTCCATTTGATAGATTCTCCCATCTTAACAGATGGATTGCAATCTTTAGAGCACAGGCGTCAGGTGGGAATGCTGTCCTTGTTCTACCGGTATTACAATGGAAGATGCTCCGAGGAATTAGCGTCATTGATCCCCTCGGCACCGGTGCATAGTTGGGAAATACGGCAAACACGCGCCCAACATTTGTTCACGGTTGACATTAGTCACATGAGAACGGGTCGTTTTTACGACTCGTTCTTGAGTTCAACAGCTCGGCTGTGGAACGATTTACCGGCCTCTGTGTTTCCTCCCTCCTACAACATGTTCACTCCTTCCTTTCCTCAAAAAGACCCTCCACACAGCATCCTCAAAGATGACATAGGCCCTGAGGGAAATTATTTTCCTCAGGGCCTCCTGTGTGGAGTTAATGTAAAAAAAAAAAAATATGTCCAAATTCATTTGTAGGCACCATTGTAAGTCCTGATTGTAAATTCAGCCTAAGAACAAAAAGTACATTATTAACCAAAGACTTTAATTGCGATACTAACATCTTTAAACACTCTTCCTATTGTTTACAATAATAAAGGGGGGGGGACGGGAGAGGGGTGTGTTTAACCCATTTTTGCAGTGACATGTTTACTGAAGCGCTGCAATTATTGCCCCAAACGTCGCTTTCAAAACTTTGATTAATGATAGAGACACCTAAAATTTATTTAAATGAAAAAAAAAAAAAAAATGTGTATATTTTTTTTTGCCTTTGAAAGCATTTCCAAGGGTACCTCGAAGACAAACTTTTACTTTTTGAAGCAGCTTAATATATGGCTGTATTATTCAACAGAGGGGGCGTTTCGCGCACAGAGCCTTTAGTAGTATCTGTGTCCAATTTACTGTGCTATGCTTAAAAAAATCTGTCCAACTGGGCCTAATTCGTCCAACCCCAGCAACAGAATTTAACAGCTTCAAGGCTTAATTATATAAAGTATTAATAAAATTTCAGGGGAAAGCTGACTCAAGAATCAACAGTTTGAATAAACAATTTGATTGTATGTAGCACAATGCAAGTGTCGCAAAAAACCTGAAAAAAGTATTAATAAAATTTCAGGGGAAAGCTAATTCAAGAATCAACAGTTTGAATAAACAATTTGATTATATGTAACACAATGCAAGTGTCGCAAAGAACCTGAAAAAAAGTATTAATAAAATTTCAGGGGAAAGCTAATTCAAGAATCAACAGTTTGAATAAACAATTTGATTATATGTAACACAATGCAAGTGTCGCAAAGAACCTGAAAAAAAGTATTAATAAAATTTCAGGGGAAAGCTAATTCAAGAATCAACAGCTAATTTGATTGTATGTAACACAATACATGTGTCGCAAAGAACCTGACAAAATGGCGAATAAAAAGAAAATAAATATGAAAAGAAGTAAGCAGAGCAAATAGGAATAATATAAATTCTATAAAAATTAATGTACTTGTCCAATTCTCAGAACTAAAACTAATAAACATGGACAGTCCGGAGGAAGATGATGAAAGTGGTAAGTTTCCCGTTAAATTATTTAGCCACTGGAGCGCTTTTTGCCACAATACAGCGCCACTTAAAATACCTCGGATTGGTTTGCTGTCTGTTTTAGGCAAATTTTCTCTAGATTCATTAAACATTTTTTTGTAGTATTTTCAAATACTCCCACGATCTGAGACTAACAAAATGATGCAGCTGATAAAATCCTTTAATGCATTTTTCATAATGTCTCAATTCTTTTGCGTCTATGATTTACTGGAACTTTCTAAAAAACGTATTATTTGCATCGTTTACAAAAAATTCTCTTTTAAAATGTCGGCGTGCTTGCTTAGAATGTCGTGAAAGTGTTTGTTTTAATTGATTTTTATTACGTGTTTATATACGACAGTTATCGCAATTCAATTATAACATGTTTTCAAGTCGTTTAAATTAAAAAGTTGTGACTTTTTAAATGTTTTACGTGAGTGGAATGTGAATTTCAAATTTCTTCCGATCAGTGTGTTTATTTTTACAAATATCGATATCTAATTACTTGACGTAATTTGAACTATAGTTTTTCAATTAGAGGGATTCATAACAAAGATATACATGTAAATTTCAATTAGTTGGTTAAAATTTTTACCCAGTAAATGACAATTTAAACAGCTGTCACATTGCACATTTTGTGAGAATGAAAATGGCGAAACCCAACAAGATTTAGCAATATTTTCTGAAAGGTTAGTAAAAGGAATATAGGAGGAGAGGTTTTTAATATATTAATTGCTTCTGTAGTTACCATAAACAATGTGTAGAAGTCGAAAATATCCAATTTTGACTGAAAAAGTATCACTTTCGGCGATTCGGGAATTTTTTAAGTTTACGATTTTATAATATTTTTTTTATAAATCCTACGAATATGTGATAATCGACAAAAGATAGGTGAATTCATTGGCTATATAGAACTATAATGAGTTTGTATGTCTCCATATTAAAATTCAGAGGTATGTTTTTTTTTTGTGGGCGGTAAATATTCAAAATGATCACCAAAAAATCTCAAGCAATCGGAGAAAAAGTTTTAAAATGCGCTGTCACTCCAGTGGTTATTGTCTCATATTCTTACTTTTTAGGAGGAATCGTTTATGAAATAAAAAATCTGCTTAGCATTTAACCTTTTTGTATTTTGTTATTCCAGTATTCCAGAGGAGTGCCAATCCGCCTGTAAGAGTTGCTGTAACATATGCGTGCATGTATTGCTCTTTGAAATTAAAAAAACGAGCAGCGCTGTACAGACACCACCGCATGCACACAGAAGAAAGCTTGATGGGATGTGACGAGTGTAAGTTTTTCACACGACAAAAAAAAGACCTAATAAACCACGTTCATAGCCATTTTTCAGGAATTAAGCTCACTTGCGCTGACTGTGGGTTCGCAACCCACAAAAAAGACGAACTTCTCCAGCACGTAAGAACAGAATGCCATTAGAAGTAAATATGTCACTTAAAAAAATTGCGCCTCAATTGCGACTTGATTCCCGTAAGGTTTATTTCATTATTTGAGTAACGTTTGCTCTGTGCAGATTAACAGTCAAAGAGTTCCCAGATTCTTTTTCAAGCCAATGACAACCAGCGTGAATTTTGACATTGGATATAGTTGGTTATAAAAAGAATCCCGGTT
This sequence comes from Limnephilus lunatus, assembly GCA_917563855.2. Lineage (NCBI taxonomy): Eukaryota > Metazoa > Arthropoda > Insecta > Trichoptera > Limnephilidae > Limnephilus > Limnephilus lunatus. The sequence goes on from OU830604.1 coordinate 37,400,282, forward strand.
GCTTTTTAATCCTGTTTTAATGCAGCGTTATGGTTCTATTTTTCGTTAAGCAGGTGCGTAATCTCAGTTTTACAAGATAAAGTTTCTATAATTTTACGTGACAATGTTTTTATTTTGATTATTTTGCCTTCCTTAAGAGTCTCAAGGTTTTACTATTTTTATTCACCATGGCAGTATTGTCCGTTAAAAATACACATTTTTTTTGGTTTAAATTTATTTATGAATATGAATGATATTTTGAATACTACCCTATACACTATTTTGTTATTATCTGCGATTAACATTCCTAATGTTCTAAATAATAGGAATTAATTGATTACTTTATAAATTGTCACAAGACAGCTCTGCAGAAATTATCCAATTATTTACTTAAAAAATATGCCCAAGGATCTCTATTTATTTTGTTTTAACAGACTATTTCCAATAAAAAAAACCTTTAATCAATAAGAAATGAGAAAAATATAAGTTACAGAAAATGAATAGTATAATAGGTATATACCTACATAAAGTTACAGAAAACAAATAGTAGATATATGTCTCCTTCAACCGAAGTAATCTTCCAAACAGGCCAAGTGACCAGCTCAGGTACGGGGGTTCCACCAAAGCTAGTGGCAAGCTAGCTTCTCAGAAGCTGTGCATATTGTACCCGCAGTATAGATACTTTAATAGTACACAGTTGCTGAGTGTTCTGTGTCCGGTCAACCCTTCAAAACGGTGGCCGTGTTTGAAAGAACCTTTTTATTCCACCAGAGCGCATGAGCGTTGCGATTGTTGCAAGCTGTCATATTGCAGTAATCAAATCAAAAATACATGAAGTATACTGTTCACAGAACTACTAGTTTATTACGAGCCTCTTAAAACTACAGCTATCCACTGTTTTTCAACAAAGTCGCCATTTGAAAATTATTCATCTTCATGGAAGTGCTGGGCCTCTACCCACTTCTTCATGTGGGTAAACAGATGGAAAACATCCCACGTCCCCCATACAGCCTGGACTTGGTTCCATCTGTTCATCCATGTGAAGAAGGGTCTTGGAGCCTAACACCAAGATGACTATGAACATCTTCAGAATGCTGTGACGGATTGGATTAATCTGCAAAGTGGTGAAATACTTTGACAAGCAATAGAAACCACTTGTACGCCAGAATTGCCTATCGGGTACGTAAGTTTTATCCTTTGACTGCCAGCCTTGCCCATCGTCAAAGTAAAAAATATTTTATTTTTGTGGGATTTTGTTCTCCTAGCACACTGTTATCAATGTATTTAAACATTGCTGCTGCTTTGGTTCACTCATCCACCTTCGCCAAAAAATTTCTGACATGAAAAACTTTTAAACTTTTCATAACAAAATCAAAAATATAATTTTGTTTTTAATTTTCAAATTAATTTTTCAATTAAAGGAAAATTTCATAAATTTTCATAATATCAAAAAGATTATACTATTTCTCGACCAATTTTCCCAGAAGAAATGTTTTCATCATTGGATTAAAAATTTCCCGACACGAAAAATTTTCAAACTTTAAATAAAATCTAAAAGATATGTCTAACCAAACAAGGTTTTCCAAACCCAAATATAAAAATTGAAAAGAATAATAAACCCAACATAATGTACTTACAATGGTATTCCTGTCAAGTTTTTTTGGCTCCGGTGACTTTCTAGCCACTGGATCGCCCAATATTATTTTTCGGAAATTTTTGGAATCAGTTCCTTTTTCTCTCAGGGCCTATGTCATCTTTGGGGATGCTGTGTGGAGGTTTTTAAAAAGGAAATGAAGGAGAGGAGAGTTCTGGGAAGGAAAAAGGTTTGAGGGGTGGCTAGGAATCTGGGGTTCTGTTGTCAAACCTCATCCCGTGAACCCGGGCAACCCTACTAAATCACCTAAGGCAGACATGTACATAAATGGTAATCTTGAAATTTTAGAGCTATCAAACTGATTTGGTTTGATAGCTCTAAAATGAGAAACTATTTGCTATTGAGAAACTAGAATTTTATGTCAAAATACAGAACAGGCAGTAAATTTCTTAGTTAAAGGAAGTTAGTTTTCATTCGTCCAGTGAATTTTTATTGAACAAAGTTGTTCAATAAAGTAGTATATTTATTTTTTGTGATTGCCCAAATGGTTCTTATTTGGATGTTAAAATAGGTTAAAAAATTAATTTAATAACATTTAAATTAAAAATTTATTTATCACCTATGTCAGGGGTTCCCAAACTTTTCCAAGTCGCGGCACCCTTAGAAAATTTGAATTTTCTCACGGCACCCCTGTCATATAATGTCTATCTGTGGTAGCCTCGGGATCTCTCTATCCACCGCCACCCCCCCCCCCCCCCCCCAGGACCGAAGAATCAATTTTTTTACCTACTACACTGAATAATACAACTCGTAAAATGAATAAGTGCATTTATTAATAGGAAAATTTGCAAAGAAAATGCAAATATAATACAAGTATAAAAACCGTTTAGTGCGACCGGATTGATACAGCTACTCCTCATTTCTTTTTCCACATTTATTTTTGAGCGATATTTGCTCTTTATAACAGCAACCGCTGAAAATCTAGCTTCGCACAGATATGAAGTAGCAAAGGGAATGAGGACCCTTACAGTTTTTCCACTTTTCCATACAAACTTCTCCACTTGGTCTTCTGCGAAGTACTTGGCAGTTAACTGTGGTAGGGGTCAGCAAGATATTTGAAACCTTAACTCCGCTATGGCCATTTACTGTTGCAATATTGGAAAACAATCTTTGCCTCAATCATCACCCATTTTTCTCTTACATACTTGTAGTTTTTTCCTGAATGATGAAATCTTGAATGAAAAATCTACAAGTGAATGCGGCACGCGGCCGCTGCAAGCGCAGCACCACAACCGTCTGCCTCCGGACCGGCCACGCGGGTGATTTTCCATTCCATAAAATGTTTGTATTCGTTCACGTCAATTTTGATTTTTAGTAGAGACATCAGGGACGCCTCGCGGCACCCCTGACCTCTGTCGCGGCACCCCAGGGTGCCGCGGCACCCACTTTGGGAACCTCTGACCTATGTGATAAGTAAATTTTTGCTCACATTCTAATAATTGCTGTTGTACATACGAATGGTAAAACTCTATTATCAAGGAACTTTACTAAATTGGGCGAAGCCCACCAAAAGGCTGCCCGCAGAGCTTAGCAGCAAAAAAACCATGGCAGCGGGTTTTTTATAATATAGTATTCTAGCATTATTCTATCCTGCTATTGCTTGCGTCATATTTATTTTTTCTGTGAACATGTGTGCGACCGTTGTAGAATTGTCATCGATCTTGCAACGGTATTCTTTATGTCATATTACTATATTTATTTAGTTTCATTGTCAAGGACATTTAATTAGTTTTGTGAAAATATAATTAAACTTCGAAAATATTTTTAGATTTATTTATTAAACTTTGAGGGAAAAGGTATTGTTTCTCTGAATATATGTATCTATTTTGGGAAAAATACTTACTTCAATATATACATAAACATATCTAGTAATACAATAAATTTACAAAAACATAATTTTGCAAAATAAGTAAGTTATTATGAAAACAGACTTAGCCAATGCACAACAGGCTATATGGAAATTATACCCTGGCGTACTACAGAGCCACGGGAGCTCGGTGTTCCAAAGGTTAAATGGCGACTATGTCTAAAAATAGTAGAAAGCTATTAATTTTAAGAGGCACATAATGAAATATTTGTATCTTTGCGGGTATTCTTATTTATAGCCGAACCGCGGTAAGTTTCTGTGCAGCCCTCTTACAATAGAGAATATTCGCACCCAATAAACAAGGTTTTTCTGGAGTCCATGATTTATACACATTGAATGGTAAAATTCATATTTTACCGGCACCAATAACTTCAAGGCCCTGGCTTGATTTAACAAGTCTCGAATCATTATAGATGCTTCTGACTAACATGATGTTGTAATTTTTTTCCTGGTCACTTCTTAAATTATAATATTAATATATTCTCATTATAGTTAGATGGTTAAATTTTGCTTTTGAGTAAAAAAATTGACTGTTAATTAATTTTATTAAATATTGCTTACCATTATGTATTGGTTTACATAACTTCTTAGTTCCTATTAATGGTTGTACTCACTGAGTATGTATGCGTTCTTTATTATACTGAATTAAATATAAAAAGTATTACGTACATATTAACTAATGTTACCTGGAGATATCCCCAAGGATAGAAATTATTTATTATGTTTTTATACGACATATATTTATTATGTATTAAAGTTTTTGTGCCATAGGCTAATTTCCTAATATTTAAAAGAACCCCGATATTAAGAAAACTCTATCACTATCACACTCTTTAATGCACTGAATATCTTAAATGAGAATTATTTTAGGCGGAATCCCAGGGTTTTAATGACTATTTATGATGAAAATTTAGTATTAAGATTTTACTTTAGCGCAATTTAATCGCAACTTTAAATATTTTACACAATCTCTCAGCTGCAGCTACAACAATATACAAATAAAATTTATTTCTAGTCCTGAAGACATATACTTTAATCGAATTAAGTATAATCTACATAGAAACTCAGAGAAACCCTCTAATTTGCAGAAATTAATATTTCTAATGTGAGAAAATTAAGGAGCATTTTCACAAAGTGAAATTTCTACCCAAAAGGTTTTTTTATATTTTTCTTCTTATTCTCTACGTAGATGTCTTCGAAATGGATAGTTCAGATTTTCTTAAATCAATATGTACGGTGTCCGGAAACTCGTAGTACAAGCGGGAAACTGGTGAATCTACATCTCATTGAGAACCCAAAAAAAAATATTTTTGAAGTGAAAACTTCTTTAGCACCGTTGTGATTTGAAACTCGATAAAACGAAAGCGAGCGACACTAAAAAGAGACAAACACATACATCTATAATTAGCCTACGAGAGAATGAGATAGCAATTCGAATCCTGGACGACTATTTTCTCAGAAAACTTTTCAAAATTAGTTGTGTGGTATAGCGATAACAAGCTATACCTTAATATTAGTATATTTATGAGATTTAAAAAATAAAAATTCAATTTATTTCAATTACACAAGAATCTTGTTAATAACACCAAGTATTAAGTTGGATGTATTTTTTTAACCTCTGATCACCGTACTTTTAATTTTTCATTGTTTGTATATTTTATATCATGTATGTATTTTTTTTTATTGTAACTTTTTTTTATTATTTTTCACTGTACAACCCTTTGAATGTCAGGAGACCATATTTATCCCAACGCACATAGGTCTCTTATAAAACGCTGTAACTCTCTTACTATCATAGTGAGAAATATGTTTTAAACGGTGTTGGAAAGGGAAAACACCACGCTTTATATTCCAAACTAAAAAATAGCCACCAAAAATGTTTAATGTACACTTTTATGTATACAAAGTTTTAAATCGCAAATTGAAAAAAAAAATTGAAACTTCGGAATTTTTTTATAAATTATTTTTACATAGAGCGACAAAAAAGTGAGATTTCAATATGTGTTTGTTATACGTTTGTCTAATAAAATATCGACGATCCCGAAGAACAATGTCAGATCTGATAAAAAATTGGAAATCGTTCCGTTGGCTTATTTTGTTGATTTAAAAGTCTGTAATTTCGGATTTTTTAATGAAATGAGATGAAGTATCAAAGATCAAAACAACACTACATTTCTTAATACCAAAAATAGTTAGCATGCAGAAACGACACTTTAAAAAGCTCCACTGCAAAAATTAAAAATCGCACATCCGACATTATTCTTCGGAACCGTCGATATCTATGTATTTTTATTTTTTTTTACTATCACTAACTTTAGTTAGAAAAAACATAAGGTGAGCCATTTTTAAAACTTTTTTATGTTTGTATGCAAAAATTTTATTAAAAAAAAATATATGTTTATTTCGAATTATGTATATAATTTGAAAGCGTATTTTATCACCTTTCTAAAACAGTTTTTAGTTTTTGAATGTGTTCAGAATTATTCCAAATATTTGCATTTTATTGTAAAGCGAAAATATTTTGACCATCTGAAAAAAATGCCAAATTTTTGAAGTTTTAAAATTTTTGTTGCCAGTATTTTTATTTCATATTTGTTATTTTTTTTCTCTCCTATTTTATATTATATTCCTATACATGTTAAAGTTGTACTGCCTTTATTTATTTATATAAAAGCCCTCTTTTTCTATTGTCAAAATTAGTATTTTTTTAACTTTTTTTTTAAACCTATTTAAAAAAAAAAAATTATTATTCATCATGACTAACATGACTAACATTATCACAAAAACAAGATTATAATAGAATATTAATCCCGAGGGATTACCTAAAACTTTCCTGTGAAAAAAAAATTCAGAGTGTGCATTTCACACGCGGAAGAAGTGAAACCATCAGAAAACTAAACTTCGAGAAATGAGACGAATGCGGAGTATCAGGAGTAGAATAATTGTAGGATTTATTTATTATAATATTGTTACCAAGTTTAAAAATTATTTTACATTTTTTCTATGAAGCACCGCACAAAGAGGAAATCGATTAGTCGTATATCATTTTCTCGCAGGCTAAATCCTAAGATGGGTGTGTTTGTCTCTTTTTAGTGTCACTCGTTTCCGTTTCATCGAGTTTCAAATCACAACGGGGCTAAAGAAGTTTTCACTTAAAGTTTTTGTGTATAATATTTCTCTCTCAAAATGCTCCTCAATTGTAGCTCCAAATGAAAAGAAAAAAAAATTGTCCAATTTATTGCTTCGTTTGCAATACAAACTCCCACCATAAATTAATTAGTAGCTCCAGATTTGACTGGCCAGCAGCTGAGCTGGCATCGCATCAAGACTCCCCCATTAGGACACAAGCAACATTTTTAGGAGGTAGTAGGAGATTTTTGAATATGGTCAGGATATTCGTAACCCGAGAACGTTTATTTCTTTTATTTAAAAAATAAAATAAAGGATTTAAAAAAAAAAACTGCAAAAATGGTAAATTTGCTTGCATTAAAAAAACACCCATCCAAAATTTTGCTTAAAATGAAATAAAAAAACCCTATGCAAAGCAAATTTTTGTTTCTCAATCATAAAATAATTATGCGAGAATATTGTAACTAACAAACACTGCATAAATTGTAGCTTAGATACAGATATTCTGAAAAAAAAATTGTCTCACAAGCGTAATAATTTTTAGCGATGTGCCTCACATGTAATAAAAACTCCTATGTAGATTGTACTTCAGATATTAACGTGTGACGTTTCGATGCTAGGTGCTAAACATCTGAACTGTTGTGATGTCCACGTGCGGGGCACGGCCGCTCGTAATGTAACTGCTGTGATGTCTGCGTACAACGGGTAAAAATAAGCATTGCTTATAATATAGTAGCTTCAAATGTATAAAATATTTGCGCAAATTATTTACCTACTTTGTGTTAGGTATTACTTTCAATGAATTATCTACCAATATCTGCTTTTTTCTCTCTAAATGATTGGAGCTAACGTGCATTAATCTGAATTACTATTAGGTTGGGAAAACACAGAACGATAGAAATATCGACTACCTTTTCCAGTGTATTCCCAGCCCAAACTGCTAATGTATTTTCATAGATATGTTGATCATAATTTTTGTTTTTTGTTTGAATGTTTCAAAATAGCCTCAAATTGAATGTATGTTAAAATGAACTTGTGCGGTTACAACATCCAGAAAATAACATGTTATTGATAACAGTCCTTTTATAGTTTCTGGTAGCTAATAAATTTATTTATTTATTTATTTGATGCAATATATTTACATTTTATACGAAATTCAATGATGTTGGCCTCACTGGGTGATTTACCCGTGCTGAGGCCTATTATTGCATTAAGATTTTCATTATGTTCCCATCGTACATAGAATAACGCACATGCATGGCAATTGCTTCTGTTATTATTTTTTTTTAAATTCTATGGAAAGTTTTGTATGTGATGAAGTATAAAGCATAATATAAGTATAAATTCAAAGTTTTCACAGTTCTCCTGACTAGGATTTCTTGTTCTAAAGGGGCTTATATAATTTAATACATAATAATGCAAATAGATTTAACTTTAAATTCAGTATTGTATTTCTTTGTTGTTTACATACTTAAGAAATATAGCTGTAATAAGTAAGTATTTGGAAATGCTGTAATATCTTGTAGTTTCCAGCTTGGAATACTTACTGCATTGGTTTATATACTAGCAACTCAAGGATTAAGTTAAACAACTTTTACAAAAAACAATACAAATAATTCGGTTCCTTGACAACACAACCCAGTGATAATCAACATACATACCTTTGAAAAGTGATCATTTAAAGCAAGGGTGGCCAACCCGCGGCCCGCCGGGTGTCTACTTGTGGCCCGCGGAGCATATGCACACATTTTTTTTAGTGTACATAAAACCATCAAAAGAACATTCCAACGTGCTAAGTTCGTATCATATCTCATATATGGAAGTATCTCAGTACATTGATTTAACTATCGTGACAATTTCTTCTATAGCGGGTATATTCGTATCAGGGGCGTAGCTACCGCCGTATCAGCCGTATCCTTAGCCGGCCCTTAACGTGTGTAAGCTAAAGTTAGTAAAATGTTATCCACAAAGTCACTTAATCTCGAGTTTTCACCTAAAAAAGTGACAAAAGTAAAAAAAAAATCATTTTTTCCCGGGTTAAGCGTGCGCCCAAAAGTTGGCAACATCTTACATCGGTTATTGCGGGATTGCCCCGTTTAAATCATTCCTTAAACGGGGGAATCCCACAATAACCGATGTACAATGACAAACCACGGAGAGCAATATTAATGCGTTTTATTTCATTCCGGTTCAAACATTATTTATTACATCGTAATACAATACAATTTTGTTCTTCTGATTATTTATTGGTTAATTAGTTTGATTTGTGAAAAGAATGAGTGAAAGGGAAAAAGATTATCCCAGTGGAGCTATGGAAAATAAAAAGTAAACAGAAAAGGTAGGAGGCTTTAAAAAAATACGCAAAATGTCTTCATTTTTCCAGCAATCAGCTTCTGCAAGTGATTTAGATTGCAGTACTACCTATTTGTCTACCAGTAGCGAAGGGTGAATTTTGTTTTTTGAAAGAACAATGGCAACATTCAATACATGAAAATACCTGATCACGTATTGTACCGAGCAATAATAAGGGCCCCAACTAATTTTGATACAGGGCCCCTCCAAGGAACATTACGCCACTGATTTGTATATAAACAATCACTGTAAGAATCACGAAGAATTAGCAGAATGTATCCATTTAAAGACACTTCTTATTCACGATATTTGTTAGGAGCTTTTACATAGACTTGAATTGCTTTTTGTTACAACTCAACAATCTATCGGGCTTAACAACAGATGGTGCTCCAGCAATAATTGGGAAAGCTTAGTAAAATTGATTGAAAATGAGGCCTGCAAAGTTGGTAATACTTCGATACAAAATTTTCATTGCATTATTCATCAGAAGAATTTATGTTCCAAGTCCCTTAAAATGGACACGTCATGAAGGTGGTCATCAAAACCGTGAATTTTATTAAGTGGATTTACAGTATAATGAAGTTACATTTTATGCAGAACTAATATGGCTCATCCATGCCAAATATTGATAAGAGTGTTTGATTTGATGCAAGAAATGCAATCATTCTTCGCAAGCAAGTCAAAAAGTATCCCAGAATTTGAAGACAAGGAGTGGGTTGGCGTCTAAAAGGGAAAGATCAACCAATTAATAACATGTATGATCTTTTTTCCGCATTCCAAATGAAACTTGGGTTTTGGGAACAACAGTTAAGGACAAGAATCTTCTCTCACTTTCCTACATTGTTATTGCAGCCAGACGTCACAGAAAAGGCGGCGGATAAATACGTTTCATCGATATCCGATTTAAACCTAAAATTTGAAAACCTATTTCAAGATTTTAAAAAGCATTGTGTGCTTTTTTCTGCATTTGCAACGCCATTCTGCGTAGACGTGAATTTATTGCCAGGAATTTTACAAATGAAACATTGTGAAAAGTGTTGTGATGCACAGTTAAAGGAGAAATTCAATCAGGTTGGTTTGAAAGAGTTTTACAAAACACATTTGGACAAGGAGAAATATCCTGCATTCTACAAACAGGCTCTAGCGATGATTTCCCTATTTGCTAAACGTGTGGACAGCTTTTTAGTCGAATGAAGCATATTAAATCTCAAATGAGAACACGAATCACTGATGAGCATTTGGAAAAATATTTGCGCGTAGCAACAACATCAATCGTTATCAACATTGATGCACTTAGTTCTAACAAACAAAATCAGACATCTCACTAAAATTTATTTTATTTTGTTTATTTTTATTGTTATTTTTTGTATTGCCTAACTCTAAACTCTAAAAACAATATATTTCTTGTTTGCTTTGAATAATAAAAGAAATATTATTGTGTGGCCCGGTAGGAAATCTCATTTGTGAAATGTGGCCCGGCTGCTGAAAAGGTTGGCCACCCATGATTTAAAGCAATGAAAAATCTAACCCATGAACCTTACCTAACTTATCTATTAAATCTATTTTTTTCATCACTTTTCAACTGATTTGTCACTGTGTTACGTTCAGTGGCGTAGCGTGGGTGTCAGCCGCCCGGGGCGGAGAATGATTTCGCCGCCCCCCTTATTTGGGTATGCCGGCCAGTGGGCGGGGGGGGGAAGGGCGTATGTTAAAATCCTATTTTTTTTACTATGACCTATTTATACGAGCCAATTTTTTAAAAAAAGCACATTGGACGAGTATCCACGTATAAGGATTTCGCATCTCGAACTCCGTGTTTAGAACGCAGGGCAAGTTTTAACTTACGATTGATTCTGCGTTAGAGTCCCCAAATAATAGTTACACACGGAACAATCGATTTCTCAGAATTTTGCAGCATTTGGTATGCAACTCAAATGTAAAGCTTCACTCGGTACACGATGAATCTGCAACTCGTAATTTAATTTATCGTTATATTCTGAACACAAAATCAGTTTGTATGCGGTGAATTAAAACTACGCCCAGAACATGAATATGAATTTTCTTTGATTCTGGCATTAAATAAATAGTCTGCAACTAGAATTTTATAACTGCAGATCGAACAAGAGAAAATTTTCCATCGAAATGTGTCAGGAGATGAATCCAAATGGAATTTTACATTCTGAACACAAAACTGGTTTAAATTAAATCTGTACCTGGCGAATTAAACTGGTTTAAATTATATCTGCATGCGGCTTAAATTAAAAATTATTAAAACTACACTCAGAACATCTAAATGGATTCTCTTTGATTCTCCCAATACATAGTCTTTACCTAGAATTTCATAACTGCACTTCGAATAAGATAATGTTTTCAATCGAAATGTGTTAGCTGATAAATCCACAATTGGAAATTTACATCTTCTACACAAAACTGGTTTAAATTAAGTCTGTATGCGGCGAATTGAAAGTACACTCAGAACATGAAAATGGTTATTCTTTGATTCTGGCAGCATATACAGAGTCTGCAACTAGAATGTTATAACTGCACTTCGAATAATATGTTTTCCTTTGAATTGTGTCAGCGGTGAATCCACAATTGGAATTTAACATTCTGAAAACTGGTTTAACCCTTCGAATGATAAGAAAAAAATATCTAAAAACTTTTTCCTGTCAAGGTTTGCGCACAAAATTCCCGGTTCTTCGTATGCGTTTTAAATTTTCTTTTTATTGGTTATTTTTTTTACCCTTTTGCAAAAAAAAATTGTTCTAAAATCTAGATAATATAATTTTTCCAACGTGCTTACTAAAACATTTTCTAAATATTAAAATTTTGAGAATGCAAATGTAAATTTGCTCAAAAATACAAACCTGCGAATATTCGAATTAAAGTACTTAAAATAGAATAAACTTAAAATTTGCAGCCTAAAAAAATATAAGGTCGGAGCGCTTTTTGCCACAATAAGGCACTATTTAAAATACTTCGGATTGCTTTGCTGCCAATTTTGGAAAATTTTCCCTTATTTGTAATTAAGTATAATGAAGTAGAAGTTTTCGATTTTATCATATTTTTTTTAATAAATCCTAAGAATATGTGATAATCGACAAAAGATAGATGAATTTATGGGCTTTATAGAACTTTAATCAATTTGTATGTCTCCATATTAAAATTCGGAGGTACGATTTTTTTTAATGTGGGCGGAAAATATTCAAAATGATCACCAAAAAATCTCGAGCAATTGGAGAAATTTATTTAATTTGCGCTGTCGCTCCAGTGATTGATTATAATAAATAATATAAGAAAGAGTTGGATTCGTAAACGAAAGTATCGTAGAACATTTCTAAATAATTATTATACATTTAAAAAAATTTCTGATTTTTCTTTATTAATAAATTAAAGCTTGAACAACGAATCAGATAGTCAAACATACGATTACATAAATAAAAATTGTAAATAAAATATTTATTAATCACGTCACTACAATGAATGAAACTTTCTTAGAATTTTTAATCACATCACATCGTCCACGGACCTCTCTCAATAATTCTCATTGTAAATTAGTTATAAGTAGACATCGGATTATATGCATTTGCATATTTGCATATGCAAATGCATATAACTCTCTAATTACGGCTTTAATGTATATTTTAAGCCTTTTTTCCCAATCGTGCATATTTCGTTTCGTTTTCGTCAATTTGACAATCCTGAGGCCATTGCAATTCAGTCAAGCGCAAGCTAGCATTTGAAAACGCATCCACTAAACAGAATATTACCCTCATCTCAACACGTTTCCACAAGTTACCAGATGCCATTGTTAAATTGAAAACAAAAAACCTTCCTCTATTTAAATCAATAGAAATACTGGAAACAATGATCGAACTTGCCAACGCCCTTCTTAATTCAATATCGGAAAAGATTCGCAAAAAGTTAGACGCTATTTTGCTTAAGAACCCGAGTCTAGAAGACATGAAGAACATTAATGCCTGCATCAACGGTATAGGTGATATCCTGCCCAAATAGGTATCTCCAGAAATGGTGCCAATTTTTAAATTTTGTACAATGACGTCAATTTTCGGCATACAAATGAATACTGGGTGACAAACGTCACAAATTAGTGCTCGAAAACTTGGAAAAACAGTTAATTGTATATTGTCACAAAAACTATCCGCAATTTTAAGAATACTTCGCTGTTATTGTACCGTCGTTAATTAAAATATACAGAAATAAAAATGGTTTTTTGATTTTTCATTGTGCATATTTTGGCCATATCAAGAGTTTTTAGTGCATATTTAGGCCTTTTTTAGTGCATATTTGCATGCATATTTTGGCACTTTGTTAGTGCATATAATCCGATGTCTAGTTATTAGCAATCCAAGCGCAAAAAAATACACTGAATATTTGTCACTATTCTTCTCAATCGAGTCATAACAGTGATCAAGATGATAATATTGTATATTATTTAATTAAATGAAGACAATATTAGCGAAATTCAATCAAAATCTGGAGACACAAAATCAGAAAAAGATATTGGTTCCACTGGGACTCTAACCCAGGTCCCTTATTCCGTGCTCATTTCAATCGGTCCGAATCGAAGGTGCGACAAAAATATGAAATGAAATGGTTCAATTTTCAAAAGATACTAATATTATTATTTATTGTGAAAATTTGCCGCCCCCCTTAAAAGTGCCGCTCCCCCCACGGTACGCCACTGGTTACGTTGTTTGGTTACCTTATTATCTACAAATGGACATACCAATAATTAGTATTGGCATGTTTTTTTGTAGATAACTTTAATTGACTTTAAGGCCTAGAATTATTTGTATGCTTTTTGTAGATAATGTTGTTTGACTTTAAGCTCTCGAACTGATATCGGCCCTATGGGCAGCTCTCGGGACTTTTACCTAATGTCGGTTAAATGGCAATATGATCTGTTTCCTTTTTTTCCAAATTTGAGTCAAGTATGCAAAAAGTTTAATAGCTTCTTTCTGTATCCTCAGTTTCAACAAAATCCCGCTCATTCAGTTTTTGTCTTTTCTGTAGAGTTAAAAAAACTGAGATAGGTCTTGTTGCCGCTTAACTTGTTGTGTGCCGAATGTTGCCGCATATGCTTAAAATATTGTCACCCGGATGACAATCGGCACTCAAATGATTAAGCGACGTATGTTATTAGCTATTGAAAAGCACCCTAGAGGTGATATAATTACTAGGTAGCATTTTATCGTATTGTTGACCAAGTAATAGAAGTTGCTGTGTAATTAATTCTAGTCTCGTATGTGTTCCAAACTTCTGTGAGAATTGAAACAGGTTTCTAGAGAGAAATTGCATTTGAGAATAAAAATTGCAATTGAGCATAAAAAAAGCCTGCTTGAATTGAGCTTTTAAACCGTTATGTACTTGTACAGAATGTGTTGTGTCTAGATGTCCCCCCAAAGATGTTAACAAAATGATGTCAAAGACTTTGTTGATTAGGTGGTTACCAATGTATCTTCCTCTTTAATGTAAATGATTGTACCTTTATGTGATGTGTGTTGTAAGATAAGATAAGATAGTTTAGGAAGGAGAGATTGACATCGTCGCTGGGCAAAATTGAAATGTTATATTGACTGACTGCTGAGGTCCTTTTGCTAGGAGATATTTTCGTGAGGTTTATGTTTCTCAATTATTTAAATTTTGTAAAGTGTGGCAAATGGTATTATATTCGTCGCAAGAAAGCAATACCGCTGTAACCACCACTAGCTATGAAAATACTTAACAACACTTTTTTTGTGGGGTTTTTTTCTGCGTCGATCTATCTGGGTCCCGTTACTCTACGACGATAAATAAGACCTGTACGACGTTGGAAAAATTAGCCGTTTTGTCAACAATACGTTTTTTAACTGATGTACAGTACACACCCCAAAAGTCTTAAAAGTATTTTCGTAGGTAGTGGTGGTTACAGCAGTATTGCTTTCTTGCGGCGAATGTTTACATTGGTGTATAGTTCATTGTGTAATCTAGAAATACGAATAATACATTGAATCTAACAGCCCAGCGACAGTATTATGTACAAAGCCAAAATATGTATAATAAAATGCATAAAAGTTAAGAAAAAGAAAATAATATTATAATTATCATCAATTACATAACACTCAAGTAAAATTATTTTTTGGTACCAGAGAATTTATATAAAATCTGTAATCTTTATATAAAATACTGATTTTTTTTTAAACTCTTTGATTTTTGTGATTAGCGTACATTTTTTATTGTTAAGTCAAGGTTATGAAACTCACAATCGCAGAAAATTTTGACAATCCTTGTACACTTTTTTTGATAATATAATATAGTTTGATATTTTACAAGGATGTGATTCTCATTTTTTTCTTCCAATTTTTACATCTTTTATGTCAATCAATTTGTCAAATTGAGCATGAAAACACAATTTAAGTCTATTAAAGGATCTAGGATAAAATTTGTTTCCAAGATTGATGGCAAACGCACCAGTCAAATAGTTTATTCAGTCCTTCAATTAATTTTTATTTTATCCTCACGACGAAACCATTGGTTTCGAAACATGTTGATAAGTTTGATTAAGTACCTATACAAAGTGATTGTTTTCATTTAGTTTATTTATTGAATTTTTTTCTTTTTGATAACATGTTTTATGAATTTAACCATAATTTTTATACCTGCAGTTTTGCGTGATTATTTATTTTATAATTTACTACAAATGATTGTAAATGAAGAAATTAATAGATAAAATGGTTGTATTAATGATATAAAAAAAACATACCCATCTATATTATTTTGTGTTTTATTCTACAACCTTACCAAATTTTATACATAACCAGATTACTAACTCGTTTGCCGCTAGCTTTTTAGTTTTTTCTTTTAATCCACTTAATATAATAGTGCATTACATAGAAAGTATGTACATTCACTGCCGGCTTTGTACTGATTAATATTGACATATGCCACCTTTTTTTGTATGTGTAAATAGTTATTTTCATTGGTCTGCCTATGGGAGGGATTGGCACTGAATGAATTAAACACTACATTACATAGATATAGAATGCTCAATGATTATTGTAATTGCCTGTTTTAAAGTAAACTGCTAAAAAAATGCCAATTTCTGTGCTGGCTACAAATTATGCATATATGAATTCCACAGTTTTTTTTTAAAAATTTTTATTTTAACTAAAAAAATGTATTTTACAAGAGAATGTATAATGAAGGAACAGAATGGGAAGACATGATGACTGGATGCGAATGGCAAATGAGCGGAGCCAGAGAAAACATTTGTGGAAGAGGCCAAATATCACAAATAATTTTAATTTTTTTTTAATATGTTTATTCAGTTTTAATTTTATAATATTTTATTTTACAAATCTTACGAAACTGATCGATCAGTTTGATTGTAAGAAATCTCTCATTTTTTTCTAATTATTTAATACAATATACTTTTCAGTTTTACATAGTAAATACTAAATATAATACTTAATATTAAAATACTAATTATTACGACAAACTAATTATTAAAATATTCATGAATTGCGTTGTAGTAAAAATATTTTACACAGTACAAACATACGGTGAGAAAAAAAAAATAGAAAGGAACTATATTATTTGATTTCATGTTCCACGGAGGTAGAAAGATTTAACTTTTGTTTTGATTTTTGAATAAGATTTCTCACTTTTGATATTTTCAGGTAATGCGTTAAATATTTCCGGAATTTTATGCCTTTTTGTTCTATCTCCGTACACATTTTGAGATTTATTGATAATAAACATTTGTGCTTCTCTATGCCTAGTAGGGTAGTTGTGGTTTACAGGTTTTTTGAATTCTGTATTCCAGAATTCATCTAGCGTTAATTGGTAATTTACCTTACTGTGTATAGAGAGGACATTACACAAGGAGAACTTTTTTTTATAATCACCTTCACATAACTGGACTTTTTTTTGCCTGATATCAATTTTAGGAAACGGATTTGTAATTGTTCTATTTTATTTAAGTATGTTTTGTACGTTAATCCGTAACTATTTATTCTGTATCCTATAATTGATTCTGCTAATGCGTTGTATATACAGTATAATATTTTTTTATTAACAAATTTTTTTAGGTGGTAAAATTTTCCTAATATGGATCTTAATCTATTACATACATTTTCAATATGATTTGACCAGTTAAAGTTGACATCTATTGTAAGACCAAGGTATGTATATTGGTACACTTTTTCTATATTCGGGCAATTACACTGCTGGAATTGGAATGTAGTACTACAATGATGATACTAAAGAAAAACATGTAAAGTCTGAAGGCTGGTTTGACAATGAATATCCGAAACCAGAAGCGACTTGTGAGGAAATAGAGAGGTCCTGTAAAAAATTCTGCTGTAACTTCAAGCGACGAGTGGTTCCTTGTCCAAATACACTGTATTAGCAAAATAAATTCCAAGAGATCAGATTATTGGAATGAAAAGATAGACTGAGCGAATCGACCCACGATGCTCACATGAATAAAGACTACTTTCTGAAGTCACTCTTCCAACTAAGGCAGATGGCCGGTGCCTTTTAAAAGTTTTTTCGGGAAAAATTTGAATCCTTTCGTACCTCCACAACGGCCAATATTCATTCTTCTTCTTCTTTATGTGCCTTATCAGGTCCCCCCGACGTTGGCGATCACTCTTGAAAAGGTCTCTCTGTCTTGCGCTGCCCGGAATAGCTCCTCCACACTTCTAATGCCGGTCCACTCTCGTATGTTTCGCAGCCAAGACATTTGTCTCCTACCAGGCCCTCGGCGACCCTCTATCTTGCCTTTCAATATTAAATGGAGCAAGTGATACTTCTCCCCTCGAAGTATATGACCCAGATATGAAATTTTCTTGATTTTAATTAATGTAAGCAGTTCCCTATCTGCTCTAGCCCGCCTGAGAATTTCTATGTTGGTGATCATGTGGGTCCATGGGACCTTGAGCATTCTCCGGTGAAGCCACATTTCGAAAGCCTCTAACCTGTTCATGGTATTTATTTTCAAGGTCCATGTTTCACAACCATACAGCAAGACCGACCACACATAACATTTTAGCATTCTCTGCCTTAGTTTTAAGCTTATATTGTCATTGCAGAAGAGGGATTTCATTTTTATGAATGCAGTTCTTGCTGCTTCAATTCTGCACCTAATCTCTATATCTGGGTCAAGATTCTCCGTGAGGATACTGCCGAGGTATCTAAATCTCTCCACCTTTTCGACATAACAACCATTTAACTGAATCATTGATCCAGAGTGATCTAGTCGTCCAAAAGTCATCCATTTAGTTTTATTGACGTTGATTGTTAGGCCCAGTTGCTCACCAGCATTATTAACAAGATCTAATAGGTCTTGGAGGTCACTGATACTGTCAGCTAGTAATACAGTATCATCTGCATATCTTATGTTATTAATGACAACTCCGTTGATCTTGAGACCCTTCTGGGTATTACTTAGGGCTTTTTTGAAACATAGTTGGAATAAAGATTAAATAATAGTGGCGACAGGATACATCCAATATTCATTGTCAATTCTAAAAGAAATTTGTCTTCCTTC
This sequence comes from Limnephilus lunatus, assembly GCA_917563855.2. Lineage (NCBI taxonomy): Eukaryota > Metazoa > Arthropoda > Insecta > Trichoptera > Limnephilidae > Limnephilus > Limnephilus lunatus. The sequence continues at coordinate 37,418,819 of OU830604.1, forward strand.
ATATGTTCAGTAAACATATTTGAAAAAAAATTGAAAATACATTCAAGTACTACATGCGGTACTTTGTCGCCCACAGAACAGTGAAAAAAAACCCTTTCGGCTGCAACGCCATTTAATGATGACATTTTTTTAATATTAGCATTCTAGCACAGTCGAACACCCAAAAGTCACGAGCCGCCACTGATCCTGAGAAGTAATTTGGGAGGCGGGTATGGATAACGCCGCCTCGGGAACCATTTATTGGATAATTAACACTTCTGCCATAGGTCACCCCAAGTGGTTCACTTCGTTTGGTGACTTAGCAGGGGTGCCTGAGTTCATCAACTGCATGGCAGACCGGATCGAGAGAGAATGGTTGAGGGAGTCCCTTTGACTTCTCCAGCCGTATTCTCTCGGAACATTGCCTTCCACCGCAATTCCACTCCTGGACACACTGACCCTCAGATTTCTACCCACCCCTAATACCCTTTTCCTTCCCAGAACATTCTTTCCTAAAAAGACCCTCCACACAGCATCCCCGAAGATGAAATAGGTCCTGAGGTGAATTGTTTTCCTCAGGGCCTCCTGTGTGGAGTTGATGTAAAAAAAAAGTATCTGATTAAACCATGTGTCGCCAGATTAAATATCAGGAGAACACGTGGCCGGCAAGCGAATTTATGCTTTCAATTGTAAGGTTTTAAGCTTTTATTTAAGTTTTTAATCCAGTAGGTCTAGGGTTTGCACCATCAAGGTGCGACCCCCAGTCTGTAGTATACAATTATACTTCACAAAAAGAAAATAATTAATGATAACACAAATAAATGAAATTAAAATCAACAGATCGTCCTACAGGGTAGTCACTGCATCATGTGCATCCATCTTATTGAGTGCAGAGCTGAGTCACTCTGACCGTCACCCACGGTATAAAGGAGGTTTTGCTCTGACGCAGTCCCAACAATGGCGTTGGTTGAGGCTTTGTTTTGAGTTTTGAGCTTCAAGCTTTTAGCTTTCGAAATCATATGGAGAGAGTAATTTTTCTCTTATTTTGAAATTCAAGTGAGATGTTCTACAGTTTGTTCTGACATGAAGTTTCTTAGGTTTTTTTCTAACGGATCCTCTGGCAAAAAGCCTTTGAAAATTAGTCAAAAGACGTGTTTTAGTGAAAGCTTTACAATTTGATTACACAATGTGTTAAACAGTGGTAAAATTGAAATTAAAGTTTGCAAGTGAATTCGATAGGACACAAAGCTGTACCGTAAAGGATAAACCACGTAAGTCCATAGCAAAGTCTATATTTTGTTTTCAAAATACGCTCATTACAGAACATATTATATATTACAGTTCCCAATTATGTCCTCTGCGTGTGAACTGTACCTTAATTTCTCTTAATAAACAATAACAGTGTTAATCTCTAGTGACCTTCCAGGTAAGTATGTTCCAGTATATTTTTTCTGCCTGTACAGTCATTGATGTATGATATCTACATTTTTATAGCAGCATCGCGTTCATTGGTCAGATCATTGCACATATAGTTTCGTATCGGTGATCGATGAACCGGTGGATGCAATTTTTAGCCATAAGTTGTTGCAGTGGTTTGTCTAGTTTGTAGTTAAAAGTAAGATTGTATAAACGTATTATAAATTTGTACAGCGCTCTTGAGGTGATTTTTCACAAAAACGGAGCCGTACAAGTCATCCGAATATTATTATTATTATTTATAGCTATGAACGGAAAGGATTTCACCTTGATGGTCTCCGGGGTCGAGGGGTAAGGCTCTTGACTAGCAATACGAAGGTCGTGGTTTCAAATCCCGAAGTGCGCGAAATAAATTTTATTTGATTAATTAGTGTTACATATATCGCAAGAATATTCAAGATGAGCCAAAAAGAGGCAAAAAGAAAGAGGAGGTAGTGGGAGGAAAAATGACGCCCAATCAATACCTTTATTCCTGCCTATCATAAATACCAATATTAGGATGCTAATAGTACCGGTCGATTTAACTCCAACATCCTTCCTATCCTCAGAACATGTATTCCAAGTCCTAACAAATCAGTGCAATTTTTTAGTAGTTTTTGAAATCTCATGTAAGCAGAGACCTTCCTCTTATTTTAAAGAGCAAGTGTTCAAAATTTCATCAAACTGAAGGTTTGTATAAGTATCAAATCCACGCCTCTCTCCCGGTGATTGCACCGCGGCCGCCATTGCTCTCATCTTTATTTAAATAGATAAGATTAGGTCGTTTCATTTAAAAAATTAAATATTATCATTGGTTGGCCGAAATTTTATTGTAAATTTTGTTTAGGAAAGTAAATCGGCCATCATCAGCCTAGATATGATTTTAGATTTTCACAGCCAAAATAATTTTCGCTATTAATTTTTGGGGTGCTATGCCGTGTTGCATAACCTCCTTCTTTAGTCAACGTTTCGGACAGAATTACAGTGTCCATCATCAGGGCAGATGTGATGTTGGACACTGTAACTCTGTCTGAAACGTTGGCTAAATAAGGAGGTAGCCCAGAGGCGTGCACAGAGTTTTTGATCAGGGTAGGCAGTAGGAAAATACAACAAGTTTCTCAGGTTAAAATTTTCATATTCTATCAGATAATTTCAGAATTAAAGTACGATAAACGTTTTTGAACTGAAAATTAGCATTTATGAAATACAACTATTTGATAGAAGTACATAACAGATGTTTTTGTCGTCACTGATTGCCATTAATTTGCTAGTTTTGTTCTAGAAAGCAATGCTTAATGCTAACAAAAAAACCTCATAGAAGCAAAATCAAAACAATAGTTCTAGGTTCTAGTCTATGCTTTGTGTTTTGTATGAAGTTAGCTCTAGTCAGAAATAATTCCTGCTTATACCGCATTAGTTTCGAGTTACAGTTTATGCCGCATTTGTAGTACCTATGCCGTTTGATGTGGCGCTCGCGTAGTTTCGGTTGCTCAGCTTTTTCGCGTTTTTGTTTTAAAGTGTGTATTTATTTTTAGCATAATTTAATAAATTATAATATTATTTACATTTTACAAAAACGGCAGGGTAGGCAATGCTTATGTGCCTATATGAAGTGCACGCCCCTGCTGGTAGCCCAACACCCATAACACCCCAAAAATAATAACGAAAATCATTAGCGCGTAGTTCACCACTAGGAATTTAAAATCCAGATTGTTAATATACCTACACATTTTTCCCGAATGTGTAATAGGAGATACGTCTTATTTAGTGGATCCAATTGAGTTGAATATTTTGAAAAGTTGAAAATCGCCAGACATCAAAATGTCATCTACATTTTTTACTCCAATTAACCTCAGGATGCACCGATTAAAGTAAGTCTTACCGATATTTTATATGTCCTGAGTGCATTGTCTTATCTACATATATACGTGCATAAAACATTTGCATTTTGGGAGGAGGTTTTGGGTACCGCCACCCCGAGAACCATTTATGGAATAACCATCACCCCAAGTGGCTCGCTACGTTAAGTGACTTAGCAGGGATGCTGGGTTCATGGGGTGAGGTTTGTTAAGGTCTTGGCGGCCAATGTGTCTGCCCACCGACTGCGTGGCGGGCCGGATAGAGAGAGACTGGTTGAAGAGGTCTCCGGCCAAAATTCCTCGACCCGTCGCCTTTCACCGCAGTTGAAAGGACAGATTCACACATGTGCCTGAACACACTGACCACCAGATTCTTACCCATCCCCAGTGGCGTAGCGAGGGGGGGCGCACTGCCACTCAGTCGGGTGGCACCCCCCCAATCACAATGTTCCGGTTCCAGTTCTAGATGGTTGTCTGGTTGGATATTACCTTTTTATCCCAGCAGAACTCCGGGTGCCACCCGACGGGATCCAATCACAATTCTCTAGCCCCCCCCCCCCCCCCTTAGGACAGACCAATTTTTTATGATTCGAAATTAGTGTTTGTCAACTCTAATGGGGGGTGGGGGGTGACACCAACTACGTTATCCGCCCCGGGTGCCATCCATGCTAGCTACGCCACTGCCCATCTCTCATACCTATATCCTCCCCAGAATTTTCTTTTCTCCCTTTCCTTAAAAAAAACCCTCCACATAGCATTCCCTAAGATGACACAGGCCCTGAAGGAAATTATTTTTCTCGGGGCCTCCTGTGTGGAGCTAATGTAAAAGTATAATATTTTTCTTGTGGTAATGCACACACCTTTGAATTAACATCTTATATTTTTGTGCAGGATGAGAACTGTGAACATTTGGTTATTGGTTTTCAGAAACTGTAGGTAATGTATTAATTTCGTATTATATTTATCCACATCTTTGAAATGGCCAATATTGTATTGCGTCCCTGTCGGATGCGTTACTTTCATAGGACATCGCAATGCAAAAAAGTGTTTTTTTTTTTTTAAGTGGAGTGAATAATCCGGATTATTTATACATCCGGAATCCGGATTGCAATCTCTTCTTCTCTAGTGCATCACTGATCTGATAGCTAAAAATTATAGAGAGATATACCCGTAATTTAATATACCCAAAAAATGAGAGAAATAAAATATGGACGGCCACTCGACATAACCAACAAGACTCATCTCCAAAAAGAATCTTGTAATGGACGTAATGCAAAATCAATATTTCTATTTCTGATACATTCTTAAAAATATTTTTTTGTTAGCGTTTCTGGCACACATATTAGTAGTTTTTTTCGTACCTTTGTATGGCACTATGGCAGCACCGGTCATCCGCAGGGCTGCCAATTTTTAAGAATTCCCGAAATTGTGGGGAATTTTTAAGATTTTTCAAGAATTGGGTAATTTGCGGGTAGAACCTCCTTGTGGGGAAAATGCAGGAATTTTGGGTTTTTCATGATTATCCAATCATATTACTAAAAATAACAACAAAATTCACAATAATTGTGAGAATGAACTATAATTCCGTATTCTTTAAAAATAAATTAAAAACAATCTATCTTTAAAGACTGAACGAAAGAAAAAATCCGAAAATGACTAGATGATGCAACAAAATACACGCGTGTAGTACATACGTGGTAGACGTGAAACCTTCAGAAAACTAAAGTAGACGAGTGGGTAGGCTATGAAGCACCGCACAAAGAGGTGGCCGATGGGCTACGGAGCACCGCACAAAGAGGAGACCGATTATACTATCTCATTCTCTCGCAAAATGGATGTCTTTTCGCTTTCTAGTGTCGCTATTTTACGTTTCATCGAGTTTCAAATGATAACGGTGCTAAAGAAGTTTTCACTTAAAAAAAAGTAGTAATTTAAATTCACTTTTGAGGTAGAGTAACGGGGACTTAAAATTACTTGTGGGAATTTGAATATCTATCGTGGGTATTTTGGAACATATCATTGGCAACCCTCGTCACCCGCTCGATGTTCAGTTCGGTTTGGCCGAGTTATTGTGTGGTTGTGTTCTATAGTTCGCCATTAGTCCGCAGCGGAATTGCGCGAAATTAGACGTGAGCTGGGAGTATATTGTCCACAAGCCTGTATAAACATTAGGTCCTTTCAATAACAAAGGCTCTTCTGAAACGTTGTTCAGTTGATTTTCATTGTATAATACACTTACCGCTGATTCGTTGCGGTGCATGTAATTAATTTCAGTGTATATCAGCGAAAAACCGAGGTAAGTCCTTTGTTATTATCTGTCATTTTACGACTTTCTTATTAAAAGAGCACTCAGATACCTAATATTCAATTTTCCTAAATGACCCTCACCCAATCTGCAAAAAATAGTCAAACAATTGTTTTTTTCTTCTTATATATGATTACATAATTTCTCAAATAAATTTTATAATAACCGAATTTTAATAAAATTTTGCGTTATTTTAATGAAATCTATCAAATGATGTAAGAATTAATGTGACGGTTGAATTAAAGTTCAAAGAAATCTTTTGAACATGATATAATAATGTAAATCGAGCGGGGGTTGGGAGTTGGATACTGGGCAGACTAACGACCTTCAGCGGACTGAGAGGGCAAATATAGTTCGGGAGCCAATCCAATCATTTCGCTCCCAACATTGCTCATTGCGATTGCTCCCGAAATTAACTACATTAAATGCCATAATTATTAATGTCATTATTTTGCTGAACCTATCGCTCCCACAACAACATTTACATTAATAATATTTCATATTAGCTTAGTTACATAATAAATATTTTATTGTTCACAAATTAAATCATTTCTGTTTCACGCACTTTCTTTTTAGCGAAGCCCTTTCATATGATGATAAAATATAACCAATCTTCCCGGTCTTGTCATCAAACTGATTTGTTTACACATTATTATTATTTGTATTTATAGGAATTTTAATATTGATGATTATGTTATGCACAATGCGATCTTATTGTCTTCCCTTAGCCTTTCGACCCTTTTCTCCTTGAAATTGCTGAGAATAATGCATTATTATTGGTCATGAACTTATACTTCTCTTTGTTTCTTCTCCGTGTTTTATGTTTCTATCGTTTCCTCTGTCCTTATCTGTAAATTATTCCTGTCATGATGTTTGTATCGTTTTATCAGAGTTATGTAGGAAGCTTTCTGACGCACGCATGTTTACCCGACGTGAGTTTAAGATTTTGCTTGAACGTGCTTATACTACACATTAGTATTTACCAATTTAGCACATACTATGTATAACATTTTAAGTAAATTCACAAATTGGAAAATTACATATCTCAACTCCCCCACTTAACTCGTTAATTTTTCCGCCATCGTCTTCAATCTCAAAAGCGTCCTCAGGGTTCATAGTTCACACTGCTTTCCCGCTCGGAGATTTTGAAAAAACTTTGTCGCCTGCGTCATTAAAAAAAATACGTGCATTGGAAAAAATTCGGTTTACTGGCCAAATTCCTAAAAATACAAACTAGTTATTTTTATACTAACTATGGGCCGGGGAATACGAATCTGAAAGAATTAGGCGGCGGCAAGCAATATTAACTGAATTATACGACTTTAAAAAATTTTTTGACACACATAGGAAAATGGCCATTTTGGAAGCATTCTGATTCCTAGAAAATCAAACTAGTTATTTTTATACTAACTTTGGGCCGGGGAATCCGAATCTGAAAGAATTAGGCGGCGGCAAGCAATATTAACAGAATTACACGACTTTTAAATTTTCAATAAACACAAACGAAAACAGCCATCTTGAAAGCATTTTAACACATGAAAACCATAGAAAAACAACAATTTGAGTGTGGCCATAAAATCAAAAACTAATTATATCAATAACGTAAAACTTTCCGACGCGATAATTCTTCACATGATAATTCATCACATAACACATTAACCTGATGAATTATGACTATCTCAACGGCCGTATTCTTAAACCAAAAGTATGAAAATTCGTAGTCTTAAAAAGTTGTTACCTAGACCGGTCACCAATATCAATGTTATTATATAAAACCTAACCTAACCTAACCTAACCTAACCTAACCTAATCTAACCTAACCTAACCCAACATGGTTTGTGCCCCTTTATACCGCCTGCTCGCGTCAATTTAAAAAAACATCCCAGTTTTCAAGTAGTTTAGCGGCTACGCTAGGTTTGTATAACATGGTTTGTGCCCCTTTATACCGCCTGCTCGCGTCAATTTAAAAAAACATCCCAGTTTTCAAGTAGTTTAGCTGCTACGCTAGGTTTGTGTAACATGGTTTGTGCCCCTTTATACCGCCTGCTCGCGTCAATTTAAAAAAACATCCCAGTTTTCAAGTAGTTTAGCGGCTACGCTAGGTTTAGGTAGCATGGTTTGTGATACTTAGGTAGCATGGTTTGTGATACAAAAGTGAGTAAAATTTATAAAAAGTAAGTACTTAAATTATAAACATGTTATTTTACGTTATTGATATTACTGCTTAATGGCAACACTTAATTTTATGTGATGTAACATCTTTATTCTTTTTCTATGTTTTCTTACTACTTCGATAATGTCAAAATGTGTTCTTTTTGTGTCTGTTTATAGCAAATTTTAAAGTCATATAATTTATTAAATATTGCTTGCCGCCGCCTAATTCTTTCAGATTCGGATTCCCCGGCCCAAAGTTAGTATAAAAATAACTAGTTTGATTTTCTAGGAATCAGAATGCTTCCAAAATGGCCATTTGCCTATGTGTGAAAATTTTTTTTTAAAGTCGTATAATTCAGTTAATATTGCTTGCCGCCGCCTAATTCTTTCAGGTTCGTATTCCCCGGCCCATAGTTAGTATAAAAATAACTAGTTTGTATTTTTAGGAATTTGGCCAGTAAACCGAACTTTAGCCCGTACATTTAAATTCTTATCAATATTTTCGTATCCTATCGTATCAATATTTTTAGTAACTTTAATGGTAATCGAACCTCTGACCTAAAGTCTGTACTTTTCCGCTATGAATGACCTCGACAAAACTTAAAGTTTAGGTTTGGTAGGTATTTAAAAATATATATTTTTCTGTGTGCATAATGAGTAAAATCCACTAGCCAGAAAGACAAATATTTTCTATGGAAGTACTAAAATTTGTATTGAAAAACCATAAAAAAGTGACTGCATTTCATGTTTTTGAACTTTTAAACTTCTAATTAAATGAAAAGTTAGCTTTTTTGCTATAATACATTGAATGTCAACAAGTTTCGGTTATAAATTAACCTTCTTCAGGATAGTACCATTATAAAGTAACCTAAGTACAGACATTTACACAATGTATATAAGAGTAATTTCTCTTTATTTTAACAGTATATTATTATGTATAATGCGAATGTCTGCACTGAGGTTAATCAATATATATTATAAAAGAGAGTGTACAAAAGTGTGCGTTCCGTAAAAACTTAGAAACGAGTCCCGGTACGATCAAGGGAGTTATATGGTATGGTAGCCCTTTATCCCCCATCCAAGAGGAAGGTTCCCGTTTTACCCGAAGGGTGAGCTTTTGAAGGTATAAGGGTTGGAAGTTTCGTCCTGCAGAAATTTCTAGAACAGTACAGAACATTCGAGAGTTCATATCCCGAAACATTCTGGAATGTTGAGAAATGTTCGGGAATATAGAATCGGGCGCATCATTGTGGAACATTCTAGAACACTCTCAAATGTTGAGGAATGTTGTGAACATTATGGACCATTCGAAGCCTTTTTTTGTATTTTGTACGGGGCTACCCATTGGTATGGGTATATGGTATTATATAAAGCAAGATCCGTCGTGGGTTTGAACGTTAGGTCAATCTCATATCAACTCCCTGAGCGGAGCCGCCCCCAGCTACTTTAATAATATTGAAGAGATTAAGATGTAGCTGAAACTAGTTGACATATTGAATAAATTATAATAAAATTATTTATAAACAAAGTAACTTTTCATTTAGTTAATATGTCATACCACGAAGTGGTTGGTTTTTTTTCGACAACATTAAATTTCTCATCTTTAGGTAGGTATGTATTTAAATTCGGTTTTGTGTATTAGGTACATGAACTGTACAAAGAGCTACCGTTCGTACATTATTTGCCTGATATCGTAGCCGAGTTTTCATTTTAAAATCTTGTGATTTTTTAAGTAAAACTTCTTTACGCACGCTTGACTTGGAGAGTAAGCTGGTGAATGCGTGACGCGAGCGTTAAGAAAAGTGTGATCGGGCGAGGCGAACAGTTGGGCGAGGCGAACAAAGTTGAGAGGAAGATATAAGTTAGTGAAGTTTTACTTCAGTCGTGTGTTCTAAAGTACACCCGTTTTTTTCCTTACCAGATGGCAGTCAGAGCCGGCCCTGAGCCAAACGGCGCCTGGCAAGAATAAAAACCTAAAGGGTCCTGTATTATGCGTTAGGTACTATCAGCGCCTTGACTTCTTGGCTCCTTGGCAACTCGGCGCCCGGAGCGGATTGCTCCAATTGCGCCTGCACAGGGCCGGCCCTCGGCGCTACATCGTAATTAAACCCAATTTTGTCCAGAATATCAAGTAGATTGTGATCCCTTATTCCATCTTGTTATTATTTTCCCTGTGGCACTTTTTTACTGGATAAATTGGGAAGATTTAATAAAAATATATTAAAAAGGGGACCCGGAAACATCATATCATGATTCATAATTTTATGAATAATGTATTTACCCCTTTTACAATAATTCTTTAGACAATTTTTTTTCTTCCCACAATATTCTAAGTAGTACCTACCTACTACATCGACCCATTTGATTAGGCCTTCTATTTCTCTTCTTATTTAGTCCTCCATTTTCCACAAAAAATATTCCGGACGTACGTTGTGTCAGTAGATTTGTCAAAATGAAAATTTGTCTTATAATCCTATTAAATAGTTGAGAAGATTAGAAATACTAACAGCTCTGTACTCAGTAAGGGTCAAGGTAATTCAGGAAAAATCGGTAATTCGCAAAATATATTGCTATACATCAGTGGGCGGTCCGTGAGTTTTCAGTAAGCTAGAACGCTAAGATTGAAAAATATGACGCTATTGACGTTGTTGTAGCTGAAAATGGATTTTATTATTTTTAAAAATATTATTTTTTTTTATGAAGATCTTCAGAATTCTTTCAGTCAAGGGATGCGCCGCACCCACATACTGAAAGATCTTCATACAAAAAGTTGAAATTTAAAGAAAAAATAGAAATTTATTTTCAGCTACAACAACATCAGTAATGTCGTATTTTTCAATCTTAGCACTCTAGCTCACTGAAAACTCACGGATCGCCACTGCTGTAGGTACATCATCTGTTTTTACTGTCGGAACAAAGAAAGGCGGATACTTCTAACCTTGGTGATACTCAAGCGATGCGTTTGCTTTGTGTTCTTGACCAAGCTTTATGTATCCTCTCTAAACAAGAGTCCCAAGATTCTATTTTGGATGTCATTTCCAGGCATGATATGGATATGATAAACTGTGCATTGTTTCGAGGCAACAGCCTCGCTAATGCTAAATATAGCAAAATAATCATTGTCAGCTTGTAGTGTAATGCTCCTTTATTGTGTATGTAAATAATTATGATCAATTATCAATTAAAAAATATGTATTAAATTATTAAAAACCAATATTGCCTTTCATCAATTTTAATTTATATCAAATTGTTTAAAGTCAATATTGCCTTTCAACAAAATTTGGAAAACGTTATCTCCGCAACACTCAAGCACATGTACATTGTATGGTAAACAAGTTGGTGGGCAGGTAGATACCTAAATATACGCTATTCGCTACCTATGTAGACTGTTTATAGGTAACACCATTCGAAGGTTCTTGGGACGAATTCTTTATTCGTTTATCGCCATCATAATCTCAAACTGATTTGTAACGTAATGAAATGGCCTAATCTAGTGTCGATGTCATCTGCGATATAATAATATTATTGAGTATTCCAATGTTTGGAGTGTTGACGCTGTACGACCTCGGTAGATGTTCACAACGCTGAGTGCGAAGCGGCACGTATCGCTTCGTAAGTGTAAGTAGCCAGTAGTGTCAGTAGACCCGACTTCTTGCCACTTCTTTGACACCCGATAGTCGCTCTTTGCATAGGTCCGGACTGCGTCACGTTGCGGTTGCAACTTGCAACAACAGTCAATGCAATCAATGTTGACTGGTCAAAATCCGCCACTGTGTGAATGGCCGCTTTATGCGTGATACAAATTTCTTTGTTCAAGTCGCACGTAAACATTGTGTTCTTTGTTTCTGGAATATTCCGTTTTTAAATTTCTGTTTATTTCGCTACGCTATTTTTAACAGTGGCGTGTGGTGACATTAACATTTTGTTAAAATACAGTAAACACATTTTTATTCTTGAAATCACTCGTATTAGGGCATAAAATACTTTCATTTAGATATAATCTTCCGTTCTTCTACTCTTGACAAGTCAGGACACCAGTAAAGTTAATTCACTTGGTGCAACGTAATATTCTTTTGACGTTTATTATCCTCCTGTCCAGTACAATAATGCATTACTCTATGTCCTTTTAAATCATTTTAGCACAAGGTCTCTCTGTCACTTACATATGTTATTCTTCAGTTGTTCTCTCATTGCTGAGGATCACAAGCCTCTCTTAATTTACTTCCCTGGTGACCTAGACCCTAGGCTCCTTTACTCGTCGCGATTTCGCTTAAGATTTAAGGGCCGTGGGCCATTCGCCTGCAAATATATTGATCTGTACGGCCCTAAGGTGACCTTTCCTTGCGCTACCTCTGCTTTGCCCTTTCTCAACTTCCGGGATTTCGATTTTTGCGAGGTGTGTTCAAAATATTAATCTACAACCTACAATGAAGATGTATATTATACAAGCTGTAACAGTAGGTACCCTAAGGATTTTAGCCAGTGACTTCTAAGAATATTTGGAGTAAAAACTGTAGATATCATTTTGCTCTCCGATGATATTTTTTTTCAATTAAAAACTATGAGTAGTCCGATATAGCATAGCGGCGGGTCGCATTTTAAGCACTCCGTCTCGTTCTAATAGCACGGTAATACACGAAACAGCGCGCGTATCACTCGATCCCGTCGCGACCTATAGAGATGGGATCAATAGTGACATGTGATTGAAAAAAAAAAATCATCGGACAGCAAAATGACATGTACATTTTTACTCCAAATATGCTCAGTAATCGCTGGTTAAAATCATTTGGGTATGTGCTGTTGCATCCTGTACATAAACAATAACGTTGTTGGTGTAGCTATTCATCCAACCTAGGGTTGCCATCTCCAAACTTTGAAATCCAGGATTTGAAGGTAGAAAAACCAGGACATTTCGGTTTAAGAGGAATATAAACGCTAGAAATATTTCGATTCTAGTGCCTGCAAAATTTGCAATCGAGCGTCTTATTTGCGCGAGGCAAGTAAGCGAAAAAGTGGTTTTTATTTATTTTGTCCATAATTTTATAAGAGTGAAAAAAAGTTAGAACGTAGAAAACCTCAAAAATGGTCTTAGCCATAAAGGGGTATTTTTATAAAAATATTTCTAGTATCACTTCATAGTTAAGTCATGAAAAAACATTTTTTTAAGTGGTTTACGCTAATTTTTGTTGTTATGTAAATAATAATTTTATTGTAATTCCGTTACACAGAAAACCTAGTTAAAGCTTTAATTTATCCATAGCATATTTTTTGATGTTCATGCTGTAAGCCAATTCGTCGTAAAGATTAATCTAAATAGTACCTAAATAGGATTTCGCGTATAACTTCACCTTAAAACCAGGACTATATATGTATAAGAGAAGTACCTAATTGTTATAGTTATATTGCACTAAAACAGAGTCAACTACCTTTACACGCGCGACGCGAGCCTAGTGACAAAACGATTGGAGAGTTCGAAGAACTATTTTGCACATTATTCAAATCTGTAAGAAAATATTTATTAAGAATATCGTTCACGAGTGTTATGTTTCGATCACATGGCAAGTAAATTATTAATCACAAAAACTTTTATTAAAAAACCGATTCAACGAGTCAACAACGAAATATACAAAACACTTTTTTCAGCACATTACGTTATTTGATTAACGTTTTCGATGATAATGTGATATATGTATATTCGATTGACCTTGTGCAAACAGGAACATAACGCGAAGTCTGCCCGGACCAAGTACTCGTCTGTTTGTTTCTCGCATGCCGTAGAACACAGAACACCTGTAACTAACGTCAGCGTCCTCTTTTGTTTAGCTCGAGCATACTAGAATAACGTGTCATTTTATTTCCTTGACGATTTTTCATCAGTAGAAACTGTCAGTATATTCGTACCTACATCGTATTGATTCCACGACAACTCAACAAAGTGAAAATTCAACACCCTTTGGAAAATTCATTAAAAGTGATGAAAAAAGCTCCTAACCTAACGTAACGTAATCTATATAGACTGTTACCTTTTGAAATGAAAACTTCTTTAGCACCGTTGTGATTTGAAACTCGATGAAACGAAAAATAGCAACATTAAAAAGAGACAAATACTTGTGTGTATAGGATTTAGCCTGCGAGAGAATGAGATAGTATAATCAATCTCCTCTTTCTGCCGTGGTAAGTCGTAGCCTGTTGGTCTCCTTTTTTATCAGTCTCCTCTTTGTGCGGTGCTTCGTAGTCTCCCCACTCTTGTCTACTTTAGTTTTCTGAAGGTTTCACTTCTACCGCGTGCGAATTGCGCACTTTGTTTTTTTTCATCATTTTGAATGACTTTTTAAAGGAGTGATGAAGTGCCACGTTGTTGAGTTGTCCGGTTCCGATTCATAATCTGCTCTTTCGAAGGTGATACAAATTTAATTATTTTAGGAAAAAAAAACACTTTTAGCAAGTTATGTTTTAATAATAAGATTGATTAATTGTTTGCGCCCTTACATACGCGATATATGAATATAAATAAATAGTTTTATCCATAAATGAACCCAAATTTATCAAGAAAGGCTGGCAAACACAATACTGGGTTGAATTCTGGGTTCACTATCTTTCTTGGTTCTGGGTTCTATATGTATAACTAGATTACCCGGCGAACTTCGTACCGCCTCAGCATCAATAACTGTTGTTCCTAAATTAAATTCAGTTTTTTTATTAAGTGAAAAAATACACAACGAAGCAATTATCGATGCGCAACTGTCCGTGTTTTGTGTTTGTCAGTATCAGAGATGGAGTTGTGTAAGGGTTTATATTTTTTGTGATTTTCTTACTTTTCAACTTACTTACGGGAATTGCATTTCATTTTCTTTAAACGTGTGAGGGAGTATTATTATAATTATAATTTTTTCAATAATTTATTTAATCTTTTATAATATGTTTTACATGATAATTTTACATCTTAGGTTTTTTTTTACTACTCTTCCATTGAAAGCATTTGCTTGTGTTATTTTAATAATTATCGTATTTTTCCTTTGGAGGGGTGCAGACATACATTCGTTTGTCTCATTTTTAATTGTTGACATTTAGTGTGTAAGAAAAAGGTAAGGGAAGTTATATGTTTAAGAATAAAAGCAAAACAATCAGAGCATTGACATTTGACGTTTTTTAATTTTTGGAATTCACTCACTATTCAATATTATACTTATCACAATTATGCTCCTGCTCTTTAAAAATAGAAGAATTCGTTCCATACAAAATGTATGAGGACTTTTCCGTTGACTAACGTGGTCACATTGTAATACGCGAAGTATAATAATAAACACAGATAACCAAAGAATCTTTTATTCCCAGTA
Source organism: Limnephilus lunatus (assembly GCA_917563855.2). NCBI lineage: Eukaryota > Metazoa > Arthropoda > Insecta > Trichoptera > Limnephilidae > Limnephilus > Limnephilus lunatus. Next base: position 37,433,908 of record OU830604.1, read on the forward strand.
ATCTTCATCCATAGGAAAATCTGTCAGTGAAGTAAATCTACATAACATTCCAGTTCGCCACAGTTCACCACAATTATCTTAATTTTTTTTTCGTTAATTTTTCCGATGTTTTAATAGCTATTCTGCTATTCGGGGCGGAGACAAATCCAACAAATCAAAGATCATAAAAATAGGTCCAGCCGTTCTTGAGTTATAAATGGTGCAACTAACCCGACTTTGTTTTATATAATAATAAGATTAACAAAGGTCTTTTTTCCTAAAATAATTAAAATTGCGTCGTTTATGAAATAAAAGATTATGAATCATCTTATCCCAAAATAACTTTATTTAAAAAAAGATTATTTACTAAAAACTCACCTTAAAACAAATACAATAATAGAGTCCCGTAACGGTTGTATATCCCAAATGAAAATTCTTATCGCCTGTGACCATTTTTATCTCGAAAATAAAGCATTGAAACTGAACGAGTAGGTACTCCTGTATAGTATATTTTCACACTTGTTCGAGTACGAGATTACATTGCTTTAGGTAGGTATATGGATATTTCGTAGATTCAGGTTCGCAGGTTGTCGCTCTTTGTATGTACATTTAATTTTTTGCTAATCTCCTTTAAGACGACACTATACCATAAAATATATCCATAATCTTAAAGACGCGCGACGTAATATAAAGAAGTTGTGTATACAGATTGCGACTCGCGACCCGTATATTGGACGGACCTACTGTCGAATTTGCCCCATCAAAGAAAAGAAGATGAAGAAAAATAATGAGGGAATCTTAACGATGTAAGTGAAGAAAGCTTGTAAACAAATATGCGCCCGCGGCACGGCATATTGGACGGACGTACGGTCGAATTCACCCTAGCAGGCCTGGAGATTCGTCCTTTCCGCCGGGTTCATTTTAATTAATTCTGAAGAACGTGTTACAATTTAAGATTTTTCTAAATGAATTCCTCCCGAAGTTATTAATTCGTCGTCTAGAATTTTTTTTAAAAACGTTGTACGTTAAAAAAAATTATGGCAACGTACTATTTTTATTAATCTAAAATATAAATAACTCGCATCCCTTGTGAGGCATGGAAACAAGTAAAAATGATAATTCAATTACGAATTCGCCGAAATAAATTAAAATGTGAACCTCGGGTAAACCCCCGATAAACGTTGTTATGTCTCACCTTAAAATGATTTCACAATGTAATTTATCGAAGGCATCAAACTGCGTTTCAGCCACATTCAGTCAAGAATGAAAACACATAAAGATATGTTCGTATTTTATTTTATTAGGGACACATACAGTTCTTCGAATACAAAAATAGAGCATGTCAGTGTATACTTTGTTATGTATGTTGATGTTTTTATTCTTGAAATCTGTTGCGAAGTAGTTTCAATGCCTTTATTCAAGATTTTCATTGAAGAGTGAAATAAAAGCAATGTATCTAGCATATCTAGTAATGTTTCGGAAATGGCAATAGAAGAAACTTGCCAGTTTGAAATCGCAAACATTTTGAACACAATTTTGTATTTCTGATGAATTATGTACTTAATCGCTTCGAGAACCTTCTCACATAATAGGTACTTCTTGCATTTAAAAGTTGTACTCACAATGTTTTCTACTAGCAAAGATGATTGCGCTTACTTCTTTTTACTCAGTTCTGATCTGACGAGCGATAAAACTAAGATGTAATTTGCGGTTTATAATTAATTGTTTCGTAGTTTTAAAAAGTGTTTTCGTTAAACTGCATATTCAAACTGTTGAACCTACTTCCAGTATTTTTATAAGAAGAGAATTAGTTATAATTTCTTACGGAGAGATTAACCGGCACAAGTGTGTTGTGGGCGTGTGTGTGCCGAAGTAATCTATTTTATTACATAGGTACTTCCGATGAAATTGATAATACATTTTTAAACAATATTAAAATTCTTTCTTGAACAAATAATCAATTGATTTGGAATAGGAGCCTTGTTTAAATCGGTATAGAACACACTTCTACGGAATACCGGTTCCGTAATCTATCATCGAACAACAACCTTCGTGAAAAACCGCTATATTTTCAATTTTCACTAGTAACAACATGATGGTTTTTTTTTGGATGTCAAATATTCCCGGGATGAAAATATTTGATATTCTCCTACTGCCATCACCATAAGCAGACTAAATTGATTATGCCGTGATGGAGGACTTAGCCAACCAAGGAATTGAACCCACCACGTCTGGGTGGAAACCAGAAGCGATGCCGACTCGGTCACCGACCGTTGTTGGATGTCAATTTTTCCCTTCGCCTCCCGGTGTCTTATCATATTTCCCCATTTATTCCAGCTTTGCCTGTAATGGCGCACGGACTGCTTCCTTTCTTGCATATGAATAGGATGTCGTTTACAATTGCTATCTACTTGTAATATTATGCAATCCAAATATTTCTGGCATTCTTACTCAAAATCATGTTTTATGCTAAGGGTTATGCGCCAGATTTTCTATTTTGCATTAGGGTCGATCTGTCTCTTATTTAATCGGTACTGATGGCACTCCCAGATAAAGTTTATCTTAATTGGTTAAATCAATATCTACCTCCCAATAAACAAAACATTATTCAATTTATGATATAATATGTATGATTGATACATGTGTTAATCTATCGGGCCTCTCCGTTCAGAGATTAGGAAAATCACTGTTCAGTTTGGCGAAATATTGACCTTCCTATATTAGATATCATTGTATCCATTGTATTAAACCATTGTATAATAAGTATTTGATTATATTTTAGCTATCTCTGTAATGAGGTAATCATTATACAATAGCCCCCTACTGATAAATGTCTTTTAAATTTTACACAACTGATAAACAACCATTTTTGTATGGGAAATAATTGTTTCACAGTTATGTAAAAATATAAAAACTTTTATTAGTTAGGCCTTAGGTATTTATTTATTTGTTACCAAACTACACCAAGCAGCATGCATCTTGGAATGATCGCAACAGCTGTATTTTAAGAAATAATATTTTATTGAAGAAGAAGATAATACTAATAAATCTAAACGAAAAATTGAACTGAACAAGACACATAATAATAAAAAAATAACAGAGTTCGCAATTCACAAATTCACATGCGGTATAAGTGAAAACTTCAGAAAACTTAAGTAGACAAGAGTAGGGAGGCTACTAAGCACCGCATAAAGAGGAGAATGTGTTTGTCTCTTTTTAGTGTCGCTATTTTTCGTTTCATAGAGTTTAAAATCACAACGGCGCTAAAGAAGTTTTCACTTCAAAAGGTTACAGTCGACAACTAGGACTCGAGTTCATGATCTCTTGTCTTACTTGGCCATTGGGGCCTACATTTTTTCTGTGGGTAAAATGGATTAAACATATGTATTTCGGATCTATATTCAAAATATATTGTATTTTATTTTAAATATAGGTTCCAATGCCGGGGCTGGGCGCTGTCTCCCGGTAAGATAAGAGATCCTGGATTTTGAGTCCCAGTTGCGACTTTTACCTTTTTATTTTTCTATAAAATGAAAAATATTTAAAATCGATAAAATCAAAATTCTTTTAAATCGATATCATATAACACTTCGATGGATTTTCTATTCAGTGTTTTACTCAACCACATAAAACAAACAGGAGTGATAGTAGAAAAAAAGGTGCTGAATAGCAATAAAGGTCCACGTGCTACCAAACTTTTCTTTGTGTGAATAAACAAAGATCTGTAAATTCGTTGGTAAATTCCGTGACTGTAAACACTCTTTGTCCTTGCTCGCGATGACTGTTTGAGGTTATATTTGAATCGGACTTGGACTGTCCTTTAAGTTTTAAGTGATCAACACTTTCCACCAATAATAATCGGCCTCTCATTAAATTGCCATTTATTCTGCCAAAATCAACAACACAATAATAATAATATTCGCTACATCACTGGATTCTAATATTTTTGCTTTTAATAAAGAACAATAATTTATTTACAATGTAAACTTTTGTTTACCGACTTTTTTATGACACTGAAATTAGATGCATTAGATTTGTTTTGCTGAACGACTTCGGTTTGAATTAAACTTCATCAGAGCTTAATATTAACAAAATTCCACAAATTTAATTTAGATGATATCATTTTACTCTTGGAATGTCAGTGGTAAAATGCAGTACTTACTTACGTAATAACTTGCTTGTTTTTTTGCACAATTATCTTTTTTAAAATTGAATTGTCTTTCCAGAAGATGTGTTCATACCGTAGAGTAAAGAATAACACAATAATTGCCCTATGGGCATATTTCGTGATCTAAATATTTGCCTATTCGAGACTTAAATTTCCAATACAAAATAATGTTTACAAAATTCAAATGGAATGGAGATTTAGTGGCGAGTGTTAATGAGACAGAGCACTGAGCTATTGGGCTAAATGGAACATTTTTTCCATTCAAATTTGTACGGAAGGCATGACTTCTTTTTTCTAAGGTTTATACATTATCAGTCTTACTAAAAAAACCCGTGAAAATTTTATTCAATTGATAAACGAGCGTGTATGTGAAAACATTAGAATTAAAAAAATGTTCATGGAAAGAAATATATATTGTTTACACAGCCTGAGAGGGTAGTTTATCCCATGTGTACGACTGTTTTGTTAATGATTTCTGATTAAGTTAAGTATTTTGAATGTTCTGTATATATTTTTATTTTTTAAGATGTCGTAAAAACAAATACCATTTATAAAAACTAGATAAAATTTCCTTTTAGATTTGTGTATTTGAATGCCTGCAATTCGTATCGTTGATTTACATTCACCATTTTAAATATTTATTATCTACTAGACGCACTGATATTAGATGATATGTAATTACAATCACACCAAAATGAAATTAATAAAGTATATTAAATCGAAAATAAAGTAATGGACTGGTTTTTGATCTTATGAAGTTAATGCACTACTTATTACTAAATATAGAATCATTAATTGTTTGCTTTTATAGTAGCATGATATAAATACAATGGAATGTCCAAAGGATTTAGTCGCCTAATTCACGGGAATAACCGTCATTGGAATTTCTAAATTTTGTTTTGCAGCGTTTAATTATTAGGTATCGTCTGCAATATTGTTTTTAGAATCCAGTTCAATTTTTTTCCGAAAATCGAAATTTTCGAGGGTCATATAGATAATAAGAAATGAAAAATATAAATATTATATAATGGTGGAGTGTCTTTCGAGTTTGGGTTTTTCGGAGTTTTGACTGTACGTTCGAAATTTTGGGAGTACATTTGGTATCTGTTCGACTATAGTAACAGATCGTGTTTTAGTGTATACGGGGTTTATTTATGTTGTTGCAACAACACAGGTTATCGGCCGTGGAAGTTTTTTTTTAGTAGGGCTGTAAATTTATAATTTTGTTATATATCTATCCTATATGAAAACTACATAGTATGTAGTTTTCCAGGACAGCTACTTATATTCAGAGAAATATTTTTTTCTCTGCAATGTTATAAAAATATCGACGGTCCCGAAGAACAATGTCGGATGTGTGAGTTTTTAGTTTAGCAGTAGTGCAATTTAAAGTTTTGTTTCTGCTTTTTTACTGTTTTTGATATCAACAAATATAGTTTTATTTTAATATTTTGCATTTTCTTTCATTTCATCAAAAAATTCGAAAATACTGACTTTAAAATCAACAAAATAAACCAACTAATCGATTAAAAATTTTTTGCTGATCCTTTATTGTTTTTCGGACCCTTGATATAATTGTAACGAAGACATATTCGTTAGTTTTATTATATTTTCTGGCTAAATTCACGTTCTTCACAATAAAAATTAAGTTTTAATGAGGATTTGCTGTTCATGTTTTTGAAGTGAAACTTCTATAGCCCAGCTAAGATTTGGATTTCGGATGAAATGGAAATGACGATTACTGCACCTGCGACGCATCAACTGCGCTTATTGGTCGCTTTGATTTTGACCTCAATTTTTGAGTATTGGTTGAGGTTGTTTTGGTAAAGTTTCGCTTTTACCGCGTGTATTCTGCGCTCGATTTTTTTTATAGTTTTAAAATCGGAATTGCGACATTTGACATGGAATTTTGCGACATTGTTTCGAGGATAAAATAAACATATTTGCAAAGTGTCGAAACAACATGCTAGACCAATATTAAAATATGTTATTTCCTTGCCAAGAGTATAAAATACAAGTTAGTATGCTGGGAGCAATTTTTAACGTTCAAAATGACATAAAAGCGCGGTGAGCTATTAGGAAATCCACCGTGGATTTCTTGGCAATTTATTTAGCGTAGCGAAGACTCGACCATTTGGCATTTCATCTATTTTTAAAAGTTTTCGTTACGTTCCGGTACCGTTCAAAATGGTGACTTTTTTTGAAATTTAAAATGATTATTAATTAGGTAGGTATTTAAGTATCTACTACCAAATCTTATGATTTCAGAAGAAATTTTAGTTTTGATTTATTAAATGAGAAAATTAGAAACACTTTTTTGGATGCGAGGTTGCTTGATATTATTCCTTTGTATGTAGGTATTTTGGTTTATTTACCTAAAGTTTTTTTTTTATATTGTGAATTTGTGTAAAAAAACAAATTTTCGGAAAGCCTTATTTTAAGGTGACATTTTACTCGTTGCAGTTATCATTCAGTTAATACGAGAAGTGATAAATATTGGTTCCATATAGGCCGCCATTTGTGTATAACCATTTAGACAGAATGTTTTATAGATGGTCTGTAATTTTGGTTCCATGACAGTTAATTCGTCCGGCGACAATTCGTCCGGTGACAATTAGTCCGGCGACAGTTCGTCCGGCCGACAGTTCATCCGGCCGACAGCTCGTCCGGCGGACAATTGGTCCGGCGACAATTCGTCCGGCCTGATCATTTAGAATATTTTTCTTCAAGTAAGTATGCAAAGAGGATATACGGCTGTAAAACCAAAATCGATATACTTATATTTGAAGGCATCTTGAGTGGAAATCCGCTGTAAAAATATTTTTACTAACAATAATTTCGACTCTTAGAAGAAGCATTTTCTTTTTCACGTTAGCCCCACACAGGAGCCCCTGAGGAACATAATTTCCCTCAGGGCTTATGTTATAGGTGATGCTATGTGTAGGGTCTTTTTAAGGAGGGGAAGGATAGGAAGTTCTGGAAAGGAAAAAGGTATGAAAGGTGGGTAGGAATCTGGGAGACAGTATATCCAGGAGTGACGGACGTATCAATCCATCCCTCCAACTCCAGTACACGGTCCGCCATGCAGCAGGTGGGCAGACGTATCCGCTGCTAATACCTGGACAAACCTCACCCCATGAACCCGGGCACCCCTGCTAAGTCACCAAACGTAGCGAGCTACTCGGGTTGACCTATGGCAGCGGATTTGGTTATCCAATAAATGGATCCCGGGGGGCGGCGGTACCCATACCCGCCTCCCAAATTGGAATTGGAATTGAAGCATGCGGCAATAACAAACATAAATAATATTACTTTATTATCTGAAAATAACACAAGAGTCCCAACTCCTCCCAACCGTCTCGAGCCAGTGAGTGCCAATGCGAATGGCATCCCCAATTTTGGTATGGTGTGATACTGTGGGTAGTGGGGAGGGGAAGGAGATGTGGAAAAGGTACCTGGCTATTCAGATCTAGTCACCAAACACGGCTAAAGCCATTTCAAGTAATCAGACTAAACCTATATACACTGTACCTTCACCTCCTTAAAAAGACCCTCCACATAGCATCCCCTAAGATGACATAGGCCCTGAGGGAAATTATTTTCCTCCGGGCCTCCTGTGTGGGGCTAACGTAAAAAAGAAAATGCTTCTTCGGAGAGTCGAAATTATTGTTAGTAAAAATATTTTTACAGCGGATTTTCACTCAAGATGCCTTCAAATATAAGTATATCGACTTTGGTTGTACGGCCGTTTATCCTCTTTGCGTACTTACTTCAAAAAAAATCTTCTAAAGGATCATGCCGGATGAATTGTCGCCGGACCAACTGTCGCCGGACCAACTGTCGCCGGACGAATTGTCGGGTCACCGTAATTTTCTATCTCAGTATGTTTTCCCACTTTGTATATTGGCCTAATAATGCATACATTTAAGCTCATCCGGTATAACTGCTTGAGGCAAGATTTTATTAATGAAATGAGAAATTACCGGACGTAGAATAGTTACCTATGTATTTTTTTTAACGTCGAACATTCGAATATTGTCAATTCCCGGCGACTTGGAATTATTCAGTTGACTGATAATCCTGCGTATATCTTCACAGATAGCTCTGGGCACTCTGGGCAGGTTCTCTGATCAACTAAGGGCATCGTTGAAGTAAAAGTCACGTAGGTACATTTATTTCGACTTACATGGAACAGTAATATTTAGTACATTCCTTCCGGCTTATATTTTGCGAGACAGTAACTTGTTGTATTAAAAAAACGTTGCAAAACAAACATGTTCATTTTTACGTAAAGTTTCATTTTGTAGATTAGAGCAATAGTTTGACGACATACCTATAATATTAATGCACGCTTTAATTTTAACAACTTAGCTTTAAGTTTGTGAGGCGGGTATGGGTACCACCGCCTCGGAAACCATTTATTGGATAACCTACTCCCCTGCCATTGGTCACCCCCGGTGGTTCGCTGTGTTTGGTGACTTAGCAGGGGCTCCTGGTTTCATTGAGCGGGGTTTGTCTAGGTCTTGGCACAACATTGACTCATAACCCACGAAATACTGCAAGATTTTTAGCTTCCTTAACATTTAAATTCACCTTTCCTTTCTCTGTAATTTTAAATGAAGGCCTAGAACACCCTCGAAGGGTGAAATAAAACAGTCAAAGGAAGTTCATTGAACATTTTAAATCCTTTATAATAAATATTGTTTTGTGTTCCAATAAATACGTCTTAGGAAGCCTCAAATCATTTCTCCAGTTTCTAACCAGTGGCATAGCTAGCATGGGTGGCACCCGGGGCGGACAACGTGGTGGTCTCACCCCCCCCCCATTAAAGTTGATAAACGCAAATTTCAACTTCATAAAAAATTGGTCCCTTATAAAAAACAACTTATTTTGTTACGGAATCCTTTTTTTTCGGAAAGTTTTTTTTTCGTGTTCCTTGTGCTATAGTTGATTAATAAACATACTATACGATATGCCATATGGTGATTCGAAATTCTTATCACTCTTTATGAGAAATGGGAGAAAACGCCTTTAAAACCACCGATGATTGAGAATAATGTTTTTGAGTTTTGGCAACCCTACAATGTCTCGTGTTCTATCTAAACCAACCACAAAGTGCAGAGGATCGTCGTGTGCTCCAATCAGGACACTTTAAGGTGCAACACGATTAGTTTTACACCCGTGTTTACGTCAGTCATCCATTAAAGAAAAGTATATTTATATACTATATATATGTATATATATATATATGTATTTTGTTTTTTAATAAATATTAAAATGGCTCCTAAGGTGCCAAAACGAGCCAATTGGTCACCCAAAGCGAAGCAGAGCTATTGCACTTCGTGAATAAGGCTACACATACGAAGAAATTGCAAAAATATTGGGTGGAGGAGCTACCAAGTCTGGAGCTCTTTTTTTTTTTAAAGTTTTCTTTATTCATTGAATTTTTTTTTTTATTACATAGATTGGGGATTTTTCGACCACCATGCTAGGCACAAGGTTTGCCAACGCTTCAAGGAGACTAAAAATACAAAAACAGTCCGAAAATCCTCCAAAAGCCAAAGGTTTACGCCACGTATTGATAGGAGAATGTATGGCCTTACCCTGTTTTGCGATTTAGTTGTTTTATTCAGCATTTTCGTTATTTTTCTAAAAAAACATTTAAAGCTATTCAAAATATAACAGTATAATAATATGTTGTTTAATTAATTAACTAAAAAAAATACAGTTAAACACCAACGTGATTTAAAAAGAGCGAATGAACATAAATACAAGAAATTTATAAAAAGTGTCCATACATAAGTCCACTAGTGTATGTTTGAAGGTTAAGCTTTAGATTACAACGCATTACTGCAAGTTCAGCAGCTTAAGAAATGCACAGCACTGATTTGCAAAGAATTCATTTAATGTTATTTTTTATCATTCATGGCGTTCTGTGCATTCGTTTGTTTAGGTGCGGTTGTTGTGAAATGGCACAATTTAATAATATTTTTTGTTTACTTAGTACAATAAATTCCATTGTCATTCATTATCAAAACCGTATTTTGACCAGTTGGCTATTAATTCTCCCAATGAATTCACTGGTGCGATTAATATTTTCTGCCACTTTCCATGGCCAATTGTTTTTCTTTGAACCGTGTTTGGCAATCCAAAAGCTGTTTAAGTGGCTTAGGTACTAAATGTTGCGGTGACTTGAAACAGGCTAACATTAAATAGTCGTAAATATGAGACGTAGTTTGTAAACGGTAAACCTAAATTAACAAACTTATGATACGCATGTCTAATAAAGCTGCAAAAATCTCCAAATGGCGAACTTTAGCGTCTTGAAATTTGCTCAGGTTTTTCTGCCTTGGATTTTCATGTCATTACTCAATTTCCCCACCAACCAAAAAAAGAAAAAAAAAACCTGTCGCCATAGGCTAATGTTATAATTCTTACGGCTTGCGGCATCTCATTTCTTTGGTACGAGTGAGGGAGATGCAAGAAAATGACTACTTTTGCCTTTGGAGGAAGCAAACCACCTCTCATCAAAAAGACCCTCCGCATAGCATCACCAAATATGACATAGTAATCCTGTATAGAGTTAATGTAAAAAAGACTTACGTTAATTGTTTGTCACACTATTATTATGTATAAGAAAGAGCTGCAGCAGTATTGTGATATTATAATTCCCGTTTAGTGCCTTTTCTGTGCTGTTTGCATGCCTTAACCGCGGGAATCATAAAAGCACCCTTACTGTTATAAGAAAATGATTTAAAAAAATATAGGGGACAGAGCACTGTATTAACTATCAATTAACTACTTGTAAGTTCATAATATTGTCATTCTTTGAACAAAACCCTCGCCGATATCTTCTTTTACATGCAAATGAATGGTAGTTTCGTTCCGCATAATATACAGAATCGCTCATTCAAGATTGCAAAATCATTCTCTTATAAATAGACCGAGGAGAACGACCCACACCGCCGCCATACCACACTGTACATCACCACAGTTCGGCCTTTGCGATTTTATCCCTTTATTTATTTGATTTGTTATTTTGACAGCTGATGATGATCGTATATATATGCTTAATTGTGGGGCATATGTATTTTTTGCGGATAGGAAACTGAATCATTAATAATTATATATGATGAGACTGCGACTGTAACGCGAAAAACTAAAATGACGCGCTAATTATACTTTTATTTTTATTTTAGGTGCTTATATCGGTAATATTAATTTGTTTTGGCAAGCTAATAACTTAATTATTGATGGTATAGTTTGTTATCGCAGCGAACTTGGTGAGAACCAGGGATGTTAAATGCGAACACACACAGTACTTACTCACACAGACGCATGTCATTCGACTTTCAGTTCCGTTCAAATTTAAAAATGTCCTAAAACTAAAAAAAGTTGGCAAAAAAGAAGGGCGCTGTCGTCAATGACATAACGTTAGTAGTTTTGATTGCCAGACTAAAATATAAATATTTAGCTTCAGTTCATGTCTATGCCATCGTCAACTTATACGCATAGCAATGTAATTTTTATCAAATAACAATAACTACTTTTCTAAAAATACGAATAGGTATGTATAAAACTTTTCGAATATGTAAATTCCATTGAAATTTAGGTATATTTATTATCCCTTTTTCGCTACAAGCTAAAAGCGGACTAAAACAAAACAAAAGGCCTTTTCAGTGATGGTTTTCAAGGACATCGCTGTGGGAAGCGTGCACCAATCCTCGCAACTCTGAAATGCAACCACTGAGAGCCGCCAAACCAAATTCTTTATCTGCGGAGACGCAATACTTTGAATGTGTACTAAAACTGACCGTTTCTCTGATCGTTTTTTTTCGCGACAATGAATGACTCTTGTAAGCTTTATAACTCGATGTTGCAACAACTGAGAGCAGGCAAACCGACATCATTTACATTAGGGGACTACTCTTCAAACTATAAAAGTAAATCTAACCGTATCCATGATTGTTATGAAAAATCCCGTGACCTCTTAGACTACATCTTTTGAGAAAAATATATAGTTTCATAGCGCGAATGCGAAACTGTATAATACCCTATCAAATGAAACAAAAAATAACAGAAACCAATATTTCTTGAATTTGTGTGAAAACATGGCTGAGACTGGGTGATAATCAATTAGCAACTTTACGAACACGATTTAAAGACAATTAGATACTAAATACAAAAATATAAAAACTACAACAGGCTGCCACAGAACATGAAACTCCAGTAAGAACCGTGAAAACTGTTCCGCCTGCTTTATCACATACAAAATATATAATTATTTTTCTGCTGGTGACCCGCACGTGTCTATGGCGGGGAAAACATTTTGAGTAAATGAACGAGTATTTCTTATTCCTTTCTACATCTTGCAAGTTTGCCAAAAATATTATTCCAGAGTCCATTGCCACCTCCTGTCCAAAACACTCATTGATATAGAATACTGTGGAATAGCTTTCCTTGCGTAAAACACCCTTATGACTTCGGGCACACATTACTTTTAATACCTCCTTGTCCTTATTTACTAACCGTTTTACCAATTAATTTTGTCTCGTTTAGCCCAGAATTTAACGACATTTTGTGACCTTCATCAAAAAGAAACCTTTCCGTAGTGGTTTAATTACATTCCAAATTTTTAAGTAAGTTATTTATTATTTTGGTGTAGCCAAGAGCTCCTTTCTCATCGGGATTCTTTGAAGCGTGAAGATGTTTTAAATCCTAAAATTAACTTTTTTTTGAGCCCGTACGCTGCCTTTCTTTTTAATTTTCCAGCCTCCTTCGATGATTGCTAAGTTTGAAGTGTGCCGTTATTCTCCTTTTTGATCTATTAACTAAGCTTTTCGATGACATTTTTTGTTTTGAATCTAAACTATAAGTATCGCCACTGTCTGCCGTGAGATTCTTAACATTGATGTTCCCTCAAAAGCTACCAAAAGTGCAACACACATCTGTAATTTGAGGGATATGTGTATTGCCTAAGAGCCAACTGCTCAAGATTTTAAAAATTAAATTAGGTATCATAAACCATTATTAATCCGATAGATAACTAATGGCGAGAAGTTTTTAAAAGTGAGTTTTTATTGGGTATCACAGTTTTCTTTTTGTTGTTGTTAAAATCTGAATTAAATACAGAAAAAAATTGGTACGGTGAAAAACAATTGTCCGTTCTTTGATAATGCAAGAAATGTGAATGGCATAAGTATTCTAGTCCAGATTTCCTGTTTTCTACAAAGTGTGCCGTTTCGCATTTCATATTCCTATATTAATATTACGACCCTACTTATATTTGTGCATGATGATATAAATATTGGCGAATCATATAATGATATAATATATTTGTAAAATTGAGAATAAAAGATACCGACAATAATTATTGTTTACTTGACGTAAACACGATGGAAAAAATATATAAACATTCGCTGAAATTAGCACACTGGCCAGTGTAAACAGTTGTTCTGTATCCGCGGCGAACTAATTTGAGTGTCGCTACATCTTGGTATAGTCAGCATAGTCACAGTCAGTATGGTGTATACTCACGCTGGCTATTTGCGTTCGGCTCAAGAAGTGAAGCTCCGTTCATTGTGGAGGACTCAGGACTGTGAGTGATCTTTTTGTGGGAAGTGGAATCATTGTGTGTTTCTCGGCGGTAGGCAGCTTGAAGCAAATCGCTAGTTTCAGAGTTTGAAAACAAGTAGTTTTTTTACTTCTGTTGATAAAACTTCATCCATTTATTTGTGTTTACTACTTAAAGCAGGCTACTGCATTTTTAAAACAAAGTATGTTTTAAAAAAGTATATGTATATAAGAAAATATTGAAAAAAATCTGTAAAAATACGAACGAATTCACGTTTCCACAATTTCATTAGCATATTATATTTACAATCGTTTTTTTGGCACGCGAACTATGCGCAGCTTTACTAACTATGAACTGCACGACCCTGATAGCTGATATCGAAATATATTATTTTCTTTTCATTTTTACTACTTCTAATATGATCCGCGTAGACCTTGACTTCCAACTACAAATACAAATTGCATGGATTCTGCTTTTCTTCATTATTACTTCAAATGTTATCTTTGTACTGCCCATATTTTGTAGCATATCTCACCTACTTGTTCTTCTATCTGTCTGTCTTTCACCGCCTCCGGTTCTTCTTGGTATATCACATTTATTTCCTCTCCTACGACTCGAATGTTGAATCTGTAGACAGTTTTTGAAAAGATTTTTTTAGTAAACTCATGACACTTGTATAACAAAGCAAGTTAAAATAATATCAGTTCTACTGAAGTTTCCATAACGCGACTATCTAATTGCGATATTTCAAGTACTTTCTTCTCTGCTTGTATTTCTGGACGTCAGGAACCAAAGGTCGGTTTTCTTGTTTTATTCGATGAAAAAAAAATAACGCGTGTGGCTTATTTTGGATTTTAGGACTAAGGTCGAATGTTCTCACTATGTTCAGAATTCGAATAATACGTCTGTTGCCTGATACATATTTTAAATTCTAAAAAATTGTGTTCGGAGAGTTAGTTACGTTGTTATTATTTCTGTAGAGACGTTGTTCTTAACCTTGTTTTTTTTTTTAACTCGAGTATGTGTGAAGTGAGTGATTATTTTTAAATTTTTTTTTTTTTTGAAAAATTAAAAAAAAGTGACCTTTGACATTTGAGTATACAATGATAAAATTATCCAACTGAAACGTTATTCAGATAAATAGTTTTGCTGTAATCATAGCAAAGGTACCCGAGTTCTCATAGTGAAGAGTAGACTTGGGTCGGTAATTTGGAGCCCACTCCCGGTGAAGTATTCCTCGAAGAGAGTTCAGAATAAATTTTCGATTTTCTCTACCTGAGGGAGTATGGCTACTATTCGTGGTTCTGTCCTACTGACTTTCTCTTGGGAAAGCTCGGAATGAACCATCTACGGTAAGAAGGGATGTGCACATTACTGCACATGCTACACATTTCTTCAGGTTGATTCGTGGATGGTTCGTCAAAGGGCATCCATTTCTAAGTTGCCGGTGGTTACCTCCGTCACCGACAGCGTAGTTTATTTGTCTTCCGACCTGCAGGACTAACTTGCCAATGATCATGGTTGGGAGGGCAATCTTGTTGAACAAAATCAATTCGTATATCGACATATTTAGCATTAGTGAAGCTACTTTTAAGAGGAAAAGCTGTGCGGCCTTTTTCATACAACCCTTTAATTTCGATTTGAGGCCAACATACTCAAATCAAACTGAATAAACTTTTATTTCATCAAAATGAACAGCAAAACTCCAGTGATTTGAGAAATTTTATTTATTTTTGTTTTATATTATAAAATGGATACCTTTGAAGAATTCGATTTTTTATTATTTTAGAGGTTATTTTGGCAATTTTTTGTGAGTATATAATAACTAGCTGGGTTACCCGGCTTCGCTCAGGAAAACATTTGAGAGTGTTATGGAATGTTTCACAATGATGATCCCGATTCCCTATTCACGAACATTCCACAACATACACCGCCACCCCTTCCAGAACTTTTTAGAGTTCTATAGAACCTTCTTGAACTTTCCGAAATTTCAAGAGGGCGAAACTTCCAGCCCTTATATCTTCAAAACCATGCCCTTTAGGTAAAAACGGGTAACTTTTTTCCCGAGAGGGGACAGGGATCTACCACACCTTATAACTCTCTTGATCGTACCGGGACTCGTTTCTGAGTTTTTGCGGTCCGCGCGTTTTTTTGGATTTTCTTCTATAATATATAGCTGTTTCCCGGCATGCGTTGCAATGCCATATTCAAATAAATAAAATGTTACTCCTTGCATGTCCTTTCCCGTGCGTTCCCCTCCAGGGTTCCACTTCCACCTTCCCCGCCACCGCTCTCCCGCTCCCCCGTCCCGCCAACCACCCTGGCACTTCATTTCTTGACTCCTCTCCAGTCGGCCCGTAGCCGAAACTTTTTTCTAATACTAACTAACATTATTAAACTCGTGATATCTTTCTAATTAAATATCCGAATTTAAAAATTCAAAAAGTTAAATAAAGGTATTGAAGCTGTCTTAAATATGAAGTAATTTATTTTGATAAGGATTAACACCAAGATACAAATAAAGAGCCTTTTCAAGCGGCGACATATTAATTAAATTTTTAAAATAAAAGAATACTTATTGTGGCATAACCATAATAGTTATACATATGCTGTCGCGACCTTTTTTGTAAATAATGATGTGTTCTACAAAGTCGTAGTACATTATTTTATTCTATCATCAATAGTTTTCGCAGCGCACGCGATGTAAAGAATATTTTAGGTAATTTTTTTACACCTTGGGTTGCATTATTGGAGTTTTAGTAAGGATCCCTAATTTTTTTGAAAATATAATATAGCCTATGTCACTTGGGGATAGTGTAGCTTCCAAATAGCGAAAGAATTTTTCAAATTGGTTCAGTAGTTTCGGAGCCTATTCGATGCAAACAAACAAACAAACAAATCTTACCTCTTTATATAGTGTAGTAGATTATTAAAATAAAGTTTAATTTGTGGAACTTCTTTTTAATTTTTTGTTTCATGTAATTCAATAATTATTATTATGCTGTATATAATTATTATTACGCCTGACAGCTTTTTCACCTACTGAATGCTTTATCAAACTACGAAGTCACTTATAAAGTTTAAACTAGTACCTATACGGAAGTAATATAATAAAACGTCTGTATCGGTTTACGACGTACGTACATAGGTTTACGACGTACGTACACACTGTCGTCGTAAGAAATAATACCTACGGGTCGTAAAAAAGTTTACGTTAGTCAGAAGGCATCACGCAAATTGCGAACAGATGCATTTTCTAAACAAACGTGTCAAGTGCTGAAGTATAAACGATATACAGGTGTCAAGACATCTACTTGACATACTTTAACCAGTGATTCCTGACATTACTTGAAGTAAAAAGTGTAAATAAAATTTTGCTCTTCTGTGACATTTTTCATTTTTTTCCAACTAAAAACAAAACAATCAGTAGTTATTGGAGAGTTAGGTGTTAGGTGGCGAGGGGGCGGGGAAGGGGAGGGGGGGGGGGGGGGGGGTTAATCAGCTTGTAGAAGATTTTTGTTTTAAAAAAAAAAACCATAAGAAAAGTCACCAGGGACCAACAACATTTTTTACTCCAATTAATATCACGAATCACTGATTTAAGTACATCCCTTAACACCCTGTATAAACAGTTTGCAGTAGGTACCTACTCATCTCCAGACATTACTTTAAATCCACTGTCCGACAAAGGGCCCCGAGGTTATTCAATAGTATTGTAAATCAGATATCAAGTCTTGGATCACTAGCAAAGACAGATCATATATCTAACACACTATACAAAGAGGTAACATTTGTTTGTTTGTTTGTTTATTTGTTTGTGTGTTTGTTTGCATCGAATAGGCTCCGAAACTGCTGAACCGATTTGAAAAATTCTTTCGCTGTTGGGAAGCTACACTATCCCTGGGTGACATAGGCTATATTATATTTAAAAAAAAAAATAGGCATCCTTACTAAAACTTCAATAATGTAACCCAGGGTGTAAAAAAATTACCTAAAATATTATTTAAATCGCGTGCGCAGCGAAAACTATTGATGATAGAATAAAATAATGTACTACGACTTTATAGAACACATCATTATTTACAAAATAGGTCGCGACAGCATATGTCTAACTATTATGGTTATGCCACAATAAGTATTATTTTATTTTAAAATTTTAATTAATATGTCACCGCTTGAAAAGGCTCTTTATTTGTATCTTGGTTTTAATCCTTATCAAAATAAATTACTTCATATTCAAGACAGCTTCAATACCTTTATTTAACTTTTTGAATTTTTCAATTCGGATATTTAATTAGAAAGATATCACGAGTTTAAAAATGTTAGTATTAGAAAAAAGTTTCGGCTACGGGCCGCGCGGGAGAGGAGTCAAGAAATGCAGTGCCAGGGGGATTTGCGGGACGGGGGAGCGGGAGAGCGGTGGCGGGGAAGGTGGAAGTGGAACGCTGGAGGGGAACGCACGGGAAAGGACATGTAAGGAGTAACATTTTATTTATTTGAATATGGCATGTATTATAAAAGAAAGTCCAAAAAACGTGCAGCTCGCAAAAACTCAGAAACGAGTCCCGGTTCGATCAAGGGAGTTATATGGTGTGGTAGATCTCTACCCCCCCTAGGGAATAAGGGTATCTGTTTTTACCTAAAGGCCGTGCTTTTAAAGATATAAGGGCTGAAAATTTCGCCCTCTTGAAATTTCTAGAACAGTCTTCCGGAAAGTTCTAGAAGGTTCCATAGAGCTGTAGAAAGTTGTGGAAGGAGTGGAATGACCAGGAATAGGAAATCGGGAACATCATTGTGCAACATTCCAGAACACTATCTTATTGTCCTGAGCGAAGCCGGGTAACCCAGCTAGTTAACAATATTTTTAGAACCTCCTAATGCATGCTTTCCCATTGATACGATACTTATTGTCCTTGTACCTTTACTTTAAATGTAAATAACATTGTTGTAGTTATCCTTATTTTTTGTGTTAAATCACTTAGGCTAAAATGCGCCTGCTCTCTAGACAGAATTTCCTAGTGAGACAGGCACAGCACAATCACCTATGTAACTTAATAAATAAAGGTTACAATAAATAAAAATAAAAGATATGACAATAGCAAATTTCAGAATGTATTGAAGGTTATGAATCTATTATAAGAAAATACGGTACCATTGGAATAATTCGTCTATTGGTACAATAATTCAGAAAATATGAATGGGAAATAAACAATAAAAAATGGAATAATATTATTTGTATCTACTTACTGTAAAACACTCATATTAATATTTCCAAAATACCTACTTATGTTATGTTGGCATTTTGCAAATAATGTGGCAAGGAGGAATTTAAACAAAATATTTCACGGAGGCTTGAAAATATGGATTTTATACAGGGTTTTCCAATTTTTTTTTTTTACAGTGAATACCGCACAAGAATCTCAACTGCTCCCGTCTGGAGCCAGAGAGACTATGGCATCCCCAATTGGGGTATGTTGTGAGGCTGAAGGTAGTGGGGAGGGGAAGGAGGTGGGGAAGAGGAAGGTTGGGAAGTACCTGGCTATTCAGATCTGGTCACTAAACACGGCTAAAGCCATTTTCAAGCAACGTTTCAATTCTGAATGGTGGTCTTACACCAGGGCGATACTAATAGTATCTTCCACTCTGGAACGTGCCGCAAATATACTAAATATTATTTTAAATGAATTAATTGTGAAATAACACAAATTAATCAAATAAAATTTATTTGCGCACGCCGGGTTCGAACCCGCGACCTCCGGATTGTGAGTCAAGAGTCTTAGCCACTGGACTACGGAGGTCGTCAATAAGAGGTGTTATTTTGAATAGCTCGCAATTTCGGTAGATGTCACTTTTGAAGCTGTCATTTTTTGACATTTGACAAGTAGAAACTACGCCATTAACAAAAATGGAACGATACACGCTTCAACAACGCATTGAAATTATTAAAATTCACTTTAAAAATGGTGAAAATTTGGCAGAGACGGTTCGTAAAACTCGAACATTTTTGGGTCGTCGTGAAGCACCTTGTCGGACCGCAATCCAGAAATTGGTGGAAAAATTCGAGCTGTTGGGACAACTTAGTGATGTGAAGAATAAAACCCGTGCACGTCGCTCAATAACAGGCGAGAATATAGCTGCTGTAGCCGAAAGTGTTGAAGAAAACCCAGGTTTGTCCATTCCTCGTCGTTCTTTGGAATTAGGCATTCCACAAACGTCATTACACCGTATTTTGCATACAGATTCAAGTCTTAAGGCTTATAAAGTTCAGTTAACACAAGAACTCAAGTTGGCCGATCATCAACAACGTCATGTCTTTGCTGATTGGGTCCTTGAATATCAAAATAACACCTTTTATTGGAAAACCATATATATCACCAAGTCAGGTTTTGTTAGCTATAAATTGGAATTAAAAAAAAAAAGTTTATGTAAGTACCTATTTTATGTATGTCAAATAATGTACAGTCACAATAAATTTTGGCAACAAATCTTCGTGGCGTAGTCGATTGAAGCTGATTGAAACATTACATACAAGAAGAGCGAACTAAATTTAACTTTACGTATATAGGTACATAATACGTCATGTATATGGCAATTCAAACTATTTGGTAACACTTTCTCCATTCATTTATAGTCACTTATAACCCATGGGACTAAATTTATTTCTCAACTTAGCATTATATTAGATTTGTACATTGTACGAGCACCTACATACATCTCCACTAGGTTGTAAAATCGGAAAATGATGAAGAATTTAAGCCGCCGCTACCCGAATTTCTACCGATTTCTTACATATCTCCCTTAAACATTTGAGGTTTTTAAGCTCTTAAAAAAATATATGTTATTTGTTAGACGCATTCCACGCCGAAACGCATATAAAATTCCCTCGATAGAAAAAAATCGCAAAGTATGCTCCGAAAATTATAATAATCACGTTTGTTTCAGTTATTTTACAAGTTATAGTTGTGAAAAATTCACAATGTTTCTTTAAATTATACTTTAGATACGTTCCACGAGATTTTTGCTCTATTCTAAATGAGTCGTGTTTTTTTTAACATTTTCGAAATTTTCGCATCGATTTTATCGCTTCAAATATTAGCGCGCTCCTCTAACATTTTTAATTTCATATCACTCCATCTTCCTCTTTTTGAGCTCGGATACGGAGCCTTAAAGTTTTTTTTAATGTTCATTTTCGAAAAATATCGGTTTTCTAACCCAGGTTAAGATTCCGAATTTGGAGAACAAAAATTGCCTCATATTCACAAAGTAATATGATGAAAACAAACAGGAAAAAGTGTAAATAATAGCAATTCTTTGGGCCTTGACAAAAAGTCACCATTTCAACGAAAGCCCTACAAAAAAATCTGTTGACTAATGTATTGAAAGTTATTACAGATTCTTCGAAGAAGCTCCTTCGTCGGGAATTAAAATACGGTTTTGAAAGGCGTGAATATTATTTATGTTTTCAGGAATTTCGTGGTAAGATTTGTTTGAGGCTGCCAAAAATACGTGCACAAAATGCTTATTTTTTTCACGTCGTTATTGACAAGCTTTCAATAGCTAGGTATCTATAATATGTAATAATGTATTACTACAAACAAAAAGTCACGCAATTCTTATTGCTCAAGGTTATTATTTTATGTAATATTTTTTTAGTTTTTTGCAAATGATTTCACTAACTAACCAACCATCGCTTAGTTTCGCTGGTTGGACATGCAGAGAGGATAGACCGCCATACAACTCTGTTTTGGCGTACACTCTATTCTTATTCATGCTTCATTTAAATTCATCCATCGCCTTACACACATACTGTTCAGACTATCATTCAAACTATATACGTATTTATACAATGAATGCGTAAATTTACTCGTTCTGTATTTATTTAATACCAAATGTGTAGATTTTTGACAATTATTTCGTTTTTACATTAGCTCCACACAGGAGACCCTGAGGAAAAAAAATCCTCAGGCCTGTGTCATCTTTGGGGATGCTGTGTGGAGGGTTTTTTTTTAAAGAAAGGAGAGGAAGTTCTGGGAAGGAAATAGGTATGAGGGGAAGGAATCGGGGTGCCAGTATGTCCAGGAGTGACGGACGTATGCATCTATCCCTCCAACCGCGGTGCAAGGCGGTGCACAGAAGATTATTTACGGAAACAATTAAAAAAATTCAGGTTTAATAATTATATTTGCGTAGTCTAATAATTATATTTATACCTAAATAACTCTACGCGTTAAAATTGAACGAATTTCACGTTGAAACACTACACAGAGGCGTGAACACGCTTTCAAACATGGCGCTTTCAGAATTCAGTCGACCACCGCCACGGAAGGATTTACGTTATGCCCTAATCGGATGGCTGTATTGTGTATGTTTCGAAGTTTTGTTGTAAGAGTCGCCATGGAAAATGTAGCTGGATGTATGTACATAGATATATAAAATTTTCAGATAAATATATGTATATATATATTTTTTTTTTAGTGTGTATAGTTTTTAGGGGTCACAAAATGGTGTTTTTCTAAAGAGATTTTTTAACAATCTTTGAACTTTACGAGAGTGCATCTTTTTTCGTTCAAATTGGTGTGTTGAACTATAAAAACACTGTTTCGGAACCAACTCGAACCAACTCTTTAACAAAACCCCATTTTTTTTGGGAGCCATCTACGAATTGTTCACAGATTTGTATTAAAATTCACTTAGATCCCGAAGAATATTACAAGATTACGTCATCCGGAAGTTAATTTAAAAAAAATGTTCATCGAATATGAATTCAGCGGTCGCACAAGCTATAACTTCTTTTACACTTGCTCTCACCACGCGATGGTAGAGATGTAAACGTGTACAGCAATATTTTCTCTGCGCAAACATAGCTTATGGCTACAAGATGAAATTATTATCAAAATCATCGGCCTTCCCAGCTCTAGTAACCTTTCAGAGCCAGCCAAGTCGCCGGGCGACCGGCAAAAGCTTTCAAACTATGTAGCGAAAAATCTAAACGACAAAAAGTACTTAGATTCGTTTATTAAAGATTGTTCTTTGGAGGATTTCTTTTGCAAAAGAAATCATCGAAAAAAAGAGATGCAGCAAATGTATTGAAAGTCATTACATATTCTTCAACATGAGCAACAAGAATGAAAAGGATTTTTAACTTTTCATCCAAAAAATAATTTTATCTTGTTCTCATTTTATGGTGTCTGCAAAACGTGCCAGGCATCAATCCCTAATGCTCCGATAAGGGGCCAAAGAAATAGGTTGTAATTTGTACCCATCTTACAACAAAATTATTGAACAAAAGCAAGCTTGTTATCCTCACGAAGATTCTGTCATAATAACCGACAGATCAGCGAAGATAAAACTTCAGGCTTTAGTTGACTTAACGCTTTGCGACTATGTCAAGTTCAATCTTTTAACAGCGTTTGTTGATTTCATCGGATCCGGTCATTCTTAAAATGCCACAAAATCCGGTCATCAAAAATTCTTAAAATGCCACTTACTACCAGCACGGATACTATATTCAATTCCTTCAACGTTATGGACATAAAACAGCTCTACTCAAGATCCATACTAATTAATTTACATAAAAACAACAAAACATTATACAAAGCTACACAAACAATACACAATACCCGAGCCAAAAACAACGAACTTCTCCAAACTCCTTTTTTCAAAACCACCTTCAGGCAAAGACACTCTAAATACATAGCTTGCAAACTATACAATACACTACCAACTACGATCGGACAGACTGACTCCTTTACAAAATTCAAACAAGATATTAAAAAATGGATTAAAAGCATTGGACGCCTCACTATTACAAACATCTGTAAAATAAATCACACATAGACAAAAATAACTATTCACATACAACCTAAACCTTAGAAAATAAATGAAAATAATGGAATCCTGTCAAATTGACCTTTAAATAGATTAGGCAGAATTTACTTCTCTACTTCATCTCCAACATTTATAAAATAACTCTCTTTAAAAGATTTACCACCCTTCCAATCACCTTTCTGTTTTAATTCTATTCAAAGTGATATGTATTTTACCTTAAATATCCTTATTACTACAATATTCATTTATATACCTGTACGCCTGTCTCGACACAGGTATACCCTAGTGAGACAGGCATATACATAAAACCATTGTAAATATATTATATTATAGATAAATAAATAAATAAAAAATAAAAAAAATCTCAAATGTGATCATCACTGAATAAAGAGGTACCTATTAGATTTACTATAAGATCCCGAGTGATGAAAATGTATAATTACTAGCTGGGTTACCCGGCTTCGCTCAGGAAATCATTTGAGAGTGTTATGGAATGTTTCACAATGATGATCCCGATTCCCTATTCCCGAACATTCCACGACATACTCCGCCACCCCTTCCAGAACATTCTAGAGTTCTATAGAACCTTCTTGAACTTTCCGAAATTTCAAGAGGGCGAAACTTCCAGCCTTTATATCTTCAAAAGCACGCCCTTTAGGTAAAAACGGGTACCTTTTTTCCCGAGAGACAGAGATCGGGTACCTTTTTTCCCGAGGGACAGAGATCTATCACACCTTATAACTCCCTTGATCGTACCGGGACTCGTTTCTGAGTTTTTGCGGTTCGCACTTTTTTTTGGATTTTCTTTTATAATATATAGCTGTTTCCCGGCATGCGTTGTAATGCCATATTCAAATAAATAAAATGTTACTCCTTGCATGTCTTTTCCCGTGCGTTCCCCTCCAGCGTTCCACTTCCACCTTCCCCGCCACCGCTCTCCCGCTCCCCCGTCCCGCCAACCCCCCTGGCACTTCATTTATTGACTCCTCTCCCGCCCGGCCCGTAGCCGAAACTTTTTTCTAATACTAACATTATTAAACTCGTGATATCTTTCTAATTAAATATCCGAATTGAAAAATTCAAAAAGTTACATAAAGGTATTGAAGCTGTCTTGAATATGAAGTAATTTATTTTGATAAGGATTAACACCAAGATACAAATAAAGAGCCTTTTCAAGCGGCGACATATTAATTAAATTTTTAAAATAAAAGAATTCTTATTGTGGCATAACCATAATAGTTAGACATATGCTGTCGCAATCTTTTTTGTAAATAATGATGTGTTCTACAAAGTCGTAGTACATTATTTTATTCTATCATCAATAGTTTTCGCAGCGCACGCGATGTAAAGAATATTTTAGGTAATTTTTTTACACCTTGGGTTGCATTATTGGAGTT
The DNA here is from genome assembly GCA_917563855.2 of Limnephilus lunatus. Lineage (NCBI taxonomy): Eukaryota > Metazoa > Arthropoda > Insecta > Trichoptera > Limnephilidae > Limnephilus > Limnephilus lunatus. The sequence goes on from OU830604.1 coordinate 37,458,854, forward strand.
TTAGTAATGATCCCTAATTATTTTGAAAATATTATATAGCCTATGTCACTCAGGGATAGTGTAGCTTCCCAACAGCGAAAGAATATTTCAAATCGGTTCAGTAGTTTCAGAGCCTATTCGATGCAAACAAACAAACAAACAAACAAACCTTACCTCTTTATATAGTGTAGTAGAAGTAGATGTAGTAGATGACCCAAAGTACTCATTTGATGCCGAAAAGTAGCGCATTATATTTTATTTTCATCATCACATACTTATATTATGTAGTTCCAATGCGAACCTCAATAAAAAAAAATTGTCCTACGTATATTTGAAAATATGTATTACCTACTAGTATTATTATCTATGAAAATATTGTCATATGTTTCATAAATCCATCATTTAATATGTACGTACCATGTACCCAAGGTATCATATATACTGCTAAATAATATGTGTTTCATAAAAAACGCATAAACTTTTATTTAAAACCATGAAATAATTGTATAGCCCATTGTGCGGTGGGTCGAGAGATTCCGGCTGGAGAGGATAAAAGACCTCCCTCAACCAGTCTCCCTCGATCCTACCCACCACATGGCAGGTTGGCAGACGCATCGGCCGCCAAGATCTGGACCAACCTCACCCCATGAACCCGGGCACTCCTGCTAAGTCACCAAGCGAACCACTTGGGGTGACCTATGACAGAGATTTTGGTTATCCAATAAATGGTTCCCGGGGCGACGGTACCCATACCGCCTCTCAAACAGATATAAGACAGCCTCCATAATTAGTATACCAAATATCAAACAATTCTTTTTGCTGTAGGTCTTTTAAAGTAATTTTAGTTTTATGGAAATCATTTCCTTGGTTGTTTGGATGGACAGTAATGTCAAATAAAGCCACGTGAATTTCAATTATTCTCTATTGATTGCATCCCAACTTCAAACAGCTCACTCCCAATGGAGCTGTTCATTTGCAACGACAACGATGGATTGTTCCTTGTATTCAATTCGCTTCTGTAAAAGCGAGGTCGAATGAATAACAAATTAATGTTGAAATATTATTGATTTGCCTCGTCAGCAAACTATGTGTGCGAAACAACTATTTTAATTCATAACATACATAATGTATGTAATATATTATGACAAATAACAATTCAAAAGGAAGTCGTCGATAATAATTATGGTTGCTTGATCGACAAATTAATTTGTGAGACGGGTGCGTGTACCAATTATTGGATAACTAACACCCCTAATTTAGTGACTTCGCAGGGGTGCCCGGATTCATGGGTTGAGGTTTGTTTAGATCTTGGCGGCGGATGCGTTTGTCCACATACTGCGTGGCAGGCCGGATTGGGAGATATTGCTTGAGGGAGACCTTTTTAAGTCACCAGCCAGACTCTCAACCATTCGCCTTGCACCGCAGTGGAAGGGATGGATTCGTATGTCCGTCACTCCTGGTTCCTACCACCTCATACCTTTTTCCTTCCCAGAATTTCCTCGCCTTCCTTTCCCTAAAATGATCCTCCGTATAGCACCTCCACATAGGCTCTGGGGGGTCCTCAAGGCCTCCTGTGCGGAGCTAAAGTTTAAAAAAACGAGTGTGCTTTAGACCGATTCACACGACTGAAGTATAACTTCACTAACTTATAAAAGAAGAGAGAAAGAAAATGTGTGCGCGCGCACTGCTCTTTCTTGCTCCTACAGTGTTATACAGACAATAGGCCTGCACTGTGTCGATATACGAAACGTAACTGGTTATGAGAGAAAGACAGAAAGAAAATGTGTGCCCGCACCTCTCTCTCTTGCCCCTACAGTAAATACGAAACGTAACTCTCTCTCTTTCTATCTTCTCTAACTTATATCTCCCTCTCAACTCCCGTACGCCTCGCCCGATCACACTTTTCGTAACGCTCTCGTCACTCATTCACCAGCTTACTCCCCAAGTCAAGCGTGCGTAAAGAAGTTTTACTTCAAAAATAAAGTTGTTGGCTGATATCTAAATTTAGAAAAAATTCCATTAGATTTGTTAACTCAATGTCTGATAACTGTAAATAACTACTCCAGTTCCCAAAGGTTTATACTCCCGTGCGTAATATTCCTAATTTATAAATAATTATTGTTTACAAATATGTTGTTTACAAAACATATCAGAGATTAGTCGAAAAATATAATTCGGGCGTACAGTTAGAGCTCTTTATCGTCTAATTTCTAAAAAATAAGACAAATAGCATTTTTAATTTCTTTATTTACTTATTTTTAATAGTTTGGTTTACTGAAAAAAATCATGGTGCCAATTTATCAACTATTCCAATGGTTTTGATAGAATATGTATATTATGTGACCATTACCTTTTTATTTTTTGTGTCTTGTTCTGTTTCATGTTTCGTTTAGATTATTAGTATTATTTTCGTATTCATTGATTCTACATTACACTAGCTGACCCGAAAAACGTTGTTCTGCCACATAAATTATTTCTGTGTGGATGAAAGTTCGATGAGGCGGACGTAGCGCCATCTGTCATTCAACAACATATCTAAATAATTTCGTTCTGTTTGAAATACGAACGACAGTTAAATTTGTTCATATAAAAATAGTAAAATCGCTATTAAAAAATGCGAGGGTACAAAAAAAAAATTGCCAACATTTTTTTTTTGGATAAGGACACCCTAATCACTTAGCGGCATGAAATATACTTTACGACCTATTCTCATACCTACCAAATATACATTAAAAGTTTCATAAAAATCGGTCCAGCAGTTTCTGAGGAGTGCGACCACAAACACCGTGACATGAGATTTTTATGTATATAGATATTATTTTAGATTTTATAGTACTTTTAAAGATATATTTTGGACAAATTTAAACCAATTGTTATAGAGTCCTTTTCATACAATAATTTTATTTACAATCTGTATTCTTCGGATATTCAATGAATCGGTATTTTTGTGACGAATATTTTTGCCCGCAACTAGAAGATACGTAGCGCAAAACTCGTTGAAAATCACGGGATATTATAATTGTAGGATTGCTAATTGCGTATTTGCTAAAAAGCGCAGACCCTTGAAAAATTGTAAATTTTGACGATATTTTTAACCTAAGAAATTTAAACGAAAGAGATACGCATTTCAAATAAAGGATAAAAATAATTTTCTGGATTTTTTTTTTAATATTATAGGTTTGTACTTTATCTTGTCTGAATTCTTTACACATAGGTTCCAATTTTTAAAATTATGTGGGAATTACGATTTTTTAATGCTGACAACATTAAATCCATTATTTATGATTACTACGACAATTAAGTTCAAAATAGGTCATTGAACCGGATTATTATTTCATTTAGGTATACGTGTACACTTATTTAATTTAGGTACTCGTATACGTATACACTTATTTAATTTAGGTACTCGTATACGTATACACTTATTTTTGACCTCCATCGTTTAGTTCAAATTTATTTTATTAGACAAAATAAAACACGAAGAAACCTGCTGATAGCCTATTTTTACTCGATTTGTACATTCATATTTTTTAATGTTCGGTTTTATTTTTATTTTTCTAAACGAGAAAGAATAATATTTATTTTAAATGTATTATTATATAGGTTATCGTATTATTACATAGATAGAGCGAGAGCCACGCGTCACGCCCGTAATGTCTTTCACTCTGTCCTCTGCGTCTGTCTGCCTTCAAAGAAAATCTTCACGTTCAGAACGACTGATCCCGATAATAAATCGGGTGATCTAACTATTTTCATATTATTTATAACATTAAATGGACGGTAAACAATGTAGAATTTACAATGAGCCACAGGCAAGGTGGTTTTGTTTATGTATGTTTCATGAAATATTTCAGGCGTCCGATACATTTCAAGATCACAGCATTTAAAATATTGTATATGTCGATATTGTTTATTAAAAAGTGGTTTATACAAAGTTATCTCTTATTAATTAAATAATAAATAATGCCACAAAGTTATTTTGCAAAGATTGAAGAAGAAAAAAATCTTTCTTTATTTTGTCCTTTACATCATTTCAAATTTCCGTGATTGATATAATAAATAATATGTGTGACTTAAATTAATGTAGCTGTTTTTAGTCATCAGATCTGAAGAGCTAGATATTTCCTCTCCTTCCTTCTACCCCTAGCTACTGTTTCCTCACTCCCAACTTTCATAATTTTTAATTTAAAAAAAAAAACGAGTGTGCTTTAGACCTCACAACTGAAGTAAAACTTCTGCTCCATCTATAATCTATATGATAGGAAGAGATAAAGAAAATGTGCTCTCTCTTGCTCCTACAGTGATAAACGAAGGGTTCGCCTCTCTTTTCATAACGCTCTCGTCATGCATTCGCTAGCTTACTGCCCAAGTCAAGCGTGCATAAATAAGTTTTACTTAAAAAATATATATATATATATATATATATAATCATAAAAATCAAATATTTATATTATTTTATTAGCGCTATGCGATGGTTGCGATACATTAAAAATGTTATACATTAAATTGTTAATATAATAAATAGCTAATTTCAGAATGCGTTTTTTTTTTTTACTATTTATATATTTCAAGGCTTTGTTTCGTATCGATTTACTTTAAAATATAATGTGCGTTGAGACCGTCACTCCATAGGGGCCACGGGCCACTCCCATCCCTCTCATGCCTACGTAGTACGTACTACACCACAGGCCACAGCGCACCTGCAAAATATGCGTAGAACCTACATGCAGCGTAGTGCAATGAATATTGCCCTACGCGGGAATCGATAGTCAGAAAAGTTCTTCAAAACTTTATACACGATTGATTTAGTATTTAAATATTGTGTAATATTGGGTTGTCTCTGAAAGTAATTTAATGAATAAACCATTAGTTAAAGAGTCCTGCCGCTGGGAGCGCCACTGTGACATCTCTTTTTGCTACAAGCATCGGTTACATAAAAAAGGGAGAGTATACAACGAATATGTGTGTACCTATTACAAATAATATGAATGGTATGCAAATATTACACGGTTTCGCCCAAAATTCAAAACTATAATACCTAGCGTCAACAAAGCCTTAAAAAATGATGAAACAAACAAAATAGCGTCCTGTCTTATTTTTCATAGTTGCATAGATAAGTGCTCTATGAGCTGAAAATAATGGCGTTAATATTTAGAAATTTCAGACAAATAAATACTGATCATTTTTCATGACGCCTGAGCTCACCATTTTAGAGTTTTGATATATTTTCTTCGTTTGCAAGTGTTTGTGTTAATGTAGTAAATTATTATTGTACTCGTTTGGCGATCTTTTGAAACTGTAAAACAACATCGCGATACAACTACAAAACAATATACGATCACCTTACACCAACACATTTCTTTACTTAAGTGATATATTTCACTATTTACTATTTAAGTACTTGAATATTGAAATGTCCTTGTCCTAATCAGATTGTGTTAGGGTATTTATATCTAGAGCATCTTGTTGTTCATTCATATTGTATTAATTTATTGTGTTTGCAGACGATATCCTCAAAACTGAACCACCCAGAGTTGATTGCTCCTGACATTCGCAAATAACACTAACATTCTACATTTCAATATTTCTATCCGCCATGTCACACGCGCAGCTCTAGCCCCGCAAACTCATTATAAAATCATTTCAGACAATTGAGACAATCAGTGTATTAATAATTATTGTCTTCGATTGAAAGCGGCCACCAGGCGGAGCAGTATGACGGAGCTTTGCTCTAGTGGCCATTATTGTCACATGCGATGTTTTATGGTTGTTAACGCGACATTTTATATATACACAGTGAATCAGATCAGACTATCCGCGCAAGTTGTTTTGGTAAAATTTCACTAAATGTCACTCAAATAATTAATTGGAGATGGATTCGTTTTCAGGGTCAAATAAAAGTTGATGTAGAATCTGATTCACTCTTCTTATTGATATGGTGATCGCGTATTTTGTATAATGTTATCAGCTGTTCTATGAATATAATATATTTATCATGTAGTTTGGAAGAGAGGAACCCTGTCTACATCGAAATTTCACTTTTTTTCAGGGAGCAAGATGAACAAGTTGTGTCGGCAGGTGTCGATTGAGTCGCCGGGGCCTATGATCCGTGAAAGCGTGTTCACATTTGACGTGCCCATGCCGGAAGTGCCCCCACTAGGAGCACGATTGCGCGTGGTGTGCGCCGGGGCGTGCTACCGCGCCAGCAGCCGCGGCCGCTCCATGTCCGTGTGCTCCACGTCCTCCGTGTCCTCGCTCAGCAGCCTGTCCGAGCTGGCGGACGCCATGCCCAGCAGCGGCGCCGCGGCGCACGCCGGCGTCAAGGACGGAGCCCTCTTTCCCGGCTACGAGGTGGCCGGCATTGTTGACACGCTGGGAGATCAAGTGGACGTGAAGGCTCTCGCTCATCAGGGTCTGGCGGTGGGCTCGCGCATCGTGCTCTACCCCTACGAGGGTGTGCCGCACGGGTATGCGGACTACATCGTGGTGCCGGACCTGAAGTTCCTGATACCCGTGCCAGCCGAGCTGAAGCTGAGCGTGGCCGCCATGTTGCCCACGGGCGCGCTTTTGGCGCTCAACGCCGTGCTGTCGGCCGTGGAGTGCATCAAGCGCTGCCTGGAGGGCCCGCAGCGCAAGCCCGACTGCAAAGTGCTGCTGGTGGGCACGGGAGGACTGGCGTTGTGGACCCTACGCATTGCCGCCCACCACTTCAAGGACCTGCCTTATCGACAGGACATCCACACTACCGTGGCTTGCCTCAAGGACGAAGGGCTCGTCATGGCCAAGGACTCGGAGAAGTGAGTCACGCCTTCCTTGCTTCCTTCCTTACCTCATGTGCGGCGTTAATCTTTTTATTGCGGTTGCTTGCGTTCCTCACTTTTGCAAATAGTATTATTTGAGTATGTACTGCAATATGAAACTTATTAATAGCGTATCTGACTTATAGCTTGCAATACCCCGAGAGTTTGTTGAGGGAACACAATTTTGTGAACTTTGGACTGTGGCAAGGCGCCAAACATTTCCACAACAAATAGCGTAATCTTGGCGGCGAGCTATTCTACAAGTGCTGTTTTCTGCTTCCAGCTTGAACGTGATTCAGTGGTCCGAGGACTTGTATGAGAAGCAACTCATCGAGAGAACCCTGGAAGGCTGCAAGGGACCCGTGGATATTGTATTCGACTTTGGCTCCACCTCCCGTAGTTTGCTGCGCTCAATGAAATGTCTTGCCAAGGTTATTATTGTTTATTTTCTATTTTACTGATGAATTCAATAATCATTCGATATCATTAAGCTTATAATGGTGACCGGACAAATCAACAATGTGCAACTTGATCCCTTCTTTGATGTCATTAAGTGATGAAAAAAAAAATTGAGTGTAGTTTACACATGGTAGAAGCAAAATTTTACCAAAACAATTTCAACCAATACTTGAAAAGTGAGGTCATTATCAAAGCGACCAATGAGCGCAGACCAGCGTCATTTCCATTTCATATCTCAACCAATAGGAGCCTTTAAAAGTGACATCATAGTCAAAGCGGTCAATGAGCGCAGTTGACGCGTCGCAGGTGCAGTAATCCTCATTTCCTGTGGAACGATTTACCGGTCTCTGTGTTTCCTCCCTCCTACAACATGGGTCTCTTCAAGACCCATGTTCATTCCTTCCTTTTCTCGAAAACACCCTCCACACAGCATCCTCAAAGATGACATAGGCCCTGAGGGAAATTATTTTCCTCAAGGCCTCCTGTGTGGAGTTAGTGTAAAAAAAATAATTCCGTTTTAACTTTTCAAAAAAAGGTGTTGAAATATAACTTTGTTGAGTTGTCATGGAACCGTTTAAAATATGAGATCTAGCTATAAAGAGGGAATTATTTAAAGGTTAAGATTTTGTGAAAGTATCACACCTAAACCAAAACCATTAGTGAATATTTTTGGGAACAAGACATTTAGACATTTTTGGATAGTCCATTGGAGTCCATTTTAACGTTTCCAATGTGATAATAAAATACATTAATAAATTATTGTGATTCCTCACTATTAGTCTGTTTCTTGTGGTGCACAGTCCTGTTGGATGTTGACTATCATCGACAAGGTAGACTTCTTTATTACTCTTCCCTTCAGATGATTAATATCAGGTGACCTTGTACTGATAATTAAAAAAAAATATATATATTATTTTATTTTCAAAAAATAATTGGTATAATAAATACATTTACATTTGAGGCAAAAAAGATTAAACTGCAAGGGTTAATCTGGAAAGTCGCCTCTTTGACAACAAAAATTTTTTCCAGCTAAAGTGATCTTCCTCTATAGCTCTGTCAGCTCTGAACTCTGAGACTCCCTTCTGAGGCTTCTGTGGAATGAGTGTAATTAACCCTTTATATTATTATTTCTGCAATAGGCCACTTGCATGGATTTCATAACGACTTGGAAAAAATCGTGTGGATAGATTTTTTTACTAAGATTACGAAAATGTTAGGAAATTTTTTTAGAAAAGTTCAGTTTTTTTAAAATAAATAAATCCATTATTTGGGATCGTGACGTCACTACATAAAAATATCCCTTCTCCGATAATGTTCTATTAATTTTATAAAATTCAACGATAATTTTTTTATTTATATGGCAACACTTTGATTTCAGGCGATTTTTTTTTAATTTGACATTTAACTTTAACTAGATTTATTGTTTGTTCTCTGCGAACTTATCATTTGGTGTGACGTTTTGACAGATGTTACGAAGAGAACCCCGTACATTTCATCCTTCTGTACCTGTTTTAGAAGTATAATGGTGCGGATTTTAACAAAATCAAATTTTATAATATATTATTATGATTATAATTTACAAGCAAAAGTATAATATATTATATTTTATAATATAATATCATGATTATAATTTACAAGTAGGTACAAGTATATTACATTGGATTTAGTCATATATAGACGTTGAACATTATTATTGATTAATGATCAATAAGATGGATCAAGGAAAAAAATATTTATGAGAAATAATATTTTTGGTATGCCTTTTTATTCTCCCGTGCGATTTGTGTGGAAACGTTATATTTTTTAAATAATATTCGTCTATATAATAATCGTTTTTTCGCACCCATAAATTTTTTTATTTTATTTTTTATTAAATAAAACATACAACGAAGTTGCACTCCCATGAGTTATCAAAACTCATTAAGGGATCGCCAATTGGTACTTTTTTAGAAGTTAAACCCAACTCAACCCAATATGTAGACACAATGTATGAATAAAAAATTTACAAAACATTTCACAAAATTCCACACTGATTGATTTTTTTTTATATGGCAACACTGTGATTTCCGGCAAATTTTTGAATTTTTCGTTTAACGTTCACTAGATTTATTGTTTGTTCCATGCGAACTTATCCTTTGGTTTCATTTGTTGATAAAGATGGCGGTGTTTTTACAGATGTTACGAAGAGAACCCCGTACAATTTATTGCTATTCGTGTGGAAAACGTTTTTTTTTTTCAAAAATAATTTTCGGCTATGTAATTATCGTTTTTTCACACCCATAAAATTATGTTTCGTATTTCCGGTTTATAAATAATGGTCTGATTTTTCGGATTGAAATTTTCAAAAAATCGCCAGGGTTTCAAAAATACGATTAAAAAAAAAAAAGAATACAGAATGTCTTAGAATATTTGCCTAAACCGGAAAAAAAAATTTAAAAATGTGATGCAAGTGGCCTATTGCAATCTTTTTATATTGATGCCATAAAGTTTGAAGTGTGAAGACAGAAGAGGCGAGTGAAAATATATTTAATTTAATAACATACTATATAGTATTGTTTGGTTTTTTGAAAAACTCACTTTTTCTGGCACGCTAAAATCGACCGCACCGCCCCTTAAGTTTCACCAACCTCGAGGTTCACATTCGGGTAAAGTCGATTAAGACTTTTGATGGATCCGAAAGTGACCTCTCCGCTCCTCGAGTTTCAAATACCGCAGAGACCATTATCGGACTCAGGGTAGCGTGCTCAAATCGTGTCCCGATTTAGGACAATTTTTCATACAAAAAACCCGTGCACGGTTTACAGCGCACCAAACGGCGAAAACTATAATTAAATCTCTCACCTACGAAGAAATTCGGCCTTAGTTCTATTTCCTGCCGCTAGGTTCACCCGTTAAAAACGTCGCATTTTTCCCGGAATGTAATTAAGTTTTTTTTCCATACAAAACTGATTTTGCCAGGAATTTATACTAAATAATTAAACGGCTTCGAGAAAATTCTTGAGAAAAATTGACATTTTACAGGGGCATTACGGAATTAAAGATTACGTTAAAAAAACACCTTCCGGCGGACATGTTTTTGATTAAACATAAGCAATACAAGTTTTATCAACTTTTAAAGTCACGACATGTACCGCATTTCATTAAAAATGTTTCACAATTTTGCGTCAAAGATTGAAATAATTCTGACATTTGTTGAAATTAATCTGTCCTCGACAATGAACAATTTTGCGGCCAGTCAAAATGAATTCTTGGTAGGTACCTACCGGCGTTGAAAGGCGAATAATTTGCATGCAGAAAATAAATAGTACCAAGGTATATGAAACCAAATCGTACTACTACGAAGGTATTCAATTCCATAGAAAACTAAATAAAACGATAAAGATTTTATAATGCTGCATTCGCATTTAATTCGCCAGTACGTACTTATCAGTGGGAACTGATTTATCGCAAAAAAATGAATAAAACGCGTGGCCATAGAACATTCTGAAGTGGAAATTTTTACTTAAGGCAGCATCACAATAGGTTTTACTTAAGGCAAGTTCACAATAGGTTTAAATGCAATACTGAGGTTGTGTTGTTTCCACGACACTAAATAATTCAACAACATTTTTTTAAAGTTCATTTTCACGTTCTGTGTAAGTTCTATTCAAGTTCTGTTATTTTATCTGTATATGCCAGTTGCAACATAAAACTGAAATAATTATAGAACTTGAATAGAATTTGAACAGAACTTTTACAGAACGTTAAAATTGAAGGATTTATTTTTTTTAAATTTTTTTTTTTGCCAAAATGAGTAGGTACTTATGCAAATTATGGGTTCTTATGGGTTGTTATGGCTTCTTATGGCTTCTTATGGGTTCTTATAAGTTCTTATGGGTTCTTATGAGTTCTTATGGATTCTTATGGGTTCTTTTCGGTTCTTATGGGTTCTTAAAAGTTCTTATGGGTTCTTATCGGTTCTTATGGGTTCTTATGGGTTCTTATAGGTTCTTATGAGGTCTTATGGGTTCTTATAAGTTCTAATGAGTTCTTATGGGTTCTTATAGGTTCATATCGGTTCTTATGGGTTCTTATGGGTTCCTATGGTTTCTTATGGAAACTTATCGGTTCTTATGGGTTTTTATAAGTTCTTATGGATTCTTATGGGTTCTTTTCGGTTCTTATGGGTTCTTAAAAGTTCTTATGGGTTCTTATCGGTTCTTATGGGTTCTTATGGGTTCTTATAGGTTCTTATAAGGTCTTATGGGTTCTTATAAGTTCTAATGAGTTCTTATGGGTTCTTATAGGTTTCTACGGTTCTTATGGGTTCTTATGGGTTCCTATGGTTTCTTATGGAAACTTATCGGTTCTTATGGGTTTTTATAAGTTCTTATGGGTTCCTATGGGTACTTATGGGTTCTTATGGGTTCTTATGAGTTCTTATGAGTTCTTGGGAGTTCTTATGAGTTGTAATGAGTTGTTATGAGTTTTTGTGAATTGTTATGAAATACTATGAATAATAAATTTTTTCTGTAATTTTTTTAACTGCAGTAAATCAAAGTTTCTTGGAAATTCTGATTTACACATTTTTATAATGTTTTTTGTAAAAAAATACAATAAGGGCAGTAGGTACCTACCCGCTTACTATGAAATATATATTTTTTCTATAATTATTGAACTCCGATAAATAAAATTTTATTTTGTAAGAAATTAAAAACAATACCTACTAAGAACGTACCCGCTTACTATAAAATAATATTTATTCTGTAATGTTTTTCGTCCCGATAAATCAAAGTTTTAGTTTTTATGAAATTCTGAATAATACATTTTTATAGCGTCGATTTTGTGGAAAAGCACAATAAGGGCAGTAGGTACCTAGCCGCTTACTATGAAATAATATTTTATCTGTTAGTTAATAAGTAAAGTTAGTTTTAACCCGTTAGTTGTTTTGCAACGGGCAAAAGCTGTCTCAAAATAAATTGATGTACTCAGTGAGTATGTACTGAAAGTAGGAACTATTTTTTGATTTATCCACATTCAAACATAGTTTTTATCTTTATATATTTAATATAACACCCGCTCCTCGCTTTATGTTATAACCCGTTAGTTGCCTGCAACGGGCAAAAGCTGTCTCAAAATAAATTGGTGCAGTCAGTGAGTAGGTACTGAAAGTAGGAACTAATTTTTCGCCTTATCCACATTCAAACATCGTTTTTTTCTTCATATATTTAATTAAACACCCGCTCTTCGCTTCATCCACGTTCACACATCAAATCGCATAGTGTTTTAACCCGTTAGTTGCATTTGCAATAGGTATAAGCTAGTTAATATTAATGGTCCCCGGGTCACCATCCAGCTCTCACAATGGCTCCTAGCAGTGCAAGTAACCACTCCAAGAATAGACTAGTTCCCAAAGAACTACAGTGATTTGACATTCCTCTACCAGAGGAATACGCCAGAATGGGTCTTCAATAGATGAAGTTGGTCACTAACATCAAATAGAAAAAAGGTACCTCCTCTCTAAGGTGGTCCAATAACACACCAGCCGGCGATGGGTTGTTATTGTTTGTTATACACAATATTTTTGTGTGGATCCGCTTTCATTAATGAAGTAAAGTATTAAATTAATGCCATTAGCATTTCCGGCACACGTGGTTTTACATTACCATCGAAACTCTAATTTAAATTATAACCGGCTTAACTCCGAACTGGGGATTCAACAATAATCATTATAACCACACCGGGTAATAGAAACAATCGTTTCAAACATAATAAAAAAAAGCTGCTTCAGCGATAAACAAAACAAAAACTCTCCTCACGGCTCATGCAAATCTACATCTGCCGCCATCTTTAGACCTTCTCCACGTGCCTCTTCCATTTCCTCCCGCCAACGATAACCAATAGAGTTCTTTATCATACACAAGACTCCGGTACTAGTAATTTTATTAATTACTAGCTGGGTTACCCGGCTTCGCTCAGGACAATAAGATAGTGTTCTGGAATGTTGCACAATGATGTTCCCGATTCCCTATTCCTGATCATTCCACGACATACTCCGCCACTCCTTCCACAACTTTCTACAGCTCTATGGAACCTTCTAGAACTTTCCGGAAGACTGTTCTAGAAATTTCAAGAGGGCGAAACTTTCAGACCTTATATCTTTAAAAGCACGCCCTTTAGGTAAAAACGGATACCCTTATTCCCTAGGGGGGATAGAGATCTACCACACCATATAACTCCCTTGATCGAACCGGGACTCGTTTCTGAGTTTTTGCGAGATGCACGTATTTTTGGACTTTCTTTTATAATATATGCCATATTCAAATAAATAAAATGTTACTCCTTACATGTCCTTTCCCGTGCGTTCCCCTCCAGCGTTCCACTTTCACCTTCCCCGCCACCGCTCTCCCGCTCCCCCGTCCCGCCAACCCCCCTGGCACTGCATTTCTTGACTCCTCTCCCGCCCGGCCCGTAGCCGAAACTTTTTTCTAATACTAACAATTTTAAACTCGTGATATCTTTCTAATTAAACATCCGAATTGAAAAATTGAAAAATTTAAATAAAGGTATTAAAGCTGTCTTGAATATGAAGTAATTTATTTTTATAAGGATTAAAACCAAGATACAAATAAAGAGCATTTTCAAGCGGCGACATTTAAATTAAATTTTTAAAATAAAAGAATACTTATTGTGGCATAACCATAATAGTTAGACATATGCTGTCGCGACCTTTTTTGTAAATAATAATGTGTTCTATAAAGTCATTATACATTATTTTATTCTATCATCAATAGTTTTCGCAGCGCACGCGATTTAAAGAATATTTTAGGTAATTTTTTTACACCCTGGGTTACATTATTGAAGTTTTAGTAAGGATGCCTATTTAAAAAAAAATATATAGTATAGCCTATGTCACCCAGGGATAGCGTAGCTTCCCAACAGCGAAAGAATTTTTCAAATCGGTTCAGTAGTTTTGGAGCCTATTCGATGCAAACAAACACACAAACAAACAAACAAACAAATCTTACCTCTTTATATAGTGTGTTAGATGTTAAAACATGTTGGTACTCACAGTTAAAGCTTAAATAATACTTCTCGCTAAATTTGTTGTAGGAAATGTGGAAAATATCTACATTTAATCTAGTTAGTCTTCCTAGGGGCATCCCAATCGGTAAGTTAGTTCTGCACCTGGGAAGAATTAAAAGCGTGTGTTGGTGGCCTCGCGTGATATTATGATATTGATAATAAACCATTCAGAAGCTTACAAGCCATCAGCAGTAATGCGACATCCTAGATCCATACATCCAGCAGACTCCATGGCTGATAGAAACAGCCATGGGTAGAGGTATCGTAAAAATCTCATGTAGAGGTATCGTAAAAAAATATTTTGCATTTTCTCAACCATTAGTACATAGACAGTATCCTCTGGCCCACATACCTGACATACACTCTAGCGAATGCTATGCACTAAACTAAAGTAAAGCAGCCTTATAAATGCGTGACAAATGAACTGTGTATGACAAAAATCTTTGTGGGTGATTTACAGATCTTAATATAAGCTTGGAATGTTAAGCGAGCTTCATACACAATTCCTAGGTCCTTGCCAGTCGCCATGTGCTTCAGAGAGGTATCTTTCATTTTGTAATTAAAATGTACGGCCTTGTGTGACCTTGTGAAGTGCATAAATTAACACCTTTGGAAATTAAAATCGAGTTTATTATCGATTTTCCAGTCAACAATTGCATTTATATCTTCCTGGAGTTTTCTACAGTCTCCTAATGACCTTATTCTCAAGAAGAGTTTAATGTCATCAGCAAAAAGTAAAAAATGGAAATAAACAATAAGGTTCCTTAATTGAATCCAAGCGGCACACCTGAGTTTGTAGGGCACGCGCTACAGTTAAATTCACCGTGGGCCATGAATTGTTCCCTTTCATTCAAATAGTTAGTTAGTTTTCAGAAAAAACAATTTCTTCTCGCCTTCTTTGGAGCACTAAGTGATCAACCTTATCTATCGAAATTAGTAGCCAGTTGGCTGTACAGCTTCTCTAAGTCTCTTTTGTATAAACTCCAACTATGAATATTTTTTTTTTTCTGAATGCAGCCAAAGTATTTTCATTGCTACGTATTTTCTAATAAATTGATTGCATGCTGCAGATTAATTCTAATTTAGTTTAGCTTTGTGAAGTTTTTTTATCTTTATGCTTGTGAAGTTTTCTTATCATTTACTGAGTATATAATCCGTAAGTGCTAGGCGCTTACTCAGCACCAAACGAAATTTGGTGCATATTTAGCAGCCAATGAAATTTCGTAATACGCACTAGGTGCGTATTCAGCAGTCAATGAGTTGAGGCTAATTTTTGACAAAAGTGTTGGACGATAATTATCTTCTAGAACAAGACAGAAATCAGATTTTTCTATAAACATATGTACTAAAGTTTTGGTATAATTAGTAGTCATTGTGTTTAGCATGACTTTTTATTGCTTTCTTGAACAGAAATATATTTTTTATAAAAACGAAAGTGACAGACAACTATTCCTCAGGGCCAAATGTCCTCTTTTATTAATAATCTGCTCATTGATTCCTATTTTAAATGTAGAGTATTTTTTTCAAAATCAATCACCTCCTCCATTGTTGTGTTGGAATCAAATCAAGAAACAATTTAAAAATTTTGTTTTTGAATTATCTTTATTCCACTTATGTTGTTAGTTCCTATAATGAGAACTTTACTTTTAGTGCATAAAGCTGTACTGTACGATTTGTTTGCGAGCTCTGTCTACTTCTTCATTTGTAAAATTGTCACAGCAGGTCTGAACAATTGATACTTCATCTAGAGACACAACTTTGCACTGAATTAATGCCAACAAACCGTTGATTATCACCCCATAGAAAGTGCATTTAGTGTTTTATTCACTATTCATAAGTTCACTATAATTGTTATTGACTGTTTGCAATTGGCAAGCAGGCAAACCAATTCAACTCGGCAGAGCCGATCAATACTGGCGGTCGTATTGACTTTTTAACACTTGAATTTAACAATGTTTTTTATAAAATTCATTATTTTCTTTATCTACATTATCTTCTATTTTCTTTATTTACGTTAATCCATTATTTTCTTTTTCTAATTGTGGATATGAAACTTTATTAGCAATGCTTCACTGTTGTGAATTTAAAAACAATGTTTAAAAACTATTAAACTAGAGA
This sequence comes from Limnephilus lunatus, assembly GCA_917563855.2. Classification (NCBI taxonomy): domain Eukaryota; kingdom Metazoa; phylum Arthropoda; class Insecta; order Trichoptera; family Limnephilidae; genus Limnephilus; species Limnephilus lunatus. The sequence goes on from OU830604.1 coordinate 37,475,275, forward strand.
ACTAAGTATAAAACAGCAATCTTTTAAGTAAATAACACTCTATTGGTTATACATAGAGACACTGATTCTTATCATTAATTTTTAAGAAAAGTAGCATTAATTATTGAAAAATTAGCTTTTATAGCTTTAATTTCGCGTTTTCATAGCATATAAAGCTAAATAGGATAATGTCAAAGAGTGGGAGTTGGCAAGAGGGGAAAAACAATTAAATTAGCAAAATTACTTGAAACATGTTTATTGTATTATTGATTGAAACTCAACAAGGCACATTTTTCTACAGTAGAGTGTGTCATGTTCGTTCTACGATCTGTCAATACAAGATTATAGCGACTAAAAAATCTTTCTGCGTCAACACTATTCACAGGAGCCCACACAGTCATCAGAGCTGCCTCAGCAAATTCTGTGGAAAATTTTTACAGCTAAGAGTAGCTGAATTATGTCTACAGTGACTCCATCCCTCACTTGCTCTACAAGACTACAAGCTGTATTTGAAAATAGCTGTTACCTTCTAGGAATTTACTGTCATCAACAAATTTGAATGTTGGTGCAAGCCTACTTTTAAATTCTGACCTACAATTGCAGGATTGAACATTTTACCCGCATGCTCAAGAAATAGATTAGAGCTGTTGTCTTGACGGTACAGCATAATGAGATGTCAGTTTCACAGAAGTCTTGAGAAGAAGTTGAGTTGTGTCGTAAAAATTGCTGCTATTTCGCGTTTTACCCTTTTTATCGCTAAAAACACCATTTATCGCTTTAATTCGCGAAAATATTGTTAATGCTATGAATCAGTGTCTCTAGTTATACGTTTTCTTGGGTTGGTTTGCGATTTTGTTGTTTATAAACGTAACATGTTTCAAAGAGATTTGACAGAAGGCTTCGCGGTTGTTATTATGTCATAATTGTGTTATGTGTAGTTTAATGTGACCAGTTATGGTAATTTCTTTCTTTTTGGGTATCCAAAATATCTTTAATAATACATAGTACATCCACCCTTTCACGAATGTGATGAATGTCATCGAGCTTCCCATTTTGTTACCACATATTATAAGTATATTTAAATTTGTACAACTTATCTAACAGTAGAAAACTGCGAATAGTGGTTTCAAACTTTACGAACTTTACGACACAGGTATACCCTAGTGAGACAGGCATACAAATAAAACCAATGTAAATATATTTTATTATAGATAAATAAATAAAAACTGTTTAATATAAACCGATTACACTGTTTATAAACCGAAAATGATACACCTCTTTCAAAAGAAATTTATTTTCCTTACAAAAAATTCAACTTTTTAACCCAAAAACTTTAGAATTTCGAAGAAAGTTATTTATCTTTTTTACACAAAATATCACCTCTTGAAGATGGTGCACTTTACCATCTGACTATGTGTATTTATGATTTAAGGTATCATGCACCTTTATGTAAAAGCCTTTGAAGGCGTATAAATAGATGAAAACATAAATAAATTATCTAAATGAGAATTTATGCATTTCAGGGAGGTGTTATCCTATTACCAGAAGAAATCGGCGAGAAGCTGATTCCCCGCTTTATCAAGAAGGCCGATGATATGGGAGTGAGGATCCGAGAGATTCCCAAGGGAACCATCGACCAGCTCAAACAGCTTGTCAAGCTGGTGGCTTCAGGAGAGGTAAGCACATGATCTTGATGGTGTTTTATGTATTTATTAAAGTTCTTTGGTTTAAATGCATTTTCTTTTTACATTGTTTTTATGGTCAGTGGGTCCTACGGCATTTAAAAATGTTGTTCTTCTCACACAAAAAATCCAAAAAAATTGATTAATTAAATATCCACATCACTGTTAGTAATAGAAATAAGGGATACGGGCTATGAATCATTATTAGTATAAAAAGTTTCATGTGCGTGAAACTCGATAGACATGAGCAGAGCACTCGTTCACAGTTGATGCTGGCTTCAGGAGAACGGGTAGTTTTCAGGCTTCTGCAAGACCCGAATTAAGAAATCCCTTCCTATAATGCAGCCACTACCTTAACCTGATTCACAACGCTGCAACCAGGTGGCGACATCTCCTGTCTTCGCACTGTACAGACAGGGCGCTCTTGTGAGGTATCTTTTAAAAATTAAAAAAAATGAGACCTCACAAACTAAAATCAATATTCGAAAAACATGCTATTGTAATAGTTATCATTTTTATCACCAAAATCACCACTTATTAAACAAGTCATATATTCGTGCTGAAATTATCTCAATTTTAATAATTTCTTTAAAGTAAGAGCTACTTGTGTAGAGACAAGGATCGATGGAACAGGAATGGAAGAAGGGAGAAGTACGAGGTAGGGCTGCGGGTCCCTGAGAACATATATGAGAGGACAGTCAAGACAAAGACAGGAGAGAATGATCGAGACAGGAGTGGTGGTGGAACACCTAGCAAGTGTTCCCTGCCCCGCTGGGTGATTGAATTGCGTGGGCAGTGGATGAAGAAATTATAATAGAGTTCGAGAAAGTGATTCACAAGATATGTGTTCCTCTGCCCAGCGAGATGAAGAACATGTGGTGACCAGACTAGAGTGATAAGAGATAGATAGGAGGTAGGAGGTAGACTTGAAGTTTCTCATCGAATTTCGGAATATTTTCAAGGTATTTTAAATGGTTCCATGACAGTTCGTCCGGCGACAATTCGTCCGGCGACAGTTCTTCCGGCCGACAGTTCGTCCGGCCGACAGTTCATCCGGCCGACAGTTTGTCAGGCCGACAGTTCGTCCGGCCGACAGTTAGTCCGGCCGACAGTTCGTCCGGCCGACAGTTTGTCCGGCGGACAATTGGTCTGGCGACAATTCGTTCGGCCTGATCATTTAGAAGATTTTTTCTTCAAGTAAGTATGCAAAGAGGATATGCTTATATCTGAAGGCATCTTGAGTGGAAATCCGCTGTAAAAATATTTTTACTAACAATAATTTCGACTCTCCGAAGAAGCATTTTATTTTTTACGTTAGCCCCACACATGAGGCCCCGACTCTCCGAAGAAGCATTTTATTTTTTACGTTAGCCCCACACATGAGGCCTGAGGAAAATAATCTCCCTCAGGGCCTATGTCATCTTAGGGGATGCTATGTGGAGGGTCTTTTTAAGGAGGGGAAGGATAGGAAGTTCTGGAAAGGAAAAAGGTATGATAGGTGGGTAGGAATCTGGGGGTCAGTATATCCAGGAGTGATGGACGTTTGGGGATTGTGTGTTTATTGTGTAAGTGTGTAGATGGCAAAGCGAATAAGTAAGACGATTCAATACTTACAAGTTTATTAACACTATTTACAGACACATAAATCTCCAATTTAAATATATGCAATAATAAAGAAATGTGAAGGGCGAACAAATGTTATAGACCAGTGACTCCTGACCGAGAGTTAAAGCAGAATGATCGTTAGTTTTTGATGCAACGCGAGGCAAGTTGCTTGAGGAAAGGTTTGCATCCCATTGGTGCCTGGGGGACCAATCCGGTGGCCAGACGGTGCAGATCACTGTCCTTTGTTCGTCCTCCACAGACGTATCAATCCATCCCTCCAACTGTATTACACGGTCCGCCATGCAGCAGGTGGGGAGACGCATCCGCTGCTAAGACCTGGACAAACCTCACCCCATGAACCCGGGCACCCCTGCTAAGTCACCAAACGTAGAAAGCCACTCAGGTTGACCTATGGCAGAGGTGTTGGTTATCCAATAAATGGTTCCCGGGGCGGCGGTACCCACACCCGCCTCCCAAATTGGAATTGGAATTGAAGCATGCGGCAATAACAAAATACGACATACTTATAGGTGCAGTTGGCTTAGCAAAAAACCGTTTAAGATTCCTACTTGCATATAATATTACATTTTTATCTGAAAATAACACAAGAGTCCCAACCGTCTCGAGCAAGTGAGTGCCAATGGCATCTTTAATTTTGGTATGGTGTGATACTGAGGGTAGTGGGAAGGGAAGGAGATGTGGAAAACGTACCTGGATATTCAAATCTAGTCACCAAACATGGCTTAAGCCATTTCAAGTAATCTGGAAGCATGCGGCAATAACTGTCGTATTTTGTTATTGCCGCATGCTTCAATTCCAATTCCAATTTGGGAGGCGGGTATGGGTACCGCCGCCCTGGGAATCATTTATTGGATAGTCAAAACCTCTGCCATAGGTCTCCCCAAGTGGTTCGCAACGATTGGTGACTTAGCAGGGCTTCCCAGGTTCATGGGGTGAGGTTTGCCCAGATCTTAGCAGCGGATGCGTCTGCCCACCTGCTGCATGGCGAACCGGATCAAGGGATACTGATTGAGGAAGGCCTTTAAACCTTTTCAGCCGGACTCTCGACCCATCGCCGTGTACTGCAGTTGGAGGAATGGATTGATATGTCCGTCACACCTGGATATCCTGACCCCTAGATTCCTATCCACCTCTCATACCTTTTTCCTTCCCAGAACTTCCTATCCTTCCCCCCCTTAAAAGTACCCTCCACATAGCTTCCCTTAAGATGGCATAGGCCCTGAGGGAAATTATTTTCCTCAGGGCCTCCTATGTGTGGGTCTAACGTAAAAAATAAAATGCTTCTTCGGACAGTCGAAATTATTATTAGTAAAAATATTTTTACAGCGGATTTTCACTCAAGACGCCTTCAGATATAAGTATATCGACTTTGGTTGTACGGCCGTTTATCCTCTTTGCATACTTACTTGAAGAAAAAATCTTCTAAACGATCAGGCCGGACGAATTATCGCCGGACCAAGTGTCCGCCGGACCAAGTGTCCGCCGGACGAACTGTCGGTTGGACGAACTGTCGGGCGGACGAACTGTCAGGCGGACGAACTGTCGGGCGGACGAACTGTCACCGGACCAATTGTCGCCGGACGAATTGACACGAATTGTCGGGTCACCATTTTAAATGTACTGTATATTTCTTCTGTTTCAAGATGTCATACAAAAACCGTTTTACAAACTAGATAAAATTACCTTTTAAATTTTTGTATATGAAATATACTTATTAATAAATTGGAATTTTTTGATTTCACTCATGAAAAGAGTTTAAAAAAAAACACATACACTCTTACTCCAAATGTCAAAAATTTGTAGAAAATACAAAATTTAGAAAACACATTCTTTTATTTAGGAAATCAAACTGCAAAATGTCACTTCACTTTTTATATAATTTTTACAATAAAAAATTGACATTTGGATTCATTATTTGCGCAATATAAACATTAATTTCTAGGAATTATTTTTACCTACACATGCATAAGACATTTGTTAAAGAGACATCACTTTCATGGAATTATTTATGAATTCACGCGGTAACGATCAATTAAAAAATAATATGTCTTATTTAACTAAATAAATAACTCACTTTTTCGGGAATTTAATGTGTTACTTTGTCAAAATGTGGCATTGCCAGCTCTTTCTGAGCACACAAATACTTTTTGATTAGTACCAACTGAAATCTGAGTTTGTACAATTTGTATACAATTTATAACTAAGAAAGAGTTTTTTATTAGTAAGACTGTCATTATTTATTTTGAGCTAGTTACCGGAGACATTACGGATTAGCTAATTTAAATAAATTTCATACTGTACACTTTGTAGATAGATGTCCCCATGTAAGTAATCATAACCATCACCATCACAACTGTCAAATCACAAGTGAAAGAGAGCTTGTACTTAGCGGGTATGTATTGCGTTGATTGCAGATCGAGCCACCACCACACTCCGTGTTTCCGGCCGAGGAGGCGCAGGAGGTGGTACGGAAGCTGTGCCAGTCAGAGATCAACGGCCGCGCCATTCTCCGCTTCAACGACATCGATTAAAAACCTGTTCCTCTTTAGTTAAATTTGTTTTTCCTTAATGTTTTTATGTTACGTATTTTATTTTTTTATAGATTCTATGTTAGCTATTATGCGTGATAAGATAACGCTTCATTTAGCCGACATCTGCCAAGCGGACAATTTGTGTTTTACATCTTATTTACATTGTTAGTGCTTTCTTTCTTTTATAATACTTATATTCCTACATATGGTTACCACAACATTTGAGGTATAATATAATAATTTTTGTCAACTGTTAAAGATGTGACCCGATAGATCCCTTCAGGAGACATTCTTGTCCAAGTAGTGCCCTGATGCATTTGTCACCATACTATGTTGGTACTAACAGAAGTGTTAATAAAGATGATTCTTTGCTGTCATGTTGTTTCTCTAAATGCTCAAAGTCCTAGCTCTTTCCGAGAACTGTAGCATGATTTGAACTGATATAATTTATAATTTGTAGTAAGTAACTAAACTTAATGTAAAAAAGATAAAATTCATTATTGTTCTACATATATATGAGATAAGTTAGTCTGACAAGGCCTTAAAGGCATTTTAAACTTTCAGATGAACACGCTTCACCACAGTGTGGGGAGTGTGGTAATAAATTGTTGACAGAATGTCGACATTTTTAGTAAATGAAGGTATTGGATTCGGTTTACATATCTAATAAATGCTATTGAGATTGTTATCTGAATAATTCTACAGCCAGGCAAGTAGTTTTAAGGAAATATAGGTATTATCATTATTTTTTAACCAAGTATTAAAATTTATTAGAAATATTATGTTATTATCGGCAGAGAATTATATTCAAAAGGAAAACTCTCTGTTTATTATTGTAAATCATTCAATCAGTTTGAAATAATCAGTGGTTTTCCAAAAAAGTAAGTTATAGGAGAGTCCCAATCGGTTTTGTACTCTTTTAATTCAGTTCTTCCATTTTATAACTTGCACGCATTCCTGAATGCAAGGTGCTTTTGTAAACAAATCTTCATCCATCTATGTAGCATTCATTTATTAACACAAACATTATTACTCAGCCGATGAATTTGAAATAAAAGTGAAAAATTGATAATTTGTCTTGTTTAACTGCATCTCTTGCAGGAAAAATACTAATAAATGTCTATATATATTTTAATAATAGGTATTAATATATTTTTAAAATAATATTATTTTAAGATTCTCAAAATGATAAAATAATGCTTTCTGAAACAAAATACAAATATTTATGTACAAAAGCTACTGTTAATACTTTTATTTAAATATTTTATTTTTGAAATTTTTCATAATATTTTATGATAAGGTATTCTACCAGTGTGGATGTATTTTTGGAAACTAAAACTAATATCATATAACGTTTTCTTAACTTATCGTGAAGGACTGGAACAATAATATTATGGCTGCGTGAAGTTATGTCCCATACAGTCCTGTGTAACGCAAGTGTACATATTTATGTAACCAACTACTGTAGAGATTACCTCATTTTGTAACATGAAACATTCTAGTTTTTGTCAAATAAAGAGATCTCAGAAAACCATGACTTTTATTTTTGTAAATTCCCTATTTAGTCTTCCAAATTGGCTTACAAAATTCAAATTATTTTTTATCATGATTATTTTGAAGGCTTCGATTAAGAATCAAGCCATCGTTTGAGGAGGCACAGCCTTTCTCTATCTAGATCTATATGATAACATAATATATTTTCAATTTACGATTTATTTATTAAAAGTCCAGTTTACTATTCGGAACTCGAAGCTATGAATAGTTGCTATTTGCTATACAGGGTGTTAAGGGTTGTACTTGACATACTTAGCCTTAACTTAACCAGTGATTCCTGACATTATTTGGAGTAAAAAATGTAAATTAAATTTTGTTCTCTGGTGAAATTTGACAGTTGGGGTGGGGTAGGAGGTTGAGCGGTTACTCTGAGTTGGAGAGTGGGAGATTGAGTGACCAGTGATGAACTTTCACAACAACACAACAAACCACCAAAAAAGTCACCGGAGATCAAAATTTCATTTTCATTTTTTATTCCAAAAAAATGTCGAGTACAGCCTTCAACACCCTGTGTATTTAGTTTTGTTGATAAATTTTCATGTATTATTATTCCGTATAGTCCGTCTTTATTATTCTTTTTTGTTGTTTTGAGATATTCTGTAAAAAGTTGATTGCTAAATAAATTTAATTGCTTTTTTGTAGAGATTCATCGGGTTTATTTTTATTCAATGGTCGATTGTGTGTTCTTCTTCTGAGGATAGGTAAAAAATGAAACACCTATTATAGGGTATAGATATATTATTTGCGATACCAAATATTGTGTTACAGATACATATTATTTGCTTGTAAACAAGGAGATTAAGCGAACATTAATAAATTTTTTTTGTTGATTTTTTTAAAAATTAATTGCATTGTTTAATATTTTCTTATTAACTATCAAGTCCAGTATTGTCTAAACTGAACTCCTTGGCGATTTTTATAATAATATTATTGTGTGCGCATTACGACTGCTCCTAACTGAACTAAATTAACACCGTATTCTCATAATTGCACATATTTTAACAATTCATGAAATCTTTCTTATTTGAGAAATGTTGTTACCAAAAGTATGAAACAACATATCGACCTTGCGGAATAACAAGGTTCCATCTGTCACAGTCAGGCGATGATGAACTCTAAAGTAGCTTACTATAGATCCCATTATCGCATTACCACGACAGATGGAACCTTGTTATTCCAAAAGGGTCGACATCATAATCAAAATGAATATGAGAAAAAAAACTATTGAATGGCATACAGTAAGTTTAATGTGATATAGTGTTTCAAGATGATAAAGAACTTTTCTAATATAAATGCGTATTGTTGACTAGTTTAAAATTGTTGCATAGTTCAATTCTGAGCAGTCGATTTGATTCGTTTGATAACAGTGTTTAAGTTTTATAATATTGTGCGCATTTTACTACACTGTGCGTGCATAACAATTTATTATAGCAAGCGTTTTTAGTGAAGAAGGATGTAGTATAGATATAGTGCAACCAGTTATTCTGACATTGGAGCGATGAGAGCGTTATGTCTCACTAATTCTTCTAAGATATTTTAAATGGACCGAAGCATGTGACGAGTTGTCACCTTACACGAGTTCACTATAAACGAGTTGCACTTTGTATCTCTTTGAACAGTTTACCAGGAGTCCTGGTATCTACTTCGGTTTAACCCTTCAGCTGTCTTGTGCCAAGAAGTTTGGGTTGGAGAGTACTTTCTACTGAAAAGCATTAGTCTACATTGATCATCCACATGAAATGTTACTTCAGTTCTTTCACTTACAATAAAAAAAATTATGTTTAATAATTGTATTCAATTTAATTAAAAGTTCAAAAGCGCCTAAGCTGGCTTGAGTTACGCATGTATTTGTGATTTCAATCAATCTCACGGCTTATTCTATATAAATCTACTGTTTAAAACAGTTATAGTTCTTTCATCTTGTATATTATCATTCCTTGATGAAGAAAGGGATGTGCAAATCTGTCCTTCAAACTTTCTCTTTCCTACTTTATTATTTTTACTTTCTTTTCTTATCAAATATTTTTTAAACTTTTATCCTACTCCATGTAATAAATTCGGTTTAAGAAAAAAAAGTGCAGTTACTTCAAAATTTTCTTTCATCCTTCTTTCTGCTTTCAATAAATCTTTGTGAAAAAGGGTGATCGCTGTTTTTCTTTCTTTCGTTCTTCTTATATCTCTTTCAATGTAAAAGGAATTATATAAATATAACAAAAAAATCATTTCTTTCTTTTATGCGCAATTTATAATTTTTCTTCATTTCATTCATCTTCTAGATTTCCATAAAATTTTATTTATATCTCTGTCATGTACATGTAAAAAAAGAATGTGAAATTGTGGATTCTCTCTTTCATCCTCCGTGTAATTTTTCTTCCTTCCATCCATCTTGTCTTATCACTTTCCATGTAAAAAGCGTGCACTGTTATTACTCAACCTTTCTTACTTCACACAATAAGATTATTCTCCATACACCAACATAAATGAAAAGGGATGTGCAGTAATAATTTTTAGGATTCCTTCAATCAACAAATCAGCATACGTAGTCGCAAATCGTTCGTTCGTAGTCGCAAGACGTTCGTTCCTAGTTGCGAACGACTGGCTTGCGACTACGAACGAACGGCTTGCGACTAGGAACGAACGTCTTGCGACTACGAACGAACGGCTTGCGACTACGAACGAACGGCTTGCCACTCACCAAAGTGAAGGTACATATGTGCAATCAATGTTCTTTCTTTCTAAGTTTCTATCATTTTGAGCCCTAATCGCCAAGCTATGTTTAAAAGATTTAAACTTTTGAAAAAAGACATAATCATATTATGTGATATAGTTACATGATTGTCCTATATATAATTAGTTATTATATGTATTACGCTATAGTATCTATGTGATATAATCTTGCGATATGGTTCATTAAAACTTTATTGTAAATAATGTAAACACGGCAATATAAAATACATTCGGAGGTTCATGATGTTTTGTCGTAACCCTTAATCTTAATTTTAGGCTGTAAAAATTCTATTACTCAATTTATAATATTATTTGTAAGTTGCAAACGAAATAAGAGAATTTCATTCTGGAAAGTTTTTCGTTTTGTTTCGTTAATTCTCAAAGAGTTGAAGTGTTATTAGTCTCTTACAATTCTTTGACGATTAGGGTTGACTCTCTATGAAGAAAATGGAAAAAAAATATTTTTTTTCTATCATCCTTCCTTCTCCTTCATATAATATACACATATTTACAACAAATGTATTTCTTCACATCGCATTATAATTCTTTTATAGTGACTAAGTAACCCAAATATACATTTTAGAATTGTTATTCTAGAATGAAATTCGTGAAATGATTTTAAATTTTAGAACAAAGTTTCATATAGGTACAATATATTCTTAATTTCAACAAAATATGCATTAAGTGAATCTCCACAGTAAACACTTTGATCAATAATAATACGAGGCCTTGAGAGGAAACAGGTATAAGCTAAATTATCAATAAAAGTTTAATAAAAATAACATATATTGCACTCCTGATTACTGTAAGCAAAATAGGTCTAACTGAGACGATGAACTTTGAAGGTTTGAATCTATACTATACTATGTGTCGGGAAACTAGTGGAACAATCTGAAAACTGGTGATTCTACATCATATTTGGATTCGATGTTTTGAATTTGAGCTTTCATTTTAGCGTAAATCGAGTCCGAAGTTGTAATTTTTACGTCAAATTTAACGCGACGTTACTATCAGCTTACCGTCTTTTATAATGCGTCAATAATAAAATTTTGTGCGGGTTTATTTATTAGTGGGAAATTTTAGTTTATTTATTTTGTTAAATAAACATTTTTGTTGTTTTTATCAGAGTACTATAATTGCAATACCCGCTATATCCGATTTTTTGGAGTATGACATCTTATTCACATTTTTGCGAGGAATGAAACTAACCTAACATTGAGTTTCAAAACCTCCCTTATCACGACCAAAAACCATGTTAAAACTGTGAGTGAGAAATAAAACCCGCCTTATCATTCAAGAAGTTACTATCAAAACCTGCTGTATCGGAATTCAACCAATCACAAGCAGTTATTTTGCCAAGAAGGTGGGTGTAGAAACATGCCCCTCAGGTCAGTTGAGTTTCAAAAGCCTCTATATTCCAAATCACTAAGTATGTATCAAAATCCGCTATATCCATTTTATTTATCCAAATTACTTATATACTTCTAGACATACATTGAAAAATGAACACTTTTCGAATGTATATTACTACAATTGAACGTAGTTATGCAGAAAGCAGCCAGGCCACAATTTTGGCAAAAATGCGATATTGTTGTAATCCGACGGAGAAATATCAATTCTATGTTCTATTAAAACCTGGCAGGCCGCTTTCATACAAAAATTCATAGTAATAGCCATCTTAAATATTTACTGATCACGAAAACACCGTTTAACAATCTGCAGAAAGCGCCCACGGCACTCTCATATTCAGCAGAAAACAGCCAGAGACAACTGGTCGATTTTTTCAGTACAACTAACATTTTAACGATGACGTTTACCTGATCTGCAGAAAACGGTCACGGCGCTTGTCCGTTTTCTACACTTGTACTGAAACTTTCAAGTGGCGATCTACAGAAAGCGCTCTCGCGTTATAATAATAACTTGTTTTTTGAGAAAAATCAATAATTTTAAATATGTATTATTATTTTAATAATATTACATAAATTCAATGAAGTCCTGTTAGACTGCTCGACAGCATTTGTAAGCCGGTTCTAATAACAATCTACTTATATTAATTTAAAATTTAGGTACTGAACCTATTATGTAACATTATTTTAACACATAGAAATAAAATATTTATAGTAAATTAAATAAAAATAAACAAAACAACGAATAATGAATATAAAATAAAAAAAAAGACTACGTAGAAAATTAGAGAGAGACAAAAATCAGTTCAAGTTTTTTTTCAGCTTAAATCTCCTTTTGTAAATTACGCAACAATTTTTCTTATAACTTATGTTAATAAACGAAATGATAAACATCAAGATTTTTCATAATAAAAAAACCTCTAATTATAAAATAATTTTTTGAAATATTTATTTCAATTACGTAAATTAAATTCACATATATTGTAAGCATGACTGCAAGCATCGATTTCTAGTAGATAGTTATAAAAACCCATAATGAATATAAAATAAATAATAATATCTATGTATATTATGTTTCACAAAGCATTACGTATTAAAGTTTAAAAATTTATATTTCCTTGGAGATATCAAAAATTCCTCGGAATATAAAATTACTAACTGGATATAACACCTAGTAATACCTATATAACTACCGATTTTAAGTTAAATAATAAAGCATAATTTCATATGTTTAGTTTATTTGGTAGGTCTGGCTGTTTTCTACGGAATGCATATTTCGCAAAGTAAAGTCGGACGGTTGATTGCTGAGCTTACATTCTCAATAATGTATTCTACAGAAAGCAGCCAGACCATATAAAACATTAATATCTCTAAAAACCTACCCTTAAATCCTCTTTAAAGTTATAAGAATTTGATATCTATATATTAATTATAATTTTTGGAAGTAAAAAACATCCTAGGTGTTATGTAGATTTAATTATTAAATCTTCAGACGAAAGTGCTCGTATCTCCGTTTGAGTTTTTTACGGCTGGCTGCTTTCTGCATAACAACGTTCAATTCATTATATTAAAAAAATGCTATTTTTTATTTATTTAAGCTAGAGATGTGACAGTTTTTTTGCGGTTTTCTCCGAATCAGTGAAAGTTGATATAGCGGGTATAGAAATTGAATGACTCATAACGTCGTTTTAGCAATTAATTATTTGTTTTGATTTATTTTATCTGGACATTAAAATTATATCATGTAAAACTATAACTTTTTTGAGTTTAATGTAAATAACTTTTTCATGAAATATTTTACATTGGTTTCTGTTTTTTTTTTTTATCATTTATGAGATAATTAATAGATGGATTAAACAAGTGATTTGATTTAACCTTAATTGAAGTTTTTAAGCTTTTAACTAATAATAATAAATAAGTTCACAATCATTGTGAAAACTATTTATTTAATCAGTTAAACAAGACGTGTTTTTTTTGCTTACACGGTGGTCTCGATGCGGTTTTAAATTACTATTTCGATTAGAAGTAACCTTTTCCCCTGAATACCTCATATACTTAAGGAGTGATAGGATTAGCACTAGATATAATATAATATAATAAGAGACAACGACGGGAATATAGTGTTAATCTGGGTTTTACAGGTGTAAAATAAAGCTTTAATTGGTCTGGGATGGTGTGGAATACGACTACATAATATTATTGTTCTTAGTTACATTAACTAAATTATATATCAGTCATAACATTTCACAGGGGTAAAGTTCACGAGGGTATAAGAGGAGAGTTTTGTTAATTTTCTAAAAGGGATATACGGCAAAATAAAGACATAGGAGGTTGCATAGTTGGGTGAGTGGGAACGGGTGACGGAAGAAATGCCATGGCATTGATGCAGAAAACACAATAATATTCGTCGCCTTTTTCAAAATGACCCTAATGCCCTATACGTAGGGAGTCAAACAGTTGGCTCTTTTTTTTAACCTATTTCTCCTTTCCTAAAAAAATGCTCCACAAATCACAGGGTTGCAACTCCTGTCTGAATATTTGTGTAAGATTTAATACAAAATCATGATGAAATCACACTAAAGCCTCCGTCCAGAGGCCCTAGATGTCCCCCTCTGACCCCCCACCATACGAAAGAAGAAGACTAAAGCCTTCCTTAACGGAACGGATCGTAAGCGTACTTGACCAGATGTTGTGACATTGGCGACCATTCTCTGCCGGATCGCGAGGGAATGGTTGAGGGGGACCTTCGGACCTCTCAAGAATGGATTTCTCGACCCACCGTCTTGCACCGCATTGGGAGGGATGGATTCAAACGTTCGTCACTCCTGGATACACTGAATCTCAAATCCCTATCCACCCCTTATACCCTTTGCCCTCCCAGGACTTCCTCTTCTTTCTTTCCTAAAGAAAAGATCACACAACATCCTTAAAGACGACGTAGGCCTTGAGGGGATTTATTTTCCCCAGGGCCTTCTGTGTAGAGCTCACATATTTAAAAAAGTCACCCCAAGTGGTTTGCTAGATTTGGTGACCAAGCAGGGGTGACAGGGTTCAGGGGGAGGGTTTTTGTCTAGGTCTTGACGGTGGATGCATCAGCCCACTTACTGCGGATCGGGAGAGACTTGGAGAGGTTGAGGGAGATGACCAACCCAAAGACGATATAGGAAATTATTTTCCTCAAGGGCTCATGGGTGGAGTTAATGTTAAAACATCGGCAAAATTAATACTCAGTAATAGAACGGAAATTGAATTTGTTTGAAAGTGAATTTGAATTAGATTCTTTGGTTGAGGCAAGGGAAGAGGGAGGGAAATACCATCGGGGTGAAGGCCATGGTATTAATTTTGGTTCCAGTGCTACTTTTCTGACTCTGCGTGACAATTATTCTTACAACGAGACGTTAAATAGAAAGATTTGCGAGAAATTTCAATGGAAGGTATGTACCTAGATACTTCTTACTGGCACGAATTTAATTTGAATGCTTTCTTGGTGAAATGCGACGATGAGACCTGCTCTAGTATTTTCTACATCAATGTCCCACGGGTACTGAAGCTTAGTTTTATAAATACATTATTCATCTACACTGATACATTTCTTTCTACGGGATCACTAACACCCATTCTCACAAAAAGATCGATAAAATTAGTACTATTGAATAATTTAACTTTTTCTGCGTAATAAAAAAGACAACTATATAATAAGCACACATATTAAATATGTTTAATAAATGATTAATTTAATAATGAATAATTGCTGGAACTCGAGGATGACGGTCCGAGTGCGCTGGGGCTACGTCTCCTGGAATAGAAAAAACATCTTTACATCAAAATTTCTAGTTGTTGAATAGGTATACACAACTCCCTCAAGATTCTCAAGAATAATTCATATTTCTTGCAATTTCTATTTGGGAGGTGGGGATTTGTACCGCCGCCCCGGGAATAATAATATTATAGGCCATAGGCACCCAAAGTGATTCTCTACGGTTGGTGACTAAGTAGGAGTGGCCAGATTCATGGGGGGAGGTTTGTCCGGGCCTTGGCGGCGGATGCGTCTACCCACCAGCAGCATGGCAGGCCGGATCGGGAGAGAATATTTGAGGGAGCCTCTTGGACTTTTCCAACCGTACCCTCTCGGAACAGCGCCTTGCACCGCAGTGTGAGGGATGGATTCATTCGTCCATCACTCCTGGACACACTGACCCCCCAGATTAATACCCACCCCTCAAACCCTTTTCCTTCCCAGAACATCCTCTCCTTCCTTTCCTAAAAAGACCCTCCACACAGCATCCCCAAAGAAGACGTAGACCCTGCGGGGAATTATTTTTCTGAGGACCTTCTGCGTGGAGTTAATGTTAAAAAATAAATAAAAATTGCCCAAGACTGGACTGAATATATGTAGTATATCTTAAAGCTTTCTCCCAAAAGTCCGCTTGATGGCAGGTAGTTTAGTTCGTAGTTTGGGCACCAGAGGGACCAAGGGCCCAGGCGCAGTCTTTAGGAGTTCATTCGCATCAGATTTCATTTAGTCAGTTTCCAGATAGGTCGACTATCTTGGTCACCCTTTGTTCACAATCCAATGTTAAATGTAAAAATAAATTTAATTTAATTTTTGTATACTTATTAAAGAAGGTTGAGTGAATTAAAAAAAATTACCTCTCTCAGAGCCAACTTATTCTAAAATGATATAATGTATGATCCTCTCCTAACGATAGGGCAGCTCGAGTAGTTCCTGAAACAAAACAACAAAATGGTTACGGACTATCCAGAATAATAATGCATTTGATCAACAACTAGCAGACCCGACCACACGTTGCTGTGGCTAACGAAACATTACCCAACCTTTATCACCAACGCCATCTGTTAAATCAAATCCACACCGCCCGTTTGCCAGTCCGCTGACCGCTGACTGATGACCTCTGCCGCTTGGCCAGATATATTATATGTATCAACCAATGTACACAAAACTTTGACAAATTATGTATCTAAAAACCTTTCTCATGATTCACTCTAGACAGCAGGAGCGACTTCATTTTATACTTTGTAAAGATAACTAAGTATGCAGGGTGTTGAAGGCCGTACTTAGCGTTAACCAATGATTCCTGACATTATTTGGAATAAAAAATGTTAACGAAATTTTTGTCTCTGGTGACTTTTTTGATGATTTTATGTTGTTGTTGTGAAAACCAAACAAAATAAAATTTCTCCCTTATGTCGTCACCGGTCCCTCAGCCGAGACAATTGCACTTGCACCAACCCTACTGTCCAATACCTATTATTTTTTACTTTTTTTTTTTGGTTGAAAAAAAATTAAATCGAAGATTTCACCAAAGACAAAATTTCATTTACGTGTTTTACTCCAATAGTCCAGTCAAGATGTACATCCGCACTTGCAAAAGGTCCCGTCATTCTGAATTTTTTATATGTTGTTAGGACCTAAACCAGTATTAAAAAAATTTTTTTGCAACTTCGAAAGTGATGTGCGAGCGGCAGTGGACCCAAAAAACCAGGAAATTTTCGGATTTTTTTTCAGTTTTTGCTCAATATCTCAGTGAAGGAAGGGACTGACCGGTGTAGTGAGTATACATACTTTTGAAGGAGACAAAATTTCCTATAATTTGAGTCCAAAGCAAGCTATATACAGCCATTGGTTTCCAAGATACAGTTCTTCGAAAATAGGTCATTTTTTTCAAAAAGTGAAATTTTTTTGAAATGGTCACTTATTTTGTAAAATAATTTCTAAAATACGCATCCCACTTCAAATATTATATGAAATAAAGTTGTTGTAAATTTAATTAGCTTTTTTGTGAAACTAATTCGATATCTGTAGACATAACGGTTCTCTCAAAAATGGCAGATAACCAAAAACAGTCATAAGTGGGTTTTGGGGGAAATGCAAATAAACTGTTCTCACCTCTCTCGGCAAACCTCACACTGGCCAGCGTTGTTTTTTATGAGGTTGAAATAACTCCTGAGGAGCGAGACGAGACTGAAAAATTGCTGAGAGACACTGAAAGGTCTCTCATTATATCAGCAGAAGAAATTGATACCTACCAAATACTAAAGGCAAAATTTAAAAGTTCCTTGGAGAAAATTGAAGTAAACGGCCCAACATCACAGTTGTGGGTCCAATACTTTCGTATGACCACTTTGATAAAACTATTCATCCAGGCAGAGCGTGTTGGTGATTGGAACCTTCATTTGTACACTGTCCACAAGATGCTCCATTTTTTCCACGCAGCTGGACATTTTTTGTATGCTAAGAGCGCTCACCTCTACCTTCAGGATATGATGGCTCTACAAGATCGGATGGAAAGTGAATACGACATGTTCACAAAAGGATTCTTAACCATTCGCCGGTCTGACAAGTTTTGTTCTGGGTTGTGGTCAGACCTAACAATTGAGCAGAAGCTGATGCGAATCATGAAAACCTACGGCGGGTTGACCCAAGGAAGGGGAATCTCCGACAGCGTTCTGGCAAGCTGGACAACAGGAATGGTGTTTGTGTTGAACATTTGTGAAGAACTGGAAAGTTTTTGCAGCATCTCATGTCCCACTGGAGAGCAAGATGTAGACATGAGACCTTCTCGAATCATCTGAGATAATAGTGATGTGGAAAAACTAAAAAACTGGTTTGCTCTCCCCCCTCCATTTCCCAAAACTGACAGTTTGATTTCTATCAGTAGTGGTTTACTGGCAGGTCCTGAAATTAATTGCCACACAGCCCAGAAAGTTGGAACGGAGGGAGTGATGAAAATTGTGGGGCAAATGTACGACAAGGTAGTAATAAAACAAGGAAAAATAAAGTTACCAAGCTGGCATCGACCACCTCAACCGTTAAACTGCCGGACAAAAACAGAAGAGTGGCTGTGGAACCCTCACAATTTTCCAGCGAGTGTGTATTGCAAAGCAATCTGAACAGGATTTACGGGATGACTTCAAGTATGAGTTGGCCCCATTCCCGATGTCTTTGTTCAATGAGCAAGGGATGTGCAAGGGCACAAAATCTACTCTGTACTTTGCCTTCACTCCTCTTTCCAGCCGCACGCCAAAAGATGCCAGCATTGACAACACTCACGTCATTTTGGATGGTGGCTACCTCTTGCACAAGGTTGTGTGGCAGCGGAAGAGCACGGTTCGAGCACTTTTGCCGCGTTATACCACCTACGTCCGAAACCACTTTGAGAAGACCGTCTCCATCGTTTTTTACGGCTACCCCGAAGATGCTACCAAAAAAACACCAAAACAGCGGAACGAATCCGGCGCTACACAGCTCATTCCAGCTACGAATTGACGTTCGATGAATCCACAGTAATTCAAATTGCTCAAGAGCATGTATTGGGCAATGAGAACAATAAGAGACGCGTTATTATAGTGGGAGAAGACGTCGACCTGCTCATTCTTCTCAATGGTTTAGGCGCTGAAGAGACAAACGTCTATCTTCAGAAGAGCACGAAGGGTGAAGCTGGTTGCTGTCACTAATCTACGACCTCCTACAACCACCAGGGCTCCCGGCGATTACCAGGAACTATTCACCCACGCGTTTACCGGGTGCGACACCACCTCAGCACCGTTTGGCCAAGGAAAGACCAAAATCACCACACTTATGAGCAAGAGTGAACTACTTGCTGAGCAAGTGGAGGTCTTCCTTCGGCCAGACTCCACCCCACAAGCCGTGAGTGAAGCAGGCATCAAGTGCTTTGTGGCTCTATATGGGGGTGACATCGCGAGGGATACTCTGGATTTACTGATTTAAAAGACGTTTGTCACTTCAACAAGCATAAACCTCGCCCGTTTGCCACCGACGGAAGATGCCGCAGGCCACCATGCAGCAAGGTGCTACCTCCAAGTGCAGAAGTGGCAGGGAGTCAACTTGAATCCCACTGAATGGGGGTGGAAGCTGTCTTCTCAGGGACTCACCCCCATCCCCACCACGATGGATCCCGCACCTCCTGCCCTTCTGCGAAAAATTTTATGTAAATGCAAGAAAGGATGCTCCGGGAGCTGCTCGTGCAGAAAGGCTGGGCTCCACAGCTCAGTCCTCTGTCAGTCATGTGGTGGCAAATTGTGCATTAACGTCCCGGATGTGGAGCTGAAATGCTCGGACGATGAAGATGACCCGACTACAGACTGGGCGCCTCTCCCAGCGTCCATCACAGATATCGAGACACCTTCTTCGTGCGAGCCTAAGCCCGGGCCATCTAAGATAAAAAGAAAGACATGATTTGGCAACCAATACACAATACCTACTTGATTTATATTAGTTTTATTTTTTGTGTACATGTAATTTGTCCTTATAGTAGGTACCATGATGTTTGTACAAGCATTTTAGTATGTAGGTATATAAAAAAATGTTTGAAGATGACATAATTCCCGATAGATGAATTATCTTATCTTTTTTTAATAAAAAATGCGTTAACAATAACAAACAAAAACATTGTAACTATTTGATAAATAAAACCATAAAAAGACGTGAGAACAGTTTATTTGCATTTCCCCCCAAAACCCACTTATGACTGTTTTTGGTTATCTGGCGTTCTTGAGAGAACCGTTAGGTCTACAGATATCAATCTAGTTTTAAATGAAAGCTAATTAAATTTACTACAACTTTATTTAACATAATATTTAACGTGGGATGCGTTTTTTAGAAAATATTTTACAAAATAAGTGAACATTTCGAAAAAATTTAACTTTTTGGAAAAAATGGCCTATTTTCGAAGAACTGTATCTTGGAAACCAATGGTTGTATATAGCTCACTTTGGTCTCAAATTGTAGCAAATTTAGTTTACTTTAAAAGTATATAGGCTAACCATACCGGTCAGACCCTTCCTTCACTGAGATATTGAGCAAAAACTGAAAAAAATCCGAAAATTTCCTGGTTTTTTGGGTCCACCGCCGCTCGCACAGCACTTTCGAAGTTGCAAAATTTTTTTTTCAATACTGGTTTAGGTCTTAACAACATATAAAAAATTCAGAATGACGGGACCTTTTGCAAGAACAGCCCCCTTTTCATGTTTAACTTGACTGGACTACAAAGAATGTTAGGAATCGCTGGTTAAAGTACGTCCATCGACATCCCGTATGTAATAAAATGTGATTATTATTTTAATAATTACATTTGGTGCTTCAGATTTTATGTCCGGGTTAAATCTTCCCCACAGGAAAGACTAAACCCTTCCACACACTTTTCCACAAATGTTTATCTAGTCAATCCACACTACGTAAGTATAATAAATACAGAACAATACAAAAACAATACGTCAATCAACCAGAGGCAAAATGAGAAAATAATTCACCGACTTCAGATATTTTTATATCAGAGGGTTCGTCTCGGTAGAACTCCTAAATGGACCGATAAATCCTACTGATCCCTCAATATAAATATTTAAAAAATCTTTTGTAATCCTACATGTATATAAAATGACTGAGTTTTGCATTTTTATATATAATTTTTTTTAAAAATCTAATAAACCTACCTATATTTTGAATGAGAGAGCTAGGTATAATGCCAGTAGCCGAAATAACAAAAAAGTAATATTTTTATATTCTGAGATTGCCATTCTCATTTCCTAAATCTGTATATTTTCTTATTTTTTCAGAAACATTTTTGTGAATATTACAGGAATTTGGAATAATAATAATAATTACATTAAAAAGTAATATTTTTGAAAGTAAAACTTCTTTACCCTCGCTCGACACTTGGGAGTAAAATTATGAATACATTATGAAACGTTACGAAAAAATGTGACACGCTAATCAATATGAAAAGTTATCAATGTGAAACGCTAATCAATGATATGAGTTGAGTTGAGTTGAATTGAGTTGATTTGAGTTGAGTTGAATTGTGTTGAGTTGAGTTGAGTTGAATTGAGTTGAGTTAAGATGAGAGCTGAGAGCTGAGAGCTGAGAGTTGAGTTGAGTTGATGGGGATGTTGAGGAGATGGGGATGTTTTTATTCCTGTTATTGTTATATTGTTAATGAACGGCATAAGTTAGTGAAGTTTTACTTCAGTCGTGTGGTCTAAAGCACACTCGTTTTTTTTTCAAAGCTAGAGATGATGCTTGAATTGGTTTTATCCATGTTCGGTGACCAGATCTGAATAGCCAGATATTTCCCAATATTTCATCTCTCTCCCTTCACCGCGAGGTTTGTGCAAAACATAGACTTACTTGAGGCAACAAGTAGATTAAGCTTAGAAACCAGACGTTATGCAAATCTTATAGTAGGTACTTAGTTTTAGTGTAATTATTTTATTTTATTTTATTTTAAATAGGAACGGCACTATTGAATGTAATTTCTGAAATGGTGAAATTGTAATTTCTCTTTAATACTGTTATGTATAAATTATCTTATAATAAGTAGTTAACATTGTCAAAATAAGAAATCTTGCACTATAACTGTAAAAAATATTTCTTTGCAATAAGATCCTGCGGCTCCGGGAAGTTGGGACTCTTGTGAGGTAATATTAACAATAAAATTATGGCCTACTTGGCTGTGGTGCCGACGGGACCCTCGATTCTGTATGGTCGATACGCGTCGGCACAAGAAGTTGGAATGCTGGAGAATATCAACCGAAGACAACTGCAACAAAGAAATAACCCGTTGACGGGTGTTGTAATAGCATAAGAATCAGCAAATAGCCTGGAAGCACGCCATTATGACACATTACGGCTATAAAAACAAGGATTTAAAAAAATATTGTATCTATCTTTATTAAAAGTACCAGAGCGGGTAGCGACTACTTTGTTCCATTTCACGAATACCTACTTAGGAGTAAATTAATACAGATGAGGAAGAATAAACATATTAGCTGTATTCCCGCAGAAATGGCACTGTGACAGGAATGGCTTGCGCCATCTCATTTCTATTAATATGAGTAAAGGAGAGGCAAGAAAATGGTTACTTTTCTTGCCCCTTCCTTACTCGTTTTAAAGAAATGTGATGGCGCGAGTCGTGCCGTTTCCGCTGAAATTATAAAAGCAGCCATTAACTTCGGTTGTCGGTGCATGGGAAATATTTGATAATAATAATATTTAATGGTAATATTTCTGCGTGAAATAAAAAAAAATCACATTCAAAGAACTTTTCATTTTCAAACTTGGAAACTACACAATGATAAGTGTATTCAAATCACACCAGACAAGCGATACAGTAATTACCAGGAACCTAAATAATTTTATTATTATTATATTTTATTAAAGTAGGTACTTTATTTAAAACTAGCTGACCCGGAAACTTCGTACCACCTCAGAACCAATTACTGTTGTGTTAACTTATTAGCTGAATTAAATTAAGTTTAAATTAATAAATTACTTTGTTTTTACCACTATAATTGATTATAAAAAACCGACAAGTTTCGTAAGCCAAGCTTACTTCATCAGGGTTTTAATAATACTAATTTTTAAAAATAGACATAGAACTTGGTGTCAATAGAAAAATAACAAACATAGACACATAATAAACATAGGCAATAGTAACGATGTAAAAATGAGAATAGGTAGGAATAATATGGAACAATTTACAAAGGAAATAAGTTTAATATTGGATCATTTAAAAACAATTTTTGAGTATTAATAATTTTCAAATTTGCATTCACACTCTTTCTGATCTCAAATTAAGTTCATTTATTAAGTTAAAAATTACACACCGAAGCAATCATCAATGCGCAACTGTCCGTGTTTTGTTTTTGTCAGTATCCGAGATAGCGTTGTGAACGGATTTGTAATTTTTGTGATTTTCTTACTTTTCCACTTACTCACGGGAATTGCGTTTCATATTATTTATTCGTGTGTGGGATATTTATTATAATTTTTCGTTTGGAGGGGTGCAGACATACGTTCACCGTTTGTTCCATTTTCGACTGTTGACATTTAGTGTGTAAGAAAGAGGGGCAGCATTATGTGTTTAAGAACAAAACCAAAACACTCAGCGCATTGACATTTGACGTTTTTGAAATTTTGGAATTCAATCACTACTCAATATTATACTTATACACAATATTCCTGCAGCTCTTTCCATACAAAATGTATAAGGAAAAGAATTTTCTTCATAATTTATTTTTTCGTGAATTTGTCCGATGCTTTAATAGCTATTTTTTTTTTTTTTATCTTTATTTATTCACATTTCTTTGTACATATAATGGATAATAGCAAATATTATATAATAACATAATATGGTATAATAACATAATATAGTATAATAACAACAATTAGTATGAACAAGAAATGAAAACCCACTAAGGCACTGCCTGAGTGTGGGTAATATTAAAACAAAATACTATATTTCCAAGTACCCTAAGTATAAAATAGACTTTTAAAAAAACATATAAAATATAAAGTTAGTATAAAAAGTTAGTATTACAGAATAAGTGAAACAGGTTTTTTTCAGCTATTATAAAAATAAAATTTAAAATGTGGAGAAAAACATTCTGATTTTAATTAATTTTTTTTTTAGTCATTATAAAAAAATAAATAAACAGAAAACATATTGTACTACAGTTTAGAAAGTTACAAAAAGTGGGTTGTAGAAGGATGGAAAAATTTATAGAAAAAGCGTTTCAATATCTACATTATTCAGCCATAATTTTACCTCTTTTACATATTTTATCATTTTATTTATCATTTGAGTTTGTAGTGGTAGAAGGTTAAATGTACGAGGACCAATGAAACTGTTATGTGTCTGCAATAATTTAGTATTGGTTTGTGGAGTGTAAAATATATTATTTATTCTTTTGCTCATTCTGTTTTCATTTATTTCGAAATTATTTTAAAGTTTGTAATATAAATAATTTACGTATATTAAATATTTTAGTTTCTTTGTATAATAAGATGGTCGAAAATGTTTTATTTTTGTTATATATTGTAATGGGAAGAACATTGTGGTGCCTATGGCAGCACTAGTGTAAATAAATAGATCACCAAGGAAACTATAAATAAAGATATCACCATGGAAACGAAAAATAACAAGGAGTACAAATAAAATCTGGGTATAGTTAGATGACTGTAAAAATAAATAAAGCTGTATTAATGTAAATGGAATGCAAATAAATAGTGTGACTGACAATCGTGTTGTTTTTATTAGTTTGTGAACCCAGAACGTTATTAAAAACGTAACAATTGGTGTCAGGTGTGGGGTTTAAAAAAAAAAAAAAACAAACTACAACTACAAGCGGGAACTTGAGGAACGTGACTTGGAGACAACGGGGACGAAGAGTGCACTGCAACAACGGCTACGAGTGGCTCTCGCGAACACTGGTGAAGATCCAGAGAGTTTTTCTTTCGAAACGACTGGCGGAATTGATGACCTCTGTCGACATATCGACACCAAACTGGAAGCAACCTCCCAAAGCATCAGTGACATGAGGACGCAGCTGGAAGGGAAGCTAGACAACATTTCTCGCTGCTTCAACGACAAAATAGTCGACATGGAAGAACGCATCCGGAGAATAGAGGAGCGACTCCATGCGACTGGTGGTGAGAGCACAGTCATGGATGTGAAGAATCTATCAAGGCCCCCAAACGCTAATGTCGACCAAACGCTAATGACCCAGTTGAGAAACGACCTACACCTTCGACGGAAAATCTTCCTGGGAGGAATATCTGACGCTCTTTGAGACCGCGGCCATGATAAATGAATGGCCAGGTATCAAGAAGGCGTCGATGCTGTGCCTGTCGCTGCGGGGAGATGCAGTAAGGGTATTGCAAACTATTCCGCTGACAGAGCGCCAGGACTATGAGCAGTTGACGCAACGTCTGGAAATGCGGTTTGGTCATCGTCACATGGAGCAGATCTACCGCTCGCAACTGAAGAACCGCTTCCAAAAGCCGAACGAGACGTTGCAAGAATTCGAAGCTGACATCGTCCGCCTGGTTAGAGGCGCCTACCCAACAGTGACTGACGATGTCTACGAGAGTCTGGCCATCGACAGATTCTTGGACGGACTGCAGGAGGGTGAAACGCAGCAGGCCGTCAAGTTGGCACGTCCGAAGATGCTGAGTGAGGCGTTGACGCAAGCTCTGGAGTTCGAGGCCGTGAAGCAGTCCGTGAGAAGCCAAGCTCGGGTACGTGCTCTGGAGACCACGGGGGAAGAATCGCAACCATCCATGGAGGAATTAGTGAAGCGTGTCCTGGAGGCTTTGAAGGTACAGAAAAGGGAGATACGCTGCTGGAACTGCGGTCAGACAGGACACCTTCGTAATAAATGCCCAAAACCAAAGAGACAAACCTCGAAAAAAAGGGTTGATGGGAAGGGGCAACCATCGATCCGTACTACCGAGGCTCCTGAAACATCTGTAACTATGGCAACACTTGGAGGGGGATCTAGCGGTATTTACATAGAGGGTCTGGTGGATGGAAAAATTCGCAAACTGTTGTTGGACACGGGAGCAACTGCGTCGATCATAAGACCAGATATTGCTGCCTCCGAGGCAAGGATCGTGTCGTCACGATGGAAACTACGTACGGCAACAGGGGAGTTGGCGTGCGTGCACGGGGAGACAGCCGCCCTTTTCAAAATCGGCAACACCACCTTCAAGCATCAGGTTCTAGTCGCTGACATAGAGGAAGAAGTGATCTTCGGGATGGACCTGCTATCGAAATTGGGCTGTAAGCTGGACCTGAGAGAGGGAGTCATATGGATCGACAACGAGGAAGTGGTACTGCAGAAGGGGGGTGGCGAAATGGTGTGTGTGATCCTTAGTGCGGATACTCTGCTACCCCAGTGCAGTGAGACACTGATTACCGCGTGTCTAGATACGTGGAGTCCACCGGGGCAAACTGTTATCTTGGAACCCGAGAGGGACGGTGCGGGACTCGGACAAGGAATTTTGGTCGGTAAGGCGCTAATCCGCACCCGTGAGGAAATACCCTTCAGGGTAATGAATGTCAATGACTACCCGGTAACCCTGAAGAAAGGCACTCGGTTAGGACATGTTTCACCTGTTTTGGCGGTTGTTCGGCAAGTTAACAACATGACCGTGACATCGAATAAGCTTCCAGACCAGCTAAAAGATCTCGTTGAACGAGCCAGTAGGGGACTTCCTGCCAGACAACGGAACGCTGTCGAAACGCTGATCAGCAGATATCAGAATGTCTTCGAAGGCTCGAACGGGTTGTTAGGAAGGACCGACGTCGTACAGCATCGCATAAGAACAGGAAACGCGGACCCTATCCGACAAGTCCCTAGGCGATTACCATTTGCGAGACGTGACGAAGCTGAACAGATAATCCGGGACATGGAGAAAGGGAAGATAATTGAGCCATCAAACAGCCCATGGGTTTCACCAGTGGTACTGGTGAGGAAGAAGGATGGGACCACACGTTTTTGTGTGGATTACCGACGACTCAATGATGTGACCAAGAAGGATAGCTACCCTTTACCTCGGATCGATGACACGTTGGACACCTTGGGAGGCTGTCAAGTCTTTTCTACTCTGGACTTGAAGAGCGGATATTGGCAAGTGGAGTTGGACCCAAGAGACAAAGAGAAGACGGCTTTTTCTACCGGGACGGGACTCTGGCAATTCACAGTGATGCCATTTGGACTTTGTAATGCTCCTGCTACGTTTGAGCGGCTGATGGAACATGTACTAAGAGGGTTATCCTGGGAAATATGCCTGGTCTATCTGGATGACATCATCATCCTCGGCAAAACCTTTGAGGAACACCTGAAGAACTTGGAACAGGTGTTCCTGCGTTTGCAGGGCGCCCACTTGAGACTTAATCCCAAGAAGTGCAACCTTTTTCAAGAACAAGTCAATTATCTCGGTCACGTGGTATCCGAAAGGGGGGTCTCAGTCGACCCAGAAAAAAACCGTGCCGTCAATGAATGGCCAGTACCGAAGGATAAGCACGAGTTGAGAAGCTTCCTTGGCCTCTGCACTTACTACCGACGGTTCGTCTATGGGTTTGCAGATATTTCCAAACCATTGACAAGGCTCACCGAAGAGAAAAATTGTTTTGCCTGGGACTCTCACTGCCAACAGGCGTTCGAAAACTTGAAGCAGAAGTTAACCGATGCCCCTATCTTGAGCTATCCCAAATCAGAAGGGAAGTTTATACTGGATACAGACGCCAGCAACGTGGGTATGGGAAGCGTTCTGTCGCAAGTCCAGGAAGGGGAGGAGAAAGTCATCGGGTACTTCAGCAAGGTACTGTCTAGACCTGAGCGCAACTATTGCGTGACGCGAAGGGAATTACTGGCAGTTGTCAAGTCGGTGGAGCATTTTCACAAGTACCTTTACGGGAGGAATTTCCTGCTGAGGACGGATCATGCGGCGCTCAAATGGCTCTTGCACTTCAAAAATCCCGAGGGACAGGTGGCGAGATGGATTGAACGGTTGCAGGAATATGATTATGAATCCGAACATCGAGCTGGAGTTCTCCACCGGAACGCAGACGCCCTTTCCAGGAGACCTTGCGCGGAGGATTGCATCCACTGCGGGCGGATGGAGGAGAAGTCAGCAGTAGTGTGTAGAACAGGAGTCATGGATGAGGATTGGGAACCTGCAGAAATCGGGAAGGACCAAGAGGCTGACCCCGAACTGAAATATCTGGTGGAGTGGAAGAAGGCGATACAGCGGCCAACTTGGGAGAACGTCGCTTCTTCTTCTCCAAACGTCAAATCATACTGGGCTCAGTGGGATTCCATTGAATTGGAAAATGGGGTTCTTAGAAGGGCATTGGAAACGCCGGATGGAGAACCACGTAAGTTACAGATGCTGGTTCCAAGGAAACGCATTCCCGAAATCCTTCGGTTGTTGCACGATGGAACCTCAGGTGGGCATTTGGGAGTCAAGAAGACCCTAGAAAAGGTCCGGGAACGCTTCTACTGGGTGAACTGCAAAAGAGATGTCAAGGATTGGTGCAGAAAGTGCGTGACTTGCGCCACGGCCAATGGACCGTACAAGAGGAAAAGAGCACCGATGCGACAGTACAACGTAGGTAGCCCGTTCGAGAGAATCGCTGTGGATATAGCTGGACCGTTCCCTACAACCGAAAACCGGAACAAGTATATCCTGGTCGCTATCGACTATTTCAGCAAGTGGGTTGAAGCCTATGCACTGCCCAACCAGGAAGCAGTTACCGTAGCGGAGGCATTGGTCACGGAGCTAGTCAGTCGATTTGGTGTGCCTCTGGAGCTACATTCGGACCAAGGACGTAATTTCGAATCTGCAGTGTTCCAGAAAATGTGCGAGATCCTGGGAATTAGGAAGACGAGGACTACAGCACTGCACCCGCAGTCTGATGGAATGGTTGAAAGAATGAACCGTACAATCGGCAGACATCTGGCGAAGGTTGTCTCGGATCACCAAAGAGACTGGGACCGACACCTGCCCTTGTTCCTGTTGGCTTACCGATCGGCGGTTCATGAAACTACGGGGCAGACGCCTGGAAGTGTGCTCTTTGGACGAGAGTTACGACTGCCCTGTGACCTGAAGTTCGGATGTAAACCGAAAGAAGACGTAGCTGGTGAGGACTACGTGTCAGACCTTCGTAGGCGTCTGGATGATGCCCACGACCGGGTCCGTGTGAATATCGAGGCTGCTAGTGACCGGATGAAGGAACATTATGACGTCAAGGCAGAGAAGGGGGGCTATCAATCTGGTGAACTAGTCTGGCTCTTCGACCCCCGTAGGCGCCAAGGTTTCTCCCCAAAACTCCAACGGTCTTGGGATGGCCCCTACGAGGTGCTGAAGCGGATCAACGATGTGGTCTACAGGATAAGGAAGAGGCCCAACGGGAAACCACGGATCGTTCACTTCAACCGGCTTGCTCCCTTCCTGGGTGACATTCAGGATGATCCGGAACAGCATGTCCGAGTCTGCAAGGTCCCTGAGGAGGAAATAACCTTCGAACAATTCATGTCCCAGGCTAGCGAGGGGCACAAGACCCGACATGGAGTGACACAAGAAACAGCGCAGGACCTGTTCGGGCTTTCAAAGGAGCATGCTCTGGCCTTCTGCGTGACACACGACTTCGACATGTCACGGGGAATTTCGAGGGTTTTGCAGCATAAGTTTATAGTGAAACAGGAGTTGGAGCGGCAAGCACCAGCTATCGGAGAGGTGGCGCAACTCAACAGGGAAGGACCACCAATCTTCTGCTTGGTGACCAGGGAGACAACCCAAGTTACGCCGGAGTACCGAACCATTTGGGACTGTCTGATGGTTTTGAGGGACCGCTTGTTGCAGTCTGATATCAACCGGATAGGGATCCCGAAGCTCGGTGGCCATGGGATTGGGCTGGACTGGAGGATCTTGCGGAGCATGTTCGAAGAGATCTTCCGATACACTGGCATATTGGTTCTGGTATGCTGTTACCACAAAGGGTCAGAAGCAAGTGGTGGTAAAACTGTAGCTTGTCATTTCTTTGCGTCGGCTCGATGCAATCGAGGACTAGATTGCCGATACCTTCATGAAGAGAATTCGGGGCCTGTTCCGGGACGAAACAGCCCTAAGGAGGGGGCATTGTAATGGGAAGAACATTGTGGTGCCTATGGCAGCACTAGTGTAAATAAATAGATCACCAAGGAAACTATAAATAAAGATATCACCATGGAAACGAAAAATAACAAGGGGTACAAATAGAATCTGGGTATAGTTAGATGACTGTAAAAATAAATAAAGCTGTATTAATGTAAATGGAATGCAAATAAATAGTGTGACTGACAATCGTGTTGTTTTTATTAGTTTGTGAACCCAGAACGTTATTAAAAACGTAACAATATGACTTTAATTATGTGTTTTTGAATTATTTGTAGAGGCTTAATAAATGTATCAAGTGCACCACCCCATCCTATAATGCCATAAGTGATTGAAGATTGCACCAAGGAAAAGTAGATCATCTTCAATTTCTCAATGTTTAGAACTTCTTTAAGTCTATAAAATATGTAGGTCAGATATCTTAATTTATAAGTGATTTGTTTAATATGTGATTTCCAATTAAGATTTATATCTATTGATACTCCTAAATACTTTATATTTTCGACAATAGTGAGTTCGTTGCACATAAAGCACATTTCTTGATTGCAACTAGTATTATGGATTCTAATTTTAAGGTTGTCTTTAGGTTTATTTTTAATAGTTTTATAAAAAGGTAAGTAAAATGTTTTGCTATAGTTTAAAATGAGTTTGTTGTATTTTAGCCATGTTGAAACCAGTGAAATACAATCAGTTGCTTTCGAGAAAATTTCTTTCCAATGATTACCATCCACTATTATTGCCGTGTTGTCTGCGTAAGAAACAATTTTACCAGGGATTACAAAATTACATAAATCGTTAATATAAATTAAGAATAAAATCGGGCCAAGCACAGTTCCCTGTGGAACTCCATTTTTTATCTTTAACTCAGAACTGTAATTATTCCCAATTTTTGTTTTTTGTGTTCTGTCTTTAAGATAGTTAGAGAGTAGTTTTAGTGTGTCTTTTTTGAAGCCTAGTTGATTTATTTTTGTAAAGAGTAAATCATGATTTACGGTGTCGAAAGCTTTTCTTAAATCTAGGAATATGGCAAGACATTTACTTTTTTTATCGATAGATGAGTATATCTTTTTTGTCAATGCATATATCGCATCCTCGGTGCTTAGGTCTTTGCGAAAGCCGTATTGGTTTTTCGATAGAATTTTATATTTTTCTAAGTGTTCAATGACTCTAAACTTGATGCATTTTTCGAATATTTTCGAAAGGTTTGAAACAAGAGATATCGGTCTATAATTGTCTAATTTATTCGTATCTCCAGATTTATGAATAGGTATTATAGTGGAAATTTTAAATTGCTCTGTAAAATGACCATTTTTAATGCATATATTAAAAATATGTTGCAATGGAGTTGTTTGACATGTAGGACATGTTGTTTTATTGATTGTAGGACATGTTGTTTTATTTTTTTTAACGTATCACAAGATAATCCATCATTTCCCTTAGAGTTGGATGGTTTTAGGTTATCAATATACTTTTCAATTTCATTAAATGTAACACGAGAAAAATATTCTATAGAGTTAATTGAATCATTATTTAAATTTGATTGAGGAGATGTCTCCATATAAGCATCATTAACATTAATGCCGGATGATTCAAGTACTACGTCTACTACATTTGTAAAATAGTTATTAAAGGTTTCTGCAATGGTCGATTTGTTAGTTATTATTTAATTATTTACTATAACCTCATTTACAATATTTGAAGACATACTTTTTTTGTTGGCAATTGCATTTATAATATTATATTATGCGGAGGCATCTACTAATATCTACAGGAATTCCAAAAACTGAACAAATCGGACTAATATCTATGAGAATCCATGTTCTGACTAATATCTATACGAGGTTTGTTGGAACAATATCCATGGGAACCAAAGTGAGGACGAATATCTACAGCTCAAACTGCTGACTAATATCTATGGAACAGGTCATGTCGACGAATATCTACAGCACTGGCAGAGGTTGGGTTAGGTTAGGTTAGGTTAGGTTAGGTTCGGTTAGGTTAGGTGCTCAGCTGCCGTCTTTAGATATTAGTCCCACCTACGCTCCATAGATATTCGTTACCACTGGGACCGTCATAGATATTTATCCGACCTTAGCTCTGTAGATGTTAGTCTTCACTCCGAAGTTCGTAGATATTTGTTCAACACATGAGCTGTAGATATTCGTCCGACATACAGGCTGAAGATATTATTAGTATCTCGAGTCCTATTATGCTATTCGTGGCGGAGACAAATCCAACACATCAAAGATTATAAAAATCGGTAAAGCCGTTCTCAAGTTATAAAGGTGTAACTAACTCGACTTTGTTTTGTATAAGATGTGTATTTGTTTTGTTAAAATGATTGACAGATGTTTACGTGAATTAATTGAGTGAAGATATGTACGTATGTTAAGCGTTGCTAGTACGTATGCTAATTCGTAAGCGCTGCTATACAGGGTGTTAAGGGACGTACTTGAGTTACTTCAACCAGTGATTCCTGAGATCATTTGGAGTAAAAAATGTAAACGAAATTTTGGTCTCCGGTGACATTTTATAAGTTTTATTTTTTATTTTTTCTACAAAAACATAAAGAAATGATAGGTGTTGGACAGTTGGAGGCGGAGTGAGGGTGGTGGTCGGTTACTCGGCTGAGTGACCAGTGACCACATGCGGAAGATTTTTTTTGTTTGATTTGGAAGAAAATATTTTGAAAAAAAAAGTCATCAAAAAAAGTCACCGGAGACCAAAATTTCATTTACATTTTTACTCCAAATAATGTCAGGAATCAAAGGTTAAAGTAAGTCCAGTACGTCCCTTAACACCTTGTATTTACTATGAATATAACATGTCATTGGATAGATGTAATAAGTTTTCAAGTTTACTAACAATCGAAAGGTAAATTTCTTTTTTTGGAAGGTAATAGTCCTGATGCAAATATATTTTTTTATGAATACCAACTGTCAGCTTCACAAATTCTATAATTAGGTATAATATCGTATTTTAAGCTGAATTCAAATATTAGTAAGAGACTCACATCGCCGGTAGCAGAGTGGGAAACCAGATTCAGATAACTTAATGGAAGGTCACTTCCTCCGACTCTGTCTCGATCTTCCTCCTGTCGGGGATTACGCAATCCAGGAGCGATGTTCCAAACCACGTACGCCGGAGCCCCCTGTAATCAAACGACATAATTTTATTTCATTTCTCAGTATTGGTCTCATTGGCTTTTTCATTTCTCCTCTATGCCTTCAATTCTCTGTATTGGTATTCTTCTAATCTGCTCTCTCATTTCTTCTCCACCCATTTATTTCCCAATCGATCCTTTTCACTCTTCCTTACCGTAAGGTTGTTAATTTGCTCAGGAGTCAAGAATCGGCGGTGCATATCTTCCAGGTCACTGATGGCCAGCAAGTCTGTACTTCCGTTCCTCCCACCCCAGCCCGCCCCGCCGCCTGCTTTACCGCGCGTATTTCCACCTGATACATCCACATACTTAGGTCCATCCTGAAATAAACACACCCAGATTTAAAGGCAGGCAATGAAGTAATTCATTCGCATTGTTTAACACTTTGTAACGCACGCAAAATATTGACGCAATGACAATATACGCAATTCCAGGTTAGGCTTTCGCTAGACGTTCGCAACATTCGCAGTAAATACAGTGTAAAATAGCCCGCGTTAGCCTGAGTGGAATATGCTTTAGAATGAATCCATCAATGGATTGAATGAAATTGGTTCAAAATGTAATTGATAATAAATATTTACCCTTGCCTTGGAGGAGCAGGGTCGTTGTCCGTAGAGAGTGCGGAAGGTGAGGTCAGCGGGGGGAACGGGCGGCGGGGCCAGAGTGACCACGGCCTTACCTCGGCGGGGGCTCGTGGCCGTCACGTAGCTCTGCTTGCGGCGTGTCAGGGTGTTGCCAGGCGGGAGGGGTAGAGTGCATGGCGGACCCCCGACCGCCAGACCGGGCAACTCCCCTCGGATGATCATCGGCGGACGAGCCTCGTAGTTAGACGGAGGGCTGCTATCCAAAACATCCACCGCGGTATCCTTACCCGGTGTAAAGTTCGTAAATAAATCCTGAAAATAAGCAATGATGAAGACTCCAACGATAGTAACCAACTAAAAAGTTTTTTTTCTGCATTTTTGTTACCTTCATATTGATTTTCATTGAGAAGTCGTTGCCCAAATAAGAATTGCTTCTTTTGAAAATGCCTATTGCTTTGCGTTTGTGGACCACTAACATACCCAAGAAAAGGGCGACCACTATCAAGACAACAATGGCTAGAGATCCTATCATGAGGTCGGATGGAGGTTCTGAAAACACAATTGAACCAATTAATATTATACATGTTTTATATTGCCAATAACACGCTACAAACTGATCAGTGGCAAATTGACATTTACCGTATTGACTTTTGTCGTAATCCATATTCAGTAAGGTCAATTCCAGGATATCATCGAATACTTTCTGGTGTATTTCATCGGTGACGTTAGTTTCGGTTATCTCTGCAATATAAAACATAGAGTAGCGTTAAATGAACACGATGATACAAATAAATGGATTCAATCAATTCAGAGTTTAGTAAGGGATTCGATTGAGACGTTGGGATACAAACTAGAGATGAAGGGGGAAGTAGGTACATTTTGCCGAGCGAGAACCACTCGGGCCAAAAGAAAAGATTAATTTTATTGAACCCGTTTTTTGTAGGGGTGTTGACTAGGGGTCTTCGTCAAAACATTTACTAATATTTTGATGTATAATCCTGAGGTGAGGTGTATTTTGCCGAGTATGATCCACTCGGACTGGAAGCACTTTCGTATTAGTGTATTTGGAGACGCGGCCTCCGATGAAAGGAATGCTGACATTTCAACGCTCTCGTTTTTCTTGTCAGGGTGTTGGCTGAACTCCGCGGAGTCTCTGTTGAAGTATTTACGAATATTTCAGAGATTTTGAGGTACAAACCTGAGGTGAAGTAAACTTCTCCGAGCATGATCCACTCGGACTGGAAGTACAGTCGAATTTTAGTGTATTTGGCGAGCCGGCCTCCGTTAAAAGGAATGCTGACATTCCGGGCGCTTTCGTTATTCTTGTCAGGGTGTTGGCTGAACACCACGGGGTCTCCGTTGAAGTATTTACCTCCGACGCTGAAGTAAACCACCGCTGTGCGGAATACCTGTCGATTATATTGAGGAGTCAGTCATTTATTCGTCGGCCCTTATGTTCACCGCCAAATCATTTCAGCAGGAAAACCACGTAACAAACATATTATTAAAAAAATTTAAAAAAAATCCGTTTTACAACTGTTAAAAAATAAACATTTTATATTTGGTTAAAGCAAAGATATTGATTAAGTCATGCATTTTTTAAGGCCAACATGTTTATAAATTATTCGTATTACATAATTCACAAAAAAACATGGTGCTCACGAAGTCAAAATGAAATAAATTATGATAGGTCTTCCGCCACAAGGTTACTTATGTACTACACATCAAGATATTATTTAATGATTACCTGAACATTCCTACTATGGTAGTTATTAGCAAATAGGTTGACTTGCGAAATGTTTCTGATGGCGTCAAAGGTGAATGTAATTTCCAAGTAGCCACTTGGAAAAGAAGAGTTCCTCCAGCCTACCCAGCCACTGCCTGAGGATAAGCCGAAAAGCAACAAGTTAATATTCAAATTACCGCACACATAAATTCAGTTCCCGGGGACACCCAAAAGCCAAGTCGCTGTATTAATAATTATTCTTCATCAATAGGAAATTTCCCAACAGGCTAGAGCCTATCGTTGCAACTTCGGGAGCAGGAGAGATAAAAGTAATTCAATTAAGTTGGCAAGATTTGCTCTTTTAATTTGAATCCTGGAAATTCGCAATTGCTTTGTAAATCAAATGTAAACAGTAGTAGGCAGTAATTTATTGAAATTTCTTCAAAGAATATCTGGGAGTTTATTTTCATAAAATGACGACATAAATGTTTAGTGAAATTAAAATCGCAAAAAATACGCAATAATTAACTACGCTGTATCAGTCTGACAGAAGATTGACATGCCTAATACGGAGTAATTTTAAACAGGCAAATATTGAAATAATCCAACCTATCGAGGAAAAAACCAAAAAAAAACCTATTGGAAATTGATTGTAGCCTGTAGCTACCAACGTTGAACTTCATTATGTGTTTTATTGGTTTTAGTCAAATGGATTATTTAAAATAATACGCAGAAGTAAATAATTGGTTTTACCCTTAAAAACTAGCATACATATATATTAATGGACTGTAATTGAAAACCGTATTTCAACGAAATTTTCAACATATAATTTTGATTGCGAAATTTTCTGGAAGTTTATGAACTATCGATCACAACTTCAATAGTATAAATTTGTAAATAAATTAACATTATAAAATTTACAGTAATAACGTCAAAGTAAGAGCAGGTATTTCACGGCTTTCGTGTTACGAGTGGTTACAAATCCTTGGCTACAAATACGGAAGTGGGAGGTACAAATCCCATAGTGGGCAAGAAAATTTTATTTCGTTTGTGTTATATTTCAATTTATTCATTTGAAATAATATAAAGTATAAGTTCGAGAGTGGAAGATACTTTTAGTATCGCTCTGGTGAAATACCACTATTCAGAAACGAAATTTTGCTTGAGATGGCTTTAGCCAGGTACTTATCCATCTCCCTCTTCACCTATCTCCTACCCATCCTCACTACCTACAGCCTCACAATTCACAACATACCCCCTTTGTAATGCCCCATTGTAGTCTCCCTGTCTCCAGACGGTTGGAAGCAGTTGGGACGTTTAAATAAAACGAAAATTATCCTTGTTTACCTAGAATATTAAAATTAGTGGTTTGTATGATATATTCAGATTCTCACGGTCAATCAAATATTCTATTTTCACATGTGCTATAGCCAATCCTGCGTAAAAATGTAAAAAAAATGAGATAGAAGCTCCATAAAAGTCACCCAATGTAAAACTGTAACGAAGTGTTTAATATTTATTTATTTATTTATATCCTCGAATATACTGTTTACAGATGACAACAGTTTAAATAGATAATAAGTTTCAATAATATTTAAAAAATAATAGTCGTCACAAAAATAATAAACATCGAAACTGAGAGTGGAGACTGTGGGGAGCGAATGAAGCGTCGTTCCGTCATGTCACGTAGAAAAAGTTTTGGCGGCCGGGCAGATAGATAGATCCAACGAGGCACAACGAAGCAGTTTTGAAGGCGCGCAAAAAGATGTTTCAAATAAAAAATGCTAGTAATCGTTAACTTTACGTAAATTGTGGTGTTTTATGAACATCTCACTGCGCTGTTGTGTTCGCATGTTTTGGATAAAGTGCTATTCTGTCATCATAAGTAAAAACACTGCATCCTTATTGAGACTCTTCCACCCATGTCGGCAGTATTATATATTAGGTTAAGTACATCATAATTATTATATGTATACAATATAGGGAGAAGAAGAAAACAATACTCTGTGAAGTGAACGATGAATCAGTTAAGACGAATAGAGAATAAAAAAAAAGTTATATGATAATTAATGCCGGTATTTCAAAACATTATCAAATAATTATATAAAAATAATCTGTTTTTGAGTAGATCTAATTATATATTTTTAATACTAATTAAATTTGTTTACATTTGGTTTGGGGTGCATAGGTTAGAATGTATGTTGTGTTGTCTATATTAGACTGTGTTGCAATGTTTGTGTTGTTATAATGATGTATAGTCGCGGTACAAAAAGTACAAGGCACAATCGCTGTTAGCTGTTAGAAAACATATTGTAGCATATTATAATATATTGTAGCAATTGTGAAGATTGGTTATATCACCTCTAGCGTAGCCGATGTCGATGAGGAAGAAGTCGCCTCCGATTTGCCCGTCCGTGAGGCGGCCCAAACCGTTCTCCCCATCCACTCCGTCATACTCTCGGTCCACGTGGTCTCCGAGGTCTGCCGAACCCGCAGGAGCTGCGTAGCTCAGCAGGCCGCCTGAAACGTGCAAAATATATACAAATAAAGAAAAAAACTAATCACCACGTTTCCTTAGTTTGAAAAGAGAAAGAGAGGTTGCACAGGTCCCAGATATGAGATGGGCTGACGATTAGGGTAGGTACGCACTGACCGGTGTGCCGAAACGCGGCTGCCCGTCCGGCTAGCCGCAGGACGCGGTTGCAACTGCGGCCGGTTAGCCGTAGTCGCAACCGAAAAGTGCGGATGAAAACGCTTCGGTTTCTAGATTGATTGGACCATTCTCAAGATGGGCGTTGAAGAAGTCGCAGCTATTTATTATATTTACTTGCGCTATATAAATAAAAGAAACAAAGAAAAAGGTACTGGGTGTTTCCTTATTTGCAAACACGAAATGATACTAAGCATTTTGAAATATTTTTCGGAGAGCTCAAAAAGCATGAAGACAAGTTTTTTGGATACACTAGAATGAGTCTGAAATCATTTGAAGAACTTTTAAGCATTTTAAGAACCAGTATAACAAAACATGATACACGGTTTCGGAATAGCATTAAGCCGAAACTTAAGTTAACGATAGTGCTTACGTAAGTAAAATAAAATAATTTATATTTAATTTGTTATTTATTTATTATTATTTTTAAATGATAAACTAACGTTTAAGACAAGATTTTTATGCATAGCACAAAGGTAGATAACAATTATTATAAGCAATAATTATCAGCCTGAAACACTCATCTACATTGAAAAAATCTTCCGAGAAAAGATATTGGCCGCCAACGGGACACGAACCCGTGACCCTCTGATTGCCGGTCAGGAGCTCTGAACCACTGAGCTATGGCGGCTTATCTAAAACCCGCCAA
Source organism: Limnephilus lunatus (assembly GCA_917563855.2). Classification (NCBI taxonomy): domain Eukaryota; kingdom Metazoa; phylum Arthropoda; class Insecta; order Trichoptera; family Limnephilidae; genus Limnephilus; species Limnephilus lunatus. The sequence continues at coordinate 37,514,090 of OU830604.1, forward strand.
ATAATTCAGTCCCGTTGGCGGCCGGTATCTTTTCTCGGAAGATTTTTTCAATGTAGATGAGTGTTTCAGGCTGATAATTATTGCTTATAATAATTGTTATCTAGCTTTGTTATTTATTTATTTATCAAAAGAATGGTTATGGTCAAACCTTTTAATTATTCTCAGTATCATTAATAGAATTAAAAAGTTCAATAAAAGGGTTAGTCTAAAACCTCACCAAATATCACCAGGGGGTTAAAAAGTTGCTAAAAAACATCACGTGATTAATGTACGACCCCTAAGAACAATGAATTCAAACTCAAACAAAGGGAAGAGCTAGTGGATATTTTTGGAAACGAAGATATGTCGATAATACAAAAAAAATTTATCATTTAAATTTAAATTTTAAATTTTATTTTGGAATTTTTTTAAATATAATTAGTGCATCTTTTGCACATATAGTCCAGTCAATGAATGGTCCAAAATGAGGTGTAAAGTGCGTGAGCAGGGACCTAAGCGATTCCTTCAGAAACTTGTTTAGGGTGCTTAGTGTGTGAACATACTAAAAGTCCTGATGTCTAGGTGGTGAGCTAGGGGGGGGGGGGGGGGGGAGGGGAGAAGGTCTTAATTTTCGGGTTTCCGCTTATATTTCAAACACTTTCTGAGAGTAAGTAAGAGCGCATAAAATTATTAACTTTTATTGTTTACGTAATTTTCGAAACCCCAGCTGTTTTTGAGTTACACGCTCCACAAATGTAGATATTTCCGAAAAAATCATTTTACCCCACATTTTTATCCACCATTCCTTCATATCGTCTAAAATATTCATCAAAGAAAGAAATTTATTTCAAAGAAGTTGTTAAGAATTTAATTTCCTTTTAGAATATTTATATATGTGCAGATTAATCTCCAACCAGTAAATATTTCCATCAATTTTAGTTTTTTCGTAAAATGTCATCATTTTGAAGAAAAAAAAACTGTTTTTATCTTATTACTGACACACCGATGCGCGACCATGAATATGCGATGCTCTGATCGCGTTTGGTCAGGCATATGGTCAGATATGACCATTGATACCGCATTGATGCGATCATTCAAAAGCCGAGGAGGCATAACAGGAGACAGAGGTGTTTTGCACAATGTACTCAGCAAGTGGTTAGTTGGTATGAGCGCAACTCATGTGATCTGCACTTCCCTTGAAGAGTTTTGTGGAGTCTTCTTCACGTCAAGTGAACAGCACAAGGACCTCAAAAAAGCCCGCCGGAGTAGAGATATCATACAGGCAGACATCGCCAAACACAGTCAGTGGTTTGGTGCACATCCTCCCTTCCCACAAACCAGTGAAATAATTTCAATTTTTGAATAAGGAAACGATCATATGAAATTCTTTGAGTATGAGTTGACCCCATTTCCCTTGGCACTGTTCAATGAAAGTGGGATGCGAAAGATAACTAAATATGCCCTGTACAGCTTGTTCGAGCCTACCAAAAAACTCGTCTACTGTCTCAGATGACCAGTCAGTGGCTGAGTGGGCATCGCGTTTGGGTCCCACCCAGGAATTCCGTGTTCGATTCCTCGGCTGGCTAAGTCCTCCATCACGACTCAAGCAACGTTTTCGGCTTACTGTGGTGGGAGTATGAGATTTTCGAATATTGTCGGGTTATTCGTAACCCGGGAATGTTTGTCTTTCTTTTAAAAAATAAATAAAATTAAAAAACATAGTTGTGGGCGGAGGATTTCTACTACACAGGGTAAATTGGCAAAAACAAATGCCTCCGTTGCCACAATTTGTGAACGTTACATCACCTACCTATCCTGGATGACTTGCACTGTAGTATTTAATGCGGTACACAAACCCAGTCAACAGTACAAAATCACAAGAACAGATGCGACGATACAGACTGAGAAGGTCCGCTGACATTAATTTGACATGGAACACATCAATACCCGTTAAGCAGGAAGATTTTTATCCAATCCTACCAACAAAAGTAACTTCACTTCCTTAATACAGATGAAGCTTCGGGAGAATGGGATACAGACTCTTCAGGCCACCGATGATGCTGACATCCTAATCGTGAAAATTTCTGTGGCTGTCGTTGGTGAGGATGTGGACCTCACTGTCTTTTAGATTAGTTTCACTCCTCCCACCCAAGATATTCTGCTGCTGAAACCCGGACGAGGGAAAACCAAAACAATGGCACTCTCCACCCATCCTGTTCTTACATTCATTTAACGGATGCGATACAACATCTGCAACTTTCAGGAGTAGCAAGGTGGGCTTCGCAATATTGTACTTGGAGTCAGAAATCATCAAGCAAGCGACAATGATCTTTTACAACCCCCTTCACCGTACACCTCAGGACTCTTTTTTTATAAAGAAGCTACTTTTTATTTTTAAATGATTCTAGACCTCCAATGTCCAGGCATACATTGTTAGCAGGCAGTATGCGAGTAAGTACATGTTAGTTATTTATTTCACAGTATAACGTCTCATTTCCGCCACTTGACGTAGCTGGAATTCAAGTTTATTAATACGTAGGAAGATAAGTTAATAAAATAAAAAAAAATTACATATTAAAGATGAGATTGTTTGACTTAACCGAAGCGGCTGAGCTGCAGTCATCCGGCAGTCTTGCCGAGGATAAACAGAGCCATCAGCCCAGACATAAGCGAGACTCGGTGTCCACGCCCCTAAGCCGGTTTCCCGATAGGCCCTCGAGGTTGAAGAGGCTGGAAATAAATGCCCTCAACTAGTACCGCTTCCAGTCGTTCACAAGGTCGGTGGCAAATATGAAGCCTGACATCAGCTCCCTCTCTCCAACAGAGAGCGCTGATAAACAGCATTCCCGATGCACCTACCATCAAGTACAGCAGTGGCTCGGGATTTAGCTGCCCCCTGAAGAATGGGGGTGGAAACATGAAGAAGACACCCTGGTGCCAATTACAACAGAAGATCCATCAGCACCGGAAGTCCCTCTGAAAATGACATTTTGCCACTGCACCAAGAATTGTGCAATTGGCAAATGTGGATGCCGAAAAGCTATGCTGACCTGTTCTGCAGCGTGCCTCCACTGCCAAGGGAGATGCCTCAATAGCGTGCCTGTTGCCGAGGACACGATGAAGACGGCGTAGAGCCCATTCAGCAAGAACCATCCACCCACTACTGAGGATGAAGATGGTATGGATGAACAACGCTCGCCAGGACCCTCACGTCCAAAGAGGATGAGAGTGTAACATGATGTTATTGAGAACAATGAGGTTTATAATTTCACGTTTGTACTTAATGTAACGAAATAGAATAAAATTATCACGAGATAATTATCACTATCATTATCATTATAAAATACAATTTAAAAATTTTCAAGTAATATGATTTATAACATTTCAACGAAAGGCATAATTTTGAAATAAAAAATCTTAAAATTATCATTCAATAAATTTCAAAGTTTAAATTTAAGTTTGCTGAAAGTTCTGTTATTATTTCATAATGGGTCGGTTGTTTCACACTACAGTCAGTTATAGAACTTTCACATAACAAGAATATGAAATTGAATAATTTGAAGAATTTTTTTAATTCTGTGAAATAACATGTCCTTAGTTGTTAACTGTTTTTTAATACATACATTGTAAGGCATAATTAAAATATTTGTTTTTAACGTTGTATTTTTTTAAATTAAAAATAATAAACAAACAAATGTAATAAAGTTTCCTTTTATTGAAATTATCTTCACCAAAACTTCATAACCACAATTATTATTCCAAACACAAAAATTATGAGATGAAAAACTAATAATAATCTTAATTATTTTTTCGAATCCAACATTTCACATACCTCTACTTCTTGCATTATTTTTATAAGACTTATTTTTGTCAAATTTTGATTTAAATACGCATATTTTTAATATTTCCTTCCATTTTTCCGCTCTTTACTTACGATTGCAGTTGTCTACTTTATACTAAAATGTCCCTTATGAAACAAAGCTCCTAAGCCCCTGGACTGTGATGGAGTATTCACCTTTACCAAATATTCTCTTGAGAAGTCTTGTCCGAAAATATTTGTTTTTTTGTGTAAATATTTATTTATCTGATAATCTGAAAGAAATAATTAGGAAAACGGGGGAGGGGTAAGTTAGGGGGTTAAACCCCCTCCCCGGTGTCAGTATTGCGTAGGAAAAAAAGAGAATAGTGCTCGTAGTCTGCAGTCTTTGCTGACAATTTGCTGACTTAATATGTTTAATCAAAATTATTCATGACAAGCTTGAAACTACTCATTTTCTGAATATTCACATTAACGTTCCGAATAGACGTAATTTGAGGAATCATAATATATTCCATCCTGAATTATTTAATTACAATACTTCCTATTTCAATCCACTTCCTTGCACGTTTCGTCTGAATGTTACTACGTAAATATCTACGCAAACAGTTTCGAATATTTTAATAGCAAATTAGCAATCTACTAACACGACATGTCACGGAGATTAGATATATTTTGACAAAGTGAATGATTGTTTTTTACTCTATTTATTATTCTGTTTTTACATCATATTTTTATCTTTATGTTTTATTTTTCTTATTTCTCTTTATATTTTTGTTTCCACTTGTTTTTTTAAATTATTTGTGACATATCTACTTAGAGAAGAGAAAAAACTTAGGCTTTGCAATCTGTAAACATTTATAAATGAATTATTAACGCTGTGTTCTTTACAACGTTAATCTTATAACTTTTTCATGTTAATAATCTGTAAATGTTCCAAAACAAGATGATGCCCTGGTGAGAGGTCACCTTTTGAAAATAAACTTTAGCCTATATTTATTTCTAACTTTCTAACGTTGTTCCTCCCCCCACCTCCCACTATTATTTAAAGCTTGTAAAATTTTCGCACGTGGATATCCGCAAAGAATGCAAGGCTGACGTAAGCCTGATGTGTAAGATTAAGAAAGGGACTCTCCGATGGTTTGGGCATGTAGAGCGAATGAACGAGGAAAGGAGTGTAAGGAGAATATATGATGCAAATGTGAATGGTAGAAGAAGTCGGGGACGCCCGAGGAAGACATGGCACGACCAAGTGAATCAGATACTTGAGTCGGGCCATGTGAAGAGTCGGAATAATAGAAGAGCATGTATGAGACGATGTATGAATGTGAACGAGGCAAAGAGTGTGTGCCAAGATCGAGTTGTGTGGCGGTCCGTCCTCTCTGCCTACCCCTGCGGGGAAACGGCGTGATGGTTAGTTAGTTAGTTAGTTAGTTAGTTGTAAAATTTTTCAAAATGGGATTGGCCATACTTCCACCGGCTTCAGGCAGAACAAGCTATAATATATAGCGGGGGAATTTACTTAACTTGGCGATTTGTGGGATAATTTTCCAGGATCACCCGTAACCTTGAATAGCTTGTAAGAAAATCTATTGACTTAAATAAATTGCCATGCGGGCTTCTTAGAAAGTTTTGATGGAATTATATTTTCGCTTTCGTTACCCTCCTTCTTTAAGTTAAAGGGTTGGGAGAATATCCTTTTGATAGCAAACACTTTGAATATGCCAACTGTAGCTCAGGGCTAATTCGATGTTGTTCAAACATCCAGATAATAATAACATTAACATTAATAATAACATCGCAGGAAAGCGATGTTGTTGAAGTAACCAAAAATTATATTGTAAGCGATATCCAACCCTTTTGAACTGAGTTAAACATTATGTAATTCAAAAAAGGTTTAATAAAAAAACGCCGTAGAGGCGAGAAACATAGAAAAATATAGCTTTTAATCTTATCTGTAAAACATACAATCATTTAAAGCAAAATATAAAATCTTTTTTTTGTTCATATGAAGCAGATACTTTGTGATGCGACATTATAATTTAAAATAAAACAATAACTTTGTAAACACCACTTTTATTTTATATACTTTATGCCGACCGGGTTTCGCTACAACCGTAGCTTCGTCAGGGCAGTATAATACTCTACTAACTATTAACATTAATAAAATATCTCCATGATTTGTGCAACTAATAAAAAAAAATAAAAAATAAAATAAATAAATAAATGCTTTTGTTCCATTACTTTTCAATAATTACTTCATAAATATTTCACATTGTTTTTCTTGTGATTGCTTCAGTGAATAATCTTGTTAATAGTGCACCTAAAAAAAAAAAAAGATTTTGATTCATTACTTCTCAATAATCTCTTCATAAATATTTCATATTTTTATTATGTATTTCAAGTTTTGTATTTTAGTTTTCAATATTTTGTATTTTAGTTTTCAAATTTTGTATTTTAGTTTTTAAGTTATCTATAAATAATACTTACATTGTTTTTCATGTTGCTTCTGTGAATATGCAAATGTTATTACTGCAGACACATTAGTCTAGGGATATTTATATTTTATTAGAATTTATTTTATATTACATGCAAAAATGTTTTGTAAATATCCTGTTTGTGTCTCAAATAAATAAATAAACATTAAGTTACATGTGTGTTATAGATAATATATGAGTTAACAAAATGGGCTGCACTCCTCAAGTAAAGGAGGAAGAAGGCGTAAATGTAGATGGAGAATTGGAAAGGGAACGGGAGTGGTCTTTGTCAATAGGGAACAATCTTTGTATTGAACTTTTATTTAAATTTATTTGGTTATTAATTACCTTACTATTAATGTTTTTGGCTTTCCTTAGTTCTAGTGCCTCTATGTTATTCAACCTGATACCTATCGTGTTTTTATGAATTAGGGTGACGCCTGAGTTTGTATCAAATTTATAGTCTGTTTCAATCAAGTGGTTTGCAAATTCCAAAAAGCCAGTGCTGTGTAAACATAAAAGTAGTGTTTACAAAGTTATTGTTTTATTTTTAATTAAAATCTTTCGATTTGTTATTTCTAGGCCAACGCAATATTTTTAGGACGCAGAAAGATTTGATTTACAAAATTTAATTATTATTTTAGTGATGCGCTCGGCTGTAATTTGCCGGTTTTCTCTTGAGAGTACTGAGGTTAGAAAGAAATACGGGCTTCGCGAATGTCGTCGGACAACAACTGACCGAAAGGCAATTATATTAACTATTGCCCCCTTCACAGCCGATGGATTGCTTGCCATATCGTGTATGTAGGTGTTTAAATGTATGTTATATCCAAACAGAAGAGAGTTAATGCTGAAATAATAATTTGTTTACTCACTGTCGTCTTCACAGCCGTACACTTCCATCCGTAGGCAGATGGTCCTCAGATGCAAAGAATGCGGGTAAACGCGCAGATTGGTGGCGTGTAAGGGTGGAGTGAAGCTGTGCTGGACCACGGTGACGGTGTCGGAATTACCCGAGAATACCTGCGTTACAATTGAGAGAACATTAACATAATATAATATATTAGAGCATTTTGGGAGGCGGGTATGGAACCATTAATTGGATAACTAACACCTTTGTAATTAGTAACCCCAAGTGGTTCGCTACGGTGCGCGGTGCTCGGGTTCGTGGGGTCAGGTTTGTCTAGGTTTTGGCACCGAATGCATCTACCCACCTAGTTCATTGTAGAGCTGGAGAAGATCGGGAGAGGTTGGTTGAACGAGACTTTTTAACCTCTGCAGCTTGACTCTCTCGACCCATCACCTTGCGCTACAGTGGGAGGGATGGATTTATTTATACCCTCCTGGACACACTGACCCTGACTCCTACCCATTATTCAAATATTTTTCCTTAACAGAACCCAAGTCTGTTTCCTTTCCTTAAATACCCTCTACATTCCATAATTTCCTTAAATAGCCTAGCGTCCCAAATATGATATTGGCCTGGTACCGGAAATTTTTTTTCCGCAGGGACATTCACCAACCGATCCCTTCCTGAACACTATACAATGCAAATATATTTTATTAAAACTTCACACTCAGCTACGATAGGAAATTAATAAATTTATGTCGATAGCTTAGTGCTTCAGTTTATTTTCTCATCCCATCAGTAAATTGAAAGATAAACTAAACAAAAAAAAAACATGAAACTATAGATACTTACATATTTCCGATAACTAAACTGCCCTAAGTTAAAATATGTGAAACTGGGATTTTTGAAAATCACTTTTAATTAAAAATAAATAGCAAATATTGCTTAAGAGTCCCAACTGCATCCTACCGTCTGGAAAACTACAGCATCCGCAAGTGGAAACGTTATGAGATTGATGGTAATGGGGAGAGTAAGGAGATTTGGAAGGGGAAAGCGGGGAAATACCTGGCTATTCAGATCTGGTCACCAAACACCATAAATATATTTCAAGCAACCTTTCAATTCGGAATGGTTGTCTTTTACCAGATTTATACTGAAAGTATCTACCACTCTCGAATGTGCCGCAAATACACCACTTATTATTTTAAATTAATACATTTAAATGATTCAGATTTAAAATCTAATTTCTTTAATTGCCTACGCATCACTACCTTTTGAGAATTTTATTTATTTATTAATTTTCGGAAAATCGATTACATTTTATCAGTTTGTAGATACACAATGTAGTATAGCCAAAATAAACCAATTACGGAGATCCTCCTTGAAAATAAGAAATAATGAAAATTATCTGAAACAAAAATAGCTCACGAGAGTAAAAATACATTTTTTATGGAGCTTATTCCGGTATAATTGAAGATAATGATAATGTAACTGTATAGCATTAACATTCTGATATATTTGGTATTAATTGATCAACAGTGATGTTACAAAATTGTACAAAGAAAGCAGCAAGCTTCATAAAATGTTGTAAGTAAAAGGTAAAAGGTTTAATGATTTTTATTTTCGGCTTCGTTGTCTTCTTGAAACTAATTGAATAATCTAATTATATTATTTATCATTAAAGAAGATGATAACACTAATAATTAGGCTTCACTTACATTTAATAGCCTTCCAGAATATATTAAGTCATCTAATTCCATGAACACCTTTAAATATATTGTTAAACTAGCATTTACCCACGGCTTCGCTCGCATAGTATTAGTGGGAAATTACTGGCATAATTATTGGCATAATTGATATTATTCTTATTATTTTGTCTAATAGAAAATAATTATTGTTTAATAGAAAATTTCAAAATTTGAGAATGACATTTCGCAAATAAAAATTCTATTTTAGAAAATATTTAAATTATAGAAATAAAAAATTATTTTAAGTACCTACTCCCTTTATTAGTATTTTATTCATATTTGAATCCAGAGTAACCTAAAAAAATAAGAAAATGACAGTCCACTTCAAACGCTATGCTTTATAGCAGCGTTATGCTTTTTTTTCGGAGAATAAACATTTTTAGAGATATGTAGATATTAACTACGACGCCAAAAAAGTACTCTTTTTAATCACAACAAAGCACTCTTTTTACGCCTAAAATTAAAAAAAAAAACATTGTTTCCAAGGTAACAATTTTTTTGACGTTTGCAATAACTCGATTTTGTTAGGGACAGAAAACGTATGATACATAATTTCATAACGCCACAGCTCATTCATAACGCCAGAGCTTACTAATATATAAAGCCGTTATTACTCGCAAATAATGTAGCTTTCGATTAGTGAAAGAATTTTTAAATTTCATTCGATATTTATTGCGTGAAAGAGTAAGGACCATCCAACCAACCATCCATACAAACTTTCGCATTTATAATATTAGTAAGATTAATTGTGTTAGCCGAGGATTGCATTTTGTTTTTTTTTAATCTATATCCCTTCTAAATTAATAGCACATTGTATTGTCCAAATAGTTTTTTCATCTTTCTGCTGTTAAATTAATAGCGTAATTATATTGATTTTTTAAAATCTATATCCCTTCTAAATTAATAGCACATTGTATTGTCCAAATAGTTTTTTCATCTTTCTGCTGTTAAATTAATAGCATAATTATATTATATATTTACGTTCATTTATTCTTTTCATCTTAGTCCTTTTAAAATTAATAGCACATTTTTTATTTCAAATCAAATGTCAACACTATGGTAATTCTACATGTTTACATTAAAACGTACTAGACATCTCCAGCTTAGTAGGCACCCAGTATCTGTAAAAAAACGTTATTGAAAAAATATTATTGTGATTTCAATACCTGTTATTTTTGTTACTTTGTTGAAATGTTAACCTCAACACAGGCTTTTCCCATTGAGTTTAAAAATTTAATTGTAAACTGTAACACCTACCATGTAACGATAAATGCGAACTAAATAAATAAATAAATCTAAACGAAAATATGAAAGAGAATAAATGTACCATTTGCGAGAGTCATCATTTTATTTTTCTGTGTCTTGTTCTCTTTAATATCTTGTTATCTTCTTCTTCAATAATATATTACATTGATGGGAAAAAAATCTTTAAAAGAGAGTTTTTATACTAAAAATTCAATATTATTTATCGGCGAACATGTTTTTAAATGTAGACATAATTGGATTAAATCAGTCTGTGTAATTAGTGCTCAGCTTTTGAGTAAAATTAGTCTGTTCTTAGAAAATTACTCTGTATTTATTTCATTATGATGTTCTTCCGCCAAGGTTTAATAATAAATTAACGATGTTGAAGATTTTTAAGGAAATTATAAAAAAGATGTATTTTTTAAGGTTAATTTAAGTTAATAAGCATTTGAGTAGAACAATATTTAAAACCTTAAAAATATTTATTTTCAACATAATATTAGATTAATTAGACGTAGACTCTCGAATCTTTAATAGGTTTTCAATTAGTAAAAAAAATACGATAAAAACATAAAATTGCAATGTTAAACTACTATTTTAGTGGATTGGCTTCTGATAACCAGCGACATTGCCTTATAATGTCATGTTATTTTCGTTCAATTCCCCCCTTTCTTTACTTTATAATAATATTATTCTATTTCATATCTATTTTTCAACTCTTTTTAGATTTGGCATTATTGTTAGCTGCTTTATCAAACTTGTTTCTAATTTCAATATTAAATATATTTTTTAATTAAATTGTGTCGTTTCACATTTTATTATTATATTTTATTTATTTTTTTATTATTTATTTAATATTTGTTTGTTTTTACAATAATTATACATTTTTTTTACATATTAAACAGATTTGTAATATTAATGTAATAAAAGCCTTTCCTCACCATAAAGAGACAAGGCTCTTGTGTTTGGTGAGTGAATTCATACTCAATTATGTTATCAACGTTATCATTTGAGTAGGTGAATAATAATATTGCAACTATTAACAATTATTATTATTAAGATAAACTTGAGATGTGTCGATTAATAGATTTAAATTAAGTGAAATAGTAATGTAACTCTTACAGTTGTTTCAGGTAATTTTTTAATTTAGTTTGGAATTTACTTTTATTTTCAATAATTTTTACTTCTAAAGGGAGTTTGTTGAAATAATTTATACCATGATACAGATAGGAATTTTGGATATGCTTTGTATTAAATTTTTGGATTTTAATATTGTTTTGATATCTTGCTGAGATATTGAAATGTAATTTTTTTAGCTGTGTTTCTTTGAAAGTTTGTAGAATTGAATATTTTTTATGTAAATTGTCTATTGTAGTTACTTTGAATATTGAAAAGATTTTTTCGGTAGAAAATGTAGATGGTTTTTTCAATATAATCTTAATTATTAATCTTTGAACTATTTTGAGAAGATTTAAAATAACATCATATGTTCCTCCCCATCCTATAATACCGTATTGTAATATAGATTGAACAATTGCATAGTACACTCTTTTTAGGTTTTCCAGTCTAAGAATATTTCTGAGTATATATATATATATCTGAGTATGTATATATAGTATGTATGTATATGTATATATATATATCTGAGTATGTATATATATATATACATTTCCTAATTCTTTTGACAAGTTCACAAATACGTGTTTTCCATTTAAAATGTTGATCTATATATACACCAAGATATTTAATTTTGGAAGTATATATAGTAGGTATATTTGCGGCACGTTATAGAGTATCACCAAGGTGAAAGACCGCCTTTTAAAATTGAAACGTTGCTTGAAACGGCTTTTGGATTTAGGGTGTTTGGTGACCAGATCTGAATGGCCATCTACTTCTCACTTTCATATCCCATTTCCTTCCCCTTTCCATTACGTTTAGCCTTACAACATGCCCCAAAATGAAAAAAAAATCCTATTAGGGTTACGTTATCCTTGGGGATGATATGTGGTGGATCTTTTTGAGAAGAGGATGGAGTGAACATGTTGTAGGAGGGAAGAAAAATCTAAGAGGCAAAATATTTCACAGCCTAGCTGTTGAACTCAAGAATGAGTCGTAAAAACGACCTTTTCTCATATATGTGCTTTAAAGGTGTCACACAATTTAAAGATTTTTAAAGATTTCAATTTTGGAGGCGGGAATGGGTACCGCCGCCCCTGGAACCTTTATCGGATAACCAACACCTCTGCCATAGGTCACCCCAAGTGGTTCGCTACGTTTGGTGATTTAGCAGAGGTGCCCGGGTTAATGGGTGAGGCTTTTTTAGGTCTTGGAGACAGATAACCAGGACATACTGAACCCAAATTCCTACCCACCCCTTAAACCCTTTTCCTTCCCAGAACTCTCATCTCCTTCCTCTCTCTAAAAAACCCTCCACACAGCATTCCCAAAGATGACATAGGCCCTGAGGGAAATTATCTTCCTCAGGGCCTCCTGTGTGGAGCTCATGTAAAAAAAACAGTTTGTTAAGATGGTGGAATCTCTTAAACGGACCGCCTATTTCTACAAGGAGAGAGGTATAGACATTCAAATCAATGTCTATGGAGTCGAGGGTTTTTGGACAGTTTTACTCACATTATTCCCGTCCCATCTGCGATACACATGCCAGGAGGACAGCGAGGGTCTGAAATACTCGATGGTGTATCCCTCGAGGTATTCCACCCCGCGGCCTTGCCCGTGGCGGCCCTGTGTAGCCAGGCCCGTGATGAGCCGCGGCCCGCCGAAATCGACCTCCACGTACTCACGGCTAGTGGCTTCCACTTGGCCTTTAGGGCACCAGCCGCCGCCCAGGTGCTCCTTGTTGAGTCTGAGAACAGAATTACATATTTATACACCTTTCTGAGGACATTTAATTTCATATAAATATATATCATTTCGACATACCAGTTCACGACAGAAAGACGACTTTTTAAGTTACCATCATTATATTTGGTATGCTAAGATAAATATAACTGAATGTCAATACCTACTACATACATAGAATAAAGAATATAACACTTGAAGTGCCTTTCGTACAAACATGAATGGAATCGAATGTGCCTTTTGGTTCTAGACCATTTAGAAGGCGGTCCGTCTCTCTTACACTTGCCCGAAATTGCGTATCGCCATCCAATTTGAAATTTGTAATCATGGTGAAACACAGTATTGAATGAAAATAATATAGGCCGAAAATTGGCCTATAATTGGATCACGAAACACGTTCACAAGCCCCTTTTTTGTGTTAATCTTAATTCTATGCCAACGATTCTGAAAGTATCTCCATAAACAATTATTTCGACAAAACATGCGATGTAATTTTTTTTAAAAGTGAAAACATCTTTATCACCGTTGTGAATTGAAACTCGATGAAATGAAAAATAGTGACACTAAAAAGAGCCAAATACATACATTCATACACAGGATTTAGCCTGCGAAAGAATTGGATAGTATAACCGGCATTCTCTTTTTACGGCGCTTCTTAGCCTATCGGTATCCTCTTTGTGCGGCGCTTCGTAGCCTAACCACTCTTGTCTATTTTTGTTTTCTGAAGGTTTCACTTCTATCACGTGTGATTTTTTTAATTCATTTTTTATTTCTAAGAACCTGATTTTTTTTAATTTCTAATAATATTCGATCCCTTTGGACCCTCTGCCCAGGAACTCTTTATTGAGAATGAGAGCAGAACAGTGACAACAGAATAGTGAAGAAAAGGAAAGGATAAGAACAAAAAAAAAAACAATATACTTAACCTAATCTATCTTCTAAAATAAAGATTTGTTTTGTATAAAAATCTACTACTTTTCCGAGCTTGACGAAACTTTCCACACTCAACCTTCTAAACAAGACAAAAATCACAATACAAAAGATTTATGATTTGTAACATTTGTTCTGATATGTCATGGAACCATATCATGTGTGTCATAACATGTGACAGTTTTGAGAAATATCTCAATCAAACATCGCCGGAAACATGCTTGTCAGTTTTCTCCGTTTCACGTCTCTTTTTAACTACAGTGACGGCGAATTTGACAGTTGTTAAAAAAGACACTGATTACGCGATGTGACAGCTTTCAAATATTTCCTGTATTTTTCCAGCAACTACTAAAATAAAATTGTAGAATTGGAGGTCCGTAAGTACATATTCTCTGAATTTCACTAGCAGCTTTGAAGTTAAACTAAGGTCGGATCATTCCAGTTTTTATACAAAATTTAAAAAAAATGAATGCTAGTAAACTAATAAATTCAATACATTTTTATCAATGTTTTGGTAAAAAAAAGTTTTCTAAGGCAGAAGATTTGATTGATTTTAATACATTTAAGTAATTCGCTTGGCGATACGATACACATCCTTCGTCTTCTTCTCGTGCCCTGCCCGTTCAACGGACTTTGGTTATCATGTTGGCTATGCGGACTTTGTTTACTGCGGCCCGAAACAGCTCTATAGACTATAGAGTGGACTGGCCAAACCACTGTCTTAGGGTTTTCAGCCATGATGTTCTCCTTCTTCCAGGGCCCCGTCTTCCGGCAATCTTTCCTTGCATTGTGAGATGCAAGATCTCGTACTTCTCTGGATGTCTCATCACATGTCCTAGATATTGAAGTTTTCGGATTTTTATTGTTTTAATAACGTATTTTTCTTTATTCATCCGAACCATAACATCTTCATTCGTAACTCCATCCATCTTATTTTGAGTATTCTTCTAAAGATCCACATCTCAAATGCCTCAAGTCGCCTTATCAGTTCTTCAGTAAGCGTCCATGCTTCCATTCCACAAAATAATACCGAAAACACGAAGCATCTGATCATTCGCTTTCGTAATACAAGGTTGAGATCATGATCGCAGAACATATTTTTCATGCGGATAAAGGTTGCACGAGCTTGCTCAATGCGGTAATTGATTTCAACCGAAGGATCCCATCTTTAGAAGAGGGTAATTAGTAGACTTCAGGCTTTACGGACGTGGGTTTTAGACTAAAGTGTAGTTCCTTCATGATAAAAAATTCAATGACGATCTTAGTGTTGTGTTTGGATCCTTCTTTTGACACCTTCAAAGGGGTGACCAGACTAATTTTATTACGAGTCCTAGAAAAGACGATATTAATTGATTAAATTTATTTAAAAAAAAAAGTTACTTACCGAGCACACTGCGGACCGACATTGGACACGTACGACGAAGAAGCTGTAAGCGCAGAGTCCAATATTTCGCCAGATTCCATCCCGAGAGGAGAGGAGCACGTCTCTGCAGGATAAATAAAATATTTAATAATCCACTAGTTATTGGATCTTACTGAAATACAGATGTAAAGAAACATGAAATTCAAATTGCAACATTTAATCAATATTAGCGATCCTCAAACGAAAATTTGAAACAGAAAATCCAGAAAAACGTTACGGTATAGGAAATTAAACGTTCGAATTGCCAGGGATCTGCTCTAATTCTACCCTGAGCTAATTCTACCCTACTGAGCTAAATATATTGTAAACATCACGTATATAGATCAATAAAAATAAAAAAAAATAAAAAATGGTATCGTGCTTCGAATTACCAACATTATCTTCATTTTCTACTAATGCAAATATTTATTGGCTGCTATCTTTATAAATAATTGCAAAATTCTTCCCCAACTAAATGCAATATGGATTAATATATCAATTTTTGAATTTATTGTATGCCATCTCTTAAATTTTGTAATAGTGTGAATATTTTTTATTTTTGGAATAACTTGAGTAATACCACAAATTGAAGATATTATTTAATCATTGAAGACAATATTAGCGAGTCTCAAACGAAAATTTGAAACAGAAAATTTACGATCGCATCTAGGAAAATATTTTTAAATTTTTTTTATTAATACAATATCGTTATTTTGTCAAACGTTATTTGATATAGGTATTTAATAAAGTTGTAAAAAATAATTGCCAATTAGGCAAGTACCATTATTGAATAAATTCTGCTCTGAAATAACAACACTTATATTTGTACGTTTTTTGAAATACGTCGGCCCATAGACTTTCGATAATCGACACCTCTTCATTCCTGAAATCAAAGGATTAATATAACGCCGAAAAACTCATTATAATAATTTATAATTTAGCGTAATTGAGTATTGTAATTTCGACAGGTTTCGCAGAAAAGAGCAAAAATAAATCGAATTCCACGGTTTCTTAGATTCAAAATAACGCGGGAATAAAATTCTAAGAAACGATAATTTTCAGAATGAATATCCACGTGTGTATAGTTTATACAGGGAAAAATTACAAACGTAAGTAATATTAGTAACAACGCAAACAAATTACGAACGTTAAAATATTAAAGAACGATAACAAATGTAAAGTCATAAATGCTTTACGCATTTCCAAATATCCAGGAAGCAAAATTCACATTTAATTTAACTGTTGAAAGAAAGCAATATCTTTGTTAGTTTACATACAACACTTGTAACGAACTACACACGAACACTTCGAAAATTTCATAGTGTGTTTGTTTATTTTAGGAAAAATCATTATTAGAGTAGTATGTTTCATATGTTAACACGACTAGTTTTTTACGTTGATATCTTTAGGTTTTATTAATTTCATTACGAATCTGTTATAATAAGTAAAGTAGAATCTTTTAGGACTATTACGGCGTAAGAGGAGACTGCGGTCGGGTGTTACAAATGATGTAGAACCAATTTTAACCACAATTGGTGGACAAATACATTCAAACGTGCGCTCTTTAAAGTAGCTGTATCAAGGTTTTCAGTTTATTAATTTAAATGCTGAATGATTATTTATTTCAATCCAAACATGTTTTTTTTCAAAGCGAAATTTATTGTTATAATTTTATCTTTAAAAAATGTATGCCTGCATTTTATTTCACGGTTCTAGCGTTTTTTTCTGAGTAGTTTCATCGTGTCTAATTTCATCATATTTATAACCGAAACCATATACCCTAATAAAATATATTGATAATTAGTTGTTTCAATGCATGAGTAAAGCCCTTCGTAGTGGGTTTGAAGGTTACCTTGGATTAGGTTTAACTATGACTTAACTGTATGAACACTATAAAATTAATTTGAACTGTGCACATTATCTCTAGAAAGCCTCAGCTCATAGTTTTGTCGCAGCAGATGCAGCAGAGAATATCAGATGCCAAGGTCTTGTGAGGAGAAACCAGCCTACAACGGATCGTGGAAAACAAAATTGTGCAATAAATGGGTGCCTTGATATGAGGCGTTTTGCTTAAGTTATCGACCAACCCGTAACATGAAGGGATAACTCATAACTTCATAAAAGCGGGCAAAGAAAATGAGATTTTAAGAATGTGGCCATAATTCAAAACAAGATTCCGTGTTTTCAAAACTATTAGATAAATAACATAAAGATCACTGTCATTGTGATATTTTTTTAACGTCCAAACATCTCGGCACATAAAATTCTGTTAATATGGCGTGAACGAACTTGAATTGATATTTTCACCAAACTCAAATTTTAATAAAAATTGTAATAACTGAAGCTTAAATCTTTTGACCCTGAGCGTCTCAAATTGAGAGGTACTGTTTATTTAAATACCATTTCAAATATCGAATTATAAGGGTTACGTAAATATATGAAATCGGCGAGGTTTTTATTGACCTGTGTTTTAAGCCACTGTAAATACACGCCGGCAAATAGCCCAAATGAATTCATTAAATTTATCTAACAATACTGACGGTGTGCAATATAACTTGAAGTACCCACGTAATTCGTTGAAAATACAAATTGAAGACCAAAGACGGATTACGCAGAACTTGGGAAGATTTTGAAACGGTCGTCAGGGAAACGAAAATCTTATCTTTATTAATCTTGGAATTAATTAAACACGAGCCAGACTTATACCTATTAATCTATGAGCGGAGAGTAGGTTAGTGCTTTGTATGGTCTGACCTTTGTAATTATTTCTTTCATTAAGAAAAAAATAATTTTAAATTAACATAAGTAGGGAGCTGATATAAAATCTCGAGCTTTTGATTAATGACCCTAAGAAGTTGTAAGCTGTAGATTTTAAATATTTCATGATAAATTTGTAGCATGTTGTGACTATAATGTTTCAAATTTCTTGAAATTGATAGTGGCTGATCTTTATCGGGTCGCAATTAAGTTGGTTTGAAATTTTCATTATGAATCTTAAGAAAAGTAAAATCAAAGAGTGGGGGGAAGGGGAAGAAGCAGGGAGAAGCAGTTTGCTGGCAAAGTTGTATGCATAAAGGTAGGGAATACAATCAAGTCGGCAACAGACAGGCATCTGGTGGAGGCTGATCGAGGCGCCGAGGTCAGGACTCTGACCCCATGATACGGGGGAGAAGAATAGCATACCGATCTGAATAGAATAGGAAAGCATCCCACTGCGAGCCAGCTTGGTATGTAGCTTGAGTACATTTCTACATTAGTGAGATCCAAACTCAACTTTCAAACATGCCAGTCTGAAAGCCAATAAAATAACAAAAACGAATAATTCTAACTCCTATATACACCGCATAAATTAATACATTCCTCTATCATACGACGGCTGTTCGGAAAGTAACCGTCTATTTGCTATGAATTAAATAACCCCCGTAGCTACAAATATTTTAATACGTGCCTCTTTCCACTGTTTTTTAACATAGTCGCAAATTAAATACGAGCGCTTGTTATAGCGTTTCACCAATTTTCAAATTCCTTCAACATAAAACTCCGCCGCCGAGGAAAGTAGCCAACCTAAGCGACCTGAGCTTCACTTTAAAAATTGTACATTCAGATTCTAGTCAATATAAGACTACCTAATCGACATTCTAGGCACAAGGACATATTAAAATGTTACCGTTCACCTTAAAATTACGAAGCGAACTCGCCTTCATAGTTTAGCAAACGAATAGACAAATGATAAACAGTTTTTTATTTATTTATTTATGGCTTTCACTCTTCAAGGGTGTTCTAGGCCATCATTTAAAATTACAGAGAAAGGAATGGTGAATTTATACAACAATTTTATTTAAATGTGCAAATTTAAGGATTGTATGGAAATATTGGAGTCCAGTTCTGATTCGTTCTCGAAAGAGTTAATTTAAAAAAAAAGAAAAAAACGAGTGTGCTTTAGACTTTAGACCACACGACTGAAGTTAACTTCACTAACTTTCCGTAAATCTTTTCGTGGCTCCGGATGAAATCGAAACAAAATAAACGTGCGTTCGCCTCCAATTCTTGCTCACAACTGCTGGCTTTAGTGGACCAAAATTTAATTTACATTTTTTAATCCAAATAATGTCAGGAATCACTGGTTAAAGTAAGTCAAGTGCGTCCCTTAACAGCCTTTATGCAATAAATTGTAAATCATATGCAACGTGTTTATTAATAACTCTTGTGTAAAAAATTATGTCCATTTTATATACCCAATGGGTATATAAAATAGAAGTAAAAGCTCCATAGGAGTAGATATTAAAGAGCTACATAGGAGTAGATATTAGAGAGAAAATAAAAAAATAATAATGTCCTAATAAATAAATAATAATAAAAAAACGAGTGTGCAATTCACACGCGGTAGAAGTGAAACCTTCAGAAAACTAAAGTAGACAACAACGGGGAGGCTAAGAAGCACCGCAAAAGAGGAGACCGATTAAACCATTTTATTCTCTCGCAGGCTAAATCCTTCAGATGTATGTATATATCTCTTTAGTGTCGTTATTTATCGTTTAATCGAGTTTCAAATGACAACATTGCTAAACAAGTTTCACTTCAATCTTCAATTCAATTCAATTCTGTCAGAGTATTTTGAAGATCTTCATCGTCATCGAAGTGCTGAATCTCTATACACTTTTTCATGTATGTAAATCATCCCCCGCCCCCGTACAGCCTGGATTTGGCCTACTGTAATATTATTGAATTCTATTGGTACGATTTGAACCCACGCCAGAACTTAAAATTAACAGCTTTCTTTGAAGCCACAAATTTATATGGTCTAACATCGATTATTATTCGTCGTTTAACAGTAAAAAAGGCACTTGTGCAATTTTAACGGATTAGAGTTTAGAGTTATGGGTTCAGTTTGGTTCGGAGGGTTTTACTTAAGATTACCAAAATTTTTTAGCAAAATGCACAACACTTATTTTTAAATAACTTTTTAAAATTATTTGTCACATTTTACGATTTGACGTCATAAATACTTTTTAATATTATGTGTTACGTTTTATGATTTGACAATCTTAAATATTTTTGAAGTAAAACTTCTTTAAGCACGCTTGATTTGGGGGGTAAGCTGGCAAATGCGTGACGAAAGCGTTACGAAAAGCGAGGCGAACGCTTCGTATATCACTGTAGGAGCAAGAGAGAGCAGTGCGCGCGCACGTTTTCTTTCTCTCTTCCTCTCATATAGATGGAGCAGAAGTTTTACTTCAGTTGTGTGGTCTAAAGCACACTCGTTTTTTGAAGTAAAACTTCTTTACGCAGGCTTGACACTTGGGGGTAAACTGATGAAAAAGAATGTATATATTTAGAAGCGAACGCTTATCGTACTGGAATGCGTTACGAAATGGAATGTACTGGAATGCGTTACTAATTAGAAGCGAACGCTAATCGATGTGAACGGTGATCGATGCGAACGGTGATCGGGTGAGGCGACCGATCGGGTCTTTATTTTATTCGTGTTATTGTTATATTGTTAATGGACTATTTGTCCGTAAATAAATAAATCAATAAATAAATAATGTACAGCGGGTACCCGGCATGCGTTGCAATGACACTGTATCCTCGGGGTCACTAAACTGTAATGGTTCCATCCCAAGTCCCGGGAAACTACATTATAATGCAAGCGCCTGCACTATGTAACATTATATACAGCGGGTACCCGGCATGCGTTGAAAGACCACTTTAACTTCGGGGTCAACTAAACTGTTATGGTTCCATCCCAAGTCCCGGGAAACTACATTATAATGCAAGCGCCTGCACTATATAATGTTATACACAGCGGGTACCCGAAAAAAGTTTTTGAAGTTTTACTTCAGTCGTGTGGTCTAAAGCACACTCGTTTTTTAAAAAAATATTATATGTTACGTTTTACGATTTGAAAATCAAAAATACTATTTGATATTACGTAATGTACACAGTTTGGGTAATTAAACGCTGCCGTAAAAAAATCTTAACATCTGGGTTACAACTTACAACTTACCAATTACTTATTATTATTACACAAAAATTGTTATTGTATCCTTTAATTAATTTAAATAATACTTCTGTTTTCACAAAAAATATTTGAACACTTGCTCTTTTGCTTTTGGGCAAGGATATTATAATAAATTACCACCGAACGTTGGAAAATGTATTTTTATACGATTCTTTATGCAAATTGGCGAGACGTATATTTTTTATAATGGTTGTATAGTACGGAAGGTACGAACATCTTACACAAACGCTTTAGAAACAAACTTCCATATTATGTTAATTCGTATATACTTAATTCACATGTGGGTATGGGTGTACACGTCCACGGTACACGTGTGTTTCAAGTGTGTGGTGGATATTGGTGGAATAGTGCGCTGCCTACCAGACAGCAATATTACATTTAGGTCAATCTCTCGGCAGGATCCAATTTAAGGAATGAAGCATTCGGTTATTTCTGTACAGGAACCATGTTACCGCCCGCGCTACACCGCGCCGAGCCCGCGCCGTGATAAAGTTAATTGGAAATGATATCTGATATTATATATGGAAAGTGGGACTCCAGGAATATTGTTTGTTACATTCGAGGTGGGGTTTCAGTTTGCAAATGAAGTGTAGGTCGTAGTACTGCTGCCGTTCCATATTCATGAGTACATGTATTAGCTTCGTATGTCACGAAAATATACATTTGAATGAATTATGTAACCTATTTTTGAGCGTTTAAATGTTACGCTATTATTTATACCCTCGAAGTGAAAATAGATAAGGGCGTCTAAAGTCTAAATAGAATAGCGGGAAGAATGAATGGTTTTGGCAAACAATGCGGGTTGGACAGAGAAGGATGGTTGCGGGATCATAGTTGGCTCCGTGTCCGGCCAAGGTGAGTTATACTGACGGAGGTGGCAGGCGTGTTGGGTGTATGATGGGGGAGTGTTGACTGACTAGAGCAGGCACGATTCCTGATGACTCCCTAAGCCTGATGGGGTTGTCTTTGTTGGACGAGAGATCCCCTCAATAAGATTCACAATGCATTATAATAAACCCCCCTTCTACACAGCCAGGTAGATGTTCACGTTCTATATACATTCATATACATAAACACATACACATTATAACAGCGGGGAGGGTAGCAGGTGTTGTTGCCGTCACTTTAGCTCAAATCCATCTTTGTTGATTGTCTGCAAATTTGAAACGCTACAACTCAATAGATGTAAAAATGACAAAGATTGATTTGACTTTTATGTCGATAATGATCAGTTCTTATGCCTATCATTTGGAGCCTCCACCTTGACTGTTCCATTACAGGTACCTTAGATATAAATACTCCAATTGTGTTCGATACATTATTGATGGATTTTACTTGATTGAAATGCAGGAACACGATTACTGTTTTTCTGCCCACCTGTACCTACATATAATATTGTAAAACCATCAAAAAAGATCGATAACGTAAAATAATAAAAGTTTAGCGGAATACCTAATGCTAACAATGAAAACAATGATTTTTCCCTATGGAGTTGGTAGATATTTTTAAAAATTAGTAACGAAACACATTTCCAACCACGATATGTTGATTTTATTATTTCATTGTATAATTTCAGCTTTTAATTAATTAAAAATTATTTTTAAACTTTTGATCAAATTTAAAATATAAAAACAAAACAAAATATTGCGCCTTAGGTATACGAGGCGTAGAATCTACATCTACGTTTGGTGATTTAATTATACTTCATTCGTTAGTTCTTCATTTGGTCACATACATAGAGTTTATAAAATTTATTCCATTGGAAATTACAGATATTTAAGTCATCAATAATATCATTGTTAGTTATTCATTATAAAATATTATGCAGATGAAATTTTTGAAACGAAAAGCAGTTAGTAATAGACAATAAATACGACTTTAGAATAATACGAAAAAGAATTATTTTATTTATTTGTTTCATAACTTTTAATAACTTTGCGAACGGGTGTCGAAATGCCTATTTGTTGAGTTGTTGTGAAACCGTTTTCTGCGACATTAAAGGGTAGTTTTATCGTGAACTATAAAATGTATACGGTTGAAACTGATCTTCAAGATATTTGTATTTTCTTTTTCTTTCTGAAATATTTAAACAATTTTACCACAACCTCTCGGAATTCTTTAGTATTTAGCGATTGAGTTTGCTACATTCGAATTCGTAGGCATTCGGCATCCGCACCGGCAACGTATTGAATTCCTGGCGCAGCATCTGCGGTCGCTGCCCGCCTGCCCTTTCTGCCCTTTCTGCCCTTTCTGTCCGTTCTGCCTGTTCTGCCCAACGCCAGCCCGTCCGTTATGATTGGATAAGTTTCCAACTTTATTGATGTAGTGAGTAGTTTTGTTCCTAATGAATAATAACCAATGCCGCGCAAACTTTGAAACGGGTTTTGACTAACTCGGTGATTTGCACGTTTGCCGGATGACGAGCGCAGCCAGCTGGCTCCTAAGGTCAAACAGATGATAATGACTTTTCGACCTAAACTGTTGCGGTTTTGACTGTTATGTGCTACGCCTCTCTTTGTGTGTCTGATCGAGAGAAAAATCTGTAGTGGCGGTGATATATTTTGTTGTTTCTTATATGGCCCCATAAGTTTTTGATTCACTTTTTAAGTTTTTTTTAGAAAATGCTTAACTTGACGACAGTTTCTTTTTAACCCCTCAGGCCTCGGGCCTATTTTGTTGTAAGGTCAAAATAATTCCGGTTTAAAATGAAATCCGAACAAATGGAATATTTATGGAAGCAACTGAAAATTAAAAACCGTTTTTGCTAGGTGATGAAATAAATACACTTTCAAATTTTATAATTCGATATAAACAAATAATTTTTGAAACATTATATTGTTGAATTCAAACATAAAAAAGTTTCGTTTTTACGCTCACCTTACGTTTTTTCTAACTAAAATTACTGAATTTTTTTAAAAACTTATCTTTACGCATTTTATTATATTTATTAGGTATACATAAACGACATCGTAAATTAACTTTTTTGTCGTTTCATATAAAAGTAAGTACGAAAAATTACCATTTTCATAAATGTTTTTCAAAGTTGTACATTTTAATTATTTTGTGGTTGACTTTTAGATTTTAATATAAGGGGTGGTGTTTTGTCTTTCTGTGATTATTTCAAATGAAAGGTTCCAGTTTTATGCAGTAATTTCTTTAACTTTATTCTCCTTTGAAAACGTACACACACATTTGGCTTAGTAATAGACAATAGAGCTTAAACAGTATTGACAACAAAACAGGTTTATATCTACCTTATGGCCAACATTTAAATTGCCATCTTTTAACACTTTCCAACACCATTTAGATCATATTTCTAACCATGATAGTAAGGGAGACAACGATTTCTACGAGACCTATTTATACGAGTTGTTCCGAAAAGTGAACAAATTAACCGGATAGGTTAATTAGTGGCCAATTTTCTGTCATGCATATGAACAATTATTTAACAGTAACCTAACTCAAAACGATGTTTGTTAATGTCTAGGTACAGTAAGTTCACAGTCGAGGAAAGTTATATACATATTCATAATAAGCCCTTGGCACCAATCCAGGTCGTATAATTAATATTTGTTGAAATAATTATTTAAATATTACTTATAAAAAAAAAGTAAAACAAATATAAGGATATTAGAAAACAATTGTTTGGTATAAAAATTGATTTCGTGGGCATTAGTCGCTATCATAACTTTAAAAGTTCCCTAATGATAGTAATTATTATAATGGAATTCTAAGTTAGTTTTGTAAAAATTATTATTTCGGAACATTAAACGAGCCTCCGTGAGGGAGGGTAATTAGGGAGTGGGAGGAGGGGGGGGGGGGGGGTTGGGTTTGCCCTGACAAGCAGGCTCCAGCCAATCGATCATCGTCACTTCGGATAGGGAAAACTCAAAAAACAATCAGTTTAACCATCTGTGACAAGCGGCCGGTACTCATATCGAAAGCCAAAAGACACCAGCAATCAGGGAAGTAAATGCTATTATCATTGTCAGTCCAACAAATTAAACATTTTTGTTATTGTGTATAATCTGACTATTCAACGAAGCTTACATCTTATAAGATATATTGGAAAAACGATGGGCCAAGAAATATAGCGTGACATTAAATGTCGTAATTTTATCAGTCTTTCAACGCAAAAACACAAAAATGTTAGAACTTACTCTGAATATAGAATTAACATGAACCATGATCTAGAAAATCTAATTATTGATGGAAATTTCTCCCCCAGAAGACGGGTAACATTTTGTAAGTGTCTCAAAGCCAAATATAAAATTAAAAAATTGTATATGAAATTAGACTCACTTTTACAAAAAGTACCATCTTTTTACTTTGGGATTTTCATGGAGAGTAACGAGGGAGGAAACTGAAGGAGACCCCACCACTTTCCCAACGGCGTTATAAGGAAACAAATGGTTTCCTCCTTCACCGCTCACGTCAACTATTATTTAAACGACTCTAGACCCTCCAATGTCCATGCATACGGGGTTAATAAGCAGTATGCAAGTACTTACATTAACATTATGCAAAAGAGAAATAGAAGTAGCAGCCCGTGGAATATTTTTTCTGATATAGGTAACATAAGAAAAATAGAGATAAAGAAAGTTGTTATTAAAAGAAAAAGAACATATAGAGCTATAACCAGTCGAAGAAGAAATCTTAAAATAAAAAAGTAATGAGGAAAAAAAAACAGTTATAATAACGAAATTCATTCCAAAACTGCATTATGCAACTTATGAAAAATGTATGTAGAGCACACTTAATTTAACTGGACTGCAATTAATTGTAACCAGCCACATAATTTTAATTTGTGTAGGCCCCAATGATGTTGAAAGAAAACCCATTGAAAGAAGACTGAAAAACATCACTACTAGGGTGCTCCAGTGGGAGAGAACCAAAGAGAGGTTGAGGAAGAGGTGGACTGATGCTTAAAAGGCAGGATAGGTAGACCCGATGACTTAAGGCAAATAAATCTAGACTTAAGGCGAACTGAAGCCAGTAGAGAACACGAAAAATGACAAATAATAATGAAAAGAAAATCGACCAAAGAATTGAATTCTCATTCAATACTGAGTGTGATGTTAACAATATATAAGAATATCATGTAGGTAGAAGATCTTCTTTGTCACATGATGAAATATGACTCTACTAAAAGCACATGTGGGTACCTACCTTTCCTAAGGGCCCGTCTACGGTATAATTGGATAACCTATGACCTACTATATCTATTTCTGAAATCAGGGTTCAGATATTCACAATCAACAATAAAGTTATATTTTATTTAAACACGTTATGTAAATTTTATCGTAGACACTTTTTTAAATGGAGTGAGGTGGTGTCGTTTTCTTCGAAATACAAACAAATGTTACATAACCTTTTGAAAATAAGATTTTATTAGGATGGTTGAATCCCAGGGTTTAAATATTCGATTGTCTGAATTTATAGGTTTTTGAAATGAAAGTTATTTAGTTCCGTTGTGATTCGAAATTCGAATGAAACTGATGTGACGCATTACAGCACCTGCGAAGCATCAAACTGCACTCATGATTACGATGTCACTTTTCAAGGCTCTTATTGGTTGAGATATGTAACGGAAATGACGCTAGGACTGCGCTCATTGGCTACTTTCATTATGACCGCATTTTCAAGGCATGCTTGAGATTGTTTTGGTAAAGTTTCGCTTCAACCCCGCGTGAACTGCACTCGTTTTAATTTTATTTATGTATCAATCTAATATCGAAAACCATTAAAAATGATACAATTCACAAAAGCGTACAGCTCCCTTCGAACTAAATATAAAAATGCAAAATTAGTGTAAAAAGATTTAAGAAAATTATAACTGAAGTTACATGCAACAAGTGTGTCCATGTTGGGTATTACTAACCGCCCTGACAACGGGTTCAGAGACATTTAGTTGACACCTCTCAAGACATATTTCAAAGTAATACAAAAACATTTAGTTTTAACAATGACAATTTCTTAGAACGCGGAAAGCATTTCGAGAAAAAAAATTACGCAGAGTAACTCGCATTTCATCAAAAAAATGTCAGAAAAAGTAATTTACTGTAAAATAAAATGTAGTAAAAAAAAAATAATGGCTGATTGTATAACGGATTAGCCTAGGAACAGCAGTGGCGCACGGTGGGGTTTGTTCGAATTTAGGATACCTTGGATATAGACAGTGGAAGGCGCTCAATGAGGATGGATGAGGATTATCTGACCCGGCACGTGACTCCATCAGGGGGATGAACGTCCGACCCGGGGCCTGACCCAGCTCCAACCTCATTGCCGGCACAATGGCTTTATCTACACATCTGCATTGGTAAGTGTAAATACACAATAAACCTACGTGAAACTTATTGGAGCCTCGTTGAAATTTGGGTGTGGCGGTTTTGCGATAAAGCTTTTCCGCTTAAAGCCGACGTTCCGCGAAAAAAATATTTTTACAACACTTAGGCAAATTTTATTATATTTGTGATACTTTAAGAAAGAGGTATTTTAGTAGATTTCTAGAAAGAAGTTATACAATATATACAAAACATTTTTAAAAAATGTGACGAAAGCGTCGACTGTGTAGGCGTAAAGCACCAGAACTAATTAATTAGTCAAACGTTAGTAATACAAGTATCGTGGAATTCCGGCGGCATCTTGGCTTAACAGTTTTCCCATATCAAAGTAATTTTCAAAAAAACTATATTGTTACTTAAGCGATGTTAATTTCATTATTAAAGAGTACCTTATTTTTATGACTAAATGTGTCATCCGTGTTAAGTTCGAAACAAAATCAACCCGTAATAAAAATAAACCAACCCGTAATAAAAACTTATTTTTAAACGACTCCGATAAACAAAAATTTTAACAAAATAAACAAAAATTTTAACAAAATAAACAAAAATTTTAACAAAACAAAAAATGACTTCAAAAAATGCACTAAAAAGTAAAAAAATAATTTCGTACAATTGTTATTTTTGGAGTCGGTGTCAGCCAAGATAACTACATACTTAGGTATTTATCGGTGAGATGTGGAGATCTTGGCTGACACCGACTCCAAAAATAACAATCTTACGAAATATTTTTTTTTACTTTTAAGTGCATTTTTTGAAGTCGGTTTTGTTTTGTTAAAATTTTTGTTTATTTTTTTATTTTTAGTGACGAGCGTGCGTAAAGAAGTTTTACTACAAAAAAAGAATCATCGAAATCTGTTGGCGTAATATTGAGTTTTTCCATTTTTTGAAGCCGTTTTTTGTTTTGTTAAAATTTTTGTTTATTCTATATTTTTTTTAATAGTAATACATCACAAGAGTCTCAGCTGCTCCAGTCTGGAGTCAGTGAGACTATGGGGTATGTTGTGAGGCTGAAGGTAGTGGGGAGGGGAAGGAAATGCGGAGGAGGAACATAAGGAAGTACCTGGCTATTCCGATCTGGTCACTAAACATGGTGAAATTTAAATAGATGTAGATAAAAATAAACAAAAAATTTCAATGTTAAATGTTTGGAGGCTTTTTTAACCGTTTTTTACGGCATTCCGACAGTATAAAAATATCAAAGTGTGCAATTCACATGTGGTAGAAGTGAAACCCTAAGAAAAATAAATTAGACAAGAGTGGAGAGATTACGAAGCACCGCACAAAGAGGAGACCGATTATACTATCTCATTCTCATGCAAGCTACATCCTATAGTATAGATGTATGTGTTTCTCTATTTTCTGTGTCACTTTTTTGTTTTATCGAGTTTCAAATCACATCAATGCTAAAGAAGTTTACGCTTCAAAAAACATAAACAAACAAAAAAACAGAGTGCGCAATTCACACGTGGCAGAAGCGAAACCTTCAGAAAACTAAAGTCGACAAGAGAGGAGAGGCTACGAAGCATCGCACAAAGGGGAGACCGATAGGCTACGAAGCACCTCACAAAAAGGAGTCCGATTATACTATATCATTCTCTCCCAGACTACATCCTATGTTTATCCTGTGTTTGTCTCTTTTTAGCCATTTTTCGTTCCATCGAGTTTCAAATCACATAGGTGATAAGAAATTTTCGCTTCAATAAAAAAATGGTATCTAAATTTCACAACTAAACTGCTATGTTTTTGTAGGTAATAAATTCATTTAATTGTTTAATCGAAACATTTCAATTAAACTAAAACTTTATACCTTAAAACGCAGATACACTTAATTTACCAAGCGATTAATTTTTTCTAGGGTAAACATTATTTGAGAAAATTAATCTTCGCATGCCCCGGCTAACTATATTTTATGTTTGTGTGATGAAACTTATCATCCAAACAACTTACAGTTTATAGCCCCAGGGGGCAGTGGAACAGTGACCTTTGTAAATTATAAAGAATTTAAAAAAACCTTTGAAATTTTTTTTAATCAATGTAATCGGATTTTAGAAGTATTTATTTATTCCTATGCTAATCATTTATTCCCAAGCATATAGAAAAGATATTGATGTGAGTCCTTGTTCACCATGCAAACACTTGAAATCCCGGAAAAAACAAGTGTGCTTTAGAGCACACAACTGAAGTAAAACTTCTGCTCCATCTATATGATAGGAAGAGAGAAAGAAAATGCTCTCACTAATGTCACTACATGAAAATGTCCCCGATTGTGTTCCCTTAATTTTGTAAAATTCCACACTGATAATCTTTTTTTTATATGGCAACACTTTGATTTCCGGCGATTTTTTTAATTTGCGTTTAACGTTCACTAGATTTATTGTTTGTTCTATGCGAACTTATCCTTTGGTTTGATTTTTTGATAAAGATGGCGGTGTTTTTACAGCTGTTACGAAGAGAACCCCGTACAATTTATTGCTATTCGTGTGGAATACGTTATTTTTTTAAATGATTTCGGAATCACTTTTACATAATAAGTCATGCTGTCACTTGTTACTATTTCCTTTCTAAATTGTTTAGTATCTAATCAAAACGACATTTACGACAAACTACATACCTCTGCTTCGCATTTCATCTATGTATTGTACTTTTCCCAGTCTACTGTTTTTACATCTTGCAGGGTGGAGTATTTTGTATGTTATTTCGTATTTCGTTTTTGATTATGTTTTTGATTTTGTTTTTGATTTTGTTTTTGATTTTGTTTCACTCATTCGGATGCTCTTTGTGAAGCAAAATTCAAAATAAATAAATAAAGATTTATAAATAAAAATTGAACGCAGTTTACACGCGGTAGAAACGAAACTTTACCAAAACAATCTCAAACAATACTTGAAAAGTGAGGTCATTCATTTCATATCTCAACCAATAGGAGCCTTTAAAGTGACATCATAATCGAAGCGGTCAATGAGCGCAGTTGATGCGTCGCAAGTGTAGTAATCGTAACTTCCATTTCACCTGAAATCCAAATCATAGGGGGGCTATAGAAATTTCACTTCAAAAAGCTTTGAAGGCAATAACGGGATGTGACCGGTTAGTGGCCGAGTTGACATATACGTCGAATTAACAAGTCCTTCATTAGATACACGCAAGTTTTCAGCAGCGTTTAAAAATATTGCCGTAACTTAAAATTGTGAACAATTTTACTTTATTTCAAGAAAGTAAAGCTTGTAGTTTTTACAAATGTTGATTTGCTTGCAAAAAAAGTTGCAAACGTCAAACGAAATCTGGAAAATAGTATACAAAATAATATCCAACGATTCCAAATATTATTGTGTCATAAATAAAATGATTTGTATAAAAAGGCTGCGGCCACGAGTAAGTGCCTGTCATGGGGCATTACTTTGCCGATATTTGGATGTGTTGGAATAACGCCCTCGTCAAGAGGAATGGCATTTCATTCCTTCACACGACGAGACGCCGACGCGCGACGCTTCAATCTTTTATATAAATACCAGTCGAAGTCTCCGGTGTTGCCCGGGGTTATGAATGGTTTGAAGTAAAGTTTTGAAGTTGTGAATTTTGGTAAACTAATATATTGTCATTAATCAATTTGAGAGGCGGTTATGGGTACCGCTGACCCGGAAACCATTATTGGATGACCAATACCTCTTCCCTAGGTCACCCCAAGTGGTTCGCTACGTTTGGTGGCTTAACAGGTGTGCCCGGGTTCATGGGGTCAGGTGTATCCGGATCTTGGCGGCGGATGTCCGCCCATTAACTGCAGGCCGGACCGGGAGAAACTGGTTGAGGGAGATCTTTTGACCTCTCTAGCAGGACTCTCTCGAAACATTACCTTGCACCGCAGTGGAAAGGATGGATTCATTCGTCCATAACTCCTGGACACACTTACCCCCAGATTCTTACCCACCCCTCATACCTTTTTCCTTCCCAGAACTTGCTCTCCTTCCTTCCCTTAAAAATACCATCCACATACCATCTCCAAAGATGACATAGGTCCTGAGTGGAGTTATCTTCCTTTGGGCCTCCTGTGTGGAGCTAATGTAAATTTTTTTTTGAAAAAGCTAAAATTGGTAGATATTTGATTCAATACCTCGTGCCATGTCTTACTCGGGTGTCACCAACTTTTTCAATCCTTCTCTTCATGTAGTTATTCGAAGTCTACAATGTTTCTATAAAAAAAAAAACTTGTATAATAATGCAATAAGCCTTCCTCGGTTCGGGCATTCTTGACTCCTTCTACAATTCACTTCTGTATACAATGTTGTTATTATTAAAAATTTTATTCTAGTGCAAAAAACAATGCGTTAAGTCTTCCTCGGGCGTTCCCGACATCCTTTACCGTTTGAACTACTCTCTAAGCACCCCTATTAATAAGAACAAACTTTACTAATTTTCAGCTAAATCGATCCAGTTGTTTTTGAGTTCATGGGGAACACATATTGCTTTTTTATTTATACAGATAGATAATGTAAATAATATAGCTGGTGTCCCCGGTGTTGCTCGAGCTTTACTAAAAGTTTTCCGAAATCACATGTAGACAGTAATTTTCCTCTAATTTTGAACATCAAATGAGAAAAATTTCGTCGAGTTGTTTCAAAATTCTTTTTTAAAAGTTGTGACAGGAGGATATGGGTCATTTTTCAAAATCTTTTCTAAACAGTAACCTTCCTCTTGTTTTGAAGTTAATGTGTGCAAAATTCCTATTAAACCCGGAAAAATGCTGTAGACTTGTATACGTATACCCCTCTCCCACGCTACAAACAGACAATCAACTTTATACATTAGAAGAAGATAGTGTTTTTATGTCTTATTTGTAGGAATACAGAGATAACTGCGAATGGATACAAATAAGGCGTTTGACAAGTACCTAAACTTATAAGGTTGCAGTTCATCCGGAGTAAATGTCAAGGAAGTGAATGGTAGAAGCCGAGAAAGCTCGAAGAAGACGTGGCACGATCAAGTTAATCAAATACTGAGTCATCCATGTCAATTTTCAGAATAACAGACGAATTTACACGAGTTTCATTTACGTGTATGAAATTGAAATAAGCAAGGAGTGTGCGCCAAGACAGAGTTGTGCGAAGTTTTTTTCTTTATTCCTATCGTTGTTGGGAAACGGCTCAATGGTTAATTAGTTAATCTTAATTTTAGATTTGTAACCAAAATACCCAACGAAAGTGAAAACATATTTTTGTAATCAAATAATGTAATCAAGATTTATCAAATATCTAGTATGCATGTGTGCTACTTTATTTATTTGTATTTTATTTTTAAAAAAGTAATGGCTATTTAATTACAAATTTAATTATTGAATTGAAAATATTTTATAGTATAACTAGCTGGCCCGCGAACTTCTTACCGCCTCAGAATTAATAAAATTGTTGAGTTAACTTATTGGTTGAATTAAATTCAGTGTTTTTATTAAGTAAAAAAATACAAAACGGCCACTTGCATCACATTTTTTCTTGCATCAAATGTTCTAAGACATTCTGTATTTTTTTATCGTATTTTTGAAACCCTGGCGATTTTTTGAAAATTTTAATCCGAAAAATCAGACCATTTTTTATAAACCCGAAAGCCGGGACATAATTTTATGGGTGCGAAAAAACGATAATTACATAGCCGAAAATCATTTTAAAAAAAGAACGTTTTCCACACGAATAGCAATAAATTGTAGGGTTCTACTACTGAATCTAGTGAATCTCTTCGTAACATCTGTAAAAACACCGCCATCTTTATCAAAAAATCAAACTAAAGGATAAGTTCGCATAGAACAAACAATAAATCTAGTGAACGTTAAACGCAAATTCAAAAATTCGCCGGATATCAAAGTGTTGCCATATAAACAAAAATTAATCAGTGTGGAATTTTACAAAATTAAGGGAACATAATTGGAGACGGGACATTTTCATTTAGTGACGTCACGAGCTCAAATAATGGATATATTTATTTAAAAAAAAAAAACTATACATTTCTAAAAATTTTCACTAACTTCTAAAAAATCTAATCTTAGAAAAAAAATCTATCCTCACGATTTTTTCCAAGTCGTTATGAAATCCATGCAAGTGGTCTATTATCGATGCGCAACTATCCGTGTTTTGTTTTTGTCAGTATCAGAGATGGCTTTGTGTACGGATTGATATTTTTTGTGATTTTCTACTTTTCCATTTACTTACGGGAATTGCGTTTCATTTTCTTTACACGCGTGAGGAAGATTTATTATTATTATCGTATTTTTTCCCTTGGAGGGTGCAGACAAACGTTCACCGCTTTTCTAATTTTCGACTATTGACATTTAGTGTGTAAGAAAGAGGGGCAGCATTGTATGTTTAAGAACAAAAGCAAAACAATCAGCGCATTGACATTTAACGTTTTTGAAGTTTTGGAATTCACTTACTATTCGATATTATATTTATCACAATATTGTTGCAGCTCTTTCAAAATATGATAATTCGTTCCATACAAAATGTATAAGGAAACGAATTTTCTTGATATTTTTTTTCGTGAATTTTTCCGATGTTTTAATAGCTTTTCTGCTATTTGGGGTGGAGACAAATGCAACAATTCAAAGATCATAAAAATCGGTCCAGCCGTTCTTGAGTTATAAGTGGTGTAACTAACCCGACTTTGTATTATGTGCTCGTATTAAGATATTTTCTATTGAAAAGGGGTTTTGAAGTGAAAATTTCACTAGCACCGTTGTAATTATTTGAAACTCGATGAAACGAAAAACCGACACTAAAAAGACAAACATACACTTTTTCTGAAGGTTTCACTTCTGCACACTGAATAGCACATACATTGTTATTTTATTAAAGTTTTTAGTATATTTTGTTCGTTTTGTGTTTGATTTCATAAAGTAATTATTATATTGTCAGGTAATTTAAGAAATAATTTTGTTCCTTTGTGTTTGTAGTTCTATTGACCAAAATTTTTTTTACAGATTGTATTGGGTAAAATGTATTTTTGTAAATTTGTTTTGTTTCTGGACGGTGCGGTTTTATTTAAAATATCTTATTTGAATACTTGTAAAATTGATTAGAATAGAAACTTAGTTTTCTGACATCAAATTCTTTAAATATGAGTACTGAAACAATTAAAACAATTTCTTCTGGATTATTTAAATTATTAGTTTTTAAGCAATGTAAAAATATTGTGTGTGAGTTTTACAGGTGCCATCACATTGTAATACCTTATTATTTTAATTTGCGGATATGGGTATCGCCGGCCCGGGAAAAATTTATTGGATAACTGACACCCCTGCCATATAGCCTCTTAGAGGAACCCGCACCTAGATCTCTTCAGCTGGACTCTACCGACCCATCAAAATGCACCGAAGTGGGAGGGATGGATTCATACGTCCGTCACTCCTGGACATATTGACCTCCAGATTTCTACCCACCCCTCATATCTTTTTCTCATTCACAGAATTTCCTTTCTAAAAAGATCCTCTACACAGCATCCCTAAGGACGACATAGGCAATGAGGGTTTTTTTCCTCAGTTCCGTGATGAGCTAAAAATAAAAAAAAATAATGATTATAGATGGACAGAATGCGAAGTATGTGATGCTTAGTAGTTCTTTATTTAGAATTTGTCTCAAATAGCTAAAGATATATATATATATATATATATAAGTTTTGTCCTCTGTGTTTGATATTGATTATAGGGTGACCACTTTAGGCATCAGTTCACAGTGATGCTAGGTATTTAGATGAAGCTTTGGTTTAAAAATTATTAAGTTATGTAAGTTTAAAGTTCCATTGTTTTTAATTCATTAATGTATGCGTAGCCTTTTTATTTACTTTTAACCTTGTGACTGCTTTTTGGTGAAGTGCTTTGTCATCACCGTATGAGACAATTTCTCCTTATTTAACAATTCTAAATATATCGTTTACATATATTATGTACAAAAATGGTCCTAAAACTGTTCCTGCTTTATCGAGAAGTTAGTACTTAGTAGAAGTTAGTACTCAAGCACCGTTATATTTCGCTGACTCGAGTGTTCATGTTTCTACACTGTACTTCTGTACGGGGAAAATCAACGCCCGGACGAGTCTCAAATTGGTGGTCTTTGTAATCATTATAAACGGATGTATTTCCTATCACCAGGGTGAGTCCACATTTAGTCAAAATGCTTCCCCTCTGTCTTGCTACAGTCAATATGTTCGCAGTTGAAGCCACGAGTTATTTCTGTTTAATTAGTTATTATTTTTCTTATTTTCGCGAATTTTCAGAACAAAACCCTTAGAGTTAGCAATTTTTAATTTAAAACAAAAATCAAAAGCTGCATTTTCGGAAATAGTATGGCAGGGGTCAAATTTTTACATAAAAATCCCTGAGACAGTCTTTTCTGTGTGAAAGGAGACCAATATTATTCAATTCAAAGAACTATTTTTTATTGATACCAGCATTAAATGCGAACCTTTTTGTGTTTTGTTCCGTCAAATCCCGAAATTTGTTTAGTTTTTTAAAAAAATTGATGTAAAAGTTCTCGGTTTTTGTTACTTAAAAAGTAAAAAAATAACTATTATCTTAAAGATAATAATTTATTATAAAAAAGGATGTTAAAAAATGCAAAGCATTGTAAATAGTGTGTTATGTAAATATTATTTAAACAATAAGTAGGTATGTAAAGAAGTAAATTTTATTACGCTAAATAAAATAATTGAAAAAAAAAATCTATTTTTATTTTATACCGCACATGACTTTTGTCTGTTTTTTTTACATTAACTCAGAACCTATGTTATCTTTAGGGATACTGTCTGGAGGGTGTTTTTGAAAGTAAGAAGTGAAACTGGGTTTTGAAGTAACCCGCAGGGGGTCGCGGATTGTTTTCAGGTATTTTGGGGCTCCAGACCTAGGTGGCTGCCAAATTCAACCGTGGGGCGCACTTGCGATTCGTACAGGGATGTGTACACTGTTCCCTGCAGGTTAAGGTTGCTTGATGTTGGACAATCTCAAATAGGAAGGGACACCAGTAAAAGAAGTATACTCTTGATGTGATGCTTGTATAGTTATTAATTCGGAGATATTGGATATTTAGTGAAGGTAGGTAGGAATAGTAAAACCAAAAATAAAAATATGGATTAAAAACGGAATGAAATAAAAGATTGCAAGGGGATCATTTTACTACGAAAAAAGTTAACATAATAAATTAATCAAAATTTAGATTACAGACAATCAGAAGATTAAAATTTTTTGTTTGTTTATTAAATATATTTTTTAGAGACATATAAAAATGATATTTAACATAACACAGTGTAGTATGAAGTAAGCTTAATGACTGTTTTTCACCATATATAAACAGGGTTCTTTTTTGGTGAGAGATTTTCTCTCGAATAATAAAGTCGTATGGTAAAAAAAGTTAAATTTTCATAATAAAGAAAATATGAAGCAGTTTTGTAAAATCTGTTATAGTAAAAAATGTTAGCAAATAAGGACAAACTTATAACACCGCTCCTTGCGTCGGGGGTTAAAAAACACAAGTTTGTGGGAAACAAGAAAGTAAATACCAATTTAAGCTGAAGTTCGCGTATATTTTCTGTGATTCCTTGACAGTTGGCTCCCTGGCTTACTTAAATGGAATATGCACTATATGCAGTCGGTTCAGGTAAATATACCTTTTTTTACATTAACTCCACACAGGAGGCCCTAAGGAAAATAATTTGAAACTCTGAGGGATGCTTTCTTGCCTTGACGCGAGTAGGCGCTACGAAGGGGCACTTTCTTTTCTATCACAAACCATGTTACACAAACATAGCGTAGCCGCTAAACTACTTGAAAACTGGGATGTTTTCTTGCCTTGACGCGAGTAGGCGCTACGAAGGGGGCACTTTCTTTTCTATCACAAACCATGTTACACAAACCTAGCGTAGCCGCTAAACTACTTGATTGGTGGTTATTGTGCCTATGCTTACTGGAAATTCATATGTATGTTGATTGTTTAGGTGGAATTTATGTACTCATTTATATAGTCATAATTCATCAGGTTAATGTGAGTTATGTGATGAATTATCATGTGAGGAAGTATCGTGTCGAAAGTTTTACGTTATTGATATTATTGCTTATGGCAACACTTAATTTTCTGTAGTTGAACATAAAATATCTTTGGTTTTTTCTATGGCATTGTTGAGAGCGACAAAAACGTCAAAATTACCTGTAAACTGTGTATGAATTCAAAATTTTGCAGTCGTGTAATTCGTTTATATTTGCTTGCCCCAACCTAATTCTTTCCGATTCGGATTCCCCGGCCCATAGTTAGTATAAAGATAACTAGTTTTATTTTTTAGGAATTTCGCCCATAAACCGAACTTTTTCCTATCTTTTTACCACAGAACTACCCCTAAAAGTTGGAATTTCGAAAAAAGTTATTTATCTTTTTTACTTATAATATCATGTGGAATCACCTCCCGAAATGAATGCAATTTAACCCCGGACACCCTGTATAGATCTATTCAATAAATAGAGTAGTTTCTTTCGTTTAATCATTTTACCTATTAAGGTCTTTTATCTAAGCAAGATTAAAAAGTATTTTTATTTTATTTCAAGAAGCACCGTGCAAAGAGGACACTGATTAGTCTATCTCATTCTCTTAGGCTAAATCCTGTAGATAAATGTACTTGTCCCTTTTTAGAGTCATTCGTTTCCGTTTCATCGAGTTTCAAATCACAACGGCGCTAAAGAATTTTCACTCCAAAAACTTTATTATGATTTTACCATTGCATTTTCACTTTGCATTCTATAATATTTATTAAAACAATAAACAAAAATTTTAACAAAACAAATAACGACTTCAAAAAATGCACTAAAAAGTAAAAAATAATTTCGTACGATTGTTGTTTTTGGAGTCGGTGTCAGCCAAGCTAACTACATACATAGGTAGTTATAGGTGAGATGTGGAGATCTTGGCTGACACCGACTCCAAAAATAACAATCGTACGAAATAATTTTTTTACTTTTTAGTGCATTTTTTGAAGTCGATTTTGTTTTGTTAAAATTTTTGTTTATTTTTTGATTTTTAGTGACGAACGTGCGTAAAGAAGTTTTACTTCAAAA
Source organism: Limnephilus lunatus (assembly GCA_917563855.2). Taxonomy (NCBI): domain Eukaryota; kingdom Metazoa; phylum Arthropoda; class Insecta; order Trichoptera; family Limnephilidae; genus Limnephilus; species Limnephilus lunatus. The sequence continues at coordinate 37,552,834 of OU830604.1, forward strand.
AAAGAATAGTCGAAATCTGTTGGCGTAATATTGAGTTATTCGTCCATTTGTCGCGCACATACTTATTGCAAATTTAAGACATATATGGTTTTCTCATGGATCTCATTGTTAAAACTAGACCAAATTGAAATGGGACCACACGGGAAGCACCAGCTTTCTAATAAAAAAAGAATTATCAATATCGGTTCACCCAATCGAAAGTTCTGAGTAAACAAACATTAAAAAAAATAAAAAAATTACCGTCGAATTGATAACCTCCTCCTTTTCGAAGTCGTTTAAAAATGAAACGGATCGAAAAAAGAAATATTTTGTTTTCAACAGCTATTAGGATATTTCAAAATTTTATGGCTCTTGTTGACCTACAAACATCAGAGAAATAGGGGAGACTTTTCAGTGTTGAACACATAAAGGTTCATCCATTAGATCAACTCTCTGACCGATAGGGTTAATTTAAATACAGATAAACGACATGTCAAGCAGGTCAACCATTTTAAAGACTTTTAGAGAATTTCGCATCTGCGATGAAAACCTGAAATACAGTTAGTTCTATTATTGCAAAACAAAGTTTATGTCTATCATGGACCAAAGGGTCACGGGTAGGTTTGAATGGATTGTTACATTTAAAAGTTACGTTCCTAGTTTGTTTTACATACAAATTAATAGCTATTAAGCATAACGGTAATGGTCACAATTTGGTCAAAAACTGAAATAGGCCGAGAATCAGCGTTTAACGGAGGTCATTGACATATAAAGAAATTAACATAGCGCTGATCGACCATAAAATGTAATGAGAGTTGGAAACAACTTAAGAGCGTATAACCAGAGAAAACCAGAAATTTGTCATTTTTAAATCAGTGTTTAGACGTATTGACTCTTTTCCACAAAAAAATATAAATTGGTTTCGAAAGATTATTCTTTTATCGAGTAAAAGTTTGTTTTAAATTTACAGAAAAAATGTTTATATTTCGTATATAAGGTTATACCATAGGTCTTTGGCGGATTTGTTAAATTTTCAAAAAAGTACATGTATTATACAACACCCATTTCAAATAATATAATCACGCAGTAAAATAAATCAAAACATTATCTAGTAAACGTATGTTTCAGAATTTTAATTTTAGTGTAAATAAAATCAAAAAAAAATATTTACGTAGGTACATAGTAGGTAAAAAAAAAAAAAGTGTTTCTTGACGAAAATTGGTCCGTTTGTGTATTTATCTACGCACTTACTAATTAAAATATTTAAGATTTTTTAACATTTTTATTTTGCTTAGACATTATTGAAAAATGACAAATACTTATGATCAAAAAATAATTACAAAGAGTACATAATTTTAACAGTTTTATCGTCATTCCTTTTTTGGATGCAGATATAAATTAAAGCAACTTTGGAATGAAATAAAATCGATATTGAGTTATAATTTTAAAAAGCTGGTACGGAGAATAATTAATGTTTCTCATTGGAACCGCCCTGTATGATTATAAGAACATTTTTCGACGAAATGTGGATTTTCGGCCGTTGGCTGGTTAAACGCCCTTAAGCAAAGTATTACTAGTTACTATCTGCCGTCTGTCCATAATATTAAAAAAATCTAAAAACTCAAAAAATACTTACTGACATGTAGAGCGAATCCTGGGGTTAGCAAAAACAATATAAATAGTAAAGGTTGGCTTCGCATCGTTATATTTCGGCGACGAGCTCGGCGCCGTATTGGCTCCCGGCTTTGATCGTGGCTCTGCTTGAGACTCTTCTCAGGAACTTGCATTTGGGAAAGCTGTGGGTCATGCTGCGGGACTTGCTCTAGTAATTGTTGTGGATCTTGTTCTCGTCCATGCGAGACTTGATCTTCCTCCCACGCAAAGTCATAATCTTGGTTTTGCTGTGGATTCTGCGGTGTTCTTTGTAGCCGAGCAAACTGCGAATTATCCATGGGGTAACATTGCAATGAAGCTGGCCCAGATGTTTGGTCAGGGTCTGGTAGATGGAGATTACGACACACCATCAATGGATTGCGTATTGGATATTGTATACGCACGTGCAATTCTAATTGTATCGGCACCTGTGGCCTCTGCACGATATCGTGTATCGAGTATTGCTCCAGGTCTTGCAGCGGACCCACAAGATTAAAACCATTGAAGTTGTTTTCTTCCCAAATGTTAATAACAGGAAAGACAATTTCCCTATTATTTATACAATTATGAAACAGCACTTCTTTCATATGGAGCATTCTCTGTAATTGAGCGATTGACTTAGATGTATGTGCCCGCTGAGCTGGAGTGCCTAACCTATGAATTCTTCGGACAAAAATGCTCAATACTTGTTCTCGCTGTTCTCCAGGGGTAGTAAACAACTCCCGTTGGGCTCGAAAGCCCGAAATTTGCTCGCATCTATTCTCAGGGGTTAGTAAAAGGTCTTGATTAAAACGTACGCCGAAAAATTCTTCCCACAAAGACATCTGCAGAACGTTTTGATGATTGATTCCTAGGATAGTATGGGAAAAAGTATCAACTGCATTTTCACGTCTTACTCCGAGTTTAAGCACGTGATCACTTAGTGCTCCAGCCAAACTTATTCGATGAATTCTTTGCGCTCCTGAGCGAGGCACCAGGTCAGCTAACTGGTGTCGTTGAGCTTCTTGGCAGTTCTGTCGATAGATCGGGATCAATGCCAGGGTTTGAAACCAATGTAATCTATGCTCTACTTGATCGAACTCAACACACTTAAGATCATCTGGTTTTCTCTCAACTTCAACGCATTTAGTCCCACGTCGGTGTCTATTTCGCTTAATGCATTTGGCTTCGCATTTTTCCCTTTTTCGATCATGAATCTGAGTCTTAAGCTGTGCTCTTTCACGCCCATCATTGCCAGCCTGACTTCTAAAATTTTCACGTTTCAGGTGATCAGCCTCTTGTCTTGCCCAATTACGCTCAATTCTTTCGGTCTCATGTTGCGCCAGCTCTTGTCTTATATTCTCGGTCTGTTGTCTCAGATGCTTAATTAGCTTAACTTCATGAGTTACTCGTTCATGCATTAAGCACTCAGCTTCCAACTGTTTTAGTTCCCGTTGATCACGTTCAGAGTTATGGCGCACCTTTTCTAGTGCGATGCACTCTGCCTCGTAGAACGACCACTCACGCTTCACGCGTTCAATCTCGCAACTTACTCGCCCTCTTCTGGTACGGTCACCCTGGTTTCGCATACTTACAGTACCTGCGCATTGTGTCTCAAGCCTCGACCGCTCATGTCGCAAGGGTTCAGACTCATGATGTACTCTTTCACGCTCTAGCTTGAGGCGATCTGATTCGCGCCGAGCACGCTCGCGCTTTATACGGTCGGTATCGTATCGTGAATTTTGACGCCTACCACAGGCTATCCCATTTCGGGAATGCTTTCGTTCAGCTCTTTCAGCTTTAAACCTTTCCTCCACTTCCTTAACTTTTTGAGCTGAAAGCCATTTTCTTTCAATTTCATCTTGCATAGCTTCATGTCGTCTCATATTAAACTCATTGTCTTGAATCACTATGTTTTTTTCGTCAACCGTAGTCATCGGCATAACCTGAAAATCATCGTATTCAACGATACTTTCAGCCTCATATTCTTCCTCTTCTGAATCAAGTTGTTGGTCCTCTAAGTCCTGCGTACAGTTTTCTGCATTTCTTTCCTCCCGTCCTTGGCAATTTAGATATTCGCGCCCATAGTCGTCGCTTTTTTGTGATGTTTCCTCAAAGGAATGTTCTTCAATTTCAATGTCAAATTGTTGTTGTTTTTCTCCGCACTTTGCCCACAGCTGTTGATTTTCTCCGCACTTTGCCCACATCTTGGCCCATTCCACGCAGATCCACTTATTTTCTTCACTACTTATTGGGGACATCGCCAATGCAGCTTCGGGATGATCTTCCTCATATTCTCTTTTCTGTTTTGCCTCGTGCATCGCTAAAAAATCGGACCATTCCGGGAAGTCATCGCTTTTATGTTCTATAATTTTAGTCGTTTTCACCTCGGGAACCTCCGGAACCTGAGTCTTGAATTGTTTTTGGATCAAAGCGAGTTGATGCAACCTCAGAATTTCAGCAAACGGTAAGAAATTGTCCGGGTTTCTTTCAGGTTCTGCAATCTGGCTTTGAACAACTGGCGTTTCCTGACCTTGTTCATTAGATGTTTCATTTGATGATCCATTGGCTAGTTCATTTAATGTTTCCTGGCTTTGTTTATTAGACGCTCCCTGGGTTTGTTCGTTAGTTGTTCCCTTGGATTGTTCATTAGATGTTTCCTGACTTTGTTCATTAGATGTACCCTGGGATTGTTCATTAGATGTTTCCTGAGATTGTTCACTAGACATTTCCTGAGATTGTTCACTAGATGTTACATCCTGGGCACATTCAATAAATGTTTTCTGGCTCTGTTCATTAGATATTATCTGTGATTTTTCGTTAAACGTTCCCTGGGCTTGTCCATTGGATGTTTTTTGACTTGGTTCAATAGACGTATCCTGGACTTCTGTACATTCATAATTATTTTCTCTATTACTAACGTAAACAAGTGGTTCTACGGTACTAACATAATTTTGTTGGTCAGTTTTTATTTCTTTTTGATCATCCGTATCCGAATCATCGGAACTGCTGAATTCTTCGCTCTCATCTTCACTATCGGAATTTTCTTCGGAAATGTCATCATTTTCAATTGATGAGTCATCGCTCATTGATACCTCCCGATACGTTAATCGCATATTTTCTTGCTGTTTTGTATGAACTTCTCCAATCTTAGCATCATTGTCATGTGAACATTGGGCGTCTGTTGCGTCATTACGGTTTTCGTTGTGATAATTTTCATTTGGATGTCCTTGTTCGCTTGGTTTGGTCGTGACGGTGGTGGAGTCAAGTAAGGGTGGCACCTGCCTCAGTCGAGCCTGTTCCTGCGCTCTCCTCCTGCGCCACATGCGGTGGGCCACCCGACCGCCGAGGCCCCGCCGCACCCCGCCCGTGCGCCCCCCCGCGTCCACCGCCATGACACCGTCCTTCCAGGCGCAACTGCTGTGCCCCTCTCCGTCCTGAGAGTGCCGCCTCTGAGTCCCCAGAAGGCCTCGCTGACCGCACAGTTGCTGGGGCCGTCTCTTTTTGCGTCGTCAGTCTCGCCGCACTGCTTGGCGGTCCTCCTCCGTGCCTCTGTTGGTTCGAGGCTGCAAAAAAACAAAAAAACTTTATATTAATAACTGCTCACCGATGAGAGTGATGGTAATGACAATATGTTTAGGTAATGTACGTATTAAATTTTTAAAAATCAGAGTGTGCAATTCACATGCAGTAGAAGTGCAGTTCTTTTCTTTTGCCTTTTTATTTTAAAGTGGTTTGAAGATTAAATATTGATTTTACAAAAAAAATATAAATATATGTATATATATATATATTTTTTTTTGATTTGGTTGATGTTTCGAACCTCCGTTCGCTAGATGTCTCTCTGGGCGCTGAGATTCGGGCGCTTCATACTACGGCGCTATTGGAGGCCCGTTCGAAGTCGTAAATTTACCGCAATATATTAGAACCGAGGACCGTCAAGTAATACATTTTTGTGAAGCATTTTACGATTTTTATTCAAATCGCTTACGGGGCTAAAAAAGTTTCACTTTTGTAGTAAATTGAAATTAATTTAATTGGCCCTATTTTTTTTATAATAAAAAGATTAAGAAATAAAATGCCTTTGGGTGAAAAACTGCCAAAAACCTGTTACATAACCTATATTTCTGTTACATACTGATATAGTTGTAGGCACGTATTTAGATGAAGTGATTCATGAAGATCCAACAAAAAGTAGGTCCCTAACAATAATCAGAGTAGAAAAAGATGTAAACAAATAAAACAAAGCAATCCAATAATTATCAGTGATTGAAAGGTTCAGTTGTAATTAAGTTGGTGGGTAAAGATTACAGAGAGATATATCGGCCGGCCCTCGTGTTGAATGGTTCAGATCCTTGGCTATGAAACCGAAGGTGGTGGATTTTAATCACGGCGTTAACAAGTAATTTTTATTTGATTAGTTGTATTATCTCACAATGTATTCATTTAATATATTTATAGGGCATTTGTGGCACGTTCCTGAATGGTGTAAACTTTCAATATCGCCCTGGTGAAAGACAACCATTTAGAATCGAAACGTTGATAGATATGGTTTTAGCATTGTTTGGTGACTAAATCTTTTCCCACCTTCCTCTTCCCCAACTCCCTTCTTTCCCCACTATCTTCAGCCTCACAAAATACCCCAATTGGGGATGCCACGGTCTCATTGTTTCCCGACGGTCGGGACTCTCGGATGGGTGCCTTTATCAATTCGGCTACCGAACAACTATTTCTAAATACCGTTGTAGTTATCATACTTAGATCATTGTTTTGGAACACTTGCAGGATATTAAAACGAAAAAGTTTGATGAAAATAATACGAATATTTTAAAGGTGGTAAATGTGAACAATCGATTTTTACATTTGGTTTTCCCTATGTTATTAGTTTTTCCCGATGTTAATAATAATTAGAGATATAAGCAAAATATAAAGATTGTTAGGATACGCTTCCAACAAGATAAGTGGACTGTTCCGCTGTTCCCAAAACAAGACGAAAGATGGCGTTAAAAGCATTTTCCTACGCGCGGCTGCCGAGCGCAATCTCAACCAATGGGAGCCTTGAAAAGGTCATAATCAAAGCGGCCAATAAGCGCAAACCTAGCGTCATTTCCGTTTCATATCTCAACCAATAGGAGCCTTGAAGAGTGACATCATATGTCAATGAGCCCAGTTTGATGCTTCGCAGGTGCTGTAATGCGTCATATCGGTTTCAACGGAATGGGGCTAAAAGGTGTTTCACTTAAAAATATATATATAGTATCTATAGAGATCAATAAGATTGATTTTACAGGAGTTACTGAGAATTTTAAGATTATTTTATCTCATTCTAATTCTAAGGCCAAATCCTACAGACAGTGGCGTAGCGTGCCTTAGAGGGGCCCTGATCAAAATTAGTTGAGACCCTTATTTTTTTCTTTCTTTATTCATTGCATATATAATATGGTTACATTATTAGTGGATTTTTCGACCACCATGCTACGTTGATGCCCGTGTTATGGTGTTATTATTTTGGTCGTGCGTGATCAGGTATTTTAATGAATTAAAGGTTGCCATTTTTCTTTAAAAAAACAAAATTCACCCTTCGCTGCTGGTAGATAAATAGGTAGTACTTACCATTGCAATCTAAATCACTCACAGAAGCTGATTGCTGAAAAAATGAAGAAATTTTGGCTTTTTTTTATAACCGCCTCCCTTTTCTGTTTACTTTTTCTTTTCATAGCTCCACTAGGATAATCTCTTTTTCTTTCACTCATTTTTTTTTCACAAATCAAACTAATTAACCAATAAATAATCAGAAGAACAAGATTGTATTGTATTATAATGTAATAAATAACGTTTGAACCGTAATGAAATAAAACGCGTAAATATTGCTCTCCGTCGTTTGTCATTATACATTGGCTATTGCGGGATCCCTCCGTTCAAGTAAATGACTTAAACGGGGGAATCCCGCAATAACCAATAAGGATGTTGCCAACTTTTGGGTGCACGCTTAACCCGGGCTTTTTTGACTTTTGTCATTTCTGAAATAAAAACTTTATAGCCACGTATAACTGTTTTTTTTCGGGAAGCACGAGTTAAGTGACATTTTGGATAACATTTTACTAATTTTTGCTTACACACGTTAGGGGCCCCTGTAGCCAGGGGGCCCCATATCATTGATACGTCTGATACGGCGGTAGCTACGCCCCTGCCTACAAATGTATGTATGTGTTTAAATAAGATAAAATTAAAAATACACTTATTGGGCGCGAGATACAATACACTTATATTTATACTACATACCACTGTTTACAGAACTATCAGCATTAGCATTAATTCATTCAGTTGTTTCGATTAAGACCTTGTAGGTCGTTGGTTAGTACACTTGTCACTTATCTGTGAAGTTCCATAATTTTTGTTGAAATTATTCACAAAAAATGATTTTAAAATAACATAACCCATAGTTCACAGACAGCGGGACGGGAATATTTAGGACATGTAATTTAAATAAAATTAGATCTAATTAAATTTAAGATGAAAATAAGTTAAAATTTAATTTGAGTTAAAAATTAGAAAAAGGTTAATTAAAATATTTTTTGTTTTTAATAAATTTAATACAGTTTTATTATTTCGTTTACTACTTTTCAAAAAAAGTTTCCCATTTAAAGTAATCCTCTAAATTATGGATGAATTGAAATTATGGATGAAAGAAGTGAAACTAGAAGGTCGCTAGATGTCTCTTTCTTTTCTTTCGCATTCGCGTGACATTACACCATATTTAGCCTGTTCTCTTGTCTTATTTTTTATACATATTTCACATTGTTTGCATAAATTGGTGATATTTCTAGTTAAATTCTTTGCTGTATAAATGTTTCCTAATTTCTTTTGCATTTATTTTATACCTATATGACACATATTTTCATGTATCAGTTTTATAAATTTTATACTGAGTTCCTTTGACAGTAGTATTTTTTCTTGCTTTCTTACCCTCTTATAATATATATTGTTTTTATATATTAACTTGTTATTGTATTTTTTTATATACTCATTTTTCTCTTGATCTGTTAATATATCATTCAATGTTACTAAGTTTATTATTTTTAATTGTTCATGTACATCTTTATTAGCTTCTAATACTGGGTTTCTGCTCAAGCAATCTGCCTCTAAATTATTTTTTCCTGGTTTATGTTTTATTTCGAAGTCATATTGTGATAGGTAATAGGATAAATCTCCTAACTCTTCGTCCGTTCTAGATTTAACATTTAAATTTTCCAATGGTTTGTGGTCGGAATATACTGTGAAAGGTTTGCCTATTAGCCAGTACTGCCAATATCTTATGGCCTCTTTAATAGCTAAGCATTCTAAATATATAGCCTTTTTTTTGTTTTGGACTTTATTTAATTTTTTTGAAAAATTTGCTCAGGTTTTTCTTTTCCGTCTTGTTGAGTTTGTTTCAGCACTGCTCCAATACCTTCCAATGATGCATCCGTATATATGTTTATTGATAAGTCTTTATCAAAAATTTCTAAGATTGGTTGTGAACACAATAGTTGTTTAATCTTTTCAAAAGCTTCTTGGCAATCTATTGACCATATGAATTTTTGGTGCTTCCTTAGTAAATTATTTAATGGTTCTAAAATTATTGAACTCTTAGGTAAGTACTCGTGGTAGAAATTGATTTTTCCTAGAAGTTGTCTAATATTTTTCTGATTCTTTGGTGTTGGGAAATCTCTTATTGAAATTAAGTTATCTCTCACTGGTTTTACTGTATTATCTTATATTGTATGTCCGAGGTATTTTACCTAATTTGTTGCAAATTGACATTTTGTGAGCTTAAGTCGGAAACCTTATTTTTCTATCGCCTCTAAAATCTGTGATAAATGATTTACGTGCTCGGTATAGCTTTTTGAAAATATTAAAATGTCGTCAGTAAAAGTTACAGCAAAATCTGTTAACTTGTACTTTCTCAATATGTTGCTTAGTATTCTTTGAAATATGGCTGGAGAAGTTTTTAAACCAAAGTGTAAATATGTCCATTGGTAGTGGCCTTCCTGGGTTACAAAAGCAGTTTTCTTTCTATCTTCGATTCTCAGGGGAATAGACCAGAACGCAGAATTTATATGTAATGTTGAAAAGTATTTACAGTTTCTGGTTTTTGTTACTAAATCCTCAATCAAAGGAAATGGTTGAGACTGAGGTACCACCATTTTATTTAATTCTCTAAAATCGATACCCAATCTTGTTTTTCTATTGTCTTCTTTTTTGAAAGCTAAGGTTACTGGTGCTGCAAAAGGGCTGTATGATTCCTCTATAAGATTTCTTTCAAGCAATTTTCTTACTTGTTCTTCTATCTCTAACTTATCTTTTATTGAACATCTGTAGGGTCTTTTACTGCAGTATTTGTCCACAAGTAGATAAATGCGTGCTTCATAATCCTTTATTGTTCCAATATCATATTTATCCTTTGCAAAGCTTGATTTATATTTATCAATAATTTTATTTATTTCAGATTTTTGTTGTATATTTAAACGACTCAGATCCATTGTAAATTCTTTTTCTTTTGTATGTTCCTTAAAGTTTATAAAGTTCAAGTTCTTTATATCTTCATTTTCATTAGGATTGTTTTTACAATGTATTTCCTCTTTTTTAAAGCTTTCTTCAGATTTCTGAACAATTTCTAAATTTTCATTCTGAAACAAATTAAACTCTTTTATAGTATCAAGTCCAATTAAAAAAATGTATTTGAATTCTTTTCCATCTACAATATAAACATCAATTCTCTTCTCTATATTAAATATCTTAATTTTTATTGTTGTTAAGCCTTTTGTCTTTTTTACACCATTAATCGTTAGTAAGTTAATTATTCCTTGAAAATTACATCGTCTTCCGCAGAGACCGTGGTACGCGTGCCGGGGGTGTTCTTCTGGCTGTGCGCTCAGAATCTGTTCTGCGCGCTGAACGAATATCTTCGATGGATCTTCCTGACGTTAATCGCTTTGGGTCAAATTAACATTTAATTCATCCACTTTATATGTATGCGTCATTTATATACCACCTCGCTCATCAGTCTCAATTTATTCAAGCTTTTTTGAAAAAAATTAAAGTGAGTGTAATCTTCTCCATGGAAAAAATATTTTAATATTAGGTGATCTTAATCTTCCATCTTGCAACCCTAGTGTCTTAAATATATATGACTATTTTAAGTGCTTTTATGGTCTTAAAGAATACAATACAATATGTAATGATTTTAACAACACTCTTAACGTTGTACTATGTAGTACCAAAAACTTTGTAAATTCTGTTGAAAAATGCTATGATCCTATTGTAAATGAAGATAAATTTCACCCATCGTTAACTATATACATATGTTATGCTCCTCCCACCTCTAATCCGGGTACAGATTCTCCTCGGGTCAGGGCAGGGGTTGGAAGCACCTGGCGCTTCCACAAAGGAAACTACCAGGTATTATACCAATTGTTATCGGAATGCTCGTGGCAACCTGTCTACCAAAACTCAACAGACGTGAATACTCTAAGTGAAATCTTTTACAATCTAATTTATAATATATTTGACAAATGTATACCGACTTCTACACCCCGCACTTCATCGCTCAGAGTATACCCTAAATGGTACTCTCATCATATTATTAGTAATATAAAAAAAATATATGCTACATAAAAAATGGTAAAAAAGTAAACTCCTCGCAGACTGCGCTCAATTCTCACATTACCGTAATTTAGTTAGACGTGAAATAAGAGACTCAGAAAAAAAATATTTAAACTCCATCGAATTGTCATTAGCTTCAGATTTCGAACAGTTCTGGACTTATGTAAAGGCGCTAAAAAAATCAAATAACGCATTTAAATCTATGACATTTGATGGCAATGAATTAAATACGTATGATTATTTTGCATATAGCTTTGCAGTATTCTTTTCATCCGTCTATAATACTAAACAACCAACTCTCGACGTTAACGCCATCCTAAACACCGAGCAAATAGGTTAGCCGTTCGACTTAGTCAAAATCACAGAGGAGGATGTTAAGACGGCAATATCCGCACTGAGTAAGCAAAACTCAATGGGACCTGATAACATACCTACGTTCATTCTTAAAGGTTGTACTGACTTTTTTATTTTACCATTGTGTCATTTTTTTAACACTTGCTTAAAAACTGGATCTTTTCCGGACTTATGGAAACTTACCAAAATAACCCCGATACATAAAAAGGGTGATAAATGCGATATCCGTAACTACCGGCCGGTTGCAATTCTTTGCTCTGTAGCGAAAATATTCGAAAAAATCATTCATCGGCATCTGTACAACCATGTCAAACCTCTTCTTGACGATCGTCAACATGGGTTTAGACCTCAGATGTCAGTCTCATCAAATCTACTATGCATTTCCGACTTACTATCAAGAACTCTCGACCAAGGAAACCAAGTAGATGTTACATACTTTGACCTTGAAAAGGCCTTTGACAAGGTCGATATCGATGTCATATTAAAAAAAATAGCTACGTTTGGCTTTTCCAAAAAACTTTTATTACTTTTTGCTTCATACTTCACTAATCGCAAACAATACGTTTTTTATAAGGGTTCTCGTTCTGCTGAATTCCTGGTTTTTTCTGGAGTCCCGCAAGGATCAATTCTTGGACCGCTTTTATTTTTGTTGTTCATCAACGATATTGGCTCAATCATCACTCATTCCTCTTATTTATTATTTGCTGATGACCTAAAACTCTCCGCATAATAAAAAATCTCGCTGACTCTGTCCTCCTACAAATCGATGTGAACTCTGTCGCAAACTGGGCTAAAATTAACTGCTTAAGCTTCAGTGCACCTAAATGCAATGTAGTATCTTTCACAAAAGCAAAACAGACGATCATATTTAAATATTTAATTAACGGTAACATTTTTCATCGCTTTGGTCAAATAAAAGATCTAGGGGTTACTTTTGACAGCAAAATGAAATTCCACCAGAACACAAATGACTTATGCAACAGAGCATATAAACTGCTGGGCTTTGTCATTCGTAATTCACGCTCATTTCAAAACCCACTAACAATTAGGCTACTTTACAACTCACTGGTGCTAAGTGTACTGGAGTCGAATTGTATTATCTGGGCCCCATTTGAAGCATCCTATATTTTAAAAATTGAAAGAGTTCATAAAACATTCCTTCGTTTTTTTTATTTTTACGCCTCTATGGAACATACCCATATTTATATCCATCGAGATTTATTCTAGGTATGACTAACTACCATTCTCTAGAAACTCGTAGCTGTTTTGCGTTGCTAAAATACTTCTTTCAATTAATTAATGGCTCGTCTCTAACGGTGAGATTCTGGCGCAAATCAATTTATTTGTACTAGAGTCTCATTCTCGGGGACGTCACCATAACATATTATATTGCCGATTGAGTCGTACAAATCTGTACCCGAATTCGCCCGTGGGAAGAACGATACGCTATTTAAATATATTAGATAAAAATTTCGACATATTCTTCGAAAAATTCAATGAGTTTGTAAGGTTCTTGGCGCTACATTCTCACTGTGAAAATGGTACTATTACAATTAATTAGATAAAATATCTGTAATGTTGTAAATTTTTGTACACAAATAAAATAAAATAAAATGAAATAAAGCATACAAAATATGTCTAATTTTCCTTCTAATGATAGTTTTACTTTAATTAATGGTGTAATTATTCGTTTTTTGACTCATTATCATTCAGTTCAACATCTAATACAGTGTTGTTTACATTCTTATTATAGTTTCTCTTGTTCTCATAATCATCAGTTTGTTTAAACCAGCATAATTAATAATTTTTTCGAAAAAAATCGCTGACTATTTCCATGGCAGCGCGGCTCCTGCCAAGAGGCGCACCGGCAGACCAGCTTTTTAAAGGTTTTCTAAGTGTCCATTATCACTAAAAAGTAGTTAGTCCGTGTACTCGATGACGTAGGGTTTACCTAGCTCGTCTCCTGTGCTGTCAAAGGCCCGCGCCGACTCGCGAATTTACCGCATTATTTTAGAACTGAGGCCCCGCCAAATAATAAATTTCAGTTATCCGAATTTCCAATCACTAACGGGAATAAAAAAGTTTCACTTCAAAAACATATTAAATAAATATATTTTTTCTTCAAACTTTGCAAAATAACTTTGTGGCATTATTTATTATTTAATTAATAACAGATCACTTTGTATAAACCAATTTTTAAAAAGTGCTTTATACAAAGTGGTCTGTTATTAATTACATAAAATATTTTTATTTGAAAATTTGACGGAGACGAAATCCTTCATCTCCGAGTTCGCAAATCATCTCTCCTTCCGCCGTATTCAAGTCTCAAGGTTTTAATGCCATCTCACGTGATAGGTCGCTCAATGTTCAATGTATAAATGATTGCAGAAGGCTGCCGTGGGGGAGAGGGGGCGAGGAAGTGGAAGGCGGAAGGTGGCAGAGCCCCCTGAGTTTATAGAGCCCCACAATTAGCTGCCGGCTGGAGCTCCGGGCACGTGACTGGCCTACCGATGCGCCGGATGAATAAGCGAATCCGAAGCCGCCCTGACGGCCAAATGGAAAAGATATGTCAAATATCGAAATACATTATTCCTCTCTTTCGAATCGGGAATAAATCACCCGGGGCGGGACGACTGTAATATCCGGCGCTGTTTTTTTTAACGTAATTTATTTTGGCCGAATACTAGTTTTTAATCACTGGTTGGTAGCCATAATAAAGTATTAATATTCGTGAAATAAAACAATCACTTTTCGTGAACCAAAATAAAATAATCACTGTTTTGTGAACGTAATTTATTTTGGTCGAATACTTGTTTTTAATCGCGGGCTGGCGTCTGAGAGCCATTGAAATTTACAAATTTTCATGAAGCAAAAACTCACTATGCATAAACCATAATTTTTATTAACGAATGTATTTGCTACCCGCATTCCGCTTAGGTATACCCACACTGAATTCTTCGGGACAGTATATTATCAACTTGATTATACTTCTCTTAAGGAAGATTGGGCATAACATACTTATCAGATATTTGACGTTCACATAAAGTGATCGGATTTTTATCAAGAAATTGAAAATATCCAACAAACTATTTGGCAAATTTATCTTATTTTTTTACGGCAAAGTGAAAAGATAAAAAAAAATCCACAGCTCGAGTTGGGAAAAACTTTTAATGCTAAAAAAATCTTACGTCGACCTAGTTATTTAAGTCACAAACACTGTGCAAAATTTCATGACGCCAGAGATCGCCGTTTAAGAAATTTTGACGCGTCATCCTCGGTTACTACTTAATTGTTAAAATATTGCAATGGACGCTTTTTTAATTACTGTGACGTTTTACGGTTACGGTATCTGACGACAAAAAAGGCAATAAACATACGTTCCTCATCGTTACAATTCTACAGCTCTTTCTTACACATTAAATAATGGTGAGACAAAAGATGAGACACACAAACAAAATATGACAACACATAAAATACGTGCGATTGTTTCCTCCAAGTACTACTTTTTCCATTGAAGGAAACAGATATATCTTATTACGGCATAGCCAAGGCCTCGAGATGTTTTTTCGTTTCTTTTGCTTTATACATTTGAAGGAGATGTATGATAATGATTGTATGTTTCATATAAGGGGGGTGCAGACATAAGTTCACCGTTCGTTTCATTTATGAGTGTTGTTATTTAGTGTGTAAGAAAAACCTGCAGCTTTATGTTTAAGAACAAAAGCAAAACCATCAGCGCATTGACGTTATTTGACGGGATTCACTCCCACATCAATATTATCCTTGTAACTATATTCCATACTTTCAAAATTATCGTAACGGCTAGTAATATTGTAGGGATTTGCGGAGACATCACGGTTTCGTGTGTGAGAGAGATAGAAGAAAATGATGACTTTTTTCCTTTGGAGGAAACAGATCTTCGTACACTGTGTATCTCACCTTTTGAAAAAGCTGCAGCGTTACTGTGATAAGGATCAAATTTTAAATTGCTTCCTATCTTCAATAATTCGAGCTCCAGTCCGCCATACTTTTTGCTGAAAATGAATAGTAATATTGTTTTACGTATTTTTTAATCGCTAATATTTTTTACTTCGAGTAACAGACTTTTCGGGCGTCAAAAGCGTTATTAAGCTGCCGCCTGGACATCGAGCCTGTATACGACTTAATATAATTATTCGATTCTGATTCTTATTCCGAGCGATCCTTTCCATTAAAACTATGTCGTGTAGGTACACCATTATGAGAATGCCCGAGCTTCTTTTTTAATTATCCTATAATGTAACTAAGTTAATTAATACGCCTGGTTCCGTAATGTTATTAAAATGAGAAAATATTTACAATTATTATTTTTAGATTTTTACTTATTAAAATGTATTTTATCAATTTATATACACACATATATGTTTTTGCTGGTTTATTCAGTATAAGTTCAATAGTTTGCTACATAATTAAATATGTATATTATATTTATTCTCAGCTTCCATGCATTTCTTAACAACAAACCTCAATGCACAGGAAAGAGATACTTACAAAAGTAAATCAATTTTCAGTATTTTTAATGATGAATTTCATCCATCGTTTAAAATTTTTTAAAGCAAGTTCAAAATAAAGTAATATCACAAAGGTAGTTTTTAAATCGCTCGTGAAAGTTGTAGTGTTGACGTCACATGCATCGCAAAGGCAACGTCCTGGGGTGGTTTTTCACAAAAACGGCGCTATACAAATCATCCAAACATTCTCACTATTACTGTAGTTGTCATTTTTATCAGTGTTGGCATCCCGGATGACGTCAGTTCCAAATCGAGCGTTTATACAACAATATGTATAATTATATGCATAAGTTATAGCTAAAGCGCCATACTGCCATGACATTAAAGATGAACCTACACAATATATTAAATTGTTTTTTTGTGCTTGTGTTCATCAAATCAAATTTTCTAAAGTTTCCCACATATTCTGGGACACTCTAGAAATCTTGATTTGATGAAAATAGCACAAACAAACAATATGGCTTTTTTGTAGATTCAACGATTCTTTAACGTCACAGATTTATGGCGCTTTAGCCATTTTCCTTTCCAGCATCGATACTATTTAGGGAATATCAGGGATCCACAAATTTTCGTATCCTGAAGTGGCTAAGATAGGTTATTTTCGCGAAAAAATGATGTATTTTATTATTTTATTCGATTCCGCCTTTCAATTCATCATCCTTTAAAACCCGTTGGATACAAAATTCTTCCGTTTTGAGGGCACTCCAATCAACCAGCTATTACGGAAAATACGTCAAGATGACAAACATTGAACGCAGTTATTGCTTTCGATACAAATGTAGAGCGCATCGGTCGACCGACGGGTGTGACGAGTTAAACCGATAGTCTCCGTAGGCGGCGCGTAGCGACTGACCTTATGTAGCAACATTGCACTACGGTTCTGCATTCATTCACTTACATATTACTTTACGCGCCTCACTATTTCCAGCCTAACTATGAAAACCATAGTTAATGTAGTTTTTTTAGTAATTACATTACTATTCACCAGTAGAAACAACTCGGAAAAATTAATCTAGTTGAAAAAGATTATTAAGTTTTTAAACTACAAGTAGTAATAATATAAGAGATATAATTTAAACTCTGATAAATTCAGGAAGGAATTGAACTTTAATAAATTCATTGACTGTGCACAAAGGTCGTACGTATGTAATGTAGACACACTGTGCTAAACGCTAATGACGAAAACCCAACCAAACGGATAATACTGGGAGCACAGAAAAACAGAGGTTAAATACCAGCGCTAATTTAGTCAATACGGTCGGGTCTTCCGAGTCAACGATTGTTCTGCTACTCAGTCCTCAGTACTCAACAGGGTCCGTAATGGCCAGGGCGCTTGGCGGGGATTAATATATACTTCAGCGATCGGTCGGTACGAGAGGATATAAAATCGCTTTTATTGGCTCGTGTAAACCTCTCCAGCGGCGGCAGTAAGCAAGTCCCTTTCAGTGGAATAATATTTCATCTGAATAAAATATCAGACCTGCCGACCGACACGGGCAACTCTCGTTCAATTTTGTTTCGGGACGCTCGGGTATAAAATCAGTTATTTCTGCCGGAAATGTAATATGGCCAATTTCATATAACTCGAGTGGCGATCTCGATTCCCTACATGTTTTTCCAATAAGAGATATATTGCAAACTCCCCCTTGAATTCCTTTTCCGATAGATTTCAATTTTTCCATGCGATAAATATAGATTTTTTACGGCTAAGACAATGAAATCCATTAAGGGGGCTTTTGGGGAAGGAAGGGGGTTCCTATAACTTATTTAGGAAGGTAATTGAATTTAGATTTTTGAAGTGAAAACGTTGTGATTTGAAACAAGATGAAACTAAAAAGCGACACAAAAAGAGACAAACACATACATCTATAGGATTAAGCCTGCGAGAGAATGAAATAGAATAATCGGTCTCTTATTTATGTAGTGCTTCGTAGCTTGCACACTCCTACAACTTTAGTTTTCTAGGTTTTACTTCCACCGCGTGTGAACTGCACATTTGCAATTTTTTTTTTTAATTCTATAGCTAATCTTCAAACCACTCCAAAGTGAACATGCAAAATAAAGCGACATCTAGCAACTCCGAAGAAGAAACCACAATACTAATAAGATGTTAAAATGTATAGGAAAAGGTGCACTGGAATTCGACGACAAAAATATGGAAAAAAATCAACTTTAAAAAAAAAATGCTTTGTAGTCTCCCCACTCTTGTTTACGTTAGTTTTCTGAAGGTTTCATTTTTATCGCGTCTGAACTGCACACATAATTTTTTTTAAATCTTATTTAAGACACTCGGTTTATGCTATATTGAAGTATCATAAACTCTCGAACTACATATATAATATTCGCACACCTTTTCATTTGTGGAATTTTAGTACATATATATATATATTTTTTTATTATAACATAAATAATATGAGTTGCATTAATACATAATATATATAACAAAATATTATATTTAATGCCATCATTGGTCATGTATACTTTATCAGAAAAGTGGGGCTCTTGTGCCTGAAAAGGAACCCACGATTCTTACTTAGGTTGTACGTTGTAATAATAAGTATATTTTCAGCTTTCAACGCCAAAATTTTATCACAAACTATGGAAATTTGAAAGAAACCTGTCAAATTTGCCAAAGATTAAAACCCGGCTGCCATTAACGATAAAATGCGATATGGTGGGACCTGCAAATTTTATTCGGAAGAGTGAGACCTTGATCAGCTCAAAACACAGTGATGTAGGCATAGTCCTTAAATATAGAAATGCTTTACACTGATTAAGACAAACGATTTCATAATATTGTGTAACGGATTAAAATTTTATTTAAAGCTAGTTCGCAATATTGCTTATTGGTACTGTCTTTAGAAAATCACTTAGAGAAATGAAAATTATTGTATCGTTGCCAATGTTCTTTGTAAAAAATCAATATTATGTTTAACTATTTTCAGAAATACAAAAGACAACGGAATTCACTCTGGAAAATGACATAATATTTTGTGGTTTATGAAAAAATATTTTTTTTTTCATATCTATTTTCATTGTATTGTAGGTAATTTAAGAATCCACTAATGGAAAACACTTTTATTCAAGTGAAATATCATTAAAATTACTAAATCGTTTTATGCGCTGTAATTATGGTCAGTAACAACATTAATATTTAATTTATGTTAATTTTATTATCAATTTAAGAGGCGGGAATGGGTTCCGCCGCGGTCTCCCCGAGTGATTTTCTACGTTTGGTGACTTAGCAGGGGTACTTGGGTTTATGGAGTGAAGTTTGTCGAGGTCTTGGTGGCGAATGCGTTTACCCACACACGGCGCGGCGTGGCCTCTCCAGCCGAACTCTCTACCGCAGTTTTTTTTTCTTTTTAAACCCCACACAGAAGGCCCTGAGAAAAATAAAACTCTCAAGGCCTTTGACATCGCTTAAGATGCTGTGTGGAGGGTATTTTTAGGGAAAGGACGAAGAGGAAGTTCTGGGAAGGAAAAAGGTATGAGGATTGGGTAGGTATCTGGGAGTCAAAGTGTTCGGAAGTGACGAATGAATGAATCGATCCCTCCCATAGCGGTGCAAAGCGAAGGGCCGAGATACTCCGGTTGGAGAGGTCTAAAGGTCTCCCTCACCCAGTCTCTCACTATCTGGGCCGCCACACTGTAGGTGGACAAAATCATTCGCCACCAAGACCCAGACGAACCTCACCCTCGATCTCAGGCACCCTTGCTAAGTCTTGACGTAAGTCTCAGGCACTCTTGCTAAGTGACCTATGGCGGTACCCTTAACCGTCTGCCAAATTGATAAGAGATGTTGATTGGACAAATTGATTGTGTGAGGGGCGGATTCGTATATCCATCACTCCTGGACATATTAACCCCCAAATTCCTACCCATCCCTCATACTTTATTCCTTCCAAAAAATTCCTCTCCTTCCTTTCCCTAAAAAGTCCCTCCACACAGCATCTCCAAAGATGGCACGGGCCTTGTGATTTTTTTCTTGTAAAAGTGTGAAGCTAATATTCTCAAAGTCGGAAGAAACAGGAAGTCGTGTTCTTCTATGCAGAGTCATTAGGCGACGGTTAGGTATAAAGTAAAGTGCACGTTATTTTGGTAAATGTTCATTATTAATAAGCGTACCTACCCATACCTATCGATACCAACAGCGAGGAACTTCGCAAACAAACATCATCCTTATCTTTGTTACCGGAAGTAATGAGTATGACTTATCTGCTCCCTCCCCCGCGCTACCTGCATTCACTCTCGCTTCATAATAGCTCTTGGGGGTCGGGCGGTAAAGGGTGCTTCATAAAACCCAACGTTTCGACCCGAAATCTTTTGTTTTTTTTAACTGAAATTCAAAAGAATGGCTAATAAATTAATTCGTAAAATCTTGTACGTTATTTACACGGATTTTTGTTATTATAATGGTAGTGTTCGTAAAAGTCGACACAATGGCGCCGATAAAACCGAGGCGGTGGACCGCGCGACCGCGAGATATATAATATTTAAGGGCTCGCTTTAATTATGTTACCTAATTATTACAGTGAGTCCTGGTGGCTTGTGTCGTCACTTGGGCACACACTGTAAATAGTTTACGAAGGAGATTCATATTTAATAAGAGCTTCCCCCACTCTCCGCGTCGGGGAGGGAGGCACATCTCACGTAAGAATAGAGGGGACGCAAACTGTATAGAAAGTGCCGCCGGCGGCCGTAAACGGAGGTAAGTGAAAGTAAAGCGCGCTATTATTTTTTTTATATTTTTGCGGCTGACTCCGTTTTATCTTTCTCCCGATATCGGTGCGGTCGGGCTGGAGGAAGGAGTGGTGGGGGGGGGGGGGGTCCCCGCTATAAAACCCTCCCCTTGACACATGTAGCTACACCGGTATTTCGCAGCTTGCCGATTTAATCGAAGAAAGGTTGTACGTACAAGCGTCTTCCTTGTACAATCATGATGTAGATTCCCACTCGTGAGCCGATATTAAATACATTATACATTAAATACATTATATATTAAGGAAATAAGATGATGTACGTTCGTACGGGGGCTATATAATTATTATTATCAACAATAGTAGGTATGTTCTCCGGTTACCAATATTATTCGTTTCTTGATGTAAAAAATAAATAAGTAAACAATTTCTGGGTTTTTATGGCTTCCCTCTTCTTCAGCTAACGTTTCGGACAGAGTTCCAGTGTCCCATCATGGCAGATCTTGAAGATTGTGGTGAAATGTGTGTTTAAGTATGTAGAAACCATACTAATACTACAGCGTTGCACGTGTTAATCCTCCTAAGGCCGATATTTCGGAATGAAAACTTAATTATCGAAGTGAAATCTTCTTTAGCACCGTTGTGATTAGAAACTTGATGAAACGAAAAAGCTACACTAAAAAGAGACAAACGCATAGGATTTAGCCTGCGAGAGAATGAGATAGAATAATTGGTCTCCTCTTTGTGCGGTGTTTCGTAGCCCCTCCCCCCACTCTTGTGTACTTTAGTTTTCTGAAGGTTTCACTTCTATCACGTGTTGTTAACTGCACACAATTTTTTTAATTGTTTTTGTTTATGTAGTGGGCTTGGTAAAGTCGTTAAGTATTAGATACTAAGACTTTAATATTAACTAAAATTTTAACAAAACAAAAAACGACTTAAAAAAATGCACTAAAAAGTAAAAAAATAATTTCGTACGATTGCTATTTTTGGAGTCGGTGTCAGCCAAGGTAACTACATACATAGGTAGGTATAGGTGAGATGTGGAGATCTTGGCTGACACCGACTCCAAAAATAACAATCGTACGAAATTATTTTTTTACTTTTTAGTGCATTTTTTGAAGTCGATTTTGTTTTGTTAAAATTTTTGTTGATTTTTTTAGTGAAGTGTGCGTAAAGAAGTTTTACTTAAAAAAAAGAATCATCGAAATCTGTTGGCGTAATATTGAGTTATTCGTCCATTTGTCGCGCACATACTTATTGCAAATTTAAGACATATATGGTTTTCTCATGGATTCCATTGTCAGAACTGGACCAAATTAAAATGGGGCCACACGGGAAACACCAGCTTCCTAATAAAAAATAATCATCAATATCGGCTTACCCAATCGAAAGTTCTGAGGTAACAAACATAAAAACAAAAAAAAAACAAAAAAATACCGTCGAATTGATAACCTCCTCCTTTTCGAAGTCGTTTAATAAAGTCCTCATATAAAAATGAAGCGTTAATGTTAATACATTATTTTTCATTTGTTAATCATTTTATAAGAAATAAAAAAGTAATATTCAATTCTTAAAAATTGCCAACAGAAAAATATTAAAAAGAACCTTCTTTGTTGAAATATATTTCAATATTACGCAGTTCGCGTCGCGTCTGTCTCATAGACCATCTTGCTACACTAAGTGCCGAAAGAATGAACTTCTCCGAGTTTTACTTTGTTAGTACACGATACCACGCAGTACATGGTACCGGCATAAAAAGGCTATTCTTTCAACCTTTTTTCAACTTGAGCAATGCATTCAAAATAAAAAAAGTTATTATTGTCTTCCTAAATAATAATATTATACAGGTACGAATTGTTTGGAGGCTTCTTTCGCAATTTGCTTACATTATTCAAGATGTAATCTAACAAAAATGTCAAAAAGATTTTTAAATGTTGGAAAAACACTGATAAAGTCAAACATTTCTTAGAAATTTGGGTGTATTAAAGATTTGTTTATTTCATTTAACATTGTCGGGTCAGAGAGCTTTACGAAGAAATAAAAATGGTTGTGTTTAGCTTCGGTGAAAATGGTTTTAAAATAGTAATTTTAGAATTGCGTAGCGTTAGTTTAATTTCATTGTAAAAAAAAAAAATTATTATAAGAATCGTAAGAATTTGTTAATTTGGTGCTGAGTTACATTTACTCCCAAAATACAGTAGGTACTTAGGTATTTTTAGATAATTAATAGAAAAGAGCAAACATTTTTTATTGACCGCGATGTCTAAAAACGTCGAAATTTAATATAAATTCTTGAAGTTAATTGAATACGTAGAATAAACTGTTTTCTGAATAGAAAATTGCAAAAAAATAAATATCCACTTGGCAATTATTTTGAACCATGTTGTGTTGTTAGTGTATTCGAGAAATCCGGGGTAGGTATATCCCAGTAATCCAAATGTTGTGATAATCAAAAATTTCACCCCCAAGCGCTAAAGCGTTGGGAACACTCCCAGTTGCCAGTTTCTACTTGGAATATACCCAAATATTCAGAGAGTCCTTCTGCTTCAAGAGATTTGCCTCATTGTCTTTCAAAACTTGCTACAATAGAACTAAACAACACAATGATACAAGTTAAAGAAATGTTGGTAATAAACGCATTTACCGAGAGGCAGAAGTGGAGATTAGTAGAGGCCTTACCAATAAGACTATTGATAACAGATTTCTATATATTCAAATTTCAGTGCCATTGACGAACAAATTTATTTTCAAAATCTTTATAATAATTTACTGATATAATTTATTGATAACAATACTTGTTATTTTCAGACAATGTCTGAAATTTTATATGGCCGAGATCACCCTTAACGAGGGATAGCCAAATTTATTTTGTAAGTATATGCACACAAGTGGTGATGATGTATTTATTTAAGAAGAGAAAAACGGTATAATAAAATTATTTTCAACCGCATAACGGTTCATTTTTAAAAGTTGCTAAATTGTAAACGGCGATGAAGAGGGAAACTTTTGCAAAAATGACCTCACTCTGCCGTTAAAAATGGATTGTTTTCGGCCGAAAATAAATAAAGTTTTCCCATGGGAGATCGAGAAATTGTATCTGAACTGGAGCACAGTCGTAATGGATAATTAATATTAAAGGCTGATTTGGAAATAAATTTGAAATGTTTAACATTTTATACGTTGTTTTTTTTTGTCTACTTTGTTTCAGGATTGTAACAATTTATAATTGACAAAAAATCATCAATATATCTTATAAAGAAAGTCCAAACAAGTCGTGCGTCCCGCAAAAACTCAGAAACGAGTCCCGGTACGATCAATGGAGTTATGTAATGTGGTAGATCTCTATCCCCTCTCCAGGATGACGGTTCCTGTTTTTACCTAAAGGGCGTGCTTTTGGAGATATAAAGGCTGGAAGATCCGCCCTCTTGAAATTTCTAGAACAGTCTTCCGAAAAGTTCTAGAAGGCTCGAAGGAGGGCTAGAAAGTTCTGGAAGGAGTGGCGAAGTATGCCGTGAAATGTTCGGTAATATGGAATAAGTAACATCATTGTAGAACATTCCAGAACACTCTCGAATATTGTCCTGAGCGAAGTCGGGTAACCCAGCTAGTTGATAATAAATTGAAAGTTTTTGAGGTGATATGTTTGTGAAATATACGCTTAAACACCAACTTTTAAAAGTATTCACACTAAACTAATGAGTTAGTACCATGATTAAGTACCATGACTAGTTCAGTCAGAAGAGCTAGTTTTCACCTATCCCCGAATCCTCGGGGAAAAGTGAACTGTATTCCCACTTCAAACTTCCCATACCAAACTTCATTTTTTTTAAAGACAAGCACGTCTCTTAAGATTTGAAAAAAAAACAAAAAAGTAGATTTTTTACAACCTTTCAAAGCCAATCTTTAAAAAAAAGTTAAACTGTCCTTAAACTAAACTTAATTATAAGCTTTTATTTTGGCCTGGAAAATGCGAATTCGGCAAAAAATATTCACTAAGACTGCCTTCTACTGGTTTTGCATATTAATCTCACATTTAAATTGATAAAGAAATACATTCATTTGTGAGCGTTCAAAAATATATCAATTTTTACTCAATGGAAATAAGATGGAATTATATTGAATGAAGTTGAATTGAATCATTCAATCAACCTCTTCATCCGTGCTAAGAATATGAATAATTTCATTGAATTGCTTGCAAGCGGAACTCGCGTTACATACAGGACTCATCTACAGTATTCTTTCATCCGTTTGAATACATTTACGTCGCCTTGGAATAAAAAGGAGTGGGACTCTTTTCTGGGCGTTCCTACATAATATGTCGACATACTCTAACACAGAACTTGATTAGAAACATCGCGACCTGTACGGTTTAGCAACGGAGTAGAGGACGCGAATAGAATAACAGCGTGAAAAAACAATACGGCACATACATATTACACAAGTTCACAAATTGTATATTAGGGTGACCATCAAATACATGGTGTACAAGTGTTTTAAGAAACCGATCTCTCTGGGTCTCAAAAGTTGCGTAAAGCTTTTTGGATTAAAACCTCAATATTAATGATTCATTTAAATATTAGGACTTTTGGCACTTCGGGCTTCAATTTAATACGATTGTTTAGGTTGTATAAACATTAAACTTTCGAAATGTGAGAAAAATTATCGAACAGTTTTTAAATCATAAATTTTTTTCGCCAATACTGTTGATTTGTCCAAATTCTTACATCGGTTCGGATCAAAATATAAGTACTATTAAATCTGAAAATTATGAACGAAGATACAATCCAAACTTGTGAAACCACTGAGAGAACGAAAACACAACAAAGAAAATTATAAGTGTGCAGTTTACACGTGGTAGAAGTGAAACTTTCAGAAAACTAAAGTAGACAAGAGTGGAGAGGTTAGTGTACAAAGAGGAGACCGATTACACTATATCATTCTCTTGCAGGCTGAATGCCAAAGATGTGTGTGTTAGTCTCTTTTTAGTTTCGCAATTTTTCGTTTCATCGAGTTTCGAATCACAACAGTGATAAAGAAGTTATCACTTCAAAAATATCTTCAGTTCACACGCGGTAGAAGTGAAACCTTCAGAAAACTAGAGTAGATAAAGAAGTGTTCACTTCAAAAATATCCGATGACCCACCATAATATATATAAATGAGCGCAAAAGAATTTGAAAAAAAAACGATTGTGCTTTAGACCACACGACTGAAGTAAAACTTCACTAACTTATAAAAGAAGAGAGAAAGAAAATGTGCGCGCGCACTGCTCTCTCTTGCTCCTACAGTGTGATACAGACAATAGGCCTGCACTGTGTCTTAGATATACGAAACGTAACTGGCCATGAGAGAAAGAGAGAAAGAAAAATATGTGCTCGCTCCTCTCTCTCTTGCCCCTACAGTAATATATGAAACGCAACTAACTCTTTCTCTTTCTATCTTCACTAACTTATATCTCCCTCTCAAGTTCCGTTCGCCTCGCCCGATCACTTTTCGTAACGCTCTCGTCACGCATTCACCAGCTTATTCCCCAAGTCAAGCGTAGGTACGTTAAGAAGTTTTACTTCAAAAATAATACTGAGATGACAACTGAAAACTGCTGACCATTGAAAGATATCTCAAAATTAAATTAGTTCCATACATTGCCGGTCCACCCTAGCACAGAGAGCCACATAGATGATTGTAGATGTAGATACCGTGGGACACTAATAGAAGTACACAACACGCTGCTACGGCTACGGGCACGAATGCCATTCCAGTATGTAAATAGTGTTGTGCCTCCGTCGGCAATCACCGGCAGCGGAAGGGGCGGCCGCGGCGGTGCGGGATGAGCGCCATCATCACTGCCCCCGGAACCATAATCACAAGCCGTGGAAATGTTTGTTATCATATTCGGTGGAAAACGTTCAAATATTGGCTGAATATTTTCTAGTCAGCGTTGTTGCTGTTCCCCGGAGCGGATGTCGCCGTGAGCCGAGCGAGAGTCGATAGAAGGTCAAGTCCCGTGGTACTAATACTGCAGAGATGAAAGTGAAACACATTTATATTTTACAGGTAACTTTTACTACTCGGCTCTATTCGCAGACTCGTTTTAGGGAATCTTGTTTTTAATTGAATAATAATTAGTTAAACATGAGACGAATATATATATTATGGTATTATCTTATTTTTGGCAGTAAATTTTTTTAAAGTGATATTTCTATTGCGATTTTGTGTTTGGAATTCAAAAGTGTGATTTGTTGTGATTTGGAATTCAGATGAAACAGAAATGACGCATAGCAGCACTTGCGAAGCATCAAATTCCTATCAAGGTTCCTATTGGTTAAGATATAAAACAGAAATGACGCTAGATCTGCGCTCATTGGCCGCTTTGATTATGACTTCACTTTTCAAGGCTATTTGGTTCTTCATTGGTTGAGATTGTTTTGGTAAAGTTTCTGTTCTACCGCTTGTTAACTGCACTCGATTTGTTTTGTTTTTCCATTTGCTCCACACAGGAAGCCCCCAGGAAAACAATTTTATCAATGTCATCTTTGGGGATGTTGAGTGGAGGGTTTTTTAGGGAAAGAAAGGAGAGAAAATTCTGGGAATGAAAAATAAATGAGAATGAGGGTAGAATCTGGAAACCAATGTGTCCAGGAGTGACGGACGAATGAATTCATCCCTCCCGCTGCAGTACAAGGCAATGGGTCAAGAGAGTCCGGCTGGAGAAGTAAAAATGTCTCCCTCAACCAGTCTCTCCCGATCCAGCCCACCATGTGGTAGGTGAGCAAAAGCGTGTGCCGCCAAGACTTAGACAATCCTCACCCCATGAACCGGGGCACATCTGTTCCAGGGGCGGCTAACAATTTGAGATGATCGATAAATTTCTACAGGAAAAGTTGATCAAATTTCAACACGTTAAAATTGATTTTTAAATCAACCTGGAGGACGGTGGAGTTTGGGAGACTTTAGAAGGTTGATTTTTCTTGAGGAAAACTCTGCTTCCGAATAAGTAAGAAGCTTGGGGAAGGTAGCTAGTGAGACAATGGCATCCCCAACTGGTGTATGTTGTGAGGCTAAAGGTAGAGGGGAGATAAAGGAGATGGGGAAGATGAAGGTGGGGAAGATCTGATCTACAAACACGGCTAAAGCCCCTTCAAGCAACGTTTCAATTCTGGCGGTGGCATTTCTATAAACAGCAAGGATCAATGGTTGTACGGCCTACGATGCTTACGATTGTTAACTTATCACTAATCACTAGTGGAGTTGTTAAAAATGTCACTTTTTTAGGTGGCACTAGATTGAAATATGCCTACTTTTCTAGCCATCAAGTTCTAACAACCATTTTTTTTTCAATTTATTTATCTCACATATAAATACATCTTAATAATAATTAACATCTTCGATTTATTTACTTCTCTTCTTTTATAAGCTTTTCCATGTGTATGGAGAGGTGTACATTTATTTGTTTTTTATATGAATACCGCACAAGAGTCCCAACTGCTCCCGTCTGAAGCCAGTGAGACTATGGCATCCCCAATTGGGGTATGTTGTGAGGCTGAAGGTAGTGGGGAGGGGAAGGAGATAGGGAAGAGGAAGGTAGGGTAGTACCTGGCTATTTAGATTTGGTAACCAAACACGGCCAATGCCATTTCAAGTAAAGTTTCAATTCTGAATGGTGGTCTTACACCAGGGCGATACTGAGAGTATCTTCCACTCTGGAATATGTCGCAAATAAACTATATATGATTTTAAATAAATTAATTGTGAAATAACACAAATTAATCAAATAAAATTTATTTTCCACGCCGGGATTCGATCCCGCGACCTTCGGAGTGGGAGTCAAGCGCCTTACCGCTGGACTACGCCGGCCGTCCATAAATGTAGTTATTAATTATCAGAACTTTACAATTGATTGTACATGAATATAAAAAAAAATCACGTAGCTCTCACCTGTGGGGAGAGCTACGTGGTTTTTTAATGCGGTGGATAAAAACATAGATTTATCTTTTGTGTCCTATAGCGCGTTTGTAAGATTTTTGGCATTGCATATATACTGCATAAATTGTACAATTATAACGTCTTAGGCTATATTGCCTGTAATTTATTATAAATAAATGTACAAATTATATATAAATAAATAAATATGAGTGCTGTAGTAGGTACATGATAGTGGATAATTATAAAGATATAAAATAAATCTAGTGAAGTATTTAATTGATATTTATATTTGGTTTAAGTATTATAACCAAGAAAATATAAATTAGAATGAAAATATATGTCATTTATGTATTTAGAAAAAATTAAAGAATGTTATAGAAAATAAAGGATATTTGTTGAGTTACTTAATACATAAGGTTTTCGTGAAAATGAAAAAGTAGAGACAATTGAAAAATCTTAATGCTGTGACCGATCAATAATTACCGACGTTTGATTTCTACTGATTAATACGGCAAATTTCATTAAAATTATTAAAAAAAAAAAATTCTTTTTTTTTAAAATATGATATCCATGCTATTAATACAAAACTCAAAATGTGTGTTATTATTTCCTGTCCTGTAAATGCCCCCTCGTCGCTCTTGCACGGTTATTGGTGGTACATTCAACTCGTGTTTGGAAACTCATTCAAAAGGAAACTTGGCGAACTTCCAACAGCCGAAGTTTGACGATAAATTGAATAAATTCAATGTCTGGAGGCATTGATATAGAAAACAACATATATTTTCCACTGATGCCAGCCAATCAAATCAAAATGGCAGCGGTAAAGACGTGGAGGGTTCGAAAACCATCAAAGAATCAACATATATTATATTCAACTAGGGCCTTTATCGTTTTTGCACCTACGAATCGTAAATTAGTAATTAATAGCGCATACCCGTGCAAAAGTACTATATTTTTTATTCCAATTATGAAAATACCCCAATTGGGGATGTCATAGTCTCACTAGATCCAGACGGGAGCAGATGGGACTCTTGTGAGGTATTCACATAAAAACAATTCTTCAAATAAACATTTCCAATTTTGAAAATGAAACTTGAAATTAAAGCAATTTTAAATTCATTGAACGTTAATAATTTCACACAGAAATAACAAACATCGCAAACAACCAAAATTAGTACCTATGTTTCAATTCGAATAACATTATCTTGTATTTATTTATTTTATTTTATTTAAAAACAGAAACAAACAGTACATTATATTATCCATTGGTGAAAATTTACAATTAATAAAGACAATTCATGAATTGACAATTCATGAATTGAATTAATAAAGACAATTCATGAATAGGTACCCACCATGGTGGGTACCTATTATGTGTTTCATTGAAGTGTCTTATTTATGGTGTGCATATTAAGTAATTATCGGGTAATGTGTGTAGTGGGAAGGTGAGGGTGTGTGTGTGTGTGTGTGTGTGTGTGTGTGTGAATATGTGTGAATGAATGTATGTAAGTATGCGCATTAAACAATTTATATGATTGACACGATGCTCTTTTTAAATTTGGGCAGGGAATCGGAGAAAATGTCGATGTTGGAATTTAGATTAATATTATTGAAAATATGAAGAGCACGATTGATTGGCGAATTAGTTGCTGCATTTGTCTTGTAATTAAGCGTTTGGAATAGTTCTGTATGGCATGTACGTCTTAATGGTATGTTGAAATTAACTAGGGAAAGAAGTTCGGTACAGTCAATGTTATTATTTAAAATTTAATTTAATCGAATACTCGCTTTATCCTAACGTAGGACCACG
Source organism: Limnephilus lunatus (assembly GCA_917563855.2). Lineage (NCBI taxonomy): Eukaryota > Metazoa > Arthropoda > Insecta > Trichoptera > Limnephilidae > Limnephilus > Limnephilus lunatus. The sequence goes on from OU830604.1 coordinate 37,583,429, forward strand.
ATGTGAAAATGTTGTCATACTTAAAATATACTAAGTAGAAGTATGAGAATATACTAAGAAAAAGTCGGAAGGTACTCTTACCTACTAATTTTAAGAAAGTTAGTATCAAAACAAAATGGAGTTCGGAAAAATAAACGACCCCGACAAACAAATTTCTTATATCGGACTAAATACTCGGTAGCGGTGAGCTCTGGTTTATTGAAATTTATGGAGTTTCATTTCCATCATGAGCTATGGTATTTTGGAAGACATTTTTTTTGTTAAACCTTTGCTACTTTTGTGAGAAAAGATGCTACGTATGCAATTTGTTCCACATTTTCGATTGATCAACACGAAAAAGTAGTGTCAAATGGGGCGGAACGGGTGGTGGCTAATTGTTTGCTATTCATTTTCGAAGCTATTTTTAAATGTCAACATTGGCGCATTTTGAACTCTTCACAGAAAACATTTTTGAAAAGGTAAGAACTAAAACATTCTAAAAGATGTTAAATAATAAGTTTTTTTACCCTTGCCCTCCAGAATGTAAAAAGATACTAGAGGTCACTGATGAGCATTACTAAACCTTTAATCCTTTATCTTTCTCGTCCCCTATTTCCCTGTCACACATTCTCGAAGTTCTTGTGTGATGAGCAAACATTGACAAAAATCCGTAGAAGCAGACTCATAAAGTCATTTTCTCTACCGATTCGATCGCTTCGGGTCGTAAAATATTATCTCTACTAGAATATCAAATTATTTTGGTAATATCTATTGTGACAGCAGATATAGATATGTTAGTATGTACCTATACATGATGTATCGTAATAATATCTAGTAAGAATATCGTCCTGACACGCACCAGGGTTTTCCGTTGTTGTTACATTTTCTATTAGTCTAACAGGACAGGTGCTCAAATGACAAAATCAATATATATTATAAAAGAAAGACCAAGGGAGTTATATGGTGTGGTAGATCTCTATACCCTCTAGGGAATAAGGGTAGCCGTTTTTACCTAAAGGGCGTGCTTTTGAAGATATAAGGGCTGGAAGTTTCGCCCTCTAGAAATTTAAAGAACAGTCTTCCAGAAAGTTTTTAAAGGTTCGATAAAACTCTAGAAAGTTCTGGAAGGAGTTGCGGAGTATGTCGGTGAGTCTAAAAGTTTCGAGAACTTTCTAATGCTCTTGAAGGAACATTCCAGAACACTCTCGAATGTTGTCCTGAGCGAAGCCAGGTATATTAGCTAGTTATATATAAAATATGAATTATAATAAATATTTTTTTCTTCGAATTGTGAGGGTAATTGAACATCCAATACCCGAGCTAGTGTCTGTGGCCCCGGACGTCACCGAATTAATTCTTCAGAAAATTTCTAAAGCCGTGAAGCCGGGAAACATCGTACATTAATATGATCCTGCCACCGAGAGTTCCATGATCGTTTTTTGTTTTGTTTTAAAATTCAAAATTCAAGCAAATAAACTTTTTGAATAATTGGATACCTGTAGATATTGTCATATAAATTATTATTATACCACGGAGACTGAGCATATTTGTAGAGGTTTAAAAACAGTTAGCATCAATGCTTTCTTTGCTCTCAAACATCTTGTATCGAATTTTAGGCATATGGTACAGCTACATGCAAAAGCAAAATATTTTATAATAGTACAACACTAGAGCACGCTGATAAAAATGAAAAGTGATTTACGAAAAGAATAGAGCTTCGAAGAAAACTTATCAAAAAATCGTTTGAACTTGCCTCCTTTTAAATCAAATTAGGTTTCATATTCTGAGAAATGTATTATCATGTGTATTATATGTATGAAAATAATAATAAAACCTTTAGTTCACTAACACCTTTTCGGTTAATTGAGGCCTTTTGTGTACTCGAAATCTCGATCGCAAAACTTTAAAATAAATAGTTATATAAAAAATTCGTCTGAAATAATCGGGCCCCAGCCTGTCTAAAATACAAATAATACGAAAGAACCAACTGCAGTTGATGACACTTTTTGACTATGAAAAAAAAGAAAATCTGTGTGATTACAACACCTTTTATACCAAAATCCAACAATAAATTATCGAAATTTCAAATAAGTTAAAAAAAATCGAGGGCAGTTAACACGCGTTAGAAACGAAACTTTTCCATAACAATCTCAAAACTATGAAGAACCAAGGGGCCTTGACAAGTGAGGTCATAATAAAAGCGCAGTGAGCAGGCTAATGAGCGCAGACCTCGCGTCGTTTGCGTTTTATATCTCAACCAATATAATAGAAAATGCTTCGCAGGTGCTGTACGCGTCATTTCCTTTTCATCCGATTTCCAAATCGATAAAGGGGATAAGGAAGTTTCACTTGAAAAATGTTTTCATTGTACATTTATTTTTTATATTACGTTTTGTTTTCGCAAGTTTCATATGTCTGATCGCCTTGATAAAACTTATATAATTGACTTCAGAGCCTTATTCCGGGAACGAGATACATAAATTAGTGAAAATTTTCAGAGCCACGCTTGACGTATTGTCCCTATTCATTACCGTACCTACAGGCTACACCTTTAATATTACTTAATTACAATTAATTATGATAATAATAATTGTAAGGGAGTTACAACTTCTCTCGGTTGATAAATGTGAAAGTCACGTGGTATTATGTCAACAGGAAGCAAAACATTCCTTTAATGCGATTATTAAAGCCATCACGTTGAATTCTAAAGTAGTATTAGAGATTGTACAAAACATTTGCATAATATTATACCCGAAAGGCACGCATCTGTGCTCGGTATCTGGAGATGTATGCACATACACGAAGGGAGAGGTTTATTTAAGGGGTACTGCGTTCTGTGCCTACCATGTCAGATAGTGGTTTGTCGAGATAATTTTTTTTTTTAAATCTGCCCTACAAAGTATCCACATATGTGTTTGTGATATGTACACAATGTTTTTATAAATAAAATTGACGGTGGTATACCGAGACAAATTTCTAACAAGTAAATTCTATAAAAAAATTGTCAAATTTCTAACAAGTTGGATCTGTAAAAAAATTTCATTAAATATATTTTTTTACAATAACTCCCCACAGGAGGTCCGAAGCAAAAAAATCCTAGAGGCCTATCTATGTCATCTTTTGAGATGCTGTATGGAAGGACTTTTTAGGGAAAGGAATTTCTGGAAAGAAAAAGGCGCGAGAGGAGGATTGGAATCTGGGAGCCTACGTTTCCGGGAGTGATGGACGTATAAATCCATCCATCCCAATGGGTCCAAAGGGTAAGAGAGGTCTAGAATAGGTCTTCCTCAACCAATCTATCCCGATCCGGCCCGCTACACAGTAGGTGGGCAAATGCATTGGCCGCCAAGACCTAGAAAAACTTTACCCCAAGAATCCAGACACCCCTGCTAAGTCATTAGACGAAGCAAACTACTTGGGGTAACCTATGGCAGAAAGAGGTCGGCGTTACCATTACCCGCCTCCCAAATTAAAAATGCACCATACTTTGAACTTTTAACCTTGTTCAACTTCAATTTAAATGTCCTACCCACGGGTCATCGACCACTTCAATTTACATGGACAGTTTTTTGAAAACACTATTCTTAAAAAAATTGTATATTTTTAAAAATCTCCAACTTTTTCCATAACGCAGAAATGTGTAATCCAACCCCGTCGTTAAAAAATATTACACAGTCATAAAAGTGCCAACAAATGAACTTTTTTAAAATTCCATCTTTTTGCGGAATGTACAAACACAACCCCTGCAACATTTTTGTAGCACAATCATAATGGTAGTAAAAAATGATTAATAATAAACTCTCATTTTCTCTCATTTATTTACGATTTAGGGGACGGCCTTTATAGCTCCCGTAAGCACTCAGGCCACGGCCATTGTGCCTTCCCGTCTCTCGTGTTTCACCTTATTCCCCCGACAACGGACCAGTCACACTAATTACATATTTGGTTTTAATTTCGGGGGAGGTTCCCACTGCTCACCACGATTCATTATCAAATGTCAACGGTATGGATTGGGTAGGGGGTGGTTACTCGTGAATGTCAAATGGAAAAATATATTTTAAATTCTGTCATAATTATCATAATAAAGTAAATTATTGAAGTAAAAACTTCTTTAACTAGTGATTTGAAATTCAATGAAACAAAAAATAGCGACTCTAAAAAGAGACAAACACATACATCTGTAGGATTTAGCCTGCGAGAGAATGGGATTGTATAATCGGTCTTTTTTTGTGTGTACTTCGTAGCCTCTTCACTTTTATCTACTTTAGTTTTCTGAAGGCTTCACTTCTACTGCGTGTGAATTGCACATTCTGATTTTTTTAAGTGTAAATTTCTTCAGCACTGTTGTGTCATTTGAAACTCGATGAAGCGAAAAATAGCGACTCTAAAAAGAGACAAACACATACATCTACAGAATTTAGCTTCCGAGAGAATGAGAGAGTGCAATCGGTCTTCTCTTTTGAATTAAATACTCTTATTAAGTAAAAAAATATTTAGCACCGTTTTGATTTGAAACTCGATGACACGAAAGCCAGCGACACTAAAAAGAGACAAACACGTACATCTATAGGATTTAGCCTGCAAGAGAATAAGATAGAAATAAAATATTTATTTATTTCACGGGTACTCGAATCTAATATAATACGATAAATCCACGGTTCCACGCTAGTCTCCTTTAGTCTAGTGATATTAAGCACCTTACGGACCAAAGGTTAAATCCTACGAAATTCTTTTTTTTTTTTTTTTGTAAAATCAATATCTAATCGTCGAACTACTCCAAAATGAACAGGCAAAGAAAACACAAAAGAAAATGACATCTAGCGACACCGAAGAATAAAACGCAAATACTAATAAGATGACTAAATGTATAGGAAAAGGTGCACTCGGAATTCGACGACAAAATGAAAAACAAAATGGAAAAATGACAATGGAGAAATTTATCCATCACCTTGATAAAAAAAAGTTTTCGTAGAATTGCACTTTTTTTGTGTAATTAGGTACCCAAAATATATATATTTACAAAATTTTATTGAGAAGGTTATCGTTTTAGAAATAAACCAGCAAATGTTCTTTCTGGAAGAATTCATTTCATCAGGTTTTACATTGTGCTTATTTAAAGAGATTAAAACCTTGAAAATTATTCACGTTCAAATCGATATTATTTATAGTATTGCTGTTATAAAATGAATTTATGCTAGAAAAACATTAATAATACCGTACAATTAACTTTAATATTTTGCATACATATTATGTATACTCGAATGTCGGCTGCCGATCGTAAAATCAGGCAGATCATGATGCGCCTAGCTACTTCGTGAAGTGCCTGGCGGCAGATCGTGAAGTGCCTTAGGCGCATCATGATCGGCCTGATTTTAAGATTTGCCTGCGATATATACATAATTATTATTTTGAAGTTACAAGAAAATAACGGAAAAAATCGTTAAAAACTTTCTCTTTCGTTTTTATTATATTTACACAACACGTTAATTTTGGAATCATTTATTGCATAATCAACACCCCTGCCGTAGGTCAATTCAAGAGGTTCGCTACTTTTGATGGCTTAGCAGTGGGCCCGGGTTCATGAGGTATGGTTTGTCTTAGGCTTGGCGGCGAATGCGTTTGCCCACCTGCTGCATGACGGGCCGGATCGGGAGAGACTGGTTAAGGGAGACCAAACCTAGACCTCCACAGCCGATCTTTCTCGATACGTAGCTTTGGTCACTCCCGGACATATTGACTTGGTACCTACCTACCCCTCGTACTTTTTTTCCTTCTCAGAGCTTCCATCCTTTCTTTCCATAAAAAGACCCTCCACACAACATCCCCAAAGATGACATAGGCCCTGAGGGTTTTTTTTACCTCATGACCTATTGTGCGGATCTAACAGATCCAGTATTGTTTTTTATGAGGTTGACATAACTCCCAAGGAGCGAGACGAGACTGAAAAATTGCTGAGAGACACTGAAAGTTCTCTCACTATATCAGCAGTAAAAAATTGATACCTAAAAAAACCTTCACTATATCAGCAGTAAAAAATTGATACCTAAAAAAAGGGCATGCTATTATAACAACACATAATATAACATGAAACTTAAATATGCATATTAGTTATTATGAATTCGCGATACATTAGCATCAATGCAATAAACTTACTTTTTGCTTTTTTTATGTAAACATGTTATTTTGAAGTTACAAGGATATTACGGAATAAATTAAGTAAAAAAGTTTTCTCTTCCATGAAATTATTGTAGTTTTTATTATATTCGTACCCTTTTTAGGGTATAATATTATAATAGCACGTATATGTAACATAAATATGCAATATTGGTAATTATGTAAATGTGAGAGAGAAGCTACGGCAGAGACATAGAAAGGTCATAGGCGGGTTGGCGATGCGATACATTTTTAAATGGGCGTTGCGATACATTTCATTAAGAGGCACGGCCTTATTCCAAATTTCTTAAGCTAACATGATATTATATACTAGCGACCCGCCCCGGCTTCGCACGTGTTCAAGGTATACACTAATGTGAGTCAGTGTGGAGTGATTTAATAATACTATGATTATGATTAGTCTATACTACAGAATATCTTTATATACAATATTTACAGCTGTTTTTTCATGAGATAGTACAAACATGTTTTATTTAGATGTTATTCTCGAAAGCGCGACATATAACTGGCCGTGTGAGAAACACTCTACACTCAAATCTAAGCCAGCAATGTTGAATGTTTGACCCTGTGACTTATTAATAGCCATTGCAAAAGATAGCTTTACCCCCTACCTATTGGTGAAAACCGCATGAAAATCCGTTGCATCGTTTAAAAGATCTAAGCGCACATACATTTTGAGCGACTTCGTACTTTTTTATACGATAATATCCATGTATCATATATATAAACCTTCCTCTTGAATGACCCTATCTATTTGTGAAAACCGCATGAAAATCCGTTGCATAGTTTAAAAGATCTAAGCGTACATACATTTTGAGCGACTTCATTTTATACCATGTAGAGATTATGTATCGGCTTAGTACGGCCTGTTTGGTGCACTTTTACATGAGATATTTTTTAAATACTCTTTAATATTCAAAATTTTTGTACGGAAAAATCAGAATGGAAGTATGTCTATTTTTGATACTGATAGTTCATGGTGGAATTTCATTGTAATAATATAATGAAACCGATAAAACCCATAAAAAAACTTATTTCCACTTAATTTATGTTTGAGCGTGATCGGTTTCAGCCTGTTAAAGCCATCTTTAGACTGGCACAATTAATTCTTAATCTACAGTTTTTATACATAATATATTGGGAAGAGGGAGGGGGGGGGGGGGGGTTGACTTTAAGGTTTTTATTCAATTTATATGATTTTTCCGTATTTGTTGCCATGACTTTTTAGTTATTTGGTTCAAAATTAAAATTAAAATTTAAAAAAAAAAACAATCGTCAAAGACGACATAGCAAAAAAAGAAAAAAACATATAAATTGAATGAAATTCTTATAGACTACTCCTCTTCTTCTTCTCCGTATGTTATGTGTATAAATGGTAGAATAAGAATTATTTGAAACAGTCCGAAGATAGCTTTAACAGACTGAAACCGGTTACGGTAAAAAATAAATAAAGTGGAAATAAATTTTAAACGTATTTTATTATATTTTGGAAATAAGTCTTTTTTGAAGGCTATAATTAATTTCCTAGAGGTAAAGAATATTATAAATCTGAAAAACGATTGTTTTGCATAACTTTAACGTTAACAAAGCCACGTCTCGTCATGTCAAGCTGGTAATGTTTGGCAATATTAAATTTGAACTAAAAACTTAATTAATATGGCAACGCTAAGCTACTCACTTTGTCTAAATATATTTAAAACGAAAGCGGCAGTTATAACTTTAATTCTTTTTTTTAATTTTTCAAAAAAAGTTTGATAACATCTTAATAAAACTACGTCAAGTAATGATATACAATCACCGAAAACTCCATTTAAATTATCATTTTTTTGTTTATTTTTTATTTTTTATTTAATGGCTTTTTATCCCAAGGGAGTGTTCTAGCAAGCGTAATGTGATTGCGTTGGTAAGTAATGTTTGTTAGTGAAATACATACAAATTTAGTAGTAATGATAATGAATTATTTTTTAGAAGATAGAAAGTTTCATATTTTTGTCACTGTATAGAAATGTATTGAAACCAAATAAAGGATGTTTTCAAAATAATTTAAAGAAATTCTGGCTAGAACAAAAGGCTTTATATCTGTTCCTGCTGGGGTTTTGCCCCGATGGCGTTGGGTTCCGCAACAATAACTCACCGAATAGGTAGGTCCAATGGATACGATGAAATGCTTTGTCTCCGGAATTTTGGAAAGATAAATATTTCAATACACGAAACACTTCGGTGCCACGTGGCCAGCATTATCAAATAAAAACGTCGAAATTAGATTATTTGGCGGCGCGCGGTGGTTATCCGTTAAAAAATAAAAAAAGTTTATTTAATAATTTAGTCCGTGGAGATCATTATTTTCGAACGGTAAGATAAAATATTTACCGAATTTTTTTGTTCTAAATTTATTTACCTACTAGCTGACCCGACGAACTTCGTACCGCCTCAGAATCAATAACTGTTGAATTAAATTCAGTTTACACAAGTCAAAAATTACACAATGAAGCTATCATCAATACGCAACTGTCCATGTTTTGTTTTTGTCAGTATCATAGATTGCATTGTGTACGGATTTATAGGCGGAATTCGGGAGGCAGGTTTGGGTGCCGCCGCCCCGGAAACCATTTATTGACAGATAACACCTCTGTCATACGTCACCCATAGGTCACCCCAAGTGGTTCGCTACGTTTGGTGATTTAGCAGGGGTGCCCGGGTTCATGGAATGACGTTTGTCCGGGTCTTGGCGGCGGATGCATCTGGCCACCCGCTGCGTGGCGGGCCGGGTCGACAGAGACTGGTTGAGGGAGGCCTTTTGACCTTTCCAGCTGGACTCTCTCGACCCATCGCCTTTCACCGCAATCGGAGGGATGGATTCATATGTCCGTCACTCCCGGACACACTGACTCCAGATTCCTACCCATTCCCAGAACTTCCTATCCTTCCCTTCCTTAAAAAGACCCTCCACACAGCGTCCCCTAAGATGATACAGGTCCTGAGGAAAATAATTTTTTTGGGGGCCTCATGTGTGAGCTGATGTAAAAAAAATTGCTTTTCATTTTCTTTATACGTGTGAAGTATTTTTATTATTATTATTGTCTTTCCTTTGGATGGGTGGAGACATACGTTCACCGATTATCTCATTTTCAACCATTGACATTCAGTGTGTAAGAAAGAGAGGAAGCATTATATGTTTTAAAATAAAAGCAAAACAATCAGCGCATTGACATTTAACGTTTATGAATTTTTGGAACTCACTCACTCTTCAATATTTTAGGTACTTATCCCAAAATTCCCGCAGCTCTTTCAAAATATGAGAATTCGTTCCATACAAAATGTATGGAAAAAGAATATTCTTAATAACAATTTTTTTCGTTAATTTTTGTGATGTTTTAATAGTTATTATGTTATCCGGGGTGGAGAAAAATCCAACAAATCAGATCATAAAAATCGGCCCAGCCGTTCTCGAGTTATACATAGTGTAACTAACCCGACTTTGTTTTATATATTAAGATAAATTATGATTCGTTTTTTTAATGATTTGTTTTGAAGTGAAACTTCCTTATCCCCGTTACGAAAAGGAAATGACGCGTACAGCACGTGCGAAGCATTATACTCCAATCAAGGCTCCTATTGGCTGAGATATAAAACGGAAATGACGCGAGGTCTGCGCTCATTGGCCTGCTCACGGCGCTTTGATTATGACCTCACTTTTCAAGGTCCTTGGTTCTTCATAGTTTGAGATTGTTTTGGTAAAGTTTCGCTTCTACCGTGTGTTAACTGCACTCGATTTTTTTATATAGGTACCTTGTGACATTAAATGGAAGAAAAAATATGGCTCTGCGAATGATTAAAACGGTTACATTGCAACACCAAGATCACTACTTTGAGGAAAAAAATAATTGTTCAAGAGTTTATTTTTTTATTTAAATATAGCTGTTTCCCGGCATGCGTTGCAATGCCATATTTAAATAAATAAAATGTTACTCCCGTGCGTACATTCCCGTGCGTTAACCTCCAGCGTTCCACTTCCACCTTCCCCGCCACCGCTCTCCCTCTCCCCCGTCCCGCCAACCCCCCTGGCACTTCATTTCTTGACTCCTCTCCCGCCCGGCCCGTAACAGAAACTTTTTTCTAATACTAACATTTTTAAACTCGTGATATCTTTCTAATTAAATATCCGAATTGAAAAATTCAAAAAGTTAAATAAAGGTATTGAAGCTGTCTTGAATATGAAGTAATTTATTTTGATAAGGATTAACACCAAGATACAAATAAAAAGCCTTTTCAAGCGGCGACATATTAATTAAATTTTTAAAATAAAAGAATACTTATTGTGGCATAACCATAATAGTTAGACATATGCTGTCACGACTTTTTTTGTAAATAATGATGTGTTCTACAAAGTCGTAGTACATTATTTTATTCTATCATCAGTAGTTTTCGCAGCGCACGCGATGTAAAGAATATTTTTAATAATTTTTTTACACCTTTGGTTGCATTATTGGAGTTTTAGTAATGATCCCTAATTATTTTGAAAATATTATATAGCCTATGTCACTCAAGGATAGTGTAGCTTCCCAACAGCGAAAGAATTTTTCAAATCGGTTCAGTAGTTTCAGAGCCTATTCGATGCAAACAAACAAACAAACCTTACCTCTTTATATAGTGTAGTAGATTTGTTGTCATCAATGCAAAACACATTCATTTTAGATATTATTAAACTCGTGATATCTTTCTAATTAAATATCCGAATTGAAAAATTCGAAAAGTTAAATAAAGGTATTGAATCTGTCTTGAATATGAAGTAATTTATTTTGATAAGGATTAACACCAAGATACAAATAAAAAGCCTTTTCAAGCGGCGACATATTAATTAAATTTTAAAAATAAAAGAATACTTATTGTGGCATAACCATAATAGTTAGACATATGTTGTCACGACCTTTTTTGTAAATAATGATGTGTTCTACAAAGTCGTAGTACATTATTTTATTCTATCATCAATAGTTTTCGCAGCGCACGCGATGTAATGAATATTTTAAGTAATTTTTTTACACCTTTGGTTGCATTATTGGAGTTTTAGTAATGATTCCTAATTATTTTGAAAATATTATATAGCCTATGTCACTCAGGGATAGTGTAGCTTCCCAACAGAAAAAGAATTTTTCAAATCGGTTCAGTAGTTTCAGAGCCTATTCGATGCAAACAAACAAACAAACAAACCTTACCTCTTTATATAGTGTAGTAGATCACGACTTTTTTTGTAAATAATGATGTGTTCTACAAAGTCGTAGTACATTATTTTATTCTATCATCAGTAGTTTTCGCAGCGCACGCGATGTAAAGAATATTTTTAATAATTTTTTTACACCTTTGGTTGCATTATTGGAGTTTTAGTAATGATCCCTAATTATTTTGAAAATATTATATAGCCTATGTCACTCAAGGATAGTGTAGCTTCCCAACAGCGAAAGAATTTTTCAAATCGGTTCAGTAGTTTCAGAGCCTATTCGATGCAAACAAACAAACAAACCTTACCTCTTTATATAGTGTAGTAGATTTGTTGTCATCAATGCAAAACACATTCATTTTAGATATTATTAAACTCGTGATATCTTTCTAATTAAATATCCGAATTGAAAAATTCAAAAAGTTAAATAAAGGTATTGAATTTGTCTTGAATATGAAGTAATTTATTTTGATAAGGATTAACACCAAGATACAAATAAAAAGCCTTTTCAAGCGGCGACATATTAATTAAATTTTAAAAATAAAAGAATACTTATTGTGGCATAACCATAATAGTTAGACATATGCTGTTGCCACCTTTTTTGTAAATAATGATGTGTTCTACAAAGTCGTAGTACATTATTTTATTCTATCATCAATAGTTTTCGCAGCGCACGCGATGTAATGAATATTTTAAGTAATTTTTTTACACCTTTGGTTGCATTATTGGAGTTTTAGTAATGATTCCTAATTATTTTGAAAATATTATATAGCCTATGTCACTCAGGGATAGTGTAGCTTCCCAACAGAAAAAGAATTTTTCAAATCGGTTCAGTAGTTTCAGAGCCTATTCGATGCAAACAAACAAACAAACAAACCTTACCTCTTTATATAGTGTAGTAGATAAATGGAAAATCATGGCAGGTACATACACCTGAAAGGGAATGATTCTACACCATATTCTTGATAGTTCATGCTAAAACTTTTTCTTTTATTTAACATAGGTAAGGTTAAATAAAAGAAACCCTCTTGGAAATACATTATTTTCTGAAGTGCATAATATGTATATCCTAACAGCCATTTTTTAGATGGTTATTCAAAGTAACGTAACATATTACTCAAAGATCAAAAGATTCACTTATATTGTTTAAGTTTGTAAAAGATGGTGTTGAAAACCGCGAGGAAAATAGTTTCACTCACGGCCTATCTCAAATATGGGGATGCTGTGTAAAGGGTATTTTTAAGTAAAGGAAGAAGAGAAAGTTCCGTGAAGGAAAAAGATTTTTTTTTTTTTTTTAATTGTACGACAGACAGGTTAGTCCAATTATGGTACAATTTTCTTACAACTAACAATACATAATTTTTTTTAAACATGTTATAGTTATGTTAAACACATCTATATCCGCTGGTAGAGCATTAAGCAATGTCATACCTCTTGTCATGCTATGTTGAGCCATGACATCTGTCCGCCCTTGCGGTATGTAGAATAGGGCGTGGCTACGAGTTCGACAGTATTTGTCAGGAACGAATAAGCCACAGCATGACAGGAGATATGGACAATCGATAAAGTTTTTTATTAACTTTAATTCAAATACCATGAGTCGAGCATTACGCCTGGTCTCCAGGCTTAGATAATTTGTGTCCTTTAGCAGTTCCACGTGATGCATGAATTTTGGATATATTCCGTGTGATCGCATGTAAACATACCTTAGGAATTTTTTTTGAATTTGTTCAATCATATTTAAGTTGATAAGGTATCCAGACAGTACTAGCGTACTCCAGCTTGCTTCTGACCACTCCGTTGAACATGGCGGTCATTGCTTCTATATTATTGAATTGTTTGCAAGTTCTAATTACAAAACCAAGAATTTTGTAGCAAGCCGAAGTAAGCTGCACTATATGATTTGAAAATGTCAGCCTGGGATCAAAGATCACCCCAAGATCTTTGATGGTATTTATGCGTGTTAGTACTTCTCCATTCATTATATACTGGTAGAATAACGGATTTTGTGAACGACTATAAGTCATAACGACGCATTTTTTTGTATTGAAATTAAGTTTGTTATCTAACGACCATTTCATGATTGAATCTAGGTCAGCCTGCAGTTTGGAATAATCGTCATCTGATTCGATTTTCATAATCAGTTTCATGTCATCCGCGAATAGGAGACATGAGCTATGACGTATGCAGTCCTGAATGTCATTTATCAGAATAAGGAATAACATGGGACCAAGATTCGATCCCTGAGGAATTCCTGACAGAGCTACGAACTCATGGGAGTCGTATCCATTTACATTTCCATACTGGCTTCTATCTTTTAAATATGATGCAAAAAATATGAGTAGGGGTTGATTAAAACCTATTTTGTGCATCTTTCTTAACAGAACATCGTGATCTACACGGTCAAATGCCTTTGCGAAATCCGTGTAGATTACGTCCGTCTGATGCCTACAGTCTAGGCCTTTTGCTACCCGTCGAGAGAAAGAGAGTAAGTGTATGAATCAATCCCTCCTTCTGTGGTGCCAAACGATGGGTCAAAACGAGACCAGCTGCAGAGGTCAAAGGGTCTCCCTAAACCGGCTTTTTCCGTTCGGGTTCGCAATGCTATGATGGCGAGAACTGAACACACCTCACCCGATGAACCCGGGCATCCTTGCCAAGTGACGGTGGTGTTGATTGTACAATAAACAGTTCCCGGGGTGGCGGTACCCATAGCCGCCTCCCAATTTAAATTAATTTTAAGTGTAAAGAACAAATTTTAGAAGAGGTGAGTAGTTTGGCGTTGCATTAGTAATGCGATTTTTTAGTTCCAATTAAATAAATTTCTACATTTTATCAGCTTGCCATGGACGTGTCATGATCTTTTATGTAAAGATTTTTTAAATAACCGTTTTTCGGGTTTCTAATTTTCTGTACCGTCATGAAAAAAAAATTGCCGTCATAAATGGTTATTTCCATGCTGATTTTTCCTTTTCCATACAAAAAGTACCAAGGGATTTATAAAAGATTTCGTGTAAAATGCACTGCAACAAGCAGGCAACAATATAATAGAATTTTTCAGCGATATAATATCTTGTAAAGAATCAGATGCCCGCAAGCGACATTAATTTCGAATGATAGCATCCATGATGCGTCTTCTGTATCTTGTGATGTATATTAAAAAGAAGGAATCGGTTATAAACAAGCAAGAGATGATGACCAATGACGACCCCGGCCCTACAAAATTGGCAATGACAGGAAAAAAAAGAAAAGGATAGTTAATAATGTGTACAGAAAGAATTTTTGGAATTCTTCATAAAGAAAGGTGTGCTCGCGTTGGGTGCAGTGGCGTGCACAGAGTTTTTGATCAGGGTAGGCAGTAGGAAAACCGTCAAATTGATTCAAATAAATAAAAAAGAAACTTGCCACAGATAGCTCCCTTCGTACAAGTTTTCGCTAAGTGTGCTTGCCGCTGGCTGTAGATGATGTAGGTTTGGATTATCTAAGCCACTTTAAATATACAAATAATAATAATAATAATAAATAAACGCTTCATGTATGCGTATTATCACAAGCCAATTAATGGATATCCAAGGTGGCCTTGATAAAAGCAGTTGGCGTTGTCTCACTTTCATACTTCAGATAACAACAGATGTCACTGTCGCCACTGATTGCCATTTGCTTATTTGTTCCAGAAAGCACTGCCTGATACTAACAAAAAAATCTCATAGAAGCAAATTCAAACGATAGTTCTACTCTATGCTACGTGCATTGAAATTATATCTTGTATGAAGTTAGCTCTAAGCAGAAATAATTCCTGCTTAGCCCGCATTTTAGTGAGGTAGTCGGAGGGCGCGTGTAGTATTTAGTTACAGTTTATGTCACGTTTGTAGTATGCCGTTTGATAGGCGGCCGCGTAGTTTTGGTTGCTCAGCTTTGTCGCGCTTATTTTTGAAAGTGTGTATTTATTTTTAGCAAAAATTTAATAAATTATAACATTATTTACATGCTTACGTTTTACAAATACGCTAGGGTAGGCAGTGCTTATGTGCCTATATGGAGTGCACGCCCCTGGTTGGGTGCCTAGAATGTTAACGCAATTTGGTAGATAACGGCGAGTAGAAACATCTCTTGCATGTGGACGAATTTTAATCTCTAAAGAGAAATAGATTAACCAATGTATTCCGGAGTACATATGCAATGGGTAGGAGAGAGAAACAACTCCCAAGAAATTCAATTTTCGCGCACCACCACCAAACTCAGTGAAAAAGTGACTACGATAACTCTGATGACTAAGTCTAACTAATTTCTCAGCTGCGGGAAAGCATCAAGCTGAAGAGAAAGGGACGGTTGAGATGCCTGTGATGTTCCTTCAGAACAATGATGCAGCTTGACACGTGTGATTTGAAAGAGGCAGGGATTAAAAAATTGTCTACCCAGATTTGGCCCTATCTGATTAATATTTACTTTCAAATTTAAAAGGAAATCAGATTGATGCTTTACTGACGAAGATGACATGAAGGCAGCTGTCGGGGCCCAGTTCAAATTGAAAAACCAAAATACAAATGTGAAATCGAAAGAATTTTACGACCCTTGGCTCATTTCCCATTCTATGCCCATTGTCTAGTATATTATGTTGATTTCCATGTATTAAAAATTTCACTCAGCTGCACTCTAGGAATCTCGAAAATGTAAGTAAATCAAATAACTTATTCAATACGCCATCTCCTGCCCCCTATGTGAATGTGTTATTGAGTATTACCCCTTCAGAGTTTTGCTTATTTGCACTATAGGGCCATTGGGAAAATTCAGCATTTTCTGATATTAGTAGGTAATACTTTCTTCACCATCCAACTACAAAATTGAAAACAATATAGAATAGGCCACTTGCATAGATTTCATAACGACTTGATAATCGTATGGATAGATTTTTTTACTAAGATTACGAAAACGTTAGTAACAATTTTTAGAAATGTATAGTTTTTTTTTATTTTTAAATAAATACATCCATTATTTGAGCTCGTGACGTCACTACATGACAATGTCCCGTCTCCGATTATGTTCCCTTAATTTTGTAAAATTCCACACTGATTTTTTTTTTATATGGCAACACTTTGATTTCCGGCGAATTTTTTAATTTTAGTTTAACGTTCACTATATTTATTGTTTGTTCTATGCGAACTTATCCTTTGGTTTGATTTTTTGATAAAGATGGCGGTGTTTTTACAGATGTTATGAAGAGATTCACTAGATTCAGTAGTAGAACCCTACAATTTATTGCTATTCGTGTGGAAAACGTTCTTTTTTTAAAATGATTTTCGGCTATGTAATTATTGTTTTTTCGCACCCATAAAATTATGTCCCGTCTTTCCGGTTTATTAAAAATGGTCTGATTTTTCGGATTAAAATTTTCAAAAAATTGCCAGGGTTTCAAAAATACGATTAAAAAAAATAAATAAATAGGGAATATCTTAGAATATTTTCCTTAACCGGAAAAAAATTTAAAAAATTGTGATGCAAGTGGCCTATTCCGCTAAATGTTCACAACCAGAAAGTTAACAATTTGATCCCAGTAGAACTTAAAAAGTGGCAGTAAAATTTAAGGAAATTCAGAGATTTTTTAAGTGAAACTTCTATAACCCCGTTGTGATTAAATAATGAAGTGACACAAACAGCACCTGCGAAGCATAAAACTCCTATCAGGGTTCCTATTGGTTGAGATATAAAACTGAAATGGCGCCAGGTCTGCGCTCATTGGCTGCTTTGATTATGACATCACTTTTCAAGGCCCCTTGGTTCTTCATTGGTTGAGATTGATTTGGTAAAGTTTCGCTTCTACGGCGCGTTAACTGCACTCGATTTTTTTTTGGTGTATTATCTGGGGATTATGCCAGAAGTGATTATATCAGTTTTTTAAATTTGATTTCGGTAACAGAAAATTCTCTAAAACGTCCCTTATTTCTATACTATAACCCACGAGTACCGAGTACATCTGTTGGGTGGTCTGGACAAAGGAAATTGAGCCCAAAGGAATTTTAGTTGTTTTTTTTTTACAATACTAAAACTATAATAAATAAATAAATTAAAAATATTGTTTGGCGTTTTTACGCCAAGAAATCGAAACACTATCTTCTATATTATAGCGACCAATTTGACATATGTATGTCTGCATTTACTGCCTAAGGTTCATTTTCCGTCCGACACCCCCATGTTTCTGCATAAGGCGTGTCAGCCAGTCGAGAAGAGAATTTAAACAAAATAAAGTTTAATAAAAATTCGATGAAAAAAAATAAATTAAATTGCCGTGAAAATTGGTATATTAATTAAATCTCTACATATTATAAATTATAGTCTTCCACCGCGTCTGTCTGTCTGTTCGCGATAAACTCAAAACCTACTGAACTGATTTTCATGCGGTTTTAACTTAAAGATAGAGTAATTCATGAGGAAGGTTAAGGTAGGTATATAATTTGTCAAAGTTTTGTGTAAATTGATTGAAATGTAATGTGGACGAGCGGACGGCTCAGATTTGATTTGTATGCAAATTAACAGATGGCGGTGTGAGTTAATTTATCACTTGGTTATAAAGTTTTGGTAACCATCCAGTAAATGGCGATGTGTTTCGTTAGCCACAGCAACGCGTGCCCGGGTCTCCCGGGTCTGCTAGTAGTTACTAAATTACTAGTATATTAATTAAATCACCAAATTTTAAAATGCAAAGATGTAAGTACGAAGCTGCACTACATAATTTTTATTTTGCGAGTCAAATAAACACAACTCATATTAACAGAATTGAACTGGTCTCGTAATATAGCGCGATTTTTACAAGGTTCTTCGGCTAAAGCGCCCAACACCTTGGTGTAATATGCACGACCGATTTTTGAACATTGACGAATGGGAAGCATCCAAGTGAAGAGAAAACGACTCGAGGAGAGTAAGTAGGAATGTTATATACAGAAACATAATATAGTATAAAGAATCCATTCCATGAATGTAAGCAAGTTCAATAAGAATATTAGATACGACTTTCAATGAAAATGCCAAAAAGTTAACTTAGACCTTTATCTTCACAGCGCAAACTTTGCGTTTTAGTTTTTGTCATAAATTACGTTGAAAAGCTATTTAAAACAGGTATTTTGATTTTAAAAGAATGAATTTCATATTTCAGAGTGATTAATGATGAATACTAAAAAACGTCAAAGTTTGCTTTTTCTAAAGCAAAGTAACAGATTTTTGGATAGAGGGCGCCCGTGGATTTAATGAAATATAATGCTGGCTCCCAAAGAGCACTAATTAAAAATAGTGCTTTAGAAGACTGCAAATATTGTTTTATGTAAAAAATGCAAATAAAAAAAGATTACAATTTCAG
The DNA here is from genome assembly GCA_917563855.2 of Limnephilus lunatus. Classification (NCBI taxonomy): domain Eukaryota; kingdom Metazoa; phylum Arthropoda; class Insecta; order Trichoptera; family Limnephilidae; genus Limnephilus; species Limnephilus lunatus. Next base: position 37,602,145 of record OU830604.1, read on the forward strand.
GCGGTATAATACAGTCTGGCTTTTAATGGCAGTGAAAAATTAATAGCGCTGCGATTGTTGAAAAGGTTTTAAATAGCAACATCAAGATGGTTCGTAGGAAAATTAACGTACCTTTAATAAAGCACATTGTTTCCAAGTGCATATTTTAATAATGAAAGTCATTATTTTTGGCAACTATTCGTCGCCTTATTTCTTAATTGTCCAAACGACCATTTCAGTTTTTGTTAAATCTTCAATTTAAAATTATATATAAAGTATAAAACAAAAACGAGTGTGCTTTAGACCACACGGCTGAAGTAAAACTTAACTAACTTATAAAAGAAGAGAGAAAGAAAATATGTGCGCGCACTGCTCTTTCTTGCTCCTACAGTGTGATACAGACAATAGGCCTGCACTGTGTCTTAGATATACGAAACGTAACTGGCTATGAGAGAAAGAGATAAAGAAAATGTGTGCTCGCACCTCTCTCTCTTGCCCCTACAGTAATATACAAAACGTAACTCTCTATCTATCTATCTTCACTAACTTATATCTGCCTCTCAACTTCCGTTCACATTTTTCGTAACGCTCTCGTCACGCATTCACCAGCTTAAAGAAGTTTTATTTAAAAAATGATAGTTAATCACTTTTCTAAATTATTTAAACTAATGAGACCTTTACCTTTACGGAAATAGCTTTATCACACCTATCATAATGTTTCATTGAAATAATGAAAGAAAATCTTCTCCTCCTGTAATAATTTTTCTAATGGTTTTTGGATAATTGAGAACCAAGGCAACCTCTTGTTTATTACTGGCCCTTAATAAAACAATTTTTTACATTTCATGTACCCGATGTAAAATTCCCACGGGCGTATAAAAGAGCAGTAAAATAAATAAATATTTTTTGACTGACCCATCGGTGTTTACAAATTACTTCAGAATTATAATCTAAGACGATTTCATAATATTAAAACATTTAAAATATTTAACACTTTACAAGGAAGGTCTGTACTTAGAAAGGCGACATTTTGTGTTTCTTACATTTATTTATTCTAACCGATATTTCAAAGATGTTAAAATCTAACGTTACTTGAAAAAAATATACGAATTGGCCCAAATTTATCTCACCGAGGGGGATGGGGTCTCGATTGGAAGAGTAATTAATAGATGCCCCCTTATTATGTAAAGAATTAAAAGTTTTCTAAGTATCGCATGTAGGTACTATAAAACTATAGTTTTACTTTTAGTTTTATTTGCATCTTATTATTGTATGCCTTGGTTTGGTAATTAGGTACTCTACTTATACTAAATATACAATTGAAAATACCATTCATTGGATTTTGCTCAAAGTTTTTAATTGCATTCAGCTGAAATTTTACTTCTGTACACTGATGTGGTGGTTTTCAAGCATTTCAAAGGCACAAAGACCTATTTTTTGTAAAAACAATCGCCTGCAAGCGACTTCCAGCCTCTTATAAGATAAGGTGTGCACTTCTCATAAATATCAGGTTTTGCATAAGCGCGCTTTGTTCATGGTTGCGATAAAAGGAAAACTAAACTAAAATTGGAGGATGACCTAATACATAAACATATATATATATATATTTTTTTTTTAAAAAGAAAGACAAACATTCCCGGGTTACAAATAACCCAACAACGTTTGAAAATCTCCTACTACCACCACTGAAAGCCGAAAATGTTGCTTGTGTTGTGATGGAGGACTTAGCCAGCGGAGGAATCGAACATTGGCGCCCGAATGGGACCCAAGCGCTATGCCCACTCAACCACTTTTGTTTCCTCGATAACACAGCCAAGCTTCGATAAATAAGTTGAAGAAAAATAAACACACGCGTCGCAATATTTTGTATTACTTGGGTATGATTTTTATTTCTGAGAGTGACCTACTACTTCTGTAAAATTATAACCATTGCTTGCTTGATATAATAAAGTAAAGATTTTTTCGTAGTTTTATTTACTGTTATCTCGCTACGACCCTCAGGGGGTCGCGAGATATCAGTATCCTTACTTTAAAAACCACAGCCCTAGTGTATACATACTAATCAATCATCCACGTACTACTTCCATCCACGTGTTACTTATTCCTGCTGTGAGGGACATATGAGGGTCGAGAGAAGTTTAAAAAATAAAATTCGTGTAACTTCGTTTAATAAAATAAACTTGTAGCATGTCGCAAAGGAGTAGGTAAGAATTACTTGTTCCTTGTAATACACAATTGTTACCTACCTACTTAAATACCTAATTATAATTTAAAAACGTTGTATCTTTGACGTAGGTTTATGATTTTCATCATGTTAACTAACTTCTTTTATTTCACACTTTCAACCGAACATAAAGGATCGTAAATCTATAACAATCAAATAGTACTTTTTGTAGAGCTGCCGTAGGGCTGCAAAAGTTCAATTTGTCATTCAATTTTGTGCAAGTAAGTGATCGCATTTCGTGCTCGCGGTGCCATGTTATTTGTGTGACGTTATAATCAATAAGACAATGACGAAAATTTTCGTCTGGAATAAACAGACACTTTATTTTCATCAGTCATTTTAACCATTCGGACCCATAAGCTTGTTTTCACGATAATTTGTTATTGCCAGACATACGCATGACGTAGAAGGCGTTCCTGACTTATTAAATCCACCAATTTTTTAAGAGATTTTATCGACCATCCTCGAAAAAGGCAATTTTATTGAAAGAGTCAATCGCTTTACTCTGTGCCTCTGCGGTCATAATATAAATAAAACGTTTTCTCCAGTACTAGTAGCGCAAGGAGAGTGTTCCAGCTGTTTAGAAGTCCAACTATACAGGTAGTTAGACTTACATTATGTAGCTTTCCGGTTGTACCTGTGTGTTTCGTGTTTATTGCGATATTTTCTCATTTTTCAATAAAAAGCACACGCCCATATTTTCCTTTCACGCCTGCCATTTTCCAATTTAAAATGGAGAAATAGCGGAATGTGCAAACACCGTCCGCCGCCCGACCTCTGGAGGTACACGGCAGTCATATATATATATATATATACAAACATACATACAGCCATTGGGGTGGAACACAACAGGGAAGTCCTTCGCTAGAAGCAATCGAATTAAATTGGAACCACTATTCTATTTGTATGTAGGCTATTTTACTAGCGTTTCCCGAGAAAAATAAAGGGAAAATTGAAAACCTGGAACAATGTACTCGTACGTATTCTCGTTCTTTGTTACCCCAACAGATGGCAGTGATCAATTACCCAGTCACTCTATCAGTCATATTGAATTATGTTGTTATTTGCTCAATACTTGAGCGCCTGAAATACAAGGACAGATATAAAAAGACAATGTTAATTTTCATAAAAATTTAAAAAAGAAAAGCTTTTTATTAAATTAGCTTTAAATTGGCTTTTATGTTTTTACTTACAGTAAAATTCATATCTGGATATACATGGATAAATTCATATATACATGGATTATGCTCTTATTAGCCACGTCTTTACAATTTTAGCGCTAGGTTTCTCATTTAGTTAAACTTTTTTAGTTTATTAAAAATCACACTACATAGTACTCCAGTTTTAATATTTAACATTAAAATAATTCTATAGTTTTAACAACGATAAATCCCAAAAACCTACACGAAAGCGAAAGCAGTGAAAGCGAAAATGTTAACACGTTTGGATTTATAAACCGTAAAATTATCGAAGTAAAAAAAATACATCAAAAACCAACTGTCACGAATTTACGTCCATAAAAATCAGAAAATACCCCCTTCAAGTAAAACCGCCGAACGGTTCACAAAGGTGAGAGAATTTATTTATCTATTTACGGTAGAAATACTTTTAACCACTCGGACCCGTAAGATTGTTTTCACGATAATATAAGATTACCAGACATTTGTATGACGTATGAGGTGTACTTGATTTATTAAGGCGATCCACTAGTTCAGGAAAAAATCGAAATCGGAATTCACGCCCTTTTATGGGAGGAGTTTAAAAATACTTGAGAAAAAGCTTTTGGAAAGGTTGGAAAAGATATTTGAGATTTTTTTTTACATGTTGATTTCGTAAAGGCCTGTAAAAAACATTAATTCCTTTTTTATGCATTGTTTATTGTAATAAAACGGAATTTTTAAATTGATTTCACGAAAATAAGCGGCGCGGAGCATAACACGTCTTCTCTCCGCTCCGTTCGGAGGAGTAATGACAGAAAATCGGGGCGGCTGCCAGTCGTTCTTCGGTGGACGGTATAAGGTTCACTTTGATATAACAAATTCGTCGACTGCCGTATTGTCGCCGTGATGTTAAAAATACCAACGCTAAAATGCATATTATATTTTATTTTGTGAGGTTCGGGCGTAAATATCATTTTTTTTTCGCGATAATTATATAAGAAACTGAATTTGCCACATTATGCAATAAAACAGAATAGATTTTAAAGTACCTACACGGCACACACGTTCGTGTAATATTTTTAAGGAAAAACACTGTAAAACCAATTCAAACCAAAATGCTTGCCTTATTAGAGTGTGTTCAACATATAATAACATTTTCTCTGATATAGAAATCTTCAATTGTAACGAAAATAAATATAAAAATTCTATCAAAAGTGTATTAAAATGTATTAAATGACTACAAAATTCATAAATCTAATGATATATTATGTACTACCTTCCACCTGTTATACCTATGTTATATCTTTTAATGTACTATCTTTTAATTTTCTAAAATTACTGTTTAATTTCTAGACATACAATGTAATAGTATAATGAGGAAATCTATAATTGGTTTCTCAGTTAGGTTAATTACACATGTATAAATTAATCATTATTGTAAACTGTTGATTTCCCTAAAAAAAAAAAATAAATAAAAATAAATAAAAAAAACCATACCCGAAAAAGTGTTTATAAGTAGGAGAGTTTTCAGTTAAAAATGTTTTTTATAGACCTAATACTTTATTTTTTTCAAAGCTTATTAAAAGATTTATTAAAAAAAATGACCGATATTTTTAAGGACCGTATTTAATTGAAGCATCTATAATACTTCTAAGCTGTCAAATTTTCAAAACTAAAACATACGACTTTGTATGATTTTGCATTATTTAGTATGGCTTCATCTTAAACAGAACCTTTTTTTTTACAAAAAAGATTATTTATTTGTTTATTGTTTCTTTACACTGCAGCTAAAATGTTTACAATACATTTGTCACCTTACTAGGACAAGCCTATGTTGAGATTAACAATTTTACAAATTAACAAAATAACACAAAATTTCACAGATATTGAAATACAATTGTTGTATTTCTTACAGATTGAGATTATGGGTATGTACCTACTAAACTGCTGGCGCTAGGTAGTACACTAATGTAAACACGTAGGCTTTTAGGGTGACCATAGTTTTGAGATCTGATTTAATAAAATAAAGTTTTTTTTAAGGATTAAGTTGTAAATAATAAATATATGTATTTAAAATAACATGCTATAAATTTGGCAGGAGGAAGTTGAAAAAAACGGTTTAACCAAAAATAATATTAATTTTGCTTATTATAATAAAATTAGCTAATACTTTAGAAAGGAAAAAGTAGAGAAAATCAATTGAAAATCCTCGGCTAACACAAATAATTTAAGATTCTTTTTAAAAGTGTACAAGGAATTAGATGACTTTATATGTTCTGGAAGGCTATCAAGTATGAGTGGAGGTTGATAAAAATAATTTATTTGACCAAAATAAGATTTAGTTTGAATTGCCAAAAAGTTCAGACCAGAGCCAATTCTCATAGTACGAATTATAAAACAATTATTCATTGTAAACATGTTAACCTGAATTAAATTAACAAATATCCACAATTATGTTGATGTTAATTCCACACAAGAGACCTAACCGCTCCCAACTGTCTAGAGCCGGTACAAGACACTATAGCTAATGAAGGCATACGTAATGTGGGTATGTAGAGAGGTTGAAGGTGGTGGAGACAGAAAGGAGATACGAATGAGGAAGCTGGGGAAGCAAATAAGAATTTGGATCTGGTCACTAAACATGGCCATTTTTATTTATTTATTTCTATTCTCGAACACACATTTTACAAATGATTAAAGTGGTTTACACAGATAATACAGAATTATAAAAAATGTTACAGTCAGTATATAAATAGGTTAGTAGTAGTTTTTGGTGAACTCACTCACCCCACTAGAAGAATCTGTGCTGAGGTGTTCCCATGTTTAGATTAAGTATTATTATGTCTTTATAAGAAAAAATACAGCATCCTCCTTGATATTATCAAGAAGAGCGCTGTTGGTACCTAGCATTAATCCTTGTACCTTTTTTCCAAAATTATAATTCCAACAAATTACTTTTTTTCCCTACCCACTTTATGCCGACTAAATATAATCATGTGCCAGAGCTTTCAGTTGAAAATTACATATCGTCCTATCAACACATGTTGGGAGTGTTGAATACGAAGCGTTTGTTCGACCGTGTCCATCGTGAGCTCGCAAGTTCAATGGTGAATGTGATGAACCAACGGAAATAGACAAGCGAAGAAAGAAAAACAGGGTAATTCGGCATTCTTGATTTTTTCGTTCCCAACAGGTAGTGCGGTAGTGGTTCGACTCACAGACAGCGGCAGTATTGTGTACACTATAGTATAGTATAATATTATGATGTATAACATGAGTATAATTGCGTGTGTTAAAAAGAAAAGAAAATGATATTTTATGAGGCGTATATTATGAACATAATCTGAAAATCAGTTAAGACGAAAATAGAATAAAACCAAACAAAAGTAAATGTTAATAATGCCAGTGTAAAAGCCATACAGTTACGCAATAATCTTTTTGTAGAATTTAAATATCATTTTAATGGTTATGTTTGGTTTGGAGTTAGTTGGTTTTGGTTTTCATGCATTATTTTAATTCTGAAAGGCGGGTAATTTATCAGAGCGATCCTGATAGTATCTTCCATTTTGTAAGATTGCCACAAACATGCTATGTATTATTTTATAAGAATTAATTCTGAAACAACACTGATGAATTAAAATAACAGAGTGTGCAATTCATACGCGGTAGAAGTGAAACCTTCAGAAAACTAAAGTAGACAAGATTGGAGAGGCTACGAAGCACCGTAAAAAGAGGAGACTGATAGGCTTCGAAGCACCTCACAAAGAAGAGACTGAAAAGCTACTGAGCAACGCACAAAGAGGAGACTGATTGTACTATCTCAGACTGTCGCAGGCTAAATTCTACAGATCATAGGATTTGCACGTGGGCGGTAACGCCCCGTTGAGGGCGTTTTAGACCTTCAGGGGGGGGCGGTAGAAGACCAAGAGAAAATTGGGGGTCGTTTCAGACTTTCAGGGGGGCTGTAGGCGACCCAGAGTAACCCATCCCACCCCATCCCATCCACAAAAAATATTTTCCCTTGGTATCCCATTACGCCCCCTTTGTCGATGTATCCCGTTACGCCCCCTCCGTTGTGCAAACGTGACTCTGTCGTATCCCATTTCCCACTTTTTTTTTTTTTTTTTTTTTTTTTTCAGTGAATACCTCACAAGAATCTCAACTGCTCCCGTCTGAAGCCAGTGAGACTATGGCATCCCCAATTGAGGTATGTTGTGAGGCTGAAGGTAGAGGGGAGGGGAAGGAGGTGGGGAAGAGGAAGGTTGGGAAGTACCTGGCTATTCAGATCTGGTCACCAAACACGGCTAAAGCCGTTTTCAGGCAACGTTTCAATTCTGAACGGTGGTCTTACCCCAGGGCGATACTGATAGTATCTTCCACACTACGCCCCCTTCGTCGTGGTCAATTGCTGTTTCGGATTCACAAAAATGCGGGCGCTAGAAATAAAAATATTCTCAAGTGGGCAAAAAAGGTTGAGAATCTATGTTATAAATTATAGATGCATGTGTTAGTCGATATTTTTCCTTTCGTCGCGATTCAAATCTTTCACAGTTTTCACTTCAAAAAAATTACAATAAAAACATATTAATTTGTTATAGATCACTTTAATTTATTTTATTCACACTGTACCGTTGGAAGAACCTTTGGAAGAACCCTTCCTTATATAAGAACTTAATATAACAAATTTATATATTTTTATTGTAAATTATGGCGAGCCACAAAATTAATGCTTGCTTGACGAGTGCCTTACATCTCGACCACAGAGTATTCATTAGATACATATAAGCGAGTCCATTCTGTATGATATGTGAATAGTTGAGGGGAAGGTGCCAGGTGGGAAGAGAGGACGGAGGGCCGCGTAACTAGTGAACGGAAGCGTACCGAAAATAATTACCAGAGGCGGTTGGCGGGGAGGTACCTACCGTTGAGGGATCGCTTTTTCTTGGCGAGATAACTTTCTGGAAGACCTGAGGCGTGAGGGGGCGTGGGGTTGGCACAAAACTTTTGCGTTCAATGTGATGAATGAAATGTCGCGACATTTGGTATAGGTTTTTAGGTAGCAGCTACTTCAAACACTTACAAACACTATCATAAATATATTCGTTTTACTAATAAATTTTCCTTTATTTTGTTATATTCACCTGGTCACTGAAGAGATAAGCCGATAGAAAAGGGATGTGGGCGTGTGTGTATGCCAGAGTTAAGCTATATTTTTCGTTACTTCCACTCAGATGGTTCAAACATTTTAATATTCCGGAATTACTCATTGAGCAGAAAAACAATTTCATTTGTTTATCTAAGGGCCTAGGAGTCGAAATATATTACGTAAAGTGTTGACATGAGTTACATAATATATAAAGTCACTGTTCATTTACAGAGATTATCTATTAAGTGGACGTAATGCTTTTTTGGATGGAAGAGTTGATTGCAATTGAAAAAAATAAATTATTTCTGTATTTTTGCACTGAAGGAATCGCAAAGTAAAAAGCCTTAATATGTCAAAGTTTTGGGGTGATCTTATTGTTCGTGGAAGCCAAGGTTTTTTTCTTAACATCACCAGTTTCCTCGAAGTTATTTACCCATGAAACAATCGACTGCCAGCCAGAAATACAGCCAAGGGGCGCAATATTGAAATGGGTGTGGAATATATATGTTGTGTGGCGACCGTTAGAAATGAAAGCCTTCGCATCGAATACGCGCTCCACCTTCGTCCACTCCATGATGCTAGCAAAACCAAGCGGAGTTACAATTTTACGCCCCGCCCGGCGCTCGAATGTATCTCTCCCCACCTTCCTCGCAGGAACCATCGCTTCAGAGCACCAAATTCAAATAAGCAAGTTGTATATATATATTTGGTATATACCTAATTCGCACAAAACTTTCATAATACGTTTTTTAACAATGCACTTTCTGTTATTTAGACATTTCAGAAACTAATCAATAGATGAAGGAGAAAAGATGTAAGTAATCAAAAGTATGGTGCCTTTTTTGTTACGTCGCGACGTTGTTCAATATCTAGAAATGTTTAGGATAGTCTGGTGGCGGAGAAGCATGAAAGGTGATGCACAACACCTCTGCCATTAGTCACCCCAAGTGGTTCACTAAGTTTGGTGGTTCATAGAGGGAGGTTTGTCCGGGTCTTGGCGGTGGATGCGTCCGTCTAAATGGTTGAGGAAGTCTCTTTGACTTCTCCAGCAGTATTATCTCGGAACATCGCATTGCACTGTAGTGGGAGAGATGGATTCATACGTCCGTCACTCCTGCACACACTGACCCCCAGATTCCTAGCCACTTCTTATAATTTTTTCCTTCCCAGAACTTCTTGTCCTTTTTTTCCTAAAAATACCTTCTACACAGCATCCGCAAAGATGATGCAGGCACTGGGAGGAAATATTTTCCCTAGAGACTCCCGTATGGAGCTAATAATAATAGTAAGTAGTAAATAATAATGAGGATTTACAATAGTATGGTAAAAAAACCGTACCTGCTAGTTAAAATCCATTTGGTGTTAATAATAACTTCAAAGTCATTTCCCAGCAAGTAAAAATATAATATTTTACCTAAGCCAAAAAAAAAGCAGACGACATAAATTAAAAAAATCTAAAAAATCAGAGTGTGCAATTCAAACGCGGTAGAAGTGAAATTAGAAAGTCACTAAATGGCGTTTTTTTCCTTTTAAACGACTTCGAAAAGGAGGAGGTTATCAATTCGACGTTATTTTTTTAATTTTTTTTTATGTTTGTTACCTCAGAACTTTTGATTGGGGGAACCGATATTGATGTTTTTATTATATTAGAAAGCTTGTGCTTCTCGTGTGGTCGCATTTTAATTTGGTTCAGTTCTGACAATGAAATCTATAAGTATGTGCGCGACAAATGGACGAATAACTCAATATTACGCCAACAGATTTCGATGATTATTTTTTTAAGTAAAACTTCTTTACGCACGCTTGTCACTAAAAATCAAAAAATAAACAAAAATTTTAACAAAACAAAAAACGACTTCAAAAATGCACTAAAAAGTAAAAAAAATAATTTCATACGATTGTTATTTTTGGAGTCGGTGTCAGTCAAGATCTCCACATCTCACCTATAACTACCTATGTATGTAGTTACCTTGGCTGACACCGACTCCAAAAATAACAATCGTACGAAATTATTTTTTTAATTTGTGGTGTATTTTTTAAGTGTTTTTTTTTTTTTTTAAATTTTTTTACGTTTTTAAAGAAGCTTTACTTTAAAAAAAATTCATTATACACAAATTAAATCTCCTACAACCCTTTCCTAGAGATTGGAAATTGCTTTTAATTTTTTTTTTATATTTAGTACATACTTCAGGAAATGAGGATATCGTAAGTGCTTAGTGCAATAATGTCAAATTGTTGTAGTTGTGTACCTATCACTGTTATGATGATGCTATTATGATCAAATACACATAAGCCCTGCTAATTTATGGGGTAAATCAAATAGTATATTATATAATTAATAAATGATTGTATAAAATTTTGTGAATAAAAAAAAATAAATAAAAAAATTATTAAGTCAAACGACTCACGGAAGATGAACAGTAGTGGTATAATATTAACGATAGTGGGTTAATAATGGACGACGCCTTACTGACTTACCTACCCGTGCTGAGGCACGGGTAAGCGGGGCCAACATTATTAATTTTTTCTATAAAATGTAAAATATTGTAAAAAAAAAAATACTATGTAAATATTAACAGAACTTTACTTTAGAGGACACCTATTTTAATATAATTATTATTTATATTAATTGATCACTTGAATAACGAAACGAGGTGAAAGAAATTTAAGTGTTACTGAAATGGACGACAGAAAAGGAGTGACATTCGCTGGGCAATGGGCCAATAAAAATAGATGTAAATTTTCTCATAATTTCCGATTTAATTATATTTGCTGACCTTTTGAGAATCTCCAGAATTATCTATTAGTAGTTGCCAGGTGGTAGTAGTAGCAGGCACCTACATTACAAACATTTTGATATATCATTAAATAACATCTCAATATTAGTTCATGATAATGAATATTTGAACTGAAAATTTTAGCGTTAACCTAAAAAATCTGACTAAAACAAATATGTGCAAGTATCAGAAAGCCATAGATAACCACTTGACAGTTTTTTCAACTTCAAGCAACAGTTTTTCTGTTTCATAGTAGGTTTCAACCGTGAAAAGACTTATGGAAAGTTGTTGATCTCTCTTATTGAACGGTTAACTTTCTGGCTTGTTTTCATTTTCTACCTACAAAACGTAAAAAAAACTGTAACCTCAGTCCATCAATCAACTTGAGAAGGTTGAATAATTACACCATTTTTAAATGAAATCAATACCTATCATTTACAACTTGAACAACCAGAAGTCTTTTTCAACAACGAATTTTATGATTAGATAAAACGATACGTTTCTTGAAATAGTCTACACTCTATACAATATTCTGTTTGACTACCAGCTTCCTGAAAGTTATACTTATCAAATTTTCAGACATAATCAAAGTAACATCCTTTATTTTGTTATTTTTAATTACCTGACAAAAACACTAGCAATGAAAGTTAAGTTTTCCTTGTGTTGTAGGTACATAATTGAACTTTTTCAATTCAACTTCACCGACGACATAATGAAACAAGACATGATATGTCAAGTAATTAGTTGCTAAGGTAAATTCAATTATAATCATACAACCACCCAAGGAAACATTTAACCATGGCGGCTAATGTACTTTTACGCCGATCACAATTTGTTCTAAGAAACGGACCAGTGAGTGCAGGAGTGACGAATGAATACATCCTTCCCACTGTGGCGTAAGGCGCTGGGCTCGAGAGAGTCCTAATGGAAAAATTAATAAGTCTCCCTCATCAGGCTTCTCCCTATCCGGCCCTCCACACAGCTGGTGCGCAGTCGCGTCTACATCAAGTCCTGCACAAACCTCACCCATGAACCCTGGCACCTCTGCTCTCCATACGTAGTAATTAGCGAACCATTTGGGGTAACCTATGGCAGAGTTGTTGATCTTCCAAATGTAAAAAAAAACAAAATGGTTCTAATTAGCCATTTGTTGACAATGCTACATTTTTGATGACAACGTTTTATTATTTTTTTTTTTAAATAACTAGACCTAAGTCAATTTAGTTATTTAGCTTTGTCAAGGAACGGGCGTACTCATGAAATGGCGCGGGAAGACGAACGAGGAATTTATAAGTGAATATTATCAGTTTTTGGGTGGGTGTTAGATATTCGAATGGAATGGTTTTACAAGGAATGGGGACGAGGAACCTCTGAGGGGTTGTTCTGTTTTATCACCACCTTGAGGGGGTCCCCTACTACGACTGTATTCCAAAAGTTTTCACAAAAGTAGAACATACCTAAGTATTTTCTCATATCTGCGTCCTGTATCTAAACTACGAGTATGTTGGTAGAAACATGATTTTTTAAACGATGGTCTCATTTGAATGAACTTGGCTGTTAAGATGCTGCACTACTAAACAATGCAAAATCATGTGATTTTGGTTTTAAAATAATATCGCTTAGAAATTTTTCAGATGCTTTAATTAAATATTGCACGTAGAACACATATTTGCCTTAGTTTTATAATTTTTAAACTAAAAAAAAATCGTTATAATTGAAAAATTTCTCCTCTTGAATCCTTTTTCGGTGACGGTTTTATTGTATAATATGGAAAATTAATTTATTTACAATTTATTGTAAAACATTAAAAAAAAACGATTGTGCTTTATACCACACGACTGAAGTAAAACTACACTAACTTATAAAAGAAGAGAGAAATAAAATGTGCGCGCGCACTGCTCTCTCTTGCTCCTACAGTGATACAGACAATAGGCCTGCACTGTGTCGATCTACGAAACGTAACTGGCTATGAGAGAAAGAGAGAAAGAAAATGTGTGCTCGCATCTCTCTCTCTTGCCTCTACAGTAATAAGAAACGTAACTCTCTCTCTCTCTCTTTATATCTTCACTTACTTATATCTCCCTCTCATCTTCCGTTCGCCTCGCCCGATCTCACTTTTCGTTACGCTCTCGTCACGCATTCACCAGTCAAGGGTGCGTAAAGAAGTTTAACTTAAATAATTGAGCACGCGCTTTGCAAAATAAAATTAAATACGCTTTTCAGCGATTTTTTTTTTGCTTGTATTTATCTTGAATTTAAATCTTATAGCCATCTACTTATGGAGTGTTATTGTTAACCAGACGTTGGGTGCAACCTTAATTGTTTTTTTAAACTTTGTTTTAAATTTAAAAATATGTCTGACTATTGTGTAAACTGAACTAGTTTTCTACGAGATTATTTATATGTACGTTTTTAAAAATTATCACTTTTAAGCACGGTAGAAAAACTGTATGCTACCGAAGCGACATTTTTATCTCTCTATGATTTTCAATCATGTCTTTCTAATTTTCATTCTTAAACTTTATGTATTGATAAGAAAACTCTTTCACAAAAAAATAATCATTAACATATGAAAAGGAATGGCTGAAGTACCTACTTATGTTAATGTTGTAAGTGTAATGAATATATTTTTGTAAAGTTTATGAATTATGCCTATAAGAATTATTTTCACTTATTCACAATCAATATTACCACATGAATATGTAGTGCACTACCTCACCCACATCCCAAAATAAATTATTATTATCAATATGGATTTATCCAAACTTTAGTGAAATCTGATTGATGATGACAGCACTTGTGTAGGTGTTTGGTATTTATCGTGACTTACCTGTTTAGTTTTCATAATAATGGAAAGGTTTGCTGAGAAAAATTTCGAACTGCAAAATCATTTTCTACAACATTATATATCTGTAGCGGTATGGCAAAACTTGATATGTCAATCTTGCCTAATTTTTCAGTAGAGGATTTTGAAAGTTTGAAAGGCCCCCTAAATTCTTGAAATTTTCCAAGTGAATTGTCAATATTTTTTTCAACTTACTTAATAACAATGAAATTTATTAATATCGTTTAACCGGTATTAGCTAATTGTTTAGTGAATACCCTTTTTTAATGATCTTCTTAAAAAAATCGGACATATCAAGTTTTGCCGTACCGCTACAGATATTATATTTTAAATCATGATTCAATATGCGAAAGGGAAAATGTTGTGGACACAATGTTAAATTTTGTTTTACTTTATTGACATCAAAAAAGTTTTAAAGCGATCAAAAGGCAAATTAAAAATAAAGTATTCGAATTGTAGGTATCCGTATAAATATTCGAAAAGTATTCTATATATTCCATTCCTGTTCCAGGATAAACCACACATAGCTATAGACTTAGCTATGGAGTTACGTGGTATAATATCCTTTAGGGTACAGATATTATGACGGGAGTTAAATTATAAATTCTTAACTTTTTACTGAAAGGTATTTTTATTAAGTTTTAGATTCAAATGATAAATTTCATCAAAGGAATGGTTTTTTCCCGAGAGCGTTTTTATTACCACCGTGACAACCCGTGTTCACGGTACAGTGACTGCAAAATAGGCAATAAATATACGTTACTTATAGCTATAATGCTGTAGCTCTTTCTTTCACATTAAGTAATGGTGAGATAAAAGATTAGACACACAAAATACGTGTGTCTATTTTCTTTAAAGTACCTAATACTTTTTTGCTTTGGAGGAAACAGATATATCTTATTACGGTACACTACGGCGACAAGAATGACGTTTCATTTTCTTGATACGTGTGAGGGAGATGTGTGATTATGATTGTATGTTTCCTTCAGGGGGGTGCAGACATATGTTCACCATTTGTCTCATTTTCGGCTTTTGAAGTGAAAACTTCTTTAGCACCGTTGTGATTTGAAACTAGATGAAACAAAAATTGGGGTGACGCTAAAAACGCGGATTTCAGCCTGCGAGAGAATGACATAATAGGTCTTCTCTTTGTGCGGTGATTCGTAGCCTCCCCACTCTTGTCTACTTTAGTTTTCTGAAGCTTTCCGTCGCCGTGCAGAGGGAATTATACAAGCAGCTATGCGCTCATGATAACCATAAATTTAAAAAAAGTTAAAAAGTTTTTTTGTTCAGAGCTTTTTTCAGTACGCTATTGGCCATTTAAGTGCCTAATGCTAGTTTGAAATGTGTCTTCATTTTTTGTCTTCACTCTATCAACCTAACTCGAAACCCTGAGATGAAAATCCCCGAAAAGCAAATTCTGAAGAAGAAAATTTCCCGAGAAATCGTACGGACCAAAACTTCCAACCACATCTTCTTAAATTCGCTACGTCTATTCTATTTCGTTCCTTCCAGATCTTTATACCAACGGACAGTTATGGGAAGGTCTCTCAGAATCCACGCTGATGAGGGTTTAAAGAAGTACCTACCCGTTTCTTTACTTTAACAAAACGACCCAGTAACAAGTGGCTCGGGTCTATTGGTAACCCGGGTCAAGTGCTCGGCAGTAACTGAGTCAACATAACTTTTAATAAAAAAAACATTAGTTTTTTAGGTGCACTAACACAGATGCAGCATTATTTAGGTCCATTTTTTGCACATTTTTTTTAGAGAATATATGGAATATAATTGTAGTACGCCTCTTGCGCTTGACAGGCGATATCAAATGGATCAATTGCTGGGAAGGGCAGAAAATCACTTGTTATTTGTTTAAGTGGCAAATCCGAAATTTTTAAGAAATGCAATTTTTGAAGTAAAACTGCTTTACTTACGCTTGACTTGGGGAGTAAGCTGGTGAATGCGTGACGAGAGCGTTACGAAAAGTGTGATCGGGCGAGGTGAACGGAAGTTGAGAAGGAGATATAAGTTAGTGAAGATAGAAAGAGAGAGAGTTACGTTTCGTATATTACTGTAAGGGCAAGAGAGAGAGGTGCGAGCACACATTTTTAAACGACTTCCAAAAGGAGGAGGTTATCAATTCGACGGTTTTTATTTTATTTTTTATGTTTGTTACCTCAGAACATTTGATGGGGTGAACCGATATTGATGATTCTTTTTTATTAGAAAGCTAGTGCTTGTCGTGTGGTCCCATTTTAATTGGTCCAGTTTTGACAATGGGATCCATGAGAAAACCACATGTGACTTAAATTTGCAATAAGTATAAATATATATATTTTTTTTACATGAATACCGCACAAGAGTCCCAACTGCTTCCGTCTGAAGCCAGTGAGACTATGGCATCCCCAAATTAGGGTATGTTGTGATGCTGAAGGTAGTGGGGAAGGGAAGGAGAAAGGGAAGAGGAAGGTGGGGAAGTACCTGGCTATTCATATATGGTCACCAAACACGGCTAAAGCCATTTCAAGCAACGTTTCAATTCTGAACGGTGGTCTTACACCAGGGCGATATGAGAGTATCTTCCACTCTGGAACGTGCCGCAAATATACTATATATTATTTTTTAAATTAATTAATTGTGAAATAACACAAATTAATCAAATAAAATTTATTTGCCACGCCGGGATTCGATCCCGCGACCTTCGGTGTGATAGTCAAGCGCCTTACCGCTGCACTACGCCGGTCGTATATGGATGGATGGACGAATAACTCAATATTACGCCAACAGATTTCGATGATTTTTTTTTAAGTAAAACATCTTTACGCACGCTCGTCACTAAAAATCAAAAAATATATTTTTTTAAGAAAACAAAATACCACTTCAAAAATGCACTAAAAAGTAAAAAAATAATTTCGTACGATTGTTATTTTTGGAGTCGGTGTCAGCCAAGATCTCCATTAACTACCTATATATGTAGTTACCTTTTGTTTTGTTAAAATTTTTGTTTATCTTTTTCCATTTCTCTCATAGCCAGAGAGAGAGCAGTGCGCGCGTACATTTTCTTTCTCTCTTCTTTTATAAGTTAGTGGTCTAAAGCACACCCGTTTTTTTTTCATTTGAAATTCCAAATTTAATATGAACTCAAAGATAAGTCATTTACAATGCAAAAACATCGTTGCTACATTATTGCTTCTAAACGTGCAATTTTCATACAATTAACTTTTCTTTGAATTGGACTAAGTTAAATAATAAAACATACTCCTATATATATATTTATGTCCATCTATCTACCAGTTGATAAGTGTAGTATACGTACATAGTATAAGGCAGAACAGAGGTATGACAAAGGAATGGTACTGTTGAAAGGAATATCGAAAGATTAGATATATAAAAAACTCTTCTTTATATAGCCTTTAGATTTTTTTGTATAATAATTATGTTCCTAGGTGTTAAGACCGTCAAAACGAGAAACTTGTACGGTAATTGGATAATTTGAGTTCGAGTATTCAGTAGTACATTAAAGTGTACCATCTATCTGGAACAATACTCGGATTACTCATAAACACAACCAAATCAATTATAATGCACAAAAACTTGAAGTGAATTAAACAAAATAATGATGTTTTCTAAGTATTTACCGGACCGTTCTGTTATAGCATAGTTAATATGTAAAACACAGGCAAGTGTGAATAATACTTAATTTATGGTGAGAATTTGAATATTTCTTTCATCATTATCTCAAAACTTAGCATTTGTAGATGTCTCACTAATCAACTGGACGATCGATGTATACGATCTAAAGATTTCAAATCGCCTTTAAAAAAGTTTTACTTATCTTCTTTGATAAATTTTCAATATATTTGATGAAGCTGCTTAAGTTTTCTTCTCTTAGAGCTAACGTTATAAGTGCAGAATTAAACTCTGTAATCCTTTTCTATCTTACCGTACACTAATTGCCTTCTCGGCTCTTTTCGAATTCCTTATGTAAGTAGGTAGCACTACTTAGGCGGTACTTACTTACGTAAGACATTCGAACAAGAACCGAGTAATTAGTTTGCTCGCAAGATGCCACGGCATCCTACCGCAACAATCTATGAATGTTCTTCGTGCTCTATATAGGTAATGGTATGTTTGAGCAGTGATGTTTTAAAATCTGGAAAAACTCAAAGGGAAAATGGCTGAACATGACGACGACGGTGTATTTTTATTTAATTATTTTTGAAGTGAAACTTCTGAAAGTGCGTCAATAAAATTTATTATTTGACGGTCCTCGCTTCTAATATAATGCGGTAAATTCACGACTCCGAGCGAGCCTCCGAAAGCGTAGCGGCGTAAAGCGCGTGACAAATCTCAGCGAACAGAGACATCCAGCGAACGGAGGTTCGAATCCTACGAAATCCAAAAAAATTACGATTTTTATTTTTGTAAAATCAATATCCAATCTTCAAACCACCTTAAAATATACAGGCAAAAAAAAAGAAGGCGACATCTAGCGACTTTCCAGTTTCACTTCTATCGCGTGTGAATTGCACACTCTGATTTTTTTTAAATGTAAATACTTCAAAAGGGTCTCAGCTGCTGCCGTCTGGAGCAAGTGAGATTGTGGCATCCCAAATTGGGGTATGTTGTGAGGCTGGAGGTTGTGGGGAGGAGAAGAAAATGGGGATGAGGAAGGTGGGGAAGAATCTGGCTATTCAGATTTAGTCACCAAACACGACTAAAGCTATTTAAAGCAACGTTTCAATTCTGAGTGATCTTACACCAAACCTTCCGCTCTGGAATATGCCGCAAATATAGATACTATTTATTATTATCTATTAATTAATTAATTGTGAAAAAAATCAAATAAAATTTATTTGCCGTCAATTACGAGATTCCGTCGGATTGCGAGTCAAAAGCCTAACCGCTAGACCACGCCATGTAATTATATTGCTGCATATTTAATTTGACCAGAAGCCATTGCATAGTTTTAAAAGGTAAAGGTAAAAAGTTCAAGATTCGTTGTAAGCAAAGAGAGCTATGAAAAATATAAACTGTTATGTGTGGGTTATATCCCTTGACAAAAAATTACAGGTGTGCAGTTCATACGCAGTAGGAGTAAAAACCTTCAGAAAACTGAAGTATACAAGAGGTTACGGAGCACCGCACAAAGCGGAGACCAATTATTCAATCTCATTCTCTAGTAGGCTAAATCCTGTAGATGTATGTGTTTGTCACTTTTTGGTATCGCTTTTTTATTTAATTGAGTTTCAAAACACAACGGTGCTAAAGATGTTTTCACTTAAAAAATTAAACATTTTATTTAAATATAGATAATTCCTACTTATTAAACAAAGTTGAAGCTTTGATAGAGCCCGAAAATAATATAATTTTTTTTTTAGTAGGACGTTGTGTAATGCTGATATCATAATAATAAAGTTTTCATGTCATCGATTTAATAATTATTAGGTTGAATATGACTCTCCCGATCCGGCCTGCCAGCAGTAAGGGGGCAGACGCACCCGCCACCAAGACCCGGAACAACCTCACCCTACGAATCCGAATGGCGACCGGACAACTCAGAATGAAATCAACTCAGACTCTCCTCTGAAAACTCATTAAAAGTGAAGAAAAAAATTGGTTAAATAGGTTACATGGTTAAATGGTTGTAATGTCGAAGAGGTGGAGAGATTTAGATATCTCGACAGTATTCTCATGGAGACTCTTGACCCAGATATAGAGATTAGGTGCAGAATTGAAGCAGCAAGAACAGCGTTCATAAAAATGAAATCCGTCTTCTGCAATGACAATATCAGCTTAAAACTAAGGCAGAGAATGCTAAAATGTTATGTGTGGTCGGTCTTGCTGTATGGTTGTGAAACACGGACCTTGAAAATAAATACCATGAACAGGTTAGAGGCTTTCGAAATGTGGCTTCACAGGAGAATGCTCAAGGTCCCATGGACCGACATGATCACCAACAAAGAAATTCTCAGGCGGGCTAGAGCAGATAGAGAACTGCTTACATTAATTAAAATCAAGAAAATTTCATATCTGGGTCATATACTTCGAGGGGGGAAGCATCACTTGGCAAGATAGAGGGTCGCCGAGGGCCTGGTAGGAGACAAATGTCTTGGCTGCGAAATATACGAGAGTGGACCGGCATTAGAAGTGTGGAGGAGCTATTCCGGGCAGCGCAAGACAGAGAGACCTTTTCAAGAGTGATCGCCAACGTCGAGGGGACCTGATAAGGCACACAAAGAAGAAGAAGAAATAAGTTACGTTTGGTTATGGTTGTGGGCTATTTTTAAATGATGTTTTTCATAACGTTTAATGACTTGAGGAAAGAGGAGTCGAGTTGACTTGATTCTGTGTTGGCATGGATCCAACCCGAACATCCCTGCTAAGTCACCAAATTAGGGTGACGTATGGCGGAAGTTTTGGGTATCCTATAAATGGTTCTTGGGGTGGCGGTACCCATATTCGCCGCACAAATTTTATGCTTTAAGTAGTACGGGCTCAAGATTAAAACTTAATATTTAATTTCACAATTAAATAGTCCATCGTGAGGCAGTTTCCAGAAATATCTCCACCACTGCACGCCTCAGAACATATTAGTTGGCTGAACTTGCAATATTCCCCTTAAGCCTCCTTGAAACTGTCTACTCGAGAGCTGTAGTGCAGTTTCCGGGTAACTTATTAAGCCGCCGCCAGCGAACAATATCGAATAATAACCAACAACTCCCAACAACTTGGGCGCCAAAGTTAATGAAAGAATTTATGTGAAATCTAGATACTATCGGATTCTATCCCTACGTAGTACGTACATCAGAGCCATAAACTGAAAATCAATTGAGCATTAATTCTGGGTACATGTAGCAAGAAATTATTTACGAAATTTAATTTGGAAATATCAATTTACGTACTGTGTAATGTACTATTTAATTAGAGTTCTAAGAGAAAGCGTAATTTCAATGAATATTGATATTTTCTTTATTATGTAGATTGTGGATGAATAATGAACAGTATTTCGTTAGCAAGAAGGTTTTGACTTATTGCCAGAATAAGTAAAAATTTCAAAAAGCATCAACCTAACGATTAATATTGTTTGTAGAATTAGTTTTATTTTATTGAATTGAAAATTTGTTTATCACCGTTGTGATTTGAAACTCGATGAAACGAAAAAGCGACACTAAAAAGAGACAAAAGCATACATCTGTAGGATTAAGCTTGCGAGAAAATGAGATAGAATAATCGGTCTCCTCTTTGTGCGGTGCTCGTCTCCCCACTCTTGTCTATTTTAGTTTTCTGAAGGTTTCACTTGTACCGCCTGTGAATTGCACACTCTGATATTTTGAAGTGAATCTTCTTTAACACACTAAAAAGAGACAAACACATACATCTGTAGGATTTAGCCTGCAATTGAATGAGATAGAATGAAACCTTACCGCATTGGCCGCTTTGATTATGAGCTCACTTTTCAAGGCTCCTATTGATTGAGTTTGGGTGAGTGAAGGTTTACTTCTATGCGAACTGCACTCCATTTTATCGACGAATATCACGATATATTACCGACGCTGGAAAGGAAAAAACGTTTTAAATCAAGTTTTGTAGAGTTTCTCACATGCTCTGGGAAACTCTGGAAAACTTTATTTGGTAAACACAAGCATAAATAAACAATACAACTTATTGTGTAGGTTTATCTTTGATATCACAGCCGAATATAAATGTTAAATTGTCAGTAGGTATTTACGAGGGTCAGTCAAAAAGCAATGCCTCCAATTTTTTTCTACTTAAATAAAGTTAGTTAAGTGAAAATTTTGAATTTGGTGCTATTCCTGAAACCTTCTTCTACAATCTGCTGCAGTATCAACTTTTTGTGTCAACAGGTTGCAGCACTGCATTTACATCCCATTCGCATTCATGAAAGATTGAAAATTGTGTACCATGATGAACAGTGGATGTTAGCACTGCTAACCGATGGGTTCGTTGCTGTAACGGAGCTGAAAGACAAACACCGCTATCTGACGAAAAGTTGCTGGCCGTTGATTTCAGTGACCGCACGCAACATTGAGAAAGTTGATGACATAATTCTTGGGGACCCCAGATAACTACAGATGTCGCATTCTCTCCCTCAGTATAGGCAGTGTGATGAAGATTATTATTGATTATTCAACAAAAGATTGTGCTAGGTGGGTACCAAGAAAGTTAACCATCCAGAATAAAGAAACAAGAAAAACAATAGCCTCACAACACTTGCAGCGCTTAGTTTCTGGAAAAAATCTTTTTTTGAACCTAAATTAAAGAGGCAGTCAATCAATGGCATCACACAAACTTACCGAGAACAAAAAAAAATCAAAACTGTATGATTGGTGGGGAAAGTTATGGCGATGGTGATCTGGTTGTGACCGTGGTTTTTACAACACGGTGATACATAACCTTGTTAAAAGATGGGCCAAAGTTGTGGAAATGGACGGAGATTATATTGAAAAGTAACAAATTAATCATCAATAGTGTGGTTTTCATCCCATGTAATTTCATTTTTTTTTATTTCTTGACAACTAAAGGAGAAAAAATAGGAGGCATTACTTTTTGACTGACCCTAGTAATTTATCGCTTGTCTAAATCCTCCACATAATGGGTTTCCGTTTTGAAATTGAACTTTTTCAAAGAAAATTTGAGTTCATTGAACCAGAGTTACAGAAAGACACTCAACCGTCATTTTTGATGATGATCTTCACTGTTGTTCAAGTATTTACTAAAAAGTTCATCAAAGAATACACGAGTTCTTAACACTACATTTTAATTATTAATTTTTGCATTTCAAAATTTTATTTCAATTTTTATTTCAATTTTTCTTTAAAATATTATTATTTTTTCTAGTTTTCTCTTAGTTTTACACTTAATTTTATTAATGTTTTATTATATATATATTTTTATATATATATATATATATATATATATATATATATATATATATATGAAAATTGATAAGAAAATTGTTCTACAAACCTTAACCATAACATATATATATATATATATATATATATGTTTTAATTTATATATTTGTATAAAACACACAAGTTTTTAACACAATCTTTATTATTAGTTTACGTATTTCAAAATTTGAATTTATTTTTTATTTCTATTTTTCTTTAAAATATGATTTTTTTTCTTTACTTTTCACTTACTTTTATGCATTTCTTAATTTTTATTTAGTATGTTTAATTATCTGTCTCAATAAAATAGTATTTAATTCATATTTAAAGTATTGAATGTATGACTACCACAACACGGGCATTAGCCTAGTGTGGTAGTCAAAAAAATCTGTAACCAATAGAATATTATGAAATAAAATAAATAAAAGGTTTTAATTCAATTGTTGAAATTTTTAATTTTTTAAGTGAAAACTAATTTAGCACTGTTGTGATTTGAAACTCGATGAACTAAAAAAGCGAAATTAAAATAAACACATACATCCAAAGGATTTAGCCTGCAAGAGAATGAGGTAGAATAATCTGTCTATTCTTTGTGCGGTGCTTCTTTACCTCTCCACGTCTCCACTTTTGTCTACTTTTGTTTTCTGAAAGTTTATCTTCTACCGCGTGTCAATTGCATACTTTCTCATTGTTTTTCATTTGTAATTTAGCAGTATTTTTTTAAAACAATATATTAGATAGTGGGGGCCTCACTGGATTTACCATTTTACAATTTCGACAATATTTGTAAGTATGTAAATTAAATTGACCAAAATTAATTTATTACTTTTATAACAATACCAAAAAGAGATATCTACTCGATTATTCAGGTGGCCAGTAGCAGACCAGTAAAAAACAAAATGGAAATGTCAATTTTTTTGTCCATTGAATGAATATTTCAAAACGTTGCAGCGCATGTTGGAAATTACGTTGGGTGTTGAAAATAGATATACCATTTTTTAGAGATAATAGATTTTAATTTTTGTTTTAATTTGTTTAAATTTTATGTCGCTAGGAGGACTACAAGTTTGAGAGCTTGCCCAGAAAAAGCTGATTTCTCTATATAATTAATATTACTATGCGAAATATTGTACCTAATAAAAGCAAAATCAACTTATGTACAACAACAGTAACAACACTCACTGTTTATTACGTTGTTTTGCCTTTGTGTCAACAACTTCAAGAAAAAAAAACAAGGAACCGTAATAACAACTGAATACCAAGACCATGAAAGTATTAACAAGTCGCCGACGCGACGCTCCGCCGTTTTTCTGAGAATGAACTCAAAAGTCTTGCACGTGCATAGGGGAGAATTTTCCATACAAGAAACACGACATTGTTTCAATAAGCGGGTAATTTGTTTACTCCTTGCATATTTATGAACCGATTTACGGGTTTACTTTAGGGTTTTACGATTCGCCGAAGGATCGCGTTTGAAACGAACGCCCGTTAGCGGGGAGCATGTATCGGGAGCGCAGGAGCTGGCGCACAAAGGCCCAAATGACAATACTAGGTGGACAAAAATAGGAATTTTATTGGAGTAAAATCTTATATTTTTAGAAAAATTGGAAAATTTCATAAACACATAAATATTTATTTTTAGTGAAAACACATCTAAATAAATGATAATACCATAAATATTCCTCTTCATCTATACTTTAGCGGTCGTGACGTTAATTGCATTTGTTCATTATTTGCCTCTTTAAATTACTAAATCATTTCCTACGGATATTTTCAAGGTATGTTCTCTACGCACGATACATGTATATTATTCTTATATTTGTTTTTTATTAAAGGATTTTTTAAAGTTTATTCAGATATATGCTAATTTTTTCCTACAACTAGTCGGAAACATTTATTTCATAATAAAGTAACAATACAGTCTAGCAAAAATACAAATAAATAGATAAAAAAGTAACTAAAAATAATCATTGTAAGTACGCAAATGAAATATTTTTTCGCATATAGCACCAAAAGTGCGAAGACATGTAGCTTTATCGTTCGTGATGAAGAGAAGTCACTCATTGAAAAATAATATTATTGTTGCTGCAAAAAGATGTTCTGCGAGGTTTAGTCTAAAACACCTTAAAAAGTGAGTAGTACTTACGTAAGTAGTACGTAAGGTTAGAAAATCGCTTAAAATAAATTAAATACATTAAAAGTTTTTCGATCCACTCAATTTTGAAAAACTAAACCACTGTTTCTTGCGGTGAGGGTAAAAAACCCTCAATTTTTTAACCACTAACAAACCATCACGCCGTTTCCCCGCAAGGGTAGGTAGAGAAGACGGACCGCTGAACAACTCGATCTTGGCACACATTCCTTGCCTCGTTCACATTCATACATCGTCTTATACATGCTCTTCTATTATTCCGACGTTTCACATGGCCAGAATCAAGTATCTGATTCACTTGGTCATGCCATGTCTTCCTCGGGCTTCCCCGACTTCTTCTACCATTCACATTTGCGTCATATATTCTCCTTACACTCCTTTCCCCGTTCAGTCGCTCTACGTGCCCAAACCACCTGTGCGTTCCTTTCTTAATCTTACTCATTACGCTTACATCAGCGTGCATTCCTTGCGGATCTCCATATTTTTCACACGATCATACATGGTTTTATCACACATACTCCTCAGGGATCTTATTTCTCAATTTAAGAGGCGGGAATGGGTACCACCGCCCCGGTAACCTTTATTGGATAACCAACACCTCTGCCATAGGTCACCCCAAGTGGTTCGCTACGTTTGGTGATTTAGCAGTTGTGCCCGGGTTCATGGGGTGAGGTTTTTCTAGGTCTTGGAGGCGGATGACAAGAGTACACTGAACCTAACCTGATACCTGAGTATCCACCTCTTAAACCCTTTTCCTTCCCAGAACTTTCCTCTCCTTCATTTCCCTTAAAAACCCTCCACACAGCATCCCCAAAGATGACATAGGCCTTGAGGGAAATTATTTTCCTCAGAGCCTTCTGTGTGGGGCTCATGATAAATTTTTTTTATTCAACAGCATTCAGGCGCGGAAAAAATGTTTTTAAAAAGATAAAAATTGTGACTTAAAATATTCTACAAAAGTGTGAAAGATTTTTAAATTTTTTTTTTAGAAAAAGTAAATAATTACAATAAATAATAATATATTATATTTCATATCACTTTTTTTTGGTTACCCATTAGTAGAAAAATATTCTCGGGTCTAACCGGGAAGCTAGTCTATGTAATTATATATATATATAGATAATAATATGAATAGTTACAAAAATGGAAAAATAATATTTTCAAAAATACTGCAAAATATTACAAAAATTTGGTACAATAAGAAAATTACTTATAATAATTAAAGAAACAGAATATCAACAAAAATCAACAAAAAATCAACAAAAAATAATAGCAACATATCTGAAAATCATCGATAAAAGTGAGTCAATCTTCTCTGTAAAAATACAACGAAAGTTTTTTTTAAAATTTAGAATCGTTTTTCTCACTTTTTATTGTATCCGGTAAATCGTTAAATAACTTTGGGCCTGCATATTCATAATGGTGCTGTGCAGCTGTCGTGTTGCATCTAGGTACATATATGTTCCCAGAAGTTCTAGGTCTTATACTTCGCGTCGAAGACATTTCAAATTCTTTAAAAACTTTTAAAATAGCATTTCTTTGAAATAGTTTTGAAATCGGTAGGACCTTGATTTTTTCAAAAAGTTGTTTGGTTGGAAAAATTCTTGGTTTTTTAATAATAACTTTGATGATCATTTTTTGTGTTGTTACTATCGGATACAGCTTATTCTTGTATATGCCCCCCTATGCGATTATTCCGTACTGCAAAACTGACTGCACAAGAGAAAAGTAAACCATTTTAATATTTGAAAGATTTAGGATATTTCTTAATCGTAAAAAAAAGTAAGTAAGTTTTCTAATTCTTTTTACACAGTTTTCGATATGTTTCTTAAATTTCATGTTACTTTCTATAGTGATCCCTAGATATTTGACATCTGGGGTTTTTTTCAGGATTTTACAATTATTATCGTTACATTCTCCTCCTTTACACGAACGACTGTGCACTATCACGCTAATATTGGAATCTGTGACAGGATCATTAAGGTTATATGATGTTTTTTCTTCATTAAGACTAAGTAAGTTATCATCAAACCATTCCTTCAATATGTCAATGTCAGCATTCGTAGCTGTATTCACTTCTGTCCATGTTATTCCTTCGATTATGATGACTGTGTCATCCGCATATGAGATGACACTTCCATTAAGTTATTTATTTTATTTTATGATATTTTCAAGTTTCTAAATGTAGGCGAAATTGATAATCCTTTTTATTTTTTTGTAGATTTTTTTAACATCTACATTTTTTTCACAAATTTTTTTTGGTCGTGTACTGTAACAGATGCTATTCGGACCTTTGTGCGGCGGGTGACGTTAGAGCCACTCGCGGCGGGGGATATAAACTCGAGTGGTCACCGCGGTGGGCGCCATCAATTGCGCTGTAAAAAATAACAAGGGGCCGCCGGGGGTGGTCCAACTACCCCAGCTACCACCTGCTGACTCCGGAGCCTCGTGTTTGGGAGAAACTACAAGATTTGCAAGAAAAATTATGTTTTGTAAAGCGTGCTGATAAAATTTTAAAACTACGTAATACATGCTGGGAGCTGGGACTACATGGATTTTCGACTATAATTTTTTTATTACACTTTCTAACACTATTTTCCAATTTTCATTACAATTATTTCAATTTTCAGCAAGTTTATATATTTAATCCATTTATTTACACTAGACTTCACAAATATAATAATCCATTGGTCACCATGAAACAAGCTGCTGCCTAATAAAGTGATTTAATGTATCACATATATGTAAATGTCTTAATTAAATGTCATGTATTATACAAAAAAAAATCGGTTCCCAAGTAAGAAACTAACTATCATGACGTTTCAACGCAGGGGTATTCTCGTATGAAATTTTCTTTTATATTTAGTTAGACTCTTGTCGTAGCCGGATTCAAGTATTTGATTCACTTGATCGTGTCATTTTCGGTTCCTAATATACTATTGAAGTGAAACGTCTTCAGCACTATTGTGATTTGAAACTCGATGAAACGGAAACTAGTGACACTAAAAAGAGACAAACACGTACATCCATAGGATATAGCCTGCGAGCGAATGAGAAAGAATGAAACCTTACCTACGTCCATACGTGCCTAAGAAGCGTCGGGCTGTCAGTTATGTCATTATGAGCTCACTTTCCAAGGTTCGTATTAGTTAAGATTGTGTGGGTAAAGGTTCCACTTGTACCGCGTTAACTATTAACTAATATTTCTAACGCATTAACTCCACTTGTTTTTTTTTTTTTCAAAATATTATGTTTTTGTACTTAACTGAAAATTATCGAAAGTGAGCTCTAGCGTCATGAATGGCGTGAGCTACGGAGCTTTGAAATATTCAACTGTATGTGTACATCTAAAAGTCAAAACGATTTATTGTTACATTTTGGTCTGATTGACTTTTAAAGATTCTACAGTTCTAGACCCTATTCTCGTTGAACTAAACGCTGAACAAATGACATATGGCGTAATTTTTGAAAAGAAAAAGAATTTTTACGAAATTCTGTACTTACCATACTATTCTTTTTTAACTCCTCCAGCAAACAGATTTTCCGCTTCAGAGCTAAGATCTAAATTCTTGAGCCGGGCATTTCAAGAGTCAGAATTACAGGAGAGTACATATGAGATGATTTATGAAAATGAATGAAGCAAGAAATGTTTGCCGAATTTTAATTTGAATTGTATTGCCTAACCCTGCGAAATGGCGAGATTGTTAGTTATTTAAGATTATTAATTACACTTACTATGACTGCTGTCAAGCCCCTTTTGTGAGGTGCACTTACCATTTTTAATAATCAACGTCGTATCAACCCTCCTGGTATATATTTTTAATTAATGCAATTAATGGACTGGGTGCATTATACCATTACGTAATCTCGTGACGTGAGTGTATTTAACGAGCTGCGAAGAGCGGGATATCACGTGACAGCGCCTCCTTCTCTGGGTACACGGTTGTTTATGTTGTACCCGAGTTGTACCGGTTCTATTCCGGTAATGTTTATTGTGTTTTGACGCGGTTCGTGGAGACGGTGTGAGGGGGTGGCCGTATCGTTAATTGGCATCATACGAAATAGAAATCCGCCGGTCCCTTGTGTGAGGGCGTGGATTAGGGTGGACCGTCAACGCGTGGAGGAATTTTTTTCAAAAGATGTCCGTCTTTACAGTTGGGGTTTTTCACAGATATTTCAATGTAACAGTGTCATCAATGGGTTATTTCCACAAACGAGGGATTCTGTTGAAAATTTATGGATTATTTAAAGATCATTTTTCTGATTTTAATCATCCTACTAAAAATGTTTGTTTTTTATGTTTTCATTCAATATTATTGAAACTGACAAAATTAAAACGGCCCGTTTTTTGCAAATGGGTTGTTCAGCTGAACCAGCATAAATTAACACTGCCATTGAGCGTCCGCACTCATGACGTCACACGATAGCCACGCCCCAAAATATCGTTTTAGCGGTAATTCAAAAATGGGAAACTTTAACTCGCTGTAGAAAATTTATTCGTCAACATAAAAATAAAATAAAAATGGTTTAAGCATCGTAATTTTTTTAAGCAATAAAAAAACACGGAAATACCCCATTGGTCAAACAGCTCCGTAGTTTTTTTGACGTTTGAAAGACCGATTCTGGGCAGTTTCAGAGTGTGAATATGTGTCATGTTGTTGTGCTTGTCAGCTGATCACAACTTCGAATGAAAGCCCAAGCGGTCCTAGGAATTGGCATCGAGGACTTTTCAAATGTAAAAAATCGAATGCAGTTCACACGCGGTAGAAGTGAAACCTTCACCGCATAATCTCAACCAATAGGAGCCTTGAAAAGTGAGCTCATAATCTCAGCGGCCAATGCGATAAGATTTTATTCTATCTCATTCTTTTGCATGCTAAATACTACAGATATGTGTGTTAGTCTCTTTTCAGTGTCGTTTCTATTTCACCGAGTTTCAAATCACAACGATGCTAAAGAAGTTTCACCTAAAAAAAAAACGATTATTCCATATCATTCTCTCGCAGGCTTAATCATATAAAGATAAATATATGTCCCTTTTTGGTGTCGCTTTTTCGTTTCAAATCACAACGGTGCTTAAGAAGTTTTCACTTAAAATATTGTCAAAATGGCTGTGTTAGGCGATTGGATGACAATGTTCAATTGAATTTCTGAAGCACCCACACCTAAGGTGTACGACTGTAGATTATAACTTTATAATTTTTTTGATTTACAAAATTTGAGTCATCTTAAAAATTGGATTTATACCACGGCTTGAATACGGAAAGCTTTAGAATAATGGCATAAATGTATACATTAATAATAATTCATTCTCCCACGAAATATTCACGTTTCATTCGTTTGATGGTTCAATTATTGTTAAAAAATGGTAGGTTATTCACTTATTTTCCACGGACTTACACAAAATCTCAAATCGTCAACTGAATTCAACAAATTGCTCTAATTGCCTAAGTGACAAGGAAAAAGAAAAAAAGTAAAATCTCACACTTTAGAAGCATAAATTATCTTGGAATCGAAATTGACGATAATCTTCGACAGGACTTCCACATAAACAGCATTGCAAAATTCTCACCAAGCTCATATTCTTCTTTAGAATACGCAATATTTTTATGCATAAAAATGATTGTTTTTTTGTTTGTCCCGTGATCGTTCATGTACCATTTATTCGATTGCGATGAAACATTAATGATTTTTGTGCGCCCGCCCGGGAAGGTTTCTATGAATAACGGTGAGCTCTGGCGTTGTGAAATTTTTATAAAAAAGTGTTATTTAAAAATTGTTTGTATTTTATATAGTTAAGAAGCAAGGGAGGGAAGGAGGGAGGGAAGGAGGGAGGGAAGGCGGGAATGAAACCACTAGGTGAAGACAAATCCCGAAAGAGGAGTACGGAATGAAAGAGGAGGAGGGGGAGGTTCGCTGGTAGGGGTTGTTCACTTTGCAGGGTAATTTCGCAATCGTTAGCGTCGCAAACCAATATATTTATATTCGAAATACATAATTTATTAGTAAATCAATCATAGATCGCAAAAACAAGTCATAAACAAATTACCTCCGAGGCCAGAACAACAAAATCTTTCCATTTTTATCAATCTGAAATCAAGAACTTCTAAAAAATGCTTCTAAAAATATAATTTTTCGCGGCTGATTTAAAATAGGCAGACATTAGTATGTCGTGAAACCCATTCGTATTTTATAGTGCTGATTTTGAAATTGTCAAGTGGCTGAGTTGGCGTCGCGTTTGGGTCCCACCCAGCCGTCGTATGATTAATTCAAGTCGTGTATTCAATTCCTCGGCTAGCTAAATCCTCCATTACGATAGAAGCAACACGTTCCGCTTACTGTGGTGGTAATAGGAGATTTTCAAATATTGTCAGGATATTCGTATCCTGGGAAGGTTAGTCTTTCATTTACAAAAAAATAAAACGAGTGTGCTAGTAAAACTTCACTAACTTATAAAAGAAGAGAGAAAGAAAATGTGCGCACGCACTGCTCTCTCTTGCTTCTACAGTGTGATACATATAATAGGCCTGCACTGTGTCTTAGATATACAAAATGTAACTGAAAATGTGAGTTCGCACCTCTATCTCTTGCCCCTACAGTAATATACGAAACGTAACTCTCTCTCTTACACTTCTCATAACGCTCTCGTCACGCATTCACCAGCTTACTCCTCAAGTCAAACCTGCGTAAAGAAGTTTTACTTCAAAAAATAGCTCCCGGAAAAACGATCGCTACTAAGTAAGATACATATATCAAAACTCTCTTCCGTTATCCGTTTTCAAAAACATAATATGGAAGCGCACCCTAATAAAACGGAATCCAGGCAAGATATTAATCAAAGCGGGAATAAAGAAAGCGCCACAGGCAATTTCAAGGTCAAATCAATAAATGC
Source organism: Limnephilus lunatus (assembly GCA_917563855.2). Taxonomy (NCBI): domain Eukaryota; kingdom Metazoa; phylum Arthropoda; class Insecta; order Trichoptera; family Limnephilidae; genus Limnephilus; species Limnephilus lunatus. The sequence continues at coordinate 37,634,235 of OU830604.1, forward strand.
TGTTGATTTTTATCGTTGGAAAGGTTAAAACCAAATTTTGTCAAATTTTTTTTTATTATTTTATAAAACCTTAAGCTTTAAAATGCACGAAAAAGCTATTAAGCCAAATGAGGCGTACGAAAAAGTCACTAATGATCTAGTGCGTTCGCTGATGCTACAGGCGTCACGACACATCAGCTCTCCCCGAGTCGCTTGCGAACAAGTAGTAACGTCTTACGGCTACATTTCACGTGAGTACGCAGCCGTACGTGTACCTCAAATCTTCAGTCGCAGTCGTCGCCACGACTTATTCAAGATGCTACTTGGTAGAACAGACGTTCTAGCACAGAGCAGTGTGACAAGAAAAATAGCAATTTTAAATTAAATTTCTATAACAGTAAATATTATATTTCATTACTCTTTTAATCGAGTAAAAAAAAATTTGTGATCCTATCTTCCCAAAGTTTAAGAATGTTTAAATAAGAAAGCTTGTAATAGGTACAGTGTAAATGGCTGACTAATGTGTCGTGGAGTAATTTTTTAAAAACACCGTGGAAATAAATAAGTCTTACGAGATATTGAGAAAAACAAGCCAGGATAAGATAACACCAACACAACAACCTTCAGCCCGCTTCGGAGCAAGAATTCCAACGGAGGAGGACTTCAAAAATGCAGAACTTCATGAACGTGATAAATTATCATTAATAACACAAAAATAAACCACAATCTACTTTTAGTTTTTTGTTGTACCTTGGTTGTGGAGAATGTTATATTTAATACCTACACATGTGTTAAATAAATGCAGTTGTGTTGGTAAATTTATTTATTTTTTTATTTATTTCAAGACTTTTGTTTTTTACATAAAAAAATTATAACATATGCAAGGTTATACAAAAATTTTTTTCTACTACTCCATAAGTTGAGCTCTAGGAGTTCGTGTTTATGGAATAATTATTTTGCATGCGCTATCAACTAAAAATGAATGTATGCCAAAGTAATGTGGATTAATTTTTAAATTTTAGTAGGTATCTGTCAATTTAGCCATGTCCATATTAACAAAAAAGTATTGATGATCCACCCTAGCACACCGCGCCATATCGTGTTATGCGAGTGTCCTGACCATGGGAAGGGTAGTGTGTGCTTGTGTGTGTTGCGTATGTGTGTGTTTGTAGTGTGTGTTTGATGGTGGTCATGAATGTGGGGTTTTAAAGATGGTAGTTATTTTACTTAAGTGGAATGCTAAAATGAGTATCTGTCGGTACGGTTTGTTCATAATATATTTTGCAAGTTGTGTGGATACTACATTGTGGTCATGTTCAATGGCAATCCTCTTACTGTGCTCATGTTAAACAGCAATTTGACTGTCCTCTAATCTGTGTATTCCTCGTGTCGAATGGAAAGTTAAGTACTCTCTCGTTTGCCGTGTTGCAAGTTTACATTGCACAAATGCTGAATGATATAATATAATATTTATGTTGAGTATCCCTTTTTTATAGTGTTCGCCAAGAGTACATTTTTGTGACTATGTCAATGCTTACGGAAAGTTTTGTATGCCGTTGTCAGGTCTGTGTTGTTTTGTAATTTGCGTCTGCTCTTGTTCTTGCTTCTCATTTTCAGTGGGAAGTTCGATACACTTTGTGATTATGGCAATATGTCGTGTCTATAGATACAGCGTTTTGGCTTTACAGCGCTCAATCACAAACCAAATTACCAAAAAATTAAAATTTGGTGAAAAGTGTGACTGGGAATAATTTTGATATTTATAAAAAACGTGTATGCAGTTCACACCCGGTAGAAGTGAAACCTTCAAAAGTAGATAAGAGTGGGGAGGCTAGGAAGCACCGCACAAAGAGGAGACCGATTATTCTATCTTAATCTCTCGCAGGCTGAATCCTTTAGATGTATGTGTTTGTTCATTTTAGTGTCCCTTTTTCATTTCATCGAGTTTCAAATCTCAACGGTGCTAAAGAAGTTTTCACTTCAAAAAAAAATTTTAAGTCAAGGATCGATCTAAGCTTTCACAAAATTTAAAATTCTTAGTTGGCCAGAAAAATAACAACATGTCCAGAATTTTAAATGATTTATCTCAATACTAGCTTTTAGGAGATTCAGTGTATTGAGAGGATCAGCCGTGTCGGTGATGCTTTTGTGGGATGGTAGGTTTTGACTACTTTTGTTGCTTAGGTTGAATGACAGGTTGAGTTATATTTGTTGCTTGTGTTGCTCATGGTTAAAGGCATATTGAGAATGATTTTTGGAAAACACGTTACATAGAAATCGAATAGAATATTGTTCCAATTGAATGGTATGTAGTGTAGTGTGTGAAGTTGTTACTATTGCTATATCATAATATTGAATGGCAAGAAAAAAATGTTCTTATTATTATTCATAGTGAAATGTGAGTCGATTATGCTATTTTCGGTAGTGCTAAGTTGACAATGTTCTTTTTTACATCATGCCAATATTCATCAGTCTCATCAGTGACTAGCACATTAGTATCGCTTTAAATTTGTATTTTTTTTCATTATTTGTCAAATTTTTAAACATGTAAAAGGTTTTTCTCCACAGCGAGTCAGCATGTGTATTTTAAATTGTCGCTTTCGAGAACACGAACAGTCGCAGTCGCAACATGTTTTTTCCTTCACTGTGAGACGGCTTGTGGACTTTTAAATGTTCCTTTTGAGAACATGAATAGTTGCAGACGGAACATGAAAATGGTTTTCCTCCACTTGAGTAAACTTGTTGGTTTTCAAAGTCTACTGTTTAGCACATACATAATTGCAATCGGAACATACAAAAGGTTTTTCTCAACTGTGAGACGACTTGTGGACTTTTAAATGTTCCTTTCGAGAACGTGAATAGTTGCAGGTTTTTATATTCTGGGTGTAGATTAAAACGACTTCCCGCATACAGATTTACTTTTAAAACAACTAGTTTCGAGAAGAAGTTTAAAATCCGAGGTGAACACCAGCGAAAAATCATCTGCTTGATCTGTTTGTAACTATTCTTTAAGCTTGTGGTGTCTTGATGAGTGAACACCCTTCCCCCCACCCCCCCGGGTTATGGTTAAATGATCAAACGTTGACCGGTCCGCGGTGATAAAAAGGTCGAAGATTGAGTAGTCTCTCCAATAAAAAAAAAACATGTGTACAGTTCACACGCGGTAGAAGTGAAACCTTCAGAAAACTAAACTTCGAGAGAATGAGACGAAAGCAGAGTATCAGCAGTAGGATAATTGTAGAAAGGGTTTATTTATTATATCAATGTTACTAAGTTTAAAAATTATTTGGTCATTTTATTCTACGAAGCATCGCACAAAGAGTAGGCCGATAGGCTACGAAGCATCGCACAAAGAGGTCACCGATTAGTCTATCTCATTCTCTCACAGGCTAAATCCTATAGATGAAGGTGTTTGTCTCTTTTTAGTGTTGCTCGTTTCCGATTCATAGTGTTTCAAATCACAACGGTGCTAAATAAGTTTTCAATCAGATACTTGGTTCGGGCCACGTCAAGAGTCAGAATAATAGAAGAGCATGTGTGAGACGATGTGTGAATGTGAACGAGGCAAGGAGTGCGTGCCAAGACCGAGTTGTTTGGAGGGCCGTTCTCTCTACGTGATGGTTAGTTAGATAGTGAAGGATGATTTTCTCCATATTTTTGTCATCGAATTCCAGTGCACTTTTCCTATACATTTGGTCATCATATTAATATTTATGGTATCTTCCTCACAGTCGCTAGATGTCTGATGTTTGAAGATTGGATATTGTTTTAACAAAAATAAAAACGTTTATTTTCTTTGGATTTTATAGGATTCGAACCCAGGTCGCCTGAATGTCTGGCCACTACATTCGTTACGCGCCTTACACCGCTGGACTATGGCAGGCTTCTGTGAGATCGAGGATTTGCTCTATTATATTAAAACCGAATAGCCGTGAAATATTAAATTTTAGTGGCGTGTTTCCGAGATCAGAATTTCAAATCGCTAACGGGGATAAGGAAGTTTTCACTTAAAAATGTTGTTTAGATAATCTTAAGTTAGATACGAAAAGGAACAATACATAATCAAACTCGAAAGCAAATAATGTAAAACTCATAAAATTCAGGAGTATTTTTTCTTCCAAGTACGTTGAGAGAGCATATTTTTTTAACAAAGATCTAATAATAGTTTCACAAGAGTTCTTATAAATTATGTATTAGATATAATTGAATCATATTTGCAGATAAGTTTGTTAATAAGCATGTGGATAAAGTATCGGACGACTTTCAAAGTGGTAACAACTTGATCAAAGTAATCAAATTATTGAGTTGGGTTACGTCAAGAGTTAGAATTATAGAAGACTTAATTCTTAGTCTTAAGTCTCTAGCTGTAAGTCTTAGATGTAAGTCACTAGTTATAATTGTACAGAGACCTTGAAGTGATTTTTCACGAAAATGGCGCTTTATAAATTAGCCAAATATTATTATTATTACTGTAAGACTAGCTGATGTCCCGGCATTGCGTTTTACGTAGAGTTTTGCGAAATCAGATGTTGACAGTATCATACAGATTATTCTTATTAGAAAGTCAGATGTGAAAAATTTCGTCAAGAAGTGACAAAATACTGCTTCTTGACCACAATTAGCTTAATGATATAAATCTCTTGTTGAAATTACAGAAACGCAGAATCATCAATATCCAATACAATTTTTGCAATTCTTTGTACTAAAGCATGGTGGTAATGATCTCCCTTAATATTGACTCATCACAACGCTATCCTTTTTACCATTTGGTGTTTACTTCTCCTCTGTATATTCCGGCACTTCAAGCACCACCCTTCAGAAATATTGCCGAATTATGTAAAATATAATGTATTCAACCTATTTAATTATCGGGAAAGAGTCAAATAAGGTAAGAAGATAATTACTAATTACTGACTAATATCAATTTATATCTAACTAGCTGACCCGGAAACGCGTTGCTCTAGTTAACGAAACACAACGCCATCTACTGGATGGTTACCCAACCTTTTAACTTACATCGCCATCAAATCTATCTAGTTAACTTATATTATTATAGCAACTTCCCGGTATGCGTTGCTATGCCACTTAATAAAGAAATTGTTTCTCCCTGCATGTCCTTTCCCGTTCGTCCCGTTCCTCTTCCGCTTCCCCTTCCTCTCCCGCGTCCCGTTTCCCTCGCGTTCCTAGTCCGCCTTTCCTTTCCCCCTCCCGAGCTCCTCTCCCTCCTTCCATGTTCCCCTCCCCCTTCCCGCATTCCATTCATTCAGTCCCGGTATGTTCAGTTTTCAAACAGCTCGCGTGCCACCTTTTGCATTTTTTTTCATACAAATTTCATAATGCTAGGGCTCACCAGTATATATAGAAACCTTCGCGCGCATGTACACACGAAATCCTCAAAGTTTGAATGAAATAGGTAAAGTCGTTCGGAAGTTATGCGCGTACATACATTTAGGCGATTCATTTTTTTGTATATATACATATGTGAGAGAGAGATAAAGATATTCCAAAAATATTCAGTTCCATCAATACAAAGAATACGAAGCATTCTCTTTAGGGTAAATTGCCTATTAAAAAAAAATAATACAAAGAAAATCATTCGCCTTTTTCAAAAGTTCTGACCAGTTCTGACAAGTTGGGGACCAGCATGAATTATTTAGATCGGCCAAATTCACAACTAATTTATTTTCCTTTATAGTTTAAACCTTAGAAGAAAACACACATGTTGATGTACTTAACACCGACTTCCCTAAAGCTTTTGAAAAAGTAAATCATTCTATCACAATGGTCAAACTTCATTCTCTAGGTATTACAATCCCTTTGTTACCATTCTTTCACTCTTACTTAAGAGATAGAAAACAAAGGGTTAAAATAAAATAAATTTGAGTCTTCTAATATTGATGTAACGTCTAGGTTACCCCGCGTTGTTAAGGTAAAGTTGAATAGAAAATATCCTACTTATGTACATTTTTGTTTCTCATAATAATAAAATTATTTTACTCATATACAACGTGCTCTTCTTTCGTTGTCACCTCTTTTTTTCATGATGTTGTAATGTTAATGAACAATTTGTCCTAAATATAATAAATAAAGAGATGTCGGAATATTTCAAAGGATTTCGTCGATCTCGTATTTCGTTCGCGACATTAATGAAATTAGATCGATTGTTTCGAATTCGATGTCTTTCCGCCCCCGTCGATTTTCGGCGTTGTCGACGGAGGCGGAGGGGCGGGGGATAGGAGGAGAATGAGAAGGAGGACAAACACAACATTGGCTGCCCTTGCTTTTGTTGCAAATTTGAATAATTAGGTAGAATTCGAATGATTAATACAAAATATCAATTGATTGTTCAATTGCTTGGAGTACTCCCATTAAAAAAGAATCGCTCAAAGGCCAATTGCAACTTTTCTCTCTTTCTCTACCGCTTTTCAAGACCCCACATTGAAAATTTCTACCAACACTACAATACACTTGAACACTTTAAGATTTTTAGCTCTTAATTAAATGTTATTTTTGAAGATGATCACTATTCAGGTGAGTATGCCCCGGAGCCTGGAAAAGTGAGCTCATAATCAAATCGGCCAACGCGCCCAGTTTCATTCTTTCATATTCTTTCGCAGACTAAATCCTATATGTATGTGTTTGTCCTTTTTTAGTGTCGCTTCGCAAGGATATCGCTATCGGAAATGTGTTCACATGAATCAAAACTCTCAGTCCCAAGATTGTTTTGGTCACCATATTGACAGACTTATATCAGAAAGAGAGATTAAACGTTGATTTCGGTAGCGGGATATTCGGGTAGTTTACAGAATTGCGCTGGTGAAACAATACATTCCGAGGGGTTGCGTGCTAGCGGCTGAGCCATGTTAGCGCTTGGATCTGGATAGACAGGTACGTTCTCCACAACCCTTTACTACTCTCTAACCACCCTACAATGTCGTCGCGTCGATCTTTATCGCTGTCTACCCTTTGGGAGCCGTGGCGTGTTGTTGGTAATGAAAGTCAATATTATCGATGAACAAGGGACCACAATAAAGAGTTACATAAAAAGAATGAACGTATTTCCGTAATGTTATTCATTGATAATAGGATTCCACGTTAAACCAATGACATTAATACTGGACGCGGGGTAGAAATCTCAAAGTGGGAAGCCAAACACAAGACGATTGTAGCTGTCTCTATTTCTAGTACTTTAGTACTAAACTGCTACGCGTCGTGTGAGGTCGTGTCTTACCAGTAAGTAAATTGCATTGCAAAGCGCCGAAATGCCCTCCTGTGTGATGAGAAAATGCTTCAATTACACGGCAAATAGTCGTAAAGGCGAAGGAATAACACTTCATTTGTAAGTACACGCAAATTACTTATTATTATCAATTATTACAATTAATTTTATAATAATACGTCATTGTATTCTTTACCCTTCCCTGTCCATTGTGTAACCGAGTGAGAGTATCTTGTAATCTCAGTCACACCCATAGGTCTCACCCGTGATGTGAAAGCAGTATTCGGCGAAGAAATTAATAAGCCGCCCTACCATATATCTATGACATTCACACACGTACATTCTTTGATTGTCTATCTTTATCACACAGGAATAAAGTTTTGAATTTAGAAATTATACTGAAACCGCTGAAAACATAAGAGTGTTGCTTGCTTTCAACTTCCACTTGCTTTTTGTGTTTCTTTTTGCTTTCATCAAGTTGTTTTATTAATTTCCTTCTTTTTCTATTGTTATGTGTAATTTAAAAAAAAATGTACTACAACAGTTAAAAAATATTTAATAAAAACATATTTGTAAATGGCACTTTGTGCCGTAAATTTTAAATAAATAAATTAAATAAACAATGTCATTGCGTAAAACACGTATTTCACCCATTTCGAAAATGTTACATTTGTGATGCATAGCCAGAGGGACTATGGCATATCTAATTTGGGGATATTGTAAGGCTGAATGGAGTGGTGAGAGGAAGAGGTTGGGGTAAATAATGGTTGGGAAGTACCTGGTTATAGAGATTCGTTCACTAAATGCGGTTAAAGCCTTTTCAAGCAACATTTGCATTCCAATGGTATAGGTTCTTCCACTAGGCCGATGCTGGGAATACACTCTAAATATTCTTTAAAGCTATTTTTATATTTCGTATGTGTGTTTGAAATGAAACTTCTTTAGCACCGTTGTGATTTGAAACTCGATGAAACGGAAACGACATTAAAAAAGAGACAAACACAAACATACAGGATTTAGCCTGCGAGAGAATGAGATAGAATGAAACTTTACCGCATTGGCCATTTTGATTATGAGCTCACTTTTCAAGGCTCCTATCGGTTGAGATTGTGTAGTGAAGGTTACACTTCTAGAGTTTTCCGAAGACTTTTGAACTACACTCGATTTTTTTAATGATTTTGTTGTGGTTATTGCAATAATTTCAATAGCGTAAGTTACATTGTGTCGCTGTGTGTTTACAAAACGAAATATCGGCTATACAAAACAAATTAATATTCCATGTCAAGTTTTAAATATGTAGTTGTTCCGTATAAATAATACCCAATTCATTGTATGGGCGTTCGAATAAAATTTAATATTAGACCTACCATAGATATTATAGAGTTTCGCAAACTGGAATTTACTACACTACAACCAGGGGTGGAGTGGAAATTAAGTCATAATATTGTCGTGCTACCAATCTGGGATTTCTTATTTTAACCTGTTGATTTGAAACGTCCTGAATATACGCCGGTTTCTAGTCCGTTTCAGCGTTTGCAACAAACTGCGATAAACAAAAACTTATTATTATGTTTATCAACGGATCACTATTCGATAAAAAGCTGAAGCCGATGTATAATCCACCTTAAAAAATGGGGCTATTATTAAATGACAATGTCACTTTTGGATTTCTGTAAAAAAGCCAAATCTTGGAAATTTTCCAACCTACTAGTTTTGCGTTCATTTTGATGGCAAGTTTTAATACACTTCATGTTTATTTTACAAAAAAAGGGCATCCATTACCAAGTTATTAGAAATCTAATCTTAGTCTTTACTCTCATTCTTAGTATTAATTCTTTTTTATAAATAAAATATAATGTATTATTTACATGTACAGAGATTTTTCTTAGTTTTTACTACTGCTTATGTTTTACGCCTGCTTATATTATTATTACAGCATATGTTTATTATTGTGCTGAAATTATAAATAGCTTTAGTTTTAGATTCTTGCATCACTTTGTGTATCTAATGAGTTTTTGGTTTTATGAAACTATGTAAATTCTAAAAACTCCTCTTTGATTATATTATTTCGTTGTAATTTTAATAGTTTAAGTTGCATACATTGTATCTAATGAATTTTGGTCATACGAAACTATGTCAATTCCATCAATTATTTTTTGACTATATATACTTATGTTTTCATACGTATGTGTATGATTATGTGCTTTATGCGAGTACGTATGTATATGTATGTATAAATGTATGTGTATGTTTGAGTATGTGTACATATATGTATGCATGTACATATGTATGTGTGTATATATATGTGTATACATGTATATGTGTGTAAGTGTATGCATCTGTAAATATATGTACATGTACCCGTCTCAGAACAGACATAATCTAGTGAGGCGGGTTACTTTCTTGTTTGTAAACGATAATTTAAAACAATAAACGCCCGGGTTGCCGGCATTGAAAATTAAAAATTAAAATTAAATACGCAAGTTTTTTTGCGTTTCCAATTCAAATAATGTACTGATTACTATAATCCAGAACAGCAGTCCACAACTTTATTTTAGCTGCGAGCACAGCACTAAAGAAGAGGTTTTCAGCGACCCCCAGAAGAAAATATTCAGTTAGATGTCAAGGTAACAGCTGGTTTTAGTTTTTTTATTTATTTAAAAAATTTTATTTATAATTTTTTTTTATTATAATAGAAGAGGTAATAGGAAAACATAAATTTTTGAAAGCATTAACTAAAACCATCATCAAATGTAATCCTTTTTTAAATACACTAAACTTGTACATAATTTAAATAGGTTACATTAGTTGCTGATGCTTTCTAAAATATATAAAATATACGTTTTCCTATTACCTCTTCCATTATAATTTAAAAAAAAATTGTGTTTGACATAAGAAAAAAACTAGAACCAGCTGTTACCTTGACATCTAAATCCTCTGGGAGTCGCTGAAAACCCCTTCGTTGATTTTGTGGTCGCAGCTAAAAGAAGGTTGCTGTTCTGGATTATAGTAATCAGTAAATTATTTAAATTACAATCGCAAAAAAATTCTGGTATTTATCATGAACTGTAATAGGAACCCTATTAGGAACGTTTGTCCCGTTTCATAAAAATCTTAATTTTGAATTTGAGATGAAAATACCCAACCAAACTGAAAGATTATGTTTGCAATCAAAAGGTATATTGAATATATAGTACTGATATGAGCTGCTTTTTTTGCTTTAAATTATAAGATATAGGCCTTTAAAATTTTAATGTCTAATGATTTTAGAGGCAATTTGTTAGTAAATGAAAACCTTTAAGAAAATAAATTTAGTATATTTATTTTAATACAATGGTGAAAAATAAAGAAGAATAAATACGTTAAAAAAAACCATACCGAAAATCATCGGTCGTTTTGTCACAAATAACATAAATTATACGAATTCTAATGTTGAGCTGTACGGAGCCAGATTTATTATTTGAATCAGTTTATTAGGTACCTACCTAATTTATCACACCTACTCATTCTTGTAAAAAATAATTTTCAAATTTCATGTAATAATTACACCCAATGATCCTGACGTTATTTTCTATAGTTCCATTTTCATGAGAAAATCAAATCAAGGGTGCCAAACCACTTTTTGTCACTCGATGTGGTTACGAGTACTTATCAGTAAAATAACTTTAGTAAAATACTAATCTTTATGATTTTTATATACTTCATTAGATAGAAATGTGATATTTTATTTTAAAAGAAAAAGAGACCTTAAATTATTATGCATTTTAAATAGGGAAGAAAGGAGTCTCTCTAGAAACAATTCTCTCGAATTGGCGGTGCCCCGGGAAAAGAAACATGGATAAACGCGGGAATATTCCGTGAAAAAAAAGACACCAATTAAATAATTTAAACCAAACCGTTTATTCACCCCCTTCAATTATAACCCCATTAAGCATCGTATTTGTTATTGGCGCAAGACATTCAGCCATCTTTGTCTGCCTCGGAGAGAAAGGGTTGTGATATAATATTTTTTTATTAAAGTATGTTAGCGACGGCAGCAGGTGGCGATTTTTTTTCTTAGCTTTAAATGGTTAACCCTATGAAACATTTCGTTTGGGTCTAGGAAGAACCAATATATTTATTTATTATTTTTTATGTACCAACTAATATTTGTGATTGTCTTTCAAGGTTCTCTTTTCGGATGAGGTGAAAACGACCAAAATTCACTCGTATACCAAAAAAATAAATTATATTCATTTAAATAAATTATATTTATTTAAATAAATTATATTCATTTTAATAAATTACATTAATTTATTTTTATTTAAAAAAAAACAACTTTGAACTGGCCCACCTTGGCAGCGGGCCTGCACTGGCACACGCGCCAGACGGCTCGTGTTATTGCATACATGTTTGTGGAGTGATGCTGACATAATACCATTCCTGACACAAAGGGATGGCGTATGCGAGCGGAAAATTCTATGCGCCTTTCAAGCAATATGTTCAGACGTAATTCGAGTTCTATTGTGATGTATGTACCCGTGCTGCATTATGTAGAATCAAATGCATTATTATACTTCTACTTATGTGGGCGAGGTCGATTCACCCTTTGCTGATATCTCGACTAGGTGTATTTATCGAAAACTATTCACAAAAACATTTTAAACATGTTGTATACTTGGTGTGAGTCAGTCATTCGATTTTTTTAAAGTTTTACCTTTAAGATTGTTTTCTGTGCAATTTCCGTAGACCGATAGCTGAGTTTGTAGCTCCTCCCCAAACAGTGAATCCAATTTCTATTATGGATTAACAAAGTGCAAAATTATGTTTTAGATTATACAATGTATACGCTTCCATTTGTTTTGTTTATATAAAATATAAGTTTATCTTACTTATATAATAAACGCGAAAGTTTGTATTGATATACCCTTTCAAGCTAAAACTACTGAATGGATTTTAATGATACTTTACAATAATATAGTTCATACATAATAATAACATATAGGCTATATATAATTATGAAATGATTTCATAATGGCATTATAATTAAAATTTGTATAAATGAAAATGTGTGTTTTATATATTTTAGCGGCAGGGAGGAAAGGCAGGGGGAATGGAAACAGGGGAGGTGGGGTTCGCGGAGAGGGAAGAAACGAGGAAGGCGGAAGGCGAGGAAGGTGGAATGGAACTGGGATGCACGGGAAAGGACATGCAGGGAGAATCAATGTATGTATTTGAATGGCGTTGCAATGCATGCCGGGGACCAGGTAGTATAATATAAAAGAAAAATATTATTTATTATTTTTAATTGATAAACTAACGTTTTTAAGACAAGTTTTTTATGCATAACGCAAAGGGTAACAATTATTATAATCAGCCTGAAACACTCATCTACATTGAAAATATCTTCCGAGAAATGATACTTGCCGCCAACGGGACTTGAACCCGTGTCCTTCTGATTGATTGCCGGTCAGGTGCTCTTGACCACTGAGCTATGACGGCTTATCTAATACCCACCAAATAGTTCAATATATACTAGTGTTTCATTCAACAATTACTTCTTAAAATATTATGTTTCTTATGTTTAGGAAAACGTTTACCGTTTTGACGTGAGTTTATTTGTGATTTCCATCCATAGTTATGGTCAATTATGATTCTTAGATATTTTTTTGGTCTGTTTATACATTCGTGTGTTTCTATGGTGTTTGTATTGTTTTTGGCTGTCTCGTGCTGTTATCATGCTATATATATTTATTGTAAATTGTAAGTATGTTTGTGTCTATCTTGCACTCGCATGATTCCTAATTCTGCTATTTTTTATTACTTGTCTTTAGATTCAAAGAGTAAAACTGTGTCGTCCGCATAACTAACTATTATTCCCTGTATTTCTATTCTGCAGAGTTGATTTATATTATGGAAATAGTGAAAAGAATAGGCCCTAGTGTGCTTCCTTATGAAAATGCATTTGTAATCGGCGGTGGCTTGATAGTATGGAGATTAAATTTCAATTGTTGTGTTCTGTCTGTTACTTGTATAAATTTTCATTGGTTGGAGTTCGTTACCTTTGGTTCAAATGTTTTCTAATTAAAAAAAGGCTTTGTGGCAGTTTAAATCATAGATTTTTAGCTTAATCTAGATATATCGCTATGCACTCATGCTCATGGTATAGGAGTATATGTATATAACCTATTACATAGGCCAATGCTTCTTTTGTGCCCATTTTTTTTTCTCAAAATCCATTATGTTTATCCGAGTTTAAATTGCTTTCTTCCAGATATTTTTAAATTTATTTTTTAATACTCTTTCGAATTAATATCTTTGCTAGTGGGTGTAACAATGTAATTGGTCTATGATTAGTTATAATATGATTTGTCTATGGTTAGTTAGTTATTTCCATTTGGTCTCCTGCTTTACATGTAGGCATCACATGCAAAGCAGGAGTTTGTTTGTACTAGGAAAACAGATTTGAGATACACTAAGATTGACCGAATGTGTTATAAGTTTTAAAATTATTTATTTTTATTTTCTTAATGCAATCTGTCGCCATATTATCTAATCTCGGTGCAACGTTGTTCTTTAACGTGTTAATTATTTTGTCAATTTCCTCTTCCGTATTTGTTTTTACTGTAAGTCCGTGTCGTTTGTGTTTGATTTATTTGTTTGTGTTAGTGTTCACCATTCGCTAAAACTTTTGACATACTTGCGTTGAAGATATTCACATATTATTTCAGTATTTGTATTAGCAGATTTTTTTTTGAGTTGTTCGATATTATTTTTCTGTTAATATTTTTGTGTGTATGTAAGTTTTTAAAAATATTTTCCATATATCTTTTGGGCTATTGTTTTCTTTTTGTGGTTTTTGTCTTTAGTAAGCATATCTCCCAAGGCACTTTCATAATTTTCGTACAGATATTTCTATTTCTTTTACCGTAATTAAGTTGTTTTAGGTCATACGGCGTATGTTTAATTTGTCGGCGTATTTTTTTAAAGAAAGATAAAAATTCACGGGGTACGAATAACCTGACAATATTTGATAATCACCTACCAACACACACAGTCGGCGGAAAATGTTGCTTGTGTCGTGATGAAGGACTTGGCCAGCCGAGGAAATGAACCCGCGATGCCTAGCCCACGTATGTCCAGACGCGTAGCCAACTCAGCCACTTACCGGTCTATTTTCATCTAAATGTTTTAGCAGTATTTTTCTAAATGGTTAACTAATAATGGTTTTGTGAACACTTCACTAGGAGTATCATTTGTGAGGTGTTCGCATTTTTTTTTATAAAATGTTATTGTGCGTTATAGTAGTAGCAATTAAAGTACGTGATTATAATAAAAGAAAGAAAAAGAAAATAATACAAAAATACAAGTGTGCAGTTCATATGCGGTATAAGTGAGACCTTCAGAAAACTAAAGCAGACAAGAGTGGGGAGAGGAGAACGATTATTGTATTTCATTCTTTCGCAGGCTAAATCTATAGAATTATGTGTTTGTCTCTTTTTTCATTTTAGAGAGTTTCAAATCACAACAGTGCTAAAGACGTATTCACTTCAGAAAATAATAGTAAAAATCTCTATTCGGGCAATGTTTATTATGACATTATGAAATGCGTTTTGTTTACCCGGGAGATGATAATAATAGCTTCCAATCTCGCGGTGAAAATATAATGTATTCAGTTACGGTATGTTTCATTTGAATGACCATAGGGGTAAGAGTCAAGAAGGGGTAAGAGTTAAGAAGCTTAGCGATTTGCTTCGTGGGACGTCACTTGTGTCCTTGTGTGTGGACAATTAAGTATTCGTGTTAGCTTTTACTCGTCAACGGGAATATTTAGGGATAATCCTTTTCCTTTCCCAAAGAAAAACACCAGCCGAAAACGACTACTTAGTTCCCGGCGTGGCACGATGCGCCCATTGCTGCTTCCTCCTGACGCTGCGGCCCCCGCTTGACCTGCGCTGGTCGTGGAACGAAATGGAGTGGCAATATGTAAGATCACCTATCTGTTGAGGTCTCCCCGTAGTGCGTTTTACTTGCCGTACTGTTCACTTTTACCCCAGCCGCCCGTAAGGTATCGTATTTAATGGTTCAGTATTTTCAGTATTCGGTGTCACGCTGTATTATAGAAGTTTATTTAACTTTGGCAAACACAAGTTCCAAGATAAATACAGCGTGCTTCTTGACAGCCCGTCAGAGAAGTTAATCCCAAAGTTTAACGTTCTTTATCTTACTACTTATCTCTTCATTGTCTCAAGTTCTGAAACGTTTTGCATCTTCCAGCCGGATCTACATCTCCATCCAGTTCCCAGTATCTCTAGCTTCTTCAATTATAGGTATAGTAGCGCTTAATAGGCGTCTAAGACCGACCGCGTTATTTCGTTATTTCATAATGAGTGCTGGAGAGCGTGACATATATGTATGGCGGTGCGCTAGTCTCTAGTCTGGCAACACGGCCGAAGGTGTAAGCACACGTAATTTCCCCCGGGAGCAGGTAGGCAGGATTGGCTCCGGATATGATTATGAATGAGGTTAGGTTGGTAAAACTGCCGGCACTGCTGCCGACTGATCATATCACAATGAATCCCGCCATATTTGGATTTTTTTCAATTTAATATGACGGCATTCGCGAAGCAGCAGGAAGTATTAAAACGATTATTTTTAAATCAAAAATCAACATGTTTCCGGATAAACTCCCGTGGCGTATTCAATGATTCAGTTACACGCCTTTATCCTCCCCAACCTAGTTTTCCCTTAAACTGCTCTGTACCTGTCGTGGATGAGTGCGTTCCGCTACAAGTTACAAGTTCTCCCCCGGCGTAGAGGAAAAGAAAAACGTTGAAAACTTTATTGGTGAGAAGAGATCGGAAACGACATTTAAGTACGGAATGCGGAAGTAGTGTAGAACTGTTTTCGAATTGAAAACACCCTTTACCTATTTCGATTATCTACTGGCACAAAACTCAATCTAGGCTTGTTCTAAATACATCACACGGCTGATGTTGGAAGCAGGCCTCGGTTACTAACCCGGTCCACCACGAAAGGTAAATAGATCTCTGCCATCTTCTCCTGCGACAGCAGGTAGGTACCGTGAAAACAACAACTGATTTAAATTCAGGGGATTTCATCCCAAGTTTTGGTGAGGCGAGAGATGTCGCCCGGCCCCGGCCAAGACGCTATTATTGGAATAGTTTGAATATTCATCGTTAGTTCGGTTTGTCATATTCCCAAATATTGTGGAAGGATCGAAAGTTCGATCACGCCGTATTTATTATATAGCAATCCCTTTGCGAGATTCCAGCTTTAAATGGTAAATTAATATAGATCAATTTTATATTCAAACTGAAGGTTTCTGAGTTTTGCGGTGATTTAATTACGTAATTAAAAATAATCCATTTGGATTTCTGTTCATTGCTAAAGTAAATGGGGACGTTTGCTAGATTAGATGTATAATAAAGTCCGCAACCCTTCTTTACTAAGATGTGATGTTGTCACGACACGGTCTGTTGTCCTGCCCGGCCGCGGCGCCCGCTCACTATCGGCAGCTACTACTACTGGCTTAGCTTAGCTGTTAGGTGATAGCTACTCGCGTAGCGTAGTATTGATTTCGAATCGAACTTTCCTCTTGGCCGTTGGAGTAATTTTTTTCTCCCATTTTCACTTCATCGCCACTTCCCCCGACCTTTTGCTCAACTCTCAACTCGGCATTTAAATAGTTCAGAATAACTTTTGCTCTCAATTTTTCGAGAAAGAATTCGAAGTGAGCGAATTTTTATTCATTTTAAGAACACAAATAAAAAATCAGCGGTAAAGCTCTTCGAATGAGAAAAAGTTTTCTTGGGGAACTTAAAAACTTATTCGCGACTAAAGGTGTCTTAACGGTTCAGAGTTCCTACTTATCTACCATGAATTGGTAAATACATCTCTACTTTACTCGGCAGGCTGTAATATTGCTCTATTGTATGTTGGTTCATGAAAGGAAACATACTGACAAATTGTATAAATTAGACAGTACGGACTTTCCCCCTGTCGTTACAAAGTACCTAATAAGCTACCATTACTATATTATTACGTCAATTGATATACAGAAGGTATCCACCGCGCTGCTAGCTGACTGTGCAATTCAGACACGTACCATTTTAATCATTAAATCAATATAAGCTTCGATCACATAATACACACAAATAATTGCGCGTAGGTATAATCTGTTGTTACGAGTATATTTGCAGGTATAGTAGAATGGAGAGCCGCCACTTGTCACACTACAATACACTTATAATACATTGATTTAATTGTCTCGCTCGGGTCGTGATAAACGCTGTATTACGGGTCGCGATATTTTATTCCCAAATGAACTCTACCCGGAACACGTCCTTATATAATAAACCTAGCCAGCTACTCAGGTATGACAGTAATCAGTAATTTGTAATTATAAGAATAAACTATTTAATAATGATGGTTCGTTGAAACCAAAAATAAATATCGTTTTCAGGAATTCTGTCTACCAACAGAATATCGTATTAGGTTTTATTTATCCAAATGTAATTCTGAGAAATTCTAGCAGATGTTTCTTATGGAGGTGGTGGGGTATAGAATAGTATGTACACATGTACATGCTGCGAATAGATCTATCTCCCCCCAACAAACAGTGCAATCCTTTTAAATCCATCATTAGGAGAAACTCTACATGGGAATCCTTTGAATTCACTATCTCAAACGGATACTTATTGCAATAAAAAGCTCTTTTTCGTATTATATTTCGGTATCAAAGGAGCTTGGAGGTATTATATTATTAAAGTAAATGTTTGAATGCAAATGTAGTCTGAATAGAGGAGTGATGATTTTACTTTCATCTTGAGTCACCAATTTCGCAAACAAATATTCAGAAGAAGAATATTTAGTTTTATCAAATTATGCGATTACTAAATTACGAAATGCTAACAATATTATCACATTTCAAAACCAACTAATAAACAATTACTATTTATAATGTGGTAGTTCTAAATAGTATACAATGACTAACGAAGGAAAAGGATGAACTGCGTAAATTATAATAATTGATGACTAAAATAGATTTTGTAATAAGTGAAGATGTTGTCTCAACACCACATATGGAGCACAATCACTTCTGTGTATCCTTTCAAGAACACCGTGCGGCTTGCTTTGATAATAAATGGAGACTCTCCAAATGGTGTTTGTAATTAATTAGAGTTCATCAACAATGTCGCATGTGTAGGAGACAATTTGATGTCAATATTGAATAAAACACTTCAAGAAGTTACCCTTATCCTTCTGTTGGTAGTGGGTGGGTATGCAGCCACTCGTAACGTCTTCAGTAATAACATGCCCCTGCCTGTCCGGCCGCAGTCCCACGGTGGACATAATATCAATACACCTTCCCATTCCATCACCACCCTCCCTTCCCTCCACCTGCCAAGCGGCATCACTACAGATTCTGTTATGTCTCTAGGTGTTTCCAGGGGATACAAGGATCAATTGGAAGAAACTTTGTAAGAAGTTAATGGAATGACTAAGTTAGTCGTGGAGTGGTAAGCGTGGCTCCAGTTAAACTATGGTTGGTACAAGAATAGCAGATATCTCTATCAATTATTAAGTAGGCAGGTAAAAAGGTTCTCAGAATAATTAACCAAGTAGGGAAGTAGCTTCATCTACCAACATATATTATCTTTATACAATGCGGATAAAATACAAAACCTCCAGCAAAAATATCCATTTTTGATAATATTGTAAGCTACTTAATAATATTATTATTAAAACCTAAAGCCTTTCTTCGTTGCTCTCCCGTCTCGGGTAGAAATATTTCCAGAATGTTTTAGGATATAAAGTCTCAACGCAACATCCCACGATGGAAACTCCGCTCAAGGAGTCTTACTTTATTTAGACAGAATAATTTAAAATCACGTGAGTAACTAAAACGTAAGTTCTTAATTAATGAATACAAGTTTAATGAGTCGCTGATAAGTTAGAAAGCTAAATAATGTTATATTACCCATCGGATCATCTCATTTGTTTTCTCATTCAGACGCGAAGGACTTTTTTTAAATGAATTTTAGGGTAGGTATGTAGGTACTCGCATGAGACAGCTCTCACGTAAATGATACATGAATATATAACCACAAGGTCCAACCAGACTTCCTCTATCAGAACATATATTTATATTCTAATCCTTTCAATTTAAATTTTGAAATCCTGAAATCCCCGAAATCCATCATGGAACCACGGAAAAGTGTGCCACAGAGGTCGTTGTGGAATGATACTTATCCGTCTGAAAATCTTAGCCACAAAGACCCAGATTAAAACATTCTTCGTACCATTCTCTCGAAAGTATTTCTGAAAAACTAACCGAACAATCTGTTACCAAATCGACGAAGCTGTCCCCACTGCGCATTGACGTCTTATGATCTAGATCTCCCGGAGATTTATATGATTAGTTGAAAATTTATCTTTCCGAACCGTCTTTGACCCGATGTTCAATTAAGAATACAAAGAGCCTTAAAGATGATAATACTTTACATATTTATGTTTCCACATTGCTGAGTCCCGAAAGCCCTACCATCCGCCCCACGCCCCCCTCCCCCGGAGTACCCGAGGGCCACTCTCTGCCTTATCTGCAGTTAAGCTAAAGATTGATGAGAGTAATCGTTAATTATGCACAACAGCACTTACGGGAGAAAAGTGGAATCCATTTAAAATAGACAATTACCGAGCGAACGGCGTCGGGAGATAAAATAAACGTACACTTTTCAAGGAAACCGTTTCCACCCGAGATGCTGAACACGAGATAATTGCGAGAAACAGTCTACTCAAATATTAACTGACTCAGTTACGAGGCAAGAGATAAATCCAGGGTATAACCAATAACATGCCCTGTACAATAATAATTTTAACAAATAATACATTACTTCATCTTCAACGTTTTGTATCTTACCGTAGTAAAAGCGGACTGAAAATATATTTACGTCTTAGCTATGTACAATTTTCATGAATATCTTCGCTGCTAATTGCATTTTTTCACAGTGGGTGAGCTTTACTTTACTGATATTCTTTTACGGAGAAGCTTGAAAACTTTCTATTTAACCTCTATAATTTCGTATAAGCTATAAATACCGCTGTTGTGTTGGTCGATGATGCAACCTGATACAACCCTGTTATCTCCACTTGGTGTCCGAGCATAACAGCTGACATTCAGTCCACATCTCACCCAGAGGACAGCACAGGGATGCTTCATGATTAAATGGGTTTGGATTTAAAAGCCTGTCTGTTGTCCACACGTCTAGCCACAGCTGACAATACAATGCACACGATAACAACACGTCTCTTGGGCTAAGTGGTTGGTTTACAACTAATGGATTAAGCTTGCGCTAAAGTATTCCCTGGCAGAGCTCGTATGCACGTCATCATGGAGCATTCGAAAGTACGTCGTAACTTATATTATTTTATTTGTTATAAAATTACATTCACAGTTTAGGGAGCTTTGACTGTCCAACTAGGAGGGTCTCCCGTTCTAGGACAGTCAAATGGACAGGTTTCGTTTATATTAGGTACATGATGATGCATATGTAGTATTAAGTAAAAAAAACGGTAAAGTAAAGACGTTTCCACAAGCTGAACTGCGAAGACTTAAACATGCGGTGCGTGAAGCAGCACACAGAGCTGCTGAGTCAACAGAACAATCTCAAGCTCGCCGTCAACAGTATGCTGAATATGATAGAGGAAAATAATTTTCCTCAGGGCCTATGTCATCTTTGGGGATGATGTGTGGAGGGTTTTTTAAGGAAAGGGAGGAGAGGAGAGTTCTTGGAAGGAAAGGGGTTTAAGGGGTGGGTGGGAATCTGAGGTTCAGTGTTTACCGGTCAACCACCTCCAAGACCTAGACAAACCTCATCTCATGAACCCAGGCACCCCTGCTAAATCACCAAAAGTAGCGAATCACTTGGGGTGACCTATGACAGAGGTGTTGGTTATCCAATACAGGTTCCCGGGGCGGCGGTACCCATGCACACCTCCCAAATTTGGATTAATATCGCAGTTTCAATAAGTTGCTACTTCGATTCAGATGTTTAATATTTTATTTGTATGCAAACATAATAAAATTCTGGAATCAAAATAAAAAAAAAAAACAAGTTGGTACAAAAATTTTATTTGTCTTATCGTTATTTGTTGTTTTTATTATGTGATTTTATTTAAACAGATATAATTGGAGGAATGGGAAATGACATACCTAGGCTACTTTTTATCACAGAAAAAAATTTCATTACCTTGGGAAAATTCTTTTTACAGTAATTTCCCACTAATACCATGCGAGCGAAGCCGCGGGTAAAAGCTAGTTAAATTATAAATAAGAGTTTTATGTAGGTACAAAAACAAATAAAATAAAATATAATTTATTTTTTTGTTTGCTTTTTATAACTGGCAATACCATCAAAGTTATACAATTCGAAAGAAATATATGTACATTAACGGTCTTACTAAAAAACCCCGTGAAAATTTTAATCAATTGACAAACGGCCGCGGATGTAAAAACATTACTAATAAAAAAATTGTTCTTTGAAAATAATACACACTGTTTGCACAGCCTGGAAGGATAGTTTATAGTAGTAGTTTAAGGGTAGTTTATAGTAAGGGTAGTTTATGGTAGTTTTAGTGATGTTTGAACGAAATTTGGAATTTTTGAATGTTTTATATATTTCTTATTTTTGAAGGTGTCGTAAAAACAAATACCATTTATAAAAAAATTACCTTTTAGATTTGTGTATTTGAAATACACTTTAATTTAGAAAAACTGCCATATTTGAAGATTCAAACATGGTAAAAAAGGAAAAAAAAAATCTTACCAAACCATTTTTGATGAAAGTGTACAGAAATTAAAAAAAAAAATCAAAATTTAAAAAATATAGTCCTTTTATAGAATAAATTTGAAATGAAACTGTCACCTCACTTTTTCCTCGTGCATACAATAAAAATATAATAAAAAATTTCAATTTTTTTTATTGCCAAAAGAATAACCTAAAAATTTCTCTGACATTTCAACACGTTTTTTGCACCACTAGAGATGTTAATTCCTTTGTTAAGTTTACCACAACATGTATTAGATATTAATATTTAAAAAAAACACCACTTTTAAGAAATTTTCAGATAATAAAGATTTAAAAACGTAAATTTGAACTTTTATGTAACCCAAAACAATATTTTGACAGTTCAACATTAAAGTACTGTTTATTGTGCAATAACTTGATAAAACTGATGTAAAACCACACAAATAACACGGCAAATATATTAATTACATGAATAGATGAGTGAATTGGTCACTGTAATAGAAATCATTCAGTAAAATCTCAAGATTTACTAAAAATATTCCCATCATGCATGAAAACCAACTGCTTTTTTTTGTGCGGGCAAGATAGTACAAATGTGCAGAAGCGACGCCATCACCAACTAGCGGCTATGAATGAAAACAAAATTTTGTATGAAAATTATGAAAAATTGCAGTGTTGGCGAATTTAAAACTTGTTTTAGAGTGAAATTAGTTTTTAGTAATATTTCATGTTTTATTGTAAATTTGTTTTATTGATGTTGCTGCAAAAACACAGGTTATCGATAGGCTGCAAATGTTTATAGGATGTGGAAGACATTCGAGATTCCAGAATCTTCTGTCGGTTTTGAAGGAAGATTTTTCTTTTAGGACGATCGTCGATATTGTTCATAAGATCTTTCTCTGGGACTAGTATATTGATGTGCAATAGACACCCGATACCGCTAATCACTCTTACTGGATAGATAGAGTCCTCAAAGAATACTTGTTTTTCCGAGGCAAATATTTAATGATTCTCTGGTCAACAATGCTTAAAACTCCGATAATAAAAATTAGGTACATTTAAAATTAATGATAGACCTGATTGGTATTTTCATGGTAGTTCTATTATTATCCCAAGTAATAATATAAATTCGAAAGTATGTTTGTTTGTTTGTCCTTCTTTATCGACGCAACTTTTTGCGCAAGGACAGTTGAAGAATTGGGAAGTGACATAGGCTTCTTTTCATCTCGGAAAAACTTTTCATCCCCGTGGAAACATTCTTCGTACAGTTATTATAAATATATATATACCTATAATTAGAGATACTTGATTTAATACGTTGAACCGCTGAATGTTTGCCCACTAAGGTTCGTCAGGTACTTTATACCAATAGACCAAAGAAGACTTGCGTGGGACCGTGAATTTATCGTTTTATATTGGAACCGAGTACCCGTGAAATAATTGAATATTTTATTGCTATCTCATTCTCTCGCAGGCTAAATCCTATAGATGTTTGTATTTGTTTAATTTTAGTGTCGCTTAAGTGTTTGAGTGGAAATTTTTTATACGTGTACGTATATTCTTAATTTACGAGTAGGTGTTGTGTAATCAATTGAAAAAACTGGTCATATTATTTTTCCACTCCATCAGTGCGGAACGTTGTGGAAAAGAAAAAAAGGTCGAACTCATTTATGTTACAACGGGGTACATTTGTGTACAACTAACTTTCCATTTTATGGGAATTTATTCACAAACATCTCTTTCAATACGCGGAGCAACTTTACAATTTTCCACGAAGAAACACGGGCTGGGACCAGAGTTTCAGTAAAAGTTTGGAATATTTGGAAAATATTTTTTTCCGTCCTGATAAAAATGAGTTTTTTTGTTTAAGTTTTCACACACTCCCTGAAGAAATCACGCAAATAAAATTTAAAAGGGAAAATCGAGATTTATACACGGCTCGCGAGTACTTCTCCTTCCGAAAGACAAAGGAAGCAAAGTAATTCTCGGCGGTCCTGGGTCCTGCGTGCATAGTGAATATTTAAGCAATTCTGATCATCAAATCTTTTCTATTTGAGGAACTTATATTTCTTTTCCGAAGGTAAATCGTACATTTTTCTTTCATATAATAATTATTTGTTTCTTGTTTCCTTTCCCCGATAATCTTTTTGAAGATAAATTTATTATTTTTCTTAAATGGAAGCTAAAAAAAAATCAACTTATAATAAATAAGTTTTTTAAAAATTACAATCCATCTATTTTTATTATGTATTGACCAGTTTCAACTTTTGTCACGATAGAGCGCATTGTCATCGACGACGAGTCTATCTGCCGAGTTCAGCTCGATCGGATTTTTTTTTATTTTTTTTTTACATGAATACCGCACAAGAGTCCCAACTGCTCCCGTCTGAAGCCAGTGAGTTTCAACTTTTGCCACAATAGAGCGCATTATCATCGACGACGAGTCTATCTGCCGAGTTTCAGCTCGATCGTTTTTTTTTTTTTTTACATGAATACCGCACAAGAGTCTAAACTGCTCCTGTCTGAAGCCACTGAGACTATGGCATCCCCAATTGGGGTATGTTGTGAGGATGAGGGTAGTGGGGAGGGGAAGGAGATAGTGAAGAGGAAGGTGGGGAAGTACCTGGCTATTCAGATCTGGTCACCAAACATGGCTAATTCCATTTCAAGCAACGTTTCAATTCTGAATGGTGGTCTTACACCAGGGCGATACAAAGAGTATCTTCCACTCTGGGACGTGCCGCAAATATACTATATATTATTTTTTAAATGAACAAATTGTGAAATAACACAAATTAATCAAATAAAATTTATTTGCCACGCCGGGATTCGATCCAGCGACCTTCGGTGTGCGAGTCAAGTGCCTTACCGCTGTCCTACGCTGGCTGTCATGTCGGGAAGTGAGTTAATTTCCACTTGGATATTTGCATTAATTTATACAAGAAAATAAAATCGATCCAGTACATCGCCCCGACAACTCAAAACACATTGTGCAAGCCAAATTTATGAAGACAATTGAAATACACAAAAACCCTTTAATGTATATGGTGTCCGGGGGTAAATGCATTAACTTCGGGAGGTTATTCTACATGATGGTAGGAGTAAAATAGATTAACAACTTTTTCCGAAATTCTTTTTTCCCATACAAAAATCGTTATTGTGAGGTACGATCTTCCTTGCTGAGAGCATGCCGGGCACGATCTTGGCAACATTGCATGGTTGTGATTGGCCCGAATCGTAACCTCAGAGTCGTTATTCTAAGATCGTAACAGCGGAAAATAATAAAGCTGACCGCACACGTCGGTCTAATTTTATCTATTTACCAGAAAACTTCGAAAAAGTCATTTATCTTTTTTACTTATAATATCGTGTAGAATCACCTCCATAAGTTAATGCACTTTACCCCCAGACACCCTGTATATACAGACGACGGGGCTAAGCTTGAAAGAACACCGAATACCACATTAATTAAACTTATTACTATACTGAAATAACGGTCCCAAGAAGACTGACGGACGCAACATTGTATTACTTCTACATACAAAAACACAACCATCACCACAATCTATACAGCTGCCCTGTTGATGGACACTGTAACGCTATCCAAAACGTTGGCTAAAGATAGAGGAAGGGCATTCCGAAATAAATCAAAATAATAATTTTAGCCGTGAAAAGTAATGTTTGGTGTAGTTATGTCCGCGATCCTACCCTAAACCTAAACAATGTAGTGACGGGCGAGGGGTCAGGGCCCGCCACTGTTAAACATTATTATTGTTAGGAACTTCACATTCTGATAACTTAATACAGATTCACGGAGCATATTTAGATTGCTACCTTAAATAATGATATAATATTCGGGTCAGCGGAGTATGTACAACACAAAAGATTCTTGTGTGTTTTGTATTAATTTAGGGTTCCGAACATTCTGAGTATGACTACGACCCGCATTTCTTTTGAAGCTTCGTGTTGTGTGAAGTTATACAGGATACCTTTTCGGTATATCGCCCTGAGCGGAAATTCCTCGACCGGGTCTGCAGGAGGTAGATTCCCACCTCTGTCATTCCTCTATACCCTCTTCCCGCAACCAACACTCCACATCCCTCCCACCTCCTCCCAGTGAGTCGGTGTGGCTTGGAATTCTCACTTTACTCTCATAGTACTTTTCTGTAGATATCCCCGCCAGGGACGAATCTGTTTATTGAATCGCCGTGACGGAAGATCGAAGATGGAACACTTATCTCGCTAGTGTGAATGTACCTATGTCTTCAAGTTTAGGACAGTGAAGTGGAAAGATCGCTGTCTACGTGTGTCTTGTAAGATGGACGTAGAAAATGGCTTTTAGGCGTCGTAAATACGTGTACCTTCATCATAAATGGGAAGAGTATTATACCAAACCCTAGTTCCGGCGTCGTTGATGTTATCGACATTATTAGATACCCACCCGTCAAATTATTAAACAATTTTGAAGTGAAAACTTCTTTAGTACCGTTGTGATTTGAAACTCGATGAAACAGAAGTGAGCGACACGAAAAAGTGACAAACACGTCTACAGGATGTAGCCTGCGACAGAATGAGATATCAATGAAGTATTTATTTATTTCACGGGTAGTCGGTTCCAAAATAATATGTAGAATCCATGGTTCAAGTCTACTTTGGTTTAGTGGTATAAAGTGTTCGAAGAACCTTAGCATCCAGACATTCAGCGGATCAAGGATCGAATCCAACGAAATACAATTTATTTTTGTTTTTGTAAATACAATGTCCGATCTTCAAACCACTCCAAAATAACAGACAAAGAAAACCCCAAAGGAAGAGACATCTACTGACTCCGAAGAAGAAAACACAAATACTAATATGATGATCAAATGTATAGGAAAAGGTGCACTGGAATTCGACGACAAATATATGGATTTTTTTTTTTTTTTTCGAAGAAAACTTCTTCGGAAAGGTTTTCACTTTGTGATGGCATTATTTATTTTAATAAAAAGACAAATAACTTTGTTTACATCACTTTTAATGGTACACAATCAACATGTTTCGTAAACTTTTTTATTTTACCTACTGTTCGCACGTTAGTAATTTTTAACCTACCTACTGTTCGCTCTTGTCGTGTTCTGTCAAGCTGTTATTTATACTAAGAAAAAACAAGTTCAAACAAATCCGCCGGAAGAAAAAAAACTATTTATCGTAAAAAACAACGAATGTTCAACCTGTGGAAGTGTTATTCTTGTGAATTCTTCGATTTTAAGCATATTTTTATAGTAATAAACTTATCATCCATAATAATTGTTTCTCATACAAAAGTACCACAGTGATGTTTACGGCAGCAAGTGCGTTCATTGGCTGCGTTTGATTATGAGCTCACTGTTCCGGGCACCAATTGGTTGTTAAGTGTTGTGAACTTTGAATACTTTCATCACAAATTGAAACTAATTTTATTTTGAAGAAAAATACTTTTTTAACATTGAACTGAAGTTACATATGTGTAATAATTATGGGGAAAAAAAAGAACTCTGTTAAAAGCCCTATTATTGCTTCCCCTTACACCTCCCAATCTGAAGAATCGGACTCAGACGCTGAGGAGATTGAAGCCGAAACCAACCCTGACCTTAGTCATGTATCAGGACATCAGACATTATCCGGTACCCAAATTGCCCTAAAAGCCCTACAGGACGCATTGGCTGAAAAACCATCCAAAGTCTCCAAAGAGCAGCAGCTCAAAGTATCAAGAAACGTGACAAATGTTCTCGGCTCCGTTGCACAACTTTTGCTAGAGAAGGAAGAACTTAGAGGAGACCTAAATTCGGCTCTAGCTAACATCAAGGTCTTGCAAGCTGAGAAGAAAATGGCGGAAAACTATGCAAAGCAACTGCTGGATAAAATACAACAGCTTGAGTCAGATCTGGGTCCAGTAATGCGCCGAGTGGCAGATGCGACAGAGGCTAGCCTTTCTTTCGCTGAAGTCACAAAGAAAAAACTCCCATTGCCCCCACCACTCACTCGTACCAGCATCAAAATAGGGAAACCAAGACCATCTGTATGTTTTTTTCCAAAACTACCGGGGGTTGATGATAGCGATGGCACAAAAAAAATAATTAAGGACATTGTTAAGCCATCGCAGTTAGGAATAAGGATAACGGGAGTAAAAAATATCAAAAACAAAGGAGTCATTATACACACTGCCAGCAGCCAGGAACAAGAAAGGCTTTTAAATGATCCTGTTATATGCAGCTCCGACTTGCTGAGTGCCCGTCTTCCAATTAAGAGGCAGCCTAGAATGATATTCTTTAATGTGCCCCGTGAACTTACGGACGAGAACTTTTTAGAGAAGGCCCTCTCCGGAATCTCTGAATCTAATGACTTCAAAGAGTGTGCATCCAAGTGCAAACTAAGTCATATGGCTGGAGCTCGAACCGGACCGTCTTGCCACAGAGTGTACTCGGTGCCTGCTAACATTCGTCATGCATTGGTGGAACAAGGACGTGTATTTGTGGACTGGACCGTTTGCGGTGTGCGTGACTTTGTTGGACTTACAGTGTGTCTGAATTGCCAAATGGTCGGACATTCGCACAAGTATTGCAAAGATACAAAGAGATGCTCCCACTGCGGTGTAGAAGGACACGCGCGTGAGGCCTGCCCCGCTGCTGCTGCAGCACCCAGTTGCGCCACATGCGCACGTTTTGGAAAGCCTGCAGCTTCACGTGCCCACCCCACCGGAGATAAGGATTGCCCGGCCTACAAAGCAGCACTATTGAAGGACCTCTCCACCATTGACTATGGCATCTAACCATACCGAAATAGATGGCGAGGTACTTGCTGTTGATGCATTAAATATATTATATCAAAATGTGAGGGGTATTCGAACAAAGACCGTAAGTGTGCGCAATAATATTTTAATCAATAATTATGACATTATTTGTTTTTCCGAAACATGGCTGAACTCTACAGTATTTAGTGAAGAATTGTTTGATGATAGATATGTAATATTTAGAAGAGATCGTGAGTCAACCGATCTGTGTCTAAAGAAGGTGGCGGAGTTCTAGCCGCCGTTTCTAAAAAACTTCTTGTGTCAAGAAAAACGGAGTGGGAGAGTGACAATGAAGATTTGTGGCTTGTAATTAAGTCTCGTTCCAACTCGCTCATCTTTATATGCATCCTCTATATTCCTCCTAGTGTAACCGTTGATAATTATTGTAAACATATTGAAAAATTACAGGATCTGTATTTAAAGTATTCAATTTCCAATTCGCAGTTTATTTTTGTTGGTGATTTTAATTTGCCCGAAATTAAATGGTTACCTGACAATTCATTCAAAAATAATGTACTTTCCCCTTCTAATTATAAAAGCATGAAAGCACACAGTCTTGTCAATCTCTCATCAATTTGCAATTTGTATCAATTTAATTATGTACTAAATAGGAATGAAAATTTATTGGATCTTGTTTTTTCTGATAAAGTTAACATTGATATACATATAGCACCAGGCTTAACCAAATTGGATCACTATCACCCTTCATTTGAAATTATAGTGAAACTAAATAAAGATTAATTCCTAGAAATGAATAGAAGTGATTCAAAATATAACTTCAGGAAGGGAAACTTTGATGAATGTCGACAGGATCTATTGTCTGTTAATTGGATAACTCTTTTTAAAAGTAAAAATGTGAATAACATGGTAATCTTATTTTATGAAAAATTGTGGGAAATAATTGACAAATACTTTAAAAAATATGGTACTAAAACAAAAAATCAATATCCTGTATGGTTTAATCAGCAATTGATTGCTCTTCTTAAGAAAAAAAACAAAGTTAGACTTAAGGTAAAAAAACATGGTTACGAGTCAGATTATAGGGAATTCTCTTATTTAAGGAAATTTACAAAAAAAATACAAAGCGAATGTTATAAATCATATATCAACTCTGTCGAAAGTGGTCTGCAAGATAACATAAAGTTATTCTGGTCATACTCAAAATCATTACGAAAAACTAATTGTATACCTAAAGTAATGCATCTTGACGATATTTCCGCAAATGACGGTGAAAATATAGCAAACATATTCTCTAAATATTTTTCATCTGTTTATACCAAGTCGGAATCATCTACTAATGATTCAATGCCAAACATAACTGAACACAATCAAAACAATTTGGGTAAAATACATATTAGTGCAGATGAAATAAAATATTTTTTGAGTAAAATAGATCACAATAAGGGCCCAGGACCTGATAATATTCCTCCTTTCTTTGTTAGTTGCTGTGCAGACTCTTTATGTTTACCGCTTTTTATCATTTTTAATGCATCCCTTACCACGGGAACTTTTCCCAATCTGTGGAAAAAAGCACATGTGGTACCAGTATTAAAATCGGGAGACCAATCTTTAATAAAAAATTATAGGCCAATCAGTATACTATCCTGTTTTGCTAAGGTTTTTGAATCTCTGATATATAAAAATATTTTTTCACATTTTAAGCCCCTTCTCTGCACTAGACAACATGGGTTTGTTCCTCAAAGATCGATCAACTCAAATCTTTTGGAATTTTGTAATTATGTTTGTAATTCTTTTAATGATAGATTACAAGTAGATACAATTTATACTGATTTCCAAAAAGCTTTTGATAAAGTTAACCACTCCATCTTACTAAAAAAACTTGAACAAATTGGAATACATGGAGACCTATTACGCTGGGTGAAATCATATTTGTATAACAGAACTCAATTAGTTCTTATTAATGGATACAAATCATCCCCTATAGTTGTTACTTCTGGTGTACCACAGGGTTCAAATCTTGGCCCCTTGCTTTTTCTTATATTCATAAATGACCTTGGCTCGAAATTAAACTGTGATTATGCTTTTTTCGCCGATGATCTTAAAATTTTTCGTAAGATTAAGTCTGTTTCCGATCATCAGCTGCTTCAAAATGACCTCGACACACTCAATAACTGGTGTACTGTCAATGATATGCACTTAAATGTTGAAAAATGTTACATTTTGAACTTTACTAGAAATAGAATTATAAAGGATTTTTCTTATGTTATCAATAATATTATTCTCAAAAAAGTTTCTTCAATAAGGGATCTAGGAATCACTCTTGATTCTAAATTCATATTTGATGTACATATTAACAACATTAAGTGCAAATCATTAAAAATGATGGGATTTATTCACAGAATATGTAAACCTTTCAAAGATCCTCGATCAATTCTAACTCTTTACAATGCCTTAATTAGAAGTAAACTTGAATATGGAAGCACTATTTGGAATCCACATTACTGCAAATATGAAAACATTGTAGAATCAGTTCAAAAAAAAATACTAAGAATGTTATCCTTCAAATGTGGACTACACGACCATCTCAGATCATACGATATACGTCGTGATTACTTCAAGATTGATACACTTAAAACTAGAAGGCAATTGACTGATCTAATATGTTTACATAAAATTATTCACGGCCATCTTGATACTAAATTATGTCTTAACAGTATTAAAATTAATGTCCCCAATTCCCATTGTTTAAGACGCCATAACATTTTTCATATTAATATATTTAAAAATAATATCGCCTACTTCAGCCCTCTGACCCAGATGTGTCGACTGTATAACAAGATAGAGTGCGCTGATGTGGATATTTTCATTGATAATTTGTACAGTTTTAAAAAAAAAGTTCTAGCGCTGTTAAAAAGTACTAACTAATTATATTGTGTGAATTGTCCCTCTATGCATGCTTGCGTATTTCATATGTCTTTTACCACTCATTGTAATGTGTTACTTGATTGACCTTGTATATAATTCTGTATTTTAATTTGTGATGTTTTTGTTTTTCTAATTGTATTTATTTGTATTTAATTGTACGTAATTGTAGATTTTTATAATTGTATAATAACTGAGTTTTATAAGTGGATTGTTCTCATGTAAATGTAAACATCTGTAAAACCCAGTATAAATAAATAAATAAATAAATAAACAATGTTTACTTCATCAGGATCAAACGTATACTAAACTTAAAAATTAAATATAGATGACACATGGAAGGAAAGGGTAGGAGGGAGGGGGAGGGGTAAGAGTGGGGAAAGTTTATCAATTAGGGATTTCAAAGCCATTAGCAGGGAAAGGCCGGTTAAGTGGGAAGAGGTTCAAAAGAGGGTTTATAAAAATTTTGCTGCTTATTTTAAAAATCTTCACAACTTTTATTAACTATAGTTATGAGTACCTACATGAGTATGCTGTGTTATAAAATAATTTAATAAAGTTATTATTTCAAAGAGAAACAGACCTAAACACATTTGATGTTAAATTATGTAATAATATGTTCGTATTCCCTTTTTCCCTTGGTGAACAAACACAGGAATACGAGTAGCTTGATGTATGTTTGATGCGTAGCTCCGTAACAAGAACGGTCCCGCTAACGCTAAGGGTAAAGGCAAGGGACGCCGCTGGTTGCAAGGGAAAGGCGGAGTACCTTCGTGCACAGGAATGCTCTGAGGAATTCAAACAATGGATGTG
Source organism: Limnephilus lunatus (assembly GCA_917563855.2). NCBI lineage: Eukaryota > Metazoa > Arthropoda > Insecta > Trichoptera > Limnephilidae > Limnephilus > Limnephilus lunatus. The sequence continues at coordinate 37,666,747 of OU830604.1, forward strand.
TCTAGATTTACAACATCGTAATCTCCGCTCTCCCGGCAGAACAAAGGTAATATTACCTAAGTGACAAATATTCCATAAAAAACCCATACCACCGCCTTGTTATTGACCAAAGCCTGACAAATTGAATAAAATATTCCAAATTTCATTTGTCATTTTTAACCCCCTACGCAAGGAGCGGTATTATACGTGTATATGTCTGTCTGTTTGTCTGTCTACCTGTTTCTGTATGTGGCATCATAGCTCCTAAACGAATGGACCGATTACGATGCGGTTTTTTTCTTTGAAAGCTGACGTGATCGAGATGGTTCTTAGCTCTTTTTTGTGTCAGGGGTTGCTTAAAATTTTGAAAATTTTACTTATTAAATCGAATTGTAGACGTATCGACTTTGCTACAAAAAAATAGTTGGATGTATTGATTGTTATTTTGTCTGTCTAGAAAAGTTACTGTAAAGTTTTTTTAAAACATGTATTTTTATTGAAATAAAGTTATTCTGTTGGTCATTGTACAGATTTGTTAAATTTTTAAACGAAATATTGTGATTTGTAACATACATATGTTTCAAACCGTACAATCATAAAGTTATTTTTAATTAATCATTTTTTCTTTATTATTATTTAAACTTGCTATACCTAAACTAATATTGCTGTTTGTCTGTCAAATTATAAATGATCTGTTAAATCTGTTTTTCAAAATTTCCATTTTAGTTCAAATAATTTCATAAAAATTAGATCCGAGCTCGTTTTTTGTGACCAACATCCGTTTCTTTGTCCATTTATTTTTGGACTTAACAAACTGAAATATTTCGGAGTTTTTTAACCACAATTTGCAGTATTGTCATACATTTAGCGTTAATTTGTAAGAATTTCGAATTGCGGCTAATTTGCTTTATTTTTTTTCTAAATATACGGCAAAAACGAAATCAATTGTTAAAATTTTACTTTTTTTGCCGGGAAACGCCAAATAATATGTGGCTTACCTTGAAAAAATTCAAAACTTCCCAACTTTATCGACAAATTTTCTGAATTGACTGGACTAATTCTGTTTCTTATATTACGTTTTATTTTTTATTTCTTTTCTTTATGTTATTTCCCTTTGTTGTTTAGCTTACCTACCTACCTAGTGATAAATACAGTAAACTATATATCCCGTGGACATGTTTAACACTCGATTGTTAGCACTTACGAACATCCCAATGCTAATTTTATAAAAATAATCATGTTAAAACCCTGACTCGATTTACTCGAAAATGAAAACACAAATCAAAAAAGTTATCCTACAAAATCGAATCGAAGTGTGAAGTAGATTCACCATTTTCTCACTTTTACTACGAGTTTCCAGACACCGTGTATAAATATGAAAAATTATGCCATAGTAGCGATTAGCGATTAGTGGTCAAAATAAAATAAATAAATATGTGGAACACGTGTATTATGAACGCTTATTACACGTGTGACTTATCATATTGATATTCAAAATAAAATGAATAAATAAGTTGATTACATCAAATCAAGTTGTACGCTTATTGTACTTGTGACCAAAATCATATTGATGGTCAAAATAAAATAAATAAATAGGTTGTACATCTTTATATGTACGCTTACTACACGTGTGAACTAAATTATATTGACGGTCAAAATAAAATAAATAAATAGGTGGAACACCTATAAGGACGCTTATTACACGTGTGACCTATCATATTGGTAGTCAAAATAAAGTAAATAAATAGGTGGAACTCATGTATTTATGTATATACGCTTATTACACGTGTGACCTATCATATTGGTAGTCAAAATAAAGTAAATAAGTAGGTGGAACTCATGTATGTTTATATATATACGCTTATTACCCGTGTGACCTATCATATTGGTAGTAAAATAAAGTAAATAAATAGGTGGAACTCATGTATGTTTATATATACGCTTATTACACGTGTGACCTATCATATTGGTAGTCAAAATAAAGTAAATAAATAGGTGGAACTCATGTATGTTTATATATATGCTTATTACACGTGTGACCTATCATATTGATAGGTAAAATAAAATAAATAAATGGTAGAATAGTCAAATAAAAATAAATAAATAGGTGGAACACGCTACAGACGTCTTTTGACAAATTGTGAGTATTCGATCGCTGGTAATATGGCCTCAAGTCAAGGCGAAGGTAGGTATTTCATGCGGCCGGTGGACATCGGAGTGTCGTTTTGAACTTATTCGATGTCGGTTTGTAGTCGCTGTGGAGTTTCTTCTCATGGATTATTATGAAAGACTAGCTGTATTTGGCGTACCATACGCCGTTTTAAAAAAATATTTTTATGGTCTCATTTTTATGTAGTCGGTACCTATCGGTGGCGTGCCGTGACTTTTATGCGCAATTTCTAGAACATCATTTTAACGATTTAGTCGAAAATGTTTATATATCCAGATTCACTGTTTAAAAGTTTACGTGGAAAGAATCATGTGTTTAGAATTCTCTTTCGGGAAGGAAATTTCTTTTGTTAGTTTTATCAATAATAACGGAACACCGCTGATAACCATCAACGTACCATTATAATATTGAAATAAATTGGTTCGCTTTTATACCTACCTACTAGCATGAAAATAATTATTTAAATGAAAAGTGTTCAAAGTCTTTAAAAAACATTTGTGCGGAAATAAATTATAGATAGACTGAAAAATTATAATCTATTATTGTTTCATGAAACACAAAGATAACATTAACTAAGTTAAAATTTTAAAAAATCATAAATAATGACAAAAAAGTTTCCCTGCGGTGATTAATATTTTAAATAAACGCAATTTCTTGGTAACTTTACAGAAAGGGTCAGATACCCGAAATAAACTAGAGGAAAAATATCTAAGACACAGAGGAAGGCGTTATGTTCACGACTAGTGCTGATTAAAAAAAAGTTATGTGTAACAATGTCACCGCAAGGTTGTTGCTACCTCGCAAACATATTAGAAGTCGCGAAAAGTAACCAGAGTTTGCCGAGCTTTTCCGAGCTACAGGGTGAAGATTGCCTTGATCCTAGCCAACCCACAATTGAAGCAGATTTTAGAAAACGAAGAAGAAGAACATGCAATAACACTCAGCGTACGTTGAATGCCCCCGTAGGAGTCGCTGAAACGTGCACGAAGTGTGCGCCGCGGCCTGCATCCGGTAAAAAGTCTATCAGGGACAAAGGATTGTAGCGAACCCGCTTTCAGTTTTACAGATGCAGAATATCGACTAGTTCACCGAATCTAACAATTCCACCCGGGACCGGGATGGCCGCCCTACCATGAACGCGCCGCGCCGATTGGAGCTGAATGTGAAAGGGCGCCCTCTATAGCGACTCTTCACACACTGCAGAGCACTTAGCACAGTTAGTAGGCACTGAAGGCAGTTCAATTTCCGATAAATCGTATTCAGCGGCGCGTTTCCCGAAAATACACGGGCGCCAAATGTTCCGAGCTCAAAGCGAGTGAAAAAGCGAATGAAAAAGTGAAGGTTTTACAAGTTTAATACAGAACTCGGTCCAAGTCAGAATAAACAGAAAAAATATGGAAATCTTTTTATGGAAAATTATTACAGAAAAAAAAACACTTTTCGACTGCGCAAACAAGGTAACAGGCTCAAGCTCAGGCAGGATATGCCGAAGGGAGCAGGTTACCAGGTACCCGCAGCTCCTCCGTCAACTTTAAATTAACTTAAGAAAGCCTGCCTAGAAACGTCATTCGGTTTGGATAAAGTCCTTCGGGAAAATTACCCGGTACGATTCAGTCCTCTTTGTGACGTATTTACTTTGAGCTTGATTATATTGTTTAAGCAAATTCACCTACTTTAATTATCCGGTGAGTATGGTTAGGGTCAACTACGACGAGTAATACCACATTCTTCTTTTTATTCTTGGTTTTCTAAGTAATGGTACCAATGAGACGACCTAACCCTGATTTTTCTATGAAAATACTTACATACCAGAATTAATAAATACTAATTTAGTTTTGAATTCGTACTCAGTTTTGAAACTAAGAATTAATGCTGGAATTCCATTATTATAATATATCTATACAGAGTATAAAATGAAGTCGCTCCCGCCGTCTGTGCGCTTAGATCTTTTAAACTACGCAACGGATTTTCGTGCAGTTTTCACCATTAGATAGAGTGATTCATGAGGAAGGTTTTTAGGTACATAATGTGTCAAGGTTTTGTGTAAATTAGTTGAAATATATAATATATCTGGCCAAGTGACAGCGGGCAGAGGGTAGCGGGCAGTAGTAGGCAACGGACTGGCAAACAGGCGGTGTGGATTTGATTTAAAAGATGGCGTTGCTTATAAAGGTTAGGTAATGGCGTGGCGTTATGTTTCGTTAGCCACAGCAACATGTGGCCGGGTCTGCTAGTATTGTAACAACATAAATATGAAACTTATTTCCACTTTAATGTATTGACCGTAACCGTATTCAGCCTGTTAAATCTATCTTCAGACTGGTACACATTATTCATAACTCACGGTTTATGGACACAAATATGGAGGAAGGCAGAGGGGTTTTGAGGGCACAGGATTTTATTCAAATATGGCAGAATAATTTAAAATTACAAAACAATACATATTTAATTTTCAGTAGCTACGCTTGTACCGTGATGAAAAAACATTTGATTTTGAAAAATATTGATATTTTTTTAATAAAAATATTGGAGTAAACAAAGTTGGTTATTTTCATTAAATTTAAAATGACGCCACAAAATAATTTTGCAATTATTGAAGAAGTAATTAAAAAGAAGTTTATGAAACCTATGGAATAATTGTGACAGCACTTCAAAGATATACATACACATATATTTTTTTCATGTTAAAGTTAAATTAAATACTCCTTCAATTTTTATAAGAAAAACTTTCTTTTTATACTTTTTGAAGGTTATTCCCATCAGTGAAATATTTCATATAGGTTAACAATAGTAATCTAAACGAAAATATGAAAGAGAACAAGACACAGAAAAACAGAAAAAAGACAATGGTCGCAACTGGGACTCGAACCCAGACGTCTCCGTCTAACCGGGACGAGCGCGTTAACCAATTTCGCTATTGCCACCTTCTGTCAAACCGTCATATTTGTCAATCTCATATTTTCAAATTTTAGAATTACATTATGATCAACTAATTATTTTTCTCCATATTACGGGCAACTACCCTTTTCATTGGAAACAATCATTCTAAGAATTGGTTTGTCACCTGGATAGCGTCTCGGTTATATATATTCGAATTTATTAATATGGAACAATTGACTTTTACGAAAGTCTAAATGAATATTCAATTTTTATAAGAAAAACATTCTTTTTATACTTTTTGAAGGTTATTCCCATCAGTGAAATATATCCTATTAGAATAAGTTAACAATAATAATCTAAACGAAAATATGAAAGAGAACAAGACACAGAAAAACAGAAAAAGACAATGGTCGCAACTGGGACTCGAACCCAGACCTCTCCGTCTAACCGGAATGAGCGCGTTAACCAATTTCGCTATTGCCACCTTCTAATTTTTCTTAATAGTTCGTTGAAATATTTTAGTTAAATAAACCATAATAAGAAATTCGAAAATTTTATCGGTGTTGCGGTGTTTTTTCCACAAAACTGTTCTTTAGAAAACTGGCATTTTTTAGGTGGCTTTTTGTAATTAAAAATGTATTGTTTTGTAATTTTAAATTATTTTTCCACCTTTAAATATGAAAATAATTAGAAATTCGACAGTCAAAGACGACTAAGTTAACAATTGTAAGAAAACCCATATATTTGAATAAAATCCTTGTAGACCACACCTCTGACCTCACCCATATTTGTGTGTGTAAACCGTGAGTTGTGAATAATTTATACCAGTCTGAAGATGGCTTTAACAGGCTGAAACCGGTTACAGTAAATACATTAAAGTGCACACAAAGATATATTAATAAGCGTAGACAAATAAGTACCGATAGACAAAAATATAAATTATTATAATTTTTCAAAAAACAAAATTACGTGGGACGACTAGTTGGCGTAGGTATGTGAAATGAATTTTATAATTAACTAGCTGACCCGGGAACTTCGTTCCGCCTCAGAATTAATAACTGTTGTGTTAACTTATTAACTGAAAGCTGAATTAAATTCAGTTTTTTTATTAAGTTAAAAATTACACAATGAAGCCATTATTGATGCGCTACTGTCCGTGTTTTGTTTTTGTCAGTATCAGAGATGGCGTTGTGTACGGATTTATATTTTTGTGATTTTATTACTTTTCCACTTACTAACCGGAATTACGTTTCATTTTCTTTGTACGTGTGAGGGAGATTTATTATATATTTTTCCTTTGGAGGGGTGCAGACATACGTTTACGTTTGTCTTATTTTTGACTGTTGACATTTAGTGTGCAAGAAAGAGGGGCAGCACTGTATGTTTAAGAACAAAGGCAAAACAATCAGCGCATTGTATAATTCGACGTTTTTGAATTTTTGGAATTAACTCACACTTCAGTATTTTACTTAACTATCACAATATTGCCGCAGCTCTTTCAAAAATTCGTTCCATACAAAATGTGTGAGGAAAAGAATTTACTAGGTAATTTTTTTTCGTGAACTTTTCCCATGTATTAATAGCTATTCTGCTATTCGGGGCGGAGACAAATCCAACAAATCAAAGATCATAAAAATTGGGCCAGCCGCTCTTGAGTTATAAATGGTGTACCCGACTTTGTTTATATTAAGAAACTACTACCGTACATAAGTGTTCAATCGGCTTTGCTATTTTTTGTTAGTTGATGATGGTCATTACTTTAATATTGAAGTGTTACAAATTTATTTTTTCTTGGAAAAAAAAAACATTTACTCCAAAGCACCACGTCTAGTGATTTCCTGTAAGCTGAAAACCTTTCTTCTCCACTTCTCGAATTATGAAAAAGAGTTGTCACTCCAATTCTTTTCAACGCAAAAGTTAATTCTGCCAAACTTCAATATTTTATCAAAACAGAATTATTAGGATTAATCAGGTTTCTGAAAGAAAATCTCCATACAATTAAAAACACTAATAAAAGCAAATATTTGCCCCATAATAATGTTTGCTTAGTCGTCAGACATGTTCGAGATAGATATAGAAATTTATTTATTTATTTAGTTACGCCCCTTTTCGGGGCTTTTACATAAGAAATTTACAATAAATTAAAATATAAATACTTTATATGTATATTTTATTTAATTGTATATAACTTTTATGTTTAAGTATTTATTGGACATAACTGAACTGCTGCAGTAACAGTATTTTGTATTTGTTTAAAGATAAATTAAAAATGTCCACTGACTTGGTATAATTATTTCCCTCCATTAGTATTCTAGGTTATGAGAAATACATATGGTAGTTTTTTATTTTATTTTTTATTTTTTTATTTATTTAAGCGACTATATAAAATAATTCCATAACTATATAAAATATAATGGTTATGTAAGGTGAAGATATTGTATTTCTTAGCCCTCCTCACTGGGGGTTCCTGTGCCGAGGCGGACTAAAATTGTTTAAATACAGTTTACTGATCTTCTATGTCGTTTTTAGTGTCTTCATTAGTTACAGTTTACTTGTCTTCTATGTCGTTTTAAGTGTCTTCATTAGAGTGTTTTCGTTGACCTCTTTCAGCCATATTTTTATCCTTATTTATACTCACTAAATTTTTTTATTAGTTTTATGTCTTGTGAAGAATGTTATGGAGTTTAGTTGCAAAATAAGTGTAGTTTCTTTGTCCGAATGTGGTTTTATAACTTGGAATGTTTTTATGTCATTTTTCTTTGATCTGGTGAGATGGATACGCTGTTAAGTAGAGGATTCAGTATTTTTGAATAGCTTCAATAATATATTTTTGGCATATATTTTTTGTACATTTGGTACGACAAAGCTTTTGAATATTTCAAGCGAAGGCGTTCTAATCGGTACTTTCAGTATGGTCTTTATGATTCCTTTTTAAGCTGTATTCAGGTTTTGTATGTATTTATGTGTAGTAGATCCCCATCCTATAATTCCATATTCAATTCGAGAATGACAAAACGCGTAGTAAATCCTTTTTATTTACTACATTTCTTAGATTTTTGAAGAAATATGTAAGGTTTGTGAGTTTTTCAGTAATACCTTTGATGTGTAGGTCCCATCTAAGATTTTCATCAATTATTTACTCCTAGATATTTTATGTTTTGTGTTTTTTCTATGACTGGGCAGTGAAATTGAATATTATTTCTATAGCATTCGTGTAATTTTAACTCTAGTGATGTTGCTGGTTGGCTCCTTGAATTCAATGAAAAAGTTATATATTTAGTTTTGCTTATGTTAAGGGTAAGCGAGTTGATTTTAAGCCAATTTTGTAGTGCACTAAGCCCTTGTTCAGCTCTTGAAATAATAATACAGTATCATCAGAAAAACTGGTTATGTTTCCTTTAATCTTAAGGTTTGTTAAATCATTTATATAGATAATGAAAAGAATCGGTCCCAGAACACTTCCTTGAGGGACGCCATAGGTTCAAAGGTAGTAGTTCGCTCTTTTGTTTGCCAATCTGTACTTGTTGTTCGCGACCTGTTATATAAGACTTCAATAAGTTCATTGTTGTTTCAGCCAATCCTATATTTTTTATCTTTGATAGTAATATTTCATAGTCTATTGTATCAAAAGCGTTCTGGAGATCTATGAATAAAGCCAAACATTTTTTGCCATCATCTAGATTTTTTATGGCATCATTGGTACTTAGATTTTCCCTAAAACCATATTGGGATGGTGATAATAATTTGTTTTTTTTTCTATAAATTGAACAATTTGCTTCTTCATGACAGTTTCCAAGATTTTTGAAAAGGAGCTTAAGAGACTTATGGGTCGGTAATTGTATATATCCTTTTTGTTATCACTTTTATGGATTGGTATAACTGTGGCTTTTTTGAGACATGAAGGGAGTTCCAGAATTTCTGCACTGAAATAAATCCTGACTTCTAGTATTAGGTACGTAGTGGAATCCTTAACAATTCAAGAAATGCCATGTACAGTGTACACTATAATATAAGCCTAACTCTATTGCGTTCATATAAATACTTCCACTCTTCAGTTTATGTAAAGAACATTTTCAAAATATTATTTTCAGAAGACATTTTTAGAAAATATTTTTTTCTTAGCTAAGTAATATTAATTTCCCGAGCATTTTCATAAATCCATGAATCTTTCACGAAACCTAACGGAATTCTAGGTATTTGGTTATTGTTTAGACGTCAATAACCGTCGGAGTAAAGAAATATTCCACTGTATACTTTTTGACTTATATTTCAACTGAAATGCCGGCTAATGAAACTGGAAAAACCGGAGAATAAGTCATATTAAAATTTTCGTTTTGTGAAAAAGTCGTTACAAGCTCGTATAACGATGTTATTTACATTCTTTAGATCAAATGGCGTGACAGTTGAACATTTATGAATAATAATTATTCTTGGGAGTTTTATTTTTAACGTAATTGAATAATTAATCCAATTCGTTGCGGATAACCTTTCTGCTTCTTTTCACCAAATTACACACTCTATGAAGTCTTCATCAGAAAAAATAATACATATTTTCTCCCTCAAACATTATGTACATTTATATTTTTAAAATATTAAGTGTTGTGGAGGAAAACTCTTTCAAAATTCTCGATTAACCCTTCGGCGTTCCCCATGTAAACTTGTGCAGTTTCCTATCTGCAGCCGGCGCGGCCGAGTAGCGGTTGACTAAGGTAACCAGACCTAGAGAACGATAAGCAATATTAATATTTTCTTATTAGTTTTTCCGAGAAATTAAAAAAAAGCATCTGTCATTGCTGGAACGACACAATAATGGCGACTCATTGTTAGAAAGACTTGTGGCTGAAACAATGATTAGGACGCGTCAGTCAGCGCTGCCAAATAAATGTTGGGAAATTAACAGGGTGTAGGACCAAGTAATTAAAATTTATATAATACATTTTCTTCATCTAGAAGCAAATAAATAAAGGTATATTTCTTTATAATACTAATCCTAACTGTATTGTAATATGGATGGTGTTTGGCAAAAACTAATTAAGCATCGTTTTGGGTTTTAAGCGTCAAGATGACTCCATAGTATCCACTTAGAGTAGGTACTGACCTAATTTTAGTGAAAAGATAAAGCCTTTTGAATGGATTCATCACGAAAAATGAAGAAAATAATATTATACTAATTATTTACTCGATCCGTCTTATGAAGACACTTCTGAGAAAATGACACAAAATAAAGAATATACCTGGGCATCAACTACTATTGGTTTTATTGAAGCATGGCTGAAAAGAATAAAATTATATTTATTAAATATTAATTTCCGAGATTTTTTTTTACATGAATACCGCAGAAGAGTCCCAACTGCTCTCGTTTGGATGTGGCACTATGGCATACCCAATTGGGGTATGTTGTGAGGCTAAAGGTAGTGGAGAGGGGAAGGAAATAGGGAAGAAGAAGGTGGGGAAGTACCTGGCTATTCAGATCTGGTAACCAAACACGGCTAAAGCCATTTCAAGCAACGTCTCAATTCTGAATGGTGGTCTTACACCAGGGCGATGCTGAGAGTATCTTCCACTCTGGAACGTGCCGCAAATATTATTTTAAATAATAAATTGTGAAATAACACTAATTAATCAAATAAAATTTATTTGCCACGCAGGAATTCGATCCAGCGACCTTCGGAGTGCGAGAGTCAAGAGCCTTACCGCTGGACTATGCTGGTCGTAATTAAGCGTGATTGAACTTAAAAAGGGTTCCACATACATCTACACTTTGGTACTTTTATTGTAAAATACCTTTCATCATATGCGCCTATTACCGTATTTTAAATATATCTATTTGAATTAGCGATTTTGCTTTCCTGAATGAATGACATCATGGAAGTGGAAGTTAACCCACTTCCCGACATCCGATCGAGCTATAATTTGCCAAATAGACTCGACGTCAATGGCAATACATTTTGGTGGCACTCACCCATACACACAAACACATAGGCACATTTCTCTGAAATTGGATGAAGTGATGGCTCAACTAGGTCGTGCCGTTCAAGAAGAAAGTCGAAACATTTTTACTATAATATATAATATATACTATAATATATAATATAATAAAAATAGATGTTTTGTCGTAAATATATTTTTTTTATGAATATAGTTTTGTGCAGCCTCGAAAATTTTCTTTAGAGGGCCGGGCGAACTGAACTGTCGACTTTAACACATTTTCTCTGAACGCACTTTAAAAAATGTTCCTAGCTACCTACTGAAAAACAAACGTTTCCTAGTATAAAAATTATTATTAATTACAGGAGTAACAGTAAAAGTTTTGTAAAAAAAATTACAAAATATATATACTTCCAACTGAGAAATTCCCATTTTAGGAGAGTCAAATTGACAATATTAATTCATAATGTACACATAAAAACGTAATATTATTAAATATAAATTAAATGTTTGAGATATATAATATGAGTACTTGAAATTTTTAAGTAATTGGTATTTTGATTGTGGAGCAGTCCCTTGACGAATATTTATCTTTTGGTAAAGTAATTTTCCGCTCGTATTGCTTCCTAATTCTTGAAGCTAAATCCTAACCAATTTAAGGACTGTTTAAAGTTTAAACCTTGACTCTTGAACACATAACGTGTGTAGGTACGCAAAAACGTAACCAATCTTTTTTCTTTATTAAGCCAGAACAATAATAATTACACAAGACAAATTCATTGAATCGTTAGGTACCCGTTAAATATGAACAGAAAGAATATGGATGATATAGGTACCTACCTACGCAGATACCTGAGCCAGGATACCAGGAATATTCCGTGCTGCTTTCTATGCAATATGTATCGAGACATCGGACGATATAAATAATTCATGTTGTCATCTCGCCTGGGCTCGTTATGGACTGAAAGGGAAAGCATAAAGGCCTCGACAAATCCCGAACATTCCACGTAATCCTTTAAGGAACGTTTGCACACCTACTTTTTCGCAGTAATTTTATACATCTGGGTATAATACCTCATAGAACACAATCCCAGGACTGTGATTCTCCCAGACAATTCATGACTTTAAAATCCCATCACTGCAAAGAACACTGACATTGTAAAGTAGGTATATTTAATAATGAAAAACAAAATTTGGAAAAAAAATCTATCTTCTTGTCGAACTAAACCGACAACACATCTCGACCTTTTTATTGTTTGTGTTAGTAATAATTGTTTAATTATCTGACGTTTCTTCGCTTTTTAACACGAGCTTTGCTCTTAAAAAAGGTTGTAACCCGTTCAATGAAAAAAAAATATTTTTTTGGTGTATTTATTATCTTCTTAAAATTCATAATTTATTATTTAATACGTAACCGGTCGATTAAACTCCGCAAGAACATGCAAAAAAAACTAAGATTAACCAAAAATGAGCGATAAGAAATAAGAAGAATCTGGAAGGGCAAAAGAATAGTCAAGAAGAAACAAGAAGATGCAAGAAACAAGGCAGGCAAAGAGTGGCCAGAATTTTAGAAGGAGATGCAATAAGAACGAAAGCGAGTCGAAAGAAGTTATAAGAAGAGGCAAAAAGTGCACAATAAGATACAAAAAGAGACAAGAAGAGGCAAAAAGCGACAAGAAGAGACAGAAAGAGTTAATAAGAGACAACAAAAGATATAACACGGGCAGTAACTTATATATTACTGCCCATCCTAAATTTCAATATTAGCTTATTCTCCAACCTCTTTCCCAATCTCAACCAAGTCCTAAAAAATCATACCCCCTAGGGCGTAGGGCCTAGTGTACCGGTCGCATCGGGACAGGAGTGCTCTCGACTGGGGTGCTATAATCGTATCGTAACGTACATAAAAACTGCGGAACTTATTGCGACACATTTTATAATGTTACTATTTTTTTAAACTATTTACTTTTACAAATAAACATCACTTCATTTTTGAAACATATTTCGTTATAAACACTATTGAAAAAAACAATAAATGAACAAATAAAAAAAATCTGTGTGCAATTCAAACGTGGTAGAAGTGAAACCTTCAGAAAACTAAAGTAGAGTAACTAAAGAGTGGGAAGACTTCGCAGCACTTTTTTTATCAACGTGAAGAATGATTTTTTTCCATATTTTGGTCGTTAAATTCCATTTCCTGTTACCTTGTTAGCATTTGTGTTTTCTTCTTTGAAGTCGATAGATGTCGCTTTCTTTTGCCTGTTCATTTGGAGTGGTTTGAAAATTGAATATTGATTTTATCAAAATAAAAATGTTTTTTTTTTTTTTGATTTCATAGGATTCGAGTGTCTGTCCGTTAAGGTTCGTTAGGCGCTTTATACCACTAGACTTACAGAGATTTTCGTGGTACCGCGGATGTATCGTATTGTGTTAGAACCGAGCACTTAATACTTATCGTTTTAGTAATACATAAATATTTTATTGCTATCTCATTCTCTCGCAGGTTAAATCTCATAGTTATACGTGTTTGTCTATTTTTAGTGTTACTCGCTTCCGTTTCATCGAGTTTAAATTACAACAGTGCTAAGGAAGTTTCACTTTAAATAGTTAATATTTTAATAGCCTGTTAAAATATTAACTACTTAATTTCGCATTGCAGATCAGGATTTTGATTTTGCGGCACTGCCGATTCGGCCAACTGAAGGCTCAAATCACCACAATTCCAAGGAGAAAATTTAAATTAATGACATATAATTCTTTGCAATTTTGTGGCGCCCAAAATTTTGTAAAAAAATCAAACTTTAGGTCCCTGCATTCCGATTTAAACACAATTCCCCTACACAAAATAACATACGTATATATATATATATATTTACATATTTGAAAAATTGTAGTTATTTTTTAAGATATTATTTTTACATATGCTGAGCCGAAACGGTAATTAAATGAAGTTCTCTCGGTAGAAAAAAATCGCATAGTATGCTCCGAAAATTATTAAAAAAACACAGTTTGTTTTGTTATTTAACATCTCAAGGTATGAAAAAAATCACAATGTCTTTAAATGCTACTTCTGTGGAAAGATTTGCTCTAATTTAAAACTGATTTCACCATTTTCGATAATTATAATCATTTTTGACATAAGCGCGCTCCCTCTAACATTCGTATTTACATAACTTCTTTTCTTTATATTTGAATGCTTACTACAGGGCCTTAATAAAAACAATGTGTTTTCTATCATAATGGGGCCGACAGACTTAGTTTTAAATGCGCCGGTTTTATTTGGCTTGGTCTATTTCAGCATGTCGCTAGCCATACATTCCCATTGGATGTACGGCGTGCAAAAATACGCCAAGCCAAATAACGCCGGCACTTTTATAACTGAATTTGAAAAATTGGAAATGAATGTATGAAACGCGGGAGGGGGGAGGGGAATGCGGGAGGGAGGTTCATGTCGGGGGAAGCGGGAGAGGGGAGTGGGGTGAGGGAAATTGGAGAAGGCGGAGTGGAAACACGTTAAGGGAAGGGGACGCGGGTAGTGAAGGGGAACGGGATGATTGGGAAAAGACACTCAGGGAGAAACATTTATTTATTAAGTGGCATTGCAACGCATGCCGGAAACTCGCTTGTGTAATAAACGTTGTTATCAACTAACTTTTTTATCGCTAACTGTAAAAGTAATTAATAAAAAAATCCCAAAGTTTCATAATTTATTTTCAAATTGCGGTCGGTTACTTTGCATTCATAAAAGTGTACGTTTTAATTAATTTGAGGTTAACTTTCAGGTTTGAAAATAAAGCTTGTTTTCTCTTTCTAAAGCCGTTTAGATCATATTTCTAACCATGATAGTAAGGGAGAAACAACGATTTCTGTTTGACCTATATGAGTTGTTCCGAAAACCGAACAAAAAAGCCTGAGGGGTTAACTTCATGTTTTAAATGGCTTTAACCTATTTAGTGACTATTTCTGAATATCCAGATACTTCCCCACCGTCCTCTTCCCCGTTGTCTTCCCCTCCTCACTACCTTCAGCCTCAAAACATACCCTAATTGGGGATGCTATAGTCTCACTCGCTTCAGGAGATTGCAAGCAGTTGGGAATCTTGTGCGGTAAATACATTTAAAAAAGTTATCATTTTTTAATAACCTTTTCATCCATGAACTTTCGATTTCTTAATTCATATTCGCATAATTTTTAAAAAAGGTAGAAGAGAAGCTTCATTGGTCAAGAAATACATGTGTAATGTGTAGGTTTTAAGTTCAAAAATATATATTAATAGTTTTAGCTAGAAAATGTTGTTACTAATATCTAAGACTCACGAACAATTTTATTTACATTTCAAATGAATACAAATATAGAACTCATATAACGAAAATAAAGGAATGCAACAAGCCAAGCAAGCTGTAGGTATGTCAAAAGAAAGCAAATCCAGGCTATGTGGTCAGGAATATTAGGACGGGTTACTCTCAGAGCAGCACCAGCAGGAACCATTACTACGAAAATATGACTTTCGTACGTTTTGTTAAAATTCTGCTTATCATCAAATAATTGTTCTTAATGATTTGATATGCAGAATTTCAACACAACGTATGGAAGTCACATTTTCTTCGCCACTCTTTGCTACCACCAAAAACTTTTGTTAATGTCGTCTCCTCTTACTGCATTTTGACAATAGATCGGCAGTTGTTAGTGGTTCCTTCTGGTGCAGCTTTGAAAGCGACCCGTTCTTGTATTACTGGCGAAACAGCCTTGATTTGCTTTCTTCAAAAATTTTCTCTCGGGGCCAATCCGAATTGTGTTGTTGAAGTTACTAGGCCGATTCCATTGCCGATTCCTAATGGATTTCTTCCTTCTCTGCCAACCCAACTTCACCAAACATTCCTCACAGATATCTTTGATTTATAATATTCGAGGTTTTTACAATTTTTAAGTTAATTATTAAGTACAGGGCAGTGTCTTGAAGAATAATTTTCTGACATCGTCGTTCAAGAACTGTCTTGAGAGCATTCCGGCCCATATACTAATTGCTCTTCTTTGTCGTTCCATTTCTTCTACATCCTTCATATTTTCGGTTAGGATATGTCCCAAATATTTAACTTGTGAGGCCACAAGCAGTTCATTTGCAGAATAACAAAACACAAAAATTTAAGAAATGTTACACGATAATTCTTAGAAATCAACATTAACGATAGTAAAAACAGGGATGTTGCAATTGTGTTGCATTCCTTTAATTTCATTATATAAATTATTTATTGGTATTAATTTGAAATGGTACAATCTTTCATGAGTACCTACGTAAATAATCGTTAATATCAAAATTTGCTTGATTAAAATGTTAAAATATTTTTTGAACTTAATGACTACACATATACTCTGCTAAGTTACCAAACAGTGTAAAACGATAGCAGAGATGTTAGATCGCCAATAAATGGTTCCCGGGACGGCGGTACCCATACCTGCCTCCCAAATTGTAATGATTAAATTAATTACATTGTTTTAATAAATTGTGATCAGATTTTGCATGCATGGAGGACAGTGTTTGGCGGCCCGGTCTAAAGCGATATATTTATTATGTATATATACTAACAATGTACATACATTATTGAAAATCTGGTACCTACTACATCTAGATAAGACATTTTTCTTAACTACTGTTATGTTGTCCAATTTCTTTTAAATTTTACAAAAATTAACTTTTGTGCACCGTCATATTGGCGATTGATTAACTTAAGTAAATTTATAAATTATGCTTTAAGAAAAGCAAACAACGATGATTTGTAAAATTTGTGTTTACCGTGAAAATGGTAAACATTAATTTGGAATTGTGGAGAGTAGGTACAAAACGTTGCTATCGATAACTTGAGCCCCGATGATTTGCATAAAAAGTAATTAAAACAAAAAACATCAGGTATTCATCTGTTTTTTACAGGCTATTTGAAAAAACGTCGTTCCAGTATTTATACCCACTGACGCGAACTATAAGCTAATTACCATGGCCAAGATAATACTATCAGTGTTAGTCATTAAATTATACATATGTATGTTACAATATGTTCAAAATTAATCACGGGAATAAGTTTTAGGAGTTTGCAATAAATATGTTATGCTTGTGTATGTACAAGAACAACATACCAAAGGGTTTACATAATGTTGTGCTTACATGTACATTGTCCGAGAAATGTGTATCAATATAAAACTTACCCAACGTTCAGAATACAGAGGGTTAGGGATCGCACTTACTTTAAGAGATATTCCTGATATTATTTGGAGTAAAACATGTTAATGTATTTATTTCAATACCATAAAAAATCAGTAGATATTGTAGTTATCAGTAGACAGCTACGATCGAGGTGAGGGATGTCCAGTTACGACTTGCGGAAATTTTGAATTTAAACTTCTTTAGCCTCATTGTGATTTTAAATTCGCATGAAACGGAAGTGCGTCACTAAAAAATATTATTTGAAGAATCCTTGGTTCTAATATAATGCAGTTAATTCACGGCTCCGCGCGAGCCTTCGATAGCGTAGTGGCGTAAAGCGCCTGACAAATCTCAGCGGCTAGAGAGAAATCCAGCGAACGGAGGCTCGAATCCTACCAAATCCAAAAAAATAAACATTTTTATCTTTGTAAAATTTTTATTTTTATAAAATCAATATCTGATCTTTAAACCAATTTAAAATAAACAGGCAAAAGAAGTGAAAGCGACATCTAGTGACTTTCTATTTTCACTTCTACCGAGTGTGAATTAACGCACTCTGATATTTTTTGTCTTGAAAAAAAATGGACAGAATGTTTGTAATAATACATAAATTACATTTTACAATGTATTAAAATCGACGAATTGGATGAACGATACACGAGTATTCAAGCACGAAGAGATGTCGCATGTTCAAGTTGAGAGTTGCGAATCAACCGAGAAGGATTTTTACAAGCAAAACAACTGAATATTTAACATTATGTGGTTAAATCGGAAAACTACAAATGCGATAAACAGACCCACCCGTCACCATCAAACCACTCCCTTCCAGTGCAATGACGACAGCGGTGACCTACTTTTTTCCGCCAAGTAATTTGTTTATAAACCACTTAGAGCTTGAATGCAGTTGAACGGAATGATTATTTTTGTGACTTAGTTCTCCGACCGTAACATGATTAGCAATTTTATAGCAGACAGGTCTATTAGCATTTCAATCCGTTCAGACATAATCTCGAATGTAACATATTATATAATTAGGTCGGCCTAGTTCTGATACTGTGTGTGTCCCGTTATCGGTTTTTTGTGAAAAATAGCTCTCTGAAGGGAACTTTTTTTTAGCGTTAATCATGCAGGCATTTCCGTAAAAAAATCATAGCAATAAGTAAAACATATCGGGAGATACGTGTAATGTTATAAAAATAAGTTCTGAGATTGCATTTAGAGCAATTTTTTTAAGTGAAAAGCTTTAGCACCGTTATGATTTGAAACTCGATGAAACCAAAAAGCGACATTAAAAAGAGATAAATACTTACATCTGTACGATTAAGCCTGGGAGAGAATGTTATAGACTAATCGGTCTCCTGTTTGTGCGGTGCTTCTTAGTCTCCCCATTCTTGTTTACCTTAGTTTTCTGATGTTTTCACGTCCCTTAATAACCCGTATAATTTATTTGGATTAATTCAACATTACCTACATTCCTCAGTAGCACTTACAAGTAACTTGTAAATAGTACGGTATTCCAGAAATTCGTTTTTTTTTCCAGTATTGTTACTATAATGACGAAAAATAAAGCGTTAATGAAGATGTAATACACATATATTATCTAATACAAGTATATAAGTATTAAATCATTTAATTTGTTATTAAATTTATTTTGACAGGCACTTATACGTCTGTCAACACATGGTTTTAATTTTATTCGTCTTGACTCTGAATAATATTCAAATAACAAACTTAAGTACCTTCCGTCAATTACCTCAAAAAGCGTCATCCTACCCACGCATTAATTTCATAAATAATTTGCCAACGTAAATTAATATTACTAGTTTGAGAACCTTCTCAAAGGTTATCTTGTATATATAAATACATACTGTATGCTACACATTTGCCCTCATCGATTGCGTCATGACAACATATTTTGCTAAATATATTTTTCCATAATAAAATATGACATGATTTTCTAAGGAATATCCTACATGTTTTTATTTGACAAATATGTTTGAGAAATATATCAGCCTCAGATAAAAAAAACATGCCTAGACCTGTAAATAAATAGGCACTACAAGATCTATCTTATTCCATAATAGTGGCTAAAATATGAATGTTTTTTAATAACACCGTACGCCAACACAAGGCCTCGAAGTTAATGCCTTCTAATCTACGAGACTAGTAGTTATGCAGAGTTGTTCTTGACTGCAGTCTGTACGGTCAACCAAGAATAACCAACCTGGGAGAGAATGCTAGGCGAACAAAACCACAAAAAATTGATAAAGAAGATATAGTCGTATATACCTACCTTACAAACTACATCCTATTCAAATTGAATTATCATTAGACACGATAAGCATAGAAACATTGCTTCAGCGCCCTTGGGGTCATTTTTCACAAAAACGGCGCTATAAAAATTATCCAATTATTATTATTATTATTGCAATAAAGTACAACAAAAGTACTAATAAATTATTTCATGGCACGTGGAAAAACAATGTTTGTTTTACAAACATTTGTTCGAGTCTACACCTCTACCTATTTGATTTAGAGTCCAAAATGCAGGCCCTACACTCGTACAGGGTTAACATTTTTCCACATAGGTGCGGGTCGTTGTCACGATTCGTCACAAAGCTCAACAGCTCGGCATTGTACACTTACCAATACCTGCATACTTTGTATATTATTTTCTCCTACAATTGATTTTAATCTTACTTACTCCTCGTAAAAATGCCCTACGCACAGTATTCCCAAAAGGTATAATCGTCTGTTAGGAGCATAACAAACGTAATATATTATTTATAATAATAAAAAACAGCTCAAAAACTAAAGCACGGTGCAATTCTCATGATTCCTTTGCCGGGAATCTTTTCTATTGACATCTGTCAGAAAAAGTGCTTTATCTTAGTTTTAAGAGACGTTCACTAATTCACCATCATACATTTTTATCGTCGGCGTCTTTATTTAATATAGCAATAGTTATTTTAACCATGGTTTTGTAGTCTGGACCAAAAGTTTTTACCTACATTTCAAAAACTTCGAAAAATAATTAATCGTGATGCTTACAAATTATGATGGCAATCACAAACTAGATCAGTTTTCCAATTTGTTAGTAATGGAAAACTTAAAATTTTAAAGAAAGTTTAAATAAATCGCATACTAAGAAATTGTAATTAAATAATGCTGACTAAAAGAAATCATACAAAATTTTTAACTTTTATGGAAAAAAATAAATTTCATTAAAACGTCCTGCTGTGGATTATGGCCAAAAATTATTTTGTACAAGTAGTGTAACTAGAACTAACGCAACAAAGTTTTCATTTGGTAACGAAGTCTAACGATATAATTATTACTGATTGATTGACGTGTGTCAAAAAAGAAAAAAATAAGTTTTCTGTTGCCAGTATTTTAGAGTGAAAACTTCTTTATCATCGTTGTGATTTGAAACTCGGTGAAATGAAAAATAGCGACACTAAAATGAGACAAACACAACCTATAGAAATTAGCCGGAGAGAATATGAGATAGTATAATCGATCTCCTATTTGTGCGGTTTTCGTAGTCTTCCCACTCTTGTTTACTTTAGTTTTCTGAAGGTTTCAATTCTACCGCGGGTGAATTATCAGTTTTTTTTTTAAATTAATAGTAGGTACCAAATTGAAAAATAAAATAAAAGTAAGCGAGGAAAGGCAAACAGCGCCTTTAGCGCCCTTGAGGTGATTTTTCACAAAATCAGCGCTATACAAATCATCCAAATATTATTTTTTCCATTGTCAGAGTAATAAATATGGCAAATATCATTTCAAGCAAAGTTCAAAGACTAAATGATGGACTTTCGCCGAAAGGTGCTGGAAGGATTTCTCGACTGAACTGTGGAGGTTGTGGATCATTGGCCGATGAAACTTAGTTAGTTTGTGAATTTTGTCCATATTGTAGTGAAAAAGGGCAGCTGAGTAGAAGGCAGTTGCCAGGCTTGTTTTATAATTTACCAAACGTACCAAACTCGACCTTGTAGCATTTCGGCGGTTTAAAAATTTGTTTTTACTTTCGGTTTACGTTTCCGTTTTATTGGGATTGGGGGCCGATTTAAAGGTTCAGGTAAGTTCTTTTTCAATTGTGAGATCTTGGTGTTTATTTGGACTTTTTAATTCGCTTTTTTCAATATTATTGAAGAAATAAAAAAAATGTGTGTTGTTTACACGCAGTAGAAGTGAAACCTTCAGAAAACTAAAGTAGAAAAGAGTGGTAGCTCGTTTCCGTTTCATCGAGTTTCATATCACAACGGTGCTATAGAAGTTTTCACTTAAAAAAATTAGAGAGTGCAATTCACCTTCAGAAAACTTTCAGAAAACTAAAGTAGATAAGAGTGGGGAGGCTATGAAGCACCGCACAAAGAGGAGACCAATTATCTCTCGCAGGCTAAATCCTAGAAATGTAAGTGTTTGTCTCTTTTTAATGTCGCTATTTTTCGTCTCATCGAGTTTCATATCACAACGGTGCCAAAAAAAATTCACTTCAAATTACAAATCTTATGATTTCAGAGCAAATTATGGTTTTGTATTAATACACAAAATAAAATTAGAAACAAAAATTTTTGGCCGCGTGGTCTACCGTCCACATAATAAATAATTATGATAATATTATAAAGTTCTAGGAGCAGTAAACCTTGTGGCCAAAAAAGTACGTTTCCAATTTTCTCGAATTTAATAAATCAAATAATTATATTTACTTCTTCAATATTGTGGCTTCATTTTAATAATATGAAAACAAAGTACATTGTATACATCACTTATTACATTGTATATATACCAAAAGTTTCTTCGTCAGGATAAAATTAAAATTAACAAAAATAACAAGACACCAACAAGGTGTATACGTTTTAAGTACATATCTGTTTATTCTTTCCGTAGATACTTATGGGTTTACCTTATTCTTCCTCCAGGTACTTATTTGTCTGTACTTGTTTGTCCTTCGTTATTTTGGTTCATTTTAAATTTATCCTGATGAAGAAACTATTAATTTCCAAATATGTTGATAATTTCGATTACAAGTGGTGTAAACAATGTGATTTGTTTAATTTAATCAAATAATTACAATATGCTGCTTAATACATAAATTGTTTTTCCCTGTATATCCTTTCCCATTCGTCCCGTTCCCCTTCCGCTTCCCCTTCCTCTTCTGCATCCCCTTCCTCTTCTGCATCCCCTTCCCCTCTCGCATTCCCACTCCACCTCTCCGCTTTCCCTCTCCCCCCTTTCGGTTTCCCTCCCCCTTCCCCACTCTCGAATTCCATACATTCAGTTTTAAAAGAGCTCGCGTGCCACCTATTGCATTTTTTTTTACAAATTTAATAATGCCAGAGCTCACCGGTATACATAGAACTTTTCGCAGGCGTGCTCACGACACATCACCAAAGTTTCCTAGCAATCGGATGAACGGTAAAGCAATGCATTTTCATGATGCCCGAGCTCACTATTATTATATAAACCATCGCGGGCATGCGTACATCAAATCCCCAAAGTTTCATCGCAATCGGACGAATGGTTTAGCAACACATAGACATCTCATATACTCACATGTAGACAGAAGCAAGCATATTTTGATTTTTATATATATGGATAATAATATTGTAGATGGTGGGCATAGAGAAACCTCATAATACTTGTGTAATTTATAAGTAGATTGTAGGTGCGCCTATTTATGAACACTCCAAACTTCGTAATGGAAGGTTTTCTTCGTTTACATAAATTGTAACGCCGTTATCCAAAACAAAATTACAACTTTATGGTTACTAAATCATAAAGTGGGTTTTTGTCGAAAAAATTCAACTTTATATCGTTTTATGTTCGGAAGTACTAAATTTATTGATTATTTGAGTGAAAAAAATAAGTAAAAAACCACCAAGTAGATTAGTCGCTAATGGTTTTAATGCTGTAAGCAGACAGGCACTAATTATGTCAATCCATTATTGTTAAATTACAATGTAGATTTAGAATTATTAGGCAATTGAATTTCTCAAGATTGTTAACTGAGAAAGCTTTGTATTTCTTGGAGAGGTGTTACATTTATAAATTACGATTTCAAGTAAAATAGCTTGATGTGCGTTAAATTTATTTAAGCTAACTTTCTTTTCAAGTTGGTACGAATTAATTTTCTCGAACAGTCGCGAAAATCTAGAAACCTGACATGACCCTGCAAGAAGGTGATGTTAGAAGCAGGTCATGAAGCGGATTCCGGACCTGAGGAGTTAAGCAGAGAAGCAATGGATTTTGGGCAGAGCTGGAGTGGAGCCGAACAAGAATTTTTCTACAATTTCTTTTCGGGACACTGCAAAAATGAGACTCGATAATGTTCCAGAATATTCAATTTTTAGAAATGTTGGTAGAGTGTTTATTAAGATGAAACTGGCGCTCAACTGATGCTTGAGTTAGAAAATGGCTGAAATAAGACACTTTGTTTATAACAAAAACATTTATTTGGTTTTGCCTAACACAAGCATTATGAAGGTTCAAAATTAAACCAAAAAATAACATTATGTGTGTTTATATGTACACATAGACACCGGACGATTGTAATACAATACATTTGGTTGTAATAAACAAAATAATTGATTTATTTAGTTAATATTCGACAAAATACAGAAATTAACAGTTTATTTTAATGGTTTCATGTTACAAGAAATCTTTAGAAAACTAAAGTAGACAAGAGTAGGGAGGCTACGAAGCACCGCATAAAGAGGAGACCGATTATACTACCTCATTCTCTCGCAGGCTAAATACTGTAGACTTATGTTTTTGTCTATTTTTAGTGTCGCTATTTTTCGTTTCATCGAGTTTCAAATCACAAAAGTGCTAAAGAAGTTTTCCCTCCAAAAACTTATTTTCTGTTTTTCTAAATAAAGGTTTGTTTAGTAAAAAGATAGGTGGTACGAGACAATATGAGAAAAAAAGTTAATATTTAAGTTGCTACTTCCTCCCCAAGGGAAATAGAACCAGCCGCTCCAGCCTGCACGGCACCTACTCCTGAGCGATGATGAGTCTAGGCAACCCATCAAAAAGCCATGGTGCGAAACGAGTGAATGTTTGGTGATGATTGATGATTGTTGAGACGAGCGGCTGCCAGAAAGGCGAGGAGGACTTTAAAATAAACACCCGTTTACCCTCTCCGGTTCTAACCGCACGTCCCTCGACCACCGGGGTGTAAGGAGACTTACGCGTGAACTACGGCGAGAGACTCACTTACATCGAGGGGTGATTACTTTCTTGATTTTAAACCGTTTAGAGGGGAGGAATACAATAAAAAAACAGGAGCATGCAAGGATATTCACGCACACGAGAATCACCTGAAATATTTTTCAGTAGGGGAAAACATTGGAGTACAATAGTATGCGATAAATTAACTGTAACTTTAACTACTCGGAAAATAATAAATACTTAAAAGTTTACAGCACACGCGATGCCACCTGAGTTTATTACCTGTATTAATAAGTAAGTTAAAAAACCATAAATATTTCATAAATTATCACCAGAATATATTTTTTTCATTTGAAACTGGTTACATTGTTCTTATTTTGATAATAATCATTTTAATGTCCGTAAGGACATCAATATGTATATAAAAATCAAAATATGTTTGCTTGGGTGTATGTATGAGTATATGATATGTTTATGTTTTGCAATATTAAGCATAGGAAATGTTTGAAACTTCCAGATTACCTTCTTTAAACCCCCGCGAAGGTTTCTGGATTATTACAACCACATGACAATACTACTGAAATTTTTTTATAATCTTTACAAAAATTCCATTTAAATTAATGAATTTATTTGAAGTAGGTACTCGCCTAATACTTTGAATAGAATAAAGAATTACAAATATTTTTAATTGTTACCTATGTCAGGTACGAAATTTGATTGATTGTTCGTATAATATGGGTGTCTAAAAATAAAGTTCAAATTTGGTGGATCGATTTTTAAAAAAGTAAGGATTCCATTGAAAAAATGTTTATTAAATATTAAAATACACGATTTGGGAATTTTTTTCTTAAAAATAACATCGTTCAAATGTAAACCCTCGCGTTCACCGCATTCATTTAATCGAATAGTAAAATTTCCTATGACGGCTCGGCAGGTAGACTCCGTGATGGCTGCCATTTCATGATGGATATTTTCTTTTAATTGTGTCAGGGAAGCCGAATTGTTGGCGTACACTTTAGATTTGAGATAAACCCGCAGGAAAACGGCTATAGGGGTTAAATCAGGACATTCAGGACTACAAGGAGGCCAATTTATGTCACCTCTCCGGGAAATCAATTCGTAAAAAGAAAAAATTCACAAACTCGTGGCAGAGACGTATTGGACGCATGTGATGTTGCCCTGTCTTGTTCAAATCATGTTATTTGGTTATAGCCAGTAAAGTTTGTAGGGGTGCAGCTTTAGGTTTATGTGCATAACGCTGTGTAATGATGATCTATGCACATTTAAAGCACTTGCGCGCTTCCGAATTGAAAGGTTTGGGTCATCACGAAAAAACTGATAAGCACTCTCTACGTTTTCTACCGTTATCGACACCGTTGGTCTACCGGATTTTGGTTTTTCCGGCGTTGTACCGATCTCTTCAAACTTTTTGGACCATTTTCGAATAAGAGGAATGCTTGGCGCATCATTCAAGTGACGAAAAGCTCGAATATTGCAGAATCTTCTATGCGCTACCGTCACCGAATCACCATTTTTGTAAAACTCACGCACGCACAACGTGCGGTCGCTTCTGGGAAACACTCCATAGTGACTGAATTCCCAAGAGCCAGGCTACAGATTGACATATTCCCCGCGCCCCTCGGAAAAGTTGCGTTCACTCAGAAAACAAAACAAATATGAACTTTCTTTTGAGACACCCATGTGAGACACCAATGAATGTTTGTTATATAAGAAAAATTAAAATTTTAATAAAAAAATAGTAAAGGTGGCACGCGAGCTGTTTGAAACTGAATGTACTGGAACTGAATATATGAAACGCTTTGGGGAAAACACAAGGGGATTGGCGGGACTAGAGAGCGGGAGAGAGGAGAGGGAAGGCGGGGAAGGTAAAAGAGGAACGCGGGAGGGGAAGGGGAAGCGGGAGGGAAACGGGGACGCACGGGAAAAGACATGCGGGGAGAAACAATTTATTTCGTTGAATCTGGCATTGCAACGCATGCCGGTAACCAGCTAGTAATATATAAAAATAATATGTTGAAAGAGCGAAACGGGAGAACAAACTTCAGAAACTGGCTCCTGTATAATGTAACGATTTCAAGTGATATAGATATGCTGAATGGCAGTAATTCAAAAGAAAGATTTTCGCCGGTGACGTGAGGTGAACTTTTTTGGCAATTTTTTTACGACTTTCTCGAAGTTTTATCAAGTTTCTTGACGAGATATATTGCTCTTTAAGTTTGGCAATTACAATTACATTCATCAGAATTTTACTTCTTCAAGTTTATTTATTTATTTTATTTATCAAGCCCGTAAGTTGAATTAGAGACAAAACCTACAAACTCTACTTATTTACTAAATAGTTTTCACAGCGATTACGTTTGTATTGTATTTTGCTTACCGAATGTTTGTGTTCATTGAAATTAACTTACCGTAGCGAAGTCGTTTTTGAAGTAAAACTTCTTTACGCACGCTTGACTTGGGGGCGTAAGCTGGCGAATGCGTGACGAGAGCGGTATGAAAAGTGAGGCGAACGCTTCGTGTATTACTGTAGGGGCAAGAGAGAGGTGCGAGCACACATTTTCTTTCTCTCTTTCTCTCATAGTCATTTACGTTACACAGTGAAGGTCTATTGTCTGTATCACACTGTAGGAGCAAGAGAGAGTAGTGCGCGCGCACATTTTTTTATTTTTATTTATTTGAAATATACATATATATAACAGATTTACAGAAAGAAAATATTTGGTTCATAAAAAGCTAATTACAGATAAAGTTATTTCTTGTTAATGAATCTACCCAATTTAAAAGAGAAAACATTTTCTTTTTCTCTTCCTATCATATAGATGGAGCAGAAGTTTTACTCAGTTGTGTGGTATAAAGCACACTTGTTTATTTTATGCTCGTACCGCCACCCTGGGAACCATTTATTTGATATCCAGCATCGCTATCATAGGTCACCCTTAGTGGTTCGCTTCGTTTGGTGACTTAGAATGGGTTCTCAGTTTCATGGGGGGTGAGGTCTAGATCTTGGCGATCGGGAGACTGTTTTTTTTTACAGTGAATACCGCACAAGAATCTCAACTGCTTCCGTCTGGAGCCAGTGAGACTATGGCATCCCCAATTGGGGTATGTTGTGAGGCTGAAGGTGGTGGGGAGGGGAAGTAGGTGGGGAAGAGGAAGGTTGGGAAGTACCTGGCTATTCAGATCTGGTCACCAAACATGGCTAAAGCCATTTTCAAGCAACGTTTCAATTCTGAATGGTGGTCGTACACCAGGGCGATACAGAGAGTATCTTCCACTCTGGAACGTGCCGCAAATATATTATTTATTATTTTAAATAAATACATTGTGAAATAACACAAATTAATCAAATAAAATTTATTTGCCAACCGCGACCTTCGGTGCGCGAGTCAAGCGTCTTACCGCTGCGCTACGGCCGGTCTATTCTACCTTTCCCTAAAAAGACCCTCCAGAGAGACTCCTAGTCTTTCTAGATTTTAGGCATGTATGGTAAGTTTGTACAGCGCCCTTGAGGTGATTTTTCACTAAAACGGCGCTATATAAACCTGAGTGATTCTTTTTCCTCGTGTCCTCTTATATGGAGCTAACTTTAAAAGAAATTCGTCTGTCTGCAAAATTTTTGTACTGTGCCCGGTCAATCCTGTCAAAAAGGTTGCGGTTTTTGAAAGTATTTTTTTTATTGCGTTAGAGTGCATGAGCAGTGCGAGCTATCCATTCAGAATAATCAACAACACGCGAAGTCTCCGGTCACAGAACTACTAGTTGATATGTGTTTAAGGCAAGTATTGCGGTTCTTAATTCTTCATCAAACGGTAATGTTCAACAACACACAATGCTCCCACGCAAACAGACACTTCCTCCAAATTACCTCCACTATATTATTTCACATTCCCCCTTCTCTTCCCCCCTGGAGTGAAGTTCTAAACATCTCCGAGCAAAAAATGATCAAAGAGCATTCTGGTTATTAATATTAAAGCGCTTACTGTAGCCGGAATGCTTTACTTTGAAAAGGATGCACAACTTGTACGAACTTTCTTTAGCCCGCGGAAGAGGCTAAATTAAATTACTTTTACCCAAAAACGTGGAAACACTCTCGACTGCCTACGTAATATAATAGGAAGATTAAGTGGGAACTCAACCTTTTCTAGCAGAGAAGTCCGTCGTTCGGTGTTGAACTTAGTCCGTCGAAAAAATGCAGAAATTAAAAAAAATATCAGAATGTGCAATTCATTCGCGGTAGAAGTGAAACCATAAGAAAACTAAAGTAGACAAGAGTGGGGAAGCACGTTTTTTATCAATGTGAAGGACGATTTTTTCCATTTTTTTGTCGTCGAATTCCAGTGCAACTTATCCTGTTCATTTGGTCGTCCTATTAGTACCTACTTATTTTTTCTTCTTCGCTTTGTCGCGATGTCGCTTTCTTTTGTGTTCTCTTTTGTTCATTCATTTTGGAGTGGTTTGAAGATTGAATATTGATTTTACAAAAATAAAAATACTTTTTTTTTATTTCTTAGGATTCGATCCGTGTACTGCTGAATGTCTGGCCGCTGAGATTCTTCAGGCTTATACCACTTTATACCCATGAAATAAATAAACATTCTATGCTATCTCATTCACTCGCAGGCTAGTAATCCTGTAGATTCATGTGTTTGTCTCTTTTTAGTGTCGCGCGTTTCCGTTTCATCGAGTTTCAAACCACAACAGTGCTAAATAAGTTTACACTTCAAAAAGGAAGAAAGCAAACCGGAGTTAAACCGGTTTTATACAAAACATGTGAGATTGAAATGTTACTTTAGTTTTGACTTGCGAATCTGACAGATTGACATTCATAGAATAAAGACGAAAACTAGAAGTGCCTTCCATACACATTTGATTGGAAACAAAACAATGTTCCATTTAGCCCATTTTTCATGCACTCCGTCTTACACTCGCCAGACATAGTAAATTTACATCCCATTTTAATTTCGTAATCATGGTGAAAAGTTAAGTTTTGTCGGAATTTTAAGGCCCGAATAGACGATTTTATAATTACCGTGACGACAACAAAATGCAAAAAACTTACGTTTCTTATCGTTATAATCTTGCAGTTCTTTTCACACATTAAGGTGAAGTTATACATGAAATCCTATTTAGGTGCTATTTAGAATAATCTTTACGACGAATTGGCTTACAGTATGAACATTAAAAAATATGCCGCGGATAAATTGAAGCTTTAACTAGGTTTTCTATGTAACGAAATTACAATAAAATTATTATTTACATAACAAAAAAAATAAGCGTAAACCACAAAAAAAAGTTTTTCATGACTTAACTATGAAGTAATACTAGAAACATTTTTATAAAAATACCCCTTTTCCTTTGGAGAAAACAGATATACCTTATTACGGCTCGGCCACGGCGACTGGAATTGCGTTTAATTTTCTTTACATTTTATACGTTCACCGTTTGTATCACTTTCGACTATCGTTATTAAGAGCTGCAACAATATATATTTAACAACAAAAGTAAAACTGTCAGCGGAATGACATTTGACGTTTTTAAATTTTTGGAATTCACTCACACTTCAGTAATCGTTGTAACTTTATTCCATACTTTCAAAAAATTATCTTACGTTACAGCAATCTGTAACCGGCTTTAGGTATTGTAGTGTTTACGGAGACGTCACGGTGCTGTGTGTGAGAGAGATGCGAGAAAATGATGATCTTTTTCCTTTGGAGGAAACAAACCTACGTACATTGTGTATCTCATAATTTGAACGAGTTGCAGCATTATTGTGTTAAGGAACGTACGTTTATTGCCTTTTTTAAGCCGCCACGGCACCGTTACTGTGAGTCGTCCTGGTAATTATAAAGACGTTCATTGGCAAAATATTTGTTTCATGAAACACTTGACACACACAGGGCACTTCTTTTCTTCTTTACAAGTTCCATGTTGACAAGAAAAATTGCACTAATTAATTTTACGCTAAATGTACTTTGTACTAATTACAAAAAAATGTGTTTATTCTTCCACATAGTTTTTATCGTGATTATAATTTGATATGTGCAATTCAAAATTACAAAAAAAACTCGTATTCTGAAAACCTAACGCTGTTGGCAAGCAGTGCTACATATTGTAAACCGAGCAAGCTCTTTGAGCAGCGGAGGTTAGTTCTCTAATTAGTAACGATGTCAGTTTATCAGAAGATGATGTTGTATGTATTAATTCAAGAGAAGAATAATTATTCTAATTAATTCGAGAATATTGATGATTCGCACAATTCCTAATATAAACATTATTATCTTTAAGTTTTTAATTAAATAACTTCACTGTTTCCAAGCCAATTTGATTTGCTTAATGTAAAAAAGAAATGTATTCATAATTAAATTCTAGCTGGTATTTACAAGACGCGTATTTATAGTTTCGTCTGTTTTCTCCGATACTAAAAAGCTCTTGTTTATTGTTATGCTGAAAAGTAAAAAAGTAATAACCTTTACTTGGAATAGTTCGAAGATAACAATATTTTATCCTTTGACCTCAAAATATGCACTCCCTAGAAAGTCAATGACATTTGAAAATGAAAATTTATCAAAAAAAGCGTTCATTTATTTAAATTTTTAACATAATAATTAAAAAAAACTATTTACCATTATTAATCAAACTTTTTGGCTTGCCCTACCCCTGCATAACTTTTGGTGCTTTAAAAAAAACTAAATCTGAGGAATAATTAATGTAACATAACAATCATCGTAATATTTTAAAGAGAAAACTGATGAAGCACCATTGTGATTAGAAACTCGATGAAACCTAAGCGAACGTTACTAAAAAGAGACAAACACATAGGCGTACATCTACAGGATTTAGCCTGCGTGAGAATGAGACAGAAATAAAATACTTTTTAACCACTGGTACGCGGATCCAATATAATACGATAAATCCACGGTCCCTTGCAAGTCTCCTTTGGTGTAGTGAAGTGCCCGAGGAACGTTAGCGGCCAGACATTCAGCGGACCAAGGAACAAATCCCACGAAATCCAAAAAAAAAAAGTAAAATCAATATCCAATCTTCAAACCACTCCAAAATGAACAGACAAATAAATCACAAAAGAAAGCGACATCTAGCGACTCCGAAGTAGAAAACACATTTACCAATAAGATGACCAAAAGTATAGGAAAAGATGCACTGGAATTCGACGACAAAACTATGGAAAAAAAACGCCCTTCGCATTTATAAAAAAGTGCTTCGTGGTCCCTCCACTCTTTTCTACTTTAGTTTTCTGGGGGGTTCACTTCTATCGTGTGTGAATTGCACACTTCGAATTTTATTTTATTACCAGACTAAAATTGAGCCCTAATTTTTGTAGTGTTTTCCAATACCTAATAAGAGTGGTATTATTTTCCTTAAGCTTAGCTTAAAAGTTTCCCTTTTGTGAAATTTCCCAAAAATGGTGTGGTTAATATAAATTGAACATCATCATAATTTAAATATTAATTTACCCTTAGGTAGAGCACCAAAGATCAAATCATTGTTGTCATGGAACACTTGACTTGTTGAAGCAATGGTTTTCGATCTCTAATATGAACCCCAAATCGTACAGCGTACACATACAGAGCGCCGCGGCCGCCCGAGCCCGCGCTGCTCGGCGGACAGAGAGGGGAACGCGTGAAAACCGAACAATGCGTTCGCAGGTTTTCACGATCGTTCAGTTTTGTGCTCACTCCGTATGGGGGTAGGTGCGCCGCGCACCTGTGCAAATAAGCCAAGCCAACCGGGTTTTACGAGAAACCGGTATATTAAGTCGGAAAATACGCTTAAACGAGTATTGCTGGTACCTACTTGCTTGCATTGCACAGCTTTTTGACTAGCAGAGTTAAGAAAATTAACTTTTACTATAGGTATTTTTTACTTTATCAACTTTAAAAAATCAAACCTGAACGAAAGAAGGAATAAATCTGAGATTTGAAGAGACCCATGTTTTAAGCATGTGTGGAATACAGAGGTCGACAAATCATTCCGCAGTCGAGATGTTGAATATAGGAACGCGTCGTAAAAGTGACCAGTTCTTTTATGACAAAAATGTCAACCGTCATTTTGAATCGAACTAATGAAATTTATCGTTCTCTTGAGGCTAACGTTATCGTTAACGTTACTGGTGCGGGATGCCAATGGGATTAATGATACTAGTTACTCATAACACAATGATATATCAGTATATTAATGATAATATACTGATAAAACGGTCACGCTATCTACATGTATTTGTGCTCTAACGGTTGCTCTCTTCTGCTTCTTTTCGTGTAAGGGTTTTGGTCAGAAATCCCTAATCAGAAAATAAAAATCGTCAGGTACGTCTAGTATCAATATCTGAATGCTCAGATGCCTCTTTACTTTCCCGTTAGACGATATTTTTATATCCTCCCAATTTCCTATTTCAACTCTGTATTTCATTTGATACATATTACAACATTTCATTTTGAGGGTGCCATAGTCCTACTAGTTCTGGAAACAGATACTTCATCTTATTCTTCAGATTTGTTCAACCCCACTATATCGGTAGTGATTCAAAAGCTCATCTCAAAGTCGTGACACAGTGTGTCCAGATTGTTCTACTGGAGGAATATGTCGACCACCTTACACCACTCATTGGTCTTTTGGCTCAAGGCTCTTTGCATGGTGGCTTTTTTCGTTCTGTCAATATTTCATAAAATAATAATCACGACTGATGTCCAACGTCTTGACATTATTAAATAGGTTAATATTATTTATTTTTATCTGCCCTAGTTCTAAGAATAACATTAATATCGACACAATGTTAATTATTATTTTCCAGTAGGAAAGGATTTTCGGTGTAGTTCTAGCTTATACCATAGATGTCGCATGAACCAAAACTCAAGGGACTTACCTATTTTAGTTTAATTATCGTTTTATTAATATTATATAAGTAGAAAACTCCGTTGGGATCAGGCATAAGCCTAAATATTTCATTTTTATTACATCTCGTAAATGATTTTGGAAAACCAATTAAACAAAGAAGAAATCTTTAAGTTTATCAAAAAAATTATTTGCAACGTTTATGTGATAGACCTCAGTGTCCTTTATTTTGATATTCCTAGAAGTAGGTACCCTTTCGTAAACTTTGCATCACGACGAGTGTCTTTGACAGATAAGACTTTGTTTCAATAATAAATATATTTGAGGAATGAAACGAGTAAATTGTTTTTATTTATTTTTAATTAATGCAGGTACCAGCGCCTACGCAGGTACGCCATTTTCCATTTTCCAACTTCTAACTTTTCAACTGAAAATGTTTTTAATTAACAGTCTTTACAGACCTGATATTATTTCCAGTGACTGTCTACAAAAGTTGTCAATGATAAGTTCTAAACTGTAATTATAAATTATGTTTATTTAAAATTAAAAGAAAACGCCTCCGCGATAAAGATTTTAAATTCTAGCAATTATTTTTTTTTATTGTAATAAGATATATTGGAGCTACCTGTCCTTTTTTTGCTGTAGGCAATTTTATTGTGGGATTATTATATTATAAATGTCGGTTTATTTAAATAATGCTCACATTGATTCACATTTGTACAAGCTCTATCTATGACCGAGTATTTTAATATATTTTTACAATATCTTTGTGGACGTTCCGAACCCCTTCTCCTTTCCGTTTGGGCAATGCATTCTGGCATATCTTTCACCGTCCATCCGCTCTCGATATCCAATCCATATAAGGGTAAGTAAACTTTTTATTTCCCAAGCGATGGCCTCGGTCTCCGAAATTTTAACATTATTTTGTAACACTTATTTTATTATATTACGTTATCACTGTTGTCAGTAACTTCTTGTGTAACTCAAATTCGGTATTTCAATCTTCATTTTCTTCGCTGTTAAATGGATCCACGTTTGATCCAAGTCTGCCCTTTGGTTAGCTACTTCTTCCTGTCAGTAGTAATCTCGATCCATCTCATACAGCCTTGGTGTTGGCAGGCCAGCAGGTCTTAGGTCTGCGGGGGTTATCGCGGCTTGCTCTAAGCTCGAGCTGTCTTCTAAATTATGCAGCTACCTTCCTTTCATCATTCGTAGCTTTTCCTAAATTAGCATCTTTATTTATAGTTAATATTATTCACAACTGACGGCAGTGATAAGCAATTCACTGACAATTATTTATGTAAATTTCACTCGAATCCTTTATAGTACGTAATATATTACACATCAAAGGATTTATCAAAATAGACAATGCGGTATTCAGTATTAACGCGACTGACATGTTATCCTAATTCCACTTATAACAATACATCCACCACTTACAAATAACACATAATCGTTTTAATTAGGAGGGTAGGAACCCGGGACGCAGCTGCGAGGGTAGACGACCTAAGCTACTAAGCCGCACTTACCGAGAATATAAATTGTGCAATTTATTATCATTATAAACCTATCCGTTCGGTAGATTGTTTAGAGGACATCCATTAAATAATATGCACGCCAAATAGTCTTATACAATACAGATAAATCATACCCTCAGCGCTCGCCGGCTATAAATTACAGCATGTTAGTCAGTTGCTGCAGCGTTGCCTCCCTGCCTTATTTATAGCGCTTATTATCCAGCTCAGGGCGGTTTAAATTGAGAAGATAATGCGTTTTACAGGATAATCAAGCCACTTTGTTTGTTCTGTTGGATTATGGTCGGAATACAAACCTATGCGGGAGCGTTGAAAGCTACCGCCCGCGAAGAGGTCGACAGAGCTTTACCGATTATGCCAATTTTTGGAAAGATTATTAGATTAATTATTTAAATCACTTTCTTTTCCGGTTGCACACACGTTTACGCGTTTGCAATGAGTTTTGTTGCATCACGTGTGGGCTTTATGAAAATCGGCTTTGGGTTAGTTTCCTCTGTAATCTTTGTACCTACTTTGCTTGTTATTCAGAGACGCCAACACTGTGAAATCAATGGACGTTATTGTATTGTATGCATGCGGTAAGAGCTATTTTTACTAAATATCTTCACTTAGAGGGGTGAAAATTGAAATATCTCCGGTCCGCGGAAAACCTGTAGGTATTTGCGGCGCGCTGTCTGTTACACTCATTCTTAGTACACCGCAAGAGAGAGAAAATAGTTTTTTATGTAAGCGAAGTCCTCTGGCGGTAGTTATGGAGTAGGTACATAAATCTGTTGTGTCCCATGTGTAAAACATTTTCAAATTCGATTTTTCTCTTCTCCGTGTATTTGAGTTTATAATATTCACAAAAATACTGCAAAATTTTGACGTGAGATGAAATAAAAATTCCATCTATTTTCAACTTCAACGATTTTATTTCTTCGAAGTCTATAAATAAGTAGCTTTAATATATTTGTCATTTTAGTTTGAAGCATAATATTATGGATCACATTATTTGATGATCATAGTTATAAATTTGTTCCAATATTTTTTATCAAAGTGAAATTCAATCCTGGTATGTACCTACTTGAAGATGAAATTCTTCTGTTTCTGTTTTTGATGGTTCATTTTCATGTTTTATTTTCAATTCAATCTGCTTTCCAAATTATTCCCAGACCTTTAGTACATGTTTATGTCATTTTATCTAATTAATGATGAAAAAAAAAAGATTCTACAATATAACTATGCTGAATGTAAATGAGAAATTTAGTCCTAATCATTATGGGATTCGGGGATGTTTCTAAAATAGACAAATAAAAAATAAGTTCCTCAAATTATGAATGCAATATTACTTGTGACCATGGAATTAGAAATCTCAATTAAACTATTTGATGTTTTTCGCAATTCACTATTCGAACTTATTACCCCCTTCAAACTATTGTAAGGTAAAGAAAGTTGAAGTTGCAGGCTAGTCAATAAAAACAGGTTAACCACAGAGATCTTACATAAATGTTATGTGTAATAGGTTATATTCGTCTTTTTATTGCTCTTTGACTTTCAATTTTCCGAATAGATAATCGAACCTCACATATCAATCATAGATATAATATTTGACATCTTTGGTTTTCAATTTACTGCCAAAAGGTTACACATTTATCAATGTCTTCCAATGACAGCTGTTAAGTCAACATTCAGCATTATATCACCTAGACCAAAAACTCCCTTGTATTTATACAAAAATAAATAAAAAATCAGTGTAGCCCTAACAGCTACGGGAATCGAACTCATTTAGTTATATTTATTATAAATCAGTCAGGTGTGACTTAACAGCAAATACTAAGTAGAAAGATATAAAAATTAAGTCGTAGGCTTCACATAAAATGTTTGAAGAGAGGACACATTTCATCTTATGTGACAACTGGGGCCCCTGCCCGCGGTTGAGTGAGTTGGGTAAGTCCTGTGTATTGTAATTAATATTAATACACACATCAGCGTAGTTTTGACTGGGTTGGAAAACTTTGAATACGTTCTATTAGGCAAGATTATTTTCCAAAATTTTAGAAATATCTGTTTTGATTTGCTTTATTGCAGTATCAGAAGGAGATACGGAGTTGAGTGGTTGATAAGTTTTGAAATAATTCGGTGTTGTCGATGGGTGCATTTTAGCTTCCAATGGCGTGATTTAGTAGTCTAGTGGCTAAGACTCTTGACTCACAATCCGGAGGTCGCGGGTTCGAACCCGGCGTGCGCAAATACATTTTATTTGATTAATTTGTGTTATTTCACAATTAATTCATTTAAAATAATATGTAGTATATTTGCGGCACGTTCCAGAGTGGAAGATACTATTAGTATCGCCCTGGTGTAAGACCACCATTCAGAATTGAAACGTTGCTTGAAAATGGCTTTAGCCATGTTTGGTGACCAGATCTGAATAGCCAGGTACTTCCCAACCTTCCTCTTCCCCACCTCCTTGCCCTCCCCAATACCTTCAGCCTCACAACATACCCCAATTGGGGATGCCATAGTCTCACTGACTCCAGACGGGAGCAGTTGAGATTCTTGTGCGCTATTCATTGTAAAAAAAAAAAAAAAATTTGTATATTATAATTAAATATTTACATTTCGCTATATCTTACAGCAGGCTGGATTACGAACACCGATAGCTCATTTTCTTCTGCTTCCTTCAAAATCTTTACATTGTTAAGGATATCTTTATGTCGGCAATAATCATCTTTTCATTAATCATTAGCGACAACATCGACTTTTTAAGACAAATTTTTGATTTATACATGCATACGTGGGGAACCCAAAAGTAACGGGACTTTCTTCATGACTTTTTTTATTTTTAAAATTTTTTAAACCACTTCGAACTTTACCTCAGAACTTTCGAATCGGTGAACCGATATTAATGATTCTTAAAGCTGGTGCTTTCCGTGTGGTCCCATTTTAATTTGGTCCAGTTCTGACAATGGGATCCATGAGAAAACCATATAGGTTTAAAGTTTGCAATAAGTATTTGCACGACAAATGGACGAATAACTCAATATCACGTCAACAGATTTCGATGATTCTTTTTTTAAAGTAAAACTTCTTTACGCACGCTCGTCACTAAAAATAAAAAAAAACAAAATTTTTAACAAAACAAAAAACGACTTAAAAAAATGCACTAAAAAGTAAACAAATAATTTCGTACGATTGTTATTTTTGTAGTCGGTGTCAGCTAAGATCTCCACATCTCACCTATAATTACCTATGTATGTAGTTACCTTGGCTGACACCGACTCCAAAAATAACAATCGTACGAAATTATTTTTTTACTTTTTAGTGCATTTTTTTAAGTCGTTTTTTGTTTTGTTAAAATTTTTGTTTATTACACCAACATTTGGTTGCCTTTAAAGTGTTCACCATTAGAGTGTATGCACTTGTCCAACCTTTTTTCCACTGTTCAAAACAATTTTAAAACTCACTGATTGGAATATCCTTTAAGGCCTCGAGCGATTTTTGTTCCACATCTTCAACAGTATGAAAACATTTCCCTTTCAAGTACCTTTTCATCCTAGAGAGCAGAAAGAAGTCATAGGGAGACAGGTCGGTTAAATAGGGCGGGAGAAATTTTTTTGTCATTCCATGCTTGCTTAAATACTGCTCACAGACAACGCGGTGTGAGAAGGTGCGTTATCGTGGTGGAAGAACCAGTCCCCTGTACGCTAAAGATTCGACCCTTTTCGACGATTTCTTGATGCTTTCTGGCAAACTTCTTGAGTACCTCCAAGTAGAACTGTGGTTAACTGTTAGGCTTGAAGGAAAATACTCAGTGTGCACAACATCTCTGACAAAAACCAATGAGCATCGTCTTGGTGTTCGACTTTACCTGACTTTTTTTCTGAAGAGGAGAGAGAGCACTTTTCCATTGGCTTGACTGTTGTTTGTTTCGGGATCGTACCCATAACATCATCATTATCACCAATAACCTTGGAAAAAATCTGGGTCTTCTTCCAGCTGATTTTTCAATTTGTGGCAGGCTTGAAGGCGAAGGTTCTCTTTGATCCTCAGATAGGAGTCTTTCGCGTTTACGCCAAAAGAAGAAATCTTGATTAAATCTTAATTATTAAACTTTGGACAAAAAAGTGGACCCAAAGCAATGCGGCTAAGCACTCTGACCGAGAAAGAGTTTCCGTACAACTGCCGACCACAAAAAAAAACCCGTCCCCCCTCCATTCTCCCCTCTAACGTCCGAGACTCGTTACTTTTGGGCTCCCCTCCGTAAATCCACAACCTTTTTTTTATCGAAACGTGGTTGCGAAACTTTGTTACCAACCAAATTACCAACTAAATTTAAAGTAAAATAAATAATCACTAAACAAGACAAAAAAAAACAAAACGGTAAACATTTAAGCTAATAACCCGGATTAGCGGACGGTCTATCTAATTGTTATACTTCATCGCGTGTTGCTTTACAAGTAAGAGATTTGACAGAACTCCTTGTTTACATTTGTTCAAAGTTCAGAGGCTACTTTGTCCAATGCCCAAGACCTACCAAGTTCAATTTCCCAGGATATAATTTTTACAATACTCAGGCTCTAAGTTAGCTTAGACTCATGCCCCTCGGAACGAAAAATATATAACACTGTCTTCCTTATCGGATTCTTATTTCGTAAAGTTTAACTCGAGTGCTTTGTTATTATTTCGTTAATCTTTCCTCCAAGGTGTGCTTGTCGGCAAACTTTCATAGCAAAGTAGCGATTTGAGATATTAGAGCCGTTAATATTATTACACTCTAGTTGGCGCGGATTTTTTTGTTGTTGTTTTTATCAGCGCATTCTAACAAATTATGTAGATACGCGAGACACCTGGAGCTTTTTAAAGGAACCGAATATATCCGTTTTGGGGCGGTAAGTGTTTCTCCAGGAACATTATTCTTTAAAGCAATTCATGTAATGACGTCTAAATTATGCACGGAGGTAGGACGTTCGCAACGTGACCTAGCCCCGGGTGGGTGGCAAAAGGAAAAGACATCAAAGCGGAATACACTCTCCTCCATGGACAGCTTGTGGCCGAATAGTCTCCGAAGCGGTGTCCTATTCAGGTAGGATTAATTCTCCGCCTCCCGAATAACATGACCATTAACACCAGGATGTTTTGAAATAAATCAAAGTAATTTACACTGGCTTTTGAAAAATATAACGAATTATTTTTGCATTCCCCAAATTGTGTTTACCATTGTCATCTTATACTCACGTTCGTAGTTGGGAATAGGAGATGCGCACGTCCATAAAAATGTTTTTTTCAGGAGTTTCCTTAGAAATGGGCCTATATATATATATGGATGTTTTGATATAAATAAACATTTTTTTCTCTACTTTGTGTTTTGGCAGGACAGTCAGTATGGCACTTTTCAGATTTTTATCGCCTAATGGTGATTTTCAGTAACTAAATGTTTAGATAACAAATTAAACTTTGTTTTCTTGAATTATAAGCCATCTATTTGTTTCACGACACACTAGATTGCTTGTGCTTGCAATTATACCAATGCAATGGAATGTTTTAGAAGGTTTGCAATGATTGAACTAGATGGTGTTTGCAATAAACATGACCAGCTTAGCCAAATTTTTATAGGTATCGATACTTGCCAAAAAGTACTCCTTGAGTAAAAGTATCGAATACAAAGTATCGAATACAAACGTATCGAATACAAAGTATCGAATATCGAAAGGAAAAGCACTCGATACCTCAAAGTATCGATACTTTTTTAATGTCCCTGGTCGTGGGATCAATTGACTATGGTTTTCTTAGATTGATCTATCTGTGAG
This sequence comes from Limnephilus lunatus, assembly GCA_917563855.2. Lineage (NCBI taxonomy): Eukaryota > Metazoa > Arthropoda > Insecta > Trichoptera > Limnephilidae > Limnephilus > Limnephilus lunatus. Next base: position 37,707,271 of record OU830604.1, read on the forward strand.
TTCATTCATTTTTGCAAATATTTGTGGTAGCTAATGATCTATCATATCGGTGTTTTATCGTACATATATTATTTAGCATTTATTCAATTGTTCAGTGGCGTACCGTAATGGTTAGGTACACGGTTGTTAAAACGTTTTTTTCTTTCTTTTTTAATCGATCGCTTAGTGGTATCAAAGCAACTACTGTCGTAATTTTTACCCCACCGGTTCTTTTTCTTCTCCCTATTTATTTATCCACCAATTTCTTTCACCACAAAAACATTCGTATTTCCTGGGTCGCGAAAGAACCTTTCATTCTACTCAAAGGGACTTTTGGCCAGTGGCGGCTTGTGAAGTTTTTGGGCTTAAAACTCTTCTGCCAGTTATTTTACCATACCTAGATTGTGAGCAATTTTCAGTGCTTTAAAAAACCTTACTTGAATTCTTTGATACGAAAAAAATCGGCAAAAAGATTGTTTAGGTTTCTAGCTAAGTCTCTAAATTTCAAGACAAGTTAATTAATTTGGGTTATAGATGGTGCCAGTACTTACAGGTGTCGCTAATGTATAATTATCTTAAATGAACTTTCTCCCTTTCCAATTGACAAAGGAATAAATCTATATAAACTTTATTCTTGCTAAAAAATAGCACTTCTCGATCATTTCTTGTATAGAAAACATATAAGTAAGTAATGAATGGAATCTTATTTTGTATCGGAAAAATGTAGATTTAAAACATAACAATAAATCGTTGATTTCAAATTCTCAAAGAGTGCTTTATTTAAAACAAAACATCTACTTCTTTCTCAAATCCTAACTTTTTTACAGAGATTGTTAATGAATTATTGAAAACGTAACGAACCACTACTATCATTGATTGGAGGTCTATTCTTTATTTAAAATGCGGTCTCATAAAAATATGCTGATTTAATTTAATTGATTTCACATTTACCATATAAACATAAAAGAGTCATTTATGATTCGCTGTTAACTGCATGAATGCGTTTTTACATTAATATTTGGTTATTTCCTAGACTAAAATTTTTAAATTTAATCCGCTGTAAATAAAATCGACGTAAAATAATAATGGAAACGCCTTTGTTGATACCCAAATGTGATAAGGGGTCGGCCTGTTGCACCACACGACTCGAAGCGTCCCCTTCCTCCTCGTGCTGTGGGAGGGGGAGGAGGGAGATGAAATTACATTTTGTTAAACTTGTTTTGGCCGGAAATTACTGCACGCTTTGTTTTGCTGCGACGATACTTTATTAAAATTTAATGGCGCCAGAAATATACAGGTTCGTTATTTAAAAATTAATGAATTAGACAAAGAATTTGGCCTATGGCGACAAAATGTACCTTGGAACAAACAATTTGAAAATAATTTTTACATGAAGCTTTTCGAAAAAGTTATGTTGATTTCGTTATAGATTATTAAAAAAATCAGCCTGAAAGCTTTCCCGATAAAATTATTGGTCTTATTGTGAAGGGTGATAACATTGAATAATGAGTTTATGATTCTATTTTACAAAGGTAACAATAATTAATAAAAAGAAAATCTACGACAAAAAGTTTATTGCTTGTAAAAGTAATTTTCCTAATTCTGTAAAAAGCATGATCAGTCAAAAATATCTTCCGACGGCAATCCAATCTTCTTCCGAACACGTTCTTGTACCGAACACATTAAAAACGCTTTTTTTCTATTTGACTCTTTGTTAGACAATGTAACATTTTTGTTTATGTGAATACAAGTATATGGGTTTCAGAGCCCGGAACCGATAGAACTACGGAATACCCGATAAGGGTAAATTGGTGGGGTGAAAATGGAATATCCAATAAGGGTATTTTAACGGGATAAATTATTGAGAGGCAGGGGAAGGGATGTTTATAGGAAGGTTGGGAAAAACACGCATTTTCAAGTACAGTAATCAAACACAGCTAAAGCCATTTCAAGCAACTTTTCGATTCTGAATGTCGGTCTGGGCGCAATGTGTCGCTAAATTATAATATAATTGTTTTGTGTTAAATAACATAAAAAAAAAAATGAAAGAAATTGTACGTATCGTGTTCGAACTCGCGACTTCTGAATTCTTAATTGAGGATCCTGCCCGGTAGCCATGAAATATTTACTTAATTCTGAACCAACCAATGAACTTACAACACTTACCGGTAGATCTTAAATTGATATGACAATCAGGCTGAAAGAAAGGTGGTTTAAACAAAGGACAAAACCAATAAATTGATTCTCCCGCAGTCCAACAAAACAATTTGAAATTTCATAATTTCCAAACTCTTTATTTATTAATAATTCATATTAAATTAAAAGAATATTGATAAATCATGTAAAAACAGTAGGTGCCAAAAAGTTAAAAATCACATTCGATTTTGCTTTGATTATCTTCGCGAATATGTTTTTAATTTTGTTTTCAAACTGTATGCAAACGATTTAAAGTGATCTGGCTGTGTGCGTGCTATTTAAAAAATTACCCCTTTGCGTGCCTTTTAAAATATGACTTATTTCAACTGCCCACCTTGTATCCGGAAAGCATTACGAAAAAATCTAAAATATCGCTCTATAATTAATTAAAGCACGGATAATTTATTAGTTTGTAAAAATTGAAACGGGCGATGCGATCGGTATCTGAAACGCTTTCGTGTATAATTGCGCGGAGATAAGAACCAATTTATTGGCTCGTCACAGGAGCGCGGGAAATATGAATTCAATAATATGAAGTTTGACTTACCATCTCGCTTTGTCTCCTTCCCCCCTCCCCCGCTTGCAACGAACAAAAGTGTTATTCGAAGCCGGTGCTCCGAGCGCGAGCGCGGCGTGCGAGGAGATTTGGAATCCCCTCGACAGGTGACAGAACTCCGCGAAGATGATCCGCTCGCAAAGCACTTTTTTACAAACAATTTTCGAACAAAGTTTTCCGCGCTGGAAAATTCGAGGGTCGCGACGCGTCCACACGAATCGGCAGCTGAACGTAGACTGAGCAGTGAGCAGCGGGCGGCGGCCTCCCTACCCCCCATCGATCGCCTCCCCCGCCCACCGCGCTGTTCCTCGGCGGGACGTTGGAATCAATTTAACATAAATATTCAACCATATTTCACAGTCACAAACTACTTCATAATTCTGTACAACGAAACTCGGACAATTAATTATTACTGAAATAAGAAATCGTCAATTTCAAGTAAAAAGTTCACCATTTTATTTTTATTCTAATACTCGACCCAAATGGCGTTTTTTAATATATACATTTTTAGTGGGATGTGGGATGTGTAGAATTGCACTAACTTCTCGACATTCTGGTATAAAATGTATTATTTTTATTATTAAAAATTTGTGAATTTTTTAATTTATTTTTTTGTGCACAGATCAACGCGTCTGAAAATTTAATTGACGCGATTGAGTCTAATTGTTTACGATCTTGCGTGTTACCAGACCAGTCGTTGGTTGCTACGGTAACCGGTGGGAGTGGGAGGGTGGATCCCCGGGTGCACCGCTGCAGCTAGCTCGCTCGGAGGCTACGCAGCGCCCCCACCCCCCCCCCCTCCCCCCTGGCCCGGCCGTGTTGCGTTAGGCCTTCCGGGAGTGAGTGACGAGATATGGCACAGATGTTCATCTCACTCCGACTAATGACAAATATCCGGGATGGACACTCCCCCCAACCCACTCTGCACCTGCATTCAGCCGATCATTAATCTATTTTTGTTCGCTTTGCAATACCCAGATTCACTTTTATCAAACAATGGAGCACAACAACAGATATTTTATTCCCAAATAGATTAATTATCTATTTTGCATATGATATTGTTACCATTCGATCTTATTTATTTCAAATATTTAAGCCACATTGTTGTTTTCCAATTTGCGATTCTTTAAAAAAAAATTAAATTGAAAAATTCTATAGCACCCTTGTGATTTGAAACTCGATGAAACGGAAGCGAGCGGCACTAAAAAGAGACAAACGCTTACATCTATAGCCTGCGAGTGCACGAGATAGACTAATTGGTGTCCTCTTTGTGTGGTGCTCGTAGTCTATCGGCCTCCTCTTTGTACGATAATTTTTAAACTTGGTACAAACAAAGAAAATGCTTTTGGCCGTGAAAATCTAAAAACGTACTTGGTGAAAATATTAAAATAAATAAACCCTACAACTATCCTACTCCTGATACTCGGCATTCGTCTCATTCTCTCGAAACTTAGTTTTCTGAGGTTTTCACTTCTACCAGCGTGAGAAATGCACACTCTGTTTTTTTTATTCATCTTTTTAAGCACCCGTTAAACTGCCAAAGCGGTTTGTCAGCAGATCAATTTAATAACATTAATACCTATGACACTAAAGAGAGACTACAATATAGAAAATAGATACACATAAATAACATTTCAAGTAACTACAATACAAGGGCATAAAATACATATGTAGATGGACAAATATAACATAGACATACATAAGATTACAAACAATATCAATATAGAAAATCTTGATCTATTATATTATTTCTATTTCATTCCACTTACAGCGCTTGGCAGTGGGTTGAAGTAAATTGAAAAATAAACATAAAAAACAAGGCATCTTGAAGTCACTTATGTATAACAAACAAAGATCGTAAATGTTATATATCATATACATATATATGTTTATTCAGTTTCTGATCACGATTGCGTCGGTAGTAGTACTTACATTAGATAACTGTGTTATTTGTAACTATATTTGGGCTATGTTTTCGGAAGACAATAAAATTGTTTATGTTATGTGTAGGTGCGTTTTGTGACAGAAACCATACAAGAAAAAAAGAAAATCATTGTTTCCCGTATTCCCCTCATGTTTTTTATTCAGCACATTGGACACACTTTTTTATCGTGCAAAATAGATTAGTTTAGCTTACACATTTAAAAAGAACCAGCGCCACCGTACTTATAAAGAATATTACGTACAACGCAAACAATAAATAAAATTATTTACATATTTAATCTTCTTCCCCTTGTCCTATTCGGGTCGGGGACCCATTGCATCGACAAGGCTCCTCCATAAGTCCCTGTCTTGTGCTGATTGTTCGGCCTCTGTCCATGGTAGACCCATCCTCTCCTCACACAGTTGCCTCGCCCAACTGTGTCTGGGGCGGCCCACTGGACGTCTTCCCTCTGGAATCGCACTCAGTATCTTCCTCGGAATTCGGTCATCAGACATTCTTAGTACATGCCCAAGCCACCTCAATTGTGGTTTTTCTATGAAGAGTAGCAGTGGTTCGATGTTTAGATCATCTCGGATCGTCGAGTTTCTTATATGATCCCATTTCGTAACCCCTGCCACTCTTCTCCCTATTTTACTTCTTCAAATTTTGCAAATTCACTTTGTGGCACCATTTTATTTTAGTTCTAAAGAAAACACAAGAGATGTGTTATCCACAGTTTTTACTAAGTGGGACTACGCTTCCGGGTGTCGCTGATATTGTTTACCAATTAACGAATAAACCAAATGAACGAATAATTAACGGATAAACTAAACGAACGTTAAACTAAATGAACGAACTCTTTCCGTATTCAAACTATAATGTTAACCAACACTAACGCTCATATAATATTTTATATATGTTATTATAGTAGATAAGTAGTATGGAGTGAAACTCCATTACAACTAAGTCAACTTCTCGAACTTCGATTTACCTACATATATTACGTAAACATCTAATTCTTCTCGTGCAACTTTGGTTTCCAGCATGTGATGAATCGCAGTGGATACGAAAATATAGTAGCTTCCACCTTACGAATGAATAAATAATAATTCAGAATTATAACGAAATCAACACACTAGCGACATCTAGCTGATTAAGTTTGATTGGGCCATGGAGACTGCAGAGATCTATAATTATTAAATTAATGTCAAGTTTTGATAAATAGAACACAGAGGGATCCAATTATAAACACTTAAGATTGATCTACCAATCAGAGAAGGGGGAGGATACCTTTTTTCAAGACAAAGAGATGGACTTTGGACTAGACCATTAGTCTGAGATTTATGGGGTAAAAATCATCATCAACCCGAGAGATCAATACGCTTTAAGATAAACACAATCCCACGTTCGGTGCATTTGGTACAATGACCCTAATTTTAAAGGTAAATATTGAGTACGACAGAGGAATCGACAACCGCAGTTAACGAACAAATAAATCCATATTATGTTGAAAAAATGATGCAATAAAATAGCAAGGAAATATAATGAACGGAAGATTAAAGAAAAGACCTGGAAAACGTGGGAAAAGCTACTGTAGGGATACTCAATTGCATAACGAGAACGTGAAGAACAAAAGGAGGCCAGATTCAGAGGAAAACGTACGTTTGATATTTAAAAGAAAGAAAAACGATGGAAATTAGGAATGTCACTTTTAAATGAAGCAATACGGTTAGGGAAAACGATTTGAAAAGAAAATCTAATAAAAAAAACGGACATTTAAACGGAAGTATTTATTGAACAATATAAGATTTCGACTTAATTTTGCGTTTCAGATGAGTTTAAATAGATATCGTTATATATTTGAAATAGGATGGTTATTCTAGTTATATTACGTTAGATTAATTCAAAGGAAGGGATCGTTTTTACGTCATTTGCTATGAGAAAATACTATAGACGATAGAACAAATTGCTGAGGCAATTGATGTAAAAAAAGGTTGTCGACCCCACATGTATATTGTTGATATAAACAAGGAATATTCGAACATGCCTTTTGTTTATTTAAGGCCCATTATCCATTAAAAAGGGTCATAAAAATTAACATTGCTCTTACCTAGTATTTAGATTATAGAATTTCCGTAAAATTTAATTATAAACACATTAAAATGGATTTATCGCCAAGTATGTAGAAATCGTAATGTATACACACGTCAGGGCTTGCAGTTTATGGGATTTTGAACAAGAGAGAGATGGAAAATTGGGCGGAATTTGATCGAAGTAGTTAACTTGACAGATATCCCAGGATAGGAATAGTTAGTGGGCCGGAAAACACCATAAATAATATATCAAAAAAGGAAAAAAGGGTTTTAGCGGGAGATGGAATCACGGCAAAAAGGCAGACGTCAAATTTCAATAAGGGATCATTGGGTTAGGAGTGGGGGGAGAGAACGGAAAACCGACATAACCGGAAAACTCAGATAAGGAAATGGGAAAAACTCAAAACGTTATAAGTAGAGACAATACAGCTTAAAATTGAATTGATTCATATAGGAAACATGAAAATGTGGGGAAATTTAGGGAAATGAAAATTGGAAAATGCGTAATGAAGATTTCGACATGAGTTTGTTCGTGTTCTGGTAACGATAAACCAAATTGAGAATTACATACAGTTTATTGAAGACGTACCTATTATATATTGAGAGAAAAAAGGACACGAAAATCATGATATTTTAGTTAAATTTGTAAGACCTGAAGACAAAGGAACGACGGGGCAAAATTTGACATAATGGTAGGTTCGACACTGGAACAATTTACGTAAGAGACGGAAGATTTCTAAAATCAAAGGGGCCGGACTTAACACGTTGATACGAATATAACAGAATTGATATATGAAATCTCGAGTTGTTAGAGTTTGAATTAGAAAATCAATGAACGCGTAATTAAGATGTTCTAATCCTGGAGGTACATATAAAACCTAGGACTTAGAAGAATCGGGATCAGTTTTCGGTGTTAGTTGTCGTGAAGGAGTCGTCGGGGACCAATCGTCGGGTTAAAACGTGGAAGTTACGTGACGTAGCGTCTAAAACGGTTATTAGTTGAAAATTTCTTAAGTGTTGTAAAATTTTGAGACTTAGAAAAATTCGGAGTGGGAATTCTGGGACTTATAAAAATTACGGTCGTGATTAAATCTGTGGAGTGTTGAAAATTAAATAAAGTGTTTTATATAGTTTTACAATAAATTCAACTTGTCATTAAAATAAAAAGTTTATATAGTGTAGCGAATTTAAAAAGAAACAACAGTGTTTAAAGAATTTTATAACAGCAGTGAATAATAATATATTTATTTATAAATTCAACTTGTCATTAAAATAAAAAAGTTTATATAGTGTAGCGAATTTAAAGAAAATCAACAGTGTTTAAAGAATTTTATAACAGCAGTGAATAATAATATATTTATTTATAAATTCAACTTGTCATTAAAATAAAAGGTTTATATAGTGTAGCGAATTTAAAGAAAATCAACAGTGTTTAAAGAATTTTATAACAGCAGTGAATAATAATATATTTATTTATAAATTCAACTTGTCATTAAAATAAAAGGTTTATATAGTGTAGCGAATTTAAAAGGAAACAACAGTGTTTAAAGAATTTTATAACAGCATTGAATAATAATATATCTATTTATAAATTCAACTTATCATTAAAATAAAAAAAAGGGTCCTTCGACAACTGGGAAGGTTGATTAAAACGTCGCGCACGTCGTGAGAATTACCCTGGTAATTAATTAATAGAGTCTAGAATCAGTTTTTATACTTTAAAAATACAGTGGAAAAATAAAGTCAGTTTATACTTATAAAAAAAAACTCAGTGGTAAAATAGAGTCTACAATCAGTTTTATGCTTTGATAAAACAGGGAGTGAAGTGCCCGGATAGGGTTAATCGTGCAATTTAACGGAGTGTATGATCTTATAATAAATCTAAAATCAGTGTTTGCAATAATTTCCGATTCAATAAAATCTAATAATTAATTAATTAATTACAAATTCAATGTGGGAGGAGTTTAATATAGTGTGTTTGAATTGCTTTAAATTTGTTCTATGACGGTTAAAATAGAGTTATTTAGTCCGAGGTTATATAAAGAAAATTACAGTCTAATAAGTTTCATTAAATAAAAAAATTTACGTTTAGGTCGAAAGTTGGGAATTTTATTACGAGATATTAATTATCGTTAGGTGACAACGCAATAATAATAATTGATCCGAAATCTGGAAAATACTTAGCCGAAGTTTAAATGAATAATCCAAGTGATTAATTTGCTGCTAAACAAAAGTGTTATAAAATAAAGTGGAAGGGGTTCTTTCAGTTTTGTTGTAATCTGAGTGACGAATAATATTTAGTTATTCGTTACAAAGGGATTCTAGTTCAAATTGGAAACATAAATAAAACTTTAGCTTTGTCCTTAAGTGGAATAATTCAAATTTAAAGAAAATCTTTAGTTGTTATGAAAAAAAATATATAATTTAAATTGAGAAAAAATAAATAAAACTTAAATATTTTTATAAAGTGGAATAATACAAATTTAAAGGAAATTCAAATTAATAAATTAATTTATTAAAGAGTAAATAGGTATAGTCATATACCACATAATAAAATAATATTCGAGCGAACGATTATTAAGAATCGATTCCCCTCTTTAGATTGGAATCAAATATGGAAGGAAAGGGGAGGGAGGTGAGGGTTGTCGGGATTAATTAGATAGGATCGTTCTTCTTCAATAATAACGGCAGATATTAAAGGAAAACGTGAGGATTTTTTACATCAGAGATCTATTCAAAGGAGAAAGGAAGGAGATGAGTTCCGGATCTTGTAGGATTAAATCGTTAAAAGTGGGAAGTCTGGATGCTCTAATAAGTTTCTCGCCGATGATAGTAACCCGGTGGAGCTGAAATTAAGACATTAGAGCTTGGTGAGTCCTTACAATATTTAAGCTTTTACAGGTTCCTGTGGATATCCTGACACTGATGGACGTAACGCCAAGTAAGGGTAAATAAATAACTAACCAATTTATTAGCATTCGCATGTCACACCTCCCATACGGAATGAAATGTTGCTAAACAAATACTTAACACATAATTAGATAGAAACGCATCACTAAACCAATTTTGGTATCTTAGCGTATTTGTAAGATAAATACCTATCGTTTCTTTTCACTAGCACGATTAGGGTATGGTTATATGACCTTCGATAGTGTACCAAAATTTCGATTTGAGTTCAAGGCCATCCATTGACCCAGTCACCTAAATTCATTAACGAATAAACAAAACAAAACTTAACGTCAGGGACAAGTTTATCAATTATAGCTTGAGATGAAATCTGCGGTCAATATGTGAAGGCGACATTGACGTTTAAATTCACTCAATTCTAAACGACTTGATTTTACTAGAGCGACCGCCAATAGTTAGCATTGATTCAGCATGCAAAAATTTCGCAAAGTAAAGTACTGCGACTAGCTTCAAACTCTAAGAGAGCACATCACAATTATTTAGGAGGTCATTGATTCAATGTCGACTTGATTTATCTCATTTTTAAATCTTCCTTATAGGAAGTAGGTATCCAAGAACCCATAAATACCCATTATCCTAAATACCTAACACACGAGGAGCTAGTGACCTCATTTAAACAACACTGGTGTTCAAATACTCATACAGTCCTGAATCCTAACTTGTCTTCGAACGTAAACTTCAAGGCTTCTGTATGTAGGTATGAGCCATCTGGAAATGTAAGTGTCAACCTTTCTCGAACGGACGGCTTTGATCTTGTGGCGGTATTGTCGAGGTGGGCATGCGGGGAAGAGGAAGGACGTATGCGGACAGTACGCTGACGCGGCATTAAAGCCACAGGTTATTTGCATACCGTGAGTCTTGTCGAACCTGAAAGCAAACATAAGGTTCACGAGGTGAGTTTTATGTCAGCTAGTCAGAGGTGGAATGTAACGCTGGGTCGGTTACGTGGGAGGAAGGATCTGCCCGTCACAAGCTTACGCCACATTTAACGGATAGAGGCATGATAAGGGAAGACATGAAATACCCCTTCTAGACTCAGTAGAGTTAAATTCAATCCGGCGGAGATGGAAGTCGGAGTGAGGCAGAAAAACGGCATGAAGACTTGGTATTCCCCCATCTGGCGTAAAGAGCCCCTTTCGTAACAAGAGACGCTCGTCGAAGAGAGTAAAACTCGGACTTAAGGATAAGCTTAGCAAACGTACTTGGGAGAATCCGGTTTGAAATTGTTGTTCATCGGTTTTCACTTGGTTAGCGGAGGTGCCGACTTTTTAAGCAAACATATTATCCCCTCCCCATATCCCTCCATTCCTGCTCTTTCAACAATTTTGCGAATACTAACCAATAGCACTAACTATGACTACAAACACATTATGTTAGGAGAAGTTGCAGACAAGGACTTCAATTGAGAAAACTGGACCTTCGAGTTCGATCATCCTAAGGTAAGGTTTGCCTTCTTGAAATGTTTAATTTATTAACTGTTGTTTATGTTATCGATGTATCAGCGGTGATAGGAAGAATTAAATAAACACACTAAATTCCTATGGAAATCAAATAGACACAAGGTTTAGGGCGGGGGTAGTTTATCAAACTCGGTTAAATATTCTAAAATAATAATAAATAAATTGATCGGAAAATTCTCACCCTTTCTCTAAAAGAATCTATGGGTTACCACACGTAATACATTATCTTCTCTACATATGTGTGCATATTAAGTATGCAAACAGATGTAAAATCTAAAACAAAAAATTTACACAACGCAGATTATAGAAATAATGTGAACAAAAATCTTAAATCTTGATTACTGTGAGAAAATCGCAGGGATTTAAGAAGATAGGGTAGGTTTAGCTAGATTATAAGGTATAGGGGTTTAGAAATCACGAGCCTGAGGTAGAAATAAACCGAAAGGAGGGTTGAGTCAGGCCATCATACCTAGTGGTGTGATCAGTAGGACATAAGGGTAGAATTATGAGCGTGGCTACGAGACAGGAGCTACGAGATTTAAACTACGAGGTAGAAGCTTAGAAAAGTAAATCAGCTAGGTAGGGTTCATCACAATTGGAGTCAGAAGCCAAGAGTGGCACACCATTACAACTGTTGCCGCGTGACCAGGAGAGTAAAGGTTACAAGTTGAGAGAATTCTGAGATATTATAAAAATAAAATAGAATGAACAAATAAATGAAATTATAATTAATTGGAAAAAAAAAAAGTGAATATTTTAAACGAAAAGTGAAAAACGTGCCATTAAAACAACTTCAGATTACATAAAACAAGTGGAATAAAAAAATTCGCATCATTAAATTATACAGTAGAAATATAACAATAAATCAAAAAAATAATTTAAACGAAAAGTGAAAAACGTGCCATTAAAACATCTTCATTAAACGTGAAACAAGTGGAAAAAAAACGTACCATTAAATAAAACAGTCGAAAAAAAAAAAAATAATAACTCAAAAACCAAATATTTTAAAACGAAAAGTGAAAAACGTGCCTTATACCAGATAAAAATCATAAATCACATAACGCCTAGGAATGTTGACCCAGATTTAGAAGGGTGGTGCGTATGGGAAAAAAAAAAGCCGTTATATAAATAAAAGCGCATTCCTTCGGTGATTAATAATATTATCGTTCAAATTGGTTCATTGACTGAAGCCGAATGTAAACAAGCGATTGAATAGACACCGTCGCGAGGGTATGTTTGTGTTGCCACAAACATAAGTGGTCTTACTGATAAATATGTTCGTAACAGAATAGATAAATCTTTGTTATGTTCGCATTGGAACATCTCGAGATATTACTTTAAACAATAAAGAGATACTTAGATAGTTAATAAAATGACGTTGTTTATGTTAATAGTGGTCGAGGGTATTATTGGTTCCTTCGGGTTGAAGGATTTTATAAATAAATACTTCTTTTGACACGGCGACATAAAAATAAATAAAATCAACATAACATACAAAGCAAAGGACGGATAAAAATAAAATAAAATATTACACATAAAACATAAAAGTGAGCTTTTCAAATCGTTGCATTCAAACATTTAACAGGGGTGGATTGGACCTTTAGATACACCATTACATAGATGTCAGCTGAATAAATTAGAAATTTAGCCTTACTGGGGGTTGGCATATTTCTCGGGTGACCGGTTTATTTCCGATTTGCAATAAAGAGCAAATAAGCGGAGTGGTTTAAAACGCATACGAATTTAGGGGGGGGGGGGCTTGTTTAAAACGGGGTTTAGGTACATTATACAATTGTGTATACGTGCAAATAAATAAATAAACAAACAAAGCCGGTGTGGGAAAAAAAAAAAAAAATGAGATAGTAAACGTTATGGAGTGCATTCGGATGAGTAAACATACAACATAGATCAAATAAACCTCAGATAAAAGATAAATAAGAACAGCATATGAAGAGATTACATAAAAGTTGATTCCCTCAAGAGGTTTCTAGTAAACATTTTGAAACGAATAAACATCTCGAATCAATATTTGATTCTAGTGTGTACAGTTGGGTTAGATGCATTTAGCATTATCCTTTCAGATGTTCAGATGTTTGTCGTATTGTCGATTGTCTCAAACTAATATCGCTGCAGTTGAATGCAGATAAATGATATGTCAATTAACGTATTCAGAACTTGGAAGGCTGTCTTAAATGAAAAAAAAAAATTGCGCAATTATATTTAGTATTTCGAAGTGGAAATAGTTAGTTTGGGTACAAGTGTTTTAGGAGCGGGGATTAAATCACCTGCGGTTAAACAAGTTAAATTATACCTAAACTGTTTTGAAGTGCAAGAATAAGTGTATAGGGATGCTTATATATGTGTATATGTATGTATATATATATATATATATGCGTATGTGTGTGTGTATGTATATATATACATGTGGATATGTAAATTTTTCAGAAAAAAAAAAAAAATAAGTGTAAGCAAACGAAAATTGGAAATTTAAATAAGTCAATCTCTGTCATCGGGTTTTAAAGGGAAAAAGGAATATGCCTAGGAATAAACGTTGTCCTGAGGCAAGGCAGGAGAGGGAACGCATAGAATTTGTGGCCGCCGTCGAGAATGCTGCGAGTAACAATGTTCAGATGGATGTAGGGCAAATTACCCTAATCATACAGCAGGCCTTGGGTCCGTTGGTCAGTAAGATACAAGAAATGGAGAAACAAAGGGAGGTTATGCCGGTGACAACCACGACAGGGGAGGGAAGTACGGCGCGAAACGTACTTCAACTCGTAGAAATGATGCCCACGCAGGAAAAGCCCACTTTCAGCGGGGGGACTCAGAACCCAATAGCTTTTCTAGAGGACCTTAAGGATTATGCAAAACGTACGAATCGCACTGACATCATGATGGTAGTTAAGGAGAGTTTAAAAGGAGGTGCTAAAAGCTGGATGAAGCTCTATTCTAAACGTTGGAATAATATGGAAGATTTCGAAAGGGATTTTATTGCCAATTATTGGGGTGATATATGTCAGAAAAACATGAGACGGAGGCTATCAGATGCAGTATGGGAGCCAAAAAAGGGAATCACCATGCTGGCGCACTTTGCGAAGTACTGGGAGCTCGCCAAAGCACTAAAAATCACCGACACACCATTAGGAGTAATTAATGAGATAATGAGGCATTTCCCGAAAGAAACCCAGGCATTGTGGTTTTCACGCGAGCAAGGAGATGAGTTGGACGCGGCGGAATTCCTGAGAAAACTGGATAATATGGTCTGCGCCCCGCAGGACAAAACTACAGAGAAGAGGGGTAGGGATGACAGGAATGGACACGACAACAGAGACCGTCGACACGCGATACGCCCGAAGGTTGGGGTTATTGAGGGAGCACCACAGGCGACGGGATGCAGGACGTGCTGCGGGCCAAGTACGCAACCAGCAGCTAGCAGTAAAACAGCACCAATCAGCGGGAAGGAGGTATGCAGAGTTGAAGATGCGGGAAACGACAGCGAGTCGGTCCAGGAGCTCTGAGGATTACGACTCCAGAAGAAATAAGAGCAGCGACGCCAAGACACAACGTAGCTTTAAAAATAATGTTGAAATATAATTGGGATGTTACAAAGGGTTTAGGGAAAAACGAACAAGGAATAACAGCACCAATAAAAGCATGCAAGGCGGTACGCAGAGACGAGAGTGCAGATGATGAAAAGACGTATGAAAGGGGGGAAGTGACTGCGTGTGTGAACTCTTTGCAACAATTAAGCGACGTGTGGAACGCGGTGGAGATGTATGAAAATGACATAGGAAGAGAATGCATCGGATTTAACACCGTATTTGAAGACGAGGATTATGAAGAGATAGGACGGGGAAGTACATTACCGCAATTACCAGAGGCTAGGGCTTACATAGATGAATTAAAGGTAAATTGTTTGATAGATACGGGTAGCCAAATAACGTGTATTGCACAAGAATTTTGGGAATGTCATTTGAGCGATCAATCGCTATATCCAATCATGCCGGTAGCTTCAGTACAAATTAAGGGGGCTATGGGACAGAAAAGTCAGAAAATTTCACGGTTAGTACTAGTACCATTACGTTTTGGGGATATCCGAATCAACACATCATGTCTCATAGTATCAGGGTTAATAAGATCTATAATACTAGGGGTAAACTGGCTAGATAATTACTCGGCAGAAGTAAAGTGTGGGAAAAAGCGGGAATTGATAGTCACTACTGAGCGGGGAAGAAAAAAAATTAAATTAATAGATTCCGGGGTTGTGAGAAGTGAATTAGGAAAGCAGTTGAGTGAGGAAAACACAAATAGTGCAACCCAGTCGATAAACGTCATAGAGAATAACCAACTTTCGGATTTTGCGGAGGAGACTAAACAGCGAATTGCGGCAATGGCAGCTGGTTTGGAACTGGATGACGTCAAGAAGGAAAAATTAAAGAAGGTACTAGACAAACATAATCGAGTGTTCCTAGGTAAACCGGGGCTAACAAATATGTATATCCATGAAATTAAAATGATAGACGAGACGCCATTTGTAAAGAGGTCGTATCCGGTCCCCTTCGCGTATAGGAATAAGGTGGATGAGAAAATTGACGAATTAGAAGCTTTAGGCATAATCAGCCGGCGGGCGACTCCTTTCGCGAGTCCCTTAACCTATACAATGAAGAAGGACGGTACTGTGCGTATATTACTTGATGCTCGCGAATTAAATACGAGGATGTCCGGGGAAACGGAGAGACCACCACTTACATCGGAAATATTGCAGCAATTCCACGGGGTTAAGCACGTGACTACTCTAGATTTGGACTCGGCGTATTTCCAGGTACCCTTATGTGAAAGTAGTCGTAAATACACCGGTTTCGTCTATAATGGCAAGTCATACGTCTACAACGTATTACCGCAAGGACTGAAGACATCGGTTGGGAGCTTCTCCCGCGCCATGAATAAAATTCTGGGTAGTGAGATGAAAGCGTTTTGCACTAACTATTTAGACGACCTAGTCGTGTTCTCATCTGGAGATTTTGACGAGCACCTAAACCATTTAGATGCAGTTTTGGGAAGGTTACAAACAGCCAATATGACCTGCAAATTGGAAAAATGCCAATTTTTGTTCACGGAAGTAAAAATGTTAGGCCACATTATAACGCCTTATGGGATACGCATGGACCCAGGGAAAGTTTCGGCGATTAAGAACTTCCCAGCGCCTAAAAAAGTGAAGCAGGTAAGAGCATTTCTGGGGTTGTGCAATTATTACAGGAGATTTGCAGATAGATATGGGGCTTCAACACAGGTATTATGCAATTTATTAAAGAAAAATAAGCCTTGGAGGTGGACTGCTGTAGAGCAGGAAGCATTTGAAAACGTAAAAACTTTATTCCTTGAGTCTGTGATATTAACTCATCACAACCCCAACAAAAATTATTACCTACAAACTGACAGTTCGGGGTTCGCCATCGGGTCGGAATTATATCAATTAGACGACGAGAATAATCATCATGTGATCGGTTTTGTTAGCAAATCACTAACCGGGGCCGAGTTAAAATGGACCGTTTCCGAACAGGAGTTATATGCAATAATCTATTCGTTACGCAAATTCGAAACCTATCTGCGAGGCGCGCAGCTAATCATACGTACGGATCATCAGGCGTTATCGTTCTTAAAGACTTGGAAATTATACAGCGCTAGGGTGACACGGTGGATTTTATATTTAAACCAATTCAATTTTAAAGTCGAGTATGTAAAAGGCAAGGAAAACATCGGACCCGATATCTTGTCTCGCTATTCTCAGGATGCGGTAAATGTGCAGGAGGAAAAAGTAGTATGCCCTGAAGTGGCCGCATTTGCAGTGAGTGGGAAACAGTTAATAAAATCGCACTTAGAAAATCTAGAACAATTACAAAATCAAGATGAGTTTTTGGGAGAGGTGATAGAACATTTGGGAGGTAAGTCTCGCAAGACACCCACAAAAGGAGTGGCTAGGTATTTGAAAAATTACAAGTTAGACGGTAAGACATTATATTACAAAACGAGAAATGACGGTACGGTATTAGCTATACCTAGTAATTTATCCGGAGATCTTATCGAACTGGTACATCAGGAAATTGGTCATGCGGGCGGGTTAAAGACAGTTCAAGCGTTGAAAAGTAGGTACTTCTGGCCGAAGATGTATAAACAAGTTAAATGGGTTGTGAAAGCTTGTCATCTCTGCCAATTAGCAAAGCGCGAAATTCGGCCAACGGTAGGACCGGGTAGGTCAATCATAACGAAGAGGGTAGGAGAATTGGCCATGGCTGATTTATACGGGCCGTTGCCTAGGAGCATAGGGGGGGTGAGGTTTATTTTTGTGGTCCAAGACTCTTTCAGTAGATTCATTCAGTTGTATAAATTAAAGGTTGCCAACACTAGTACCGTATTGAAGTGCGTAGAGCTTTTCATAAAACAGGTAAAGGTTGAGGCTATGTTAACGGACAACGGGTCTCAATTTTCCTCAAAGAAATGGAACCAAGGTCTGGAAAGGATGGGGATAAGGGTCATGCATACGTCGGTGCGAAATCCTGGACCAAACATCACGGAAAGGGTGAACAAGGAGTTGGGACGGATTTTTAGAATATACTGCCATGAAAAGCACACTAAGTGGCCAATGTTTCTAAAGGACATTCAAAGAACATATAATAACACAGTACATTGTACGACTGGATTTTCACCTAATGAGGTAGTATTTGGAAAACAGCCACAGTATAGCTTAGATAAATATATGCGTCAAAGTAACATACCTAAATTAACAGAAGAAGAAATTAGGAACGCGGTTCAAAAGAATCTAATAAGAAACGCCGAAAAAAGACAGCAATTCTACAATATAAAGAAAAGGCTAGAGACATATGAGGTAGGAACATTTGTGAAACTCAAAAAGTACACTCAGTCAAATTTACTCAGGAAGCATACAAAAAAATTCGCCCTTTTGTTTGACGGTCCGTTTGTTATAGCAGCTGTGCCCTATTCCAACAATTACACGCTGATGGATCCAAAAACAAAAGAGATACGAGGCGATTACAGTGCGATCCACCTGGCTAGATATTATTTTAATGAAACGGAAAAACAGCAGAAGGAAATACAGGTGATAGAAATTGACTAGAAAAAAAAAGGCGAGGTTAGGATAGGTTCGGTTAGGTTAGGTGTAGAATAAGAAGAAGTGGGGATAGTTATTTTGCGAGATTTCGAAATTTGGTGTGATCATTTTGGATAAGGAAAAAAAAATGTAATTTAGAAAAATTCGAAAAATAAAAACGTTTTATTTAATCTATAATACCGTCTTTTAGGGATATTAGGAGGGATTTCACCATGTTATGTTATGTTAGAAAAAAAAGGGGAAAGATAGCGAGTTTAGAGAATAAAATAATATGTTATGCTTAGGAGGGGGGGAGAGACGGGAAAACAAAGGTTATTTTAAGAAATGTTAAAATACAGATTATGGCAAGGAGAGAAATACATATTAAGATGTTTCAGCTAAATGGCAACTCAGTAACTAATTTTAGGCTTAGGAAACTATAAAATTAAGAATTCAACATTAGGTTTAGGAAAACGGAAACATAGAAAATGAAGAATCTAACCTTAGATTTAGTTTGTGTGACATTAGATTTTAGGAAATTACAAAAAAAAAAAATGTAACTTGAGATTTAGGAGAATAAAAGATTAAGATTGCAACGAAATTTTAAATAGCTTTAGGGTTTTCAAAGGAAAAAGGGGGGAGGAAGGAGACGTTCGAGTGGAGAAGCATGCTTGGATGATAAAAGGGTAACCCACTGAACGAAGGGGATGAATTCGGACAGAGAGAGAGAGAGAAAAAAAAAAAAAATAATAACACAGATAGGATAAGAAAAAAAAAAAGAAAAAAAAAAAAAAAATTCTTGAAAAAAAAAATATCTCTACATATAGTAACATGTAAACCAAATGAGGCACGGGCAAATTGCGAAGGAGTATAATAAATAAGGGTGCTCACATGAGTACAGTCAAAAAAAAAAAAAAAACAACATCTAAAGGGAAAATTTTTTTTAACAACTGAATAACTTTCTGCAATTCACCGTAAATCATATGGTCAATAGGACCGCGAGATTGATTCAATCTTTGATTTGACCATGTACAGGAGGCTCTGGTCCAACAGGTTGGGGGTCACTGGGACACGCGAGTCGAGGGGCGTGCCCATTCAAAAAAAAAAAAAGGGTGTGTATGTGTGCATATATGTGTAATACGTGTATGTTCATATGCGCATTGTTGCCATTAAAACGTTCCTGCGAGAAAAATTCGTGTGGAATTCTAGAATCGCGAAAAAAAAAAAAAAAAAAAAAAATATATGAATAAGGAAAATCAAAGGTTGGAAACCGTCTCGATGAAGAAGAGGGAGTAAGGGTCATAGGGGGGAAGGTATAGGGGTAAGAATCATAGGGGGGTAGGACAAAGAGTAGGGACAGCAACTGACGTAAGTTAGCCGACTTAAATAGGCCATTGGGTAGACAAGAGTAAATTGAAAAATGGTTTCAGCTCAGAGGAACACCGAACAGGATTCTACGATATGAAATAGTGAAAGGTAGGGGCGCGCAACCAGTTAGAATTTCAAAAAAAAAAAAATGCAAATAAGAATAAAGAAGACTTAAAGAAAATTGTAGAAAATTAGATTGCCTATGTTTAGTTTTAATTCCATCAACTAACACTAGGAGGCGTGTTTACCGCTGGAATTATAACTATAGGGGGGCTGTGATGAATCGCAGTGGATACGAAAATATAGTAGCTTCCACCTTACGAATGAATAAATAATAATTCAGAATTATAACGAAATCAACACACTAGCGACATCTAGCTGATTAAGTTTGATTGGGCCATGGAGACTGCAGAGATCTATAATTATTAAATTAATGTCAAGTTTTGATAAATAGAACACAGAGGGATCCAATTATAAACACTTAAGATTGATCTACCAATCAGAGAAGGGGGAGGATACCTTTTTTCAAGACAAAGAGATGGACTTTGGACTAGACCATTAGTCTGAGATTTATGGGGTAAAAATCATCATCAACCCGAGAGATCAATACGCTTTAAGATAAACACAATCCCACGTTCGGTGCATTTGGTACAATGACCCTAATTTTAAAGGTAAATATTGAGTACGACAGAGGAATCGACAACCGCAGTTAACGAACAAATAAATCCATATTATGTTGAAAAAATGATGCAATAAAATAGCAAGGAAATATAATGAACGGAAGATTAAAGAAAAGACCTGGAAAACGTGGGAAAAGCTACTGTAGGGATACTCAATTGCATAACGAGAACGTGAAGAACAAAAGGAGGCCAGATTCAGAGGAAAACGTACGTTTGATATTTAAAAGAAAGAAAAACGATGGAAATTAGGAATGTCACTTTTAAATGAAGCAATACGGTTAGGGAAAACGATTTGAAAAGAAAATCTAATAAAAAAAACGGACATTTAAACGGAAGTATTTATTGAACAATATAAGATTTCGACTTAATTTTGCGTTTCAGATGAGTTTAAATAGATATCGTTATATATTTGAAATAGGATGGTTATTCTAGTTATATTACGTTAGATTAATTCAAAGGAAGGGATCGTTTTTACGTCATTTGCTATGAGAAAATACTATAGACGATAGAACAAATTGCTGAGGCAATTGATGTAAAAAAAGGTTGTCGACCCCACATGTATATTGTTGATATAAACAAGGAATATTCGAACATGCCTTTTGTTTATTTAAGGCCCATTATCCATTAAAAAGGGTCATAAAAATTAACATTGCTCTTACCTAGTATTTAGATTATAGAATTTCCGTAAAATTTAATTATAAACACATTAAAATGGATTTATCGCCAAGTATGTAGAAATCGTAATGTATACACACGTCAGGGCTTGCAGTTTATGGGATTTTGAACAAGAGAGAGATGGAAAATTGGGCGGAATTTGATCGAAGTAGTTAACTTGACAGATATCCCAGGATAGGAATAGTTAGTGGGCCGGAAAACACCATAAATAATATATCAAAAAAGGAAAAAAGGGTTTTAGCGGGAGATGGAATCACGGCAAAAAGGCAGACGTCAAATTTCAATAAGGGATCATTGGGTTAGGAGTGGGGGGAGAGAACGGAAAACCGACATAACCGGAAAACTCAGATAAGGAAATGGGAAAAACTCAAAACGTTATAAGTAGAGACAATACAGCTTAAAATTGAATTGATTCATATAGGAAACATGAAAATGTGGGGAAATTTAGGGAAATGAAAATTGGAAAATGCGTAATGAAGATTTCGACATGAGTTTGTTCGTGTTCTGGTAACGATAAACCAAATTGAGAATTACATACAGTTTATTGAAGACGTACCTATTATATATTGAGAGAAAAAAGGACACGAAAATCATGATATTTTAGTTAAATTTGTAAGACCTGAAGACAAAGGAACGACGGGGCAAAATTTGACATAATGGTAGGTTCGACACTGGAACAATTTACGTAAGAGACGGAAGATTTCTAAAATCAAAGGGGCCGGACTTAACACGTTGATACGAATATAACAGAATTGATATATGAAATCTCGAGTTGTTAGAGTTTGAATTAGAAAATCAATGAACGCGTAATTAAGATGTTCTAATCCTGGAGGTACATATAAAACCTAGGACTTAGAAGAATCGGGATCAGTTTTCGGTGTTAGTTGTCGTGAAGGAGTCGTCGGGGACCAATCGTCGGGTTAAAACGTGGAAGTTACGTGACGTAGCGTCTAAAACGGTTATTAGTTGAAAATTTCTTAAGTGTTGTAAAATTTTGAGACTTAGAAAAATTCGGAGTGGGAATTCTGGGACTTATAAAAATTACGGTCGTGATTAAATCTGTGGAGTGTTGAAAATTAAATAAAGTGTTTTATATAGTTTTACAATAAATTCAACTTGTCATTAAAATAAAAAGTTTATATAGTGTAGCGAATTTAAAAAGAAACAACAGTGTTTAAAGAATTTTATAACAGCAGTGAATAATAATATATTTATTTATAAATTCAACTTGTCATTAAAATAAAAAAGTTTATATAGTGTAGCGAATTTAAAGAAAATCAACAGTGTTTAAAGAATTTTATAACAGCAGTGAATAATAATATATTTATTTATAAATTCAACTTGTCATTAAAATAAAAGGTTTATATAGTGTAGCGAATTTAAAGAAAATCAACAGTGTTTAAAGAATTTTATAACAGCAGTGAATAATAATATATTTATTTATAAATTCAACTTGTCATTAAAATAAAAGGTTTATATAGTGTAGCGAATTTAAAAGGAAACAACAGTGTTTAAAGAATTTTATAACAGCATTGAATAATAATATATCTATTTATAAATTCAACTTATCATTAAAATAAAAAAAAGGGTCCTTCGACAACTGGGAAGGTTGATTAAAACGTCGCGCACGTCGTGAGAATTACCCTGGTAATTAATTAATAGAGTCTAGAATCAGTTTTTATACTTTAAAAATACAGTGGAAAAATAAAGTCAGTTTATACTTATAAAAAAAAACTCAGTGGTAAAATAGAGTCTACAATCAGTTTTATGCTTTGATAAAACAGGGAGTGAAGTGCCCGGATAGGGTTAATCGTGCAATTTAACGGAGTGTATGATCTTATAATAAATCTAAAATCAGTGTTTGCAATAATTTCCGATTCAATAAAATCTAATAATTAATTAATTAATTACAAATTCAATGTGGGAGGAGTTTAATATAGTGTGTTTGAATTGCTTTAAATTTGTTCTATGACGGTTAAAATAGAGTTATTTAGTCCGAGGTTATATAAAGAAAATTACAGTCTAATAAGTTTCATTAAATAAAAAAATTTACGTTTAGGTCGAAAGTTGGGAATTTTATTACGAGATATTAATTATCGTTAGGTGACAACGCAATAATAATAATTGATCCGAAATCTGGAAAATACTTAGCCGAAGTTTAAATGAATAATCCAAGTGATTAATTTGCTGCTAAACAAAAGTGTTATAAAATAAAGTGGAAGGGGTTCTTTCAGTTTTGTTGTAATCTGAGTGACGAATAATATTTAGTTATTCGTTACAAAGGGATTCTAGTTCAAATTGGAAACATAAATAAAACTTTAGCTTTGTCCTTAAGTGGAATAATTCAAATTTAAAGAAAATCTTTAGTTGTTATGAAAAAAAATATATAATTTAAATTGAGAAAAAATAAATAAAACTTAAATATTTTTATAAAGTGGAATAATACAAATTTAAAGGAAATTCAAATTAATAAATTAATTTATTAAAGAGTAAATAGGTATAGTCATATAGCACATAATAAAATAATATTCGAGCGAACGATTATTAAGAATCGATTCCCCTCTTTAGATTGGAATCAAATATGGAAGGAAAGGGGAGGGAGGTGAGGGTTGTCGGGATTAATTAGATAGGATCGTTCTTCTTCAATAATAACGGCAGATATTAAAGGAAAACGTGAGGATTTTTTACATCAGAGATCTATTCAAAGGAGAAAGGAAGGAGATGAGTTCCGGATCTTGTAGGATTAAATCGTTAAAAGTGGGAAGTCTGGATGCTCTAATAAGTTTCTCGCCGATGATAGTAACCCGGTGGAGCTGAAATTAAGACATTAGAGCTTGGTGAGTCCTTACAATATTTAAGCTTTTACAGGTTCCTGTGGATATCCTGACACTGATGGACGTAACGCCAAGTAAGGGTAAATAAATAACTAACCAATTTATTAGCATTCGCATGTCACACCTCCCATACGGAATGAAATGTTGCTAAACAAATACTTAACACATAATTAGATAGAAACGCATCACTAAACCAATTTTGGTATCTTAGCGTATTTGTAAGATAAATACCTATCGTTTCTTTTCACTAGCACGATTAGGGTATGGTTATATGACCTTCGATAGTGTACCAAAATTTCGATTTGAGTTCAAGGCCATCCATTGACCCAGTCACCTAAATTCATTAACGAATAAACAAAACAAAACTTAACGTCAGGGACAAGTTTATCAATTATAGCTTGAGATGAAATCTGCGGTCAATATGTGAAGGCGACATTGACGTTTAAATTCACTCAATTCTAAACGACTTGATTTTACTAGAGCGACCGCCAATAGTTAGCATTGATTCAGCATGCAAAAATTTCGCAAAGTAAAGTACTGCGACTAGCTTCAAACTCTAAGAGAGCACATCACAATTATTTAGGAGGTCATTGATTCAATGTCGACTTGATTTATCTCATTTTTAAATCTTCCTTATAGGAAGTAGGTATCCAAGAACCCATAAATACCCATTATCCTAAATACCTAACACACGAGGAGCTAGTGACCTCATTTAAACAACACTGGTGTTCAAATACTCATACAGTCCTGAATCCTAACTTGTCTTCGAACGTAAACTTCAAGGCTTCTGTATGTAGGTATGAGCCATCTGGAAATGTAAGTGTCAACCTTTCTCGAACGGACGGCTTTGATCTTGTGGCGGTATTGTCGAGGTGGGCATGCGGGGAAGAGGAAGGACGTATGCGGACAGTACGCTGACGCGGCATTAAAGCCACAGGTTATTTGCATACCGTGAGTCTTGTCGAACCTGAAAGCAAACATAAGGTTCACGAGGTGAGTTTTATGTCAGCTAGTCAGAGGTGGAATGTAACGCTGGGTCGGTTACGTGGGAGGAAGGATCTGCCCGTCACAAGCTTACGCCACATTTAACGGATAGAGGCATGATAAGGGAAGACATGAAATACCCCTTCTAGACTCAGTAGAGTTAAATTCAATCCGGCGGAGATGGAAGTCGGAGTGAGGCAGAAAAACGGCATGAAGACTTGGTATTCCCCCATCTGGCGTAAAGAGCCCCTTTCGTAACAAGAGACGCTCGTCGAAGAGAGTAAAACTCGGACTTAAGGATAAGCTTAGCAAACGTACTTGGGAGAATCCGGTTTGAAATTGTTGTTCATCGGTTTTCACTTGGTTAGCGGAGGTGCCGACTTTTTAAGCAAACATATTATCCCCTCCCCATATCCCTCCATTCCTGCTCTTTCAACAATTTTGCGAATACTAACCAATAGCACTAACTATGACTACAAACACATTATGTTAGGAGAAGTTGCAGACAAGGACTTCAATTGAGAAAACTGGACCTTCGAGTTCGATCATCCTAAGGTAAGGTTTGCCTTCTTGAAATGTTTAATTTATTAACTGTTGTTTATGTTATCGATGTATCAGCGGTGATAGGAAGAATTAAATAAACACACTAAATTCCTATGGAAATCAAATAGACACAAGGTTTAGGGCGGGGGTAGTTTATCAAACTCGGTTAAATATTCTAAAATAATAATAAATAAATTGATCGGAAAATTCTCACCCTTTCTCTAAAAGAATCTATGGGTTACCACACGTAATACATTATCTTCTCTACATATGTGTGCATATTAAGTATGCAAACAGATGTAAAATCTAAAACAAAAAATTTACACAACGCAGATTATAGAAATAATGTGAACAAAAATCTTAAATCTTGATTACTGTGAGAAAATCGCAGGGATTTAAGAAGATAGGGTAGGTTTAGCTAGATTATAAGGTATAGGGGTTTAGAAATCACGAGCCTGAGGTAGAAATAAACCGAAAGGAGGGTTGAGTCAGGCCATCATACCTAGTGGTGTGATCAGTAGGACATAAGGGTAGAATTATGAGCGTGGCTACGAGACAGGAGCTACGAGATTTAAACTACGAGGTAGAAGCTTAGAAAAGTAAATCAGCTAGGTAGGGTTCATCACAATTGGAGTCAGAAGCCAAGAGTGGCACACCATTACAAGCATAAGCTAGTGATGTACAGGTCATCGGTTCAGTTTTAGATTAAATATAAAAAACTTATCATAACGGAACTTACTTCAGAACACAATTCATCACCTGTTGCCCATATATATATTTATTGTTTGGTCGTTATGAAAATAAGTTTTATTCAATACAGTCATATGTGTGAAGGGTTGTCATACTAAATAAACATACAACTGCGAACTTATCATCACAAATTTATTGATATTTTGATTACAATTTTTTCAGCCCGAAATCGTCGCTCATTGCTGAAGTTCACGGAAACTGAACCAGTCATCTTCAAAAAAAGCTTTTTGCGGTGACTACGATTGCGGACGTTCTGCTTATCTGAAACAAAAAAAAAACAAATGGAATTTTCATATGTGAAGTAGTTTTTGAACTAGGTTTATTACAAAATAATGAAAGGTAAATATTTGGCATCTTGTTGAACATTTTTCGTGAATTTTGGCGTTTTGTTTGGTGTTCAACAAGATGCCAAAAATTTATCTACTTATTAATAATCCTAGTTTGAAATCTAATTCATACTTTACAGATTAAAATGCGAAGATTGCGGGCTGAAAAATTGTAAAGTGTACTCAAAATATGAATAAATATGTAAAAAGTTCGCACTTGTATGTTACTTACATACATACAAGTGCGAACAATCTCAACCAAAAGAAGCCTTGAAAAGTGACATCATAAACAAAGCGGCCAATGAGTGCAATTTGATGCTTCGCAGGTGCTCTAATGCGTCATTTCCGTTTCATCCAACTACCAAATCCAAACAGAAACAAAGAAGATTCTCTTCAAAAATCCCAAAAAAACGTAAAACAGAGGCTTCAGCACAACGCTTGAATATTAATCGCACATTTATTAAAACAGTTATTAAGGTTCAAACAGTTTAAACAGTTTACTGAGGTTCATTAGTCAAATTTGCACGCAAACCATCCAATAATACAAATAATATCCACCTTCAAAATTTAATTTCTGTCACGCTAGAAGCATGAGCTGAAACATAATAAGTAGATCTATCAGGAAAAATTCATGGGCAGTGAATCCTATATTATGTGTAGGCATAGAATAAAGAAGAAAACCAGAAGTGACTATCATAATCCTTGTTATCAAAATATTCAACTTATTTCCGTTTTTACAGAATATTTTTATTCTATTTTTGTCTAATTGCCCGACGCGCGACGTTTGAAAATCACAGTGGATGTATTTAATACGTTAATATTCTTCACACAACTGAATGCCATTGGCATTCACTGGCTCGAGACGGTTGGGAGCAGTTGGGACTCTTGTGTTATTTTCAGATAAAAAAGTAATATTATGTATATGCTAGTAGGAATCTTTAACGGTTTTTGCTAAGCCAACTGCACGTATAAGTATGTCGTATTTTGTTATTGCCGCATGCTTCAATTTCAATTCCAATTTGTGAGGCGGGTGTGGGTACCGCCGCCCCGGGAACCATTAATTGGATAACCAATACCTCTGCCATAGATCAACCCGAGTGGCTCATTTCGTTTGGTGACTTAGCAGGGGTGCCCGGGTTCATGGGGTGAGGTTTGTCCAGGTCTTAGCAGCGGATGCGTCTGCCCACCTGCTGCATGGCGGACCGTGTACAAACACCTATTGTACCTTTTTCCTTTCCAGAACTTCTTATCCTTCTCCTCCTTAAAATGACCCTCCACAAAGCATCCCCTAAGATGACATAAACCCTGAGGGAAATTATTTTCCTCAGGGCCTCCTGTGTGGGGCTAACGTAAAAAAGAAAATGCTTCTTCGGAGAGTCGAAATTATTGTTAGTAAAAATATTTTTACGGCGGATTTCCACTCAAGATGCCTTCAGATATAAGTATATCGATTTTGGTTGTACGGCCGTATATCCTATTTGCATACTTTCTTGATGAAAAAAATCTTCTAAATGATCAGGCCGGACGACTTGTCGCCGGAATAATTGACCGCCGGAAGAACTGTCGCCGGACCAACTGTCGCCGGACGAACTGTCATGGAACCATTATTGACACAAGCCTTATTGTGGCTAGATAATTAACTTTTATTAGGTGGCTAACTTTGACCACGGTTCAGTAAAAATACTTTTTTAAATGCGATACCCTTGTTTTTATTTGCAATTTCTTAATAGCTTTTTGAAGTAAAACTTCTTTACGCACGCTTGACTTGGGGAGTAAGTTGGTGAATGCGTGACGAAAAGTGTGATCGGGCGGGGCGAACAAAAGCTGAGCGGGAGATATAAAGTAGTGAAGATAGAAAGAGACAGAGAGTTACGTTTAGTATTACTGTAGGGGCATTTTCTTTCTCTCTTTCTCTCATAGCCGGTTACTTTTCGTATATTTAAGACACAGTGCAGGCCTGTTGTCTGTATTACTGTAGGAGCAAGAGAGAGCAGCTCTTTTCTTTTATAAGTTAGTGAAGTTTTACTTCAGTCGTGTGGTCTAAAGCACATTCGTGTTTTTTTTTAAATATTACGGTTCGTACTACCTGCCTGAAAAAAGATTGAATAAGGTTAGTGACGCTTCTTTGGACAAATTGTTTATCCTTTAAAAAAAACATTAACATTAACACGCATTGTATGGTTTATAAATAAGTAAACCTTCCAGAAATTTTAATTTTAATTTATTAAATAAGAGAAAATTAGAAGAATTCCTTTTGGACGGGAGATAAACAACTGTTAAAAGAACTACTAATATGTACATAAACATAATAGGCCACAGGTGTACAAAAATTCTAGTTCAAAAGCATGATAGATTTCTGTATCTTCTGACAATGGCTCTCACAATAATGTGAAGAGATGTCAATCGGGACCGTATTTGAAAATAACAAGTTTTTTTTTTTTTTTAAAGTGTTTTTATTCAGTTTTAATTTTACAATATTTTATCTTACGAATGTTGCGAAACTGATCAATCAGTTTGATAGTAAGAAATCTCGCGTTTTTTCTAATTAATAAATACTATGTACTTTTCAGTTTTACATAGTGAATACTAAAATAACATAATGCTTAATATTAAAATACTAATAATTACAAAATACTAATTATTACAAAAGTTGGTTGAGTATTGGAGAGATGATCACAGAAATAGAAGGATTTTTGCTTGGCATTCAAGATAGAGTCATTGATACTAAAAATTATAGGAAGCATATCATCAAAGATACAAATCAAATTGATGATTTATGTACAAAATGTTTGGCTTTTCCGGAAACTATAGAACATATCATATCGGGATGTTCAGTATTAGCGCCGTCCGAGTATACATTTAGGAACAATCAAGTTTTAAAAATAATTCACCAAAGTTTGGTAATTAAAGATAACTTGATCGACTGCCGTTATGTACCATATTATGAATATGAACCAAATTCATTTTTATATAATGAATTTTATAAAATTTATTACGATAAAACAATTCTGACCATAGACATACAAATAGATAGAACAGAACATACAGATTGGTAAAAACTAACTGTGGCGGGGCAAAGAGAGGGACGACGACTGTGATTCGCCAATAAATCAATCTAACAGTATATAGGCATCTCGCATTATAATATGACCATTTAGTTCTTAAAAGTAAAATCTGCTTTTGAATGAATAGACCTTTTTACATTGGAGCGCGATTTGCTCGCCACGATAAGAACAAATATGTGAAGTCCAAATTCGGAAAGTAAAGTTTCACTTATTTTCGGAGTGAAATTTTTTGTCGTCGTATTTATTTAAGGCGCTTTTACAAATGCGGGGAAATAATACGCCTTTTATCACTTAGGGCAGGTCCATCTATTTGTATGTCCATGATTCTGACAGACAGAACAATTAGTATAATAGATCCGATATAATTTAGCATGACAAAAAAAAATAAAATTTATATCATTGATGTCGCTATTCCAAATTTTTGTAATATTCAGAAAACTGTTTCTGAAAAAATAAGAAAATATACATATTTAGGAAATGAGATTAAAAGAATTTGGCATTCTCAGAATATAAAAATATTACCATTTGTTATTTCGGCTACTGGCATTATACCTAGCTCTCTCATTCAAAATTTAGGCGTATTAGATTTGTCAAAGAATTTACATATAAAAATGCAAAAGTCAGTCATTTTAAATATACGTAGGATTACAAGATTTTTTAAATATTAATATTGAGGGATCAGTAGGATTTATCGGACCGGTTAGGATTTCATCAGCGCCGAACCCTCTGATATGAAAATATCTTTAGTCAGTGAATTATTTTCCTATTATGTTTCTGGTGGATTGACGTATTGTTCTTGCATTGTTTTGAATTTATTATACTTATATAGTGCACTTACATTGCGTGGATTTACTAGATAATCATTTGTGGAAAAGTGTGTGGAAGGGTTCAGTCTTTCATTTGGGAAAGATTTAACCCGGACATAAATTCTGGAGCACCGTAAAAAAATGCTACGTTTTAATTAATCATCAGCAACAACAATAATGCAGAAAATATTTCTGAAAATTTACGTACGCAACTAATCATAATGTTTTATTTGGAACGAACAAACAACAACTTGGTCTTATACATATATAAACTTACTGACCCGGAGAACTTCTTACCGCCTCAATATCAATAATTGTTGTGTTAACTTATTAGCGAATTAAATTCAGTTGATTTTTAAGTAAAAAATACACAATGAAGCAATTATCGATGCCCGTCCATGTTTTGTTTTTGTCAGTATCAGAGATAGAGTTGTGAGAGTGTTTATATTTTTTGTGATTTTCTTATTTTTCCACTTACTTACGGGAATTGCGTTTCATTTTCTTTATACGTGTAAGGGAAAATTATTATTGTTATAGAAATTTTTGAGGTGCAGACATACGTTCACCGTTTGTCTTAAGTTAGAGGCGTCATAGTAATTAAATGAAAACAAATAACTCTGTCTACACCACTTATTTAATCAAAATAAACGACATATTTCGAAACCAATGGTTTCTTCGTCAAGATAAAAAGATAATACATTTTTGATTTTATACTGACAAAGAAACCATTGTTTCCAAACACGTTGATAATATTGATTAAATAAATGGAATATTCAAAGTGATTTGTTTTCATTCATTGTAATAATTTATTGGCAATGCCCGTGGAAATGTGACGGCCTGTTTGAGCAATATCGCGCTCGCTAAAGTCTCATTCGCCGGGTCGTCTAGACTCTAGACGGCGTGCACTAACGCTGCCGTAGATTTGCACTTGCAACTTAATGTCGCAGAAAAATATGGACGACGGGCAAGTGCGTTTCTTAATTAATTGTCTGCAGATGTTAATGTGGCGTTGGAATAATCTCATACGACAACGTGAAGGTATTTTTCTGGCTGCTTGGTGATCAATTTTAATCAACAATTAAGAAGACCTATGCCGAACAATAAATTTGATTAAGCTGTCCTCTTCTTAATGTTTGTCAATGTTGCCTGAAAATCAAAACTAATTTCTGTTGTCAGTGCATGCGTGATACGATGTAAAATATTCCTACTTATTGCGTGTATATAATATTATAATAGCGGGTGTAATGTATAAAATTAAAACAAATTGTTAATTATGAACCCTCTACCCCTGCTGTGTGTTATTTTTCAATCTCATTACGTTGTTTTTCTTTTTTTTTATCAGTTTGATTATTTTATCATTTTCACATTATTTTATAATGTGAAAATGTATTATTCTTATATAGGTACATGGTTTTATTTCGCATACTTTAATATGTGTTTTTATATCTTTTTCTTTTTTGCTTACTTTAATCATCTATGTTTTTCTGTGTAATTTGCCAACGCCGGGATTCAAGCCATTCGATTATTACCCCTCGATCATGGAGGTCTCGATAAATCAATAAAGTTACGTAAAATATTTATGGTTTATGATTATAAACTTAATTAAGTAGGTAGGTATTTAAGTAGGTACCAAGGGAAATTTTAGTTTTGATCTACGAAATAAGAGAAAATTAGAAAAATATTGTTGTCAATTAAATAAAATATTGTTATAATTTAAAAAAAAACAAGGGCAGTTCACGCGGTAGAAGCGAAACTTCACCAAAACAATCTCAACCAATATGAGCCTTGAAAAGTGATCATAATCAAAGCGGCCAATGCGATCATCTCGACACTTCGTTCGTAGTTAAGGTTTCATTCTATCTCATTCTTTCGCAGGTTAAATTCTATGGATGTATGTGTTTATCTTTTTCGTTTCATCGAGTTTCAAATCACAACGGCGCTAAAGAATTTTCATTTAAATAAATTTCAAATTATTCAATACTTACCACCTCTAACTATTTAAAAAAATGTTTCCAAAAACTTCAATTAAATTATTTTGAAACAGGGATTGTCTTGGCTAATGTTAATATGATATTATTTATGAAGAATACACCGTCTATTTAGAATTCCAGAGTAATGGCACTCTAGAGAGATTAGTTCCCAGGCTGTCAGTGATTATCGCATGTTGCCTAAGCTTGTAAGCTAATGTATTGTGTTTAACATAACCGTACACACAAACCGAAACAAGATGGCATTATTTTTTTAGCACAATATTAACCCCTTTGGCCAGGGGTTCTCAAATTTTTCCAAGCCGTGGCAAACTTAGAAAATTTGAAATTTCTCACGACACCCTAATCATATACTTAATATCTATCTGTGGTAGCTATTTTTATATAAATCAAAAAATGTTTGGATGTATGTATGTCCTCTAAGCGTTGCTGTAATGGAAATATTTCAAACTTTCAAAATACCTTTTTCCTTACAAGCGTATTTTGTTTTTAGGTTGTTGTCGCTCGAGAGACCAGAGCTCGGACCAGCCACATATTTTACATTCCATAAAATGTTTGTATTCATATCAATGTTGATATTTAGTAGAGCCATCAGAGGCGCCTCGCGGCACCTCAGGTTGCCGCGGCACCTACTTTGGGAACCTCTGCCTTAGGTCTCAACCATTTTATGTCAGAGGGTCAAAACATTTTATTTAGCAATAAAATCCAAATTAATGGAATATTTCTGAACATTTCCGAAAAAAAATCTGTTATTGAAATATAAAATACGCTTTCAAATTTTATACATCGAAATAAGTATAAAATTTTTGCACGCAAACATAAAAGTTTTAACAATAGCTAAACTTACCTTTTTTTCTAACTAAAATTACTGATAAAGGGAAAAAATATGAACATATTTCATTAAAAAAATTTATTAACAACTTTATCCTAACCTCTCTTTTTTATCAGTGTACGAAAAAATAATTAATAAAAAATTGCCAAAGTTTCTCTTTTTTTCAAATTGCGTTTCGAAACTTTAGTTTCATAAAGGCGTAATTTTTACTTCATATGTGGTTTACTTTTAGATTTGAATATAAAGCGTGGTGATTTCTCTTTCTAAAACCGTTTACATCGTTTTGCTAGTAAGGATCTCTTCGTGACAGGTAAGGGTTGTTCCGGAAAGTGAATAAATTAGCCTGAGGGGTTAACAAGGTGAAACGATTCTTACGTATCGATTACGGAAACAAAAAATGATGTGATATTTTTGTAAATACGAAAATTAGCATCTTGCAAATATTTTAAAATGGCTTCAAAAAATCATGAGAAAAGTTTTTATACCGAGAATAATAATAATATTAAAAACATATTTTTACAAAATGTAAACGCTTTGTTTAGTTATTAACGATACTATTGCCAATTCTGTCAGTGATCAGTTGTTTTCAGGATTTCTCTTGGAATTCAGTTGATTTTCTGCAGTGCGTCTAATATAATATATATTATTTAATATTTATTTATTTTTTTATAATATTAACGCCTTTCGGCTTTTACGTAATATAACATAGTATATAGAAAAAACATGAATAATACAGCTCTAGTGAGTTTGTAATATAGAAAGAAAAAAGTTGAGAAAGACATAGTAGATATTCAGATAACAAAACGAAAATAAATGCTAAGATATTTAAATATTACCATATTGCAAAAATGAAAAAATATTTTTATACATTCAAATAACTTAACATAAAGAGGATAAATTATAAATATATATACATTAAATAGACTTGTCTAAGGCATTTGCTACCTTATCCCACGGTTTACTATTAAAAAAACTCAGTTCAATGGGTATTGTTAATATCATATTAGTTCAAACAATTCAATTGTATATGGTGTTCCTCAGGGAAGTGTTTTGTGTCCAATTTTATTTTTGTTGTATATTAATGACCTCTGTAAACTGCCGTTTTCTGGCTCTTCAACTGTATTTGCAGATGACACTGTTTTAGTGTTTGCTGGTGATACTTGGGATGAAACGTATGCTAAGTGCGAGACAGGATTAAGGGCGGTCAAAAATTGGCTTGATCAAAACTTGTTCACCTTAAACATGAACAAAACTAAATATATTACTTTTAGTATTTCTTCTGTAAATCAACCATCCTTGGACCGCTCTTTAAAAATACATTGTTGCGTGCAGAAGTGTAATTGTCAATATTTGGAAAGAGTAGATAATATCAAATATCTTGGCTTAATTATTGATAAACATTTAAAATTGAACAATCATATTACTATATTAACAAACAAAATAAGAAAGCTAGCCTATTTCTTCAAGACTCTAAGAAATATATCGGACAAAGTTACACTAAAAACTGTTCAATCAATGCTTTCAAATAACGTTATTTGTTGGGGTTCTTGTCACAAGACTACTCTAGATCCTTTAAATATTGCACAGAAATTAATTCAATAAATAATGTTAAAAAAAAGTTTTATTTATTCATCACAGTTACATATTATATAGCGAAAGCAAAATTATGACAATAAGGCAGTTGTACATAATAAATACTCTCTGTAAAATTTTCAACAACATTATCACTGCAAAAAGATCTCAATAACTCCGCAACACTAGATTGGGCTCTTCTTTAATGTATCAGCCGGTATAAACCAAAACATCCTTTGGACAAAGAAGTTTTTCATATAAAGCTCCGTTGCTTTATAATATGCTCAACGAAAAAATAAAAACTATTGGTACATTACATTTATTCAAGAAAATGGCAAAATATGTACATATACTAACTGAGAGTGATGGTTTTGGATAACCCGTGTTGTCGCTTATATCATAAATCACTATGGAATTAAGCTATATTTGATACAATCCATATTAAATTACTGTGAATGTTCTTAACTTATTTATTATTATATGCTTTTTAATTTGCTTATTGTTATAAGTATTTACTTATTATTATCTACTTCTTTCGTATCATATAGAATTGTTTATTCATAATTATTATGTACTTTATTTACTTATTATTAATAAATTATTTATTATTGCTTACTCATAATTATATTATATATTATCTGTTTATTTTTTTATATTTACTTTATATATTATATTTATTACATAAACTAAATAAACTTATTACGTAATTGTTTATTTTTATTTACTTGATATTATTTAGCTGTTATTATTTACAAATCTTTACTTTTATTTGTTTTATTTTTTATTTTTTTTCATAATTTAATGCTACTGTGGTATGGTCACCCTACTAATGCATCTGGTAAGCCACAACAGGTGCCTTGTATTTACATATTTAGTTTACAGTATAATATGAGTATAGTGGTACTGTTGCCAACAATGAGCATACTGCCCAGCTGTAATAATTATTAATTAGTAATTTTTGAATAACTGTGCTCAGTGCTTCTTCTTTAGGTTTATTATTATGTTTTATTTTATTTTTATTACATTATTGTAAAACTGCATATCTCGATACAGGAATCCCCTAGTGAGATGTGCAGCTTATGTTTTTATGTATTTCTAATTTTTTCAATAAATAAATAAATATGTCAAATGATATATATGGATTATTTATATAATAAATAATTAAATCAAATCTTTAATAAATATAATTTAATAAAAAATAAAAATAAAATTAAAATTAAAGCAAATAATACTAGAATTCAAAATAAATAATATAATCACAAACATATGTAGACATTCCTTTAAATGTAAATTCTATCAATTCAGATGTTTTGCGGTTACTGTACAGTTAGACTGGCAGCAGAGCTTCTTGAAGCACTTTAACGATATCAGCAATGATAATTATTTCAAAGCTTTCATGATTAATAAAACAAAAAAAAATACCCGCAAATACAGTAGTTTTACGTATGGGAAGAACGAGGAATGGTCTCTTTGTCGTGTACTGTGTGCATGAGAGTCACAGGTCCACTGCAGTCTGTCAAACATAATTGAATTTCTTAAATTTTTTTATATATATTTGATAGATTTAATGTAAATGATCGTCATATAGATAAAGCAATGATATATATTTTAAAATTGTGTAATATTTTTGAAGAAAACATTCAATATTTTTGGCTCGTGACTTCACTATATGAAATTCTTGTAATTTGTAAAGCCATTGAACATGTTCATAAAACTAAAAACTGAATGTTTCTTTTGCACGTACACTGCACTGCTTTACTTCAAATTTAAAGGACTTCATTTAAAACTGGAAATCGGGTAGGTGGTTTTTAATTGCCGCCGAAAAGGCAAAACACTAATTTAATAACTCACATACGTCTACGATCATGAACCCTGTGACAGTTGGTCAAATCAATTTTAATTCGAATTTTTTTACAGGTGGTATAGCAAATAAAAGTCCACGTGAACTACAGTAGTCCTTTGATGGCCTTCATGGTCGAGGGGTAAGGCTCTTTACTCGCAATTAGAAGGTTGCAAAAATAAATTTTATTTGTTTTATTTGTATTATTTCATAATTAATTAATTTAAAATTGCACATAGTATATTTGCGGCATAAAAGATACTCTCAATATCGCCCTGGTGTAAGACCACTATTCCGAATTGAAATGTTGCTTTCAATGGCTTTAGCCCAGATCGGAATAGCTAGGTACTTCCTAAACTTCTTCTTCCTAATCTCCTCCCGTCCCCACTACCTTCAGCATCACAACATACCCGATTGGGGATGCCATAGTCCCGCTAATATTCACGTAAAAAAGGCCTTTTAATGTGTATTTCATTGTTTTAATATGGATGTTTGTTCTAATACAATTTTTTTTTTTAAATTTAGAAAAAGCTTTTATTTTTATTTTTTCACAATAAATAATAATATATTAAAAATATTACCATTTTTGTTATTTCGGCTACTGCCATTATACCTAGCTCTCTCATTCAAAATTTAGGCGTATTAGATTTGTCAAAAAATTTGTACATAAAAATGCAAAAGTCGGCCATTTTAAATACATGTAGGATTACGAAAGATTTTTTAAATATTTATATTGAGGGATTAGTAGGATTTATTGGACCAGTTAGGGTTTCATCAGAGCCGAACCCTCTGATATGAAAATATCTGGAGTCGGTGAAATATTTTCCCGTTATATTTCTGGTGAATTGACGTATTGTTCTTTTATTGTTTTGTATTTATTATTCTTATATAGTGCACTTACATTGCGTGAATTTACTAGATATTCATTTGTGTAAAAGTGTGTGGAAGGGTTTAGTCTTTCATTTGGGAAAGATTCAACCCGGACATAAAATTTGGAGCACCGTAAAAAAATCATAACAGACATCACTTTTTTTGGTTACTCAATTAGTAGAGAAATATTCTCGGGTCTATCTGGGGAGCTAGTCTATGTAATTATATATATAGATAATAATATGTGTAGTTAAAAAGATTGAAAAATAATATTTTCAAAAATACTGCAAAATATTACAAAATATGGTACAATAAGAAAATTACATATAATTACAGAAACAGAATATCAACAAAATCAACAAAAAATCAACAGAAATCAACAAAAATTTATCAGTTTGTACATGTGTGCTATAGACAAATAATAATCGATTACCTCCTTGTGACCTTATCTCATAAGACAACATAATCAAAAATAAAAAGGAACGAAATTTATTAAAGAAATAAAATTATACAATAAAAAAAATGCTCGTGAAAGAAAGAAAAATATTTTTTTATGGAGCTATTCTGGTGTAATTGAGGAAAAAATACCTTAAAATAAAAATAAAATTATTTTATACTACTTATATATTTTCGAAACTTTAACTTTTTTCTTTCTTCGAATAGAATATTATCCTTTTTTTTAAAGATTGTTCCATACATCACTGGCTTATTTTTTTTTTAAAGTGTAGTCTAATTTAATTTCCTTTCCTCGTCTCGTGTGTTTGCTTAAGCTTTATGTTTACAATTTTTATCTGAATTTCTAAAAATGTGTTTAATAATTTTGTTATGTTAAAAATGTAGGGTTGAAATAAATAATATGTTTAAATGACAAGATGTCAAGTTCATTACATAAAAAAACATCTAATTAACTTTCGTATACTTATTCATATGATATTGTCAAACTAAATAAAGATGTTATATATCGACCACCATCCACAAATCCACGAAAAATGTAACCATAATAATAATGCGATGAATACATAAAAAAAATATGTAATGAATTTTCGATTTCGGACGTTTATAAAATACGATTAAAAACCAAAAATAAAATTCTGGATAAAATTTTGTTCATAACTGAGTTGGGCAATCGATGTTTTGTAAATTTGATTGGAAGTTGTGGACAACTGCATGGTTGCTACCATAAATAAATAGATCTCCGAAATTTATTTATCTTCAGAATGATCATAATATATCAGAGATACGATTTGAAATTTTCCCTGCCAAAAGAATTATCGTTATTACAATTAAGTTTTATTTTATCGGGTTGTTAGGCCGTGTTTCACAACCACCATATTTAGATTACACATCTGACCTGATGATAGACATCATATGTTATACGAAACCTTGGCAGAAGGCATAATAACCCAAAAATAAATCACGATAATAGTTTCTGAGAGTTTATGACTGATGAAGATACTGATCCAACAGTCACTTGCCTGTTAATATTGTTTCGAATGCACAGTTCGGTTATATTACGCTTGTAACTGGCATGCATCGCATCGCCTTCAAAACAGTCCAATATCGTTGAATTCGTTCTGCTCAGAGCTTCCAAATGAAAACTCAAAGAGTAGCGATATTTGGAAACTTCCGTCACAAAGCTTTGACGTAGGTAGCATCGGAAAATGTTTAAAAGTTTTCACTATTGCCTTTGTAATACCATGTCATCGCAATAACCGAGTCGTGACATTATACAGGAATAGGCCACTTGCATCACATTTAAAAAAAAAATCCTGTTTAGGCAAATATTCTAAGACATTCTTTATTTTTTTTAATCGTATTTTTGAAACCCTGGCGATTTTTTGAAAATTTTAATCCGAAAAATCAGACCATTTTTTATAAACCGAAAAGACGGGATATAATTTTATGTGTGCGAAAAAACAATAATTACATTGCCGAAAATCATTTTTAAAAAATAACGTTTTCCACACGAATAGCAATAAATTGTACGTGGTTCTCTTCGTAACATCTGTAAAAACACCGCCATCTTTATCAAAAAATCAAACCGAAGGAAAAGTTCGTACAGAACAAACAATAAATCTAGTGAACGTTAAACGCAAATTCGAAAATTCGTCGGAAATCGAAGTGTCGTCATATAAAAAAAAAAATCAGTGTGGAATTTTACAAAATTAAGGGAACATAATCGGAGACGGGAAATTTTGATGTAGTGACGTCACGAGCTCAAATAATGGATTTAATTATTTAAAAATAAAAAAAAAACTAAACATTTCTAAAAAAAATTTACTAACATTTTCCTAATCTTAGTAAAAAAATCTATCCACACGATTTTTTCCAAGTCGTTATGGAATCCATGCAACTGGCCTATTGGACATTGCATATATAAATTAGGTTGTATTATTTTATATACATATTATATTGAAGTGAAAATTTCTTTAGCACCGTTGTGATTTGAAACTCGATGAAACGAAAAATAGCGACACTAAAAAGAGACAAACACATACATCTATAGGATTTAGCCTGCGAGAGAATGAGATAGTATAATCGGTCTCCTCTTTGTGTGGTGCTTCGTAGCTTACCCACTCTTGTCTACTTTAGTTTTCTGAAGGTTTAAACCCTACTGTGTTTGAATTGCACACTCTGATATTAAAAAAAAAAAATTATAAAGGAAGGAGATAAAGTTCTGGGAAGTAAGAAGGTATGAGAGGTGGTTATGAATCTGGCGGTCAATGTGTTCAGGAGCGACGGACGTATAAATCCATCCCTCCCAACGAGGTGTAAGGCGGTGTTCCGAGAAAGTCCTGCTGGAGAGGTCAAAACACCTAAAAGGTCTTGAAGCGACCCATGTTCTAGGTTGTAGGAGGGAGGCAACGACCCGCTTTCATGTAACAAATATCATGTTGGGCGCGTGTTTGGCGTGTTTACCGCTTATGCACCGGTGCCGATGGAATCAATGATTCCTCGGAGTTCTTCAGAGCATCTTCCTTTAAAATACCGGTAGAATAAGGACAGCATTCCCACCCGATATCTGTGCTCCGACCCGTTTGTTAAAATAGGAGAATCTATCAAACGGACCGATAATACCTATCGTATATACGTGAAACCTTCAAGGCGTGAATAAATAAATTACAAAAAAACGTCGTTCGATTCCTGAGAACTCTTCATCATGATTTTTTTTAATAATATTTTGAAAAGAGGGGGAGAAAAGGCAAAGGGATTTAGTAACATTGCAATTCTTTGAAATGCCTTGAATACCGGTACTGAAGGACGCCGGTGCACTAGACACCAATCAATACTTTGTAACGGCGCAGTTTCAATGCATATCCCCACCTAGCAATGAAATATTTATGCATCAGGTGGCTATTCCTTTGTCTACAAGATTTGAGGATGCTTCTATCATTGATTAAAGGTCGAATGTGGAAGATCAATCTAAATAATTTTATTTATTTTAAGGCTCCGTAGTGAGCGTGCAAAATGAAGAAGAAGATGGGTTGAAAGAGATATATATGAAAACAATAAATAATTTTTTAAAAAACGATGATTATTAAGTGAAAATTGTGAAAATGTTTAATGATTAAGCGACTCATTTAAAAACAGGAAAATTTTTATTCTCATTTAATGTAAGGATACGCTGTGAATTTTTTTATTCATATAATATGTTAAATAGCAGAACGAAATGTAGGTTTAATAATTTTCGGAACATACTTTACGATTTTTTTCTGTCAAAGGAATTTCACATAATTACAATTTTGGCTATTCAAATGTGTAGATATTATCTTAAAATTTACTTGTATTTTTTAGAACTGAAAACCTCAAAGTTTTCCAGGGAAATATCTTATCAATAGCTAGATATCCGTAATGCGGGGGTTTAAAAAGAATAATGAATTTGATTGCTTGAACTAATATTATATTGACTTGACAAGTTAATATCAATTTCATACCAACCGTGCCCAAGTGGTTTGCTATGTTTGGTAACTTAACAGACCTCAGCCTGGGTGACCGGGTGAGATATCGGTGAGATACCGGTCTGGTTTTGCCAGCGAATGCATCTGCCCACCAACTGCATGGCGGCCGGATCGGGAGAGGATGGTTGAAGTAGTCCCTTTGAACTCTCTTGCCAGATTCTATTCGGAACATCGACTTGCACTGCAATGGGAGGGATGGATTCACAAGTCCGTCACTCCTGAACACACTGACCTTCCGATTCCTATACCCTCATACTTCACACCCTTTTCGTTATCTGAACTTCCTCTCCTTCCTTTCCTAAAAGACCCTCCGAAAAGCATCCTCAAAGTTAACACCGACCCCGAGGCGAATTATTTTCCTCAGGATCTCCTGCCTGGAGCTACTGCAATAAAAATTAATGTTGAATGATTAATGTTGAAAAATTAATGATTTGTTGTTTGCGAAACATTTTATTGCAGCAGTTGACGTCATTAAATTGTCGAGGATGGCGTTTTATCTGTATAAATATTTATAGGATTGAAAGAAACTGAATTATTTTATCTAAACTTAGTTTTATTTTCGTTGAAATTATAAAATAGATTCGAATTGATTTATTTCAAGATCAAAGCAATAATTTATTATTTTAAACTTTTTAGAAAAACAGTCTTCTTAAATTCCTACTAAACGTTATTTTAGGACGTTACGTTGATAAGTTGTATGTATAAAGCCTGTTAAAAGTATTTTGATATTTGTAGTAATTATAAGACTTAGTTTTAGAAACATTTCACACAAATGAAAATTAATGACTGCGTTATTTTTTGCTTTTATTGATTTTTATAAAAATAATTGGTAAATAAACGCTTAGAACACATTATGGTAGTTAGATAATATAGAGAAGTAACCACCCATCCGGAAATGGATATAGGTTATTTTAATGGCTATTTCATTAAAATCGAGTGGTCACTTGACGGCCATGTAAACTTTTTACGTTAGTTTTTTTCTTCTCTTATTCCAGAAAAATATTAACCTTTGATCCCAAAATAGATTCTTGTTTGGGTTTAATTAAAATATAAATGAAAAAATATCCTAAAAACACTATTTAATTGACGAAGAAGATAACAATAATAATCTAAAAGAAAATATGAAACACAACAAGACACAGAAAAAGAGAAAAAGATAATGCTCGTAACTGGGACTCGAACCCAGAACCTCTCGTCTAACCGGGACGTACTCGTTTACATGTTCCGCTATTTTTTTTTATTTTTTTTTTATACTGAATACCGCACAAGAATCTCAACTGCTCCCGTCTGGAGCCAGTGAGACTTTGGCATCCCCAATTGGGGTATGTTGTGAGGCTGAAGGTAGTGGGGAGGGGAAGCTTCTAAAATGAATTATGTACGAGGTTAGGCTGAAAAGTAATGCACACATGCTTGTACAGCGCGAACAAAATGACTTTCAGAAGTACGCCAGGTGGAATATGGAAGTGACATTCCTCCTCTATACGTACGTGCAGATTTGAGGTTGTTGAATTCATCCAGTGTATTTTGAGAAGCGGAAGAATGGAGACGTGTTTTAGTGTCAACCCAAGATTAAACAGCGTGCTGTTATCGAATTTTGAACTGCTGAAAAAGTGACTCCCACTGAGATTCATCGTCGTTTAAAGGATGTTTATGGTAACGATGTTATTGATAGGTTTACTTTAAGTCGATGGGTAGTAAAATTTCACGTTTGTGAGCCTGGAAAAATTATAATTGTTAATGAAACGCGCAGTGGACCTCCGATCATTGATACAGATGATAAACAATCCAAACTCGTCCACGATTTGATTCAAAATGACCGGCTAATCACTCAAAATCGTATCACAAACCATTTTTTAATATTAAAGGAACGCGTCGGCTTCATTGCTGAACAATTAAGATACCGTAAAATCCGTGGCCGGTGGGTACCACGCCATTTCACAGATTAGAACAAACAACGTCGATTAGAGTCTCTGCAAAACCTGAAGTTTGAACCGATTCCACTTCCACACTCTCCTCACTCCCAGGATATTTCGCCTTGCGATTTTTACTTTTTTCTTCTACTCGAGAGACACCTCAAGGGTAATCATTACACTTCGGACGATGAGGTGAAGGTAGCTGTCA
Organism: Limnephilus lunatus; assembly: GCA_917563855.2. Taxonomy (NCBI): domain Eukaryota; kingdom Metazoa; phylum Arthropoda; class Insecta; order Trichoptera; family Limnephilidae; genus Limnephilus; species Limnephilus lunatus. Next base: position 37,750,764 of record OU830604.1, read on the forward strand.
AGTTCTAGGTTCGAGAAATGTCGGAAGAATTTTTCAGTTACGTAATGAAAAAACTTGTTACACGTTGGGAGAAATCTGTTAGCCTTAACTGTGACTATTTTGAAAAACAAGTATATGATTTTGAAGCTTAAGAATTTCACTTTAATCTACTTACGATCTCCGTGAAAGTTAGAAGATTTGTGGTTGTTGATTTACCACTAATGAAACCGTGTTGGTTCATATTCAGGCTAGATTTAAGAGCAGCATATACACATATACAGTCTGTCAAATAAGAGTAGAAAATAAATGAGGGCGCCACCGTTGCCCAAATGGCAATAATAAAATTATAATCATGGTGTTAATCTAAAGCTGTGTAACCTACATTTTTATTAAAAATTAAAAAGGCATAAAAGTGCGTATTTCTTTTATTTATTGCAATACAGATACCCACTGATCTCAAAATTAGAATTGTACATAGGTATATTATTATTATACGTTTGCCATTTTGTGTTAACTTAATGAAGAATAATGATATTGTAATAAAATATAAAGCACACTTTAGAAATTGCTCACATTTATTTAATATTAGCTTAAGTACCTAGCGTTGCCGGGCTTTAGATCAAGCCTCTAATTTTAGATCTGGATATATTTAACTCATTCAGATCTAAAAGTAGTGTAACTAAACTCACCATTAATGATTCTTCCTTTCTGCCTACTGTTAAATTCAAATCTATGTTAAATTAAATGAAAGCCAATCACTTTGTAAAATACAATTTATGTCATTTTGTAGGTACCTTCACAATAGTGCTTCTTCGATAAATTTTTTTTTTTAAGAACAAACAAATGTTTTTTTAAATGTGTGTACAGTGTTTTGAATTTTCAGTGTCATTGCACTTTTAAAGAATATTTGACAGATAAATTGGTGTTGCCAGGCTAAAAAATTCTTAGTTCCATTTTTTTACATTTTCTACTCTTATTTGACAGACTCTAGTTGATCGTAGACTATTTTTTCAAAAATTTTGTTAAATATGCAAAGTTTGGAAATTGGCCTGTAGTTTGTGACATCAGTTTTTTTTACCATTCTTGAAGATAGGAGACACAAACGCGGATTTCCATATAACAGGGACAGTGCATTGGGTTAGAGAGCGATTGAAAGTCAAAGAAAGGGGTAAGGCTAAATTGTGTGCACATCGTTTAATAAGGATAGAAGGTATTTCGTCAGGACCGGCATCTTTGCTAATATCAATTTCCTTAAGGTGTTTTAAGACAATTTCTCATGTCACCTCATTATTACTTATATTGGATGTATGGTTTCCGGCGTCAGTTGGAACACTGGCAAGTGGATTGAAGGGTTTACTGAAAACCGAACTGAACAATCCTGAAAATAAATTTGCAACACATTTCCATTATCGGCTCTCAGTTCTCCGTGATACATACATTTTGGGACATCTTGGGATTTGTTAGAGGATTTTTTGTGGCTCCAGAAGTTTTTCGGGTTTGAGGATATATTATTTTCCATATTGCTTAAATAAATAGATTTGATTTTCCGGGATAAATCTTTGTGCCGTTTACGAAGGAGATAAAATGTGTCATAGTCAGCCTGGTTTTTGTATTTTTTATATTTACTAAAATACTTAGATTTTTTTCTTAGTTATCTTGATAAGGGCAGCATTGTACCAGGGAAGATATTTCAAGTTCCACGAAAATTTATAAGGAATATGAAGATTGATCAGGTGTTTCAAAAACGTGTAAAAACCGTCAAGCGCTGACTGACCTTCTAACACAGTCACATCGCAATCATGACCATGAAACTAAAAGATGCAAACATCCATGTTTTCAGTAAGAAGAAAACAAATATATGTAATTACTATTGTGACTTTCGTGTGAAAATAGTGGAAGCAGTCTTCCGTTGGTGATTTCTCTAAAAAAATTTTTGATACAGTTCAAAAATTGTACTTTGGTAGTAATGCTTCTGATTTCTCGTGGTGGTCTATTAAAAAAGTATTTTCCTTAGTGTAACAATGGTGTTGGGCAAAATAAGTGTTTAGTTTGGGGAATAAAAATACATGGTTAAGTCTAGAACGATTTTCAGTTATGAATGAGTATATATCTGCTTCTTTAAAAATTCTTATAATTGAATTTTTCACAATTAAGTTTTCAAATGTTTGAACTTTGAATTCTTAAGAAGAAGAGATTATTTTGGTTTAATTTTAATACAATTTTCATGGGGGGTCAGACTTGTTTTGTAAGCTGCTCCCCAACTAATAAAGGCAAATTGAAGAATAGATTGTACTAACTAATAATACTAGCGTAGTATATTGAGTATAAATTTTTCATTATAAATGTATAAATTCATTTCCTGATGCTTTTTGAAGTGAAAACTTCTTTAGCACCGAAGAATTTTGATTTGAAACTCAGTAAAAAGAAAAATAGCGTCACTAAAAAGAGAAAACACATACTTAGTCATAGTCTTATGGCAGATGTGATCTTTCCATTTAAGGTTTTTATCTACGATTATTCCAAGATATGAAATTTTACGCGCTATTTTTAGAAGTAAATATTTAAGTCTACAGTGATTTGGGTGGTATTGCGTGAGAGAATGTTATGTAAATTAATTGAAGATTTGGAAGTGATTATTATTTCATTTGAACTCTATCTACCAGCATCGTATAAAAACGGTGCACAGATAGTACCTGCAAAGGATTAAACCTGCGAGAACCTAACGCTTTGAACCATTCGGCCACAAACAGGTTATTAGTGCAATATTTCGCCAACAACAATAAACCATCAACTAATACAGCAATTTGATGGAATATCAACCATTGGTCATTCAACGCGACTATCGCACTAATGCATTATTCAGTTAGCTTAACCATAGCCGACCTTCCACGGCGAGATGCGGCGTTACTTCCCGCGCCCGAGTTACAAATATGAACTGCCATGCCAATGCGAACCTCACATTACGGTCCTTCAAAATAGTTAAGATATTTAATATAATGGAAACAAAAGTTTTCATTACTACGGCAACACCGATTTTAGAACAAAATATAAAGTCTCAAATGTGGGGTTATAACCCATTTTTTCAGAAAGTTTTTAAATTTTAAAATAAAGTGCGTGTCTTCCACACGGTTTTATTTTAGTTTTAATTTAACACCTAACATCTAATAGTTGCCTAAGGGTGGGTCCAGGTTGAGGTTCTAGCACGGTGACGACGAAGGGGGGAGATATCAAACATATGAAATGGCCGTTCGCGTCCGCAATGTAGTGATTGACGGGCGAGAGATTACGCGCGTTATTTTCAAACGCTTCTATCCGCTCGCTGCGGCCAGCAACAAGTTCCTTCCACTGCGTCAGCAATCGCGCAAGTCGCCGCGAGTTCACTGTGGAAATTAGAAAAAAACCTGTACACATCATCAAAGATTTATTGAAGAGAAACTTCTATAGCCCCGTTGAAATTTGGAATTCAGATGAAAAGGAAATGACGCATAGAGTACCTGCGAAGCATCAAACTCCTATCGAGGCTACTATTGGTTGAGCCATTGGCCGCTTTGATTATGACCTCACTTTTCAAGGCTCCTTGGTTCTTCATTGGTTGAGATTGTTTTGGTAAAGTTTGGCTACTACCGCGTGTTAACTGCACTCGATTTTTTTTATTATATAGCGTATTTGATATATACATATTATAATTTTCACCAATCAATTAAAATTAATAAAAATCAACTTTATTTTATCTTCAGCATAGGAAAATTTTAAACGTTTTTTTTATCAACTGCACATTCGTCCATCTAATATAACATTGTTTGTGATGTTATTGTATTTTACTGGGTCTAAAATATGTTAAAGTAATGACTCAATTATAAATACAAGTATGTCTTAATAAAAACAACTCGTTTGAATTAATTTGGATAATAATGTTTTAAAACTCTTGGATGAACACTTGCAAAATATACATGAATTTTACAGGATGAACACTACACAAAGTACAGAAAATCTATCAAAAATCTTCTAGAGGTTGATAAAGAAGTTAATTTACGTTGAATTTGAGCATGCAAATGTGCAATTATTGCATTTTGAACATTTCCAAGACTAAATGTAATAAAATTGTTTGATTATAAAAATACAAAAAAATCAGAGTGTGTGTCACACGCGGTAGAAGTAAAACTAGAAAGTCGCTAATGTCGCTTTCTTTTCTTTTGCTTGTTTTTTTAAGTGGTTTGAAGATTGCATATTGATTTCACAAAATAAAAATGATTTTTTTTTGGATTTCGTAGGATTCTAACTCCTGTTCACTTGATGTTTGTCTCTCTGGCCGCTGAGACTTGTCAGGCACCTTGCCAACTACGATATGGAAGGCACGCGCCGAGGTGCGAATTTACCACATTATATTAAAACCGAGTATTTGTGTAGAACTGAGTTGTGACGCATTTCCGTTTCACCCGAATTTCAAGTCACTAACGGCGTTGAAGAAGTTTCACTTAAAAAATTAAGAAACCAGGAAAAAAACGTAAGAAAAAAATATTAATCTTCAAACGAAATTCGATATTCAAGGTATTTGCCATTTCCTTAACCCGACAGCTAAATAAACTTGAATCATATTAAAGTATGTTTCGTATTTCTAAATCTTAATAGCCAAGTACCAGGCTTTCTTAACTGAATTAAATCAATCCTCTACATTTTTTTTTGTATCTGGATACCACGGTTCCTTAGGCTTGGCATATAATAAAATGTGAATCAAGTAAACAAATTACCCAAATTCAAATCTGTATTTGGGCAAAGAAACTACGAATACCTCTCCACCAAGCTCTAAAACGATTCACTTCCAACAATAATAAAGAAAACGGACTATGCAAATGATTTCACAAAACAAATAAAAACCTGGTTTAGCTGGGAATCAAAAACGAGGAATTACAACATTTCGAAAAAAACATTCTGAAACAAACTGTATTTATTTAAATTGTTTCAGAACGTTTTTCAAGTCCATCTCATCACAGAAAACCCTATTGAGGAGGACTAAAAATAACATTATGAATTATCTTATCCCTGTTAAATGTTAAAGAACTAAATTGACTAACCGTGAAAAAGATGCTTTACTTAAACACGATGATATTTATCCATAAAATAGTAAACAACCTGACACCAAAATACTTTATTTTATCTACTACACTATATAAAGAGGTAAGGTTTGTTTGTTTGTTTGTTTGCATCGAATAGGCTCTGAAACTACTGAACCGATTTGAAAAATTCTTTCGCTGTTGGGAAGCTACACTATCCTTGAGTGACATAGGCTATATAATATTTTCAAAATAATTAGGGATCATTACTAAAACTCCAATAATGCAACCCAAGGTGTAAAAAAATTACCTAAAATATTCTTTACATCGCGTGCGCTGCGAAAACTATTGATGATAGAATAAAATAATGTACTACGACTTTATAGAACACAAAACTAAACTACAAAAAAGGTCGCGACAGCATATGTCTAACTATTATGGTTATGCCACAATAAGTATTCTTTTATTTTAAAAATTTAATTAATATGTCGCCGCTTGAAAAGGCTTTTTATTTGTATCTTGGTGTTAATAATTATCAAAATAAATTACCTAATATTCAAGACAGCTTCAATACCTTTATTTAACTTTTTGAATTTTTCAATTCGGATATTTAATTAGAAAGATATCACGAGTTTAAAAATGTTAGTATTAGAAAAAAGTTTCTGCTACGGGCCGGGCGGGAGAGGAGTCAAGAAATGAAGTGCCAGGGGGGTTGGCGGGACGGGGGAGCGGGAGAGCGGTGGCGGGGAAGGTGGAAGTGGAACGCTGGAGGGTAACGCACGGGAATGTACGCACGGGAGTAACATTTTATTTATTTAAATATGGCATTGCAACGCATGCCGGGAAACAGCTAGTTATTTATAAATTACATGATAACACATTAAAACATTTTCATATATATGTTTCATATTTCATATATATTTTCATATAAATTACATCGCCAAGGCGGCATGTTTCAAGGTGTCCAATGGAATATAGTTACTTTGTGGTGTCTATCACAAGATTATTTACTATTTTAAATAAAAGTATACACGACAAGGACATTCATGGACATGAAACAAGGACCTGCAAAGAAATCAGGCTTAAAAAAAGGACATAGCGAATACGCAGAATAGTTTACTGTACAAAGGGATGTAGTTTTATGACACGCTACCAGAAACTTTCAAGTCTGCACCAATTGGAAGGTTTAAGATGTATCTATTTTTTGTATATTATAATTATATATTTTATAATTAATTAGCGATTCGTAAACCTTAATGTACATATAAATAATATAAAAAAAATGAAATAATGAAGTTATTGAAATAAAATAAAATTATTCTTAACTAAAATGTTAAATTTATTTCAAGAAAGTTATTTGGGAAAAATTCATGCAACTTTGTTAAAAATAATACCAAGTCTGAAAGATATGTTGATGAATTCATTGTTGAACACTGAAGAAAACTTAGTTATCGTTTTGTCGTTTGGAAGATTCGGAAAGCAGTTCAATTACTGACAAATCTTCATCTCATCGTGGAGGCAATAATCTGAATTTCCTTTAAAAGCAAATGAATATGCAAAGATCGAGAAAACCATTCATTCAAAGAATCGTCTGGTTTTATCTCATTTTCAGTGAGACGGTTTAAAAATGTTTCCGAATAATAAAACGGATTGCAAAATTATTCCGTCGCCAGCCACGAGCAAAAGTTTAAATTCCATAAACTCTCGACCTACTTAGAATCTGTTTGCGACACAAAGACAAATAATAATACATATGTAATAAATATCCGCTTTCTTTGTTCCGCGGAGGTTATGAGACAACCACAATCCCAGTTTCATGGAAATCTTATTGTAGCATTGCCTACTTTGTAGTGGTAGGTCACCTACAAACGTCGTCATTGCTTTTTTATGGAAGGGAATTCTATTCATATACCTATAAATAAATTTAGGAAAATAAATACCAATGAAGTTTTTGTGTTTTAGAAATAATTAAATAAAATTCTTATTATGATTCCGCTCTTTTCAATGAGATTGACGTGGGTTTTAAATATAAACTGTAACAGGATTTATTGTTAAAACAAAATTATAGAGTGATTTTGGAACAATGACAATTATATCAGTAGGAAAAGTAATTCCAAATACTAGTGCAGATCCGTGAAAAATTCACGAAAAATCAGTTCATGGGGTTATTTTAAATTATGCATAAATTCAAATAAAGTGAACAATAGGCCACTTGCATCACGTTTTTTTAAATTTGTTTCCGTCTTAGGCAAATATTCTAAGACATTCTGAATATTTTTAAATCGTATTTTTGACACCATGGCGATTTTTTGAAAATTTCAATCCGAAAAATGAGACCATTTTTTATAAACCGGAAATACGGGACATAATTTTATGCCCGCGAAAAAACGATAATTACATAGCCGAAAATCATTATAAAAAAAGAAAGTTTTCCACACGAATAGCCATAAATTGTACGGGGTTCTCTTCGTAACATCTGTAAAACACCGCCATCTTTATCAAAAAAATCAAACCAAATGAAAAAAATCAAACCAAATGTTCGCATAGAAAAAACAATAAATCTAGTGAACGTTAAACGCAAATTCAAAAATTCGCCGGAAATCAAAGTGTTGCCATATAAAAAAAAATACTAGTGCGAAATTTAACAAAATTAAGGGAACATAATTGGAGACCGGACATTTTTATGTAGTGACGTCACGAGTTCAAATAATGGATTTATTCATTTTAAAATAAAAAAAAATTATACATTTCTAAAAAATTTTAATAACATTTTAGTAATCTTAGTAAAAAAATCTATCCCCACGATTTTTTCCAAGTCGTTATGAAATCCATGCAAGTGGCCTATTATGCATAAGAAATCAAATCTCCAAATAATAATCTATATATATGTATAAAAATTTATCCTCCTTTCCCTTGGTATCGCGCCATAACTTCAGAACGACTTTACCCTTTTCATTCATATTTTTTTCAAAGTTTTATAATACTCTGTAGAAGGTTCTTACGGAAAGAAAAATTAAGAAAATTCCGCAAAAAATTGGATAATTTCAGAAACTCAACGACTATTAAATTTTTTAACTTCGTACGTTTGACAGTTCGCGCGTTTGATGAATGTGAATTTAGCAGGCAGCTGTTTTTTTTAACAAAATAATTGTCTATGGATTTTTAAAATTACAGATATTTTAAATAGGTACCTACCCATGCTAGGTACCAAATTAGATTGATTGTTGTTATAATGTACAAACATGAAAATTTGTAATATATGGAAAATGAAAATTTTAATAAAAAAATTGTAATAGGCTGCACGCGAGCTGTTTGGAAACTGAATGTACTGGGACTGAAGGAGAAGACTGCGGGAGAGGGGTTTGGTGGGACGGGGGAGCGGGAGAGGGGAGCGGGTAGGCGGTGAAGGTGGAAGGGGAACGCGGGAGGGGAAGGGTATGCGGGAGGGGAACGGGAACGCATGGGAAAGGACGCCTGTCTTAGTAAGTAAGAGTAAACTATAAATTATTTGTAAAAGTTATGCATAAAAATATGTTACTTAATGCGGAAAAGCTTCGTTGAAAAGCTACGTTGACCTCGGTTTGTAAAAAGAGATGCAGTGAGCGTCGCGTCGCGTCGCGGCGTCTGCGATGCGTCGGCGTATGCGAGCCCGCGCGGTTTCGCGGTTTCGTTACATTCTCCCCTTCTGTCGGAAAGAATGTCCTCCGACATTAACAGGAAAATTTATATTTAATTGATAATTTTACATATCCAGGAAAATGAAAATTTCTCATATTCTTTAGCTGACCTGCTGATGGGGTTCTGATGCTAATCATTCCCTGTCGGAAGTTGGATTATTCTTTTCTGCATCCCTTATACCAAAAGAGCTCCAAGTGCCTATCCTCTCACAACCCGACATACCTGACCGAAAGGGTGATGTGAGGAAGTGAATAATTTAAGTGGAAATGAAATATGAATTAAGGAGCGTTTTCACAAAGGGAAATATCCCTTATAACTACATTAAGTATTATAAAGACTACGAGATTTTTTATTTTATTATATTCATTTTGTACCTACTTGATGAAGTAAAACTACTTTTTTGAATACACATAAAAATGTGGGAGAGTTTTAATCAATTGGTATTAATAGTTTATGATTATTATCTTTGAATACAAAATTCAATTAACTACTATACATGTGGAAGAATAATAAAACTCAATTCACTCGAGAAAAATCGCCAACAAATAAAAAGAAGTCAAAAAGAGCAAATTTTCACAGAGGGGATATATATAATAAATGTATTTAAAAAAAGTAGTTTTCATAAACCGAAATCCCCATACATTTTAGTTCAACAATATAATTATTGTTTTTAATAAAAACAAAACAAAATGTTTGCTTTGTCTTTCAAAATACCTAATACCACCAAAAATAATCTTATAAGTACTTCATTTCAAATATAAAATACAAAAATTACCATTCATAAGTTTAAAAAAAACGAGTGTGCTTTAGACCACACGACTGAAATAAAACTTCACTAACTTATACCGGGTACCCGCTGTACATAATGTTATATAGTGCAGGCGCTTGCATTATAATGTAGTTTCCCGGGACTTGGGATGGAACCATTAAAGTTTAGTTGACCCCGAGGTTACAGTAGCCTTGCAACGCATGCCGGGTACCCACTGTATATAATATTATATAGTGCAAGCGCTTGCATTATAATGTAGTTCCCCGGGACTTGGGATGGAACCTTTACAGTTTAGTTGACCCCGGGGTTACATTGGCCATGCAACGCATGCCGGGTACCCGTTGTACATAATGTTATATAGTGCAGGCACTTGCATTATAATTTAGGTTCCCGGGACTTTGGATGGAACCATAACAGTTTAGTACCCATACATATAATTTATTTTCAGACAAATAGTCTAATAACAATATAACAATAACACGAATTACAAGCGTGCGTAAAGGCCCGACCCGCCTAGCAATCGATCACCGTTCGCATCGATCACCGTTTGCATCATTACCGTTCGCATGTCATTTTTCAAATTAAACAATCACCACTTTTCGTAACGCATTCACCAGTTTACCCCCGAGTTTCGAGCGTGCGTAAAGAAGTTTTACTTCAATTATATGCATACATATATAATACTTAAGCAAAAAAAATTGGTAGGAAATCGGAAATAGTTTTCTTTTTATATGTAACTGGGGGCCTAATCAGATCCATTTAAATGAGATAATAATGCCTCTTTTACATTTAACACCTACCTAGTTATTTAACTTTTCTACAGATGTAGATCTGTCACATTATGAAAATTTATCATTTTCTACCTGCTTATTACCTACACATGAGACAAATATATTGATCTTTGGAAATCCGAATTTATCATTTTGTTGACCAACTACTGAGAGAATGATAATGAAAAACATCGTTTTGGATACACATAATATCGTTTTTAAAACCCTCCTCCTCAAAACCTCTTTTAACAAATTTTTGTTGGTATATAAATTTAGTTTTTAATGTGATTATGTGATGAAAGTAGCACGGGAATTAGTAATCATAAGTGAGTTATTTTTGTATTTTGTAATCTAGCATTTAATGGAAACCAGCTGAAATTGTAATAAAGCAGTTTTTTGTTTTACATTGACTCCACCCACGGAGTACAGTACAGTACATAAAAAAAATATATATCTAGGCATATGTCATCTTTATGGATGCAGTGTGGTCTGTCGTTTCAGAGAGAAATTTCTGGGAAGAAGAAATAGCATGAGAGATGTGTATTAATCTGAAGGTAATGTGTCCAGGAATGTCGAACGTATGAATCCATCCTTCCCATTTAGGTGCAGAGTGATGAGTCAAGCCCGGCGAGGTTTAGGTTAGGTCTACCTCAACCGGTTTCTTCCCATCATGCCCGCCACGCTGTAGGTAGCAAACGCATTCGCCGCGTAGACGTAGGCAAACCTCACCCCATGAACCAGGGCTCCCCTGCCAAGACACGTAGTAAATCACTTGATGGGATCTATGGGGCGGGTGTTGATTATCCAATAAATGGTTCCCGGGACTGCAGTACCCGTACCCGCCTCCTAAATTTTAACGCGGAAACAAAATTAAAACCAAGATTATTTTGTAAAAAAACAAATAATTTGACAAAAATACATCTGTAGAAACAAAGGAAAATAATAAAAAAGGTAAGGTAACTTATTTATCTAAATAAAGATTTGTTTATTTATTTCTTCAGAACCATTAAAAAGTTTTAGTAGCCTGTTTACCGAGGCGCCCATTATCGCATAAATCGATTAATGGAGATGATTAATTCAAACGGCTTTATAAAAATTTACGTAATGTAAATAAAATAACGAAATAGGATTTTATTCGTTAAATATATAAATAAGGTGAAATTTAATAAAAAATATAATCTTTTCACGGGGAAAATTTCGATTATTAGAAGGTTGAAGAAACCCACCTAAAGAAAGCTTTCTGCCATGTTAGGCGCTTAGTGGGCGGGAAATCGGAGATTGCGATAAAATATTTTATCCGACTTAATCGCACCGATATTACGCACATTAATGCATACATTTCTAAAATACGACAAATACGAAAATCTAAAGTTACTTACATAGTTATGAAACAGGGTCAAAGGCTTTTGAGCTTACAGAATTTTTTAACAACCTTAAGATAAAATATCATTTTCCTGAAAGCACAATGTTAACTTTATAATTTTTGTAACAAAAACATATTCATAACTTTTCAACAAATACTTAAAAGATTTAATGAAATAAAACATCCTTCTACATTTTCCTCAATGGGATAGGAATTATAATTAGTGTCGTCCCATACTTGTATGAAACAAGGTAAAATAATTTCCTCCGGAAAGTAAAATAAAAGTTATAATTAGATATATGCCGTGGAAGGATATCACTTTTCAATGTTTCCTTGATGTTACAATTCTATTTAATTAAATAATATTCTCATAAAGTTATAATTTTTTTAAATGATAAACTAACGTTTAAACAAGATTTTTATGCATAGCACAAAGAGTAGATAACAAATATTATAATCAATAATTATCAGCCTGAAACACTCATCTACATTGAAAAAAATCTTCCGAGAAAAGATACTGGCCGCCAACGGGAATTGAACCCGTGTCCCTCTGGTTGCCGGTCAGCTGCTCTGACCACTGAGCTATGGCGGCTTATCTAATACCCGCCAAATAATTCAATTTATATTCTAGTGTTTCATTCGACAATTACTTATTATTACATTTTGTACATACATATTATTTCTTACTTATTATAAATGTAATAATAAGTAATTGTCGAATGAAACACTAGTGTATATTGAATTATTTGACGGGTATTAGATAAGCCGCCATAGCTCAGTGGTCAGAGCAGCTGACCGGCAATCAGAGGGACACGGTTCAATTCCCGTTGGCGGCCAGTATCTTTTCTCGGAAGATTTTTTCAATGTAGATGAGTGTTTCAGGCTGATAATTATTGATTATAATATTTGTTATTCTTATAGAGGTAATGAAGATTGGTTGACTCTTTGTTAAGCCGATTCGTCTCTTGATTTTAAGAAATGTTTAAAAATTATCCTATTCCCCGCGCTTTCGCGTAAATGCAACAATTTAGGAACTATTTTTGGGCTGGAAGGCTGGAAGTTTCGTGCTCTAGAAATTTCTAGAACAGTCTAGAACATTCAAGAATATTCGAGAACGTTCCAGAACATCCCGGAATGTTCTGGAATGTTATATATATCCCAGATCATTGTGGAATATTCCTGAACACTCTCGAATGTTTTGGAATGTTCTGGAATATTGTGAACCATTCGAAGCCTTTTTTGAATGGGTGGGGCTACCCATTGGTAGGGGTATATAAAACAAAATCCGTCAGTTCAATCTTATATTAACTCGCTGAGCGAAGCCGGGTATCCCAGCTAGAACTTGTTAAACCTTCTGGATTCTGTGTAAAGGGGGGTCGTCTGTCTGATTGATCATCCGTCGTTAACAGACCATTTGCCAACTTCAATGCACGGACTCAATGTAGGTATGCCGAGTCTGTTCTACAGGTATTTTAATGAAGAAGCTAACTAATTTGATCCCCGGTGCACTGGTGCACGTGCGTGGAACTCGATGGACCCAGTAGATGTTCGCTTATTGAGAACGGATCGTTTCTTTGACTCGTTTTTGTGTTAGTCGGCTCATTTGTGGAACGAGCTACCGGCGTCTGTTTTCCTCCTTCATATAATCTGGGCCTCCTCAGTACCCGCATTATTAAATTCTTTCCTACATCCCCTATCTTAACCCGCCTCACATACAGGTGGAGATTTACAGCTCCCCGCTCTTTACGCCGTACGGATAAGGCGCTTTGGTCACACGAGAATATTTTTTTGAATATTTTCCATGTTTTGGTTTGTAGATTTTCAGTGGGGTAGTTATGTAAACTTTAAGCTGGTTCAGGCTTATAGCCTATCGATTGGACGTGATTTGGAAAGACAATGACACATCAGGAAACAAGTGGTGTTTCCATGGTGACAGGCAATCAGATGTGACGCTGCCGATGGCGAGGTCGCGACAATCCTCCCTGTGCCTGTGCAGCGCGGCGGCTTGACAGATGGCGTGCCTTGTGCCTCCTTAACGACCTGCAAAACTTGGAAAATTGGAAAAAAATATATATTCAACGGAATAAATAATGTATCTTTGGGATATTGCCTGATCACGATATGCGTAGGTAGTTTAGGTATCTTCCTGACTACTGACGGTATTGTTAGGCGAGGTAACCTCAATGACATAATATCTTATACATACATTTTGATATTCCATTCCATACTACATTATCTCAGTTTCCGTGTAATAAATCAGAAGGTTTGATACGTACTATAGCACATCTATGTATTACACACACAACACATGGATAACTATGTATACATATCCCTGCTATCCCCTACCGCTTTATGTTTCCATTGCCATCCCTCCTTCTCCTTCCATCGTAATCCCTCCCCCTCGTCCCCAACCCCTCCTCTGCATATCCATTCTGCTTTCCTCTTCAACCTTCCTCGCCTTCCCCTTTCCGCGATTAACTCCCTGCTTCTTGGCTTCCCCCCTTCCTCACTGACGCGATTCCGCCCTCCCTCCCTCCTTCTCTCCTTGCTGCAAAACTAAATGAAAAACATACATTTCTCACAGCTGTCCTTGTGAGAAACGTGGATTTTCAAAATTTACCCCCTGCTCTCCTCTATCGTTACTTTGCCTCATTAACAACCCCTCCCTTTACTCTTCCTTCGTCCCCTTACCCACCCTCACCCCTCCCCTGCGTGTCCTTTTGGTTGCGTCCCCGTTCCCGCTCACACTCACCTCCCGAGTCACCTTTCCCTCCCGTGTTCCTCTTCCACCATCCCCGTCTTCTCCGCTCCAGCGAACTTCCCCTCCACCCCTCAATCAATCTCCAGCGAACCCATTTCCCTATCTCCTTTGTTCCTCCCCCCTCCTTGAACTTTGGTGATTTATTTTGTGAATAATAGTGAGCTCTGGAGTTACGCAATTTGTATGTTTTTTTCGTAATAGGTGTCGGGCGAGTTTTTTGAAAAAATGTGTGTATTTCATATTGTTTAGTGGGAAGGAGGGAAGCCGGGAGAGGGTGGGGAATCAAAGAGGGGAGAGGGGTGTAACGATAGAGGGAGAAGGAGTTAACGAGAGGGGGGCGAGGGAGGAGAAAAGCATGGAAGATTAAAGGGGAACATGGGATGGGGAGAGAATGGGGGAGGGGTTGGAGACTAGGAAGAGGCAGAGGGAGGGATTAAAAAGGAGATTTAGTAGCGGTAGGGAATAGAAGGGGGTAAGAAATTATTTGATTAATTCGTGTACCCACCAGCCGGAAAAACAATGCGTTTCTTAAACTGTTGTATCATAAAAATACAAACCGTTTCTTTGTTTGAGTCGTGCCGGGTACTGGCTAATATTTCAATTAAAATTTTTTTTTTTTTTTTACATTATTTTAATTGCACCCAAGGACCAGAACCTATATAGACATATTTCAGACTACGACCAAAATCAGCACTACTACTTTTGGACGAGTTCGATTGCATACGAGGCAGGGGTGAAACCACTTTAAAATTACAAAGAAATTAAAAAAAGCACGTTTAAGATACTTTCCAGTGGAAAAGTGAGAATGCAAAAGCGTACGGCATTGGTCCGCATAAAACTACAAAAAATGCAAAGATTTTAGATTTCCAATCCATTTATACAGTTGTTGTTACTTATCGTAGGAACTGTAAAATAAGCATCTGACAGAATCACCAGTTATTTTTAAAAAAAACTATTTTGGAATAAGCGTATTAAATTCAGCCTATTACTAAATTTCTACTTTGAAGCAGGAAATCTGAGTTGAAGCTACATAAACCATCGGAGGGCTCCGGTCAATCAATTTTGTCATAAGTTTATTTATTTTTATTTATTTATTTATATACATATATATTAAATACATTACAAAATGTAACTTGTCTGTCCAACTGGGAAGGATACCCGTTTTAGGAAAGCCAAATTGTATATTTAGTTCATAATATGTTTAACAAGGGAATGGTTTCTTTCAAGATATCACAGGAATGAGCGTCTGTCGAGACAACTTTTGAGAACATAATTGGTTTTCTGAACGAAGCGATGGTTTCTATATGTCTTTGAAAGAATCGCAAAGATGTGTTTTTTTTCAAGGTCATTTTGAAGACCATTAATACTTGCATTCGGAGTTGATGAGTGGTTTCTTTAGTTATATCACAAGTAGGAGATTCTTTCCAAGTCATTTTAGAGAACATTTACAATTGTGTAATTAGGATTTACATTTCTTCTACTATTTGTTTCTGTTTGTTTGTTTGTTTGTGTGTTTGTTTACATCGAATAGGCTCCAAAACTACTGAACCGATTTGAAAAATTCTTTCGCTGTTGGGAAGCTACAATATTCCTGGGTGACATAGGCTATATTATATTTAAAAAAACTTCAATATTGTAACCCAGGGTGTAAAAAAATTAGCTAAAATATTATTTAAATCGCGTGCGCTGCCAAAACTATTGATGATAGAATAAAATAATGTAGCACGACTATATAGAACACATCATTATTTACAAAAAACGTAGCGACAGTATATGTCTAACTATTATGGTTATGCCACAATAACTATTCTTTTATTTTAAAAATTTAATTTAAATGTCGCCGCTTGAAAAGGCACTTTATTTGTATCTTGGTTTTAATCCTTATCAAAATAAAATACTCCATATTCAAGACAGCTTTAATACCTTTATTTTACTTTATGAATTTTTCAATTCGGTTATTTAATTAGAAAGATATCACGAGTTTAAAATTGTTAGTATTAGAAAAAAGTTTCGGCTACGGGCCGGGCGGGAGAGGAGCCAAGAAATGCAGTGCCAGGGGGGTTGGCGGGACGGGGGAGCGGGAGAGCGGTGGTGGGGAAGGTGGAAATGGAACGCTGGAGGGGAACGCACGGGAAAGGACATGTAAGGAGTAATATTTTATTTATTTGAATATGGCATATATTATAAAAGAAAGTCCAAAAAAACGTGCAGCTCGCAAAAACTCAGAAACGAGTCCCGGTTCGATCAAGGGAGTTATATGGTGTGGTAGATCTCTATACCCCCTAGGGAATAAGGGTATCCGTTTTTACCTTAAGGGCGTGCTTTTAAAGATATAAGGTCTGAAAGTTTCGCCCTCTTGAAATTTCTAGAACAGTCTTCCGGAAAGTTCTAGAAGGTTCCATAGAGCTGTAGAAAGTTGTGGAAGGAGTGGCGGAGTATGTCGTGGAATCAGGAATAGGGAATCGGGAACATCATTGTGCAACATTCCAGAACACTACCTTATTGTCCTGAGCGAAGCCGGGTAACCCAGCTAGTATGATATAATTTCCCAGTGGATTTATGGCTTTAATAAAGTACTACAAATTTTATAATTTCGTAGTAGAATTTACACATTTATAAACCCAATATATGACAAATGAAATTTTCAGGCTCGTTTTGGATAACATTTATTTATTTAGTTGTTTATTTACTTATTTTATTTTTTATTTTACGCCCTGAGGACTTTTATATAAATAATAATAAAGGCAGTTCATCTTTACCATGAGAAAAAAAAATAGAACAAATAAAGTTACGATGGAAATAAAAGCATTTAAATGAAATAAATATATGAGTAATAAATATTTTAAGTACAGTGAGATATATACTATCAATAAGTTACGATATTTATTAATCATGATTTTCTATGTAGGTAAACGAAACTGCTGTGGGTTTAGGTACACCTTAAATTCCGATCAACGGGGCTTTTAAATAACTATTTAACTAATAATCAATCATAATTTATTGATCAATTTACGATCATTGGGACCAAGAGTGGAAGATACTCTCATTATCGCCATGGTGTGAAACCACCATTCATAATTGAAATGTTACTTGAAATGGTTTTGACCGTGTTTGGTAACGAGATCTGAATACCCAAGTACTTCCTCACCTTTTTTCTGAATCTCGTTCCCTCATCACTACCTCCAGCCTCACGACATACCCCAATTGGAGATGCCATAGTATCACTGGCTCCATGCGGGAGCTGTTGGGACTCTTGTGCGGTATTCAGAAAAAAATATCATATAAAATGAAATTAGAAAGTCGCTAGATGTCGCTTTCTATTCTTTTGCCTGTTTATTTCAAAGTAGTTTAAAGATTGATATTGATTTCACAAAAATTAAATAGGTTTATTTATATTGGATTTCGTAGTCTTCCTATCGAAGGCCTGTGCCGATACGCGAATTTATTAGTTGAATTAGCCCAAATAATAAATTTAAGTGACTCATTTCCGTTTCATCCGAATTTCATATCACTAACGGGGCTAAAGAAGTTTCACTTAATTTTTTTTTATTATTTTTCATAAAATAAAAAAAAAACATACATAATTTTGGTTTGTTCAAACTCTAACGCCGGATAACTAACTAACTAACTAACCATCACGCCGTTTCCCCGCAGGGGTAGGCAGAGAGGACGGACCGCCAAACAACTCGGTCTTGGCACACACTCCTTGCTTCGTTCAAATTCATACACCGTCTCATACATGCTCTTCTATTATTCTGACTCCTGACATGGCCCGACTCAAGTATCTGATTCACTTGGTCGTGCCATGTCTTTCTCGGGCGTCCCCGACTTCTTCTATCATTCACATTTGCGTCATATGTTCTCTTTACACTCCTTTCCTCGTTCATTCTCTCTACATGCCCGAACCATCGGAGCGTTCCTTTCTTGATCTTACTCATTACGCTTACATCAGCCTTGCATTCTCACAAGATCATACATAGTTTTACCACACATACGCCTCAGGGATCTCATTTCTACAGCATTCAGTCTACTTTCATCCTTCCTCTGCCAGTTCCATGCTTCACTGCCATACATCAGGGTAGGTACCAGTACTCCATTATGGACGGCTAGCTTCGCTTCTTTGGACAGTTTTTTTGTTGGTGCCAACGGCGTTCAGTCCTCCATTAATAGAGTTACCTGCATTCACCCTTCTTGCAATATCTCTTTCAGCCTTCCCATCTTTTGTAAACATACTTCCCAAATAAAGTCTAATGCCGGATACAACGACTAATACACATGCACACAGAAATTATTTTAAAAAAGTTATTCATGGCGTAAACAAAAAAGTGAAAATAAACTGCGTATCTCGGCCACATCCTCGGAAATGAGAAAATACTGACTCTCTCGGTTTAATTGAATTTTACGAACAGGGCGACCGTGGAGCGGAGTTATGCTGAACTTTGGTTTAGCAGAGCGCTCCTCGAAACGTGCAATTTCCACTGTCCAGGGAAATCACCATGCAAATATTGACGCGGGGATTTAATGAAAAATGGACACCCGACCCCGGATTCGCGAAAACAAGCAGATCGCGTCCAAACAAGCACTGAACAATGTACCTCGCGAAATGGAAATATTATGTAAATCGTGTGTGGGGAGGGGTGGTGAAGGGGGGCGAGGGAAACCTCGGCCGGTGTTATGATAAAAATTATATAATTTTAGATCTGGCTAATATTGGACGTGGAAGATAATTTTCATGTTCTCAACAATGCAGAAACACTTCCGCAACTAGGTTTTCTATTGCAATTGTTTCATAATGCTGTATTAGATCTCGATGGATTTGTTACGTGTCATATGGCAAAGGCCAGAATTCGACCTTATTAGAATTCGCATATTGGGTACTTGCAAGTGGCCTGTGATTGCCCGATGACAGCCGTTGCCAAGGAACAAAAAACAGATGTCTTTTATCGTTTGTCAACAACAGATCGTTTTGTAACTTGGAAAATCGACCAAAACCAAAATAACGCCGTACAAGAAGAAGTATCAAATAACTGTATCTGTATATCTGTGGGTCATCATCAATCAGAAGGGAATCAAATCTAGCAAAGAGCATCAATCTGCCGTAAGTACCCATATGAGATTACCTTTGCTGTTTTGATTCCGGTAAACATAACCAATCGAGACCTCACAAATATATTAGGCATACAGTGAACATTTAGTTCCACTATAACCCATGTCAGGTTGTGCCACGGGCTAATCTCACAGCAATATTGAGTAATTTTATAAAATTTCCAGGTGGAGATTGTAAGACAAGGAAAAAATTATTGATAAAATCGTAACCATAAAAGTATAACAAAAAAAAAATAAAAGGCACATCAATAAACTACACACTGAACGAAAAAATTGAGTGCGGTTCACACGCAGTAGAAGCTAAACTTATCGAAAAAATCTCAACCAACAGGAGCCTTGAAAAGTAAGGTCATAATCAAAGCCGACAACGATCGCAGTTTGATGCTTCGCAGATGCTGTAATGCGTCATTTCCGTTTCAACCGATGTTTCACTTAAATAAGTTTCGCTGAACAAGTTTCACTTCAAAAAAATATTACGGATGCGTTTATTATAGCGACGACGCCATGACTCAACGTTGTTCACAAAGGAATTTATGACACTGGGTGTATTCTCGTTTAATTTTAAATTTAAACATAGTATCCTTAGCTACCGAAAGTAATTTTCAAAAATACGGTTTTCGTTAGTTGCTTTCACCGTAGTGTTTCTGAGAGAATTGAAACTTTTTTCAACCTCTGAGTGATTGATTACTTCTAATTTTTGGGTTCATTAGTACACGCAGACCAAAATCATCAACGTACGAGTAGCAGAATTAGACTAGCGCAAAATAATTATTTTTGACTAAAAAAACACGCAGACAGTGATTTACGTAATTCTTCAAATACATACAATATTTATTAACTCATGTAATTTAGCATTTTCACTCAAGAGCCCATTAAAGCCTATTTACATATTATTTTCTACAACAAAAATTCTTATTTTTATAGCGGAATAACTCACAGAGTAAAAACATAAATTGTACTATTTAATCATTGAAGACGATACTAACACTAAAAGCAAAAATAAGAAACAGAAAAATCAGAAAAATATTTGTTATTTTTCGTTTTGAGAGTTGTTGATATTATCTTCAATGATTAAAATTTTTAAAAGTATCACAACAAATTTTTCACAGAAAATATACGTTTAAACAAATAAAAAAAATAAACGAACATTTTGTAAACAAATATAATATATATTATGTACTGTAGATAAATTAAAAAATATTATCGTTCTCAATTTTATTTATTTATTATTTTTTTTTGTAAATTGTTCGTTTATGTTTACAATTTGCTAATTAATTATATGATTTCATATTGCAACTATATATATATATTTTTTTTTTTTAGAAATTTAACTAAATAAATTTGATATGTTATTATCGAGTTCTGCAAGTATTTAAGAATGTATTTTAGTTACAGCTGTTTCGACTTGTAAGGTCATTTTCAAACTGTGGTGAAGCCACGTACGGACGACTTATTTATAACATTTAAAGTGTCAATTTATGAAGGTGTCCAAATTGATTTATTACCGGTAAATCCAATTTGCAGAGACACTAATTGAGAGAGTAATTAAGTGGGATTCCGAATCTTTCCCATTTTGGTTTCACTTGCACTAAGTGCAAGGGTTTTCTTTATTGATTTAGAATGGTGTTATTTCTATGACTCATTTAAGTCCATTATATTGTTTAGGTTTGGTAAAAATACTAAACCTAAACCTAAACCCCCTGGAAAATTTGAAACTTATTTTGTTCTCGTTCGTTACACAGGAAAAGGAATTCTATTTGACTGTCCTTGTAAATTGGCGAATACAGACTTATTTCAAAATGGTGCAAGGACGATCGATAAGGATAACTTACGATTACTTTTCTTCGTTCCCTAGCATAATTGCAGATCGCTTACGAATAAGTAACACTAAATTAATTAACACTAATTAATTAAACTAACACAAAATTTTGCAACAGCTCTTAATATATTCGACGACAACTGTTGTTTGTACTTTAGCCATCTGCAGTTGTTCCGATGTTGAGTTACCAAAAGTTGTTCTATCAATCCTTATCAATCGCCCGAGCTAGGACTCCTGATCACACTGCTTGGGATTCTTGGTTCCGTGTTATTTATTATCTATCACTCTTAATATTACTTTAAGTGATCGCAAAATCATCAGAATTATCGTTTAGGTTTCAATCTTGCGTCAGTGATTTTAAAAATCCATCAGTTTTAGTGGAAACAGCACACAGAGCACGACCGCAGGCCACGGGCCGCAGACCCGGCTCACCTGCTGCCTGCGTGGGACAGATCGCAGGCACCGCGCGACTTGTCCCATGCGCTGTGCATGCTCGCAGCCAAATCCAGGAGATTTGTTCGAGAGGCAGCACTTTGTTCCAGGATTACGGCAGCGGGCAGAATATGCTCCACCACTCAACTATTCCTATGATAATCGGACAGTTTACATGCCGTTTAGTTATGCAGTCACTCAATGGCGCACGCGGATTATTACCCGGGCGCTCGTACGCTGTCTGCTTGTTGCATTAGACATGCATTTCAAGAGCTAATTAGTAATTCTATTGTGGTTCTCTAATATCTAATATATACAGGTGTGCTGTATGGTAGCTAATCTGAACTGTGCTTATTATATATTTTTTATTTCTTATAATTCTCACTTTCAAGAGAATTGAGAGACACTGAACCCTAATTACTAACCCTTATTACCCAGGCTACGATAATCGGGAGCCTCACCACAAAACCCTCGGCACCTCGTTATGAGCGTACATGAGGAATGTTATTACAAGCCTGATTCTAGTAAACTGAGAAATACTATATCCATTATAGACTTCAGGAGCTTCTCCACTTTTCTTCGATTCAGATTTCTTCATGAAAACCCTCGCTGACCTGGTTTTAAGTGGTAAGCGTTCGATTTGTTTGCTACCAGGCCAATTATAACGCATATTCGCGTAGGGACAGCCCTGTGATAGTGAGTTAAACTGCCCTGGCTTTCATATTATTTAAAAAAGGTTCATAAAAAAATTTATAAACCTTTTGTTTCTCTTTAAATCCGGTATTAACGTTATTTTTTCATACTATATATTTTTATTGAGTGTAAATATGTTTCCTAACAAACGCTGTATGCAGGGACACGATAAGATGTAAGAGTTTCCTTATACTATCGTTCGGAAAGCGGTGGGATCCCTCCAACGTGGTTCCCTAAAGCTTAGACTGCTCCCTCAAGTTGCCAAATTTAGACGTCTACTGATTTGGAATACACAATGCTGCACATTGATGTAAACTATTGATTGTTTGACAAAATAGAATAAAGATTCATTAGTTATCAGTCTTTGCCCAGAGCAAGTGTGATTACGCAATCCACAAAAGATCGGATTTGTTGAAAGGTGAAATGGTGTGGGAAGTTAAAGCGGTAGTGGAAGAAAAGGGTTGGAAAGTATCTGGTCTCTTGACATAGCTAAATGAGTTTCAAGAATTTGTTTCATAAATTTATTTTGTTTCTAATGCTTCTATAGCTATAGCCTCACGAAGCTATCTAATATTAGAATTTATCTAATAAAAAAAATAGAATTCCTTTTACTGTAAAAATAAATCAATACAATAATTGCTTAATTTTTCTGGTTTAAAATTTTTTAATTTCCCTTAATGAGTTTTGATAACTCATGGTAGTGCCACTTCGTTGTATGTTTTATTTAATAAAAAATAAAATAAAAAAAAAACAAAAAAACAAAATACTGCTTTAATCATGTATATGAAAAACTCTTAATTTTTTGTGAAACTTTTGTTTATTTTTTTTGTACAATTTTTAGTTCTGTTAAAAGTCGGATCACTTATTAGAAAAAAATACTTTCAGAAATGTGTATGGCAAATTAATTAATTAGATCTATAATATAAATATTATAGATCCTTACTATATATTAGACTTTTTTGTATGAATTTTACACAAGAGTCCCAACTGCTTCCGTCTGAAGCCAGCGAGACTATGGCATCCCCTATTGGGGTATTTTGTGAGGCTAAAGGTAGTGGGGAGGGGAAGGAGATAGGGAAGAGGAAGGTGGGGAAGTACCTGGCTATTCAAATTTAGTCACCAAACACGGCTAATGCCATTTCAAGCAACGATAATGCCACGGATAATGCCATTTCAAGCAGGGCGATACTGAGAGTATCTTCCACTCTGGAACGTGCCGCAAATATACTATATATTATTTTACATGAATAAATTGTGAAATAACACAAATTAATCAAATACAATTTAATTTTAGTCAAGAGTCTTACCACTGGACTACGCCGGCCGTCATCTTTATTTTAAAAGCTTCTGTAAAGTTAGGTTACTAACAAGCGTTATAATTAACTGCAAAGAATATATTATTCTTTCCGTGTAATTTTAAAGTTAAAGTTGATGAAAAAAATACATTTTGTCAAACAAACATCACATGATATGGTTTAGTCATTTACGCTTCCTAAATTTTCCCAACTTTACCATGTCAGCGACATTAAAATACACAAATAATATTAACAGTAAGCAGGTTGGTAAAATGGAACACAGCAAGAACTCCGCTACCAGATTACGGAAACAAAAAACTTTGCACTTACAAAAGATCGATTAATCCGACTTACTTATCAGCACTAACTTGAATCAAAGAGTTCCCCGTAAGGGTAGGGTGAGATAACCGAAAGTCTCACCCCGTCACGACACAATTCTAAAATACTGAAATTTTTTTCTTAATATACATCTAGTAAATATTTTTATTTTTTTAAATATTTTTTATTTATTTATAAAACACATGATACATAATCTAGACATTTACAAAGAGTAGATATATATCACCATACTAGGCGGCTGCCTGTTTCATGGTGACTAATAGAGTATTGTTACTTTGTATGAAATATGGAGTCTAGTGTAAACATATGTATTTAGTATAAATGATGCTAAAAATTGAAAACATTATAATAAAAAGTAGAAAAAAGAAAGGGTAAAAGAAGTAAATTAGCATTAGGTTATAAAAATGTATATAACTCTTTTTTCAATATGTTTGCATGCAAGCACAACGTATACGGTGCAAACATACATATTATACACAAGTGCACATATCTGTACTCGCACAGGTATAAACATACATATACATTCCCATATGCGCACCTACTTACATGAATACACACACACACACATATATATATATATATATATACTAGCTTTTGCCCCCAGCTTCGCTCGCATATTCCCCCCCCCCTCCATACCCGTTACATTCATTTTTCGCTATGTCACCTATTAAAACGTAACAATAAAATACGCGCTAGCTGTTGGCTAAGTTCAAAATGTTGATTAGTTCCTATTTTAAAAATATTTTAATTTATGCTATCAAAGGAATCGCCAGAGTAACCTAAACAAATAACAAAATGACAGTCCACGTCAAACAATTACTTAGTGACACGCTTTGCTTTTCGTTTGGACAATAAACGTATAATAAATAATTTCATAACGCCAGAGCTTACCATTATATATAGCCTATACTACTCGCAAATAATTTAGCTTTCGATTAGTGAAAGAATTTTTAAATTACATTCAGTATTTATTGCGTGAAAGAGTAACAAACATCCATACATCCATCCATACAAATATTAGCATTTATAATATTAGTAAGATATATATATATATATACATTTTTTAGTGTATTTTTGATATATGTCAGTTTCCGTGTACGGTTTGTGACATTAATTACATGGTCTTAACACCGAAGTTTATTATCAATTAAAACCCCCAAGTATTTAATGGAATCAATTCGTTTCAGGGGATTGCACATACATCTAACGAGATCTTTAGAATAATGTATTTTTAATACATGATTAATTGAGGATTGACTTGGGTTATTGAGGCTAAATGTTGGACATTTCGTTTTAGATATATATATATATATTTTTTAAAGAAAGTCAAACATTCCCAGGTTACGATTAACCAAACAATGTTTGAAAATTTCCTACTACCACCTAGTACTGGGCGTTCACCATAATTCTATCCAACGCCAACGTCGTTATCGTTGGCGATTTACTGTTGAAAATAACTGTTGAAAATAACGTCAATGTTGACGCAACTATAGAACAGACGCGCGACAAGCCAGTACAATCAAACATCAAACTAAACGTATAGGAGATCGACACGATACCAAGTCAAAAAAAACAAACAAAAAATATATCAAAATCGTATTAGGCAATCCCTTTTAATGGGTTGCCCGGATCATTGATGTATAATTATTATCTCTATGCCCCACACACGTAATAATAATCCTATATAACATTGAGATTCAACTGCCTAATAAATAAAAAGGGTTAAGAGTTTGCACTTTGTGAACAACATTACTCAATATTTCAAATGGTCTTTTGTTAATGTATATGAGAAAAAGTATGGGACCGAGTACACTTCCGTGCGGTACACCAAAGTTGATTCTGGTTGGATGGGATGATTTAAGTGATGGTAACTTAACACATTGCTTTCTATCTGTTAGGTATGGTTTGAACCATTCAAATGCCTTACTTTGTAAACCCATTTGCCGTAGCTTAGCTAGAAGGATTGGATGAGAGACTGTGTCAAATGCCTTAGCTAAGTCCAGAAATATTGCCAAACATTTATCACCATTGTCTAGGGCTTGCGTTATATGAGATGTTAATTCTAAAATAGCCGAATCTGTGCTTAGCCCTTCTCTGAAGCCAAACTAGTTTGACGATAGAATGTTGTGTTTTGTAAGATGGTCGTTAAGTCTTTTTTTCACAATTTTTTCCATAATTTTTGATACTGATGATAATATAGAAATAGGTCTATAGTTTGTTATGTTTGTAGGGGTTCCAGTCTTAAAAATGTGTTGAATTAATGCAAATTTGAGTTTATTTGGAAATACACCTTTGTTGAGACTGAGATTAATGATATATATATATATATATATATATATATTTTTTTTTTTTTTCTTTATTCATTATATAATTTGTGTACAGTTTTACAGTGATTCGACTACTATGCTAGGCACATGCCCGTATTATGGTAGTCGAATGCGTTAGTGGTTTGTTTATAAAATGTTCAATTATTTTGAGTATATTTGAGGATATTTTATCGTGATTACATGAATTAGAGGGCTTTAATTGTTTAATAGTTTGTGAAATTTCAGCAGAGTTAGTGGGGTTTAATATGAGTATGTTATTTGTTTTACCAGCAGATTTATTGATTTTGTCGGCAAGAACATTTTCATTGATTGAAGTCTCATTTAGAATTTGTGATGCTAAATTTTTGCCGATATTACAAAAATATTAATTTATGTTATTGGTCACACTATAAGGGTGGTCTTTTAGGGAAGTGTCTTATCCGTTAATATTTAGTTTAGTCATAATTGATGGTATTGGGTGGTCAGTGTCCGATATTTCTTTGATAATTTGACAGATTTTTTTGTTATTATTGCCGGTTTGGACAGTTCGTCTTTGTAGTAGTTTTCTTTGGTGATTTTAATGAGATTATTATAAATGTTTCTGTATTTTTTATAAAATATTTGGACTGTATGTTTGGATTGTTAGGTAGATTTTTGTGGAGCTTGTCCCGTTTTTTAATACAAAAAATAAAACCGTCTGTAATCCATGGTTTCGGTTTTTTATTTTTTGATTTTTTCAAGGGGGATTCATCGGTGACAGCCTCAATATGTTGCAAAAGAGTTTAAGAAAAGATATTAAAAGCCATATCTACGTCTGTGGAATTTATAATAGAGATCCAATTTTCTTATTTAAGTTTAGAGGTTAGTTCCTCGAAATTTACCTTTTTCTTTTTTATATTATCACACGATGTTTTGGAGATGGGTATTTAATTCATAAGTCCAATTACTATTGAGAAGTGGTCAGTTACAGTTGATTGAGAAGTGGTCAGTTATAGTTACAGTTGCTTTAGAATTTTTTTTTGTTCTTACGAATATGTGGTCAATGCATGATTTAGTCGTGTCTGTTACTCTGGCTGGAGCATTAATATAAGAGAAAAGGCCGTGTTGAGTCATTAGATTTTTATAATCGAGCGTTTGTGTTGACATGAGCTTAAGTAGATTAATGTTAATGTCACCGATTACCATTAAATCTTCATTTGGTGTATAGTTCAATAATGCCAAGTCTAAGGATCTGAGGAAGACTGGAGTACGTTTTTGTTTAGGTGACCTGTATAGTGCAAGAATTGTGGTTTGGTTGGTTTTTATTTTAAGGCAGTTGGCATTTTGGATGAGTAATTCAGAAATAATCGGGTCTAGCTCGAATTTTACATAAAAATATAGATTTGTATGTATTAGTATAGAGGTTTAGACAAATATTCTTAGACATTCCGCATTTTTTTAAATCGTATTTTTGAAACCCTGGCGATTTTTGAAAATTTCTATCCGAAAAAATCAGACCATTTTTTATAAACCGGAAAGACGGGACATAATTTTATGGGTGCGAAAAAACGATAATTACATATCCGAAAATCATTTAAAAAAAATAACGTTTTCCACACGAATGGCAATAAATTGTACGGGGTTCTCTTCGTAACATAGAACAAACAATAAATCTAGTGAATGTTAAACGTCAAATTAAAAAAATCGCCTGAAGTCAAAGTGTTGCCATAAAAAAAAAATCATTCTGGAATTTAACAAAATAAATAGAACATTATCGGAGACGGGACATTTTCATTTACTGACGTCACGAGCTCAAATAATGGATTTATTTATTTAAAAATAAAAAAAAACTATACATTACTAAAAAAATTTACTAAAGTTTTCGTAATCTCAGTAAAAAAATCTATTCACATGATTTTTTCTAAGTCGTTATGAAATCCATGCAAGTGGCCTATCATGATTATTTATTTCCGTCATATCAGTATTGACTGTTTTCTGGGATATATTTTTTAAAATTGTAATATAAAACATGAGTTACGTAATATATATACATACACATTTTACAAAATATTGTTATAAAGGTCGTTGTTGGTCATGTATACCTTATCAGAAAAGAGGAGCTCTTGTGCCTGAAAAGGGAGCCGTGATTCTTACTTAGGTTGTAAGTTATAACATGTTTTATAAAAAAATATTTAATTTTTACTGTAATTTTTTTTTTGAAAAAATGTTTAATTTAATTTATTTGTTCTGATTGATTGACGATACAGCGCAATTCAGAAGGGAGGCTATTATAGTATTTTATGGCTTGGAAAATATAATGATTTTGCATTTGATATGTTTTAAAATCAGGTATAATAAATTGGTTTCCTTTTCTCATTATTTTGTAAAATTCTTGTTAATCTTTGTTATTTTTTTCTTTACACATTTTTATAATGAAAGCTTGCTTGAATATGTCATCGACATTTGGTACTGGAAACAATTTAAAAAGTGATTCTGTTAAGAAGGTAGATTAAAAAAAATAAAAAAATTTGATGATGATTATTTGCGAAACTTTTCCTGATCCTCCCCAACCTATAATTAAAGAATGAACAAGGGCGTAGTACACATTTTTATTATTTTTACATTTAAAACATTTCTTAACCTAACAAATATATATACATTTCCTTATTCTTTTCACTAGCTCTGAAATGTGACTATTCCACTTCAGGTTTTGATCAATGGTAACACCGAGATATTTAATTTCGGAAGAAGAGTTAATTACGGTACAAATAGTTATGTTGTTTACGGAGTACATGATCACATTTTTCGTCGTGGATAACAATATTAACTTTATGATCAGGTACTTTCTGTAAGGAAAATAAGTTATATGTTGTTTTTTTTAGCATTTAGTGTGAGTAAGTTACTATCAAACCGTGACTTTAAGATGTTTATTTCTTCATTTGCCAATTTGTTAACTAGTTTCCATGTTTGACCTTTTATAAACAATACAGTATCATCAACTTAAGATATTAATGCACCTTTAATTTCCTGTTGGAAAATTTCATTCACATATATCAGAAATAATAATGGTCCGGGGACGGTAACTTGACGGATGCCAAATTTACTTGTGAGAGATGTACTAAATGATTGGTTTAATTTTACTACTTGAGGTCTCTCTGTTAGGCAGCTTACTATCTATTTGAGGGCTATGCGGTCAATGCCGTTTTCTTTTAATTTTAACGCAAGTTTTTCATGGGAAATGCTGTCAAAAGCTTTCTTTAAGTCGATGAAAATTCCTATACATTTATTTGATTTGTCCAGGGTACTCTGAATACTAGATGAAATTTTAGCGATGGCATCTTGGGTACTTTTTCCCTCTGTGAATCCAAATTGATTTTTATTATTGGTTGAATTTTTTTTTATGAATGCAGTTAGTCTTTTTTTTAGAAATTTTTTCAAAAATTTCGATATATTAGATAAGAGTGAAATGGGTCTATAATAATTAGAAACGTCCTCCGGACTACCGGATTTAAATATTGGTGTGATTATTGCTTTTTTATACGTGATCGGGAAAACTCCTGTTTTAAAGCTATTATTTTTTATATTAGAGATTGGTTTAGAAATGTAATTTTTAATGATTTTTAGAATTTTCACTTAAAAGCCGTCAAATCCCGGAGCAGAACAGCCTCGCATTTTTGATGTAGTTTGTATAATTTCTGGTTGGTTCAAAATGGTCTAGTTTGTTTTCAGTATTCGGAAATTGAAATTTTTTCAGCTGGATTCTTTCCAACGTTTGTGAAGAAATCGTTGAATGCATTTGCTCCTTTTTCAGGTTCTCCAAGACAATTTTTTATATTATTGTTTTGTATTATACTCTTTATGGTATTGTTATTAGTTTTCTGTTTATTTTCCAAGATTTCATTTGTTATTGTCCAAACTCTCTTACTGTCGTTTCCCGAGTCATCAAGTATATCTTTATAATATTTTTCTTTAGTGTTTTTTATAAGAGAAACTTATTTATTTTCGTATTCTTTTAACTGGTTATTTAAATTTATGTCTAATGTTTTTTTTAGTTTCTTTGTAAAGCCGTTCTTTATGTCTAATAGAGATAACAAGTACATGTGTTATACACGGTTTGATTTTACGAAATTTTGCTGAGTTTCTTTTAGGAATAATTTTTTTTAATCATTTTTATGATTTTTAATCTATTTTCAAAAATTTTACAGCACTCGATGACATCATCATTTTATGTGTCATATGTTTATGCATCTTTTCTAATTATGGGTAAAGTAACGAAAAATAAAATATTGATAAAAGAAAAACATAACAAAGTAAACAAAAATATATTACATATTAACACGATTATGGTAAAACTACCTAATGATAAGATAGGTAGTGAACGGGATGGTCAAAATTTTATAGATTATTAAATACTATAATACCGTAAAAAGTATATAATCTTCAAACATTCAATAGCCTAATGAATAAAATCTAAAATTGTAATATTAAATTACTGACGTCAACATTAGGGACTCGCGAAAGAAAATTTGAAACAGAAATAGATTTTGTCGCATCTAGGAATTCAACCCAAAGCCCAACATCTGTTCTAACCACTGAGCTTATTCAGATTCGGTCATATTCAATTGTATCATACTTTGACCAAGAACTACTAACATTATTTTCTTTTAAAGTGAAAACTTTTTTAGCATCGTTGTGATTTGAAACTCGATTAAACGGAAATGAGCGACACTAAAAAGAGACAAACACATAAGTCTGTAAAATTTTGCCTGCTGGAGAATGAGATAGCAATGAAATATTTATTTAATTTACGGGTACCTATTCGGTTCCAATATAATACGTCAAATCCACAGCCCCATGCGAGTCTTCTTTGGTGAAGTGGTATAAAGCGCCTGATGATCCTCTGCAGGCATTTAGCAGACTAAAGATTGAATCCTACGAATTCAAAAAAAAAATAAATTCTAAAATCAATATCCAATCTTCAATCCACTCCAGAATGAACAGGCAAAAGAAAACATAAAAGAAAGCGACAACTAGCGACTCCAAAGAATAAAACAAAATACTTATAAGATGATCAAATATATAGGAAAAGGTGCACTGGAATTCGAAGACAAAAATTTGGAAAAAATCATCCTTCACAGTATTAAAAAAATGATTCGTTGTATGTTTAGTAGTCTCCCCACTCTTGTCTACTTTGGTTTACCTTTTTTTTTTATTGGAATCTAATTTAGCTCCTCTCTCATTTGATTAATCCTTGCGTATATTAAAAAATCCTTTCGTAAATTATATAATAAATTTCATGAAATTTTTACTGTTATATGTATTCTAATATATTTTCTGTAAATTATGACGTTTCATTACTTTTCGTTAGACAAAGTTAATTGAATGCATATTTTTGCAAAAGAGAAAAAAAAGTTTTCTCGAAGCAAAAATCCCCTACATTTAAGTTATAAATATATAAAAATCAGAGCGTGCAATACACACGCGGTAGAAGTGAAACCTTCACCCACACAATCTCAACCAATACTCAATCAATAAGAGCCTTGAAAAGTGAGCTCATAATCAAAGCGGCCAGTGCGCGCAGCTTAACAGAGCGCGACGCTTCGTAGGTAATGTACGTAGGTAAGGTTTAATTCTATCTCATTCTATCGCGGGCTATATCCAATAAATGTATGTATTTGTCTCTTTTTAGTGTCATTCGTTTCCGTTTAATCGAGATTCAAATCACAACGGTGCTAAAGAAGTTTCACTTAAAAAAAAAACATTTATGGTAGATGCTCCTCAATTTGACATTATAACGGGCATAACAGCCAAACATTTCTATCGGCTTATCTTGTATTTCAGAATCCGTTAAAATACAAAAGAAATATTTTTATTTCTTGTCTACTATTTTTCTATCTTGCATTGTAAAGGAATTGGCAAGGTATTCAATTTACTCAAAAAATCATAACACCTAACCAAATATAACCAAAAACAAATATTAAAAAGAAATAGTAGGCAATTATAACTATGTTTTAAGACAAAACATTAAAATCACAATATTATTCATTCCATTGGCATGTGGTCCCTAGAATAATATACCTACCTATTTATCAAAACTACTATCTATCTTGTACATAAACTAGATGCTATGTTTAATTGTGTGTATAGATCCTAACTGCAACTAATCTTTTATTTTATGTATACGATACTTCCGCCATGGGTCGACCCACAGTCTCCTCCTTAACAATATCAAGGAGGATACGGTGTTTCTACTTTTGTCGTCAGAATTTCAATTATTCCAAAATATGGGAACACCTCAGCACAGGTTCACCTAGTGAGGTGTTCACAAAATACTACTAGGTACTTACCTATATACAGTTACGGATCATTAACATTTTGTTTTCCTTATTTCTTTACTTGATTTCTATGTATACCAATGTAATTAATTATCTGTAATATGTATGTATGTTAAAGAATAGAAATAAATAAAAATAAATTTTATGTTATTGTGCACGTGTTTCAAGATCTATGATCTATCCACGTGATTTTTGACTTAAAAAAATAATAAAAGTGTGCAGTTCACACGCGATAGAAGTAAAACCTTCAGAAAACTAAATAGACCATGGTGGGGAGGTTACGAAGCACGGCACAAAGAGGAGATCGATTATTCGTTCTCATTTTCTCGCAGCTAAATCTTACGGATGTATGTGTTTGTTTCTTTTAGGGTCGCTTTTTCTTTTCATCGAGTTTCAAATCACAACGATGATAAAGAAGTTTTCACTTCAATAAAAATGCAAAAGCCCGTCTGGGTGTAAAAAGACTCAAATAAATAAATTATTAATGGATGACTCTCAAAACGTGATCAATATTACTAGAAATCAGTCAGTTCGTAGTAGGATCGATAAATATATAATGATTACTACTATTGTATCTCGCCTGTAACTATTGTGCAAAAAATTAACATCTTAAAAGAGGTGGCAGCTGGTGGTCGTTTCTTGCTAGAAGGAAAAGGAAAGAATAGAAGAGTGAAATAAACACGATATATATTGCTGTAGTTAGTGCATTTTTAGAAGATTTTCAGGGAACTGGATTTTGCGAACAAGCAAATTTTCATATTAACAAAATAATATTAGATTTTTTTCAGCCCTGAGAACTTCTTTAGACCGAAAGACGCCATCTGCCAAAGTTTATATAAGAACCATAAAACAGATATATGTTTTTAATTAAAATAAAGACTCGAGTCCACAATAATTGCGGTGTTTCATGGTGTACGTTTAATATTACCAGTAAAAATAACTCCATAATTTACGCATCACGAGCTAGACCTTACCACGCTACAGGTGGGTATCTCAAGTATGACATGCAATTGTTGAAAACGTTAAATTAATTAAAAAAATAACGTTCTAACCGAAAAACTACTTAAAAGTGAAAGTGTAGTACAATGTGCGTGCCGCTAAATCTCAGAAACGAGATCAGATACCATCACGCGAGTTATATGGTGTGGTAGCCCTCTATCCCCCATCCATGATGAAGGTTCCTGTTTTTACCGGAAGGGCGTGCTTTTGAAGATATAAGGGCACTTAGAAATAAAGAACAGTCCAGAACATTTGAGAGCATTCGAGAGAATTTCACAACATACCAGAACATCTCGAATCATTCTGGAATGTTGTGGAATGTTCGGGAATAGTTTGGAACGTTCGAGAACATCCCAGATCATTGTGGAACATTCCAGAACACTCTTGAATGTTGTGGAATGTTCCGGAACATTGTCTACCAATCGAATCCTTTTTTGATTGAGTAGGGCTACCCATTGGTAAGGGTACCCTAGCTAGTATTATTATAATTTATTCTCAATTCATTTACATTAAATAACATTTTCCTTCCAAGTATAACAAAAGTGTTAAGCAAATAATATGAAAGGCTGTTATTTCCAGGTAAAAAACAGTACTCATAGTTAAATAATTTAACATGCCTTAAATTATTTTTAAATGTTAGTGAAGACCGTTACCAAATCATTAAAATAACAGATAATTAACCAAATAAATATACACAGAGTCCGCTATTCGGTTATTTTACCAGACCACAATCGTTAAAACCCACCTCAAATGTAAAGAGGCACATTATTTTGGTTCAGATTATTTTTAATTTGTTTGCTATCATTTTGTTAAATATCAGGTGGGGAACCCGGCTTTGACCGGGCTTTATTCTTTTTTAAGGGTTGGGGATGGTGGATGGGTAGTTATTCGAAATAACAACTACGACCTTCCTAATTTTTTCTAGTTAAAGTGTGCAAAATTTCATCACGATGTATCAACATTCTTCTATGGGGTGGGATAAGGGAATGGGGAGGTTTTTTGGAATCTCATGTAGACAGTGACCTTCCTCTTGGTCTGAAGGTCGGGCGTGCAAACTTTCTCGGAATAAAACTGCAAATTTATATAAAAGACTGAGCACAATGGTACACCGGAGCACTAGATTTTATCACATAATATATAACTGATGTTCCCGGTGATGCCCGGACCAAAGCCAACGCTAAGGGTGCAAAATTTTATCAAAACGTATCAAAATTCTGCTTTGAGGGGTGAGATGGATCAAGGTTCTATCTGTCGCTGTAATAATGGGATCTATTATGGTAATAGAGTTCATTATCCCATGACGTTACCGCAACAGACCGAACCTTGCTATTCCAAAGAGTCTTGTGGACAGTGATCTTTCTCTTGTTTTGAAGATCAAGTTTGTTTAGTTTCAACAGCCTCGAAAAAAAACTGTAGATTTATATACAATTTAAATCCAATAAACAAAAAAAAAATTAAAACAACATTTTTTGTTTTGTTATTTGAATAATGCACAAGAGTCCTAACTGCTCTTTTCTGGAGCCAGTGAGACTATGGCATGCCCGATTGGGGTATGTTGTGAGGCTGAAGGCAGTGAATATAATAGATTTGTATTCTAAATTCTGAGAACATCCAAGGCTCATCCGGGATTTCCTTATAAAGAGTGGCAGGGGTTCGATGTCGAATGGTGGAGAATCTCACTCAGTGTTTATTCTGACTCATCCCTCCAGAGAATTTCATTTCAGCAGACTGGAATGAATGCAACCTCCCGTTAATTATGTAGATTGTATGTCCAAGTGGGAGTTGGACGTAAAACCGTCAGTGCGTTATCGAACAGTTTCTTAAGCTTTTCTCACCTTAAGTACCCTTCCTGTAACACGTAAGCACTCTACTATAGATGTGGCATAGATTTTTATACATAAATATATTGTTATGAAACTTTATTTAGTTTTGAAACATTTTGGTAATAATTATTAAAAGTGGTGGTGTAAAGAGGTTAATTTATTGTCAGTGTTTAAAAATATATACAATCGGATATATACGTTCGTAGAACCAAAGTTTTATTGTAAATTATGCAAAAAATGATAAAGGAAGTGTAAAAATAGTTCATTGACAATTGATCCGGCGACAATTGGTCCGCCGT
This sequence comes from Limnephilus lunatus, assembly GCA_917563855.2. NCBI lineage: Eukaryota > Metazoa > Arthropoda > Insecta > Trichoptera > Limnephilidae > Limnephilus > Limnephilus lunatus. Next base: position 37,786,560 of record OU830604.1, read on the forward strand.
CAGTTGATCCCCCTGACAGTTGATTCTCTAGAAGATTATTTCTTCAAGTAAGTACGCACTTAATTATATTATGTGTAAGTTGATATAATATATTTTCTGAAAAGACTGCACATATAAGTATGACGTATTTTTATTCGACCGTATAGGCTCACCGTGTGCTCCTTCGGAGACTTATTTTTAGTAAAAATATTTACGTTGCTTTTTCCATGCTTCGCTACTCATATCGACTACAGTATATCGACTTTGGTTGTACAGCCGTATAACCTTTTTGTATACTTAATCGTAGAAATAATATTTTACTTTCAAAATACATAGTGGAATCCATTTATAATTACATCGAAGGGAAATGACAAACACGTCATACTAAGCGGACGTCATACAAAGCATTTTGTCGAAAATAAACTACCTCCTGTTTTTGTTAGGTATATACATATATTTGAATAGAGATAAAAACAGCATATTAAGACTAAGCGATATAATTTTCTATGAAATTAAGACATAATTTATTAAAAATGGGTGATAATAAATGACATAAGCGAAGTGTATGAAGTCATTATATCCCACTTTGTTATAAATATTTTTTTATGAAAACCAAACTTCGCTGTGTAATTACTTTATATAAAGCGGTTGGTCAATATAGGCGAAGTCAAATTAAAGGGATTCTACTAGGTATATAGTATTTTATCTATTGTCCGGCGGGTCAACTGTCCAGGGGATTGACTGTCGGCGGGCCAAATTTCGGCCAATTTTCGGGTCACCATAAAAAACATAAATTGATGTTATTCATTGTTCAATATCATTTTGGACCAGGTGGCTAAGCAGGTATATTTTTTCTTGAAACTAGAATGAATCTTAGCATTAAAAATCAAAATAGCAAATACCTTCCAATAAATTATGGAGTTCCGCAAGGATCCACACTAGGTCCACCACTATTCCAAATTTACACCAATGATATTTCGCAATATTAATTTAAAATTGTGAAATCTTTTTTATATGCAGATGATACAGCATTTTTTTACTGGGGTAAAGATTTAGATATCTTACTAGAAAATGCATAAACAGACATAGAAAAAATCAACAGTTGGCTCCAATTTTAATATTTTAACAATAGATGTTAAAAAAAAAAACAGGATACAAGATCCTAAGCTCAACCTGTAAAATAATTCCTCCTCATGTACGCTTAAAAATTGAAAATAACAAACTTCAAATCCTGATCCGGGAAAAATATCGTGGGCTGTACATTGATCAGCATTTGAAATTTAAACAGCATGTACAAGGTATTAAAGACAAAATCATCACCGTAATTGGCGTATTTAGCCGGCTATCATATCTGTTGCCAAATAAATTGAAAATAAGGTTTATATTATAGTCTCGTACACTTAAATTTAAATTATTATCTGGGAACCCATGTGAAAAATACATAAATGTATTAAAGGTAATACAAAAAACGATAATTAAAAACTATTAAACTACAAGCCCAGAACATCCACAAGAAAATTATAGGTATATGGAAACGAAACTATTAACATTAAGAAAATTTTATACATGCCTCTTTACATACAAAATTAACAATAAACTCGTATATATAAACACAGAATTCATTAAACCGTCCCAAGTACACAAACACTTTCCACGACAACACGATAACATACATATAAACACCATCCACACAAACTATGGTAAACAATCCATTGGTTACGAGGGGGTGGGGTGGAGGGGGGGGCAACTTATATAATTGTCTCCCAAATGACATTAAAAACGGAAAAAAGCTGGATAAATTTAAGAAAAAAATATTAATATTTAATCTTGATAAACAAAATAATGAAATAGAATAGCTCTGTTTTGAAATATTTAGTTTATTTTAATTTGTTTAATTATTTCTAGTTAAATGAGTGAAAACGTAATTTTCTTTTACCTCGAATAAAAAAAATAAAAATCAATCTTTCCAAAAAACATCTGGCACTGTTTTTTGGAAATCGTTATTTCTAGAATTTAGTTACCATTGCTAAATAAAATGTTGTGTTTACGTATTTGCAGTAAATAATCGAGGCTTAGCATTTCCTTTGGGTCTGCCATGGCAGGACTACCTGCCCGGCGACTAACTCCAGAAGGAGGGTGGACCTCCGGAAGGAAAAAGATTGTGAGATACAAGTACCTGCTTACCCTTTACCTGGCACATAGTCCCCCCAGTACAAAGCAAGCGGGAAGCTTTGTACTAATATTTCACCAAGTATAGACGGGCAGACCTAAGAAAGTGCATATCGCACTAGTCAATATGGTGTTCGCTAGGTAACCCGTTCATACCGGGACGATACCTACTAACTGCTGTAATAGTATAAACAAGGGCGGATTTAGGGGGGGCACGTATTTTTGTGTACTGTGGAGATTCCATCACAGTACATACTTAGAAGCAAATCAAATTCAGAGTTGTTAAAATATATGAATAAGATAACAAAAATAACATGTTCAGGTTCAGGGCAGTATAATACTCTACTAACATTAAGTTACATGTGCGTTAAAGATAATAAACCTATGATTTAACAAAGCGGGCTGGACTTCTCAAGTGAAGGAGGAAAAAGGCATAAGTGTAGATGGGGAATTGGGAAGGGAACGGGCGTGTTCTTTGTCAATAAGAACCAATCTTAGTATGGCACTTTTATTTGAATTTTATTGGTTATTAACTACCTTACTATTAATGTTTATGGCTTTCCTTAGTTCAAGTGCCTCTAAATTGTCTAACCTTATACCTGTGTTGTTTTTATGAATTAGGGTGGCGCCCGAGTTTCTAGAGAATTGTGCCCTTGGGGCGGCGGTCCCGAGGTTACCACAGATAGATATTATATGACAGGGTGCCGTGAGAAAATTCAAATTTTCTAAGGGTGCCGCGACTTGGAAAAGTTTGGGAACCCCTGGTTTAAGGTATAATTGGTTTATATTTCTATGATGAATTTAATTTGTTTATGGAAGGAGTTAATAGCTACTAATAAACTCATATGCCGCCCAGTGGCGTAGCTAGTTTGGGTGGCACCCGGGCGGATAAGGTGGTGTCACCCCCCCCCCCCTTAATGTTGACAATGACAAATTTCGACTGCGTTCGCCCCTTGTGCCCCTCCCAGAAAAAAATCCTGGATCCGCCCTTGAGTACAAACATAAGTTTTAACATGAAAAGCGTATCACCATTATTAGAAGGAAGGCATAGGCGCCTTTTAGGTAACCGCTTGGGAAGCTTATAGCGCAGACTATGCCAGCCAAAGATTACCATCATCACTGTCATGATTGCCTGGATGGAGTGCCCCTGACGACCGACACTCAAATATCCCCAGTAAATGGAAAGTTTCACGATGTGTTCGTTTTACTAGTTATATTTTTAATTTGCGGTGCGGGTATGGTACCGCCGCCCCGGCTTAACAGGCGTGCCCGGGTTCATGGGGTGAGGTTTGTCTAGGTCTAGAGTTGCGTGTTTGCTTTTGCCCACCTGCCGCGTGGCGAGCCAGATCGGGAAAGATTGTTTGAGGGAAATATAATCTAGACCTCTCCAGCCAGTCTCTCTTGACCCATCATCTTTTATCGCAGCTGGAGGGATGGAATCAAATGTCCGTCACTCCCATAAACATTGACTAACAGATTCCTACCTACCCCTCATACCCGTTTCCTTCCCAGTATTTCCTCTCCTTCCTTTCCCTTAAAAGACCCTCAACACAATAGCCCCAAAGAATAAATGGACCCTAAGGATTATTTTTTCCTCAGGGCCTCCTATATACGTATCAATAAAATTTTCAAAATTTTAAGCAACCACCGACACAAAAAAGAGCTGATGACCTTGAAACGCCTGAACAGATTTTCATGAAAAATGCTAAGAACCATCTCGATCACGTCAGCTTTCAAACCAAAAAAAACCGCAACATAATCGGTGCATTCGTTTAGGAGCTACGATGCCACAGAAAGACACACAGAAAGTCAAACTTAAAAAACCACTCCTTGCGTCGGGGGTTAAAAATAATTTTCACCGCATTTACAAAAAAATAGAACAATCTTTTTTTGAATGGTGTATGCAAGCAATGCATTTGTGTAAGTTGTTCTCAACAACACCTGCTGCGTGACCTATACCTACCTAGAACTCAATGGATCCATACACAGTAATAATCATTATAATACGTTCATTCCAAAAATGTTGATCTACGATTGTATTATTTATTATTCTTTTACTTACGAATTTCTGTTATTATTTTAATTGTAATGACCTTTTCTACTATTTTTCTACCATTGTATACTTCTAATGACTTTCAATATCCCCATGTTATTATAAATTCATGTAAATACCAATAAACATTTACCCACAGTAGAAATTTAAAGTTACTATGTTTAAAAAAAGTGACCCATTTTCTTAAATTAGTCGCCTGCCGAATTATCTATATTCTGGAATAAACTTACCAATTTCGGTTGTCGGTAGTTTCATACCTGCGTTATATGAAATTTTCCTGCGAGATGCGTGTAATTATTTGAGTTTAGTAAAATTTTAATTTTTAAAATTGGAGCTGATGCAGTAGCGCTCTGTTTAATGTGAGGATGTACAATGAACCCCCAAAGATAGGCACTGCACTGAGGCAAATATTTTATAAATACTGATATCTACCCATGACTTTTCACGGGTCAGCGATAGAACAAAACATTATAATACAACATAAATACAGAGATTTTACCTTCATAAAATATCCACAAACTGTTCGGAACCATTGGGACTAAAGTATCCCAAATTTTGGTATATTGTGCAATTTCAACAACGGCGCGGTAGGGCAGCCAAGTAATTTGTCTCGTCGCCTGAAATCGAAACCCGGATCCGCGCAAGTTAACTATTTCAACCGTGGAGTTATTTTCATTGGTGCATGAGTGTGGGAATCCAGGACATCGCCAGCAAGGTAGGATCATCTTGTATTCGGTTGACATCCTTTTGTTCCTGTCCATCCTTTTCGTTCCCATCGGGGAAAAATTGGTAGAGATTATAGACTCCGCGGAAGAGATAGCATCTTCCAATAGCTATGGAAAGGAGATGGGTAAAGCTGGGAAAGGAGTTGGACCAAACGAGCAAATGCTCATTCTAGTCTGCTCTTGCAAATTATTTTGGTGTAAACGGTTATAGAGCATGTTTTCGGTGCTCCGAGTGCATTCGCCGAAATTCTAAGGTAGGAAGCTCTAAGAATGCTCGTTCGTTTGAAGTAAACGCCGTTAGTGAGCCTTAACAGTTGCCTAGAGCATTCCTTCGTGTTTGGCCGCGATCGCTCCTCGAGGCAGACTCTTCAAAGGGTTCCACTTGTCATCTGTTCATCTTGCTTCAACTTGTTTGTCCTGGTTATGTATTGGAGTAATGAAAAATGTCTACAAATAATGAAGAGTACCAAAATCATATGACTGTGGGATCCATTTTAGGGAAAATAAAAATTAATAATGATAATATCTTATGGAAAATAGTATTAATAAGTCTCTTCCTTCTTTTATTATTAAATAATTGAGTCGCAACGATAAATGAAGCACTTGAAATCACAATATCGCTCTCATTGTGAGACATGGTGTAGTGAACACTACCACTGATTGTCTTAGAATGAGCAACGAGCATTCGCTCGCTGATCTAAATATCCCTAGCTCATTTACAAGAATTTTAGTTTTTTGTTTCTCGTTCTTGTTCATTGGTATTCTTTTGGTATAAATGGTGAAAACGATTTACCATTTACACAGAAGACCAAGAAAGAACGCTCTGGTTCCAGATTCAGCTCTATGCTCGTTTGGTCTAAATTCGCCTTAAGAGCAAGGTTGTGAAAGTACTTGGCTTTTAAAATTTGTCACTAATAACGACTTCATCCATTTTAAGCAGCGCACAGAGGATCAACACAAAGTTTTAGATGGTTCTATTTAAGACGACACTATATCCTAAAATATATTCAGAATTTTAATGATGTGAGTAAAGAAGCTGTGTAAACAAATTGCGACTCGCGACCCGTGTATTGGACGGACCTACTACTACTAATTTGCCCTATCAAAGAAAAGAAGAAGAAAAAAAATAATGTGGGAAACTTAAAGACGTAAGTAAAGAAAGCGTGTAAATAAAAATGCGCCCACGGCACGGGCGGACATACGGTCGATTTCACCCTAGCAGGCCTGGAGATTCGACCTTTCCGCCGGGTTCATTTTAATTAATTCTGAAGAAAATGTTACTATTATTTAAGATGTTTTTAAATGAATACCTCACGAAGTTATTAATTCATTGTATAGAAAAATAAAATCTGGTGCTCACCGCTAACTTTAGTTCTAGAACGCATTAGATTTACTCTCAGATACACTTGTCATTCCCCAACTAAATCTCATCACACTCTCATTAAATGAGGCTATAAACATCATTTTATAACTCTATAGTATAAAGTGATGTTAACCAACTATACCAATCTAAGGAAAATACTCCTGGCGCGTGGCTAGTGTGACTAAAGGGTACAACTTTAATAAAGTCCTAGAGGGTACAAGAAGCTACACTGTAGCGAAAGTAGTGCATACACACACCCTTTCCTCTGCGAACATCTGCGATAGGCTGCATCGCCGTGAGAGTCCGAACAGTTCTCTCTACGCGTAGTTATACTGTGCTCACGCCTGTGTGTACCCAGCCCAAAGGCCGCAAGTGCCAGAGGTCGCCCACGCAGTATACATACATGGAATAGCTGTTTCTTAACATGTGAAATCTCCAGATCAGTACGTTGGCTCCGAAAACCATGCATGGTTACGATTCTTCCTCTTCGGCTTTTCAGGGGGGGGGGGGGGGGGGGGTTAAGGAAAGGAAGGACAGGAAGTTCTGGGAAAGAAATAGATATGCGGGGGGGGGGGTAGAAATCTGGGGGTGTGTCCAGGAGTGACGAACTTATGAATCCATCCCTCCAACTGCGGTGCAAGGCGATGGGTTGAAGGATTCTGGCTGAAGAGGTCAAAAGCCCTTCCTTAACCAATTTTTCAGCCCCACCACGAAGGAGGTGGGCAGACGCATCGGCCGCCAAGACCTGGACAAACCTTATCCCATGAATACGGGCACCCCTGCTTAGTCACCAAACGCAGCAAACCACTTAGGGTGACCTATGGCGGAGGTGTTAATTATCCAATAAATGGTTTCCGGGGCGGTGGTACCCATACCCGCCTCCCAATATATATATTTACAAACAACACAACCTCAAAAGAGATATGTGTTTATTTTACATTACTTTCATCAATTTAAAGTCTTCTTTAACAAATTATTTGCCACTACGATTGTATTTTTAGCATATGGCAGTATTATTTACACGCAACAAGTAAAGTGTCTACCCTGCTAACGATTAAACTATAATATAGTTAATCCATATAATGGAGGATAAGTGCGTCTGGGACCAATACTATTTATAATATATGAATAAGGTTGGATTTGCATACACTATAATCACCAGAAGCGGTAAAGTGAATTATTTTACTTAAATTCTATTCTTCAAATTTCAAAGCTGAACTTAACACCAACCCCAAATTAATAGACGACATATTGAACAAAAAATATAAGAAAAAATTTCATTTGTCCTACATTTACCCATTGCTTAGTGATAATATTAAAAAACAATGGAGAAAAATATTGTTTGTAAATCATCAAACCTCCAATTTAATCGGGAAAAAAATCCCTAATACAATACAGCCAGCTTTTTATACCAATAATAAATTGAAAAATTATATTTTAAATAACAAGGACAAAGACCAAAAAATGAAAAAATCCGGAGTTTACCAATTGAATTGTAATGATTGCAATCATTTTTACGTAGGTAAAACTTGCAGAAATTTTGAAACGAGGATTAAGGAACACTTGAGATGTCTAAATAGCAATAATTATTCGGAATTTGCTAACCATCTAATTGAATTTAACCATTCATTTGATATAAATACTGGTTTTAAAATTTTACACACTAACGTTAGTGGTTTTCAATTAGATCTTTTAGAAATTAGGAAAAATGTCAATAGAAATTTAAATATTATTAATTAATTTTGTGAATAACCCTATCTTAAACATATTTCCATTGTAATTTTGTCTATGATCTTCTAAGCAACCCCCTCCCACCTGTCTTTCTTCTAAACTCCTCCTCTTTCCCGTCTTCCCCCCCTCCAACTAATTCCATTTCCACCCACGCCTGTCTTTCTATGCTTGACAATTTAGTTTTTAGTACATGTAATGTCCTAATGAAGACAACATCGTTCTCGAAACATGTCGACTTTTTAAATAAAGATTATTGTGGTAAAAACAAAGTGTTTTAATTATTTAATTAAATTCTATTGACTAGAAAAATGGTAATGACACACGTGCTCATAAATGATCACGCTTGTAACCATTCTCCTATAATGCTTCTCTTTTAAAGCATGCTCTCGACCAAAATGGGAGCGGGGAGAAGAAAAAAAAGCTAATTTCAATGGAATTTAGTTTATTTTGGAGGTAGAGAGATTTGTTGGGGAATTTCAACATCCATTGTGGGCATTTTCTTCCAAACACAATAGTGATACCTATAATAAATCACGAAAAGCAAGGTTTTTTGTCACTCCAATGGGCCATTTTCGATATTTTTGCAAATAATGCGCACGCACAGCTGCCGCGAATTAAGATCCGATCAAAATGAGCATGCTGTTAAGCAAATCCGTTCGCACATGCTTAGAACACTTCTCCCTTCACCCGCAAATCCACTATCATGCTCGCAAATCAAGCGGCTGGAGATTTGTAAGCATGCTCATTTAAGCGTACTCAATACTAGCAAATTCACTGACTCACATGCCACTAAGTAGCATTTGTTCATTAGTAGCCCGCTCTCGTGCTGTCCTTACCGTCCGTATCATTAATAATTAATGAACCACAATGAGTTTGAAGCTGATTCGGAAATGTAATTTTATATGTTGAATCAATAAATCGTTTTTTAAAAATGAATAAAATATCATCACATAAAAACGCCCTATTTGGTTGACATCACTGCAAGCGCGCCGATAGTAATGTCATCGTGCATTTAGACATATGTTTGATTTTGACTTTGCATATGAATTGAATATATCTCATTATATTAGCAATCTCTTTTTAGTTATGGCAAAATTGTAATTTGATTTGGGCGTCTTTGAGCTTCTTAAATTGTTGTTAAAAATAAAACCATTATATACGACGGAAAGGGTCATTACCGATTGTGATTAAGTATTATTAATATTGCTATTATTATTTGAGTTAACGTTAAAATTGGGAAAGTATACATACTCATCATTTTAAGAATTATATTGAGTTTTGGTTTACTATGAACATAATGTAAAATTATGTAATGTAGTGCTCATTTTATTATATTATATTTAAAAACCTTACCTCCAAAAACCAGGTCAAAGACATTAAGGAACACGAAATAATTGAATCGAGCAGGGTTATGGTTGTATTTTTATACTTTGGTGTACTAAAAAAAACAGTAGTTACGAGATGCTGACATCTGACGTAAACAAAAAACTTTTCAAATTTAGCATACAAAATACATTACCGAGTGTCTATCAAACTAAAAAAAATTCTACACGATCCAACGTTGGTGCGTTTAGGCGGGCCTTGACAAGTTGAACGTTATTTTAATCTTGAATATTTAATAATTAATCAATATATTCATCATTAACAACTATTTTTTTAACTCCTTAGGGGTAAATAAATAATTTTAAAAAAAGCTTTTGGTATTTGGAATCATTAAAATACAATTAAATTTAATTAGTTGCGTCAAGTTGAATTTACACTAATTATAAAACGATACTTGATGCATTTTTTAACAATTTCCAACCTAAAATTGGCTCCTAAAATACCGTCAATAAATAATAAGTTGGTATCGATATCAGACAAATTTATTTAGAGTGTCAATTTTTTGTACTCGTACGCTGGTATAAAGCTAGTGTATTTCAAATGGTTATCCAAAAATTAACAATTTCAGAAGAACATTTTTTTATTGTTCTTGTAAATTTATTGCATGGTTAAATTATTTTTTTATTTCTTGCTAGGCAATGCAACGAGTTACAGAACTAATTTTAGGACGAGAGGAACTCATAATTCATTGATGGAGGGGAGATAGGTATATTTTAATTCACAGGTCGAGGAAATAGTTACAATTTTACATTAGTATTTTGATATTAAAAATATTAGTTTCACGTACAGTATAGATGAAAAATAAATGATAGGTTAAGTAGAACAAACAACAATAGAAAACAAATAAAGAAAAAATAATAAGTTTATTTTTTTGTTATAGTGTCTCTTGACATGACTCTACTCAAGTATTTTTTTTTTTTTTTAAACGAAAGACAAACATTCCCGGGTTACGAATAACCCAACAATGTTTGAAAATCTCCTACTACCACCACAGAAAGCCGAAAATGTTTCTTGTGTTGTGATGGAGAACTTGATTTGATTCACTTGATCGTACCATATCTTCCTAAGGCATACCCGACTGTAACTACCAGCATACTGTATCTGTAAATAATGTTACATGTTCCTGTAAGTCATAACAAAGTTCATAAACGTTTCATTAGATACCGTACACATTTTGTCGTGATTTGTGTTCATTTTGTATGTTACCTTATTAAAAACCCACAACGCAACGCGCTCGGCACGGGGAACAATATGCCTTACTGTAGGGGAGAGAACTGCTTCAGAAATTGGGAGAAAGGTGTTGGCAAGTATCCGCTTTATCTCCCGGAAAATCTGTTCGGCGGCGATTGCGCGGGATACAGCAAAACATTTCTAATGACAAGCGGACACGACAAACTAAAACCATCCGCTTATTTAATTTAGTGGCTGTTCTCTTGATAGTATATCGAGTTACCCCTTTTTTAGGCATTACCCATCCTCATGCTCGCAATATGGTTAATAATTTCAAAAGAAAACTAACCTTAAATAGTTGTGATATAACATTATTATCGTGATTTACCTACAAAAAGTTTAATATACAATAAAGTTACAAATATACAATATTTATTTGAAATGAGCCGTCTGGGACTATATCATCTCCAAATTGGGAATTTTATGAGACAGGTAAAAATAGGACAAGGGTATAAGAAAAGGGAAAATGAGAAGTACGTAGTTAAGCAATAAAATCCGGTTATTAAACATATCACCATCTCGAGAAACATTTCGACATAGTTGATATTAGAAATGTGTACATGACGAAATCATTGTAAAATGGGAATTTATTTTATACGTTCCTACACCACGTAGGCATGTATATTATAATCGAATAGTTTTTTAAGTGAAACATCCTTAGCCTCGTTGTGATTTGGAATTCGGATGAAACGGAAACGACGCATCACAGCACTTACGAAGCATCAAAAATAATTAATTGGTAGTTTTAATTGTCAGGGCAAGAAAAACAACTATCAATAATTTCTCATCAAAGTTCACAGAGAAAAATTTCGCGTTTTTGATGAATAATTGCCACAAGGGGATAATTCTTCCGGGCAAGAGTTTTTTCTGTTCATTTACCAATCTAAAGCAAATACAAAAAATAGTAGAAAGATTTTCGAAACGTCAGTTTTATTTATTAATTTACAAAACAGAAACAAACAGTATATTAGATACATTGGTGAAAACAATTTAAAATTAATAAGTATATTTCATGTTGGGTACCTATGTATTATGTACTAGCTTTTACCTGCGGCTTAGCTCGCATAGTATAAGTGGGATATTACTGGCATAATTATTGGCATAATTGTTTGTATTCTTGCTATTTTGTCTAATAAAAAATAATTATTGTTTAATGGAAAATTTCAAAATTTGAGAATGACATTTCGCAAGTAAAAATTCCATTTTAGAAAATATTTAAATTATAAAAATTTATTTAGTACCTACTCCCCTAATTTATTCTGATGATTTCGCCTTAAGTAGAAATTAGTATTTTATTCATAGTTGAATCCAGAGCAACCTAAAAAAATATCAAAGAAATCTCCATAGTAACCTAAACAAATAACAATATGACAGCCCACGTCAAACATTTACTTAGCAACTCGCTTTGCCAATAAACGTATAATAAATAATGTCATAACGCCACAGTTTATTTATAACGCCAGAGCTTACCAATATATATAGCCTATGTTACTCGCAAATAATGTAGATTTCGATTAGTGAAAGAATTTTTAAATTCCATTCCATATTTATTGCGTGAAAAAGTAAGTCACATCCATTCAAATATTCACATTTATAATATTAGTAAGATTTCGTTGTAGTGTCTTATTTATGGTATGCGTATTAAAGTAATTACCGGGTGATGTGTGTAGTGGGAAGGTGTGTGTGTGTGTGTGTGTGTGTGTGTGTGTGTGAGTATGTGTGTATGTATGTATGTATGCGTATGGAACAATTTATATTTTTGACATGATGCTCTATTTAAATTTGGGGAGTGAATCAGAGAAAATGACGATGTTAGATTTTAGACCAATATTAGTGAATATATGAAGAGCACGATTGATCAGTTGCTGCATTTGTCTTGTAAATAAGCGTGATGAATAGTTAATTAGAAAGAAGTTCGGTACAGTCAATGTTATTATTTAAAATTTTGCGTGTACATGTCAAATCGTTTGTTGCAAAGTTTGAAATGTGCATTCAAAGTTATTGTTGAATTTGAAAATAAGATATTTTATAAATTTATTTTGAAAATGTTCTATGCTATCTATGTATATTTTGTACTGCGGGTTCCAAATTGGCGAGGCATATTCCAGTGTACTTCCGGCTAATGCTAAATGAATTTATTCGAGAATGTCTGTGAATATAGAGTTAATTGTTTTATTCTAGATTTTTTATTAATTAACTCCAGCATAATTGCGAATGCTGATTGTTTTATCAGTTCGAAGCGCGTGTGAAGTCTATTTACGCATAGGCGCCTTAAAAATGCAAGTGATAATAAAAAAGATGAAAATTTGTCTGTACCTAATCTTGGAGAATATAAATAAATCTTGGGGCGCGGGCGCCGCTCTCCGTACGTCTTGACGCCACGTCGTTACTTTCATTTTCCTGTTTGTTTTTCAGTAAATATCTAAAAAACCCTCACGCATTGCAGATCTCGCAAGCGGTGGTTGGAATGTTTTATGCGCCTGAAATAAAATGGAAAAGTGAACCCCTTATAATGTGTTTCTTATCTTTTTATTTGTTTTTTGTATCATTTTGTTACTTTCAAAAAATAATTCTCCGGAAAAATTTATTATTACACTGAAAGTTCTGGTTTACTCGTGCATTGTATAAACTTTTGTCATTAATCACCATGCCAAAGGTGGTCGTTTTCAATGTCTGGAACGTTAATAGACATTCGGCGAATATGATGATAGTGCTGCGTGAACACGGCGGCCGCCGAGGACAGTCAAATTACCGTCTTTATTAAAAAGGGACAGCAATTAGGGCACGCTAGAAGGGTGATAAAGACCGTCCCCGAAAACCTTGCAAGTCAACTTAGCGAGCAGAAAGGTGTGAAGCCACGTCAATGCTATGACACGGATGTGAACAGAGGAATGTGACCCTTTTTATTAATTTTCTTTGAGACACTTGCTCTTTTTGAGCTCCTTTGTGAAAGTTCCTGCTGGCCTTAATGCACCGCTAAGTGAGGCGCCGCACGCAAACCTTGCCCCTCCAGGACTTGGGACTATGGAGGATCAAAGAAAGACCCGCGTACGAAATATTATTTTCCCCGTGTACTCTGGGCGTTGCTCCGACTACGATCGTGTAATTCCGCAGGCTCTAGGAATAGCGTATAGTTTCTAATTCCTCTCGTGTAGAGCTGCCCTTTCCCGAGATAGATTAGCGCGTGTTCAGTTGGAGTAATTATGACTAATTCAACTAGTGGCTTCATATTTTGTTCTGCGAACTTCGAAAGGTTGACTAGCGAAGGGGTGATAGTTTGTTTACAGATATACAGCGGTGGGCGGGCCCAGGACTCCAAATGAGTAGTTTGTGAGGGATAAGATCACTTAATAAACTAATTTATTATGAGCAACGAGCTACTACTGGGTGATGGGAGTGCGTGCTTTCTGAAAATATATTTGTTGCTATTTATCTAATACAGGGATACTCTACACGCAAGAACAAATATTACTAAATTTCTTTCGTCGTGAGGTGAACTTGAGCTCCCTTCCTGTAATTTGTTTGTGCCACAATTTCGGATTGCAGACAAATTTGTTCTTTATTGGAACAACATATCAAACTCTCTTTTATTTTAAGTGTTTTCCTATATTTACAATGTGAAAGACGACTTTATTTTATTTGGTAATATTTCATTACGTGTACGTTATTCAAGTATGCTGTGTTGGGGTTTAGATGTTATTAGCAATTTGTTTTAAAGTCCGAATTTTGTCCATAATTACTACAAATAGGTACATTGTCACCAAACACGTTAACTCTCTAACTAACTAACTAACTAACCATCATGCCGTTTCCCCGCAGGGGTAGGCAGAGAGGACGGACCGCCACACAACTCGATCTTGGCACACACTCTTTGCCTCGTTCACATTCATACATCGTCTCATACATGCTCTTCTATTATTCCGACTCTTCACATGGCCCGACTCAAGCATCTGATTCACTTGGTCGTGCCATGTCTTCCTCGGGCGTCCCCGACTTCTTCTACCATTCACATTTGCATCATATATTCTCCTTACACCCCTTTCCTCGTTCATTTGCTCTACATGCCCAAACCATCGGAGAGTCCCTTTCTTAATCTTACACATCACGCCTACATCAGCCTTGCATTCTTTGCGGATATCCACGTTTCTCTCACGATCGTACATGGTTTTACCACACATTCGCCTCAGGGATCTCATTTCTACAGCATTCAGTCTACTTTAATCCTTCCTCTGCCAGTTCCATGCCTCACTGCCATACATCAGCGAGTTTCACGTCTTTGGACAGTTTTTTATTACCGCCCACGGCATTCAGTCCTCCATTAATTGAGTTACCGGCATTCACCCTTCTTTCAATATCTCTATCAGCCTTCCCATCTTTTGTAAACATACTACCCAGATACACAAACTCATCCACCTGCTCCAAGTATTCATCATTCACAACTATATTGCATACTGTTTTCGTACTCTCTCTTTCAAACACCATGACTTTAGACTTACTTACATTCATCACTAACTCGTTCTTCATACATACTTCGTTCATCCTAGATACGAGAGACTGTAGATCTTCCATACTGTTAGAAATTAGCACCGCATCATCAGCATACAATAGGCAACATACTTCCAGATTACTCAATTTCACGCCCAATCCCATCTCTTTCAATTCTTCCATACAATTATCCATGTATAGATTGAATAACCATGGTGACATTACGCAGCCTTGTTTAACACCTTTTGTGATATCAAACCACTCCGTGAAATCGCCGTTCACCCTAATACATGCAACGCTTCCCTCATATAGCGACGCAATTGCCTGAATAAGCTTCGTATTCACTCCGTACTTGGACAACACCTTCCATAGATTTTTTCTGTTAACTCGGTCGTACGCTTTTTGTAGATCTACAAAGGCACAGAAGAGTTTCTGTTTTTTTTGCAAGAAACTTCTCAGTGAGCATACGCAATGAGAAAATCTGGTCCGTGCACCACCTTCCACTCATAAAAGCACCTTGCACATCCCATATTTTATCCTTTGTTTCCATTCTTACCCTTTCAATCAATATTCTACCATAAAGCTTGCCCACTGAACTAAGAAGGCTAATAGCCCTAGGATTCCCACATTCCATACGTGACCCTTTACCTTTGTATAATGGCATGATTACAGCCCTTCTCCAATCTAATGGCGTGTAACCCTCCTCTAAACATTGGTTAAAAAGTCTGCACAGCCATGTGAGAATAATACGGCTGTCTGCTTTAAAGTATTCGGCAGCAATATTGTCGAAACCCACAGCCTTGCCACTCTTCATGCATTTAATTGATCTTTTTATTTCATCCATACTGATTTTGGTAACATTCACTCCATCATCGTTCATAACCGATTCACCGCTGGGATCACAACCACTCGGGTTACTTTCGAAGACTTCCTCGAAATACTTCAACCATCTCTCTTTAATTTCATTCTCATTCGTCAAAATTTGTCCATCTTTCGATTTTATCACTTTCATGCTTCCGTTCTCTGGTCCACTACGGAATCTTTTGACCTCCTTCCAAAACAGTTTTATGTTTTCTTGGAAGTGTTTTGTCATTTTTATTCCCTCTTCTTCTTCCAGGCGTTTCTTTCGTTCTTTTACCCCAACACTTACTCTTTTC
Organism: Limnephilus lunatus; assembly: GCA_917563855.2. Classification (NCBI taxonomy): domain Eukaryota; kingdom Metazoa; phylum Arthropoda; class Insecta; order Trichoptera; family Limnephilidae; genus Limnephilus; species Limnephilus lunatus. Next base: position 37,802,835 of record OU830604.1, read on the forward strand.
TTGCATATCTTATACACTTCTTTCGCTCGATCTCTCTCTTCGCTTGAAACACTGCCAATCACTATCAGACGTAACCATGCTTTCTTCTTCTCTGAGACCAGTGCTTTGATCTCATCATCCCACCATGCATCACCTTTTTTCCTACCTTGCTCACATATTCCACACACATCTCTAGCAGATTCGCATATACTCACCTTAATGTGGTTCCATGTTTCCTCTATGTTTAGACCGTCCATTTTCTTCTCATTCAATCTCATTTCTGCACAATTCTCATATTCATTTCTGACATAATCGTTTTGTAGTTTTTCTATTTTGACTCTTGTTGGAGCTGATACCGTTTTTCCCTTAGAGCGCCAGCCGCGAAAGAGGTTTACTTTTGACACGCCCAGAAAGTGGTCGGTTTCAACCTCAGTTCCTCTGAAAACTCTTGCGTCCTCGGTAACGGCTCTCAACCTAGAGTCTATTACTACAAAATCGATTATCGATCTTTCAATTCCTCTTTCCCACGTATACTGATGGATACCCCTATGATCGAAGAAAGTATTCGACACAAAAAGGTTCCACTCCAAACATACTTCAAGTATTCTATTCCCATTGCCATTCGTTCTTTTATCCCCAAACATACCTAAGGCCGAATCAAATCCGCCACGTCTAATACCGACCAACCCGTTCAAATTGCCCGCCATTATAATCCTTTCATTCAACTCTTTTAGTCTCATTACATCATTCACACTAGTCCAAAAATCATGTTTCACTTCGTCACTTTCAGAATTAATTAGTCTCATTACATCATTCAGACTAGTCCAAAAATCATCTTTCACTTCGTCACTTTCAGAATTAATTAGTCTCATTACATCATCCACACTAGTCCAAAAATCATCTTTTACTTCGTCACTTTCAGAATTAACAGGGGCATAGCAAATAATAAGAAACACCCTATTATAGTCTTATTTATCACAAAATACTAAGGGACTGATCATCACTCGACCAGTTCCATACATCTCGAATGAATTACCAAACAAATAACTTTTAAGCACATAAGTGGATTAGATTCCATCACATTTTTTTATAATTTACGTTTATCTGGCTTTCATCATGGAACAGTCTTCCTACAAAATTAATTTATTTATCTTCAAATGTAATTAATTATATTTTATTACTTTTTTCCCTACGATCTCAGTCATAGTCAAGTCAAGAAAAAACAAATAATAAACTAAATAAAAAAGAGAACTATGAAATCATGTATAAAATATGGGTTGATGAAATACTAATAAATAAAAATGAATATTTATTTGTTTTCCCTTTCGCGTTTCTAAATTATTAAATTATTCATCTGATTAAGATAAAACTTTAGCGATTTTTATATACAATGGTAAGCTCTGCTGTTTTGAAATTTGTGTAAAATTTTTCAAATTTTTTTAAGATGGCGCGCGAGTTGTTTGAAAAGGGGGTGTTTTTCATATAGTTTAGTTGCAGGAATTGAAGGTTAGAAGGGGAGGGGGGGTCTTGGAGGGGGGAATGGGATTAAAGGAGATGGAAGGGTTCGCAAGAGGATAGATGAGAGAGGAGAGAACTCGGGGAGGGGGGAAGCTGAACGCGGGGAGGGATGAGGTAAAAAAAAGTGGAAGGGGAACGCGTGACGAGGATGGAGGGGGGGGGAGGAACGGGTAGAGGGAGGGATTTCAAAGAAGACAAAGTAGCGGTAGGGGATACAGAGGTAAATTTGGAAAATACCCACTTCTTACACGGAAAGCTTTATGTGGCTTGTTCACGCGTCGGAAAAACTTTTGATTTATTAGTGTACGCACCAGAAGGAAAAATCAAATATTTTTTTGTATCTAAAAGCGTAAAAAGAAACTTAGTAAAAACTTAGTAAAACTTAGTAAAGTAAACTTCAGTAAAAAGAATTAAAACTTTATTTCTTTGAGTGGCATTGCAACGCATGCCGGGTACTCGCTAGTAACCAATAAAATAGATAATGAAATATTATGCATGAAGAAAAATTTGAAATCGGAAATGAAAAAAAAAAGATTTCATGCAGAGTCAATTTGAATAACAAAAAATTGAAATATTTAGAAGAAGCAAAATAATAATAAATAAATCAGACTTTGTAAACTAGAAATTCGACCAGCTGAAATAGAGCAGATAACCACTGGGAATATATCCAGTCAAGAAGATTTACATTACTTCACCTATTAGAGTAACTTGAAGTGCGGAAAATTGTATCGATCACATCATGACAAAATCAAAAGTAAAAAAATCCCCAGAGTACTGTCTTCAGGACCAGTGTTACGTAAAACTTTTATGCAATATTTGGGTTAATATAAAATCACATCATTTTGAAGTAAAGTTAAAAAGAAATAATCCTGTATAAAGAAAAAATAATAGAAAAAGGGAACAAGGAAAACAGTTTTATCAACAAGAAATGTACAATCACTAATTATTTTATAATGTGAGTATAAATAACTAGCGACCCGCCCCGGCTTCGCACGGGTGCAATGTAGATACTAATGTAGGGCAGTGTGGAGTGATTTAAAAATACTATGATTATAATTAGTCAATACTACAGGATATCTTTATATACAATATTTACAGCTTTTTTTTCATGAGATAGTGCAAACACGTTTTCTTTAGATGTTACTCTCGAAACTGCGACGTATATCTGGCCGTGTGAGAAACACTCAATACTCAAATCTAAGCCAGCAACGTTGAATGTTTGACCCTGTGACTTATTAATAGCCATTGCAAAAGATAGCTTTACCCCCTACCTATTGGTGAAAACCGCATGAAAAGCGCACATACATTTTGAGCGACTTCATACTATGTAAAGAAGATATTTTCTTTGAATTTCTCGGCTTTTTTATACTATAATATCCATGTATCATACATATAAACCTTCCTCTTGAATGACCCTATCTATTTGTGAAAACCGCATGAAAATCCGTTTGAATGGTTTAAAGGATCTAACCGCATATCATATTATGTAAAGAAAATATTTTATTTGAATTTCTTAATAATAATAATAATATTTGGACGATTTATATAGCGCCGTTTTTGTGAAAAATCACCTCAAGGGCGCTGTACATACTTACCATACATGCCTAAAATCAAGTAAGACTACAAGCTAGACAAACAATTAAAAACAACTTATGGCTAAAAATTGCATACACCGGTTCATTGATCACCGATACGAAAATATATGTACAATATTTTGACCAATGAACGCGATGCTGCCTAAAAATGAATTAATACAGGACCATACTTACCTGGGAGGTCGCTTGAAATTAACACTGTTTATTGTCTATTTAAAGAAATTTAGATAGAGTTTGCACGCAGAGGACATAATTATGAACACATGTTGTTTAATCCTGAAAATATTTTAATACTTATATGTAATATATTCTTTAATGATTGTATTTTGGAAAGTAAAAGCAAAATTTAATGGTGGGCGGTGCAGTAATACAAGGATTTGATCTTCCGAGAGACAGATTGATGTGTAAGGATTCGAGTAATTTTAATTCAGTAAGAAAAGTGTGATTAAGACATATCATAGGCAATACAAGTATGATACCCTCAGATCGGTATATTTAAATTAAGTTAAGGGTAGAGAGCCCGAAAAGGTAGGTTTTTAGTTTGGACCTAAACTCTGTTGGGCTTTTTATGCATCTTAATTCCGGAGGGAGTCTATTCCAAGCCTTAGGTCCAGATATTCCGAAAGCACGATCTCCGAACTTAGTATTTGGCTTTCGTTTGGGTTCTATTAGTCTGCCTATAGCAGATGAGGTTGCCGATCTAAGGGTTAATTGCCTCGGACCGGTATTTTCCGGGACGCATAATTCAGAGATGTAAGGTGGGCCATTTCGTTGATTGATTTAAACACCATCCAGCACAATTTGTACTGGATTCTTTCAGGGCACTTGAGCCAGTGAAGGTTACGAAGGTGTTCTGAAATGTGTGTGCAATTCTTGTCTTTTCCATAATATCCATTTAATAGCCTTTTTTCTAATATTCATGTATTATACATACAAACCTTCCTCTTGAATGACCCTATCTATTGGTGAAAACCGCATTAAAAGATAAAAGCGTACATACATTTTGAGCGACTTCATACTATGTAAAGAAGATATTTTATTTGAATTTCTCGGCTTTTCGCTACTGTAATATCCATTTAATAGCCATTTTTATAATATCCATGTATTAAACATTACAACCTTCCTCTTGAATGACCCTATATATTGGTGAAAACCGCATGAAAATCCGTTGCATAGCTTAAAATATCTAAGCGCACATAAATTTTGAGCGACTTCATACTATGTAAAGAAGATATTTTATTTGAATTTCTCGGCTTTTGTCTACTATAATATCCATGTTTTATACATACAAACCTTCCTCTTGAATAACCCTACATATTGGTGAAAACCGCATGGAAATTCGTTGCATGGTTTAAAGGATCTAACCGCATATCATACTATGTAAAGAAAATATTTTATTTGAATTTCTTGTCTTTTCCATAATATCCATTTAATAGCCTTTTTTTATAATATCCATGTATTATACATACAAACCTTGCTCTTGAATGACCCTATCTATTGGTGAGAACCGCATGAAAATCCGTTGCATAGTTTAAAAGATCTAAGCGTACATACATTTTGAGCGACTTCATACTATGTAAAGAAGATATTTTATTTGAATTTCTCGGCTTTTATCTACTATAATATCCATGTATCATCATTACATAGTATAAAATGAAGTCGCCCAAAATGTATGTACGCTTAAATCTTTTAAACTAGACAATGGATTTTCATTCGGTTTTCACCAATAGATAGAGTGATTCAAGAGAAAGGTTTATATGTATAATAAATGTTTATTATAGTAGAGAAAAGCCAGTGTCATCAATCCGGCTCGCGACGGCCAATGGCCATTTTCATCAATCAGGCCCGCGACAGCTAATAGTTCATTTTGTTGATCAAGTTGGATAAAAAAACGCAAAATGATAGTAACTCGGTTTTATTTACTTGCTAGGTAAAGCTAATGACAAGTATACTATCGAACCAATGAGATTATTCAAGAAAAAGTACTACTAGCACTATCTATTAGCGATGGATAGAGAGTACTATCACTACCTATTTCCGCGTGTAACTACCAGTTGTCGTGTTGTAGTCTTAAAAATACAATACAATAAATTGGTAATTGAACTAGCGAATTTAGCGAGCCTATTTTTTCTTTTTAAATTAACTCAGCACTGGACGCCCTGGGGAAAATATTTCTCCTCAGGGCCTATGTCATCTTTGGGGATATGGTATTTTTAAGGAAGGGAAGAATAGGAAGTTCTGGCAAGGAAAAGATATAAGTGGTGGGTAGGAATCTGGGGGTTAGTGTGTCCAGGAGAATCGGGCGTTTGAATCCGCCCCTCCAACTGCGGTGCAAGGCGACGGGTCAAGATAGTTTTTCTGTAGAGTCAAAAGGCCTCCCTCACCCATTCTCTCCTAATTCGGCCCGCCATGCAGCAGGTGGGCAGACGAACTCTGCCACCAAGACCTGGACAAACCTCACCCCATGAACTATGAATGATAATGGCAGGAAAATTCAAACGGTTTTGACCCTAGGAACTTACTTTTGTAAGCAAGTTTGGAGACCCCTGGTTTAAAAGATCTAAGCGTACACACATTTTGAGCGACTTCATTTTATACTATGTAAAAATGCATTCGAGACTTGCTCGTCTATTAAGAATATGTATTCTAATAAAAAAATATAGAGTATGCAATTCAAAAGCGGGAGAAGTGAAACATTAAAAAAACTAAAGTAGACAAGATTGGGAGACTACGAAGCACCGCATAAATAGGAGACCGATAAGGAAATTACGTTTGAAAATTATAACAATATGGTTTGAGGATCTTAACATGCGCATATCTGAGACTCTCTGCCCTAGTACCAAACCGACCGAGCGATATATTATTCACTAACTAAAACCGCATTTCACTCAACACCAGAATACACATAAAACATTGATTGTCAGATTTAACTCATCAGCGCTTTGCGATATTTTATAAATTATTGATAATGGTTGCTGTTGTGTGTGTGTTGTGTACCCGGCGATGCTCGACTTATTAGATGGTTTCGATTGGAGTAAAGTTTATGGAGCTCCAATTTTTTACCGACAGGGTAAAGAGATTCCCTCTTTTCTAGTTTTACTGAAGTTCTACTTTTGAACGATATTTTAGTGAAACATTAACATATTTCGGCGTCTGTTCCTATAATCTGGGCTCTTCTAGATCCGCATTATTAAATCCCTTGCTACAGCCGCTACAGTTGGCGAAATAATTCTCTTGTATTTACAACTTAAAATAATAATTTATTATTTTTGAAGTGAATACTTCTTTAGCACAGTTGTGATTTTAAACTCGATGAAACGAAAAAACGAAACTGAAAAGAGACAAACACATACATCTACGTGATTTAGACTGCGAGAGAACGAGATAGAATAATCCGTCTTCCTTCCCACTCTTGTATACTGTAGTTTTCTGAAGGTTTCACTCTACTAATTAGTAATTTTTTGAAGTAAAACTTCTTTACGCACGCTTGACTTGGGAAGTAAGCTGGTGAATGCGTAACGAGAGCGTTACGAAAAGTGAGGGCGAGGCGAACGGAAGTTGAGAGGAAGATATAAGTTAGTGAAGTTAGAATGTGAGAGAGTTACGTTTCGTATTAACTGTAGGGGCAAGAGAGAGAGGTGCGAGCACACATTTTCTTTCTCTCTTCCTCTCATAGCCAGTTACGTTACACAGTGCAGGTGTATTGTCTGTATCACAATGTAGGAGCAAGAGAGAGCACATTTTCTTTCTCTCTTCTTTTATACACTAAAAAGAGACAAACACATACATTTATGTTGGATTTAGCCAACAAGAGAATGAAAAAGTATAATCGTTTTCCTCTTTGTGCGGTGCTTTGTAGCCTCCCCACTATCGTCCACTTTAGTTTAAATATGTGAATAGCACACTCTGTCATTTTTTGATTGTGCGTCATTTTCTTAGTGTGGAAAGTAATATATTGTTATGTCCATAAAATTTTGAAAGTATGGATCCTTAAGGTTGGTAGGCAGTGGTCGTAAATCACCTCTACTGCCTTGATTTCACAAGGATCTCGTGAACACAGGATGAGGGGTTATGATTTTTGTATGTTAAACACAACACCCTTTTTATATTGAATACTGAATTTACTTGAATTTATGTGGGTAAATTTACATAAGTTTGAAAGCAACCTTTTTATTTAAAAAAAAATGTTGAATATATCCGGCAACTCGTAATAGCACACGTAAACGTTTCTAAAAACCCTTTTTTATATGCAAGTATCGCACAAAAGTCCCAACTGCTCCTAAACGGTTTAGGCAATGAGGTTACGGCATCAATTGGGGAATGCGGTGGGCAGGGGAAGGAATGAGAAAGGGGAAGTTGGGGAAGTACCCGGCTATTCAGAACTGGTCACATAAATGAATATTTAAAGCAACATTTCAATTGAATTTGGGAGGCGGGTTTGGGTAGCGCTGCCCTGGGAACCATTTATTCGATAACCAACAACACTGCCATAGATCAACCCAAGTGGTTCGTTACGTTTGGTGACTTAGCGAGGGTGCCTGGGTTCATCGGCTGAGGTTTGTCTAGGCGTGGGCGGCCAATGTATTTACCCACCTACTGCATGGCGGGCTGAATCGGGAGAGATTGGTTGAGGGAGACCTAACTGAGACGTCTTCAAAGGGTGTCTCTCGACCCATTGCCTTGTACCCCAGTGCAAGGGATGGATTCTTACATCCATCACTCATTGACCCCCAAAACCCTACCCATCCCTCTTATATTTTCTTTCCCCGAACTTCCTCTCCGTCATATTCCTAAACAGACCCTCCACGCAGCATCTCTTAATAGACATAGGTTCTGAAGGATTTTTTTTCCTCAGAATCTCCCATGTGGAGCAAATGAAAAAAAAAATTGTGGTCTTTCGATACTGAAATGGCTGGCCATGGCCATGCTGAAAGTGTCCACCACTCTGGAAATATAAAACGCACTTGGATAGAAAAATAATATAATGGTAATCTACTTATTAGTATTTTTTAATTCTAGTGTATCAGTGAAGTTATCAACTTTTTATGCACGTAGCCATATACTCGTATATATGTATGTCTGTTTTTGTGTGTCAGCGCCCTTGAGGTGATTTTTCACGAAAATTGCGCTATTAATATTAGCCAAATATATATTATTACTAGCTGGTTCCCGGCATGCGTTGCTATTACATTAAAATAAATAAATTGTTTATCCCTAAATGTTTAGCGTTAATATATAAATAAATAAATGGATATTCTCATGCGTCCCTTTTCCCTCCCGCGTTCCCCTTCCATCTTTTTGACATTGACTCCCCTCCCGTACCGCCCGTATCCCAGTGACGCCTAGATTGCATAAGATGTTGACTAGCTAGCCGAGCGGGGTGACCGGCGACCACGCATTTTTTTTCTAATACTTACATTTTTAAACTCGTAATATCTTTGGAATGGGATGTCCGAATTGAATAATTCAAAAAGTTATATAAAGGTATTAAAGCAGACTTGAATGTGACGTAATTTATTGTGATAAGGATCAATATCAAGATACAAAAAAAGAGCCTTTTCTAACGGTGGCATTTCAATTATTTTTTTAAAATAAAAGAACACTTATTGTGGCATAACTATAATAGTTAGACATATGCTACCGCGACACTTTTTGTAAATAATGATGTGTTCTGCAAAGTCGTAGTACATTATTTTATTCTATCATCAATAGTTTTCGCAGCGCACGCGATGCATAGAATATTTTAGGTAATTTTTTTACACCTTGGGTTACATTATGGGAGTTTTAGTAAGGATCCCAAATTTTTTTGAAAATATAATATGTAATATAAAATATAGCCTATGTCACCCGGGGATAGTGTAGCTTCCCACCAGTGAAAGAATTTTTCAAATCGGTTCAGTAGTTTCGGAGCCTATTCAATGCAAACAAACAAACAAATCTTACCTCTTTATATAGTGTCTAAGATTAAATATTATAAGTTGCATATCATTTAAAAAAAATTGTTTGTTTGATGTTGTTTATTTTGGCCTTCAGGATGTAGGAGACTGTCAACATCCTCAATAAACGATTCTTTTCACAAAATTTCTTAATTTACTTGTTATTGAAGTGAAAACTTCTTTAGCACCGTTGTGATTTGAAACTCGATATAACCAAAAAGCGATACTGAAAAGAGACAAACACATACATCTATGGGATTTAGCCCGTGGGAGAATGAGTTAGAACGTGGTCTCCTCTTTATGCGGTGCTTCGTAGTATCCCAATTGTTGTCTACTTTAGTTTTCTGAAGGTTTCACTTCTACCGCTTGTGAATTGCACGTTGATTTTTTTTGCACATACTGTATTACCAACATCCCTTTTTTTCAAGATGCTTTTGATTTTTGTATTTTTGTCAATAATTATGAAAAATGTTTGCTTTGCACTGCCCCTATATACCCTTTTATAAATGATTATTAATTTGTAGCTCGTACCTTTTGTCAATTTATCAAACATTTCGGCAGGTATATACGACAACGGAAAATTATTTCCTTCCTTGAGAATGTTCTTGAACATTATCATCACGAAAAGCAAGATGAAAGAAAACGTTCTAAACTTTCTTTTGAAAATAATAAGTTTTAAAGAGTTTATAGATACAGATCGCAAAGATAATTATACAAAGTTTATAATAAACAACAACAGAAAAGCACCAAACGGTGAAATACATAGTACGCTTCTACACAATTGAAAATGATAACAAATATTCTAGTGTAATAAAAAGTTTGTTACTGAGGCACAGTTATGAATGATAAATATTTACTGTATATTTTTTACTATTTATATGCAAAAGTCCCTAAAGTTTGTTAGTTAGAGCGCAAATAAATAATTTAAAGCAATAGAAGCAAACAACATAAAGACATTATGTTGAAACAAGGCATATTTTTATTCTTAATTTTATAGACATTGTTTGAGTTTATTAAAATTTGAAAAATGAAATCTTCTTAAGTTTTTAACTTTGCGCCGGATCGTTTCTAAAAGGGGCGCGGGGACGTCTCACGAAGTATGTGGGGTACGCCTGCACCCCGGGGGATACGGTTGAGGTTGTTTTTTTTTTTTTTTTAGTCGGCCTTAACTTTGAGTTTCTAGAGGTAAACCGTCTTATGAAATATACTTTTGGAAGGCTATTACGTGTGTCTATAAGATGGTCCAAAAATAATTTGTTATGAAACAATCAGTTTTTACTTCTTCAATCTTTGCAAAATAACTTTGTGGCATTATTTATTATTTAATTAATAACAGATCACTTTGTATAAACCACTTTTTAATAAACAATATCGAAATGTTTCAATAACAATGTTATCTTCTTCAGGATATGTTAATATAAAGAAAAATTATATTAACATATCCTGAAGAAGATAACATTGTTATTGAAACATGTCGATATTGTTTATTAAAAAGTGGTTTACACAAAGTTATCTGTTATTAATTAAATCAGTTTTTTTTTATTTTTCATATATTCATGTATTCAATAATATTATTATTTAATGTATAAAAACCGTTTATTATAAACAAGTTCGGCTTTGTAATTATTATTATGCGTTACAGCTGTTTCGCCCTCTGAAGGCATTATCAAACTGTCTTAATATAACTTAACATAGCTGATAATGCCTTCAGAGGGCAAAACAGCTGTAAGGTATAGTTATAATAACACAGCAAAACTTGTTTATAATAAACTGTTTTTATACATTAAATAATAATATTATAGAATATCATTACATATTATAAAAATTTTAACAAAACAAAAGACGACTTCAAAAAATGCACTAAAAAGTATAAAAAATAATTTCGTACGATTGTTATTTTTGGAGTCGGTGTCAGCTAAGGTAACTACATACATAGGTCGTTATAGGTGAGATGTGGAGATCTTGGCTGACACCGACTCCAAAAATATCAATCGAACGAAATTATTTTTTTTACTTTTTAGTGCATTTTTTGAAGTCGTCTTTTGTTTTGTTAAAGTTTTTGTTTATTTTTTGGTTTTTAGTGAAGTTTTACTTCAAAAAAAGAATCATCGAAATCATTCGTTTTTTCGTTTAAAATTTATTCGTCCATTTGTCGCGCACATACTTATATATGTATGGTAATATATATGGTTTTCTCATAGATTCCATTGTCAGAACTGGACCAATTTAAATTAGAACTACACGGGAAGTACCAGCTTTCTAATAAAAAAAAATCATCAATATCGGTTCACCCAATCAAAAGTTCTGAGGTAACGAGGTAAGGTAAAGATTTAAAAATGAAGTCGCTCAAAATGTATGTGCGCTTAGATCTTTTAAACTACGCAACAGATTTTTATGCGGTTTTACCAATAGATAAAGCTGGCTGCCTGCCCGCACGGCAGCAGAGCGTTCTGGTCGCTTGCAGGCTCAATAGGTCGCAATTTCTGCAAAAACCCAGCCTGCCACCTCTTACCAGACCTGACGGCTCTCTAGCAAATACCGCCGCCGAAAAGGCTAACTTATCAGGCAAAATTTTCGGAAAACTCGACCCTCGATGATCAAGGTGCTACCCCGCCGTCGGTTCCTCATTGCAGTTTTCGTATGAAAAAGCTGAGGATCCGGCATCGGGATGTGCTCCAAGTCTTGCGAGGGCTTGATGTTAAAAAAGCTAGCGGGCCTGACGGAATACCTGCCCTGGTATTGCAGAGGTGCGCTGTAGAAATAGCTCCAATTTTGGCGAAGCTTTTCAAGATGTCCCTGAAGTCTGACTCTGTGCCCTCTGGTTGAAAAAAAACGATCATTCACCCCATTCCAAAGAAGGGTGACCGCTCCAACCCAGCCAACTGCCGCCCCATAGCGATCACATCTGTTCTGTCAAAAGTGATGGAATGTGTGATCAATGACAAACTGCTCACATACCTCGAGAAGAACAAAATTATTAACGACCGTCAATACGGATTCCGGCGGAACCGCTCGTGCGGTGATCTTCTCGCTTATGTGACGCATGTTTGGGTACGGTGCCTGGAACGTTTTGGTGAGACCCAAACGGTTTCACTGGACATTTCCAAGGCCTTTGACCGGGTTTGGCATCGAGCGCTTGTCAACAAACTGCGTTCTGACGGACTTCCCGCATCCTTGTGTGCGTGGATTACCGACTTTTTGGGGGGGAGGTCGATTCAGGCAGTTGCTGACGGTTTCACCTCTTCCTCGCATTCGATAAATGCAGGCATCCCACAGGGATCGGTTCTGTCTCCGACTTTGTTTCTGTTGCACATCAACGACCTCTTGTCATGTGCACCGATTCATTGTTACGCGGATGACAGTACAGTCCATGATAGCTTTTTGTTTGACAAGCCTCCAAAGAGTACACAAACCCCAATAGCTCAGAGGGCTTTGAAGCAGAGAATGGACGGTTACCTCGAGAGTGTTTTCTCTTGGGGTAAGTATAACCTCGTCGAATATAATGCTTGAAAGACCCAATCATGTTTGATAACGTCTAAAAGGGATCGAAATGATAATTTAGTCTCCTTCAACGGAAGCATTCTTCCGAACAGGACCTCCATTGATATGCTTGGTGTAACTCTAAGTGACCAGCTCAAGTATGGGGGCTCCATCGAAACCAGAGTTAAGTTAGCCTCTCAGAAACTGGGCTAACTGTACAGGGCCCGCAGATACTTTAATAGTACACAACTGCTAACCCTGTACAAATCGCAAGTGCGCCCCACGGTTGAATTTGGCAGCCACCTCTGATCTGGAGCTCCAAAATACCTTAAAAAAAAAAACCTCGACTCTGTACAGAAACGGGCGGTCTGTTTGATAGATTCTCCCATCTTGACAGACGGATTGCAATCTTTAGAGCACAGGCGCCAGGTGGGAATGCTGTCCTTGTTCTACCGGTATTACAATGGAAAATGCTCCAAAGAACTAGCGTCATTCGTGCGTCCTCGGCACCGGTGCATAGTCGGGAAACACGCCAAACACGCGCCCAACATTTGTACACGGTTGACATTAGACACATGAGAACGGGTCGTTTTTACGACTCGTTCTTGAGTTCAACAGCTCGGCAGTGGAACGATTTACCGGCCTCTGTGTTTCCTCCCTCCTACAACATGGGTCTCTTCAAGACCCATGTTCACTCCTTCCTTTCCTCAAAAAGACCCTCCACACAGCATCCTCAAAGATGACATAGGCCCTGTAAGAAATTATTTTCCTCAGGGCCTCCTGTGTGGAGTTAATGTTAAAAAAAAAAAATATATATATATATATATATATAAAACTTATTATAGTAGAGAAAAGCCGAGAAATTCAAATAGTCAATTCAGTCAGCTGGCAAGCGTGTGGTGTGGATTTTATAAAGGTTGGGTAATAGCGTTTAGTTTTGTTAGCCACAGCAACGTGTGGCCGGGTCTGCTAGTATAAAATAAATAACAAATTAAAATGGAGTTCTACAAAATAAACTTATAAATAAAAGAAACAATCAGTTTTTGAAGTGGAACTTCTTTAGCCCCGTTGTGATTTGAAATTTGGACGAAACGGAAGTGCGTTACTAAAATTTATTATTTGAAATTTTATACACGGCTCCGCGCGAGTCTCCGATATCGTAGCAGCGTAAAGCGCGTGACAAATCTCAGCGGCCAGAGACATCCAGCGATCCAATCATCAAACCACTTTAAACTAAACAAGAAAAAGAAAAGAAGGCGACATTTAGGTTCACTTTTACCGCGTGTGAATTGAACACTCACAATGAGTTTTGAAGGGTATTGTATTTTTTCCCCAAGTTAATTTAGAAAGTTTTGAGAAGGAAAAGGGTGGGTGGGGTGGGTAGGAACCTGTGGTTCTGTGTTCAGGAGTGATGGTAGTATAAATTCATCCCTCCAACTGCGTGCCAAGCATCCGACTGGAGAGTTCAAAAGACCTGTTGAAAGCCTGCCATGTTGCATGTGGGATCTAGACGAACCTCACCAAGCGTAGCGAACCACTTGGAGAGACCTATGGCTGAAGCGTCGTGTGGAAGGTCCTGTGTTAGGTTAGGGTCAGAACAAATAAAATTTTCTTTTCATTGGTTTGGAAATAATTTCTTTGAGGACTACCCTTTCAGCAGCCACATGGATCTTAAGTCAAACGTTCGCGCTGCCCGTTTTATCCCGTTTTATACAAATCTTAATTTGGATTTGAGAAACAAACTGAATACATAAACAAACTGAACAATTATTTTTGTTGGAATTAAAAAAGTATATCAAATATCTAGTACGAATGTGATATTTGATATAACTTTTGATATCAAAAATTATTTTTCAGTTTGGTTGGGTATTTTAATCTCAAATCCAAGCTAGCGATTTGTATGAAACGGGCCGCGCAAACGTTCATGTTAAGGCTCCGCATCCGAGCTCAAAAAGAAGAAGATGGAGAAATATAAAATTGCAAAGTTAGAGAAGCGCGCTATTATTTGAAGCGATAAAATCACTGCGAAAATGTTTAATAAAACACAACTCGATAGAATAGAGCAAAAATCTCGTAGAACTTCCCTTAAGTATCATTTAAAGAAACATTATGAATTTTTTCACAACTATAACTTGTAAAATAACTGAAAAAAACGTGTTTATAATAATTTTTGGAGCATACTTTGCGATTTTTTTCTATCGAGAGAATTTTATATAATTTGCATTTCGGCGTGGAACGCGTCTAGTAATTAACTTCAAAAATAACATATATTTTTTTAAGAGCTTAAAACTTCAAATGTTTAAGGGAGATATGTAAGAAATCGGCAGAAAATCGGGTTGCGGAGGCTTCAGTCGTTCAGAAAACTTGAATTAAAAATAATATTTAAAAACATGTTACTTTTCTCTCATAAACTAGTTTTTTAAATAACAAAAATTAAACTTTAGATTCCGATATGCTCATCAAGCTCCTTGCACAGCCACTGTTACGTTACCGGTTTTGAAAGTATTCACTCGAGGACTTTCCTTTTAAGAATAATTCGAAGCTGGGGGCTTTGGTAACTCGAACAAAAAAGCCAGCAGGTAACCTTTCAGAAACACATTGAAATGGCATAAAATGAGAAACACAGTTTCCAATATGTCCACTAAGCCCCGTGCATGCTGTTATATCGATTTTCTCAGCCCTCCCGTAAAACCAATGTATTCCAGACCGTACACCAGCCGTACCACCAAGCGTGTCTGACTGTGTTGTTTTTTTACAAAATTGTGATGAGTTTTTCCAAACAAGTATATATAATATTTATGTTTCCATCCATCAACACAGGGTTGGGATGTATGATCTTTCCTGTTGTAATTAACCGGATGAATTGGTCCCTTTGATCCGTTATTTGGGCGATGCAATATCTACGCGCTCTAATTATCCCTTTGTGACAGTTTCGAAAATTTCAAAACACAATTAAAAAAATATACTGAAAACCTTAACTAAAAAATATTATATATATGCATATATTTATATAAACATACATTTATCTTATTATTTACATAAACTAAATTTCAAAGTACCTAATATAAATAAAAACAGCAATAAAAAAAATAAAAAAAAATCAAAATAACCAAACAAATAATACTTCCTCCCGTACACACAAGTATTTGCTTATTATGGGAGAATAATTTTAAAATATTCAGTTTTCAGTTCAGTTTCAGTGCCGGCAACCCGGGCGTTTATTTAGTTTCATGGTTATTTACATTGTTTTCTTTTCTTTTACCTGCCTCACTAGACAAAGTCTGTTCCGAGGCGGGTAAATCACATATTATGTTTGTTCCAAAAGAAATGTGTGTGTTTAAACAAATATATATATATATATATATAGTAATCTGGAAGTATGTTGCCTTTTGTATGCTGATGATGCAGTGCTAATTTCTAGCAGTATGGAAGATCTACAGTCTCTCGTGTCTAGGATGAACGAAGTATGTATGAAGAATGAGTTAATGATGAATGTAAGTAAGTCTAAAGTCATGGTGTTTGAAAGAGAGAGTACGAAAACAGTATGCAATATAGTTGTGAATGATGAATACTTGGAGCAGGTGGATGAGTTTGTGTATCTGGGTAGTATGTTTACGAAAGATGGGAAGGCTGATAGAGATATTGAAAGAAGGGTGAATGCCAGTAACTCCATTAATGGAGGACTGAATGCCGTTGGCGGTAATAAAAAACTGTCCAAAGACGCGAAACTAGCCGTCCATAATGGAGTGCTGGTACCTACCCTGATGTATGGCAGTGAGGCATGGAACTGGCAGAGGAAGGATGAAAGCAGACTGAATGCTGTAGAAATGAGATCCCTGAGGCGAATGTGTGGTAAAACCATGTACGATCGTGAGAGAAACGTGGATATCCGCAAAGAATGCAAGGCTGACGTAAGCGTGATGTGTAAGATTAAGAAAGGGACTCTCCGATGGTTTGGGCATGTAGAGCGAATGAACGAGGAAAGGAGTGTAAGGAGAATATATGATGCAAATGTGAATGGTAGAAGAAGTCGGGGACGCCCGAGGAAGACATGGCACGACCAAGTGAATCAGATACTTGAGTCGGGCCATGTGAAGAGTCGGAATAATAGAAGAGCATGTATGAGACGATGTATGAATGTGAACGAGGCAAAGAGTGTGTGCCAAGATCGAGTTGTGTGGCGGTCCGTCCTCTCTGCCTACCCCTGCGGGGAAACGGCGTGATGGTTAGTTAGTTAGTTAGTTAGTTATGTGGAAAGATAAAAAAGATAAATTATATGTTGGTATATTAAATATTTACATACATACTTTGTTTTTATTTTTTTATTTTTTTTAAAAAATTTTTTTTATTTTTTATTTTATTTTTTATTTTTTTTTATTTTATTAGTTACATTTCCATGAGAAGATTGCAGATGTTATATAGATAAAAGTAAATTAAAATTTTGTGACAGTTGAATATAGCGGTTACATAATATTATATATTTATATAATTGTAATAATTATAATTGTATTAAGCTTTTATGTACTTTCATTATATTTACGTATCTATTGTATGTATTGAACCAAGGGAAAATTAAAAAAAATATATATATATATATACTAGTTGGGGTACCCGGCTTCGCTCAGGGAGTTGATATAATTTTTAACTGACGTTCGAATTCACGACGGATCTTGCTTTATATACCTCTACCAATACAAAAAGGCTTCGTAGGGTCCACAATGTTCCAGAATATTCCACAACATTCAAGAGTGTTCTGGAATGTTCCACCATGATCTGGGATGTTCCGAGACGTTCCGGAATGTTTCAGACTATTCCCGAACATTCCACAACATTCTAGAATGTTCCGGGCTGTTCTGGAATGTTGTGGAATGCTCTCGTTTACTCTCGAATGTTCGGGACTGTTCTAGAAATTTTTAGAGTGCGAAACTCTCAGCCCTTTTATTTTCAAAAGAACGCCCTTCAGTTAAAAACGGAAACCTTCTTCATGGATGGGGGATAGAGGGCTACCACACCATTAAACTCCCTTGATCGTAACGGGACTCGTTTCTGATTTTTAGCGGGAAGCACAATTTCGTATACTTTATTTTATAATATACTAGCTGTTTCCCGGCATGCGTTGCAATGCCATATTAAAATAAATAAAATGTTACTCCCGTGCGTACATTCCCGTGCGTAAACCTCCAGCGTTCCACTTCCACCTTCCCCGCCACCGCTCTCCCGCTCCCCCGTCCCGCCAACCCCCCTTGCACTTCATTTCTTGACTCCTCTCCCGCCCGGCCCGTAGCAGAAACTTTTTTCTAATACTAACATTTTTAAACTCGTGATATCTTTCTAATTAAATATCCGAATTGAAAAATTCAAAAAGTTAAATAAAGGTATTGAAGCTGTCTTGAATTTGAAGTAATTTATTTTGATAAGGATTAACACCAAGATACAAATAAAAAGCCTTTTCAAACGGCGACATATTAAATATTTTTTTAAAATAAAAGAATACTTATTGTGGCATAACCATAATAGTTAGACATATGCTGTCGCGACCTTTTTTGTAAATAATGATGTGTTCTACAAAGTCGTAGTACATTATTTTATTCTATCATCAATAGTTTTCGCAGCGCACGTGATGTAAAGAATATTTTAGGTAATTTTTTTACTCCTTGGGTTGCATTATTGGAGTTTTAGTAATGATCCCTAATTATTTTGAAAATATTATATAGCCTATGTCACTCAGGGATAGTGTAGCTTCCCAACAACGAAAGAATTTTTCAAATCGGTTCAGTAGTTTCAGAGCCTATTCGATGCAAACAAACAAACAAACCTTACCTCTTTATATAGTGTAGTAGATTTGTTGTCATCAATGCAAAACACATTAATTTTAGATATTATTAAACTCGTGATATCTTTCTAATTAAATATCCGAATTGAAAAATTCAAAAAGTTAAATAAAGGTATTGAAGCTGTCTTGAATATGAAGTAATTTATTTTGATAAGGATTAACACCAAGATACAAATAAAAAGCCTTTTCAAGCGGCGACATATTAATTAAATTTTTAAAATAAAAGAATACTTATTGTGGCATAACCATAATAGTTAGACATATGCTGTCGCGACCTTTTTTGTAAATAATAATGTGTTCTATAAAGTCGTAGTACATTATTTTATTCTATCATCAATAGTTTTCGCAGCGCACGCGATGTAAAGAATATTTTAGGTAATTTTTTTACACCTTGGGTTGCATTATTGGAGTTTTAGTAATGATCCCTAATTATTTTGAAAATATTATATAGCCTATGTCACTCAAGGATAGTGTAGCTTCCCAACAGCGAAAGAATTTTTCAAATCGGTTCAGTAGTTTCAGAGCCTATTCGATGCAAACAAACAAACAAACAAACCTTACCTCTTTATATAGTGTAGTAGATTCCAA
The DNA here is from genome assembly GCA_917563855.2 of Limnephilus lunatus. NCBI lineage: Eukaryota > Metazoa > Arthropoda > Insecta > Trichoptera > Limnephilidae > Limnephilus > Limnephilus lunatus. The sequence goes on from OU830604.1 coordinate 37,821,764, forward strand.
TAGGTACACAGTATGAGTCGGGCGTAATACATATTAAACATTGAAGAAGAATATAAACACATATTTTTTTATTATTTAAATTGTAACATTGTTACAGTCATAAACATAAAACAATGGCAAAAAAAATAGTGAATTACACCCTTTCAAGGATTTTTACGCCAATTGAGAGAGCTAGCTCTTGAGTTTGATGTAGGAGTTATTTCAAAATTATTTAAAAGAGTGTACAATAAATACAATCATAAGTACTAGGATGTTGTAAGGTTAAAAATTATAATTTGGCATGAAATTAGGTTACAGCATTTTGATGGGTGATGTCATGGTTGTTAATTTTTTAAGAAAAAAATCGAAATTTTTTTGAATGATACCAAATCTGTTATTTTTTTTACTTCTTCGGGAAGACTATTAAAATATTTTATGTCTTTGCACCAGGCTTCATTCGATGAGATTTGTCCAAATCTTAGCGGATGCGTCTGCCCTTCTAGTGCATGGTGGGCCGGATCGGGAGAGACTGGTTAAGGGAGACCCTTTGAGCTCTTTAGCCGTACTCTTTCTTCTTTTTCTTAAAAAGACCCTCTACACAACATATCCAAAGATAGCAATAGTCTTGAAGAAAATTATTTTTTTCAGGCTTGAACATGAAGCTATTGTAAAAAAATTATTGCAAATATGATGTTTAATTCCCACTTGGTGATTTTAGGAATCTGTAAACACCGCTAAAAATAAACAAAAATTTTAACAAAACAAAAAACGACTTCAAAAATGCACTAAAAAGTAAAAAAATAATTTCCTACGATTGTTATTTTTGGAGTCGGTGTCGGTCAATTTATCACAAAAAATACCGACTTTTATGTAATGGCCTGAGATTGCAGTAGATTACTCCATGAACGTTGTAGAAACTCGCTTTGTGATTCAATGACTTTAGCGTTGAAAAGATTCATATAGGATTTTAAAAAATTATGATAATTCTCCAAGATTATTTTTTCCAAATGACTTTGCCGAAATGATGTCAGATCTCATTATTAAACAAAAAAATTAACAAAACAAAAACGACTTAAAAAAATGCACTAAAAAGTAAAAAAATAATTTCGTACGATTTTTATTTTTGGAGTCGGTGTCAGCCAAGGTAACTACATATATAGGTAGTTATTGGTGAGATATGGAGATTTTGGCTGACACCGACTCCAAAAATAACAATCATACGAAATTGTTTTTTTTTTCTTTTTAGTGCATATTTGAATTCGTTTTCTGTTTTGTTAAAATTTTTGTTTATTTTTTGATTTTTAGTGACGAGCGTGCGTAAAGAAGTTTTACTTTAAAAAAATCATCGAAATCTATTGGCGTAATATTGAGTTATTCGTTCATTTGCCTCGCACATACTTATTGCAAATTTCAGTCATATATGGTTTTCTCATAGATCCCATTTTCAGAACTGAACCAAATTAAAATGGGACCACACGGGAAGCACCAGCTTTCTAATAAAAAAAGAACCATCAATATCGGTTCACCCAATCAAAAGTTCTGAGGTAACAAAAAAAAAAAAAAAAACAAAAATTAAATAAAAAAATACCGTCGAATTGATAACCTCCTCCTTTTGGAAGTCGTTTAAAAATTGACCACATTGATTAACGCCAAGTAATTACCGGTAGGTTTTATGCATCATAAAGTGGCGTTTATATAATTTTTTCTCTCTCTTCCCCCTTCTTTTTGTGAATTTAGTCGATATGTTTATACCACACTCGCCGGGAGTACTCCTGTCCCGGTGAGACCAGTATAGCAGGGGCACTGCTTTGTTAGGACTTTGGAATACTGCTCTGAGAATGTGAAGGATGTTGGAGTTTAATCGACCGGTACATGGCAATCTAATATATAATATGTCAATATCCTTAAGCAAAATGGGTAGGAATAAAGGAATTGATTTTGTGATTTGTCTTCCCGTTTCTTCTCGCGTAAAGTTTCCTGCATCCTGCTTCCCGATTCCCGCTTCCAGCTTGGCGCTTTAAGCTTCCCACCTATACGTTTTTTATGGTTGCTTTCCGCTGCATCTTGCTTCTCGTTTCCAACTTCCCGTTATTTGATACTTTCCTCTACACGCTTCCAGCTTCCTTTGTTTCTTCCTTGGCGTTTCCCGTTTCTTCATGCATTCCATTTTCAGTGCTTTTGGCTTCCTATTTCCTGCTTCCCGCTTACTGCTTTTTAGTCTTTGAATAAAACTGTAGATTTGTTCTTAAATCCAAACACGCACGACAACAAATTCCGATTGTGAAAAACCAAAAAATTATCCAATGAATCACCTTTTTAGTAAAACTACAGTAAACTTAATAAAGGCGAAGAAAACCCATTCCTGCACTGAGTTAATTATATCAAGGGAATTCTCAAAGTCAAGATAGACAGGTAATGTAATTAGTATTAGTATCTCACTCAAATCAACAAAGACAGAGCTTACACAACATGACAAACGTTAGTACAGACCGATTCAACGGTAACTTAATTATGGTTCCACAACCGTGTCAGTTAACTGCATCATGCCGTAAGCGAAGCACGTAGTTTCTATTCGTACATACACCATACACCATAATAAACACTACGTCAACTCTATTACATAACCTCGATAAAAACAATTTTCAAAGACACTTCTTGATTCATTCATATTAATTCATATTCATCCATATTCATTCATATTAATGCATATTCATTCATATTCATCCATATTCATTCATATTCATTCATATTCATTCATATGCATTCATATTCATTCATGTTCATTCATATTCATTCATATTCATTCATATTCATTCATGTTCATTCATATTCATTCATATTCATTTATATTCATTCATATTCTTTCATATTCATGGAATTTAATAATTCCAACTGCATAGCTCTGCTTTGAATTATTTCACATGTATTGCACTTTTCCCAGTCTACAGTTTTTCCATCTTGCATGGTGGAGTATTTTGTTTTTATTTCAATTTGTTTTTTACTCTATTTTTGTTTTAGATTTGGTTATGATTTTGATTTTGATTTTGATTTTGATTTTGATTTCGATTTTGATTTTGATTTTGATTATGATTTTGATTTTGATTTTGATTTTGATTTTGATTTTGATTTTGATTTTGATTTTGATTTTGATTTTGATTTTGATTTTGATTTTGATTTTGATTTTGATTTTGATTTTGATTTTGATTTTGATTTTGATTTTGATTTTGATTTTGATTTTGTTTTTGTTTTTTTTTATGATTTTGTTTTTTAATTTTATTATGCACATTTAAATTTAGATGTTCATTGGTTTTTAAAAAAAATGCATGTAAAAGCCAAGCCGGTCGTGAAATTCCAAATAAATAAGTAAATAAATATTCATTAATATTCATTCGTATTCATTCATATTCATTCATATTCATTCATATGAACAATTCAAAAAACAAATAAAGTCACTGAAATTGGATAATGATATATTGTACCCTTAATTTAATTTAATTTAATTTACCCTTACTTTAAATGTAATATTTAATATTTAAAAAAAAAAAGTATTGACCTTGTATAACAATTTTTTTTCCTAAATTACGAACCAATGTCAATTAATATTTGTATTTACCTCATAAGTTCTTTGAATATTATTTAAACATTTAATTAGAACATTATTATTATTTTATTTTTTGCGTGTGAATAAATACTCCTCCCATAAACACGAGCTCCCAGAGCTCAACTTATGGAGTAGTAGAATTAAAAAAAAAATGTTGTTTAACCTTGCAAATGTTACCATTTTTTAATGTAAAAACAAGTCTTGAAATAAATAAATAAAATAAAAATAAATATTCATTAATATTCATTAATATTCATTAATATTCATTAATATTCATTAATATTCATTAATATTCATTCATATTCATTAATATTCATTAATATTCATTAATATTCATTCATATTCATTAATATTCATTCATATTCATTCATATTCATTCATATTCATTCATATTCATTCATATTCATTCATATTCATATTCATTCATATTCATTCATATGCATTCATATTCATTCATATTCATTCACATTCATTCATAATCTTTCAAATGTGATCTGGATGAACATTGACAATAATATAAGTGTTAGTGAGTCTGAACGCATTATTCTAGATATGGCGTTATCCCTTGGTCTGAATCAGGCAAATACCATACCTAGACTTATATTTTTCTAACTTAGAGTCACTTGTAATTGAAGAATGTAGTGAACCGCTGCACAGTGGTTCCAAATACCCCAAAAGTCGGAATCAATTCACAGGGAGGGTTTACAGGAAAAAAAAATGTGATATTTTATTTCAGTATGGGTTAAAAAAATAATAATATTCGGTTTTAGTAAGTTTTACTGCGATTTCTGTATTTTATTAGAAAAAACATAAAATTGAAAATAATAAAATAAAATAAAAAAATATTCATGTCCATATCCATGCAAAAATAACGGACGGGTAACGTTCAATTTTGCTTTTTAATATTCTGATACGGACAATAAACAATCATTATCATCGTCGGTGTATAAATTTTTGGGTTAGTTTTTAGCTAGGACTCACACCTCTCAAAATATGTAGATAAAATGAATTGTTTGTTTGGGAACCAAACTAATTAATTGTAAGAATTGTTAATAGATGTCGCTAGATGCAAACTGTACTTGTTAATAGATGTCGCTAGATGCAAACTCCCACTCTACCAGGACAAATAATTTATAAAAGATCGAGTTGCGGTTTTTTTATCTCTCTTTCCTTCGATGTAGCTTCATAAACAACATAAACTCCTTGGTCTGTCTTGGGTAGTTGGATCTAACGATATTCACAATGTAATTGGGAATATAACAATAAATTTCACTAGTCCTTTTGATTTCCTGAATGATGCGTTTCATTTGCAAGTGTACCTTCTTCCAAAATTTTACATTTGCTCCTACGAGCCGGATAATTTACCGCGAGTGTTAAATTAATAAAAGGAACCAGCACTGAAGAAGGGACATCCAGCCAACATGCAGCTTCCAGCATCCAGCCAGCAGCAGAGGCCATCAGATAAAAAAATGGGCAAGTGACCAATCCTTATCCACTACCTACCTTACCATTAAAATCCCTTTAAAAAAGCAAAATTAATGACATCAATATTGTGTACTCATAAAAAATTGTTGCAAGCCAGTATAATCAAGTCTACAAAAAATAACTCGATATTACAGTAGGTAATAAGTTTATTGTGAAAAAACTACAGCTATGTTATAATTTCCAAGAATAAATTAGTGTTTGTTTAAAATATTCATTTGAATCAACCGCGAAGCCGGTAAAGCAGTCTTGCTGCAAATACTCTATGGGCAAAGACAAAATTGACGGCGTGAGTATAGCACAGAATAGTATTCATATTATTATTGTCATCGATTGTCATATTTTGACGGACGAAGTCAAAAACGATCATTTGTGAGGTTATCGGTGCTTTAATACAGTAAATATTAGTTGATTAATGGTGATTGTGATCTGGATTACTCTGTGAACTGTAAGTAGACACCTGATTGAATCAATATGGATTTAAAGGCGCTAATCGCTCAACGGGGAATATGTAAAGGAAAGGTTACTCGATTCAGGGAATTTTTAAACAAGGGTACACTGACACAGAACGAATTAGAACTGCGTATACAGCGTTTCGAACCTTTACTTGATAAGTTTGAAGAGATTCAGGATAAAATAAATACATTATCTCCCGAGGATGATGAAAGCGAACGAGCGAGTTTTGAAGACGATTATTTCAATGTATTAGCCAACGCGAAAGAAAATTTAGCTAAAAAGGATTCCGCGGTCAAGGTTAATAACATCAAGCTTCCCATCATAGAATTGCCAAAATTTAAAGGGGATTATTGCGAATGGATAGAATTCCGAGATGCGTTTATTTCATTAGTGGACAGCAATTCTAACCTAGATGCCGTGCAAAAATTTTATTATTTACGATCTTGTCTGAAAGGGGAAGCATTTAAACTTATAACAGCATTGCCTATGCATATCGACAATTATGTTACGGCCTGGGAGATGCTTACGGACAGATACGAAAACTCTAAAATAATTATAAATAATCACGTAAACTCGTTGTTTAGATTACCAGATGTAAAGGCAGAAAATCACGTCGCAATAAGGAGCCTATTGGATGAGGCGCAATTGCATTTAAAATCGCTAAATAATTTAAATATAGCTACGAAAAATTGGGATGTAATTTTAATTTATTTGTTATCAAACAAGCTAGACTCAAATACAAGAGCTCATTGGGAACAATACCCAACAAAAAATAATCTACCTACCTATGAAGAATTTATTAAATGCTTGTATACAAGGGCCCAAGTACTAGAAGCATCGGCAAATAACGAGAAAAGAATTAATCCGGGAAAAGTGAATCTGCATAATTATAAAAAGGAAGCTATGGTGTCATTATCCGTTCAAAAACTAAAATGTTTAAATTGCAACGACAATCATAAGATTTATTATTGCCGCAAATTTTTGGAATTAAAACCGAAAGAACGAATTGATAAAATGCACAAATTAGGCGCTTGTTTAAAATGTTTAAACCCCGGTCATAAATTAAATGATTGCAAATCTAAATTCAATTGCCGTAAATGCGATGGTGAAAATCACAATACTTTGCTTCATTTTAAAAGGGAGGAGGAATCAAAACACGAAAGGGCATCAACATCTTCCGCGAAGGAAGCGCCTTTAGTATCAAATCATGCCGCGAAGGTAGAACAAAATTTCGTGTTATTGTCCACTGCCATTATCAACATAAAAAACAATACAGGGAATTCAATTCAAGCCAGAGTTTTGCTAGATTCTGGGGCTCAATCGAACTTTATAAGTGAGGAATTTGCAAATAAATTAAAATTAAAGGCAAAAAGGGCCAACATTCCGGTCACGGGAATCCACAATAAGATTTTAAATATAAAATCTAAAGTTGAACTAGATATAACTTCAAGCTATTCCAAATACGAAAAGAAGATAGAATGCCTGATAATACCTGAAGTGACCAGTAATCTGCCGCAAATTTCCTTTCAGAAAAAAGACGCTGGGATCCCCAGCGGTCTCCAATTAGCAGATCCGAACTTCAACATTACCAGCCCGATAGATCTACTATTGGGAGCGGAGATATTTTGGGAAGTCTTGCATACTGATCGAATGAGGATTGGAGATGCGGGGCTCACACTACAAAGGACCGAGCTAGGATGGCTTGTATCCGGACCTATCTCCACTCCGAAACCAAAAAGGCCAGTAAATTACTGTCATTTATCTTTAAATTTATTACATAAGCAATTAGAAAGCTTTTGGAAAATAGAGGAACTAGCTCCTGTAAAACATAGAAGCCACGAAGAAAGAGCATGTGAAGAGAGCTTCTTGCACACGCATGAAAGAGATGAGAAAGGACGTTTTGCGGTAAGATTACCGCTGCGGCCTAATATTAATCAAATGGGTGAAACCCTAAAGATGGCTGAAAAAAGGTTCTATAATATGGAGAAGAAATTCCTTACCAATAAAGACCTGATGCTAGATTATAAAAAATTCATGAAAGAGTATCAGGAATTGGGGCACATGACGCTGTGCGAAGCACCGCCAAAAGATAAAATTTGTTATTATTTGCCTCACCACGCAGTGATGAAGGAGTCTAGTACGACAACCAAAACCAGGGTCGTGTTTGACGGATCAGCCAAGTCATCAACCGGTATATCATTAAACGACGCCCTCATGGTAGGGCCAGTTTTACAAAAGGATTTATGTGCACAATTATTATTTTTCAGAAAGCACCAGTATGCATTAACTGCCGACATCGAGAAGATGTATCGTCAAATATTGGTGCAGCCGGAGGATAGAGATTTGCAGCGCATAGTCTGGAGGGACTCTCCGGAAGAAGAAATCCGACACTATCAACTCAATACCGTCACCTACGGTTTGGGACCATCATCCTTTCTGGCTACCAGATGCTTGGAGCAGTTAGGAACGGAAAATCAAGAAGCATACAGAAAGGTCAGTCGAATCCTAAAATACAATTTTTATATGGATGATCTGATAACTGGCGACGAAAATGAGGCAGATTGTCTCACTATTAAGCATCAGTTAAGCAGCATTTTGGCATCTGCTGGCATGAATTTACGAAAATGGCGATCAAATTCACCCTCTATAAGTTCGAAACCAGAGAGTGGCACAGATATGATTATTACTGATAACCCAAAGGAAAAGAAAATTTTAGGGTTGTCGTGGAATAACCAGCAAGACTATTTTCAGTACATTGTAGAGCCCTTAGAAACATGCGTTAAAAGCAAACGCCAAATGCTATCATGTATCGCCTCTACCTTTGACCCATTGGGACTGATAGGCCCAATAACTTTAGTCGCAAAATTGATAATGCAAGGTTTGTGGCAAACTAAGATTCAGTGGGACGAAGATGTTCCATCTGACCAGATGAATGCGTGGAATTCATATATAAATGAATTACCTCTTTTGAATAATTTAAAAATACCGAGAAGGGTAATTTGCAAACATCAAGTTAAACTGCATCTGCATGGATTTTGTGATTCGTCAGAAAAGGCCTATGCAGCTTGTATATATATAGTGTCTACTGATGAATTGGGAAACACAACTTCTAATTTAGTCACATCAAAATCAAGGGTGGCACCTTTGAAAAGCATATCACTACCAAAGCTGGAGCTTTGTGGTGCTGTCTTACTTACAAAGTTAGTAAACTATGTCAAAATAGCTATGAACTTAAATGAAATAGGTACAACCTACTGGTGCGATTCCATGATAACGCTATTCTGGATTCGTGGACAGCCAGCAAGGTGGAACACATTTGTAGCCAATAGGGTAGCTGAGATCCAGGAATCCAGTCAACCTTCACAATGGAAACATGTAAGATCGGAGGATAATGCGGCAGACGTTTTATCCAGAGGCGCTAAGGCGTCGCAACTACTAAAGTCTGACATTTGGTGGCATGGGCCCCCCTGGTTGACGTCAGGCGATTACCCGATTACCAGCAGTGAAGTTACGCCGTTGGATCTGCCAGAAGAAAGATTAAAACTAACTTTAATTTCAGCAGTAAAACAGGATTGGGAAATATTTTCCAGATACTCTTGCTTAACCAAATTGCAAAGGGTGACAGCTTATATCTTACGATTTATTTTTAATTGCAGAAATTCTTTGTCAAGGCGTGGCGGAGCACTAACTGTTTACGAATTGGAAAATTCGCTTCACATATTAATATCTCGCGCACAATGTTTTGCTTTCCCAGAAGAGTCGAGGGCCTTGCAGGCCGGGAGTAATGTAAAGAATAGTAGTAGGTTAAAGTCATTAAATCCTTATTTGTTTAAAGATTTAATCCGGGTGGGGGGTAGGTTGTCCAACGGAAAAATGATATCGGAAAGCCAACAACACCCCATAGTACTACCTTCACATCATAAATTAAGCGAACTTATTGTCAAGCATTACCATTATTTATATTTACATGCAGGAACGCAGGCATTATTAGCGTTAATAAGAATGAAATACTGGCCAATTATGGGTAAAAACTTAATTAAAAAGATTCTGAAATACTGTATTATATGTTTTAGATGTAACCCGAAAACAGAACAACAACTGATGGCGGACCTACCGGCCGAACGAATAACGGAATGTCGTCCATTTCAATTGTCCGGAGTGGATTACTGCGGACCCATTATGATTAAGTCAGGTGTTAGCCGTAAGACTCACAGCGTAAAATCTTATATATGTCTATTTATATGTATGGTGTCCAAAGCGATACATTTAGAAGTAGTAATGTCTTTAAGCACTGATAGCTTCCTAAATGCGTTTAAACGTTTCATTTCGCGAAGAGGGAAACCCAGTAAAATGTTTTCGGATAACGCCTCTAATTTTAGAGGCGCGAATAATGAATTAAGGGAGATCTATGAATTTTTGGAAAATTCAAATGAAAAAATCGATAAATACTTAGCTAATTTATCTATTCAGTGGCAATTCATACCACCAAGGGCTCCGCACTTTGGTGGACTCTGGGAAGCAGGGGTCAAATCAGTAAAATATCATTTGAAAAGGGTAGCAAATGCTTCACTATTAACATATGAGGAATTTAGCACTGTATTATGTCAAATTGAATCATGCTTGAATTCCCGTCCCCTCTGTCCGCTGTCCAATGACCCCAAAGACCTAAATCCCCTGAGTCCTGGTCACTTTCTCATTGGAACGAGCTTAGCAGCGATCCCGGAGCAGAATTTGCAGAATGTAGCAGTCAATAGACTGAATCATTACCAAAAATTAAATCAACTAATACAATCCTTTTGGTCGAGGTGGCGCAAAGAATACTTGGCTGAGCTGCAGACTCGGACAAAATGGACTGGCAACCACCAAAGGCAGCTGCAACCAGGCCAGATGGTCATTCTGAAGGAAGACAACGAGCCTCCTTGCTTTTGGAGGCTAGGACGAGTGCACGCTGTACACCCGGGACCTGATGGAAGAGTACGGGTAGCTACCATCATCACAGCACAGGGAACAGTCCAGAGGGCAATATCAAAACTATGCTTGCTGCCAATTGAGGACAACAAAGGCGGAGATCACTTACCCAAGATGGACCAGGGAGAATAAGAAGCGACCCGGTAGCGCCAATACACAGTGTGGCGTCCACAGGCGCAAGAAAAAAACCAGTGAAGCTGGGAGTTTTATAATCCAGTTGCTATAATCAGACTTTTTAACAACTGTGATAAAAAAAAAGTGAAAAACAATAATAAAAAAAACAATCAAGAATGAATAAAGGTGGTGGAGGTAGTGACCTCTTGTGACACTATAGTGAAAAATATAATCCAAGTGAAAATTTAAGATGATAATTCAACCAAAAAAGAGAAGAACACTAAGTGGCCGTTCAAATGTTAATACAAAACTAGCTGTCCTGGAAGGAAGACCTGGTCCAATTATCATTATATTGTGTTTGTCCTAAAATTAAATGTTTTATTATTTTAGAAATTATTGATTTAACTTTAACTAGAGCATGTAAATTATGAATTTATTAGTTAGTTAAATCTGGTGTGAGACAGTGAAAGTTTATAAATATTATATGTTACTTTTAGTATTATAAGTGAGATATTTTAGTAATTATATTTTATTTGTGTTGTAAAAAACTCTACTGTTGACCGTTTTTTGGGGGGGAGTATGTATAAATTTTTGGGTTAGTTTTTAGCTAGGACTCACACCTCTCAAAATATGTAGATAAAATGAATTGTTTGTTTGGGAACCAAACTAATTAATTGTAAGAATTGTTAATAGATGTCGCTAGATGCAAACTGTACTTGTTAATAGATGTCGCTAGATGCAAACTCCCACTCTACCAGGACAAATAATTTATAAAAGATCGAGTTGCGGTTTTTTTATCTCTCTTTCCTTCGATGTAGCTTCATAAACAACATAAACTCCTTGGTCTGTCTTGGGTAGTTGGATCTAACGATATTCACAATGTAATTGGGAATATAACAATAAATTTCACTAGTCCTTTTGATTTCCTGAATGATGCGTTTCATTTGCAAGTGTACCTTCTTCCAAAATTTTACAGTCGGTTTTAAAGACATTTGAAGAATGAATATCCGGAGAATTATTAAATCAAAAACTTCCTTAGAAAAACGATTTGATTGTTTTTTTGGGAGTTGCCTGTAACTAGTTATGACAGGGTCAGATGTAACTAACATTAAATTAAAAACATCCTCATTATATTTTTCACGAGAAAATTTTCTATAATAGTTCTCGCGATATTTTTAAAAATCTTTATTTCTTTGTTACTTCTGCAGATGTAGGAATGATTGTTATATCTTTTTTTTGGATAGCATGCCATTTTTGCCTCAAGTACTATATTGTACGGTGGAAACCTTTCTGAATATTTCGATCTTATGGCATTGTACTGGTGCTTCGTAAGCTGGTTGAGAGGGCTTCCTCCTCAGAAATCCGTCGAGAGCGATTATCATCAAATACCTTAAACGCTTTTCTGTACATAGATGCGCTCCTAGGTGAACGAATAATATTTCCTACCAATTTTGATGCAATCGGTTGTCCAGATGGTCCAGAGGTTTTCGTTGCAAACGCCAAATGAGAAAGAGGTGAACTTTTCCGAAGATCTTTGGTTTATAAGCGTTTGGATCGGTCAGAACAGTGTTCAAATTGTATTTCCAGGCGACCGCGACCGTGCTGTTTTTCAAGAGAAATCTCATATAATCTAACACACTATATAAAGAGGAAAGATTTGTTTGTTTGTTTGTGTGTTTGTTTGCATCGAATAGGCTCCGAAACTACTGTACCGATTTGAAAAATTATTTCATTGTTGGGAAGCTACACTATCCCCGGGTGACATAGGCTATATTATATTTTCAAAAAAATTAGGGATCCTTACTAAAACTTCAATAATGTAACCCAGGGTGTAAAAAAATTACCTAAAATATTCTTTAAATCGCGTGCGCTGCGAAAACTATTGATGATAGAATAAAATAATGTACTACGATTTTATAGAACACAACATCATTATTTACAAAAAAGGTCGCGACAGCATATGTCTAACTATTATAATTATGCCACAATAAGTATTCTTTTATTTTAAAAATTTAATTAATATGTCGCCGCTTGAAAAGGCTCTTTATTTGTATCTTGGTGTTAATCCTTATCAAAATAAATTACTTCATATTCAAGACAGCTTCAATACCTTTATTTAACTTTTTGAATTTTTCAATTCGGATATTTAATTAGAAAGATATCACGAGTTTAAAATTGTTAGTATTAGAAAAAAGTTTCGGCTACGGGCCGGGCGGGAGAGGAGTCAAAAAATGCAGTGCCAGGGGGGTTGGCGGGACGGGAGAGCGGGAGAGCGGTGGTGGGGAAGGTGGAAGTGGAACGCTGGAGGGGAACGCATGGGAAAGGACATGTGAGGAGTAACATTTTATTTATTTGAATATGGCATATATTATAAAAGAAAGTCCAAAAAAACGTGCAGCTCGCAAAAACTCAGAAACGAGTCCCGGTTCGATCAAGGGAGTTATATGGTGTGGTAGATCTCTATCCCCCCTAGGGAATAAGGGTATCCGTTTTTACCTAATGAGCGTGCTTTAAAAGATATAAGGGCTGAAAGTTTCGCCCTCTTGAAATTTCTAGAACAGTCTTCCGGAAAGTTCTAGAAGGTTCCATAGAGCTGTAGAAAGTTGTGGAAGGAGTGGCGGAGTATGTCGTGGAATGATCAGGAATAGGGAATCGGGAACATCATTATGCAACATTCCAGAACACTATCTTATTGTCCTGAGCGAAGCCGGGTAACCCAGCTAGTGTAAAATAAATCGGAGTCTCAAGCCATTTGTTTTATTTTCCATCAAAAGTCTAGCTTCATTTCGATAAGCAATTGTCCATCTTGTTTTAAATCAAAATTGAAGCCCCCAATCTTTTTACAGCCTTCTTTGGGGCAATTTGTAAGTTTTTTTTCAATATAATTTTTTTTTCCATCTGTTGGCACTTTGAGTTCATTACTATATCAAATAACTCCTTTTATCTTAAGAACAAATCCTTTGAAAACGAACCTGTGTCAAAAATAATATTTATGAAGCACTCAAATTTTACAGGAAGCAAATTATGTAAAAATTACTGGGCTGTAGAGACGCAAAAATGCGCAAGATTTTTTTTCTTAATATGATACTAAAATAGGTCGGCTATAAAAGTTAATTCGCACATTTACGAAATATTAGGAAATATCAAACTAAAACCCTAAGTGTTCCAAAAATCATCGTTTTTTTTTTAAATATTCACGAGATGTTTTTTAAAAAATATTTCTCAAATTTCAAATTAGGAATTGAAAAAAAAATATAAACATATCTTTAGCACACACCTGAAGGTATTGAATTCATTTAGAAAAAAGTTTTCCAGCAAGTGGTGTAAAAAGTAAATGTTATTTAATAAGCGTTGCATTTTCACACAAACGTCCTGACTGCTCGGGAAGTCAATCTTTGCTGACGTGTTACGCAGCGACGAAACATTTTGCTGGGTTCGGTGGTATGGGGAAAGATGAGCTGGTATGTAATGTCAAGATACAGAAACAAAATTTTATGGTCCCAGCAATTTGAAATTTCGATTTAATTCCAACGCTCCCATACTAGTAAAACCACTGTGCGCTGGTGCCCATTGATGCTTATCATCCTCCACTGGAAGTTATTATTCCTAATGTACATGTTATTACTCGTAAATTGCCTTTCAGATACCAATTTTTTTTCATTGCTAATTATGAGAAATTATGTAGATATCTACTCTCATTTCATTGGTCATTTATGCAATATGTTGATATCAATACAGTTACCAATACATTTTATAATGTTTTGGGGAAAAGCTATTACTAACATATTTCAACAAAGATATATAGAGTGGGCCTTAAACATTTGCACTTTAGAAATAGTCATGAAAAAAAATACAGATTGTATTTAAATGAATGATTATTGATAAGAACAAAAATATCCGAGAAAATCATTTCGTAAAAATAAATCTCGCCGCTGGCATTCCTCATATCAGGAATATCCCTTAGGTTTTCGAAAACTTTTCGACACAAATTTCGGGGTATGTTGACCATTTCTTGATGGATGTACTCCTTTAATTAGAGTATAGTCGCTGTTTTTTTTACGTATACTAGATTCAGGCTGCGGGGAGGCCTTGGAACATCTCTGCGCGAGATCAATTTGTTAGGGAAAATTTCTTTAACCAATGTCTTTTGCTTCATGGCCGCCCTGTTTATCTTCCTGCCAGTTTCTTCGAAATTTTTAAACCATGATTTAAATAAATTAACACTTGGGTACTAATTAATACCCTGTAATTGGTGATGCGAACGAAATAGGCGGCGTGCATCATAGTTTTGTAAAACAGAATAGAATCATTGTTGAACAAAAAAGAACAAAATTATTATTCTTGTAAAAAAAAATATTCAGAAAGCGCGTTGTTCTCCCGTAAAGCGATATATTGTGACTAAATTTCCAAGAAGCGAAGAGCCACGCATAAATGACTCTCCTCCCCCGTTCTAAATCCCCGCTTGCACGATTAGAAAGGTGCAAATGTTTATGGCCCTCCCTATATTAGCCAAACGCCTGTAATCCTCAAAAGAACTCACAAATCTCTTTATCACCAAAAAAACTTGAACATAAAATTTAATATTATCAAAAAAAATCTGATTAAATTGAACTTGCACATTTAAGAAATTCGTGTAAAAAATGTCTACGACCTATACAAAAAAATTCCAAACCTCATCTTACTTAATATTATAAAAATGCGAATGTTTGTATGGATGGATGGATGGATGTTTGTTACTCTTTCACGGAATAAATACCGAATAGATTTTAAAAATTCCTTCACTAATAGAAAGCTACATTATTTGCGAGTAATATAGGCTATTTATATTGGTAAGCTCTGGTGTTATGAATAAGCTGTGGCGTTATGAAATTATTTATCATACGTTTTCTGTCCCTAACAAAATTGAGTTATTGCAAACGTCAGATGAAAAGCAAAAAATTGTAGCCTGGGGTGGAGGGGAAGGAGGGTGGAGGGGTTTGGGGGAGGAAGAAAGGGTAGGGAAGAAAGGGCGGATCGTGGAGGAGGGTGGGGGGGAGGGGGAGGAGGGTGGAGTTAGAGGGGAGAGGGAAGAAAGGGCGGGGGGTGGGGGGGAGGGGTATGGAAAAGGGGAGGGGGTTGGGGGCAGGAGGGGGGGGGGGGTTTGGGGAAAGTGGAGTGACGAGAGGGAAGGTGGAGGAGGCGGAGTGGCAACCCCCCTAATACCATGCGAGCGAAGCCGGGGGTAAAAGCTAGTAATAAATAATGTTTATTAAATAATAATAAGCCAGTAGTATTAATTATTTTAAACGTCTATTTATACAGCGCCCTTAAGGTGGTTTTTCACAAAAACGGCGCTAAATAAATTTGACAAGTACAATTATTATTAACTAGCGGACCCGGCGAACTTCGTTCCGCATCAGAATCAATAACTGTTATGTTAACTAATTAAATTCATGTTGCTGAATTAAGTTAAGTTTTATTAATTAGGCTAAAAAATACACAATGAAGCAATTATCGATGCATAACTGTCTGCGTTTTGTTTTTGTCAGTATCAGAGATGGCATTGTGTACAGATTTATAATTTATGAGATTTTCTTACCTTTTGACTTATTTACGGGAATTGTGTTTATTTTCTTTATACGTGTGACGGAGATTTATTATAGTTATTGTATTTTTCCTTTGGAGGAATGTAGACATACGTTCCCCGTTTGTCCTATTTTCGACTGTTGACATTTAGTGTGTAAGAAAGAGGGGCAGCATTATATGTTTAATAACAAAAACTCTTTCAACTCTTTTCTGAATGTATCCACAAACTCCTATTGCAATGAATATCTCCCCTTAAACTCATATCCCTATAAACGTCTTGCTTTCTATCCAAAGGTGCACCATTTATAGGAATACGTAAAAAAACTCAGATCATTCCAGTAATGTAGAATTCAACAAAATTATTGAAAATAAAAAAATTTCACAGACGGTTCCAAACTCAGTTAGGACTCCCATTGT
The DNA here is from genome assembly GCA_917563855.2 of Limnephilus lunatus. Taxonomy (NCBI): domain Eukaryota; kingdom Metazoa; phylum Arthropoda; class Insecta; order Trichoptera; family Limnephilidae; genus Limnephilus; species Limnephilus lunatus. Next base: position 37,838,346 of record OU830604.1, read on the forward strand.
GGGCCAGTGTCAACGCACCTCACAGGAAATTGCGTTTCCCACACAAACTTCCCAAAAAGTGTTCAATTTTCTCTCCTGAATGCAAAGCTATCATAGAAGCTTTACGACTGGTCAAATTTCTCAGCATTAGAAATGCCCTCATTCTTTCAGACTCACTTAAAAAATAAGCGCATCCCCTCTCAATTCCAGTAACGACTCTCTTACCTGCTCTATCAGAGCTCTCATGCATTCCATGTCACTGGTTCAAGTGTCAGTGGTCTTGGCCTGGATCACAGGACACCTTGGTATTGTTGGAAATGAAAAGGCTGATTCTATTGCTAAGGAATCAATTGTCCATGGTCCATTAAGTAGTATACCTATTTCTATTAGAGACATTTTCCCTATCATAAAAAACTAGCTGGAAACTTCATTGTTTGAATAAATACAGATAGGTTTATAATAAATTAAAAGATCTCTTGTCGCTTTTAAATAACTGAAGAATTTATTTATGAGTCGACGCTACTAGGAAATCTCTAATTTCTTTGTAAACTTAAATCTTAATGATTCTAAAACACAATTCACAATTCCCCACCGAATTCTTGGCCAATCAAAGCATCTAGCCAATGTTGCCAACGTTTGGCAACTAATATTAAAAAAATATTACCGTAGGTACTAAACTGGTAGGAAGAAGTACTTCATTCAAGAAAGATTCAAGAAAGTACTTCATCACATGGATGAAAGCCAAATAAATAATTTTAAAAAGTTTAATAACAAAAGCAAAACTACCAGCGCATTGAGATTTGACCTTTTTGAATTTTTGGAATTCACTCACTACTCAATATTATACTTAAGTATCACAATGTTCCTGGAGCTCTTTCAAAAGGTGAGAATTCGTTCCAGACAAAATGTATGAAAAAACGAATTTTATTAGAAATTATTTTTTTCGTGAATTTTTGCGATGTTTTAATAGTTATTCTGTTTTCCGGAGCGGTGACAAATCCAAGAAATCAAAGATCATCAAAACCGGTCCAGCCGTTCTCGAGTTATAAATAGTGTAACTAACCCGACTTTTTTATATATAAAGATAGTTATTTTTGGAAATACTTCAAAACACGTAATCTGATTCTGATTTCCCGAGCATTGTGCACCTAAATGGAAGCCATAGCAATCATATTGATGTATTGTTAACTTGTTCGCAAAAATTTCCAAAAGCGTTTAAACAACTGATTTGAATTATGCTCCTGTTCTGCCAACAACTCCAGAGAAACTTTTGATATTTCACGGTGTACCATAAGTTTCTCTAATGTAATAACTAAAATTAAATCCCTAGATAGCCTCAAATCTGCCGGACCGAATCCCTACAATATTTATCAAATGATGTATCAACGTAATAGCTCTTCTAAGTAAACATTTTCAAGGTAAACCTAACCTAACCAAACTTTTTAATCTCTCTTTATCTAGTGGAACTTTATTACCTGATAAGTGGAAAATTGTTCTCCAATTTTCTAAAAGGATGGCAAAAGTGGTGTTCAGACCGAAATGTATTCAACCCACTATACCTAAACTCTTCGAAAACCTAATACTGGAAAAACTTTTTTTTTACAAATAAAAACTGTAATTTCACAATTACAAGGAAAGATTACTTCCACCTAACATACATCAAAACTAATAAGGTTTGAATTTATGTCAGGTGGATTTATGTCAGGTGGAAGTACTATTTCATTATAATGTTTTTGATTTCTAGCCAAGTCCTGACTTGACTTTTCACTTCCATTTTCTCATATTTATATCTGCCTTTTGTCTTTGCTTTGTGTATACCATCCTTTACTCTTATAATTATTGACGTCTTAATGATTTCGTTAATTAGACTTAAATTGAAATAAGTTAATCAATAAATAAACTGAACAACTCGATTTGAGAGATTTAAAAAATATGACTATTTAAAAATGACCAAGTAAAAAGACTATGTTAAAATACAACAATAAATGAAAATATTTAATAGAGATGGTTTCATAAAAAAAAAATAAAGTAATTTTTAACATTTTTTCCAAATACTCTTGTGTCACCAAATATATTTTTTAATTCATTTAAAATAAATTTAAACTTATATCTTTACTACCCTTGTAAATAGCGTTGCATGAATAGGATGAAGTGAACGTTCAGATTAATGGAATGCTTCATACCAGCGCTTCCAGTGTGCACAGTGCACACATCCCTCCGGCCAGTATAGGCATGAGGCGGGCGCAGGGCGGGCGCAAGGCGGGCACAGGGCGGGCACAGGGCGGGCGCAGGGCGGACACGGGGTTCACACTGGGCGCTGATGGCGGCCATTTCCCGGGGGATATTTCATCAGCCGCCATTAACCGGCACAGTGGCCCGCGCGAGATAACGTCCCCGGGAGTGCCGGAGCTGGCCCAAAAAAAGCGCCTAACGATTCCCAATTTCCGTGGAACTATTCAGCGCTGGGAATCTGGTGGGTATCTACTAAACGACTCCAGGTTGGGTGAGTGTTCAAGGTAACACAGAAGAGATATGGCTTCTACATACCTACTGTACGGAGGTTTGTGGAGTATTATGTGATTTTTTTGTTTATTTGAAAATCTTATAACGTCAACAATTTTTTTTGGTGTGATAACCTTTCCACAAACAACGGATAGATAAGCCTTGCCACAAACAAAGCCAAAAATAACAGACTAGACTACATTTTTTGTGATCACCTTACTAGAGTCCTATCTGCTCTCAACCGCCAGGAGGCAGGGGGACAAAGACAATAATTGAAGTATATTGTGAGGCTGAAGGTAAGGGATAGGAAAGCGATAGAAAAAATAGTGGAGAAGTATCTAGCTCTTCAGATGTTGTCAGAAATATATAGTTAAGTCATTTCAAGTAACTGTTCGACTATACAAAAGCATGTTTTGTGTTTGTTTTTTTATGCAATAGTTACGTATACAATATCATCTATCTATCTATATATATATATATATATATAAAAAATATTCCCTGTTCCCATTGGTCACGCCATAACTTCAGAACCACATAATGATTACCTCTTACACTCGTCTTTTTTTAAAGTTTTCTAATATTTTGTAGAAGGTTCTTACGGAAAGAAAAATTAAGAAAATTGCGCAAAAAAATGATAATTTAAGAAAACTTAACGACTTGTTTAACAAAATGTCTATGGATTTTTTTAAAATTATACATATTTTAAAGAGTTACCTATGTTAAGTACCAAATTTGATTGATTTTTCTTATAATATTACACAAAAATGAATATTTTAAATATATGAAAAATGAAAATTTGAATTGAAAAATTGTAACAGGTGGCACGCGAGCTGTTTGGAAACTGAATATATTGGGACTTAATATATAAGGAACGTGAGAGGGGGGTTGGCGGGACGGGGAGCGTGAGAGAGGTGTGGGTATGCGGGGAAGGCGGAAGGGAAACGCGGGAGGAGAAGACGATGCGGGAGGGGAACGGGGACGCACGGGAAAGGACATACAGGGAGAAACAATTTTTTTCTTTGAATATGGCTTGGCAGCGCATACCGGGAGCCAGCTAGTATTACATGAGTTAACTTAAGTTTAAATTTCACGGCGTCATATTTACTAACCTTGGTCATTTAATTTTTGTTCTACGGTTTAGTAATATATATATATATATATATATTTTTTTTTAAATTTATTTTTTTTATTATTATTTTTTTTAATAATATGTTTTACATGGTACACACTGATAATTTTACATCTTAGGTTTTGTACTACTCTTTGTGATAAACCCCCCCCCCCCCTACCGACGAAGTAAGTCCTTCCACTTGATTTCCAAATGCTTCTACTGTGCTACAGCTACCCCGCTCGGCCTTTAAAAGCTCGTAGCTCGCCCGTTCTCGCGCCTCTCCCCTGCATTTCTTTTGAAGCGCCTTCTCAACCCCATCACGTAATACTTTTATGCAAACGTGACGAGATGCTCTTAATTAATCAATTGTAATTAACCCCACAACGTTGTGTACTTTTTTGTTTGAGTGGTTTGGTATAGTTAATCCAATTTAATTAATAATTTATTTGTGGTAAACCCTTGTTCTTTTAGGTATGGCGTGTTACAATTTGCAAGGCTTCGAATAACAATGACTGAGTCTGACTAGCTTGAAAAATAACTAATTTTCTATCTATATTCATCCAGCTTCCTCCCCTAGCACCTGTTATACGCCTACGCTCATCGACGACTATTTTTATTGAAGTAATCTGCATTTTCCCTCCTAGCATCTAGCATATAAATTTACATTCAAACGGCGAATTGAGAAGATCCTACCTTTCGATGCGATGTCACGTACTCTCTGCAGCTCTATAGAATGCTATCATGAAAATAATTTGACATTTATGTACATTCTAACAAAAGATTTACACTCAAAGCAGTACGGAGTGCAATAATTCTACACTTACAGTGTTAGATGCAGTTTGTTAGTTAGCTAGCTTGTTTTATTTTGTTAATTTGATTCTACGGGTAGGTATTTTGGATTAACATGAGACAGAACATGTGCTGTTTAAATAATTGGACTCCTCCATAGCCCAACTGATAAGGTGATGGTCATAGACCGCCGAATCAGCTTCCAATTCCAACGCCTCCGGAGAATGTTAAGGTCGCAAGCGACGAATGAAAATCGACATGTTTTGCCTTCTGTCGGGAAAGGGTTCGATGTGTGTTTCTGGTTCATAGAGTGGTGATGGGAATAATATCGCCCAATACGCTGCCAAATTATAAATGTGTTGATGATGATGATGAGAGGTCATCTCATACCGTTTGATATGAGGGTCTGCTCCGATTAATGGCGTGATAGCCGATGTCAGGAACTGTTCAGGAAATGTGTGGGTGGCACGAGGTTTTGGATCGTGACATCCTACTCTGGATTGATGATGATGGTGATGATTTTGAAGTTCTTCAGCATGCCGATGACTTGAGTTCCATTAACTCCTAAAGCATCGGCATAAACATTAAACCGAAGTTGATTAGACAATCGGCAATGTCAGGAGATCGGTGGGGCCGCTCTCTCCTCTGATCTGGCGATGTATGAATTTAATTAAGGAAGATTTTGATGTCACCGATCCTCGCCTTGGCAGTCACTCATGTCCTCAATAGTCCCGTTCTCCGTCCAGCACGCCGCCTCGAACCAGTAGAAAAAATGATTACGTTTTTCCTAGGCACGCTACAGAAACGTGCGCCAGCCTGCAATCGCGATGGTCATCGGTATTTGATTTGAATGAAAAATACGTCCCCTCGCATAACATACACAAGCGTAACGTGGGACCTTCCCCGAAATGTCACGGGCATATGCTCTACGATAGGCGTACCCCAACCTCAAACTCAAATATCAGCTCAAAGAAAGAAATGTCAAGCTCGGCTTCCAGGGTGCTGGGTCCAAGAATGAAAGGCACCAGGTCGTGAATCTGGCTTCCCTCCCTTCTATTTTCCCGGCTGCCCTTTCGTCCAGAGTACATTCCCACCCTGATGCTGGATGATCCCTATCCCTATTGTGAGGGAGTTAAGAGAACTTTTGCTACTTATGTAGGTGGATATAACGCATTACGCTTAAAATATGAATACCTACTGACGGCTTCATTCAACCGACAATGTGAAAGTTTTTGGCTAAATCGAATATCGAAGGAAATATACCTACCTAAGCGTAAACCAAAAGTAGTTAAGAAAACTTATCCGGATTCCAACAAAGAACCGCCGATCGGTTGCCAAACGATTCCATATGTCATGTTCCCTTCGTTCCGCCGACAAGGCAGACCCCACACGAGCGTAACCTAAAAGGTAGTGAAGCCCACGCAAATTTCGTCACTTCGTTTCCCCCATGACGAAGGTAGTCCGGCCAGATCGTAATCTTCGTCCTGCATCAAACTGGCCTCCCGCGACGACAACTTTTATCCGCTGGTACCTCGGAGCGGCGGTAGAGGGAGGGCGAAATGGGTGCACGTCCTTTGTTCTCCTGAAGTCCCCCAATGCCTTAGTGACGTACATACGTCGACATCATGGAATGGCTCCGGCCACGCTTCCAATCCAGTCTAGAGCGGGTACGAGATCCACGTTACCGAGATGTGATCACAAGGGATTCCAATTTGCTCGGACCAGACACGACCATCGCTTACTTCGCCTCCACATTAGGAAAATAGTGTAAGCCCACCTGCATTTCGATCACATCGCCCCCGATAAAGTCGCGTGAGATACTTCCTCATGGTGAAATAGGAAAGCCGGACCCGTTAATTCATTCGACAACCGCCGTCCATTCTCGAGTCGTAACCCGCTCAATTAAGTTTGAAGAAAAGGAGTTTGTTAATTAAGTAGGTGGATATAGCGCATCACGCTAAAATGTGAATACCTACCGACGGCTGCATTCAACCGACAATATGAAAGTTTTTTGCTAAGTCGAAAGAAATATACCTAAACGTGAACCAAAGGTGATTATATGATGAATTATCGAACCAAGTTTATGCAAAGTCCTATGTAGTAGACTTGTTGTGATACCTAAAATTTGGAATGAGGTGTGGGAAACTTTTGGAATGGGAATTTAATTATGTCAGATTTTGTTAGTAAGCAAAGATGCCCATGCTACGCACCATTCTATAACCTGTTAAATTACCCAATGCCTTTTCAAAACCCTTTCCTAAATATAGTCCCCTAGCTACGTTTAAAAATATTATTACGAAACTCGTAAATAATAATTAACACCTCCAAGGCGCTTTACAAATTAATTTATACCTACATTCTATACCTATGTATTTTGGTACCCGTTATGTATTGGAGAATACCCAGTAACCTAATTTTCTAGATCACCAACAAAGCACTTTTAAAGGGTTTTATTATTGTTTTGTGGTTTCAAAATCCCGTCTTTTAAATGAAGTCTCTCGTCTAAGATTTATTGCCCGAAAGCGCACTTTGTGCTTCAAATGCTATTTTAGTCCATTGAACCCCAAATTATTATTTTTACAACGGTCTCGTCTCAAGAATAACTTCACCCAACAAAGGTACTTGCTAGCCGGTCAACCCGGAAACGTGCAAATCTCCGCTCGACAAAAAAAGGTCCTAGATTCCTAAGGATTGTATATAAACCCTAATTGACTCTTTCCTGCAAGGCCCGTACTAAATATGTTAATAATTTTATACAAACTTACCAAATTCGCCTTGTTGCACAAAATAATTTCACAAATCAATTCACTACAATAATATTTAATTAAACAAGCACTTCTAAAACACAACCCGTCATGCAGTTATTTATTCCAAGATGCAGCCGTCGAACACAATTCTCGGTTGATTTGTTTTATCCTGACTCTGCTAAGTGCCCCGTAAGTACGTCCCGACCGCCTCAATTTACAAATTATATTATCTAACTTTACAGATATGAACTCGCAAGCCTCAATCTCTGACTTCCTTATTCGCGTAGACTCTTTTTGTTTAATAAAACGGAATTTCCTTTGTTTAATTAAAATGAAATATCCCCGATTTAGGCGCACCAAACTGGTCTCCTCGCGACTATCGGACCTCGATCCCTTAATTTAAACCTTGCTTCCCAACGACCAAATCTTGACTCCCCTCAATCGCGTGAACTATTTTCCTTTAATTTTATGAATTATTCCCGGTTTACGCGCACAGAGTTATTATTCTATCGTGTATTCAACCTCGATGATTTTTCGCTAGCCCGTGCGTCTCCAGAATCTCTCCCCGACTGTATTTATTATTATATATTACTATCTGAATTATTCCCGGTTTACGCGCACCAAATTATTACTCTGCCGTTTATCAAAACTCGATGATTTTTATCCCGTCTGCGCGGCCCTAGGTTCCTTCCCTGACCGTGCTTTCTTATTATATATTACTATCTGAATTATTCCCGGTTTACGCGCACCAAATTATTATTCTGCCGTTTATCAAAACTCGATGATTTTTATCCCGTCTGCGCGGCCCTAGGTTCCTTCCCTGACTGTCCACCAACACTTCTCTACCCCGACTGTCTTTAATATTATATATTACTATCTGAATTATTCCAGGTTTACGCGCACCAAATTATTACTCTGCCGTTTATCAAAACTCGATGATTTTTATCCCGTCTGCGCGGCCCTAGGTTCCTTCCCTGACCGTGCTTTCTTATTATATATTACTATCTGAATTATTCCCGGTTTACGCGCACCAAATTATTATTCTGCCGTTTATCAAAACTCGATGATTTTTATCCCGTCTGCGCGGCCCTAGGTTCCTTCCCTGACTGTCCTCTAACACTCCTCTACCCCGACTGTCCAGTTCCAACCCCCTGCCTTCTGACTCCCACCCATCTACTTGTGTGGTTTCAATAATTTATTAGTCACTTTTTTCAAATCTTAAGTGATAAGCACATCTCCCAATATGCATATATCAACGTTTAATAGTCAAAAAATGTCACATAATAACTCTTATTTCAGAGAATTTTGTGTAGAAACCATGTTCGTTATTTTTTGTGGTGTAAACTAATTTCGTCTGCGCCAGAGTCATAAACTATCCCAATAACGCTTAAAAGAAGAGCTCAGTGGCGTACTTCAATCTAATACTCTTTCTCAATACTTGCGTCGACTTTATTGGTTATATAATAACATTATATAAGCATTGTCTGTACACGTTTTCGTTCTTTCTGCGTGCGTCACTATTTAACGAATTCTGCAATCTTATTTTGACAAATATGTCAAATATTTCAACCCGTAATCGGCGCGTCGCTCTCGTATATTTAAATGCACCAACGATCAATCTTTATTGCCTAATTTTTCAACTCCCCACTGCCATAGAAAATGCACAAGACAATTGTTTCACAAATCAATTTGCTCGCGTTAAAGTCAGTCACCACTCGGGCAAATATCCATCGGCCGCCCCTGACTTGATAATGAACCTGAAAAAAAATCCCTCTAAATGTTATTCTGGGTCCTTTCTTAGTTTTGTGAGGAATGGCCTTTGCCGGGGCTCTCATGCACTTGGGCCACGTAAACACATGTGGTTATTTAGTGGTAAGGACCCATAAATCACCCCCATGAATTGGAAACAGAGGGTCGTATGCTGACACCATTCCCTGTTACAAAATCGAATATAATTCCAAATTGATCTCTCAATTTTAAAAGAATCATTTCGTAGGCCCAAAGGCGAGATCATCACAGTCTCCCCTTTATGGAAAAAAATAGTGGAGGTAGATATAAATCCAAACTACAACCACCTATTTTGTTCCAGAACTTCAGCAGTAGTCAGCCCGTTTGAACTCGCCTTAAATCTTTGTGCCCTTTTTTTCCAAAATTGTAATGATGAATATTTCCTAATCCGGCCCTGTCCTGTACGTCATCGCATCCCTTCCCTATTCCGTTTCTTCGTCGGCCTTGCCCAATGTTTGTCTAATGTTGAAACTACGGTCAATGTACCTTGCGTTACGCCTACATATTTCCTGGAATTTGTCCCGGTTACCACCTACAACGGTACCTAGTCATGGTACCCTAACTGTCTCCTATTGTACTCCCCACATAAGCCGACAATATAGTATGTGAGCAGTTAGGTATCTATTATTGCCTCTAAACCAATTAATCCAAATTTTAATTTCTGCCTAACTTTATCACCTATTTACGCTGATTTTAAATACCCACCGCTTCACAATAAACTCTGTTTGCGCAATTCGCAAACCCTTCCACAAACTAATACTAAAATTGTAAATGTTCCAATGCTCCACATCTCACTGTGTCTAAATTCATACTTTATTTTTCTCTATAAAATAACCCGAAGTGTTTTTCCCCAATTCGGCCCTGTCATTGTTAACGGTAACACGACTATCACTCGTAAGCTTGCTCTGTCTATGTTCCCCATTTTCAGAACACTGTTGAAACTGTATTTGCTTAGCCGCTGTTATCTGGTTTTAAGAGGCGATCAGGTGACGTTTCACCCATACAACTTCCCTTACAAAATGGCAAGCATATTCTAGCATAGATCGCTTAAGTCGGTACTTCTCCCCTTAAAAGCTCCTTTCGGTTTCACATAATGGCCGTCTCGAAGGTCCGTCTGCATTTTTTTCTCCAAAATATCCCTACCGTAATTATACGAAGTCTGACCGACCTTTCTTGTTGTTTGTTTGTTTTTTTTTTTTCGCTTACGGAACTTTGCCCAAAATGGACCTGACCGTTGTTCTAAATTTAACAATTTGGTACTGGGGACCAATATCATCATAAAAGTATTTAACTGCTAAAAAATGCCAATTGTCTACAGTAGGTACCTAGTCATTTTATTTCTCCAGATTCATACGTTTGAGTACGTAATTATTATTGTAGTCCTTTAAATCTAGTGCATTATTAGAATTAAACGTTTTGGATACGTTCATTCTGTAAGTCGGGTTGAATATTAGCAAACAATTTATTTTTAAAATTTAATTTGCCATCAAGAACCGACTTCCTCCCCTCACATCGGAATACCTTTTATTCCCTATACTTATCGGAGGTTGCCTAACATTTTACCTACCTCTCCTATCTTTAATTTGGTTTTATTGTCTTCACGCCTAATCCGGTTCACGTCACTAATGTTTATTCTGCATGTATTTTGTTTCTCAACAGATTCTGTTTCTTTGAACTATTTAGTTAAGAAAAGTTTGTTTTCCTAGCCCAACGTATGTCTACCTACTGGTTAGTTTTATTATTGTTTTACCAACTACGGTTTTTTTTTTTTCTATTATAGGCACCTCCACTAACCGCTACTCGGTTTAATGACCTACTTATCCCTTTAGAAGTACCTACACTCGAACCATGCATCACCAAAAGGTATGCTCTTTATTGTTTCTGTTTCAAAGCCGCACTGTCCCACCACTCGTGGCTAGACCTCCGTTCATGGTTTCAATTTACCGTTACGTTAAACGCACAAACCTATTTGACACATATCTCCGCTAGTCGGCACTCGGTTTAATGACCTCCCTTTTTTTTGTTCTCCACACTGAGCGTTAAATGTTTAAATGATCTGCCCTCAAAATGAAAGAGACCCTTTTTTCTATTGTTGACACTAAAGGACACTAATACTTATCAATATTACAATTGTAATGTTTTGTTTACTTCGGTAACCAGAACTACTCCTCGATGTTTTGTATTTTTATTATTTTAACTAATCGTCCGGTATCCAATTTACCAAACGTTCAAACCCAATTGAAAGTTGACTAACATCGATATTATCACCTTGGCGATTTGATATTGAATGCATTATTGAAGGACTATCTCCCCTAATAACGTAACACCCTTTCTCACTAATACTTATCGAAGGTTGGATATCATTAATTTCTCTTGTTTAATTTTGTTACACTTTTTATTGACGTACAGCGCTCCTCCCCTCAAAATATGATACCTTTAACCTGCGTCTTATCGGAAATTGGACATCATCAACCAACCTCTCCTATATTTGTCTGGTTAAGCTAATGTGTACATTATTGCACTACCTATTCTCTTGATTAATTTTGTTTCACTTTTTATAGACGTATGGCGCTACTCCCCTCAAAATATGATACCTTTAACCTGCGTCTCATCGGAAATTGGACATCATCAACCAACCTCTCCTAAATTTATCTGGTTAAGCTAATGTGTACATTATTGCACTACCTACTCTCTTGATTTATTTTGTTTCACTTTTTATAGACGTATGGCGCTACTCCCCTCAAAATATGATACCTTTAACCTGCGTTTTATCGGAAGTTGGACATCATCGACCTATCTCTCCTATATTTATATAGTTAATTTAATGTAAACGTTATTGTTTCCAATTCCTCTGCGACACATCTATTGTCCTAATATTTTACTTTTTTTTTTCGTTGTGTTTTCAGTCATTTTCGGATGACATGCGAACCGTTATACCTACTGTATTACTTTTTTTTTTTTTTTTTTTTCTATTCTTGTTAAAGTCATTGTATAAAACCCAGCAAAATGCAACACTTTGTAATACCATACCTCCTGGTCACTTAGCAAAACTGTGATAAACCCCCCCCCCCCTACCGACGAAGTAAGTCCTTCCACTTGATTTCCAAATGCTTCTACTGTGCTACAGCTACCCCGCTCGGCCTTTAAAAGCTCGTAGCTCGCCCGTTCTCGCGCCTCTCCCCTGCATTTCTTTTGAAGCGCCTTCTCAACCCCATCACGTAATACTTTTATGCAAACGTGACGAGATGCTCTTAATTAATCAATTGTAATTAACCCCACAACGTTGTGTACTTTTTTGTTTGAGTGGTTTGGTATAGTTAATCCAATTTAATTAATAATTTATTTGTGGTAAACCCTTGTTCTTTTAGGTATGGCGTGTTACAATTTGCAAGGCTTCGAATAACAATGACTGAGTCTGACTAGCTTGAAAAATAACTAATTTTCTATCTATATTCATCCAGCTTCCTCCCCTAGCACCTGTTATACGCCTACGCTCATCGACGACTATTTTTATTGAAGTAATCTGCATTTTCCCTCCTAGCATCTAGCATATAAATTTACATTCAAACGGCGAATTGAGAAGATCCTACCTTTCGATGCGATGTCACGTACTCTCTGCAGCTCTATAGAATGCTATCATGAAAATAATTTGACATTTATGTACATTCTAACAAAAGATTTACAATCAAAGCAGTACGGAGTGCAATAATTCTACACTTACAGTGTTAGATGCAGTTTGTTAGTTAGCTAGCTTGTTTTATTTTGTTAATTTGATTCTACGGGTAGGTATTTTGGATTAACATGAGACAGAACATGTGCTGTTTAAATAATTGGACTCCTCCATAGCCCAACTGATAAGGTGATGGTCATAGACCGCCGAATCAGCTTCCAATTCCAACGCCTCCGGAGAATGTTAAGGTCGCAAGCGACGAATGAAAATCGACATGTTTTGCCTTCTGTCGGGAAAGGGTTCGATGTGTGTTTCTGGTTCATAGAGTGGTGATGGGAATAATATCGCCCAATACGCTGCCAAATTATAAATGTGTTGATGATGATGATGAGAGGTCATCTCATACCGTTTGATATGAGGGTCTGCTCCGATTAATGGCGTGATAGCCGATGTCAGGAACTGTTCAGGAAATGTGTGGGTGGCACGAGGTTTTGGATCGTGACATCCTACTCTGGATTGATGATGATGGTGATGATTTTGAAGTTCTTCAGCATGCCGATGACTTGAGTTCCATTAACTCCTAAAGCATCGGCATAAACATTAAACCGAAGTTGATTAGACAATCGGCAATGTCAGGAGATCGGTGGGGCCGCTCTCTCCTCTGATCTGGCGATGTATGAATTTAATTAAGGAAGATTTTGATGTCACCGATCCTCGCCTTGGCAGTCACTCATGTCCTCAATAGTCCCGTTCTCCGTCCAGCACGCCGCCTCGAACCAGTAGAAAAAATGATTACGTTTTTCCTAGGCACGCTACAGAAACGTGCGCCAGCCTGCAATCGCGATGGTCATCGGTATTTGATTTGAATGAAAAATACGTCCCCTCGCATAACATACACAAGCGTAACGTGGGACCTTCCCCGAAATGTCACGGGCATATGCTCTACGATAGGCGTACCCCAACCTCAAACTCAAATATCAGCTCAAAGAAAGAAATGTCAAGCTCGGCTTCCAGGGTGCTGGGTCCAAGAATGAAAGGCACCAGGTCGTGAATCTGGCTTCCCTCCCTTCTATTTTCCCGGCTGCCCTTTCGTCCAGAGTACATTCCCACCCTGATGCTGGATGATCCCTATCCCTATTGTGAGGGAGTTAAGAGAACTTTTGCTACTTATGTAGGTGGATATAACGCATTACGCTTAAAATATGAATACCTACTGACGGCTTCATTCAACCGACAATGTGAAAGTTTTTGGCTAAATCGAATATCGAAGGAAATATACCTACCTAAGCGTAAACCAAAAGTAGTTAAGAAAACTTATCCGGATTCCAACAAAGAACCGCCGATCGGTTGCCAAACGATTCCATATGTCATGTTCCCTTCGTTCCGCCGACAAGGCAGACCCCACACGAGCGTAACCTAAAAGGTAGTGAAGCCCACGCAAATTTCGTCACTTCGTTTCCCCCATGACGAAGGTAGTCCGGCCAGATCGTAATCTTCGTCCTGCATCAAACTGGCCTCCCGCGACGACAACTTTTATCCGCTGGTACCTCGGAGCGGCGGTAGAGGGAGGGCGAAATGGGTGCACGTCCTTTGTTCTCCTGAAGTCCCCCAATGCCTTAGTGACGTACATACGTCGACATCATGGAATGGCTCCGGCCACGCTTCCAATCCAGTCTAGAGCGGGTACGAGATCCACGTTACCGAGATGTGATCACAAGGGATTCCAATTTGCTCGGACCAGACACGACCATCGCTTACTTCGCCTCCACATTAGGAAAATAGTGTAAGCCCACCTGCATTTCGATCACATCGCCCCCGATAAAGTCGCGTGAGATACTTCCTCATGGTGAAATAGGAAAGCCGGACCCGTTAATTCATTCGACAACCGCCGTCCATTCTCGAGTCGTAACCCGCTCAATTAAGTTTGAAGAAAAGGAGTTTGTTAATTAAGTAGGTGGATATAGCGCATCACGCTAAAATGTGAATACCTACCGACGGCTGCATTCAACCGACAATATGAAAGTTTTTTGCTAAGTCGAAAGAAATATACCTAAACGTGAACCAAAGGTGATTATATGATGAATTATCGAACCAAGTTTATGCAAAGTCCTATGTAGTAGACTTGTTGTGATACCTAAAATTTGGAATGAGGTGTGGGAAACTTTTGGAATGGGAATTTAATTATGTCAGATTTTGTTAGTAAGCAAAGATGCCCATGCTACGCACCATTCTATAACCTGTTAAATTACCCAATGCCTTTTCAAAACCCTTTCCTAAATATAGTCCCCTAGCTACGTTTAAAAATATTATTACGAAACTCGTAAATAATAATTAACACCTCCAAGGCGCTTTACAAATTAATTTATACCTACATTCTATACCTATGTATTTTGGTACCCGTTATGTATTGGAGAATACCCAGTAACCTAATTTTCTAGATCACCAACAAAGCACTTTTAAAGGGTTTTATTATTGTTTTGTGGTTTCAAAATCCCGTCTTTTAAATGAAGTCTCTCGTCTAAGATTTATTGCCCGAAAGCGCACTTTGTGCTTCAAATGCTATTTTAGTCCATTGAACCCCAAATTATTATTTTTACAACGGTCTCGTCTCAAGAATAACTTCACCCAACAAAGGTACTTGCTAGCCGGTCAACCCGGAAACGTGCAAATCTCCGCTCGACAAAAAAAGGTCCTAGATTCCTAAGGATTGTATATAAACCCTAATTGACTCTTTCCTGCAAGGCCCGTACTAAATATGTTAATAATTTTATACAAACTTACCAAATTCGCCTTGTTGCACAAAATAATTTCACAAATCAATTCACTACAATAATATTTAATTAAACAAGCACTTCTAAAACACAACCCGTCATGCAGTTATTTATTCCAAGATGCAGCCGTCGAACACAATTCTCGGTTGATTTGTTTTATCCTGACTCTGCTAAGTGCCCCGTAAGTACGTCCCGACCGCCTCAATTTACAAATTATATTATCTAACTTTACAGATATGAACTCGCAAGCCTCAATCTCTGACTTCCTTATTCGCGTAGACTCTTTTTGTTTAATAAAACGGAATTTCCTTTGTTTAATTAAAATGAAATATCCCCGATTTAGGCGCACCAAACTGGTCTCCTCGCGACTATCGGACCTCGATCCCTTAATTTAAACCTTGCTTCCCAACGACCAAATCTTGACTCCCCTCAATCGCGTGAACTATTTTCCTTTAATTTTATGAATTATTCCCGGTTTACGCGCACAGAGTTATTATTCTATCGTGTATTCAACCTCGATGATTTTTCGCTAGCCCGTGCGTCTCCAGAATCTCTCCCCGACTGTATTTATTATTATATATTACTATCTGAATTATTCCCGGTTTACGCGCACCAAATTATTACTCTGCCGTTTATCAAAACTCGATGATTTTTATCCCGTCTGCGCGGCCCTAGGTTCCTTCCCTGACCGTGCTTTCTTATTATATATTACTATCTGAATTATTCCCGGTTTACGCGCACCAAATTATTATTCTGCCGTTTATCAAAACTCGATGATTTTTATCCCGTCTGCGCGGCCCTAGGTTCCTTCCCTGACTGTCCACCAACACTTCTCTACCCCGACTGTCTTTAATATTATATATTACTATCTGAATTATTCCAGGTTTACGCGCACCAAATTATTACTCTGCCGTTTATCAAAACTCGATGATTTTTATCCCGTCTGCGCGGCCCTAGGTTCCTTCCCTGACCGTGCTTTCTTATTATATATTACTATCTGAATTATTCCCGGTTTACGAGCACCAAATTATTATTCTGCCGTTTATCAAAACTCGATGATTTTTATCCCGTCTGCGCGGCCCTAGGTTCCTTCCCTGACTGTCCTCTAACACTCCTCTACCCCGACTGTCCAGTTCCAACCCCCTGCCTTCTGACTCCCACCCATCTACTTGTGTGGTTTCAATAATTTATTAGTCACTTTTTTCAAATCTTAAGTGATAAGCACATCTCCCAATATGCATATATCAACGTTTAATAGTCAAAAAATGTCACATAATAACTCTTATTTCAGAGAATTTTGTGTAGAAACCATGTTCGTTATTTTTTGTGGTGTAAACTAATTTCGTCTGCGCCAGAGTCATAAACTATCCCAATAACGCTTAAAAGAAGAGCTCAGTGGCGTACTTCAATCTAATACTCTTTCTCAATACTTGCGTCGACTTTATTGGTTATATAATAACATTATATAAGCATTGTCTGTACACGTTTTCGTTCTTTCTGCGTGCGTCACTATTTAACGAATTCTGCAATCTTATTTTGACAAATATGTCAAATATTTCAACCCGTAATCGGCGCGTCGCTCTCGTATATTTAAATGCACCAACGATCAATCTTTATTGCCTAATTTTTCAACTCCCCACTGCCATAGAAAATGCACAAGACAATTGTTTCACAAATCAATTTGCTCGCGTTAAAGTCAGTCACCACTCGGGCAAATATCCATCGGCCGCCCCTGACTTGATAATGAACCTGAAAAAAAATCCCTCTAAATGTTATTCTGGGTCCTTTCTTAGTTTTGTGAGGAATGGCCTTTGCCGGGGCTCTCATGCACTTGGGCCACGTAAACACATGTGGTTATTTAGTGGTAAGGACCCATAAATCACCCCCATGAATTGGAAACAGAGGGTCGTATGCTGACACCATTCCCTGTTACAAAATCGAATATAATTCCAAATTGATCTCTCAATTTTAAAAGAATCATTTCGTAGGCCCAAAGGCGAGATCATCACATCTTCCATTGAAAGCATTTGCTTATGCATGGAAGGGGAGTGTTCATAAATGTTGTTATTAGTTAGTACTTAAATAATTCATTGTACATAAATATTAGCGTGCTGTAGTATTTATTTTGATAATAAATAGTATGTATTTAAAAAAGGCAGAATGTTATGGAAAACAAAGGATATTTGTAAGATTAATTATGTGGCAGTATTTTTTTTCTTAAGAATATTTTTAAAATGTTTCTTGACAGAGAGCAGTATTTGGGTTTTATCATTAATGCTTCTGATTTCTTCTGGTAGACGATTGAAAAAAGTTCTTCCTTGGTAAGTGTAATGATGTTGTGCCAAAGACATATTTAGTTTTGGGCATAGAAAATCATGTATAAGTTGGGTTTTGTTTTCGTTTAAAAATTGATATTTATATTTTTCTTTAATAATTTGAATTTTAATGAATTTTTAAAATATAAATCTTTAAATGTAGGTACTTGAAATTCATCAAACAGGCGTTTTGTTGGGTAGTCCAAGGATTTATTTAATATAATTTGAATAATTGTTCTTTGTACAATTTCTATTGTCAGAAGGTTACATTTATACGCGGATCCTTAAATAATAATAGCGTATTGTCAAGTGGATTGAACTATTTTTTATCGACAGAAAATTTCTAATTCTTAAAAATATATTTATTAATTTTCTAATTTTGTTAACTACTTGACATATTTGTTCATTTTTTGTTTACTACTTGACATATGTATAATCTACTATCATTTGCGCTAAGTTATTTAGATATATATAATGTTATGCTTTACCCCGTAATTATCTTCGATTTCTGAGAAGGAAAGACATGATCATACCGCGTGTGACTGCTTGATTCGTGGTTTAACACGTACATCTACAAACAGCTTTAAAAACGGCTGATCATCGAAAATGTCGAATATCATAATAAATATGGGCTAGTTACGCAAGCAAATGAAATAAGAAAAATTAAATAAGTCAATATCTGAAAACACAGAAATATACAAACTAAAATGTAGATAATTCATCGCTGTGGTAGATTTTCTCAGAATTGCCGTTGCTAAAGATAGATTGAAACATTGCTCGAAATGCATTTACTCATGTTCGGTGACCGGATAAAAATAGCCATGTAATTCGCTGCCTCCCGATTTCCCACCTCTTCTCTCCTTCAGATTATTCACATAAAAAATGGCTAATTTTCTTCTGTGAGATAAAATACAAAATAAATGTCCAATTTTGTTCAATGAGATAAAGTTCTCGGGCTTGCATAAACAAGTTCAACCAGAAGAAGACAAACTACGTGTTCATCAAAAGATGTGTTTAAGTTTTTAAACAACTGATGAACAACCACTTCCTACATTAATGCTGATTTATCAGTAAAATTATATAACATATTTATTAGTTAAGCCCATCATATTTACAACCCTTGCAGTCCATATTTAGTGTAAAAATGTAAAAGCCTGCAACCTTGTATGGACTTACTAGGTAAGATAATTTTAGGTTAGGTTTTGAAAGATTCGTAAGTTTTGGTGAGAAAGTTAAGTGTAGTAAGGTAGTGTGAGGTTAAATTAAGTCCGAAAATTAAAGAATCATTAGTTTAATTAAACTGTATAACGATGAAACATTAACAGAAACTAACTGAGAGTTATAAAAATATATTAGTGCAGTGCTGGATCAGGGTTCACCAATTAGAGTTCGGTTTGCGTTAAAACATGCCATATATGTCTAGGATTTTACAGGTGCCTACTATAAAATTCGTACCTTTTAATATGATATTCACAATAAGATAGGTTATGAGCCCTTGGTACGCAAGGTGTAAATAACGGCCCAAGCTCTTGCCCGGCCCCAACTGTCCAACACCGACTATTTTTTTATGTTTTTGTAGAAAAAAAACATTCATAAAAAATGTCCATGGAGACTAAAATTTCATTTGCATGTTTTACTCAAAATGATACCAGGAGATACTGGTTAAAGTAAGTCAAGTATGTCCCTCAACACCCTGTGTATTAATTAATACATGAATATATAATAAGAAATCAGGGCCGTTTTGCGTAGAAAGGGGTCCTATTGATTATTTCAGAATGTATCTAACTGTAGTTGATTGCTTAAAAAAGCATTTGATTCCTCTCAAAATCAAAATCACTTAATTGATTTGTGGTGAACGTAGCCAATAAATCAAGTCAATAAAAAAAGAAATTTCATAAAAATTGCATCGATATAGTGTTCAGCTATCGAATAAGCTGACTGTCGAAACTAAATAAGTCACACCAACAACTTACATAAACAAGATCAGACACCAACAGCGCCAATGTTGGAGATCAATAATTAGATATTACATTCCATTAATGAAGATAGATGCGTGAGGAGGAGGGCGGTGGAAGTGCCATTTGTATTTCGCACTCGCACTGTCTCGGTCGCATTTTAAATAGGTAAATTATGAAGATTTATGACGCCGATAACAAAAGATTTTTAACCGATATAATGCTTCCATTATAAGGTACATTTGAACGCTAAATTAGTCAGTGTTTGTAATTTTTAACCGCGTCACCGAAAGCATAATCACATAATGGATGACAAAGAAATGTTGTTAGAAATGTTGTTGTGTAGTGTAATGTTTCATAAATTTATGATGACGGATGACGGTACATAATATTTTTTTTTATTGTCATTATCAGTCAACGTATATTTTTTAATTTACTGCATCAGTCTGCGGCGTCGCAATTTATTGTTGACTAGCTGAAGTCCCTGTCGATGCCCGGGCTTTATTTTTTGAAATCAAATGTAGACAATGGCCTTCCTCTTGTTTTGAAAGTCACATGTTCAAAATTTCATCAACCTTGTCATAAAAATGTAGATTGTAAATCAAATCCACACCGCCCGCTAGCCATCCCGCTTGTCCACCACATACGGACAATCTCCTTTATATTTCAACCAATTTACACTAAACCTTGTCAAATTATACACCTAAACCTTCCTCATAAATCACTCACTATTGGTGAAAACCGCATGAAAATCTGTTCAGTAGGTTTTCAGTTTATCGTGAACAGACAAAGAGACGCTGCGGAGGACTTTAATTTATAATAAGTAGAGATATTATTTTGGTCACCTGTTTAAGATTGACAATATGCAGATACTTACCCGGCTTCGTCTGAGTTAACAAACGTTTTTATCACATTAAACAATTGCACATTAAACAACAATACTACGACGACAACTACGAACGACTTGCAACTACGCTTACTTTTGACGGCCGGCGTAGCGCAGCGGTAAGGCGCTTGACTCGCACACCGAAGGTCGCGGGATCGAATCCCGGCGTGGCAAATAAATTTTATTTGATTAATTTGTGTTATTTCACAATTTATTCATTTAAAATAATATATAGTATATTTGCGGCACGTTCCAGAGTGGAAGATACTCTCTGTATCGCCCTGGTGTAAGACCACCATTCAGAATTGAAACGTTGCTTGAAATGGCATTAGCCGTATTTGGTGACCAGATCTGAATAGCCATGTACTTCCCCACCTTCCTCTTCCCTGTCTCCTTCCCCTCCCAACTACCCTCAGCCTCACAACATAACCCAATTGGGGATGCCATAGTCTCACTGACGGGAGCAGTTGGGACTCTTGTGTGGTATTCGTATAAAAAAAAAAATACTATTGACTATTAAATAAAGTGTAACTTATAGTCTTGTACAACATCAATATTGTTGTATGTTTCTTACAGATTATGAGTATGATTAGTACCTAATTAGCTGAAGGCGATAGTACATTACAATGAAAACATGTAGGGTAACCATAATGTTGAGATTTGATTTAAAAATATATATATATTTATTTTAAAAGACTTAAGATGAGAAATATTTATGTAATTAATATATTGTGATATTAATTTGGCAAGAGAAAGATGAAAAAAATGGTTAAAATAGAAAAAAAAATAAACAAAATAATATGATATTAATTTAGAAAGGATAAAGTAGAGAAATGCATAAATAAGTGCTGTTTTTACACCTACATCTGTATTTTCTCGACTCTGCCTTTTCTCCCTTCTTACCAATTCGGATCGCTTGGGTTGGGACAAAGGGGATATTGATTAATTATAGAGATTTCATCTGTTAGGATTTTAACAAAGTTTGGCTAGGTCTTAATACATATCTTAATTATACTTAGATCAACTTATATCTCCGGGGTTGCTTCTCATGTTGTTCACATCGTCATAGTTAATTAATTGTTCACTGAAACTACCTTCATATCACTGTATCGTAGTCTCTGCGGGTGCCTAAGTCATTCCGAGGTCCTCGATGGTGGCTCCTCCAGTTCAGCAGCTCAGGCTCTCCTAGCCGAGTCCCATGCTTGCACCATTGTCTTCTCATGTTGGCCACTGGGCGCTTCTGGTCGCCACAATACACATCTTGAGAATAACTTTACGTCGCCGGACGGAGGAATGTATCTTGAGAATCACTTTCATGAGCTCAACTACCGCCTCATAATTCGCCGCCCAGCATTACGGCGCCGGGCGGGGAACGCGTACTTCCTCATATAGATCTTTACTCCTCTTCTTCATCCACCCCCCAGCATCATGCCGCTGGGCGGGGAACGCGTACTTGCCGTTGTACAATACTTGTGTTCCCTCTCTTCCCTGTCTCAGTCTTGACTGTTTATCCTGGCGTGCCCTATGAACTTGCAGGACCCGTGGCTCTACCCCGCACTTCTCTCTTCTTCCGTTCCTGTCCCTTCATCCACCATCTGTCAACACGTTCTTTGTTTTCGATGCACAAAGCGAGACTCTTTCCTAATATTAAATTATTTATTCAAATTTATTTGGGAGGAAATTTGATTCGTCACAAAAGAAAATGGCATCTTATTTTTTTTTTGGACAGTTAGATGGAAAGAAGCTTAGTGTATTAACTGGTGATGGAAAAGTACGATCACATTGAAATTCCACACCAAATAAGCCGTACAAATTTTGTGACTCCAAAAATAACAAACTGTTTTCTACCTTACCTTCTTGAAGTAATTGTGGAAATGTAGCACTTTGCTGAATAATTTAAGTCTGGAGTAATGAAGGTAAGCACACATTGTTCATTAAATACCTACCCTGAACTAATTATATACATATTAACAAGGTTAACGTATCTATTAACAATGATGTGTTACTTACCCCCAATTTCCATAACATGTAAATGTTTTAAGGGTGAAGATGGATGATGAGTGAGTGTACCCCACAAAAGAATTTATAGTGGGAGATGAGTGTTTTCAAATCTTTCCCTTCCTCTCCTTCCTTAGCCTTCCAACATAAACCACTCGTGGTTGCCAGAGTCCCACTGTCTCGGACAGTTAAGATTGAGAGCAGTTAGGATTCTTCATGTGATATTCACAGCAAGAAAAAAAATCAGGTGGACAATTCACACGCAGAAGTGAAACCTTCAGAAAACTAAAGTTGAGAGGAGTGAGGAGAATACGAAGCACTATTTTTATCAATGTGAAGGGTGATTTTTTTCCATATTTTTGCCGACGAATTCCTGTTCAGCTTTTCTTATACATTTGGTATTTGTGTTTTCTTATTCGGAGTCGATAGATATCGCTTTCTTTCTGTTTATTTTGGAGTGGTTTGAAGATTGGATTTTGTGTTTATAAAAAAAAAATATATATATATATATATTTATAATTTTTTTTGATTTTGTAGGTTCGACACTTGGTTCGCTGGTCACTGCAGTTCGCCAGGCGTTATATACACTATTGGAGGCTCGCGTAGAATCATGGATTCATCGTATTATATTAGAAGTACCCGTGAATAAAAACATATTTAATTTCTATCTCATTCTCTCGCAGGATAAATACTATAAATGTATGCGGTTGTCCCTTTTCAGTGTCACTCGCTTCCGTTTTAATCGAGTTTCAAATCACAACGGTGCTAAAGATGTTTCACTTCAAAAATGATAGCTTTACGTTACAAAAATCGTTGTTTGGTGATCAGGTTAGTACCAAATTCCCCATCTCCTACCTCTTACTTCTACTATGTTCAGCGTCCAACTTAAAATTTATCGGTCATTATGTATGCCATAGTCCAACGTGTTCTGGACTGAGTTTTAAAGCATTCGGAACAATTTACATATGTGTTCTTGTTATTATTCAAAGCATGACAAGGAATGGCGCCAGCCTATATATCGGAACTATGTGTCCGACAAAACTTAAGCGAGAGACAGCTTACTCAAAGGTCAGCAGATCTGGATGTTACTAATCGTTTAATCGAACTTTCTAGGTCAAATCGAGCCGTTTACTATGATCGCTCTTTTCGTGTAACTGGCCCTCTCATTTGGAATAAACTTCCCTCATCTCTTACTAATATCCAGAATTTGGCTGAATTTAAAAGGGCTTTAAAAACAAAATTAATTAAAAAATCATACAATTCATGAATCCTAACATCTTTTCAATACACGTATAAGCCATGTTCTCAAGTTTCTGGTAATTGTTTGGTTTCGGTTTCCTCCTAATTGCAGTTTTATGTTTAACATCCGAATTTAAAGTAGAATTTATTGTAAAAAGGAAGTATATTATATTTTAATTTAAAAGTTCTTGATTTGTCCTGTGCTGCAATAACACTGTTATTGTTTATTTTTATTATCCTTTGTGTGCTATAGCAGCACTGTTTTTATCAATCTTTGTTCTATTGTCATTGTTTTGTAAATACTGTGCATTCTTTATTTCACAGGTATTAATTTATCAATTTTTTGTAATGGACTCGTAAGGAACACTGTAGGATTATTTTTAAAATTTTATTATAGATAAGCGCACTTGAAGCGAAATGACACAAAGCAGCGCTATACAAATATTACGTTATTTTTTTGGTGCTTCAGATTTTATGTTCGGGTTAAATTTTCCCCACTGAAAAGACTAAACCCTTCCACACACACTTTTACCCAAATGTTTATCTAGTCAATCCACGCCACGTAAGTGCACTATATAAGTATAATAAATACACAACAATACAAGAACGACACGTCAATCCACCAGAGACCAAATGGGAAAAAATTCACCGACTCCGGATATTTTCATATCAGAGGGTTCAACTCGGTAGAACTCCTAACTGGACCGATAAATTCAACTGATCCCTCAATATAAATATTAATTTTATAAATTATTATTGGTGCAAACTTTAATTATAGCTATACGGTACAATATTATCGACGATTAACGGAGACGGGTACTGCAGGGTATACGTGGGTTGTATCAGAAGAGGAATCCGACAAATTGGAGTGGCGAATGCTGCTAGGCTGCGTTTTAAAGGGGTCTTAGTGAATCGGGGAAGCGGAAATGAAATGCCGTCGGAACGGATGTAATAAGGCTGTTGGCGGCCAGCAGGGCAGACCTGCGCGCCTTCGAGCGGAAACCTTACAATCACCTTATTTATCCACCGAATCAGCCGGCATGCGGCAAAGCAAACACTTGCCACGAACATCGGAATCATACAACACACAACCCATGAATAGTGTAATTCCCTTGTAAGTCGAGAGATGACTGCAATTTAAAGTTACGTACCAGCCTAATACCTATTGTTGGTGAAAATCTGAAGCATGCAGCTAAAATCGGATTATGCCGCCAATGATTCCATGACCAAAAATACATCGGAGTTAAGTGAAGAAATAGAACTAACTAAAAAAAAGATATCTCACTGTTCCTTTATACTATGTTATGTTTTGACTCTTTATATATGAGTACCTACATAAGCACACACACACACACACACAATGTATTTTGAAGTGAAAACTGAAAAAAAAAACGAAAAGTCGCGACACTAAAAACAGACAAACACATACATCTAAACGATTTAGCCTGCAAAAGAATGAGATGGTATAATCGGTCTTCTCTTTGTGCGGTGCTTCGTAACCTCCCCACTCTTGTCTACTTTAGTTTTCTGAAGGTTTCACTTCTAACACTTCTACCCTTGTGAATTGCACACTCTGATTTTTTTGGATAGTTTCATTTTGTATCCTGGTGCTGCTTGTGTAAAGCGAAACCGATAGGTCGTAATAAATAAAATAAATATCATGATTATAAAAACTAACTAACTAACTAACCATCACGCCGTTTCCCCACAGGGGTAGGCAGAGAGGACGGACCGCCAAACAACTCGGTCTTGGCACACACTCCTTGCCTCGTTAACATTCATACATCGTCTCATACATGCTCTTCTATTATTCTGACTCTTAACATGGCCCGACTCAAGTATCTGATTCACTTGGTCGTGCCATGTCTTTCTCGGGCGTCCCCGACTTCTTCTACCATTCACATTTGCGTCATATATTCTCCTTACACTCCTTTCCTCGTTCATTCTCTCTACATGCCCGAACCATCGGAGCGTTCCTTTCTTGATCTTACTCATTACGTTTACATCAGCCTTGCATTCTTTGCGGATCTCCGCGTTTCTCACACGATCATACATGGTTTTACAACACATACGCCTCAGGGATTGAAACAACAAAGTAATTTAATTAATAAAAAACCTGTTATTTTGTCAGGTTTTGATAGTGATGTTTGAATGGGGCACATTCACAAGTTTATTGTAGAACTAGCTGTTTCCCGGCATGCTATATTTAAATAAATAAAATGTTACTCCCGTGCGTACATTCCCGTGCGTTAACCTCCAGCGTTCCACTTCCACCTTCCCCGCCACCGCTCTCCCGCTCCCCCGTCCCGCCAACCCCCCTGGCACTTCATTTCTTGACTCCTCTCCCGCCCGGCCCGTAGCAGAAACTTTTTTCTAATACTAACATTTTTAAACTCGTGATATCTTTCTAATTAAATATCCGAATTGAAAAATTCAAAAAGTTAAATAAAGGTATTGAAGCTGTCTTGAATGTGAATCAATTTATTTTGATAAGGATTAACACCAAGATACAAATAAAAAGCCTTTTCAAGCGGCGACATATTAATTAAATTTTTAAAATAAAAGAATACTTATTGTGGCATAACCATAATAGTTAGACATATGCTGTCGCGACCTTTTTTGTTAATAATAATGTGTTCTACAAAGTCGTAGTACATTATTTTATTCTATCATCAATAGTTTTCGCAGCGCACGCGATGTAAAGAATATTTTAAGTAATTTTTTTACACCTTTGGTTGCATTATTGGAGTTTTAGTAATGATCCCTAATTATTTTGAAAATATTATATAGCCTATGTCACTCAAGGATAGTGTAGCTTCCCAACAGCGAAAAAAATTTTTAAATCGGTTCAGTAGTTTCAGAGCCTATTCGATGCAAACAAACAAACAAACAAACAAACCTTACCTCTTTATATAGTGTAGAAGAAGATAGAAGATTTTGTACAAAAGTTTAATGAATTTAGTCCAGATGTTATATTCTTAATAGCTTATTGGATATGATTTTGATTCTGAGAACTAGC
The DNA here is from genome assembly GCA_917563855.2 of Limnephilus lunatus. Taxonomy (NCBI): domain Eukaryota; kingdom Metazoa; phylum Arthropoda; class Insecta; order Trichoptera; family Limnephilidae; genus Limnephilus; species Limnephilus lunatus. Next base: position 37,865,115 of record OU830604.1, read on the forward strand.
TCTTATAATAATATGCGTGTTTGTTCTTATAACTTGATTTCTGTGGTTGTTAATGTGAAGAATAATAGTTTTAGAATTGCTTAATTGACATGATAAATTGTTAAATTATTGAAGATTTCTTTAGTACTAGTTATTAAAAGGACTTTCACTATAATATTCATGATAGCTCTTTGGGTTTTAATTTGTGAATAATTAAATATCATCATTCGCACTAACCCATACCATAATACCGTATACATTTTTTGCTTTGGATATTCTTGATTGTTTTAAAAAAAAATTGTCACTTTTTAAAATTTAAATTAACCAACTTCCAACATCCAATTGAGCTAAAACTCGGCAGGTAGAATCGTTGTCGATGACAATGCAATGTATCAACTTTTGGTGGCACATACTACCTTTGGGTTTAAATTAGCGAAAAATTAAATATCATTATTCGCACTCACCATTACCATAATACCGTGTACATTTTTTGCTTTGGATATTCTTGATTGTTTTAAAAAAAAATTGTTACTTTTTAAATTTTAAATTAACCAACTTTTAACATCCAATTGAGCTAAAACTCGGCAGATAGAATCGTTGTCGATGACAATGCATTGTATCAACTTTTGGTGGCACATACTAACTACACACGTGCTCACATTTGAATTTTTCTGGATTTGGATGACATCATAAAATATCTAAAAATAACGAAATAAATGTCGGTATCGTCCTATTAGAATTTCTTATCTGCATTATGTAGCTTTAAGTGTTCACAAAAGTAAATAATGTGAATGACCTTTTAGATGTTTACGATTTTGTAACACGGCTCGGGGCCAAGAGGTCGGATGATCAAAAAGGTAGCGGAATGAACGTAAACATTATTATATTTCGCTTAAAATGTGTAATTAATTTAAAAACACGTTTAGGTATTTGCTTTCGTTCCAATATCAGTTTCACTTTGGTAATGCGACCTTACAGAAGTAAAATGTTGCTTGTTTTAGTCGGCAAATATTATTTATTAAGCGAAACAGAGCGGTAAGTACAATATTTTTCCTTCCAAATACAATAAAATACTATGCCTATGAAAAGAATGGTGACCAGACAACTCAGAATGAACTCAGCTCAACGTCCCCTTTAAAAAGTCAAGTACCTAATAAAAACTTGGTTAAATAGGTTACGTTAGGTTAGGTTATGGGCTGTTTTCAATATTTTTGTGATAACTTCTTTAGCACCGTTGTGATTTGAAACTTGATGAAACGAAAAATAGCGACACCAAAAAGGGACAAACACATTTACCTACAGGAATTAGCCTGAGAGAGAATGAGATAGATTAATCGGTCTCCTCTCTGTGCGAATTTTCGTAGCCTATCGTTTTCCTCTTTGTGCTGTGCTTTGTGGCATCCCCACCCTCGCTTGTATTTATTTTTTTCATATCTTTAAATGACTTTTCAAAGAGATGTTGGGTTAAATTGATTCTGAGTTGTCATGGAACCGAAAACAATACCTAAAATGTGTGTAAAGATTATTACAAAAATATTAATAAACACTTTATTATCACTGTATTACAACGTCTCGATGGAAACTCTCCATCAACAATATTGTAACACGCTGGGCTGGTGGTAGTAATATATAATAGTAGGTAATATTAGATAATAGGTAGTAGTAGGTAATAGTGGATAATAGGCAGTAGTAGGTAATAGTAGATAATAGGTAATAATAGGAGGCAGCCTGGAAGGAATAGTTCCTAAAATGGGCAAATAATTAGTAATAAATGGAATAGTTTACAATGAATCACCATTTTTTCTAGGAAATTGCGGTGTTAAAAACATGGCTTCTTTAGTACAAGAAAAGGGGTCTTATACAGAAGACAACGACTAAGTTAAGATATTCGTCATAAATTGAGTGTTGTTTCAGCTAAGTTAACACCATTGATAATAGAATCAATAGGAGGTGTGGCATGGAAGAGCGCTGATTATCAGTGATCTTTTTTAATACAACTGCATGGACAAATAAAGCGAAGAAGCCAATGAAAATCTATGCGCTTGATGTGTGGGTAGAAACAAATACGGGGGGATGCGGTGCGTAAGACTCGTTTTACAGTAATATGGGCGAATGACGTGGGCTATATGCATTATTTCATACTAATAATAGCCTATAATTTTATAATTGAAAGGTATAGTTATTGCCCTCTAGTGCACCCAGATGGCGCTTGTGTTGAAACTGTCAGGTTGTCGAGAAGTGCTTTGTTGATAAAAGGCTGGTTCCTGTAAATCATTCTCGTTTTATTTCTACTGATTAGCAAAGGTTTGTTTTGCCTTTAGTTATGTATATTGAACTGGGAACCAGGCTGTATACCTACACTAATTGTCACATGTTAAAGATTCCAGACATATTTTCATCTAAAAAATAACTCAGTTCAAATTCTCGGAGTGTTTAAATGAAGAAGGGACCCCTGCCAAATCCTAACAAATAGTTTGGGTTTGTATATAAATCCTTTAGTTACGTATGTATATTGAAGGGGGAACCAGGCTGTATACCTATACTAATTGTCGCATATTAAAGTTTCCAGTCATGTTTTAACCTAAAAATTGTAAATAAATAACTCAATTCAAATTCTCGGAGTGTTTAAATGAAGAAGGGACCCCTTCCAAATCCTAAAAAATAGCCAATCACCCATGTTTCTATTAACTTTGGTTCATACGTATGAACCCCTAGGAAATGTTCTATGATCATCTGACAAGCGCTTTCGTTCTACTTTATAGTTTAAGCTTGAATTTTTTGAAATTTTGGGTTTTTTTACAATCGATCCATCATAGCTAGTAATATTTTTGAATATTTTTCAGAAATAATAAAGAAAAAAAATTTTAACGGAAAATTGCACACGCTTATAATGTAAATAGTGTGAACGTTGTGTACATGTATCTAAAGATATTTATAAAATATATTTAATAGAAAAAAATCAAGTTAACCTCGATCCCCGTAATGCAGTTTAACTCGTATAAAATCACTCTCCAAGAGGTTAAGAAAATTATGAGGCAAAAGTTATAGGGGAAGTGCAGGCATAAAGGACAGAGAGAGGTTAAGATAATCTGGCATTAACTTTTCAGAGCTGTGGCAATTTCAAGTAACGTTGTAATACTGAATGGTTGTCAATACTAAAAGTTTCTTTCGCTCCGGAAAGCGGGTATTTGAAATAAGGAAATGCATAAACATTTACACACAGACAGCTAAAGGAAGGTAAAAAAAATCAACCCTTAAAAAACAAAGTATTTTTTACCACTATACATTTATTTTCAAATGTCTTTCAAAACTTGATTTTTTTGTTGTTGGTTTTATCAGTCAGATTTGAACCTAACTACCCACCCAGTGATCAGAATCAACCGCACTAGCAACTCTGTTTTCAAATGTCTTTTAAATATAAAAAAAATGTTTAAATGCGATTTCAATTAACCGCACTACCAACAGCTCCAAATCGCGAGTCGGCGAGGCCGACATTTATTTCGTATATAAAATGCAATAATTTTATCAAATTTCATGAAAATGCCAAAATGTGTGTATCCGATCGTCCGAAAAACCGCGTGTCCGATTGCCACCAAAAGTTGATAAAACGCATCGTCATCGACAAAGAGTATATCTGCAGAGTTTGAGCTCGATCGATTGTCAAGAAAAGGGATTTTAAAAAAAAAAAATTATTATTAAAAACATACAAGTTGCACTCCCATGAGTTATCAAAACTCATTACGGGATCGCCAATTGGTACTTTTGAGAAGTTAAACCCAACTCAACCCAATATGTAGACACAATGTATGAATAAAAAATTTACAAAACATTTCACAGAAGCAACATACAGACACAAACATATGAAGAATCACTTTACAAATATTTCACAGAAACATGTCTTATAAGATTTTATGAATTTGTATAACTCATTGACTTATTTGATTTATGTACTTTGGGTTTTAAAAAGTTAAAATAAAGTTTCCTTCATGATGGACTAATGAGATGGACTAAGAAATGCATAGATAAAACAAAATCAGGAAAATACAATTATAAAGTACGGGCTCAAAAATATACAGACCTAATACAAGATGTTTACATACAAATACATGACGAGATTTAAGAAAGGTATAAACCGCGCCCATCATATTATAAGTTTAGTATTTGAAGATAATCAGGGCTATCAGAACAGAGTTTGTACCTACTTATGACTCGTTTTCCAAATAGCATTTGAAAAAATATGTTTTCAATATATCATTTCGAGATTTGTTGGAGGCATATACATGTGGTTTGACATCACAAAAGGTGTTAAGCAAGGCTGTGTAATGTCACCATGGTTATTCAATCTGAACATGGATAATTGTATGCAAGAATTGAAAGAAGTGGGATTGGGCGCGAAATTGAGTAATCTGAAAGTATGTTGCCTGTTGTATGCTGATGATGCGGTGCTGATTTCTAACACTATGGAAGGTCTACAGTCTCTCGTATCTAGGATGAACGAAGTATGTATGAAGAATGAGTTAATGATGAATGTAAGTAAGTCTAAAGTCATGGTGTTTGAAAGAGAGAGTACGAAAACAGTATGCAATATAGTTGTGAATGATGAATACTTGGAGCAGGTGGATGAGTTTGTGTATCTGGGTAGTATGTTTACGAGAGATGGGAAGGCTGATATGGATATTGAAAGAAGGGTGAATGCTGGTAACTCCATTAATGGAGGACTGAATGCCGTTGGCGCTAATAAAAAACTGTCAAAAGAAGCGAAACTAGCAGTCCACAATGGAGTCCTGGTACCTACCCTGATGTATGGCAGTGAGGCATGGAACTGGCAGAGGAAGGATGAAAGTAAACTGAATGCTGTTGAAATGAGATCCCTGAGGCGTATGTGTGGTAAAACAATGTATGATCGTGTGAGAAATGTAGATATCCGCAAAGAATGTAAGGCTGATGTATGCATAATGAGTAAAATTAAGAAAGGGACCCTCAGATGGTTTGGGCATGTAGAGCGAATGAACGAAGAAAGCAGTGTAAGAAGAATATACGACGCAAATGTGAATGGTAGAAGAAGTCGTGGACGTCCGAGGAAGACATGGCACGATCAAGTGAATCAGATACTTGAGTCGGGCCATGTCAAAAGTCAGAATAATAGAAGAGAATGTATGAGACGATGTATGAATGTGAGTGAGGCAAAGAGTGTGTGCCAAGACCGAGTTGTTTGGCGGTCCGTCCTCTCTGCCTACCCCTGCGGGGAAACGGCGTGATGGTTAGTTAGTTAGTTTTTATATACATGTCTCAAATTTTCAGGCAGTTTGTTGTAGTTAGTGTAGGCAATGTATTTTAATGATTTCAGTCCGAACTTTGTTGAGTGTATTTTTGATATGTGTAGTTTGTTGTGTTGTCGTGTATTATATTGGTGAACGTCCTTGTTATAGTTCAGTTTTATATTTGTGTGGGTGTTGCACTGAATAATATTTAAAATGGTGTTTGTTATCTCAAAGCTAGGAACAATCTTGAATGGCAATACAAGTGCGTGACGGTAAATATCTTTAACAGGTGTATCCCAAGGCAAGCCAAAAAAAAAATAAATGGATAAATTGCACTTCAAAGATTTCACATCATTCATACATTTATTCATTACGCCGAAGGGGTAGGCAGAGAGGACGGACTTCCAAACAACTCGGTCTTGGCGTATACTCCTTGCCTCAATCACATTCATACAATGTCTCATGATGTATTTATAAAAAATATTTTTTGGTTTCTTCCATAATACATCTCGAGGCTGATCATTTTTTTATGTTCACATAATTAAAACGGCCACTAAAAACACCGACTACTAAAATCAGTGCGATTTAAAAAAAGTGTTTTTTAACCCATCAGGTCTAGACAAAATAATATTGTGTCATCCAATATTCGGGCTTGACATTCAATTTCAAATATAATAGTAGAAAATTTTTTTTAAATCGGTTGGCGAATATTTTTTTATAAAATGCGTTTACCCCTTTACACGAATAAAAAAAACACACTTAGATAGAACGTTATATTACATACAAATAAAACATATTTATTAGACAAAGAGACATTTATTATACTTTATAAACACATTTACTAGGACAAACATTATTTTGAATTAATTTTTTTTGGTGATTTTACAAAAATGATTATTAAAAGAGTTGGCATACCTTAATCCGGTGATCTGTTTGGCGGTTTTCTGTTTTCGGTATACAATTACTAGCAGACCCGGCCACACGTTTCTGTGACTAATGAAACACAACGCCATTACCCAACCTTTATAGAAGCCACACCACCCGCTTGCCAGCTGCCCGCTGCCCGCTGCCTAAATTGAATATTTGAATTTCTCGGTTTTTTCTACTAAAATAAGTATGTATTATACGTATCAACCTTCCTCTTGAATCACTCTATCTATTGGTGAAAAACGCATGAAAATCCGTTGTGTAGTTTAAAAGATCTAAGCGCACATACATTTTGAGCGACATCATTTTATTCTATGTAATGATGAATATTTGAAATTCTCGGCTTTTCTCTAATAAAATAAGTATTTTTTATACCTATAAACTTTCCTTGAATCACTCTATCTATTGGTGAATACCGCATGAAAATTCGTTGCGTAGTTTAAAAGATCTAAGCGCAAATACATTTTGAGCGACTTCATTTTATACTATGTAATGATAGATGACATCAAATTATACGGGAGCGTCTAAGGTAAACTTTTAAATGCAATGAGAAAGCTTGGTATTCTTTAAACGAGTTTTATTAGGTTGTGTATATGATGACATAATATTACGTGATACTGGTAGTTGATTGTGATACCGTATAAAGAGTTCCATTTGCCCGGAATCTTTGGTAATCCCTTATCTCTCTTGGAAAACGTTATGATGCTAAACAAAACTGGCGAAGGAAATGGAACAAGGAAGACGAAGTTTAGACAGTACCTACTCACTTGTCTATTCCGATCTGGCCCTCTAGCTCAGTCGATCGGTAAGGATTTGTTTTTATTTATTTATCTATATAAGGTATGTTTACATAATATTATTCGACGCCTGTCTCACTACGATATACCTGGGAGACAGGCGTAGAGATAAATAATTGAATATCATTTATAAGAATATTTAAGAATATTTTAAGAATATTTAAGAATATTTTAAGAATATTTAAGAATATTTGAGAATATTTAAGAAAATTTAAGGTGAAATACATATTCATTTGAATGCAATAAAAACAGAAAGATGTTGAAAGTGCGGGTAAATCCCATAAAAATAGTTATCTTGTAAATGAAGGAAAATATCAAGTAAAGTAGTAAATCCTGTCAAAAATAATTATGGAGTTAGTTTATAAAGGATTTTATTATTTTAATTTGTTTTATATGGGTAAGGACGTATGTAAATTGATATTTCTGTCTATTTGTAATTTATTTAACAGATGTTTGCAGTAGTGTGACGTCCAATACTTATAATCCATTTCTTTATATCTTTTTTAAAATTTGGTAATTGCTTCGGTTTGTCTAAACGTAGCTTGTAGTGTATTGTGTAGTTTGCAAGCTTTGTATTTTAAGCGTCTTCGTCCAAATGCGGTTATAGATAAAGGAGTTTGGAGAAGTTATTTGTTTTTGGCTCGGGTATTGTATATCGTTTGTGTTGCTTTGTTTAGAGGTTTATTGTTTTTTTTATGTAAATTAACTAAGATGGATCTTGCGTAGAGCTGTTTAATGTCCATAACTTTGAAAGTATTGAAGATGGCATCAGTTCTGGTAGTAAGAAGAAGTTTAAGAATTGATTGATAGGATAACTTTCGGCAGCTGCTCATCGTTCCCTAGGACAACTGCAGATCGCTAACGCACAAAAAACATTTCACGTTGAATATATATTAAGAACACTTACGTCATTGTTAACTGATACTTATTATGCTAGGGTACGATGAGAAGTTACCGAAAGTTAACTTATCAATCCTTATCGATTGACCGTGATAGGGAGCCTGCTCATCATTTTTTGGTTGTCTCTCGCCAGAGCGAAACTGTGAGTATTTTTCTCCTGGAAATAATGTGAATTTCTTTAAATTCTGTGTGTGAAAACGTCAAATATCCAATACCACGATACCCTTCGTTCTTCAGGGCTGGCGTTGTAGGAGATACCATTCAACAAGTTTAGTATTAACCGTAAAAAGCGTAAGTAAAATTCGGTGTAAAATTTGAATACTTTGTGCGCGTATTTTCCCCTGGAATGAAATGGGCGTGCTTAATGATTATTTATATTCACGAACGATGCCATTTCGCAACCCGCAAAACCCAGCACTTACAATACTAATTATTGGCAATTCGACGGACACCGTTGGCTGAGCGTCGGTCCATGGCTTATTTCAGGTGTCTCAAAACTTTTTGGGAATTAAAAGATTAAAAACTTATATTTAAGCCATTTCCCAACAGGGGGAAATTCTTCGCTTGTACTTTTGATAAATCAATTTTTTTTCTTTTTCTTATTGTATATAAAGATGAATTTGAAACGCGTAACATATTAAACCAATAAGGCCTGCTAGTATCCGCTTAAACAAAAGAAGAAGGAGATATATGTAAATAAAAAAATACCTACTAATATTAAAAAAGGGAGCGCGCTAATATTAAAAACGAAAATATTTAATCAAAAATTGTAAAAATGTTGAGTCGAGTGTGTTTTAGACCACACGACTGAAGTAAAACTTCATTAAATTATAATAGAAGAGAGAAAGAAAATGTGCGCGCGCACTGCTCTCTCAGACAATAGAATATACAGAAACGTAACTGGCTATGAGAGAAAGAGAGAAAGAAAATGTGTGCTCGCACCCCTCTCTCTTGCCCCTACAGTATAAGTACGAATCGTAACTCTCTCTCTTTCTATCTTCACTAACTTATATCTTCCTCTCAACTTCCGTTCACCTCGCACATTTTTCGTATCGCTCTCGTCACGCATTCACCAGCTTACTCCCCCCAAGTCAAGCGTGCGAAAAGAAGTTTTACTTCAAAAACGACTCGTTTAAAATAGAGCAAAAATCTCGTGAGGAATGTCTAAAATAGCATTTAAAAGAACACTGTAAATTTTTTCATGTATGTAAAATATAAAATAATTGAAAAATTACCGTTTCGGCGTGGGTAATGTATAAATAAGTGTTCCAACGAAAATATGAAATAAATCGGTACTATTTAGATAATGCACTAATACAATGTTTACGATCGCCGTTTATTTACAACTAGCTGGGGTACCCGGCTTCGCTCAGGACAACATTCGAGAGTGTTCTGGAATGTTCCACAATGATGTTCCCGATTCCCTATTTCTGAACATTCCACGACATACTCCGCCACCCCTTCCTGAATTTTCTAGTGCTCTATGGAACCTTCTAGAACTTTCCGGAAGACTGTTTTAAAAATTTCATGAGGGTGAAACTTCCAGACCTTATAACTTCAATAGCACGCCCTTAAGGTAAAAACGGGTACCCTTATTCCATAGAGGGGATCAAGATCTACCACACCATATAACTCCCTTGATCGTACCGGGACTCATTTCTGAGTTTTTGCGGTCCGCACTTTTTTTTAACTTTCTTTTATAATATATATTGATTAAGTTTTGTTGATCGATAATAACATAACACTACAAACAATGTGCGAAAATGGTATCTTCAAGAATTTAATTGAGCCTGCTTTTGTAGAATGCAAAACCACATTTCCGTCTAAATAACACTTGTACTGAACCATTATAAGTCGGTTATTCAATGCTGGTGATTGACCACTCTAATTACATGGTGGACGAGTAGAAGGAAGTTATGATTAAACCATAAGTAGTAGCATTTATTTTACTAAGATTAATTTCGATTCGTGATTAGATTTGCTTTAGAATAAGTTTTTTTAATCATTCATTGAAGGTAATCTCCTAGCGATTTAGAAAGATTAATGATTTTTTGAGAAACACAAAGATAATTAACATCACCATCGTAATCTTAACACATTATTGGATAATTGAATATGGGACACAGACAAATAGAAGATCGTTGGAATTCCAGTATCGTCGTATAGGATCCAATGTTCTGGATAAAATAAATAATAATGCAGCTAAGAGTGCAACGACTTTTTTGATAAATGGTTTAGGTTAAGACTATGGGGATCAACAAACTACGCTGTATTCAGTAGCAATGTCCTAAACTGTTGATGCCAGAATGCGAAATAAACTTACTAGTTGCCATTCTAATAAGTGATTTAGCAAGCTTAAGTATCCTGCGTACATCCAGAGGCACGTGTACCAAAGTTATCACAGCCCCGATTTAATGGGCCAATATAATACGTTTCACGAAGGTTCACGCAAGGCTTAGACTTAAAGTTGCAATTTATGTTTCCCTAGTACAGGCGGCTTATCATTATTCAATGTTTTACTAATATTAGCCTATCGCGCGCGACATTTTGTCAAAGGCCCCCTCAGCGGCCGAGGTAAGCCAGCGTATTATGTGTGGACACGAACACTTTTTGTTACATCTATTCCCTCACTAAACTGCGAGCAGCGCTTAGAGGCGATAGCATCTTGCGGAGGGTTCGATCAAATTACCTGAAGGGAAACAGTTATATTGATTCACGCGGAGGCCGGCCACACACTAACGAAATCTTTTACTAATATTTTTGAAAACAATTTTACAACCCGTTTTATGTTATGTTTGGGCTGGTCATTGGTGAACGCATGATTTACGGTTTAAAGACCGTCGTAAAATTAATCGTATATTTAAAAATTTGCGTAGCATGAAAATAAATTTGTGATCTATTGTAGATACCACTGAAAAATACCTAATACTAAAATTTATGCTTACACAAATTTTTGTTTTATTTTCGGAAATTATTTTCTTTATCTTTATATAACATGCTCTTTGTTTACCTTTTCTTCGCGTTATTTTATAAATGTATCAAATAACCAAAAAGCAATATATTTACAATGGTACTGTATGGAAATATAGAGAAACATAATACCTACACTATTTTGCCAAATTTGGTGATCATAAGAACTTAATTTTTGAAGTGAAATTTCTTTAGCGCCGTTGGTGACTTGAAATTCGAATGAAACGGAAATGTGTCACGAAAATTAATTATTTTAATATACGTTAATGTATTATTTTAGTATAATATTAGTTCTAATATAATACGGAAAATCCTCGCTCTCACGCAAGGTTCCCATAGTCCAGCGGCCTAAAGCGCCTCTCGAAATTGGTGGCCAGACAATTCAGACGACGTGGGTTTGAATCTTATAAAATTAGTGATGCAACGAATACGAATATTCGTATTCGCCGAATAGTAGACATTTACCGAATATTCGTATTCGGCGAATAAATATTTACGAATACGAATACTATAAAAAAAACTTTTGTACGCATCTCCGTTTGATTATAACGTGTGTCACGCACCTCTGTATCCGAACGCTATAGCCGCAACGACGCAACGAGACGAGATGGGGAAAAATATTTTTCATACAAGCCATGTACAGTCGCCTCGGAGAGGCTTTTTTCAACGGCTGGCAACGTCCAAACTGAAAAAAAGAAATGGCCTGTCACTAGGGAATCTACAGATGTTGCGTTTTCTCAATAAAAAATTGACAGTTGTAAATTTTAATTATTAGTATAATAAAACAAACAGAAAAAGGTTAAATAAATTAGTGTTTTATTTCTCTGCCAAAGTATTCGTATTCGTATTCGCCGAATAGTAGGTTTGATATTCGTGTTCGTATTCGTATTCGTAAAAGTGGTATTCGTTGCATCACTATATTAAATCCAAAAAATAAACGATTTTATTTTTGCAAAATTAGTATCCAATCTCCAAACCACACCAATGTTTTTACTTTAAGGACGTGCTTTTGAAGATATAAAGACTGGAAGTTTTGCCCTTTTGAAAATTCTAGAACAGTCTTCCGGAAAGTTCTAGAACAAGGAATCGGGAACATCATTGTCGATCATTCCAGAACACTCTCAGAATGTTGTTCTAAGCGAAGCCGGGTAACTCAGCTAGTTATTAATATGATGACCAAATGTGTAAGAAAAGGTGCACTAAAATACGGATAAAATCATCTTTCACTAAAATCTGAGGAAAATTATAAAAAGTTGAGTAGTACTTGGTGATGCAGCAGTTGCAAATCTTCAAATATTTCCGTCGGCGTCCAGGATCTCAGCACCATTATGGAAGACATTAAAAAAATTGATAAGTTTCACTTCTACCGCGTGTGAATTGCACACTCTGTTTTTTTTAATTATGTTTTTGCGCCAATTATTATTTTACATACTTATGTTTAACAAATTTATAAAGAATTCTAGCTGGTTCCCGGCGTGCGTTGCAATGCCATATTCAAAGAAATGCATTGTTTCTCCCTGAATCACCTTTCCCGTGCGTCCCCTTTCCCCTTCCGCGTCCCCTTTCTAGCTAGCTTTATAAATTATAGCTGGAAACCGGCATGCGTTGCAATGCCATTCAAAGAAATAAATAGATTCCCCCTACATGTCCGTTCCTTTCCGCCTTCCCGCCTTCCCCCTCCCTCGTCTCTTGCCCCTGCCTTTCCTCCCTGCCGCTAAAATATATGAAATACACATATTTTCATTTATACAAATTTCATAACGCCAGAGCTAACCATTATATACAGCATATGTTACTCACTGATAATGTAGCTTTCTATTGTTGAAAGAATGTTTCAAATCGGTTCAGTAGTTTCGGAGCCTATTCAACGCAAACAAACAAACAAATAATCAAATCTTTCCTCTTTATTGTGTTATAGATATATCTACAAAATAATTATAACAATATTATAATCATGTTAGTATTAACATAACTAGATCTAAAGTCTAGTGTTGGATTTATAGAATTCGAAGAAAAAATAATTACAAAAATGCGAAATTCAAATATAACTAAGCATTCAGACATTTTGAAAATTCTACTGCATGCAAAGTGTTTTTGAAGTGAAAACTTTTTTATCACTGTTGTGATTTGAAAGTCGGTGAAACGGAAACGAGCGACACTGGAAAGAGACATACACATACATCTATAGGATTTAGCCTGCGAGAGAATGAGATAGAAATTAAATAAATGAAATAATTATGTAAAATTATATTAAATGATCAAAAACACCAATGTGTGAGCTTATATAGATAAGCATATAGAAAGGGACAAAATATAATATACAGGAACATTGAGCGGGTTAATTAAAATCTTACATAGTGATAGAGAGAAAGAGACGGGTGATGACTAATGAATTACCATATTGTATGTACATGGATAAAACTTCAACTGAAAAGGTGATTTAGGGTTTTTACTAGTTTATGGGAAATATTCCTAATATCGGGCTATTGGATTCATTTAGCTGATTATTAAGGATTTGGGTTTTTGTTTTAACAGCTTTCTTTATTTCGAGTGCTTCTTAATTATTTAGTCTGTTACCATGACCATTTCTATGTAAAATCTTAGTACCGGTGCATTAAGTGAAAGTATGATCTTTATCAATAAGGTGTTTGGCGAATTTCGAAAATCCATTATTATTGAAGAATCTTAGATGATCTTTGATTCCTTCACTCAAAGCACCGGTGCTAAGATTTTACATAGAAAAGGTCATGGTAACAGAGTAAATAATTAAGAAGCACTCGAAATAAAGAAAGCTGTTAAAACAAAAACCCAAATCCTTAATAATCAGTCCATTTTAGGGATATTTCCCATAAACTAGTAAAAACCCTTATAGCATAACCCTAGTGAGAGACGAATATTTCATTCAGATCTCAGTAGCCAGGAACTTCTCAACCTTCTTCCCTCCCTTGGAATCTTTGGGAAGATGGAACTACTGTGGTAATAAAATAATTTATCGTAAAACCCAATACGTTGTTTATTCCAGTGTATTATGATTATCTATTATGTAAGAAAATTAAATAAGTCCATTATACTACAAGTAATCAACGTTTGCGCATTTATAAAATTATGCGCACCATTTGTAAAAACATAATAAAACAATGTTATTGTTTTGTGATGTTTTATAACTTGTAAAAAAATAAAATTATTTGTTTAATGAAGCTTTGAACGCCCGTTTGCTTGTTATTTAATGGATTCTTTCGCAATCCTTTATGCTTTCAAGGACTCGTAATTTTGCCCTTTATGTGAGCATTTCTTTAACTTTTCAGTATTATGCGCTTTGACGTCATAACCCCAAGAGATTAACATTTTATTTGTTTGAAGTTTACTTATTTATTAATGTTCTTTCGACAGCTGAAAGGACACTTTCATAAGGTTCGTAAAAATTAAAGCTCACATATAAAATTAAACCATTAAATATAACTTAATCCTCAAACCACCTAAAACAAACGTGTGAAAAATAAGAAAAATTATTATTGAAAAAAAAATTAGAGTGTCCAATTCACACGCGGTAGAAGTGAAACATACAGAAAACTGCAGTAGACAAGAGTGGGGAGACCACGAAGCACTTTTTTTATCAATGTGAATGATGATTTTTTCCATATATTGTATATTGATTTTACAAAAAAAATTTTAAAAAATGAGTGCAATTTATACGCGGTAGAAGCGTAACTTTAATTATGTGTCATTTCCGTTTCAATTCACTAACTGGGCTAAAGAAGTTTCACTTCAAAATACTTTTTGGATTCCATAGGATTCGATCCCTGGTCGGCTGAATGTCAGCAAAGATTCGTCAGGCACTTTATATCACTACACTAAAGGAGACATGCGTGGGACAGTGGTTTTATCGTATTATATTGGAACCGAATACCCGTGAATAAAATAAATATTTTATTACTATCTCATTCTCTCGCAGGATAAATCCTAAAGACGTATGTATTATTGTATTTGTCTCTTTATAGTGTCAGTCGCTTACCTTTTATCGCGTTTTAAATCACAACGGTAGGTACTAAAGAAGTTTTGACTTCAAAAACTTTTTAAAATAGAATAAATGTATTATTTGAACTTTATGAGTAAAATCTCAAATTATAATATTTAATTAAACAAAGACAATATTAGCGAAACTCAATCGAAAATCTGGAGACCGAAAAATCAGAAAAAGATATTGGTTCCACTGGGACTCGAACCCAAGTTGGTAGAGCTCTTGTCTTGTCAACAAAGGGCCCTGGGTTCGACCAATATCTTTTTATGATTTTTTGTCTCCTGATTTTCGATAGAGTTTCGCTAATATTGTCTAAATTTAATTAAATATTATAATTTGAAATTTTACTCATAAAGTTAAAAATAAAAATGTTCATCCTAGACTTGTAGAAAAAGTCAATAGATGTCACGTATTAAAATAAAATGGATAAATATTTATCCAGACACTATCTAGATAGCATTTAGTTCGGGTTGAATCTTGCAATCATATATAAAGATAGCAGCCAATAATATGCGCGTTAAGAAAATGAAGATAATGTTGGTAGTTCTTAGTCAATACAGTTAAAAGTGACCGAATTAGAAATGGGTTCCATTGCTCAGTTGGTAGAGCTCTTGTCATGTCAACGAAGGGCCCTGGGTTCGAGTCCCAGTGGAACCAATATCTTTTTCTGATTTTTCTGTCTCCAGATTTTCCATTGAGTTTCGTAGTATTGTCTTCATTTAATTAAATAGAATAAATGTAACAATGGTTCTTTGTTTGAACCACTTGTATATTTATTTAAAGCCGACCGGTTTCGGAACGACCGTTCCTTCCTAAGGGCAAACGTATACTGACTTGACAATTATAAAATAGTAGGTGGGTACAATATATTATTACAGAGTGTTGTGGTAGGGGTGAAGGCGTGGCTAGGGATTAATTAGGAGTGGGTGGGGGAACATATCCATGATTGGGCTATATGATAATATTTTTTGTTTGTTAATAATGGGTTCATTATTTTTAAGAGATTTTTTTATTTCTATGGCTTCTAAGTTATCTAACCGTTTTCCCTTAGTGTTAATGTGAAGAACATTTATCCCCGTATTTTTATCAAAACTATGGTTATTTTCAATGATATGGTTAGCGAACTCGGAAAAATTATTATTGTTTAGACACCTTAAATGTTTGTCAAGTCAGTATACGTTTGCCCTGAGGAAGGAACGGTCGTTCCGAAACCGGTCGGCTTTAAACAAATATACAAGTGGTTCAAACAAAGTAACATTGTTTCATTTATCTATAATGGATAACCACAAAGTTATAGCTACATTCAAAAGTATAGAATAAATGTGTTCTAAAGCATATCTTACGTAAAACATATCAGTACATATCGCTTGTGCAACCGAAAAATGATTTTTATAATTGAATAATTTTACCAGCACTTAAATTGAGAAGGAAATATACTCCAGAAAACGAAAAAAAATTTTTTTTCGTAAACCAGCTTGGGTACAGTAACCAACGATAATAAATATGCATTATGTATTGCGCCATTGTGGTGTATTATTTTGAAAACAACAAGAACGGCTGCAGCGAAATAGATATTAATCTTTCTCTATTTATGAACCCCTCTTGGGTCGTTATTTATGAGGAATGCTTTCATGAAATCTGAAACATCACAAAACCCCTCCATCTTATGGCCGCTAGTCAAATATTAACTTCACCTTGTCTCTCGCTAACATCCACCTGCCATATTTTTCGGAAAATTATTGATGAATGTTCGAGAGGTTTGGAGTTTGGATTCTGAGGTTAAGTTTAGTTATTGATATCGCAAACAGAGTCGAGTCCTACTAACAGTTACTCACACTTGCGTTCAGTATGTTTCTAAAATGATATTCTATTTCAGAGAAGGAAATCACAGTTAAACTTTAAACAGTTTGTTACTTTTTCTACTACACTATATAAAGAGGTAATATTTGTTTGTTTGTTTGTTTGTGTGTTTGTTTGCATCGAATAGGCTCCGAAACTACTGAACCGATTTGAAAAATTCTTTCGCTGTTGAGAAGCTACACTATCCCTGGGTGACATAGGCTATATTATATTAAAAAAAAATAGGCATCCTTACTTAAACTTCAATAATGTAACCTAGGGTGTAAAAAAATTACCTAAAATATTCTTTAAATCGCGTGCGCTGCGAAAACTATTGATGATAGAATAAAATATTGTACTACGACTTTATAGAACACATCATTATTTAAAAAAAGGTTGCAACAGCATATGTCTAACTATTATAGGTATTCTTTTATTTGAAAAATTGAATTAAAATGTCGCCGCTTGAAAAGGCTCTTTATTTGTATCTTGGTTTTAATCCTTATCAAAATAAATTACTTTATATTCAAAACAGCTTTAATACCTTTATTTAACTTTTTGAATTTTTCAATTCGGACATTTAATAAGAAAGATATCACGAGTTTAAAATTGTTAGTATTAGAAAAATGTTTCGGCTACGGGCCGAGCGGGAGAGGAGTCAAGAAATACAGTGCCTGGGGGGTTGGCGGGACGGAGGAGCGGGAGAGGGGTGGCGGGGAAGGTGGAAGTGGAACGCTGGAGGGGAACGCACGGGAAAGGACATGTAAGGAGTAACATTTTATTTATTTGAATATGGCATATATTATAAAAGAAAGTCCAAAAAAACGTGCAGCTCGCAAAAACTCAGAAACGACTTCCGGTTCGATCAAGGGAGTTACATGGTGGGGTAGATCTTTATCCCCCCTAGGGAATAAGGGTATCCGTTTTTACCTAAAAGGCGTGCTTTTAAAGGTATAAGGGCTGAAAATTTTGACCTTTTGAAATTTCTAGAACAGTCTTCCGGAAAGTTCTTGAAGGTTCCATAGAGCTGAAGAAAGTTGTGGAAGGAGTGGCGGAGTATGTCGTGGAATGGTTAGGAATAGGAAATCGGGAACATCATTGTGCAACATTCCAGAATACTATCTTATTGTCCTGAGCGAAGCCGGGTAACCCAGCTAGTGTGTTAATAAAATGGACTCATAAATTTGTTTTGAATAACCGTAGTTTAAATAATTTGACCAGGTACCAGGATAATGATCACACTTGTGCCTTTCTCGCTAAGAACGCTAATGGCGTAGGTAAGACAAAATGCTATTTATTGCTGAAATTTAAAAAAAAATTCACATACATACATATAAATGTATAGAGCAATTCATATAATCAATACAAAAATATTTTAATTCTGAAACATCGTGTCTTTTTGATGTGAAACTTCTTTAGCGCCGTTGTGATTTGAAACTCGATAAAAGGGAAACGACACTAAAAGAGTACATATATATATATAGGATTAAGCCTGCGAGAGAATGAGATAGGTTGAAACCTTACTGCATAGGCCGCTTTAATTATGAGCTCACTGTTCAAGGCTCCTATTGGTTGAGATTGTGCGGTGAAGGTTCACTTCCATTAGTTTTGGAAACTGCACTCGATTTTTTTTTATTGAAGTGAAAACTTTATAGCAGCGTTTTAATTTGAAACTCGATGAAACGAAAAAGTGACACTAAAAAGAGACAAACACATACATCTATAGGATTTAGCCTGCAAAATAATGAGGTAGAATAATCGGTATCCTCTTTGTGCAGTGCTTCGTAGATTCCCCACTCTTGCCTACATTAATTTTTTGAAGGTTTCTCTTCTTGCGCGTGTGAACTGCACACTTGTATATTTTTAATTTGCAGTTACTAACTTTGTCAAAGCCACGACAATGCTAAAACAAGGCAGAGAAGATTAACTGCCACGCAATGCTGTTTACAACCAAAAATTCAAACATTTGTTCAAGTCATGTACCTGTTTATATCCCACAAAAACTTTTTATGTAGGTACTCCATAGACATACAATCCGTGAGGTACTCCCTGCTTAATTCACTTCGTCTGACAAATACCATATATACTAGTGAATATTCCGATGGATAATATACATATAGGTACATCATCAATGAAGGCCACCATCACTCAGTGTGATGAGATCTTTAACATTTTTTTACGTTCCAAACGTTTAAGTGTCCCTAAATTGAAAGTGCAATTATTTCCTCGCGTGCCTCGTTTCGGTGTTCCCACAATTATTGGTCCAATCGATACGATAGGTACTTTGTATTCAAGTGGCATTGTCGAATGGTGAATGGTTGGCCACGTAGTGTTAGCGTCGTGAAACTTATTTTCAAAATTACAGAAATAGAGCCTATTAATTATTTTTATAATGGTAAATTGGAGATTCCCCTCAGGAATGAGAAACCTTATTATTAATGATTTCCTAAGTATTGTTTTTTTAGTCATTGGTTCCGTCCACATTAAGTCTGCGTTTGGACATTTACTAGAATTTTTTATGTGAAAACATGTGATTTGAAACTCAACGAAACGAAAAATAGTGAAACTAAAAATAGACAAACATATACATATTTAGGATTTAGCCTGCAAGAGAATGAGATGGTATAATCGGTCACTTTAAATTTTGATATTATTTTTAGGCCATTATCTTGGAGGAAAATAGCCTAAAAATTAGCAAGAAAAAGATTGAATATTTGTATTGTCATTTGAAGACACAATTGCTGTAACTTCTTCGAAGCAACTTGATGGAGTAACATTAGCCAACTGTGACTCATTTAAGTATCTGGACTCACTCATCCACAGAGACGGAGGACGTGCAGCAGATGTCATCCATAGAATAGGTGTGGGATGGATTAAATTCAGATCCGTAACAGGAATATTGCGTGACTCCAAAATGCCTTTAAAACTTAAATGAAAGATATTGTTAGACTATTGCTAGACCCGCGATAATGTATGGCTCCGAATGCTAGACTATGTACATCTCCTACTCTAGGCAACTCGAACAGCAGAAATGCGAATGGTTAGATGGTTGGCAGGAGTATCAATAAAAGATAAGATTAAAAGTTCACGCATTCGTGGTAGCCTGGGGGTTACGGACATAAACAGTAAACGGGAAGAACGACAGTTGAGATGGTATGGGCACATAAGACGGAGACCATCAGACCACACAGTGAAGCAGGCAATGTCTATGGAGCTTCATCGACAGTCATCCAGAGGAAGACCAAAAAACTCCTGGATGACTTAATGCTCCAAAATACTTCAGAGAAACGGCCTGGAGGAAGGTGATACTCAGAACCAAAGAAACTACACAACAACACGAGAACGAGAAGAGCCGACCCCAACAGTCTTCCTAGGTGGGCAAAGGCCTAGGTGGGCAAACTTTCTTCATGGGGGGCCAGAAAGTTTAAAGAAAATTCTGAGGAGGGCCAGGAGTATAACCAAAATGCAATTTGTTTTAAAATTTATATTTTAATTATAAAACTTTACACACAAACGCTAATATAAGTTACAGATTACAATTATTTAACTTTTATTCGAAGGCCCTGCTATGGTAGGTGTGTGACAGACATAAAATTGTTTTTGATTGGCCATAATGTCTTCAAATGCAGGTTTGAGTTGCGACGAAGTAACCTTTAGCAGCATTGCCTAGGTCCTAGGTAATGAGTTGGGACAGCGCAAGGAAGAGGAAGAGGACTTTAAATTTGAAAATCAGATTTATGATTGCAATATGAAAAACACAACCATTTTGGGAAGCGGGTATGGGTACCGCCGCCCCAAGAACCATTTATTGGATAATTAACACGTCTGTCATAGGTCACCTCAAGTGGTTCGCTACGTTTGGTGACTTAGCAGAGTTCATGGGAAGAGGTTTGACAAGGTCTTGGCGGCCGACCTGCTGCGTGGTGGGCCTGATCGATGGAGACTGGTTGAGAAGTTATTTTGATCTCTTCAGTCAGAATCCCTCGACCCATCGCCTTGCACCCCAGTTGAAAGGACGGATTCATTAGTCCGTCACTCCTGGACACGCTGACCAGCGTGGATCCATTTTTTATTTTTTTGTTTTTCTTAGCAGCGGGGTGTGGAATGGATGCTCTATGGGGATACTTTTAAAAGACATTATGACAGCATTAAGATATTTCGAGTGCAAGTACTGCCCCAAGTCAATTCAAATTTAAAAAAAAAACAGCGAGAAACTAGAAAAAGAAGGGTTTAATCTTTGCTCAATAAAAGTAGTTAAAATATAAAAAAAAATTACACTTTTCATTTACTAATAATTAATCAAGATACAAAGTACCATTGCTATACAAAAAACACAAACAATGTTAAAAAATAATGTCAAAAATCATAAAAGTTATTGTCTTTTATATTCGTTCTTCGAATTGAATACTGGCTTTATACGACAAGATTCTAGCTTGTTTTGTATCCACCCTTCACGTCTTTCAGGGCCGCAAACAGCAGAGCATGATGTGGCTTGCGTGTGACAGGGCATCAATCGGAACTTACACAAAATGTTGGATTCGATAATTCGTGGTCTGCAATGGCATCAATTATTGTCTCGCTAGATATCAGTTTTGCAAGAGGTGGTTCTGATGGTTTTTTCCAGTAGATCAAGTCAATGTAGTGTGCTGCGTTGAAATTAAAAGTACGTAGCGTAAATACTCTTATTGGAGAGAACCATGACGTACGTTCTCGGATACTTAGGATCCGTCTCAGAGCCAACTCTCTAATTTGTCTTCGTTCGTCGTTTAGTATACTAATAAGTATATTTTCGCTGTGGCCAAAATACCCGTTGCGGGATCTACCACCTTTTTCAAATGCTCTGGAAGGCAACGAGACAATTTTATGGTTTCGTGGAGGTGTCTCACCCCGTTAACATACGAAGGTTGTGTTCTTATTTTAAACCACATCGGAGCATACACTATTAGCACAAATTCAGTCAATATCACCGAATTTTCTGTCGGATTCTTGGTTGTATAAAGTCGGAGAATAGCTAACCAACGCGAATGACAGATTTTACCCGGGTTTCTTTTCGCTAAGTTTTCGTTTCATTGTCCTTCGGCGATTGCTTGGCACATTTCCAATAAATAAAGCTGGTCTGTGCTAAGGTCGTCACGAGATTTTGTAATGTCCGGTAAGTTGCATTCTATTTGCTTGAATTTCTATCACAGGAAGATGTTCACAGTTCTTGAGTAACTTTCCTATGTGGCCAATGTATTGTGAGCCAGGTTCTTTCAAAAGACTGATATGTTCTTCTACCACAACTTTTCTGCTTTCATCCTCCATGTTTTATTCTTTCGACCGACAAACGATGTGCAAATGCACGAATCAAAATAGGGCTGATTGATGGCAGTCAGTGTGGTCCTAGTTTTGGCACGAGCACGTCGAATCTTATTACGATTGATCACGTTTCTTAGATTATCTGTTGTCACTAATCCAATATTTTGCAATGTAGCGCAGACAATGGCAGCACCTGCCCGATCAGAAATACTGTATCGATACAACAGATAGTCCACTGTCTGTTGGATTTATTACACAAGAAGAAGTAGATGAAGCAAAGTATTGTTGGTCAGTTGGAAGATCAACGTTAGTAAAACTTGAAACTGTACTGCGAGATGTGGACGGTTGATCTAAAGATGTTTGCTGTTTTTCTTGGTATAGTTTGTGCTTTAATTTTCTTAATATATTGCTCTCATTTTGCTTAGTAGTTTGTCTATCTAAAGAACCAATCATCTTTTTTCTGTCGCCTCTTTGACCTATCAAAAAATGTCCAAAAGATGAAAAGTGAACTTAGCAATTTGTCAAATTTTCGCGGAAAAATAAATATTATCACATTTTTTTAATATAATTATTATTTAAGGCGCGGCAATTTTTATTCATTATGAAATGTAGAAGTAAAAATTAAAGGAATTAATTATATTGACAGGAAACTGTTTTATAAAGAAACAAATTTTTAACAGATTAAAAATAATTCAACCGCTTTGGGGCAGTACTTGTTATCAACATTTTAAATTGATATTTTGTTTACGGTGCTCCAGATTTTATGTCCGGGTTGAATCTTTCCCAAATGAAAGACTAAACCCTTCCACACACTTTTCCACAAATGAATATCTAGTAAATTAACGCAATGTAAGTGCACTATATAAGAATAAAACAATACAAGAACAATACGTCAATCCACCAGAAACATAATGGGAAAATATTTCACCGACTCCAGATATTTTCATATCAGAGGGTTCGGCTCTGATGAAATCCTAACTGGTCCGATAAATCCTACTGATCCCTCAATATAAATATTAAAAAAATCTTTCGTAATCCTACATGTATTTAAAATGACCGACTTTTGCATTTTTATGTACAAATTTTTTGACAAATCTAATACGCCTAAATTTTGAATGAGAGAGCTAGGTATAATGCCAGTAGCCGAAATAACAAATGGTAATATTTTTATAGTCTGAGAATGCCAAATTCTTTTAATTTCATTTCCTAAATCTGTATATTTTCTTATTTTTTCAGTAACAGTTTTCGGAATATTACAAGAATTTGGAATAGCGACATCAATGATATAAGTTATTTTCTTAATTTTGTCATGTAAAACTATATCGGGTCTATTATGACTAATTGTTCTGTCTGTCAGAATAGTTTTATCATAATAAATTTTATAAAATTCATTTTCTAAAAATGAATTTGGTTCATATTCATAATATGGTACATTACGGCAGTCAATCAAGTTATGTTTAATTACCAAACTTTGGTGAATTATTTTTAAAACTTGATTGTGCCTAAATGTATACTCGGACGGCGCTAATACAGAACATCCCGATATAATATGTTCTATAGTTTCCGGAAAAGCCAAACATTTTCTACATAAATCATCAATTTGATTTGCATCTTTGATGATATGCTTCCTATAATTTTTAGTATTAATGACTCTATCTTGTATGGCAAGCATAAAGCCTTCTATTTCTGCGCTCAACTCTCCAATACTCAACCATTTGTTTGACGAAAATTTGTCAACATATGTTTGGTTGAGATAATTGAAGTGTTTTGCGTGAAGAATTTTATTTGACCAGGAATCTAATAATTCTTGGTTGGTATTTATAAGAATGCTGGCATTCTCGTCGTAGAAATTTAATGGTGAAAGATTTCTATCTGCCTTGCAAATTATTTTGTGCATTTCTGAACTATCAGCTTTCCTATGGAAAAAATTTCTTAGCATTTCAACCTGATTATGTTTTAAAGATGTTATTTTGACTATACCTCTACCTCCTAAATTTCTGGGTAAATTAATTCGTTCTACAGCTGAATTTGGATGATGGCAATGAAATTTTGTTAATGTAGTTCTAATTAATCGTTCTAAGCTATCTAAATCTGTATTAGACCATTTAATTATGCCAAATGAGTAAGTTAATATATTTTACGGTGCTCCAGATTTTATGTCCGGGTTGAATCTTTCCCAAATGAAAGACTAAACCCTTCCACACACTTTTCCACAAATGAATATCTAGTAAATGAACGCAATGTAAGTGCACTATATAAGAATAAAACAATACAAGAACAATACGTCAATCCACCAGAAACATAATGGGAAAATATTTCACCGACTCCAGATATTTTCATATCAGAGGGTTCGGCTCTGATGAAATCCTAACTGGTCCGATAAATCCTACTGATCCCTCAATATAAATATTTAAAAAATCTTTCGTAATCCTACATGTATTTAAAATGACCGACTTTTGCATTTTTATGTACAAATTTTTTGACAAATCTAATACGCCTAAATTTTGAATGAGAGAGCTAGGTATAATGCCAGTAGCCGAAATAACAAATGGTAATATTTTTATAGTCTGAGAATGCCAAATTCTTTTAATTTCATTTCCTAAATCTGTATATTTTCTTATTTTTTCAGAAACAGTTTTCTGAATATTACAAGAATTTGGAATAGCGACATCAATGATATAAGTTATTTTCTTAATTTTTTTTTTTTATATTACTATTATTATTATTTTTTTTTTTATAAAAATTGAATATTCATTTAGACTTTCATAAAAGTCAATTGTTCCATATAAATAAATTCGGATATATCTATCCGAGACGCTATCCAGGTCACAAACCAATTCTTAGAATTATTGTTTCCAATAAAAAGGGTAGTTGCCCGTAATATGGAGAAAAATAATTAGTTGATAATAATGTTATTCTAAAATTTGAAAATACGAGATTGACAATTATGACGTTTTGACAGAAGGTGGCATTAGCGAAATTGGTTAACGCACTCGTCCCGGTTAGACGGAGAGGTCTGGGTTCGTGTCCCAGTTGCGACCATTGTCTTTTTCTGTTTTTCTGTGTCATGTACTCTTTCATATTTTCGTTTAGATTATTATTGTTAACTTATTCTAATTTGATATTTTGTATTCTTAATTGTATGTACCTAAAGCATCTATTCCGCACCCTGCGAAAACTGATTTGTAAAAAATAAAAAAAATCCATACAATGGCGATCCACCCTAACGCTGACCCCTAGATTTGTTCCCACCATACCTATTTCCTTCTCAGAATTTCGTTTCCTTAAAAAACCCTCCACACAGCATCCCCTAAGATATCATAGAACCTGAGGGAAATTCAAATCCTCAGGTGGATCCTATGTGGATCTAATATAAAAATAAAGAAAAACCGGAATTTTCGAAATTCGAATAGTAATCTCTAGCTATTACAATTGCACTAATTGCTACTTTTCCTGTAGGAGATTTTTCATCAGCCAAATAATCTGGAAAATCGCTCCCGGGCTCGCTAGATACACTCAATATTTCAGCAGCCGATTAAGGGAAAAGTTGGCCAACAAACTTTAGTTTGTCAAGTTGATTAAGCGCTGGCCTCGTCGTACCACCAGCGTCAAATTAATGCAACTCCTGAATGATTGATGTGGCAGTATGTAACTTGGCTGCTCGCCGCCCAACTTTCACAATTGAACCGTTAAATAAACAATCAACGCTGGTAAAATGCTAATATGACTTTTGCTAACAATCGTTTCTGGAAATGCCGGCTTCGGCTTCGTGGTATAACAATCTCCTTCGACACTTACTTAGTCGTCTTAATAAGATGACTTTTGTGGCAGAATGGTGAACTTCTTGGTTTTGGAACCAGAGTTCTCACATTTACAACCGAATGTAATCATTTTTTTTGACATTGTGTTCGAAAAATCCACACATTATGTTATCGTCAAAGCAATAAATAAATAAAAAAGAGGGTGTTATTCACACGCGGATGAAGTGAAACCTTCAGAAATCTAAAATAGACAAGGGTGGGGAGGCTACGAAGTACCCCGTACAAAGGGAACGATAGGCTACGAAGCACCGCACACATATTACGATTATACTATGATATTCTCTTGCAGGTTAAATTCTACAGATGTATATATTTGTCTCTTTTTAGTGCTGCTATTTTTTCTTTTCATCGAGTTTCAAATCATAACGGTGTTAAAGAAGTTTACACTTTAAATTTTTTTTTCTCTAAATATCTCTCTAATAAAAGTCCACCATTCATAATTGGTTTTCACCATGTTTAGACATTTACCAATTTCCCAACCTTTACCTTCCCATATCCATTCCCTCCCGACTCTCATATCCGCCCCCCAACTATCTATTACATAGCCATATCTATAGGATGCCAAATTCCCACTGGCTTCCTACAGCTGGAAATAGTTGGGACTCTTGTGGCGATGTTTGTATAAAAAAGGATTTAAGCAGGACGGAAATTATTTCAATTGGGACCACCATTCCACGTCGAAACATTAAGTCACTTCAACTGAATGTATTTTTTAAATTAAAAAAAATATGTAGATATACTTGGAAAAAATGCAGTTGCACGCGCTTTTTCAGAATTTGATTGTTTATTTGGTTGAATAAACTTTAAAGATTACTTAAATAATCTTTTCTTACAAAAAAGTGAAAAAAAAAACAATACACTAAAATTTAATAATAAAATATCTTAACCTTTAAGTGCTGACGTTGGGCTTCTCCATTCTATCAACAATAATAATATCGAACTGCTCCCTTCTCCCGCGCGCTTCCAGTAGCTTCGAATTTAGTGACGCCAGAGCCGTAAATTTTAAAGTTAAATTTCTGTAAGTAAATTAATTTTTAAAAAAATTGTGGGTCTCTATGAACAATTGTCAGTACTTACATAACTTTTTAAAAGTTTAAATTTTACTATATAAAAACAAACATAAACAACTTTAATAAAGTTTTATTTATAAAATTTATTCGAGACACTATTGAAATATTGTGATAAAAGTGAGTTCATTGTTTTATTTAGTTAAGTAGATAATATAGACTGATTTCTGATCTCAAGTGATTTTTTGCAAAAATTATTTATTATATAACGTCCAAATTGTCAAATATAAGTTACTTAACAATAAAAAATGTATTTTATTTTATTTTAGTTTGTACCTCAAAATTATCATGGATTTCTAATATATAAACATTTAAAGTAACAGGTGGCGTAGGCCCCCACGTCAGAGTATACGGTTAAAGAAATCACGTCAGCAGTTAATGATCTTTTCATCTTATCCATGTTTTGTGTTCAGATGTGTATGCGCTCTCCAAACTTTCTCTTTCAATTACTCGTTTTTTTGTGCATCGCAGATACGAAAAAAACATTTCATTTTCAATAACTTATTCATAAATTTAAAGAAAATAAGATATTAGGATAAGTACAACAATGGGAGTACGCGTGATAGTTCAGTCAGTGGGGACAAAAATGCATATGCCTTGATCATGTAGTCGTTTTCTTGATATGTGTTGTTAAGGTTGGGATTCTAAATTGTGAAATTGGATAAATGGTGCTAAAAATTGTTTTTTTTTTTTAAAATTAAAGGCAACAAGTTACGGCGGTGGAAATTTTGAATATTAAAAAAAAATAGATAAATCCCAATTTTTGTAATTTTTTGGGCAATTCATACTTAATTATGGAAATTTTGGAAAACCAAAGTAAACTCATTTTCCACCACTAAGAGATTATGGTTTCCCTAGTAGGTTTAATCCACAGACATTCCAGTTTAGCGATCTTAAATGTTGAAATTGTGCTTGAGCCACGCGGAGTTCGGTTCAAATATGAATTATATTATTCGCCATTACATTATTGATTCGTTAATGATATTGTATATGTATATAATATAATGAATATAATATTCTAACTTATTGTCTGTGCTCCTGAGAATCTGGGATTCCTTTGACAATTTATCTTCATCTTCGATAAATCGATATTGATGCGAACCTGCGGTGTGTTTCAGTATGATTACAGACGATTCGACTATTTCAGAACCCACACATATTAGAACACTTCAATCTAGCTTACCTGCAGCCACATGCTCTGTCGCATCCTGTTTTGCAATATTGCATGAAATGAAAAACAATAAAGTCTCGGGAGCAGATTTCTCTGTCATTGTTACTGGAGCAGGTCCATTCGTTCCACCCCCAGCTTTCTGGATTTTTTGAAGTGAAAACTTCTTTAGCACCGTTGTGTTTTGAAACTAGATAAAACGGTAAGTTTAAAAATATACTTATGAATATTAAATAATAAATAAAGTAATTAAACTTATGTAGGTAGTTTACAAAGAATTTTATAGTAAACATTTTAATGAAGAATGCAAAGGGGGTATGCTTCGACCAATATCATACGTCAATGGGGGTATGTCATAATGTTACAAGCTTTAGGCATTTGGAAGTGCTACAAATTTCATAAAAAAGTGGTAATGGATTCCGATTTCGTCCTTTGCTAAATGTGTTCAAATCCTCGTTCTTTGGTTCATGAACTCTTTCTTTACTTTGTCTTTGGGAAGACTTTGAAATCTTTGGTGACCTATTTACACAATTATTGTTATTGTTGTTTAAAGTTCTAACATCAACTTGAACTAGGATTTTAGTTTTAATAATTATTGTTCTTATATGTACCCACAACGATTTGCTAAACTAATAACCACACATTACAAGTTAGTGTTATTTGGGTGAAGTTTTATTGCGTGACCTATAATTATTTCACAGTGGAAATTGTCTGCTTTCAAAGGTGTTCAAAAATAAGATATGTTTAGTATATAGCGTCACCTCTAATCGCTGTAAAATGCTTTATTGTTGAATTTTGTTTTAAAGTTTTTCGAAATCTTTAGTGAAGTGTCAGTATGTATTGAACGCAATATAACAGAAAACATGTGTGCAGTTCACACGCAGTAGAGTGAATCCTTCAAAAAATTTAAGTTGATCTAGGTATAAAATTAAAGTTGATCTAGCCATGTAATTCCCCTCCTTCCTGTTTCCATCTCCTACCCCTCCTCACTACCTTCAGCCTCACAACATACCTCAATTAGGGATGCCAAAGTCTCACTGGCTTCAGACGGGAGCAGCTGGGACTGAGGTAGGTGAAGTATTCACATAAAAAAAACAAGAGTGGGGAGGATACTTAGAACCGTACGAAGAGGAGACCAATTATATTATCTAATTTTCTCGCAGGCTAATTCCTACAGATGTATGTGTTTGTCTCTTTTTAGTATCGCTATTTTTCGTTTCATTGAGTTTCAAATCACAACGGTGCTAAAGAAGTTGTCCCTTTTGAAAATAACATGTTTTCCGTACGGTTTAACTCCACTCAACGCAAGAGAGACACGTAATAATACACGTTAATCCATTTCAACAATAATATAGTGCCTTGATTATTTTTATAAGAAGAAAAAAAATTATGAAGTTCATGTCATTTCTTGACTCGACTGCATTGATCATTGACATCTTCAATGTCACCTACAGAGAATTCAGTAATCATCTCTTGACATAGGTATGTCACAACATAGTTAAACTCCCCCCATGCATTTAATATTTAAACAAATTGTAATCTTCTCCATTAATTTAAGTGTTTTACCTACTGTTTTATGGAGAACCCGAATAAAATAAATAAATTTCAGATATTATATTATGTCACGTGTCAATAAAAACTCAGATGGTAAACAAATAATCATACTAACGTAATGAGGTTATGCATTTTCCGTGCCAAAGCTTGCTTTACTGGACAAGGCAGTCATTTTCCCTGTCATTACAATATTATTTGAATAATCGATTTGCATTTCATTAAAAACTAATTGATGTTTTGTTGACATTTTGTGACCGCCATTATTACTCCAGTCTCGAGTCTAGACATACTTTGGAGCACTCATTCCACTGCCCCATTAAGTGGTTAAAAGGACATGTATATTATATTGTGTATTTCATCCGAATCCTCCAACAGAAAGCTTAAATTCACGGGAGGTTGTGCACAGGTTATTTGCCCAGAATAAAATACACTGCAAAATAGTCCACCTTAAATTAAGCACCTCTGTTTATTTATTCTTTTGCGATTAGCCAAGCCAAAGTTTTAAAACTTTTTAATCTTTGTTTTTTAAAAGACTGTTAACTTAAATGTTCCCTCTTGTTAAATAATGTTCATCTCACTATCTTTGTTCATCCTCAACTTTAAGACTTAATCTTGCCTGCTCCAGGGACACGGTTTTATCGTAAATAATTGTAAGTTCTATTAAAATAAATGAGGAAACGACATTGACTGTCTTAAACACCAACAAAATCCCTGTACGAAAAACTTCGTTGATGTGAATGTTAACTACTTGTTCCAAATACATCGTTGTGAAATTACTGTGCAATGTTATTTTATTTTAATTACGGAATACAGAGATCTTCTGGAAGTCAAAATAAACTGAAAGTCAATTCAGTACTTATTTTATTACTCAATTTTTATTGCTACTTTTTGCACTGGAGATATTTGCTTTGACTGCGAAAATCAGACGCAAATCGTTGTATAAATGATAAAGTTCGACAACTTTCTCTGCGTTAGAAAAACAAAATCCTGTAAATGACGTATAGGTATTTTATAAAAAGCTGAAGTATTTTTTACTATATAAACACTTACTACAGAATAGAGTGGTGGAAGGAGTTCTACAAATTGTGTTTAGACACGAGAAAAGTTCACAAAATGTCAACCAAACATCAATTATTTTTTAATGAAATAGAAATCGGTTTAACAAATAATAGTGTAATAAATGGAAAAAAAATAACCGTTGTCCTCGTGCGACGACTTTGAAAGCAAATCTCATTTTGGAGAATACATGCATCATCAAGTTACAGCGGTTTTTTCCAAAAAAATCATTTAACGGAAATTTTGTGACATGCGTTTAGTGTTTGTCATTGGTCGAGAGGAAATTCGTACAAAAAAACCCTTTTTTTAATGAAAATAACCATAATTATATTTTGCATGTGTAAATACCTAGTCGAATATTTCGCAATAAGCGTTATATTCATATTTGCACACTGTTTTGGAATTTAAAACGTTTGTTGATTTTTTTTTTAAAAGCTTGGTATTCCGATTTTTAAAAGTAATATTATATTACAGTTAAAATAAAAGATAAAAGCTTTGTTGTCTAACTAAAAGAAAAACACCATAAAAGCATTCACATTTTGTGTAGCTATTAGTTTAAATACCGCTTACTAATATCGTGAAAAAGAACCAGTTTTTTACGTGAAAACTTCGCTAGCACAATTGTGATTTGAAACTCGATGAAACGAAAAAGCGACACAAAAAAGAGACAAACACATACATCTATAGGGTTTAGCCTGCGAGAGAATGAGATAGAATAATCAGTCTCCTCTTTAAGCGGTGTTTCGTAGCCTCCCCTCTCTTATCTGCTTTAATATTATGAACACTTCCACCACGCGTGAACTGCAAACTTGTATTTTATTTTTATCATATTCGGTATATAATTTTCAATTATAGAAACTTTACCCCTTTTACAACATAACTAACTTACTAACTAACCATCACGCCGTTTCCCCGTAGGAGTAGGCAGAGAGGACGGACCGCCAAACAACTCGATCTTGGCACACACTCATTGCCTCGTTCACATTCATACATCGTCTCATTCATGCTCTTTTATTATTCTGACTCTCGACATGTCCCGACTCAAGTATCTGATTCAATTGGTCGTGCCATGTCTTTCTCGGGCGTTCTCGACTACTTCTACCATTCACATTTACGTCATTACAACATTCCTGTCCTTATTGTTTTCTTTCAGAATTAATCTATCAGAAAATCAAAATAACATAAGCCTGACATTTTGTGAAAAATTGTCCTAGAAGACCGAAAGAAGAGACTTATATTCTCGTGAAGGTATATATTGTGTTAACATAGTTTTCTGAACCATTGACCTACACAATGCTATAATTTCATATCTAAGATGTATTCCATGAAATTGTATCTGCATTCAATTAGTAGTAAGTTAATTACGATAATATGCATTGCTTTATATAATTACGTATTCCCCACTGACGGTCATATTGTTACGCTAGGCAGCTGATGAGGATCGTCGAGAACCGTTCAAAGTTCAAAAGTCGCACTGATGAACGATTTGATGTTCATCAAAAGTTACTAAATTAAAAAAAAACTCAACCTCTGGTAGATACAACAATCCTAAAATGATTTTTATTTTCATCTTTAAGTAAACTGGTGTATTTTTCCTGCTAATTAAAATAAAAGGAAAGTGTTTCCACGTTGTGAGTTCCCGATATATTTTTGTTTTTGTTTCCGAGTGGCGATAATTAGGGCATTACTTTTCTGGGCACGTCATCCTCTTGATTTGTGTAATTAACCCTCGCTTCCCCTCACCTCCCTCTCTTGTTCCTCTTTTCTCGTCCCATACGAAAGGTTTGCTTGTTTATGAAAAATCCTCGGAAATTATACCAGACTCATTAAGGACTTTTCCGCCCCTCAGACGTCATAGAAACCCCTACAAAAAAGCTCATTATTTAGTTTGGCCTTAACTTGTCGGGTGGACCTGCTGGAACAGTGAGGAGCATCACTTACTTTTAATGTCACACCACCTCGATCGAGAGCTGACTATACACATTCTAATGCAATGTTTTTTTTATTAGAAAAGGCTTTAACCGAAAAGCCAATGCACTCACCCTCTGGGCCCCTCTCTAATAACAAAGGGATGACTTTTGTGCCTAACCATGACGTATCAACCCCGAAGCGAAATGCACACTTACTTAATAAAACAACCGCCCTAAAGACGGCCTGTGTAGGCCGAAATTGGTAGGTCAAAAATAAAATATCTTAAAAGCTGTGTTCTTATTTTTTATTGTGTTTATTTTCCACCTTTGAATGGCGTTAAATTTTATAAAAAAATCAGGGTCTATAATTCACATGCGGTAGAAATGAAACCTTCAGAAAACTAAAGTGGATAAGAGGAGGAGTCTACGAAGCATTTTTTTTAATTGTGAAAAATGATTATTTCCATATTTTTGTCGTCGAATTCCACCTAAACATTTTCCTCTACATTTTGACATCATATTAATATTTGTGTTTTCTTGTTCGGTGTTGCAGGATGTTGCTTTCTTTTGTGTTTTATGCCTGTTCATTTTGTAGTGGTTTAAAGATTGGATATTGATTTTTTCTATTTTGTAGGATTCGATCTTTGGTCACCGAAATGTCTGGCCGCTAAGGTTCGTCAGGCGCTTTATATCACTGGACCACAGGAGACATACTTTGGACTAAGGATTTGTCATATTATATTGAAACGTGTACCCGTGAAATAAATCAATATTTCATTGCTATTACTCATTATCTCATATGGGTTCTAATCCTTTTTTAATTTTTCTGTTATTAAAAACGTTTTTTTTTTTATTTGAATAATTCGTCTTTATGATAGGTTTTTTAGTTTATAAAATTTTGAAAATGCGTTCTTTTTCTTTCTGAATTTCAGTCGATGTATGCGTAAGAAAGGAAATGAATTGGTTAAAAATACCGTATACAATATGTTTTCAGCGGATTTTGCTCAGAAAATATGTATCTACCTATAATCGGATTTATTCCTTTGGCGCGAACAAAAAGTATTTCATCGCAGCCACCTTCCTCCGTAGTAGAGTCTGCCCGGAGGCGGAGGCGGCGGGCTGGATCCGAGGTATATCGGGTAATATGCATAATATTGTTCACTCGGAGCCATGAAGTTAAGCTTAAAAGGGAACATTGGTTGATTTTGCACCCGTCTGCCACTTAATGCTTCGTTCAGTCAACTGGAATGAAAGTTTTCGTTCGGTACGCTTGCTCTCCAAAAAGCTACAAGGCACCTCTTCAAAAAGGGAATATTGAAACGACCATAGTACATAATAATGAGCGCTCTGATCAAAATGACTTTTGAATAGTGGTGTCATTTTGATGTACGCCTTGAATTAAGCAAGAAGTAGACGGAAAAGGCTTTAGTTTTCCTTTGACATTGACGCCCCATACTGTTCTTTCGGCAGAATTTAACGATGCCATTTGTTATTTCGGGTGCTGCAGAATACGGAGGCATCTGGCTTCCCCAGAAGGCTGTTAATTTTAATACGAATATTTCGGAGTTTAAAAGCCGGAAGGTTAATTTAAAATACGAGAGACTCCCTAATGCTGGTGATTTCGCTACCCAAATACGTAGCACGAATCAAGGAACAGCTATTACTTCGCGTTTTAATTATAACCATACATGATATTTTAATTGACAAAGCCATATATTATAAGAATAGTATTGGTATTTCAATCATAATAAACACGTATTCTATCATATTAATTGGTTTTTGGTTAAAGATTAAGACAATAACCTGCAATCGTTTTAAAACATTATAAATTGGTACTTCCAGTAAGACCGAAGTTTTTGTAAAGTGAAAAATCAGTTGTTTCGGTTTTTGAAATATTTGTAATACAACATTAAAAAAAGCAAGCGTGCATACGAGAAACTAAGAAACTATTTTAAACACTATTTTTTCGCGTATATATAACTTTCTCAGTCGTGAAAGTGAACTACTATAGAAACTGACCACAAAATAGTTTATGGAAAGATCTATACACGTACACAGTGCTTATCCAGTCAAAGAGGGATGTTTATCTATTGTACAAACTATTATTAATAATAATTTCTCATTAAATTTCGTTTTTTTTTCCCAAGTTATTTTAAATGTCCTATATATTTCTTAAATTAAAGATATCGTAAAAACAAATACCATGATTAAATAACATTTTTAATTATGTATTAATAATAATAATAACTTACTTGAATTTTGTAGTGATGTTAATATTTACAAATTGCAATATTTTAATTTCAAACACGAAAAAGGTGAAAAACCTTACTACAAATATTTTTAATTAAAATTTTAGAAAATTTGAAATAAAAAAACACAGTCCCTTTTATTTAAAGAATTTTGTAACAATATGTGTAACTATTACTTCACTTTTTATCTTGCCGATAGAATTAGAAATAACCAAAAAAATCAAACATTTTGGATTCATTATTTATTTTATGAAAGTGTTATCAGATTCAAGCGGTTAAATTCAACTAAAAAAATAACGCGGCA
This sequence comes from Limnephilus lunatus, assembly GCA_917563855.2. Lineage (NCBI taxonomy): Eukaryota > Metazoa > Arthropoda > Insecta > Trichoptera > Limnephilidae > Limnephilus > Limnephilus lunatus. The sequence continues at coordinate 37,900,233 of OU830604.1, forward strand.
GAAATAACTTAGCTTTTTTTGAAAACAAAAGTATATTCAGTCGAAAAATAACACAAATTATAGTATATACATTGAATTATACTAACGAATCTAACATGGTCATAAAAATAGAATTATGACCAAAAAAATAATTGAATCACACCCCAAATCACAAGCATGGCGCAAAATGCAATTTTGCCACTTATTTTGCAGCACAGTGTTAAAGACTTTTTTTATTAGTATTAATTCGATATTGAAAATTATTCAATACATAATTAAAACACCTTAAAATGATTGGGATGTGTTTTTTTTATAGGTAAGGCTGCTAGTGTGTATAGATTTAATTGTTCGATACTTTCTGATATTAACAACACCGAAATCAATCTAAAGCAACCTATATTAAATAATAATCCTGCCTTCCAGCATAACCGTAAAAACAATGTGGTGAAATAATGTGTAATAAATACTTAGTAATATGAAGACGTAGCCCTTTGCGGTAACTGTCAGGTCACATGATCACGCTAAGGGGGGCATAACTAAGACGAAGGTGGTTGTTATTTGTTTCCCCTGCCGCTCTCAATCCTGGAATGCGTGGTCCCAATAGACCATAGGCGGCTCTAGGGGTCCAGAAGTGGAAGGTCATTTAAAAAAATAATATTATGATACAATATGAAATTAAATTTCAACACATTCATTTGTAGGTACCTCACGAGTTTGAGAGTCAAATTCATCCACGTACGTCAAATTACATTTAATATAGTAAATTATTTCATGCGACATGCGTAAAATATGCAAAATCAACCTTCGTTTATCAAACCATATCTTTCAGACGCATAATATTCAGCATGCTCTTTCTTCCTCACGGCACTGACCCAAACTGTCTTAAGAATCCACTTTTTACTAAGCGACATAGTGCCATCTCGTTTATTATGTGGTGCGTAAAGAGACAGAAGATATCATATAGGGGCATTTCATAATTTGACCCAGCCAATCATAGTGCGTGGGAAAGCTTCCATTTAAGACGTTAGATGTCACTGCTTACCGCTGTCTGCTATCTCGCGGTGCATTTCAAATACATTAGAATTAATAATAATAAATAATAATAATAATAATAAATTTATTTCAGATAAACATTATACAATTAAACATATGTGGAAACTTTGACTAGCCAAATAGGAATGGATCCTGTTTTAGGCCAGTTAAATTGACAAATTTAGTTCATATCATAAATTTTTTTTACATTGTTTAAGTGTATAACATATTATTTAAAGAAGGAAAAAATGTGTTACAATTGAATTTCTCATCTAATCTTTAGATAAATACACAATTTTGTACTTATGAGAAAAAGAATACCTAATTGAAGAGAAAAAAATAAGAATGCTTATGTTAAATACGAATGTTTTGGAAAATGGAAAAAGGAAAATGGGAAGCGTAGTGATATAAGTTTATAATCTAGATTAGAAAATAATCGATCGCATTAATTAAAAAACAATAGACAGTTATGTTCTGGAGTGATAAGTATGTGTTTTGTAATATATGGACTCTAACAAATTATGTATGAGTGTGTGTGTGTGTTTTTTTTTTTTTCTTTTTTTTACCGTTGTTTTGATTAGCTTAATATTTCTTAATAATATTATGTTTTACTGTCATCTTATAATTTTGGGAGGTTTTGACTAATTGATTTGAGGGAAGGACTGCCCCTGCAATAGACCAAAGAAAACTTCGCAATTTGCATATATGTATATATATATAATAATATTTTCCTTGTGATTTGGATTACAATCAATTGAAAACAATTGAGTTTCTCTGTAAGGAAAGTGGAGGTTTATTTTGTTAATCTCACAAGATTTACATAAATAAAAGTATCTAGTAAAAAACCAAACCTGTAAGGAAAGAAACGCCATTTAATGTTATTAATTGTAATGTCGATTCCTTGATCACAATCACGAAAGTAATTACTTTTGATCTTATCAATTTGTTTTATCATGGCCATAGATTATTTTTACTATATTTTTAATTATCCATAGATTATAAAATATCGAGTCGACTGTTAAGTAGGAACTGAGGCACATACCAGTGACAGTCTACGGTACATACACAATGACGAGTCAAGATCGGCATTGTGTTAAATTAAAGAAAATTATATTTTTCTTTACATATATACACATACTAACTAATAAATAAATAAACTTGTATAGATTATGTTCATTTAAATTTTTCTTCCAGAGGGGAGCCCCCTGTATGTACGAGTACTAACACCCATATGCATAGTCGGTTCCTCGAGACCTCCTCCACTCGACCTTAGTCGAGGTCACCTCAAGGAAATCTTAAAAACTCCCTTGAAATCAGTATGTTCAGTTACGGCTTCACCCTCCAGTGAGGAACCTCCACTAAAGTCGAGTTGATACGACGTTGATCGAGTTGGACGATATTGGTACAAATCTTCATAAATGTTGTCAATAAAATCATGTAAATTATTCATTATGCTAATAAAACTTGAAATAACCTCAGAAATAATGTGGAAAGTGCTGTTAACAAGCTTTGAGGAGACCTCAAGGTAGATCGCGAGGTACCTTGAGTATGACAGTTCATTACTCGACTCGACTGAGGAATTCGCTCAAGTCGAGGAGAGTTTTTTCAGTTCTGCATACCGATTTTATCCTTGAGGTTGAGTCGAGTCACAGTCGAGTGGAGGAAATCTCGAGGAACCGACTATGCATATGGGTGTAAGACTCTAGTGAAAAAGTGACTGCTTTAGGTTTTCTCCGACTGATTAGAACTATTATTCCCGCTGAGATACAAATAAAGAATTTTTACAATTCTTTATCTAAGATACGTATTTAATTACGGTTCAACACAATGAAAACACATGAAAATTAATCTACACAAATTAACTTGATGTTTCATGCGCAGTTGAATCAAATTATGTATACCGATTCAATTTCGTGGGCATCTAATGGGCTATTCATGTTGGAAATTCAAAAATTTCCAACGTTTTTTTACAGAAAAGTCGCTAATGGCCACATTGTTTTTCACGGCAGTTGTCAACGGCTAGATTTATTTGAATATAGATATGACATAGAACAAATTAATAACAACATATCTACTACAGCACTGTAACTTGGTAGTCATTAAGTTGTGGCTAAATAAAACAAAATATTATTATCGTTAATTAACATTTTTAGCGATTTAGTTTTAGAGAAAAGTGAATTTAACCTGTTTAATTACAAGAGACAAAATTTGTCCAAGCTCACGTAAGTCTCACATAAATCATTGTATCTCCTTTATTGTCATGGTGAAAAATATGATATGAACTGAGAAAGCGAAAACTCCACGCTTTATATCCAAATCGATAATTTAACCACAATAAAATTTAAATGTGCACCTCCATGAAACTAAAGTATCCGATAGCTATTTGAGAAAAATATATAAAACTTCGAGAATTTTTTATTAATTATTTTTGAAGTAAAACTTCTTTACGCACGCTTGATTTGGGGAGTAAGCTGGTGAATGTGTGACGAGAGCGTTACGAAAAGGGAAATATAAATTAGTGAAGATAGAAAGAGAGAGAGTTACGTTTCGTATATTACTGTAGGGGCAAGAGAGGTGCGAGCACACATTTTCTTTCTCTCTTTTTCTTATAGCCAGTTAAGTTTCGTATATCTAAGACACAGTGCAGGCCTATTGTCAGTATCACACTGTAGGAGCAAGAGCGAGCAGTGCCCGCGCACATTTTCTTTTCTCTTCTTCTATAAGTTAGTGAAGTTTTACTTCAGTCGTGTGGTCTAAAGCACACTATTTTTATTTATTTATTAAACGTTTATAATACATTTGCTTTAAAATATGTGTACGTTTTTGGATATAAAAATACATGAATTGAAAACTTATTTATGTTGTATTAAATTTTTAATATATTAAACATCATTTCATCACCTTTCAAAAAACAGTTTTTAGTTTTTGGATAGGTTCAGAAATATTCCGTTTATTTAGATTTTATTGCAAAGCGGAAATATTTTACCATCGTACAAAATAGATCGAGTCCTGATGGGTTAAGAATGGTGTGATATGTATGTAGTATGATAATGAGTAGTAACATATTGTTTTCCACAATATATCATATTTGATGAGTCATATTAACGCAGTGTTGATATCTCGCGGAAAGCATTTCGGTTCATTCGCTTCACGGCTTAATACTCGTATTAAAAAAAACATTTGGAAGTAGTCCCAAGCCACCGGGAGCTATGAATGTTTTCCTTCTTTGCGAATGGGATGCCATCTTTTGAATTTTGTATCATCCAAGTCTACTCGGCCCGCGCCGCCGAGCGAAGTCGGGAAATGTCGGCCGTTTCCGTCGCTCTTCGTTAATAGAATTCAGGACGATTTCAAGTCAATTGAGGAAACATTTTAAAGCCATCTCTTTCTTTGAAGTTTTACGGAAAAAAGGAAAAATGGTTTTTAGGATACTTTTGTATACCCATATAAAACTACCTCAATTATTTTTTTCTTAGTAATTAATTGATATAATTGGTATCAAAATTAATAAATAGATTACACCTTTCTAATCTTAAATCATCTTAAAAATGTTGTGGTTGTACTATAGTACAACATAAAACTGTGATAGAAATTAAAATAATACATTTTTTACAATTGCTCCACACAGGAGGCCCTGAGGAAAATAATTCCCCCCAGTGCTTATGTCATCTTTGAGGATGCTGTGTGGAGGGTAATTTTAGGAAAACTAAAGAGAAGAAGTTCTAGGAAGGAGTGGAAGGGGGGGGGGGGGGGGTAGGAATTTAAGCTCAGTGTATCCAAGAGCGATGGACGTATGAATCTAACCTTACCACTGTAGTGCAAGTCAAGAGTTCTGCTGAAGAGGTCAAAAGATCTCCCTCAACCAGTCTCTCCCGATCAGGCGTGCCAAACAGTTGGTGGGCAGACGCATCCGCCACCAAGGTCAAGACAAACCTCATCCCATAAACCCGGCACCCTTTGCTAAGTCACCAAATGTAGCGAACCACTTGGGGTGACGTGTGGCAAAGGTGTCGGTCATCAAATAAAAAGTTCCCGGGGTGGCGGTATTCATACCCGCCTCCCAAGTTGAGAACAACCTCACCCCATTAACCCGAGCACCCTTGCTACGACACCAAATGTAGCGAACTACTTAGGGTGACCTACGGCAGCATAATCATCTCTCTAACGACAAATGTGAAAATGTAAAATCAGAAAAAGATTAGGTCTATTCCTGTGGCGATTAGGTTCTAGATATGGTTGCAAAATAAAATGTCAACATTATTAAATAAAGGTGTTATGGAAAAAAATAAAAAGGTGACTATAAAAAATTAATTTATTTTATAGATCATAAAAAAAATAAAAAAACTTTCCATTACATAACTAAAAATTCCTAAAAAAATCCTTGACTCTGTGCAGAAGCGGACGGTCCGCTTGATAGATTCCCTTATCTTAACAAGCGGATTGCAATTTTTAGAGCACGGGCATCAGGGAAGTATACTGATCTTGTTCTACCGGTATTACAATAGAAGTTACTCCAAAGCACCAGCATCGCTAATAGTTGAAATTTGTCACATGAAAACAGAGTCGCTTCTACTACTCGTTCTTGAGTTCAAAAGCTCGGCTGTAGAACGTTGAACAGTATTGAATGAAGAGTATTTGCTCATGTTGGAAATGGTTCATAAGAAGTTTCTGAGATTTCTCCATTAGAGAGAGTTTGGCTACTATCCGTGGCTCTACCCATTCGACTTTCTCTTAGGCATGCTCGGGATGAACCATCTAAGGAATATGCTCTTTGCAACACATTTCTTCAGACTGATTCGTGGATAGTTTGAAAACTCGACTATCGTGGAGAGCATTAGATTCTATTTTCCCGCTGGTTATCTCCGTCACCGACATCACAAAATGTTTTATCTCCCGGTTTGCAGAACCAACTTGCCAATGGTCTTACCAGTCGGGAGAGCTGTCTTGTTGTTAAATAGAATCACTTCGAATATCGATATGTTTAACATCAATGATGCACAATTTAGACGGCAAGCTTTGTGGCTGTTAGTTTAAATCTGCTTATCGTATCTTAAATATTTGTAAAGGAATAGGTACCTTTTTTTTTTTTTTTATTGTTATCAAGTTTAATTTGTAGAACTCCATTTTAATTTTTATTTATTTTATATATTCAATAATTTTATTATTAAATTAATAAAAACAGTTTATTTATAAACAAGTTCTGCTGGTAATTATTATTACGCGTGACAGCTGTTTCGCCTTCTGAGGGCATTATCAAACTGTGGTCATGCCACATACAGACAATCTATTTATAGTATTTTTGGATAGGTTTGTACTATGACTCATTTCTAATTTCTGATTAAAAATGACTGAAATTATTAATGGTTATTATTTTCTCAATTACTGTTATTTCCCACTTTGTGAGAAAGTCGTTAAGCAAACTAATTGTGAGTCATTCGCAAATGCTGACTCATGGTTTTCTTTTCCAGCATAGTTAGTTATTTAAAAATTGGTTTTGAATACATCTAAAAGCGGAGAGTGTATTATATTTTTTTGTTCATTTATTAAAATAGCTTTAGGATTATTATTATGTTTGTTAATTTCCAGCTGCTCTAAAAGATTAAGTTTACGTCCTTTATTTTGAATGTGTAAAGGAGTTGGCTTATTATCATCGCTAAGTGAGTGATTCTCATCTAGGAGATGTTTGGCAAATTGTGATTGTAATTTATTATTATTTTTAAATGATCGCATGTGTTCTTTGAATCTAATATTAAAGGACCGGCCAGTTTGTCCGACATAAACAGCGTTACATTCATCACACTGGAGTTTGTAAATGCCGCTATTTTTAATAATAATCCTAAAGCTATTTTAATAAATGAACAAAAAAATATAATACACTCTCCGCTTTTAGATGTATTCAAAACCAATTTTTAAATAACTAACTATGCTGGAAAAGAAAACCATGAGTCAGCATTTGCGAATGACTCACAATTAGTTTGCTTAACGACTTTCTCACAAAGTGGGAAATAACAGTAATTGAGAAAATAATAACCATTAATAATTTCAGTCATTTTTAATCAGAAATTAGAAATGAGTCATAGTACAAACCTATCCAAAAATACTATAAATAGATTGTCTGTATGTGGCATGACCACAGTTTGATAATGCCCTCAGAAGGCGAAACAGCTGTCACGCGTAATAATAATTACCAGCAGAACTTGTTTATAAATAAACTGTTTTTATTAATTTAATAATAAAATTATTGAATATATAAAATAAATAAAAATTAGAATAGGTACCTACCTAGAAATGCATAGGATTCCTTTATGTTCGTATTTTAAAAAGGTGTTGTCATGGAGACAGAAAATGACAGATGATTGTTGTTTTGTTGTCTAGCTGGGTAGCACAGATTGAAGTAATAAGAAGATTGAAAAATAAGTTTATAATTACGAAGTGATATAATATTTTGAAGACGGACAAATAACTTTAATTGTAGTTTCTTTGTCAGCAAAGCAACTCATGATATTTGTATGTCACATTATTAATAAAAAATTACAATAATTAGACAAATTGTTTCATAAAACTACAATTTTAGTGAAGAGAAACAATAACCTTAGAAATGGAAAAATTAAGATTCACATTTTCAGTGTCAGCAGCATCAGATGGAAAAAGCAATGTGATCTGCGTAACCTCAATCGAGACACCCGATGGACATATATTTGATATTCCCAATGATTTAAAACATGCAAGCAAACATACCGCCATAACGACTACGGATGTTTATAACAAAATTAAGAATTCTCTAAAGAAAAGATATCAAACACGGAAAATATGGTTTCCCTTAATCCAAGATTTGAGGAAAATTTACTTAGATGAAGGTGAGAATTTACAATTTGGTGACCAATACATGGAAGAAATTATATACGACACGAAACTTTCTGACAATAATATTAGTACTGAAAATAAAAATCTAGGAAAAATAGCAGAAAGATTTTTACTCGAGAAGTTTTCAGGAAAAACATCAAATGTACACCAATGGATCAATGATTTGAAAATGAATGTACACGTTTCGAGATATAAAAGGAGGCAGAAAAAAATTGAGACTTTAAAGTATTTACTTGAAAAACAGTGCCTAGATTGGTACACTAGTATGTTAATAAAATATACAGTAAACGCAGAATGGGCAATATGGAAAACAAATTTTTGTGAAACATACGGAAACAAAGGTTGGTCACAAGTTAAATTTGCATTTGCCTTTAAATTTCAAGGAGGTTCATTATGAGAATATGCCACAAAGAAATAAAGATTGTTATTAGAGATAAATAAAAATATTGACACACAGACATCATATTGACACACAGACATTCATCTTATTGTTATGGGTCTACCAGATTATATAATGTACAAAATGGATAAGGAATATATTAGAATAAGTTAACAATAATAATCTAAATGAAAATATGAAAGAGAACAAGACACAGAAAAACAGATAAAGGCAATGGTCGCAACTGGGACACGAACCCAGATCTCTCCGTCTAACCGGGACGAGCGCGTTAACCAATTTCGCTATTGCCACCTTCTGTCAAACCATCATATTTGTCAATCTCATATTTTCAAATTTTAGAATTAACATTATTATCAACTATTTATTTTTCTTCATATTACAGGCAACTAACCTTTTCATTGGAAACAATCATTCTAAGAATTGGTTTGTAACCTGGATAGCGTCTCGGATAGATATATCAAAATTTATGTATATGGAACAATTGACCTTTTTTTTATAAAAGTCTAAATGAATATTCAATTTTTATAAGAATTACATGTTTACTCTCTTCTTTGCTTTGAAATGTGAAACTGTAATGTTTTTAAAATGAATAATTTAAATTGAATATTTTCATGGCTTCTGACTTTCAACACGGTTTTCTTCAACACCCATGTTCACTCCTACTTCGCCTAAAAAAGACCCTCCCCACAGCACCTCCAAAGATGAACTAGGCCCTGAGGGAAATTATTTTCTTCGAGTCCTCCTATATGGAGTTAATGTAAAAAATGTATATAATATAGTAGAATGAAAAATAGAACAATGGTTTAAAATAAATTAAGTCTTCCGTAACCATGAAAAATATTGTTATTGTATTGTAGTGCATTAAAAAGAAAGGAGCTTTATAGCACAGAATCCCCAGTGTAAATGCTTTTTACTTGAACTAGATTTGAAACCGTAACGTAAGCCTTGGTTTTTGGACCTAAAGTTCGCCCTCTTGGGGTTGTATTATACATTATTTTGAGTTACAAGTTTCTCCAGTCACAGGCGTAGCTTCGTGTCCCAATCGTGCAACTATGGGAACCAAATATAGCTTCTTTGAAATGGATCCTAAGCAAGAATAGCAACGTCTTAAATACCTATTTATGTTCATTGTAAATTACGTTACAGCTTAAGTTCAAAACTATTTCATACTCTTCATCGTGATTCATTTTTGGGGTATTTGACCGTGTTGCGCTTTCTTCTTCTTTAGTCAACGTTTTCGTCAGCATTACAGTGTCCATCATCAAGACAGATATCTAAAATGGTTAAGTGTATGTTTATCTATGCCAAAGTGAGACTGCTGATATATAATAAGAGTAATTTGTGAAATATTTGGATTTATATTAGTGTAATTCATTTCATAAGAAGTAAGAAAAAAAAACACATCATTATTTTGATTTATATCTTGAAAGGTATATTAATAATGCTTTTATTCGATACGAGAGTGGAAGATACTCTAGTCACCATTCAGAATTGAAACGATGATTGAAATTGCTTTAGCCGTATTTGGTGAAAAGATCTGAACAGTCAGGTACTTCCCCATTTACCTCAATTCTCAATTCCCCTTTCTCAATTCTCTCTTCCCCCACACTACCACCAACCTGGAAACATACCCTCGTTGAGGATGCCATCATGCCACCATTTGTATCACTGGCTCCAAACGGGAGCAGTTGGAACTGTAGTGCAGTATTAACATGAAAAAACAGGGTTTTCAATTCACACGAGGGAGAAGTGAAACCTTCAGAAAATTTAAGTAGATAAGAGTGGGGAGGCTACGAAGCACCACAGAAAGAGGAGACCGATTATACTATCTTATTTTCTTGCAGTTTAAATCCTGTGGATGTGGGTGTTGGTCTCTTTTTAGTGTCACTTTTTTCGTTCCATCGACTTTCATATCACAGTGGTACTAAAGAAGATTACACTGTAAAAATACAATTGTGCAGCTCAAACGTGGTAGAAGTAAAACCTTCAGAAAACTAAAGTAGATTAGAGTGGGGAGTCTACTAAGTACAGCACAAAGAGGAGTCCGATTATTCTATCTCATTCTCTCACAGGCTAATCCTATAGATGTATGTGTTTGTCTATTTTTAGTGTAGCAATTAAATTCAATTCAAAAATACAAGCTAAATCCTCGTGGTCATTGAACAAACAACAAAAAGTTCACCTTTTAAGATCGGAGGAGTAAGAATTTATACAAATACCTAAATTGTACTATTAATTACCATTCCGTAACCTAGATAATCAGCTACCGTAAAAACTAGAGTACTTTTAACATGCTTTTATTACTTTTTAAACATAAAACTGTGTATACCTACTACCTACTAAAATATATTATATCCTTTTCTAAACAGAACCGCAAAGTACTCCATAAACTAAATTCCCTTAAAATTGTAACAAAGCGTTGGTATTATTTCCCGGTAGTGGGTAATACTAATAATGTACTTCTCGACCAAATATTGCACTAAGTCACGCGATTCACTTCCCAAGGTGAAGTTAAAAACCGGATAATATTTACATCTTACGGCAGTTAAAGAAATATTATGAGGGACGCGTGGTTAGGGTACCTGAATATCAAACACACGTTACCTCTTGGCACCCAGATGTATAAGAAATACTTTTTTGTATGGCACATTATCGATCGGATCCGAAGCGATTTCATCTTTCAGAAAAATATATATCATTTTGATTGTTCGTAATATTTTTATCACGTAATCTAAACGAAACCCGCTATGGAGCTGTAACCAGTAAAACATACTGAATTATGTATAATTTTGTGGAATTGAAATGATTATTGTGCTAGTCAAGTACACGCTAATTTTTGTTTTATTTTATTATTCGTTCAAATAAAATAAATTACACATGTGTTATCGCAATTACTAGAGTTAGACATATAAAACTGTCACAGACAGATTTTCTGCAGGTTCTTCCAAATCAAAACCAAATGTATCATAATTTTGACACAGTATTTCTTCCTACGAGTACACCACATTTTTAATGATGCGCTTATCTTAATTAATCTCAAGAATAAATAAATAACTGTAAATATAAGAAGAGATAGCCATACTTATTAGCGTTATTAACTGTTCCTTTATTAGCGACAACATAGTAATTTTCAGCCTTTCATTTACTTTCAAACTTCCAATTCAAAATCACTGATACCAAGCATTTGGTTCCATACTTATTTTGAGATTCGTTGAATCCTCAGACCTTTAAATGTACCTAAATCTTGTGCTGGGTCTGTGCACCGTTGGCTATTAGTATGTTATTTTTCCCCTCGTTATCTACAAAAGTTATGTACCGGAGATGATTTGAAATGTTTTTTTGTAAATCTCCTCTATATATTCAGTATGACATTTTTTTAAAGTGGAAACTTCTTTAGCACCGTTGTGAAGTTCGATAAAACGGAAGCGAGCGTCACTAAAAAGAGACAAATCCATACATCCATAGGATTGAACCTGCGAGAGAACGAGATAGCAATACAATATTTATTTAATTGTAATCGGTTCCAATATAATACGATAATTCGAAAGTCCCACGCAAGTCACTTTTGGTGTAGTGGTATAAAACGCCAGACGAACCAATGCAGATATTTAGCGGACCAAAGATAAAAAAAAATTCTTTTTTGTAAAATCAATATCCAATCTTCGATCCACTCCAAAATGAATAAACAAAAGAAGAAGAAAACTCAAATACTCATAAGCTGACCAAATATATAGAAAAAGGTGCACTCGAATTTTCCAACAAAAGTATGGAAAAAATCATTCTTCTTATCGATAAAAAAGTGCTTCGTTGTCTTCCCATTCTTGCCTACTTTAGTTTTCTGAAGATTTCACTTCTACCGCATGTGAATTGCGTACTTTGTTTTTTTATTATAGTAGAATGAAGATTTTATACAGATAGAAAAGTAATGCTTATGTGCCTCAAGTTAATATTCAATATCTAAGGATATATTTGAGCATAGAAAAATATGTAAATTTATGTGTGCAATGGGCCAAAACAAAAATTTAACTTATTGAAGACACTCGCCATAAATTGGAAGCGGCAACATATTTTGGCTTCTTGTTTATACCATTTTAAATTTACTGTTTACGATTAGTCCTAGATAGGTGTATTCATTTTTGAAATCAATATTTTAGAAATGAATATAATAGCAAATATTCTCAATATTCTTGTATATATTCTCGTACATTCAAAAAAATATACGTGATATTATATAATGTACGTTCGTGAATATGGCTTTGTTAATATTAATTATTAATTCTACACCATGTGCCCATTTAGGCAGTTCGTCAAACTCTCTTAGTAATTCTTAATCATAACGTCTTGACCTACGCTGTGGTTTCCGTGACCCTTTAAAAGTATTTACAAGATTTTAATAACAAATTTAACTTCACGAACAAAGGAAATAAAAATATATTATAAATTTCTTCTGCATGCAAAAATGAATATGCAAAAAAACAATTGTTGTTGTTAATATCCTATACGTTGATTAGGTATTATTCAATATTCTTAATTTAATATTTAGTCTATTAATAGTAAATGCAGTTAATGTCTATATTATGGTACTTATTAATAGTATTTATCATCTCCTGTGTCAACCGAATGACCGATTTAATTTGACTTTTTGAAATATTGGCATACAGAACTCTGGGCCAAAATGGCTCCTTTCTCTTTCGTCATGATTTTATATTGGTTGATGAAAAAATAGTTTATATGATTATTTTTTTAAAAATACTCTTCCCGAACTAATAAATACGTTTGTTTTATAATTAAACATTTCAAAATTAAAAGATTTATTTGTTTTAACCACGTTTAATATCTATAAAACCGACTTGTTTCGAGAGCGATGCTCTCTTCCTCAGGGTTTATTACAAACTAATTTTAAATAAACTTAATCGTGTCAATGGAAAGGTAGGAGTGGCAAGGTTGGTATTAAAAGGCACAATTTACAAAAGGGAACAGGTTCAATAGTGGGCCATTTAAAAATAAAAAAAATTTTCACCCACCGAACTTCGTGTCGCCTCAGACCTCAGAATTAACAACTTAATAGCTTAATTAAATTCTGTTTTTTTATCAAGTTGAAAATTACACAATGAAGCAATTATCGATGCCTAACTGTCCGTGTTTTGTTTTTGTCGGTATCAGAGATGGCGTTGTGTCGGGATTTATAATTTTCTTACTTTTCCACTTACGGGAATTCAACTTCTTTATACCTACGTGAGAGGGAGATTTATTATAATTATTGTATTTTTTTCCTGTGAAGGGGTGCAGACCATTTCAGTGTAAGAAAGATTGGCAGCATTATATGTTTAAGAACAAAAGCAAAACAATCAGCGAATCGACATCTGACGTTTATGAATTTTTGGAATTCACTTACTATTCAATATTATGCTTATCACAATATTCCTGCAGTTTTATCAAAATATGAGAATTCGTGTAATACAAAATGTATGAGGAAAAGAATTTTCTTTACAACTTTTTTTTTCGTGAATTTTTCCGAAGTTTTAATAGCTATTTTACTATTCGGGGCAAAGACAAATCCAAAAAACCAAAACCAAAAAAACGGTCCAGCCGTTCTTGAGTTATAAATGATACTAAACTAATTCGACTTTGTTTTATATTTAAAATATATTGAGATTTGAATTTATGCTCTTTCTTATTTCTAATATTTCCAATTAATGATATTGCCCAATTCAAGGACGTCAAAGCTTGATCGTGCGATGTTATCGTCGTGCCCCCCCGGTATCTTCTGCCATTTAATTTTTCTACCTTTCAATTTTAATTATTATAACGATTAAAAAAACAAAATGTTGTTTAACTATTGTTCTTTCTTACATCACACGTTCGCCACAAAAAAAAGTTTGACAATTATTGAAGTGAGAACTTTGTTGTGAATTGAAACTCGATGAAATGAAAAATAACGACACAAAAAAGCGACATTTTTTTTTTTTTTTTTAAATTTAATTTATTCATTCAAAAAAAAAGGCAAACATTCCCGGGTTACGAATAACCCAACAATGTTTGAAAATCTTCTACTACCACCACAGAAAGCCAAAAATGTTGCTTGTGTTGTGATGGAGGTTTTAGCCAGCCGAGGAATCGAACATGCGACGCCTGGGTGGGACCCAAGCGCTATGCCCACTCAACCACTGACCGGCCACTGACATACATAGGATTTAGCCTTCAAGAGAATGATATACTGTAATCGGTCACCTCTTTACTTTACTTTTCTAAAGGATTCACTTCTACTGCGTGCGAATTGCACACTCTGTTTTTTTTAAAAGTGAAAACTTCTTTAGCACCGTTGTGATTTGAAACTCAATGAAACGAGCAAGCGACACTAAAAGGAGACAATCACGGACATCTATAGGATTTAGCCAGCGAGGGAATGAGATAGAATAATAGGTCTCCTATTTGTGCGGTGCTTCGTAGCCTCCCCACTTTTGACTACTTTACTTTTATAAAGGATTCACTTCTACCGCGTGTGAACTAACTACACACAAAACAATTTTTTTTTAAATTTTCAGATTGCCTTCAGTTAGCATTTTACATTGATAACAATCTGATTGATATCTGACTGCCAAAGTGGCTGGTCGGTCATTTTAATAATTTCAGTACAATATTTGTGAATAAGCTAAACTCCATTAGCTTCATTGTGCAGGCGATCGGAAAGCTAAAGTACCTACGTTGCAGGGATACAGTATTAATTGGCAAATGCACTTAGCTCCCCAGAGGTCACTCCGGGAAGCAATTAACAGGGAAGCGGTGAGGGACGCTAGTCACACCTCCCTTCCTACTACTCTGTTCCGCTGCCCGCATCTGCACTTCAGCTACAGACTTTGGGGAATATCTACCATTCACAACCTACCTACAACCTAACCACACCCACAATCTATTACCTTCCACAATCTACAACCAACCATCTAATTCCTTCATACTTCATTGAAAATCTGAAGAAGAAGATAACATTAATATCTGAAAGAAAATAAGACAGAGAACAAGACATACAAAAAAATATATAACGGTCGCTAGTGGGACTCGAACCCAAAACCTCTCGTCGTATCGGGACAAACGCCTTACAAATTTGGCTACTGAGACCTCTTATTTAAACGTAATTTTTTTCAATCTCATGTTTCAAATTTCATAATCAATGTATGTATTATAAAAGAAAGTATAAGAAAGTGTGGGTCCCGCTAAAACTCAGAAACGAGTCCCGGTACGATCAAGCAAGTTGCATGGTGTGTTAGCCCTCTATCTCCCATCCATGAAGAAGGTTCCCGTTTTAACCTGAAGAGCGTGCATGCTTTTGAAGATAAAAGGACTGTAAGTTTCGCTCTCTAGAAATTTCTAGAACAGTCCAGAACATTCTAGTGTATTTGAGAACTTTCCACAGTACTCCAAAACATCCTGAAACATTCTGGAATGTTCGGTAATAGTATGGAACGTTCGGGAACATTGTGGACTATTCGAAGCCTTTTTTGTTTGGATGGGGCTTCCCATTGGTAGGGGTATATAAAGCAAGATTCGTAGTGGATTCGAACGTCAGTTCAATCTCATATCAACTTCCCGATAGATTCCGGGGACTCAGCTACTTAACAATATTATCTTCGACAATTTTTTCCATATTATTTGCAGCTACCTTTTTTATTAGAAACAACTCTTCAATGAACTGGTTTGTAACCTAGATAGTGTCTCGGATAAATATATCTAAATTGATTTATTTGGAATATATATTAGTCCTTCATTCTTCGACTGTTATATCAATTAGAAATCCAATGGCGCGGTAAAAATTCTTTTGTTTTTCATACTCTAGTCATCCTCATGATCAATTTTGATTCGTTACCTACCTAATTTGTTGTGGATTGATAACTTGGAGTTGTAAGGATTATTAATGAACTGAAAACAGAAGTATTTCTAAATAATTCAGATTTAGAGTGTATCGTAAAGAAATAACTGTTTGAAAATGGTTGTGTTATGCAATATAACAAGTGAAAAAAATGTGTGCAGTTGACATGCGATACAAGTGAAACCCTCAGAAAACTAAACTTCGCAAGAATGAGACGAGTGCAGAGTATCGTTACCAATAGTACTGTTACGAATAGAATTGTTACCAAGTTTAAAAAATGTTCTACGAAGCACCGCATAATTAGAAGGCCGATAGGCAATGAAGCACCTCACAAAGTGGTTGACTAATCGGTCCGATTCCTGACATTATTTGTAGTAAAAAATATGAATGCTTTTTATCAATTAAAAACATTAAAAAACGAGATAGGGTCGGAGTAAGGTAATTATGTAGGTAGTTACCTATCTACATAAAATATACTTATATTACCTTCGTCTACATGATGTTCAGGGACGCACTTGATTTAATTTAACCAGTGTTTCCTGACATTATTTGGAGTAAATATAAATAAATATCAATGTTTTTTTTTTTCAATCAAAAACATTAAAACAATGGGGTGGGGTCGGAGTAAGGTAACTATGAAGTTACCTATCTACAAAGAACATACTTATAGTAGGTACCTACATTTAAATGATATTAAGGGACGCACTTGGCTTAATTAAATCAGTGATTCCTGACCTTCTGAAGTAAAAAATGTGAATTCCTTTTTTTCAGTAGGGTCGGAGTGACGGGTTAAGCAGTTACTCGGTTGAGAATATGTGGAAGAATTTTTTGAAAAAAAAAATCGTTACTCTCCGGAGACCAAAATTTCATATACCTAAATTTTTTACTCCAACTAATGTCAGGAATCATAAGTCAAGTACGTCCGTTAACAACCTTTATAATTAGAATGTTTAGTAAAAGTAGTGATTTGAAACAGCGAAAAGAAAAAAGGTTAGAACGATTTTCGTGCACATGCTTTTTTTAGTACTAAGTCTACACAGAGGAAAGAGCAGTTATATGATTTGAAATAGTATATTTGCTAAGAAAAATGTGTTCTTGCTCTGGATGAATGTGCAAGATAAATCGGAATGTTATCGGTTTCTAAAATAAATTGACCTATAAATAATATGTCTAATGGAAACTGATTTCGAGTGCAAAACGTAATTCTTCCAATTATTCAACTTATCATGATCAATAAATGCCCGTTCCCTTTTTACGTCAAAGTAGTTTATACTTCCAATTAGCCCTCCCGAGCGTGGAGGGAGTGGAGAGGGAAGGGAGGGCTAATGGTTTTTTCTGGTACAAAAATAAGGGGAAAGGTTTATTATTTTGGATCGCACTTTCACCCACAGGCGGTTACTGCTACCTGCGGGTTACTTATTTAACTATATTGGTCGGATCAATTCGGTTTGAAATGAAAATATTCTCTCTTTACGGCCGGGCCGCCCGCGCCCGCTCCCCGATGGACGGCCGGTAACGGCGCGCCGCTGTGGCCGACGGCTGGATGTGTTCAACTTTTAATTAAAATCGGTTAAAGGTTTAGTGCTTCTGGAGTTTTATAAAACTCCACTCGCGTTAAATAACGCATTTTACATCTCGGCATTTCACTAACTTCTTGGGATTGAAATTAAAGCTTCAAGCTTCTGTCTAAGATAATGAAAAATACCGAAGAAATCATTACAAAAAGCCAAGATATTCATTCTTCGTAATATTGTGAATATTTTATATGGCTGCAAAAGTTAAGCAAAAACTATAAAATAATATTTACAGCATAAAAAATAATGTATCAAAAACGAAACAGGAACAAATTGTTCTACCCTAGATATACAACTACAGTCAGTGCTAGTACGCAATGGGAAAATAAACTAATTCTCGCTCAAACTTTACACAATGCGCTCTTTTGAGGGAGATGGGTATTTAAAAAATATATATTAAGGCCTTTAACCAGCCAGCGGCCGAAAATCCAAATTTCGTCGAAAGATTTTCTTTCGATCGTACAGAGCGGTTCCAACGAGTAAGATTAATTATTCTCCGTACCGGCTTTTTAAAATTATAACTACATTCAAAAATGATGAAAAGCGCGATGATAAAACTATTAAAATAATGTACATTTTTTATTTATTTTTTGATTATAAGTATTTATAATTTTTCAATAATGGAAGCAAAATAAGAATGTACAAAATCTTAAACATATTAGTTTGTAAGACCGTAAATAAATAGACAAACCGAAGTATTTTTGTCACAAAACACGTGCGCGGATATTTTTTTTAATGATTTTATTTAAACTAAAATTAAAATTCTGAAACACAGCTTTCCCAGATAATTTATTGATTTATTTTTCAGCTTGATTATATGATTTGAAATGTGTGTTGTATAATACGAAATTTGGTTTGAAAATTTAACAAATCTGTTAACGACCTACGGTAAAACCTTATTGTACTAAAAATACACACACTTTCTTTAATACACATAATTTAAAGAACAATCTTTCGAAATCAATTTACACTTTTTGTGGAAAAGAGTCTATACGGCTAAAATTTTATTTAAAAATGACATATTTCCGGTTTTGACTGGTTCTTCCCTCTTAAGGGTTCCATCGGGCGTGATATGCTTTTATTATTATCTCTCGCAGGTAAACCCGCGAATTGCGTTGGAATATTATAAATGTAAGATTTTATAAAGCTGAAAGTATAAAGTTAAATATTTGCCTCAACCGATCAAAAAAATAATTTAGACAAATTGGCCATTCGAATAAACACCGTTAGTTAGCTATTTAAATCAATAATTATATTTAGATCTATCGGAGATTTAAATTAGTCAAAAAACTAAGCAATGAAAATAAACTATTAAAAATAAACATAAAGACAACCTTAAAATTAGAATCCATAATTCTAGTTGCAATCAAGAAATGTGCTTCATGTGCAACGAACTCACTATTGTCGAAAACATAAAATATTTAGGAGTATCAATCACAAACCAGTACTAAATTATTGCAGACACATAGCAGTTTCATTGGTCCTCGTACATTTAACCTTCTACCACTACAAACTCAAATGATAAATAAAATGATAAAATATGTAAAAGAGGTAAAATTATGGCTGAATAATGTAGATATTGAAACGCTTTTTCTATAAATTTATCCATCTTTCTAAAACTAACTTTCTGTAATTTTCTAAACTGTAGTACAATATGTTTTCTGTTTATTTATTTTTTTATGATAACTAAAAAAAAAAAAAAAAATTTAAATCAGTATGTTTTTCTTCATATTTTTAATTTTATTTTTTAATAGCTGAAAAAAACCTGTTTCACTTATTCTACCTATGTAATACTAACTTTTTAACTTTTTATACAAAATTTATATTTTATATGTTTTTTTAAAGTCTATTTTATACTTTGGGTACTTGGAAATATAGTATTTTGTTTTAATATTACCCACACTCAGGCAGTGCCTTAGTGGGTTTTCATTTATTGTTCATACTAAATGTTATTATATATTATGTTATAATATAATATTTGCTATTGTACATTATATGTACAAATAAATGGGAATAAATAAAGTTAAAAAAAAAAAAAAAAAAAACACTTTTTTAAATACAGAATTATTTGCCACAGGCTTTATCGCTTTTCCGAAATGATTTTATCTCATCAGATGCTTTTTTGAAATTAAAAGTTCAATGAATTTATATTGCAAAACACACACGTATGCACCGATCTCAAAATAGATATGTTTCATTATTGTCGTGTGATTTATTTTAATCTATTTCGCGGTAAAAAAAGTAAAGGGTTAATTAATTTTCAAGTTCTGTGAAAGCCCTATTTAAGTTCCGTGATTATCGAAATTTTCTAAATGAAGCAACCGGGCCATGATTAAGTAATAATCGAATTTTATATGTATAGAAAACATTCACACATTTACGATATTTTTATTTTCTGAAATGTGTATTGTTTTTAGGAATATTAGGTTATATATAATATTAATTTCACTGAGAAGAAGATGAATTTTTATTAATTTGTATTATCTTTTAATCGATTTGCTTAGTTACATTTATGAACAGAGATCTCTAGTATTAACCTTGCAAAAATGTTGCACAAATTAATCACAAATGAAGCTTAGAAATAATTCGTGTATTGTGAAAATATTCACATAATTTTTTTCCCCCAAATTCCCCAAATCATATGGAAAGTCGACATTCGACTGAATTAGCCTCCTACAAAAACAGTCAACGATATTTATGTACCTATTTTAGTTCGTTCGGGAATGTTCGTTTGAACTTCGGATTTCCGAGCGGTTGAAAGTAACCGGTAACCGGGCAACCGTTTCGCTTTAATGCATCGGTAAGCTTCATAAGTTCAGATCCGATTTTTGGTTCTCCACTTCCCTTTGTTTAATAAATTTTTTATCGATCTCTAAAGACGCCCGTTAAAAGGTGAAACGGGTCAAGTAATTTAAAAAAACAAATGGAAAAAAGTTATTTTATCTCATAAAAGTCGTATTAGTGGAAATTCACCAAGAATTCAATAACCACTGGAACGATTTTGGTCGAAAAATGGACTACTTTTATCTTACTTCGATTGATAGCGGTCCAGAATTGGACCATATTTTCCTATCATTCGTAAAACATTTGTTGTAATTATTTAAAACATTTCTCCGGCCAGCTATTTATTTTAGAACGAGGCTATTGAAATGCTTTATCTATTATGACGTTTTGCTATTATTCGTAGACTATTTTAGAGCGATGTTAAAAATATTTTTTTTTTCACGTATAATTTTTGATCAGCTGTTTACGGTTAACATTAAGTCCTTTGTCCATCGATATGCACTTTTCATTATCAAGTAACCACAGAGAACATACAGAAATCAAAAATATTCCATGTTGACTCGAATAAGTACCCCTCACGGCAGTTTCAAAGTAACAACACGCAGGATTCGCGCGGTTAGGAACTTAACGATTTTTTCATATTTTTTTTTATAAATCCTACGAATATGAGATAAACGGTAAAATACAGGTTAATTCATTGGCTGTATATATGATAAGTTTATGTTTCCCTTTTAAAATTCGAAGGTATGATTTTTTATGATGATGTTGGCGAAAAATTAAAAAAATATTCTTCTTGGAAATCGCGAGCAATCGAGGCAAATTTATTTATTTCGCGTGATCGCTCCTGTGAAAAAAGGAAAATTAGAAATAATTAAAAGTATTATTTTTAATTAAAAACAAATACTAATATCTCTCGAAATTTTTTTTGACGTAAAACTTCTTTACACACGCTTGACTTGGGGAGCAAGCTGGCGAATACGTGACGAGAGCGTTACGGAAATCGAGGCGAACGGCAGTTGAGAGGGAGATATAAGTTAGTAAAGATAGAAAGAGATAGAGTTACGCTTCGTATATTAACTGTAGGGGCAAGAGAGAGAGGTGCGCGCGTACATTTTCTTTCTCTCTTCCTATCATATAGATGGAGCATTAGTTTAACTTCAGTTGTGTGGTCTAAAGCGCACTCGGTTCAGATGTGATGGTTCTGCTTTTTTGCTAAACCTAGACTGACAGATGAACTCTTCTCCTGGTCACCTGGTCACTCAATCATGGTAAAACCTACATACGCTGGTAGATTAACTTCTCTTCTTCTCTTTTTCTGGTCTCCTGGTCACTCAATCATGATAAAACCTACACTCGTAGATGAACTTCTTTTCTTCTCTTTTTCTGGTCTCCTGGTCACCTGGTCACTCAAACATGATAAAACCTACACTGGTAGATGAACTTCTCTTCTTCTCTTTTTCTGGTCTCCTGGTCACTCACATCATGATAAAACCTACACTCGTAGATGAACTTCTTTTCTTCTCTTCTTCTGGTCTTCTGGTCACCTGGTCACTCAATCATAGTAAAACCTACATACACTTGTAGATTAACCTCTCTTCTTCTCTTTTTCTGGTCTCCTGGTACTCAATCATGATAAAACCTATACTGGTAGATGAACTTCTCTTCTTTTCTTCTTCTGGTCTCCTGGTCACCTGGTCACTCAATCATGATAAAACCTACACTGGTAGATGAACTTCTCTTCTTCAATTCTTTTGGTCTCCTGGTCACTGAATCACGATAAAAACTACACTGGTAGATGAACTTCTTTTCTTCTGGTCGTTTGGTCACCTGGTCACTCAATATTGATAAAACCTACACTGGTAGATGAACTTCTCCTCCTGGTCACCGGTCTCAATCGTGATTAAACTTATTCTGGTAGATATTCCGTGCAACTGCCCAAAATTGAATGAAATACAAACAATAAAATACCTTGGAATAATTATTGATCAAAACTTAAATTGGAACTCCCAAGTGGAAAATGTGAGTAACAAATTTTAAAAAAACTAACCTATTTTTTCAAAACAATTAGAAACATTTTAGATAAAGAACAGCTAAATAAAATCTATTATGCATTAGCCCAATCTCATCTACAATATGGCTTTATCGATTGGGGAAGCTCGTGCGATTCCACTATAAAACCAGTCCTCATAGCACAAAGGGCAATTTTGAAAATTATACATAGAGTCCCCATCAGAACCCCTACAGACTATGTTCTTAAAGTGCTGAAATTAATGTCACTGAAACAATTATATACAAAAGATATCCTAATATATCAATTCAAAAACCAGATAACTTTACATAGACAGGCTCGAGCCGATTCACAAGATCTACATTACAACATAAATTCGACCAACCTACAACTAAAACGAATTTTGGACAAATAAATATGCAGTATTTCTCTATAAAATTATTTAATTTACTATTTTTTCAATAAAAAATCAGTAAAAAAATAACCGACTTCAAAAGAAGCATAAATATATGGATTATGGACATGGCAAGGGAAAATATGGATAAAATTTTATAAAAACCTAACAAATATTAATGCTGTATTGTACTCTATTTCAGATTTAACTTGATTATTTTCCTCTGGAATTTTTTTTTTACAAAGGTGTTTATTTATATTTCAACCAAAAAAACTTCTACAATGTGTCCTTAGAACGGGGTACCCCATAAGGACACATTTTCTCTAAAAAAAACTGTAAAACAAAATGAATAAATAAATAAAATAAAAAGATTACCTCTTCAACTTGTCACCGGTCTCAATTGTGATTTAACCTAGACTGGTAGATTACTCTTTTCATGGTTACTGGTCTCAGTTGCAATGCAAAGCGGTAGATTAATTCTTCTCCTAGTCACCGGTCTGAATCGTGTTTACACCTTCACTGGTAGATGACCTTTTCTCCTGGTCACCGGTCTCAATCATGATAAAACCTATACTGAAAGATGACCTCTTCTCCTGATAATCGGTCTCAATAGGCCACTTGCATCACATTTAAAAAAAAAAATTCCGGCTAAGGCAAATATTCTAAGACATTCTGTATTTTTTTAAAAATTGAAACGACTTCGAAAAGGAGGAGGTTATCAATTTGACGGTATTTTTTATTATTTTTTTTAATGTTTGTTACCTCAGAACTTTCAATTGGGTGAACCGATATTGATGATTCTTTTTTACTAGAATTCTGGTGCTTACAATTTAAATTTGGTCCAGTTCTGACAGTGGAATCCATGAGAAAACCATATATGTCTTAAATTTGCAAAAAGTATGTGTGCGACAAATGGACGAATAACTCAATATTACGACAACAGATTTCGATGATTCTTTTTTTGAAGTAAAACTTCTTTACGCACGCTCGTCACTAAAAATAAAAAAATAAACAAAAATTTTAACAAAACAACAAACGACTTTAAAAAATGCACTAAAAAGTAAAATAAACAAAAATTTTAACAAAACAAAAAACGAGTTAACGAACGAGGTAACTACATACATAGGTAGTTATAGGTGAGATGTGGAGATCTTGGCTAAAACCGACTCCAAAAATAACAATTTTTAGTGACGAACGTGCGTAAAGAAATTTTACTTCAAAAAAAAGAATCATCGAAATCTGTTGATGTAATATTGAGTTATTCGTCCAGTTGTCGCGCACATACTTATTGCAAATTTAAGACATATATGATTTTCTCATAGATTCCATTGTAAGAACTGGATCAAATTAATATGGGACCACACGGGAAGAAGAGAAGAAAATAAAAGAAGAATCATCAATATCGGTTCACCCAATCGAAAGTTCTGAGGTAACAAACATAAAAAAAATACCGTCGAATTGATAACCTCCTCCTTTTCGAAGTCGTTTAAAAAATAACGTTTTCCACACGAATAGCAATAAATTGTACGGGGTTCTCTTCGTACCATCAGTAAAAACAAAGGCATCTTTATCAAAAAATCAAACCAAAGGATAAGTTCGCATAGAACAAACAATAAATCTAGTGAATGTTAAACGCAAATTCAAAAATTCGCCGGAAATCAAAGTTTTGCCATATAAAAAAAATTAATCAGTGTGGAATTTTACAAAATTAAGGCAACATAATCGGAGAAGGGACATTTTCATGTAGTGACGTCACGAGCTCAAATAATGGATTTATTTTTTTAAATATAGAAAAAACTATACATTTCTAAAAAATTTTACTAACATTTTCGTAATCTTAGTAAAAAACATCTATCTATATAAGTCGTTATGAAATCCATGCAAGTGGCCTATTGTTATGAACTCCATCTCTTACTAAACTTTTGGAACTCGTAGTTTGAATCACTCTTATAACACGCATTCATTTGAATGTGTGGATTTTATGCAAATATTCTTCACTTACGTTGTGTGATTTGTTGATTTAAGTTTTGAAGATAAGAGTTCCTTTTGTTTGCGTTGTAAAGTTCATTTTAGTAGTGTTCAATATCGGTACTTTTACTACCCGTCGGTATCCGTTACTTTCACAAAAAGTAATAGTTACTATGTAATCGTTACTCGTTACTTTGATTACTTTCGGGTAGTAACTACTACAAGTATCAAATCGTTACTGAATGCTTTGATTACTTTCGGGTAGTAACGACTACTAGTATCAATTCGTTACTGAATGCTTTGATTACATTTGACTACTTTCGGTTCCGGATACCGACGGATACTTTTATAATAGCTACAAATCTTTACTGGTTACATTTTGACGTTTGTGTATTTCGTTAGCGTGTACTTTGGTTATAAATTATTAATATTCTACATTCTACGTTAGATATTTATAGGCACTTTGAATGTTTTGAATAGTTTTGTGTTTAGATTTTTCTACATTATCTTTGATTTTATACAAACAATTAAAATACAGGAGAAAATATTTTATATGGAATACAGCTACATAATATATTATGTTTATGTGTAGGTACAAACCAAAATATTGCAGCATCTCTCATCAGTCGTTGTTGGATAATATTAAACTTATCTGCACAGTCGCAGTCATCGGATATATATTATTGTTATTGTTATATTATCGAAAACAAATAACACCAAATAATTTCGACCACATAATCACTCACTTATAAATCAGAAAAAACGCAAAGTGTTAGAAGTTTCAACGATCACAAACGGCACGACACTTTATAAAAAAAATTTAATGAACACACAGATTAAATATATTATTACGTAAAAACAATGTCAAAAGTTGTAATAAAAACTGACGCAAATTCGTAAACAACGAACTAAAAGTTAACATGCTAATATAGCCGTCGGTAAAGCTGTACGACCGAAGAACTGATGAACTTCACGATTTTCCATTTAATCACCGAACAAAACAATTTTATTTTCAGTTGTTAATTTGGGTTCCGTCACGAATGCAAGTGTGAAAGCATTAGTATCGCACCACTAACAATAACAACTTAATTACAATAATATGAACAATTTGAAATGGAATCCATTCCCCGGAGTTACTGGTGGTAATTTTTTATACATTTTATTTATTTACATCTAAAATAATATCATATTATACCTATGGTAATAGATGTTAGGCGGGTTTGTTACTTGGCGGAAATTTCTAGCAACCAAATTCATCTTTATAATCATAAAATGAATTAATCAAGCGAATATTGTATTTTTTTGTAAACTCCAAAGAAATTTAAATCTTATAACGTGTGAAGGAAAAAAAGAAGTAATAAAATTATTACTGTGAAAACTTTTTATAGACGTAATAATAATAATCATGTTTTATTATGTTTATACCGTTCGAAAATTGTAGTAGATACCTACCGTCAAAAAAACTTGAATACTTAGTATAAATTGGTAGCAATATATTATATCAGATAGCAAGGTATACAAACATAATTATCAACTGAAATCGTATTTTTACCGATATAAACACCGCAGTATTTTTCGTCTCTGGCAATACAGCTGGCTCTAGCGGGGAGCGCCTCCAGCGGCACAAATAGAAACGACCAAGTAATCGGTACAAAGCGTGGTTTATTAACTAACGTGGAGCGCCTCCAGCGGCATAAATAACAACCAAGTAATCGGTACTGATGTATCCGCATCAGAAGTAATCATTTCAAAAGTATCAATGAAAGTAATCATATCAAAAGTAACGGATAGTCTTCGTTTTCAGTAGTCGGTACTTTGATTACTTGGTGAGTACCGATTACTTCAGTACTGAATGATTACTTTTCATTCATCTCTAGTTCATTTATTGTTATTGTTGGCGAGATGTCAAGACTATCGAAAAAATGCGAACTCTAAATTTTAAGCCTTTGCTCATTTTAAACTGAAAATCCAATAATTTATAATTTTTATTGTAAGTATGAAGATTCGTAAATAACCTATTATACACTAGCTCGAGAGAGGTGTGCTGTAGTTGCAAGTAAAAAAAACTTACCATTCGAATAATTATGTTTTTGAACAATTATAATTTTAGTTAGTTAGGCAGTATTAAGAATAATGCTTTATTTGGGTTTTTATTTGGATGGTGATATTTTTATTTTTTATGTGAATACCGCACAAGAGTCCCAATTGCTCCCAACCTTCTGGAGCTATTGGGACTTTGTCATCCCCAAACATGAGGATGAGGCTGAATGTAATGTGAATGTACTTTTACATCGGCGGTCCATCGACGTAGTTCTGTAGTCGAGCTGTTAAAAGTTTCGTTTCTGCATTTTCACTGTTTTTGAGGTCATGAAATACAGTGTGGTTTTCATATTTTGCATTTCATTAAAAAATCCGAAAATACCTTCTTTAAAATCAACAAAATAAGCCAATAAATAAGCTAACACAACGATTTTCAATTTTTAGGAAGATTCGACATTGTTCTCTGGGAAAAGATGGAATTTTACATTTGCTCAGTAATAGCGTTTAAGTATCAGCATGAAAAGTATATATGTAGGTAACGACACTCATTTACAGAAAAATTGTACCGAAATGGGTTTGTCTGCATGTACTTGAAATACGTACATATTTTGCATATATTGGTATTTCTATTTTTTTTATGTGAAAACCGCACAGGAATCCCAGCAGCTTCCATCCATCTGAAGCCAGTTTATGGCAGCCCCAATTAGGGTATGTTGTGAGCCTGAAGGTATTGGGGAAGAGAAGAAGATGGGTAGGAAGAAGGCAGGGAAGTATCTGGCTGTTCAGATCTGACTAAAGCGTTATTTATCGCTATTAAGTTTAATTTGTACATTCAATGATATTATTATTATAAACAGTTTGTTTGTTAATAAATTCTGCTATCTAATTATTACGTATGACAGCTGTTTCTCCTACGGAAGGCTAAAAGGCTAAAGGCATTTTAATCTACTTTTCGATTCTGAATAGTGGTCTTTCACCAAGGCAATACTGAGTGTATCTGAATTTAACTTAAACAAATATCCAGCTAAAATTGAATTGAAAACAATCAATTCTAGCTAGGTATTTGTTTTTTCCACATCTACATCATTTTTATATTCATGCATTTTTACTATTTTATTATATCAACTTCTAGAGATAGGACCCCATGATACATATTCTCTTTTTAGAATATGTCTCCTTAAATGACAAAGTCGTACGACCATTATTATTTTCAGAATCAGAATTTATTAGTTTATTCGCTTCCCATGATACAGGTCGCTGGAGGCAAATTTATTTACATTAAATGCTTACGGGCTCATCTATTGGGCATGAGAAACATCTGCGCTTTCCAATAATTCTTCCTTTATGGAACGGGGGTTGAAGCTTTGAGAAAATTTCATAGATGGCAGGAATAAATTTGCCGGAAATGAAAATCTGAGCTTTTAAATGTTGCCTCTCTTTCTGGAAAGAGGATTGAAGCCTTGCCAACATTTCATAGATGGCTGAAATAACTTACCCTGAAATAAAAATCATCACTTTTCTGTTGCCTTCCTTTCCATAAAGAGGGTTGAAACTCTGGGATAATTTTTTAGATGGTAGGAATATGTTTTCAGTAAATAAAAAGATGCGTTTTTCAATATTGCTTTCCTTTCTGGAACGAGGGTTGAAACTTTGACAATATTTCAAAGATGGCAGGCTTTCATGGAAATTTTAAAAAATAACTGACTCCATTGCAATTTGAATACAATGACGGTTAGCGAATAATTAGAAAGTAAATAAGTACTTAAGAAAAATAGGTTAAATGTTTAAGTTAAAATATATTGCATACCTATTACGTCAGTTTAAAAAAATCATATCCAGCATTTTCCATGGCAGTACTATCTACAGGGAAGTTGTTATAATGAATAAAATACAATACTTTTAAAAATATTCATTGACAAGGTTGCGTTTAAAACCAGCGAGCTCACCAAACTAAAATGTATATGTGCATGCATGTACAAATAATGTTGACGCTTTACTAGAAATAAGTCATTTAAAAACTTATTTGTTATCATTCTGCGGAGCGTTGAAGGATACGTTGATACTACTATTGATTGTTGACATCAGTGGAGTGCTTGGAGGTCAATTTTGAGCTTGGAATTGAACATTTTAATAAAGATTCTTTAAAATTTAATACCCACTTATCAAATTTATTGCTTTCATTGTCAGACATCGGAGATGAGAACAAGTTTTTTTTTCGTTCAAAACAAAGATATATTTTGGAAAAAAATGTTGGAAAATAGATATATGCCACTTCCTATTATTCATTAGTTACTGTCTTACCTTAGAGATGCACACAGATTATTCTACTTGATAGTACATTATCTTCTCGGTGATTGAAATTTTATTCAATTTTGTTGCACCTACAAATTCAAAATTATTATATTTTATGCAGGAAAAAAATCCTACCATTATTTATACGTAGTAAAATGTCAGATTTTTTTTTTTATTTACAATTTTATCCATTAACTGTTTTTATTCGAATAGTAAATATTTTCTTCCTCCAAGTTGGTTGCTAAGAAAATGGTATACATTGATAATAAAATAATTTTTTAAACAAATTTGCAATAATTTTATTTCAATGGAAAATGCTTAACGAATTGCTTCCGGATAAGATATAAAATAATCCCTACTTATTTATTCAAATTACAATATTTTTTCCAAAAGTATAAAAATATTTAACAGCTTCAGTTAGTTGGAATTATTTTAGTAATTATTTCTAAAGTTAATCACCAAAGTGTTATTGTTCAGCGAATTACCACCTTTAATAGTACTTTTTTTCCTACATGTATGTACCTACCTATATAGTTTGTAACATTATAGCCTATCAGATTTAGTTTTAAGCAAACATTATTTATCGGTGCATTGATTCTAAAAGCATTGTTCGTCCATTGTCTTCTTCCCTGCAGGCTCAAATATATTATTGTTTAATGTGTTATTGCCAAAGCACATACAAAATACAAGTGTAGGCAAATACAATACTATTAATTACACAATAATATAATCATGGTTATGTATCGAGTATTTCCTAATGCTTTTTGACATTTGTTTTAAAATTACGGAAGCATTGTTTAATAAAATAAAGTATATTATTCGAAAAAATTAAGAGCTGTGGTAACACATGATAATATTTCAATAGTAGGCGGTCATAAAAATACAATAGGTAGGTATTAGGTTACTATTTTCAAGTCAAAACATAATATTAGAATGTTTTTATAACACGTTTACTTATTTCATTATGAAAAAAAAGATAATATTCACCTTTACCTTTAGTTTAGTTAATTTTATTGCTGTTTGAATATTGTGTGGGTACATAGATAATAAAGAAGATAACTAGAAATGCCTTGTATTCAAGTATGAATGGAAAAATTTAGCACATTATAATCTCATCGTAGATCCCATCCCACTTGATTTTCGAAAATCACTGCGAAACACAATTTTATACTGGAAATTTGAAGCCCGACTGGCCAAATAATTGGATCACGAAACACGTCCTCAGGATATTTCTTGTGTTCTTCTTTATTCTGTGATTGTATATTAGATATAAACTACGTATTTTCACAGGTTATTATTTTTTTTTAAATTAATTAGTATTTTTCTAAAAGTTCAGATAAATATTAACATTTATAAACTGGTGGTCGTTTTTAATCAAATCTCGTCAATACTACAGTGTGGCGCTTCTTGCTTCTTAAAACAACTGTGTAACGGTGTTCGATGTGTTGGCTATAGAAGGAGGAAGTGCAAGATGACAAAATATTCACAATAATCGGTTTTTCCTTCACATAAATGTGAAATTCACAAATCATAATATTTATTCTGTTACAGCGTGCCGTATTCAGTACAAATCAAGTAGATACACGTAGATAATACATTATTAATCAATTTCACATTCAAGTGTATTAGATGCAAATGTAAGTCAAAATTAACCATTAATCGCCATTTGATTGTCCAAATTAACATTAATTATCACCTGAAGCCTCAAAAAAACTTCTGAGATAAAATATCATATTGTTAATAACAAA
Source organism: Limnephilus lunatus (assembly GCA_917563855.2). Lineage (NCBI taxonomy): Eukaryota > Metazoa > Arthropoda > Insecta > Trichoptera > Limnephilidae > Limnephilus > Limnephilus lunatus. The sequence continues at coordinate 37,931,180 of OU830604.1, forward strand.
ATATCACAGCAATAATTGTGAAACAATATTATGTTAATTTATTTCTTCTTATTCTATCATTGCTTCGGCTGGGTACTGACAAAATTATGGTATGACTATGGATGTAGTCGAAGGAAATTTTTTTTACAATATTATAATAGATTTGAAATGCAAAAATTAATTTCTTTTCATATATTGTCTAATTTTGTAAAATAACATTATTTTTCAATTACATTGAATTCAATTACCCATCTCAACTAACAGTCAATCAGAGTTCCATTTGAATTCATAAAGAAGTCTTCTCCATGAAAATAACAAACACAATCATCGAACACATAAAAAAAATCAAATTCCATTTTTTTTTTCTAGAGACAACAAATAATATTTATTCATCTAACGTTTTCTACAAATAACTAACAACATCAATCAATCAAACCTTCCATGTAAATATCTAATAACAGTTCATTCAGTACACTCTGTGAATAACCATAACTCATTATTTAGTCTTCCCTCTAAACGTTTATAAGCCTGAATATTTGTAGGCCTATCTATCCAGTTACAGATTATCCTTAGAAATCGAATCATTTTCATAACTTCTTCATGTTTTTTTTATAAAATAGTCTAAAGAGAATAATATCGTGTTCTAAAAATTTCAAGGAGAAATTTTTCTGAAAATTTTAATTTTCTACGTTCATTCTTCTTCGTCTTAATTTTCTACTTTCATAACCAAATGGATTATTTTTGTCGTGTTTGCTTTTTTAAAACTTTTATGGAAAATTCTTATATTTATATAATATTCGGCTAGTACATAAATAAGAACATTTAATCAGTCATACTGAAATCATAAGTACAGTTTCAAAAAATTGTTTGAATTTTCTGAAGGCATCTTTGTGATATTGATCTATCACCTGCCAATTGGCATGGATAAGTGACTGTTGTTAGGCGATAAGTGGAAAGGACCTAATTCACTTTTCATGACAATTAATACAAAATACACGCACTTATATTTAACACCAAAGCGATCACATAATAACACTGACATTAAACCGAAAATGAAATATTCTATGTAAAGTTATTATTAGTGTATAATGTTAATTTACACTATTCTTGGCTGTCCAACGTGACGTTCGTGGACTTATTTTCATGGTCGATTGAATTGAGCATGAGCAAAAGACCAGCTTTAGCAAGTTGGAACGAGGAGGTGTAATACTATTGACGCATGATCTCAGCGCTGTTGGAGCGCCTTTTCCTGAAACTCTTCAGCACCACGTGAGGCCGGGACAAGTGCGAGGTGTAGTGCGCGATATGTCTGGGCTCGGGGTGATTCATTTCTACTCTTTCTTGTCCCCTCATTTGGATCCTATCATTTTGTCTCGTAGATGGTTCCGAATTAATCATACTTAGGCAGTCGTATGAAACACTGGGATTAGAAACATTGAGGTCCTGATATTCAGCGTTAACTAAAAGGTTTTCAGTTGATTTAGTCGGGTTCTTATTCTTTTGGCCATTGTGCGACCTGTGTTTTTCGCTCGAATACCCGTGCGAGTGATGCTCTGTATTGGTACTTTTGGAAGATTTCATTTGGCCTCTTTGATTATGATTATGATTTTTGGAGCCAAAACCATAACCGCCAAATCCATAGCCACCAAATGTCTTAGTTGTAAAATGGGCACTTGAGGACTTTTTCTGTTGATCGAGGTTTTTGCCTTTCGGGTTGTCATCCAGGAACAGAGTGTCAGTGCTGTATGACGTGTAGCTCGCTTCACAGTTGTGAACACTCTTCTCACTAGAAGTGCATGACTGAACTTTGCACTCCATATTGTCTAGATCTATTGCCATGTACCGACGATAGCTGCCGGATCGGCTTGGTACTTCAAAAGTTTCATCAAAATGTCTTTTTGTTTGTGAGAATCCGTCTTTCTTTTCTCGTTGGGATGGTTTTCGTTCTTTTTTCTGGTCCGGGTCTTTCGGAGATTTTTTGTGGTGATAGAACCTAAAGTAATGTGGCTTGCAGCAAGGGCTTGCCAGGTCGTACGCTTCTATGTTGCTCTCATTCTGTGGCTGGTAACACGGATAGCAGCGTGACTGTGGTCGGGGAGCTTTCTTCGGCTTTGTATCAACCTTCCCCTTTGAAATTGCCATTGCTGGAGCTTTGAACACGTATTTGTCTCTATTTTGGTCAAAGTTGGGGGCAGAGTTTTTGAAAATTATAGTCTTTCCATCAAAGTATTGATTGCTTTTAGAGTTCTTTCTCTCTGATGATGACTTTTTCTTCGCCATCCCCGATCGACTGCAAATTTCGTAGTCATCGCTGTCTAACACAACTATGTCTGCTGATTTCTGTGATTGTTTTTTTTGTGAAGGCAGGCTGTGAGTTTTCATATTCCCTTTTGTTATTTCATGCTCCAGCAAGCACAGCTGTGTGAGTTCTTCAACCCTCTCGTTTATTTCTCTTTTTATTTCAATGGCTTGCCTCTGTAAATCCACCTGAAATGCGAGCAAAAACACGTTATTGTTTATATAGGAATTAATAATATTGTTTAGGAATATATAAATATTGTTAATATTTATATATTCCTTATGTGTTGAAAATTTTTATGAAAAGTACTAAAAATACGCCGTCCTACACCTATTTCCCCCTTAACTCATCAAGGGTCAATGTTTTTAGTACTTTCTGCAGAGCACTGATTTTTATGACACTTAAATGAATTTGTGCGAAGATAGTTTGCCGGATTCAGTAAACCTACTTCGGTACATTACATAGAACAACCAATTTACGATGGTCATTCTTGATAAATATGTTACTGAAATTTTCATAAGATAATAAAACTCGCCAAGTTTGAGAACAAAATATTGTCTTGTCTATTAATTAATCCGTGGTAAAGCTTAACGTTACAGTGCGGACTCATAAAAAATTACAAGTGTGCAGTTCACACTTCACACACGGAGGCAAGAGTGAGGAGGCTAAGAAGTACTACACAATAAGGAGAACGATTATTGTTCTATCGCATTATTTCGCAGGCTAAGTCTATAGATGTATGTGTTGGCCTCTTTTTAATGTTGCTTTTTCATTTCATCGAGTTTCAAATCACAACAGTGCTGAAGAAGTTCTCACTTCAAAAACTTGAATGTACCTTCCTGACGCAGTCCTCGAACAGCACCACCATGCGCATGCGAGTGTCGCAGTTCTGTATGAAGTTGACCAGCGTGTCGTGGTCCGCCTTGTCCACGTCGATCCCGTTGATGGACAGGATGACGTCCCCCTCACGCAGCCCCGCGCGCGCCGCCGCCCCGTTGAACTCCACCGAGTCCACGTACGAGATCATCTCTACTTCACGTTCCTGGAAACAGATAGCATTAAATCTCAATTAACTAAATGCAATCGGAATCGTCAATAGCAAACAAATACATTTAATTTCGTCGTTTCGCAGGAATAACATGCATCCTTTATGCCAATCGTATACGCCAATAATGCACCAGATTTCCGAAATTCCATTATCCATTAATATAACATTTCACAACAAATAGTCAAAATAGAACGCAGAAAAATCCTGTTAATGGACGTAGAATATTATCAATTTGAATTCTGGTCCATTATATATTTCTAACCTAAACTAAAATAATAGTTTATTTTTTCTAAAAACCAAGCCAGCAAACTGAGCGTCTCTTCTATTGTTGTATATCAATAAATGCAAAAAATATAAATATTTGCAATTTTGCTAAGCAATGCAAAAAAAAATTTAATTCTTCAAAAGAATTAACAATTAAAATTAGAAAGACAATAAATTAATTATTATTTTGTCGGTCACAGGGGAAACTTCGTTTCTATAAAAGCCATCGGTATTGTTCGTGGATTGAAATTATTACTCAAACTATTCTATAAATAGTCCCTACCAATTTTCAAGAGCCGTTCGTGTCATAATGAAGAAATCAATATTCTAGTTGGTAGGTAGTAGCAAATATCCTATAATTTTAATAATACGTCCAACTCCAGTAAAGTATTGGAAGTATCAACAAAGCTGGCCGCTGGATGCACTATTTTTAATTATTTTTTGACTTAGTTGATTGTTAGTTAGAATATAACGATTTGAGTTAGATAGGTTTTTTTTTTAGATTAACTCCACCCAGGAGGCCCTGAGGAAAATAATTTCCCTCAGGGCCTATGTCATCGCAGTTAGAATATAACGAAGCTATAAATTTCCCCAGAATACATCTCATAGCTCTGTTCTGTACAACTTCTAGTTGGTTCGAATTTCTTTCTTTAGCCAAATACATCGTAGAGCAGTAATCGAAATATAGAGCAACTACAGTTTTATAAACGAGCTCTTTAGTTTTTTTGTTGTTGTTAGTTTTTGGGGTGTTATGCCGTGTTGCGCTACCTCCTTCTATAGCCGACGTTTCGGACAGCGTTGCAGTGTCCATCATCAGGGCAGATCCGGTAGATGAGAGTCGATGTGTGACGATCGTCGGATCTACCGGATCTGCCCTGATGATGGACACTGCAACGCTGTCCGAAACGTCAGCTATAGAAGGAGGTAGCGCAACACGGCATAACACCCCAAAAACTAACAACAAAAATGCTTTTGGCCGTGAAAATCTAAAAACTTATCTGAGTTCTTTATTGTTTAATTTATTTCCTAGTTTTCCAAGAAAATTTTCTTTTTTTGTTGCCTTCTTTAGTTCATATTTAAAAATTGCCATGAAAGCGAGTATTACAGGTATTTGATTTAATTTACTTTTTCAATATTTGCATAATTTTTGGCAAATTTAACACTAACAGCGTTTTAACATTAACAGTTTTATTGCCCACTTCCGCATATATTGTGTTTTGTTTACGTTCAATTTCAACTTGTTTAATTTCAGACATTTTGCAATATTTTGTAGGTCCTCGTTTTTTTGTTAATTAATAGTTAATTTATTTAAAAGTTTATTTAATTAGTCAATGTTAGCATATAGACATTGACATTCCTTTCAATGGCTGAAAAATGTATTTCTTTATTACTTGGTGGCGGTTTATTGCATTTTCTAATTTGTATTTTTTAGTGTCTTATAATCGCAGTTTACGGAATAAAAAATAAAATTTTAATTTAAGATTTTTTTTAGGATCGTTAATCTTAGCAAATAAAATATTCTTGATTGCATAAATAGGGGGTTACACCATGAACATTTATGAACATGTTACATTATTATAAAAATTTATCACAAAAAATACCGACTTTTATGTAATGGCCTGAGTTTGCAGTAGATTACTTCATGAACGTTGTAGAAACTCGCTTTGTGATTCAATGACTTTAGTGTTGAAAAGATTCATATAGGATTTAAAAAAATTATGATAATTCTTCAAGATTATTTTTTCCAAATGACTTGGCCGAAATGATGGCAGATCTCATTATTAAACAAAAATTTTAACAAAACAAAAAACGACCTAAAAAAATAAATTCATACGATTGTTATTTTTGGAGTCGGTGTCAGCCAAGGTAACTACATACATAGGTAGTTATAGGTGAGATGTGGAGATCTTGGCTGACACCGACTCCAAAAATAACAATCGTACGAAATTATTTTTTTACTTTTTAGTGCATTTTTTGTTTTTTGTTTTGTTAAAATTTTTGTTAATTTTTTGATTTTTAGTGACGAGCGTGCGGAAAGAAGATTTACTTCAAAAAAAGATTCATCGAAATCTGTTGGCGTAACATTGAGTTATTCGTCCATTTGTCATGCACATACTTATTGCAAATTTAAGACATATATGGTTTTCTCATGAATCCCATTGTCAGAACTGGACCTAATTGAAATGGACCACACGAGAAGCACCAGCTTTCTAATAAAAAAAGAATCATCAATATCGGTGCACCTAATTCCGAGGTAACAAAAAAAAAAAAATACCGTCAAATTGATAACCTCCTCCTTTTCAAAGTCGTTTAAAAAAGAAAAGGAAATATTGATACGTAGTTAGCCCAGTCAGAGCTGTAAATCAGGCACTATGAAATGTACTCGATACTTTGAAGTATCGATACTTTTGTTTCAATACTTTTATGAGTACGATACTTTTTTTCGATACTACTCTTTAGTACAGTATCGATTAAAAAATATATATGTAAGTGCTTTCATTAAACCATACGCAAATATAACTAATGATAATAATTGTAATATGTTAAGCAAAAAGTGAAATCAAACAAATAAAATCCAACAAAAGAAAGAAATTTAAAAAAATAAATAAATTATTACCTTTCTAAACCACAAAGTATAGAGTTAATAGCCGCATTAATACTGTTTTATGCATAAGTACATTTTTTTTTTCAATTTTATTTCGTCAATTTCCATCAACATAATACATGTAGTAAGTAACAGGTAGGTAGAAATAAAATGATAGGTAAGTTTGACAATTTGCAATAATTAATTTATTGTCCCGCAAACATGATATTTGGGTTCCTTGACAAAACAGAAAAGTGACATAAGAGACCAATTTTCAAAAGTGCTTTAAAAACATTTTCGAAAGCGATCAGTTTTGGTTTGGTTTGGTTCGGTTTTCGGTTACTGTTATCTTGTACTCTTTACTAAAATGTATAAATTAATTTGAACAGTATGTAATCGCAAAGATTTCAAGACATGTAAAATATTCATTGAACAGCAGTTTATCAAAAACAATTAATATAATGTTAGTAGGATATTGTAGGTTTATCATTCTCACATCGGATAATTCCGAAAATCATCGCAATCGCAGTCAATTTCAGTTGGTTCAAAAAGTAAGGCTATAGCGCATATTGAAGACAATTATTAACATTTTTTAAAAATTTATACGCATTCTTTAGGTAGGAAGACTTCATTAAAAAATTACGCACATATTAAGTCATTTTTTTTTAAATCGCACACACATTCGCATTAAGGATATGGAACGTATTATATAATAAGACAAATACACTAATGAAATTACCGTTCATCAAAAATAATAATAAACTAGTTAATGAAATAAAGGAAGGAGTACTTTTTTGAAGTGGATTCCATAGCTTTGAATGGTGAAGCCAAAACTCCCCTCCTTTTTCTCTAAAATGATTGTTCTTCGCCGCGAATCTTCTTCTGCTTTGTGGGCGGCAGCTTTGTTGACGCTCTGTGACTGAAATCAATAAAAATAATTCGCTAATATATTTGACACAGGGGTATTTTGGCAGTCATTTAAAACAAAGACTATAATTTCATAATTTGAAATGTAAATCTATTGGAATTTTTACAATTTTAGGGAAATCAGGGGATATTTTTCATTGTTTACTGCATTCATTTAGTAGAAATCTATTTTAACAATCTTTTATCGAGGTTTTTAAAGATCCCCTCTACATAATGATTATTTATTTCGCTTTATTGACTTTCGAAGATATATAAGTAAAGCGATGATTAAACCATTAACGATATATTATTTTAAGCTGATTAGCTTAGAGAAAATATCCGTAAATTTTAAAAAAATATCTAAGTGATATTTCCGTAGAAATTGTCAATATAATTGTGAATGCATGCGCTAATATTATGCATATCAAAAATTATCCATTTTTATACATTTGTCCAAGAACATGTGCCTTTTTAAGATCATGTTTCAGTTATTGTTATTGTTTTTCTTTTTTAATATATTTCTAAAGTAAGGTGGTTTAATTAATAAATTTATTAAACCACCCATTCACTGTAAATCATCAAAATTTAAGCTAAATCTATTTAAGATAAAAATAAATTAGCTTACCGTGGTGGCTTCACTTAGATGTCGACTCGGATTCTTTTTCAGCGCACCTCCAGTTTTTTGACACAACTTCGGCGAGTTCATTTTAATCAAGTGTGTTTCTAGTTAGCACTTTGTATTTGAATTAAGGCTTGGAAAATAGTTCGTTAGAGTGTTCTATAGAAGGAGCTTTCGCCCAGAGAGTGGTTTGTTGAGAAATAACATATTTTTAATTGGAAGTAGCGCAGCTGTGGGGCTGTGCGGTATACACAGAGGGAGTGCGGGAGTGCAGGGAGCGAGAGGGCGAGACGTACTGAAACAGCTGAAAGCTATCGAGCCGCGGGGCGAAGGCGCAGTCGGCACCACGTACGTAGCGACAGGTGCTGCCAACCATGCAACCGTCACGTATTAACATAATGGAAAACTGAACCACAGAAGAAATAATTTTTTTCGGTAAGTTAGTTTTTTAAAACCTAACCTCTGTGATGGTTACAGATATACTTACTTAAGGGCTTAATTATCTCATTATTTTTGTATACAAGTCTTTCATTTTAAATAGGTATGACCTTACGCACATCCATTCACATATCACAAATATTTCCTGTAAGGAGTAAGTTTAAAAAAAATATTATGATGGTGTTAGAGCGAGCGAGAAACAATTATATTTGGAAATGGTATGCGTTTTATTGCAATTTAAAGCATAATTGTTTATAATAATTCACGAATCAAGTCAGATTTTATTCATTTTAAAACGACTTCGAAAAGGAGGAGGTTATCAATTCGACGGTATTTTAATTTTATTTATTTTTTATGTTTGTTACCTTAGAACTTTAGATTCGGTGAACCGATATTGATGATTATTTTTTTATTAGAAAGTTGGTACTTTCCGTGTGGTCCCATTTTAATTTGGTCTAGTTTTGACAATAGGATCCATGAGAAAACCATATATGTCTTAAATTTGCAATAAGTATGTGCGCGACAAATGGACGAATAACCCAATATTACGCCAACAGATTTCGATGATTTTTTTTAAGTAAAACTTCTTTACGCACGCTCGTCACTAAAAACCAAAAAAATAAACAAAAATTTTAACAAAACAAAAAACGACTTCAAAAATGCACTAAAATTCAAAAAAATAATTTCGTACGATTGTTATTTTTGGAGTCGGTGTAAGCCAAGATCTCCACATCTCACCTATAACTAACTACCTATGTATGTAGTTACCTTGGCTGACACCGAATCTAAAAATAACAATCGTACGAAATTATTTTTTTTACTTTTTAGTGCATTTTTGAAGTCGTTTTTTTGTTGTGTTAAAATTTTTGTTTTTAAATATTTTTTTAAAGATTGGACTAAAAGAAATTAGCATCAACGAAACATATTTGGAGTATTAATTATTGACCCACTATTGTGTCGAAGTGATGAAAAAGATTATTTTGTTCCTTCACGATGCTCATAAGCAGAGGGATGGATGGGTGCCTGCTGTAAATTCATATGCCATCGTAATATGATTGCGAAGTTACTAAAACATCACGGGGTGACGAAAGCATGTGAATGAGATTAATGTATGGGAATATTCTTTAAAAGGAAGACAAGTATCTCCGGTTTACGAAAATCCTGACAATATTTGATATCTTCCCACTCATTCTTTAGATAATGAAATTTGCTCGTTTAATGAGAACTTAGAACTGTGATACCAACAGGTAATGGAAGAAACAATCGAAGACCCTCATAAAAAGAAGTAGTGGTACGATCGAATGTAATGAGTTGATATAGCGGATTTAACTTATGTAAGTGAACTTAAAGAAGTGAGAGTGTGCAAAAATACGGTTATTTGTCATTACATCCACTCTATGCACGCTTGTGGAGCACGATAGTTTGTTTGTTAGGGAATCAGTTAATAAAGGGAACTGTGCGTACTTTTAATAACCGTCTATGAATATGCAATCCAATCTTATTTCAGTTACACCCACAAATTTATTACGATTTTAGAAGCTTTTTGCAACCATGAATTCTTGTTTTCGAATTAAAAATAGTTTAATGAAAGCGAAATAATTAAAAAAATTATACAGAAAAATCTGTGGGCTACGTCACACAAGTGGGTGCTTTGCTTGGTGCTTAGAGCTACTCTACGAGCTTGGTACTTTCGCAATGGCCAATGGCCACACTGCATGCTTCGTTCCACGCTACGTGACTATTAATACCTACACACGCCAGTGAATCACTCGGCCAACTTGCAAGTGATTTTGCAAGATAGGGAAAGTTTGATGAAAAGAGAGGCTTTGTGGAACACATCGAACCAATTTCATAGATCTAAAAAAAAAGTCAATAACTAATCAAATGTTTCCTACTCATCCTTAAATAACTAAACACTACAACATATTTTCAAAATTCTTTATAGACAGGTTGAAATTCTCCAAGAGACAAAAAAAAATATATAATAACATTAAGCACCCGACAAGTTTTAATTTGAGACTTTCGAATTTATAACATCTATTTATTCTCCATGAGAAATAGCTTTCTGGTTAGTTGTGAGAGTGACATCATCGTTGACTTAATGGCTCCCTTATATTCATTGATTTTTTACCTACGCACGTTGCGCGCAATGTGGCAGTATTTCTAATAGATAGGTGTAGCACCTAGCTTAGCCCTATCGAAGCACTTCGTTGTGGCTCCAAACTTAAGCAAACCAGTTACCTTCAAAATAAATGGTTTACAATTCCTGAAAATAGAAAAGTCAGTTGACGCATGCGCCAAGAGGTGCCGAGGGAGAAGGAATAGGTTGTCAGTAATAGGGATGTGAAACTGGTCGCGAAATTATCGACATCCATGGAAATAACTATTCGGGGTTCTCGGGGCAGGTAGTAATATAAAAAAAACTTCAAATTAGAATATATTTACACATGCAGTAGCCGTGTAGGTAATTTCAAATCTATTCTGTTCAATAATTCAGGACAGTCAGTTACGCTATTTACAATTTTAAATTGTCTGCGTACACTCAATAAATCAATTTTGAAGAAATTTGTTGCACCAGAATAATTATTAAATCGATTGTGCGATTTGTAAGAAAGGTATTTTATGATTTTTTTCCTGAATTGATTCAATTTTGTTTATATGTACTGCATAAAATGGAGACCTCACAATTGACCAAACTCTAGATGGCTTCGTACATACGCAAAGTATAGTTGTTTTTGTAATAATTACAGTGTTTGTGAATTCTTTTGTATTTCTTACGATGAAACCAAGCATTTAAGCTGCTTTATAAAACGACTTCGAAAATGAGGAGGTTATCAATTCGACGGTATTTTTCTTTTTTTTGTTTGTTTGTTTCCTCAGAACTTTCGACTGAATGAACCGATATTGATGATTCTTTTTTATTAGAAAGCTGGTGCTTCTCGGTGGTCCCATTTCAATTTGGTCTAGTTTTGACAATGGGATCCATGAGAAAACCATATGCGTCTTAAATTTGCAATAAGTATGTGCGCGACAAATGGACGAATAACTCAATATTACATACATAGGTAGTTATAGGTGAGATGTGGAGATCTTGGCTGACACCGACTCCAAAAATAACAATCGCAGGAAATTATTTTTTTACTTTTTAGTGCATTTTTTAAAAATCGTTTATAGTTTTCTTAAAATATATAAGCGTGCGTAAAGAAGTTTTACTTCAAAAAAGAATCATCGAAATCTGTTGGCGTAATATTGATTTATTCGTCCATTTGACGCGCATATACTTATTGCAAATTTAAGACAGTTATGGTTTTCTCATGGATCCCATTGTCAAAACTGAACCAAATTAAAATGGGACTACACGGAAAGCACCAGCTTTCTAATAAAAAAAGAATCATCAATATCGGTTTACCCAATCGAAAGTTCTGAGGTAAAAAACATAAAAAAAACAACCAAATAAACAAAAATTTTAACAAAACAAAAAACGACTTAAAAAAATGCACTAAAAAGTAAACTAGTTCTATGCACTAAGTAATAGGGGGAGGGGGGGGTCTAGATTGGAAGAAAAACTGCTCACGTAATTAATGGATGCCCCATTATGAATTACAAGTTCTTTTTACAATTGCGCGCTATTTTCTTGTTGCCCGAAAAACTTAACTGTATATTCCAAATAGGGTGAAGAAAAGTTCGGGATTGTTTCTAAAACTCAATATTTTGGTACACTTACCACTTCAAAAATTTGGCATTTTTTTGAGATGGTCAAAATATTTTCGTATTACAATAAAATGCAAATTTTCTGAGCACATTTAAAAACTAAAAACTATTTTAGAAAGGTGATGAAATACACTTTTAAATTATATAATTCAAAATAAACACATATTTTTTTAATTATAAAATTTTTGCACACAAACAAAAAAAAGTTTTCCAAATGGCTCACCTAACGTTTTTTCTAACTAAAGTTATTGATAAAAAAATAAATAAAACCCCATACATATTAAATTAGACAAATGTATAACAAACACATATTGTAACCTCATTTTTTTTTTACTCTATGTAAAAATAATTTATAAAAAATTCCCGAAGTTTCAATTTTTTTTTTTTATTTGCGATTCTAAACTTTGTATACATAAAAGTGTACATTTTAATTTTTTGGTGGATATTTTTTAGATTAGAATATTAAGAATATAAAGTGTTTTCCCTTTCTAACACCGATCAGAATATATTTCTCACTATGATAGTAAGGGAGATGCAGCGTTTTATATGAGACCTATGTGCGTTGGGACAAATATGGTCTCCTGTGATTAAACGGGTTAAACGCTTTTATAAATATGTTATAATTTCCAATCTCACTTTTTCTGTATCTCTACGCAATCCGATTTGAAAGACGTTTTTATGAACATTCCGATCCTGCACAGAAAAGTTTCACAATGGAGTGCGCTGCAAACCGTTGCCTCACTTTTCTGCGCAGGGTCTGGTTATTTTAATGTAAGCTCTTCGGCTTTCAACGTACGACTGACGTCGTAGAGTATTCAAAGCATTCTTGAACTATCATGGTGCCAAAATACGGTCGTGTCGTTTGTCTCGATATGATACCAGGGTTTCATGTAAGGGCAAGTCTATCTCTTCCCCCGTCAGGAAACTTATTTTTAATTCCCGTAGAAAAAAACAACATGTTTCGTAAGCAATGCTAACTTCATCAGGGTTTACTTAAAACTACATTCATTATCATTTTATTATTAGATAAATCAGTGTGATCAAACTGCTCTCTATAATAATTATTGATTAATGAGAAGAATTTTTAAACAATTTGATTTATTGTTGTCAGAAATATTTGCACATCTTAAGTTTAAGATGAAGGGTAAATATGCACATATATATTATTGTAATACTTTTAAGAGCGATACAATATCCATTTAGCAGTGAGAACATAGGCAGGGTACACAAGTAGGTGGCGGTGATGGAGCCGCACAGGGTTGTTGGCACGGTGATGGTGGAGGTGGCGGGCAAGGCTGTGCGCAAGGTGGTGGTGGAGGTGGTGGGCAGAGCTGTGCGCACGGTAGTGGTGGAGGTGGAGGACAAGGTTGTGAGCAAGGTGGTGGTGGAGGTGGAGGAAAAGGCTGTGCGCAAGGTAGTGGTGGAGGTGGAGGACAAGGCTGTGTGCAAGGTGGTGGTGGAGGTGGAGGGCAGGGTTGTGCGCAAGGTGGTGGTGGAGGTGGAGGACAAAGCTGTGCGCAAGGTGGTGGTGGAGGTGGAGAACAAGGCTGTGCGCAAGGTGGTGGTGGAGGTGGAGGGCAGGGTTGTGCACAAGGTGGGGGTGGAGGTGGTGGGCATGGCTCAGCACAAGGTGGTACTGGAGGTGGAGGGTATGGCGCAGCACAAGGTGGTGGAGCCGCACAGGGTTGTTGGCATGTTGGTGAAGGTGGTGGGCAAGGTTGTGCACAAGGGGATGAACAAGGTGGAGAAGGTGGACATGGGGTTACGGGTGGTGGAGACTGGCATGGACCTCGAATACACGCTGAAAGTGCTCCCTAAAATAAGAAATAAAAACATAAGAAACATTTTCCCCATTAGCAAAAAACCTCTTTCAGTTAAATGTTTGAATCATCTCACCTGAGCGGTTAACGAAATAAAAGCGCACAGGAAAATATAATTCAACTTGTGAGAAGCCATCCTTGTGGATGTTATTCACTGATCTGATGCTAACTGTTGGCCTACTTCACCTTTTATACTTTTCCGCCAAAGAGCTCCTCGAGTACTCCTAACATATCTGACATGTAACGCCTTATCATCTTATCAGCATAGAAAATGTTTATCGCCTGAATGTGATAGGTCGCGAAACTGGCAAATTCCAAATGCTCAACAATGCGAATTCCTACAAAATCTAACTATAAACGTACTACGCTGTACGTGCTTTTGCGAACATTAGTATAAAATTGTTTTTTACTCACAAGACTTGAGTAATCTATGAACCTTTTTTATGTATAGTCATTCTTCGCTTTATACAGGTCTTTCGAAATACTGATTGTGCACAGCATTCTTGAAGTAAATCATGTCTGAAGCACATATTTTTGGAACCACTAGATGTAAACAAAAGAAAAAAATTATCGAATACACATAACCCCAATAATTAAATAGAAAATTACCTAGTGTCAGCTCTTCAGCACAAAGAAAATAATTTCCCTCAGGACCAATGTCATCTTTGAAGATGCTGTATGGAGGGTTTTTTGAGGAGAGGAAGGAGTGATCATGGATCTTGAAGAGACCCATGTTGTAGAAAGAAGGAAACACAAAGGCTGGCAAATCGTTCCACAGCCAATTCAAGAACAAGTCGTAGAAGCGACCCATTTCAATACGATGAATGTCAACCGTGTACATATTTTGGGCGCGAGTTTGACGTTTTTGCACTGGTGCCATATCTTTGACTGGTGCAGAGGGGATCAATAACGCTAGTTCCTCGGAGCATTTTACATTGAAATACCGGTAGAACATGGAAAGCATTCTCTGTGCTCTAAAAATTGTAATCCGTTTGTTTAGATGTGAGAATAAATCAAACGGACCTATGACGGACGGTGTGATATACCCGTTCTCTCGTCTCTTCTTTTCAATTTTACTATTTTTGAATTCTTTCATCCTTTCAAGTTTTCTTAAACTTTTCTTTTGGCTCTGATCGGTATCTATTTTTTCTAAGGCTTTATATGTATGACACACAAGCCTTCATGAAAATGTGACCCTTATTTTCTTTGATTACTACAGGAAGATATTAAAAGATTCCTTGTACTACATATCTTTATAGATATAAGTACTTAACTTATTAATACGTTATCTACGACCTTGAACGTAAAATTTTCGTATTTATGTTGTAAATAAATTCCACCAAACGTTGTGTTATTTTTTGATTTATGGTGTGGAAACTTAATTACTTTTGTTTTGTGGTACCCTTTGATTCTGAAAGGAGCGTTGAGCATCGAACTTGATTGGCCTATTTCTTGCAATCCTAAATTTCATTTTATTTTCTTTAGGAACTAAACTTTCCCTAAACACTATTTCGATTTCCTTCCTCTAATGAATTCGTAATGTACCTATAATTAATGACATTTACCTGTTCAATTGTTTGTATAATTAAGAATGACTCAAATGGTTAATTGTTAGTGAAGTCTTTTGTTACTCAAGATTTTATTACTGCTTGGCTCTCCCCTATTTTGGTCCTGATGCTATAACGTACATATGACATTGTTTTAGTAGATTATTGTTATTAATTGATTGTCTTTTAGAACAAACTCAGAAATGCTCTTTTGCTTGCATAATTTGGCTCCAATCCTCCTGCAGATAAACAGGGTGGTCAAGGATCAACTAGAACTTCGCACAGTAATGTTACTCTCTCCAAATGTTGGGAGTCCCAATAATGAATTCCTACCTTTACAGTACCTCAGAACTACTATATGGTTGTCCACATCCAAAACGTAATCTTCTAATTGGGTTCTATATTTACCTAAACATATAATAAATGCGCAATATCTAACCGCCTTTATTTAAACTGATTGTAAGTATCGTAATCTAAAGACTCAGTATGTCGTAAAAACACTACGAAGTCCCATCGCAGGCTATAATTGATAAACTTGCCCCTAGACATATTTCCTTCAGTGTCTACCGTTTATTACTTTACTCATTTGATACCACTATCGAAGATCACATAAACAAACCCTAATCATGCTATCCGAAAGGACGATAAGTATTTGTTTCTTTTTTAAGTACGTCGCTGCAATCAACTAAAATTTATTGTAATATGTGGAAATGTTTATGTATCTGAATGCACGCTGCAATGTTCATCATTTCGTTGTTCGAGCACATCTTCCCATAACTATTCTGTTTCAAAACAAATGATGTATCTTCATCCACTCGACTAAATCCACTTGACTAAGTATTTTATTTTTGTCCCTCGCCTATTAAGAGTGAATAACCAGCACATGACAACTTCGATTCCGACACTAGCGCTAACACATCAGGGCTCGCGAGCGGGCGTTTTCAGAACTAAATTTCGTTCCGCGGCAATCCGAGTTTTGAGGGTTTTGTTCACTGGAGCTAGGGCTACCCGCTACTATTACTACTTTATATTACTATTCTCGCTTCCAGAATTTTAATTAGTAGTAGTTATTTGTAATTTGTATATTGAAGTGCATAAACATAAATAGATACAAGTGAAATGCGTAAACACAGTAGGTATTAAGTAGATAGCTACATGAATAAACAATTTGTTATATTCTTTTTAATATTTTGGTTTTTTGTTTTTCAATTGTATTTTACGGCCATTAGAGTGGAAGATACTCTCAGTATCGCCCTGGTGTAAGACCACCATTAAGAATTGAAACGTTGCTTGAAATGGCTTTAGCCGTGTTTAGTGGTCAGATCTGAATAGCCAGGTACTTCCCCACCTTCCTCTTCCCTATATCCTTCCCCTCCCAACTACCTTCAGTCTTACAACATACTCCAAATTGGGGATGCAATAGTCCCACTGGCTCCAGACTTGTGCGGTATTCATGAAAAAAAACGAGTAATATTCAGTTGGATTGTAAAAAATGTCGCATTTTGAAATATTTATTCGTGTGCATAATTAATAATAAGCACTTCAACAAACAGAATTAAAGCGCACAAACCCTTTCTTTCTTTGAGTGGCCTTGCAACGCATGCCGGGTACCCGCTGTATATAATGTTATATAGTGCAGGCGCTTGCATTATAATTTCCGGGACTTGTGATGTAACCATAACAGTTTAGTTGACCGCGAGGTTACAGTGCCCATGAAACGCATGCCGGGTACCCGCTGTATATAATTTATTTATTTATTTACGGACAAATAGTCCATTAACAATATAACAATAACACGAAAAACAAGCGTGCGTAAAGGCCCAAATATTCAATGAACATGAAAAATTGCGTTCGGGCAACCCTATAGATTTAACAAACATGAATCAAGGAATTCGTGTTTATTTCAAATTTCGTTTTCAAATTTCATTTCCAAATATTATTATTCAAAGCGTCGCGAAGACGTGCTCTCCTGGCCGCGTTTGGGCCCGTAATGAAATCTGAAATTTGTGTTTACGGGCTGCGATAAAAATGGTAAAATGCGATGTTCAAAATTATTTAAAATTAAATACTTCCTGAAATTATTTTACGATCAAATTATTTATGATTTGTGAATAACGTCTTAGCAAAATAAGTATGTAAAAAAATCCGAAATATATTTGTTTGTAAGTGCACAAATAAATGCACAAACCGACCAATTTTCGTCAAGAAACACATGTCCGTATATATTTTTTAATAATTTTATTTAAACTAAAATTAAAATTCTGAAATATACGTTTTCCAGATAATGTATTAATTTATTTTACTGCATGATTATATGATTTGAAATGGGTGTTGTATAAGAAATGTACTTTTTTTAAAATTGAACAAATCTGCGAACGACCTATGGTATAACCTTATTATTCTAAAAATATTTTTTTTTTCTCAAAATCTAAAACATAAGTTTACTAGATAAAAGAACAATCTTTTGAAATCCATTTATGGTTTTTTGTGGAAAAGAGTCAATACGTCTAACCACTGATTTAAAAATGACATATTTCTGGTTTCTCTGGTTATACACTCTTAAGTTATGATGTGACAGTCTACTCATCCAAACCAAAACCATAACATTAACTGTAAACAAAGAAGTCAGTTAGTTCTTATTATTGTGCCAACAATTTATTAGAACTAACGAACGAGGGGTCGGCCATGATTTATTACCATATTATAATTTATTTTTTCTCACCTAGACGACACTCGACATCGAAGGGTTACATAGGCTGAAGTTTGTTTATTTAACGCAATCTGGTTAAGCATTATAATTTGTTTTTTATTGTTTGTTCGAAAAAATATTTAAATATATTTTTATCACAGGGAACGGTAGTTACTCGCTCTTTGAAATTAACAAGGAACCTGAAATGGATTGATTTTCAAAAATAGAGCAAATAAAAAAACTGTCATTGTGCGTTTGTTTGGATATTGTTATTTTTTTCATTATGGAAAATTCCTCTTTGTAACATTGACAAGAAACTGATTTCTATTGTATAAAATGTTGACAACATACTAATTGTGAAAATGAACATGTTGTAATGGACAACTAATTACTTGCGCGATTCAAGACAAAAGGATTACACTTATTGATCAGAAATTTGGAGGCCTCCCGAGCTGCAGAGAATTGCATAATCAAGGTTGGTGAATTTGTTATTTTTCTTGGAGTGTAAGACTGCTCTGTTCCTTTGTGATATATTTGTTCGCGCAGGTAGAATTTCATTTTAGGATTTCCTAATCGTATATTGGGTATTATGCCCAGAGAGCTTGGGGAATTTACACACCTCATGCTCACAATTTATAATGCATAATTATGGTCCTTCATAGCCGGATACGTTCTAGCAAGTTAATATAATATAAATGGACATTCGGTTTACGTAATTTTTGGTAAATCCGGAATACCTATATTATATTGCTGGTTCTATTTATGAAGGTTTTCAGAGTCACGTAATAATTGGTGATTTTCTTGAAATACCTTCCTCTTATGGAATTTGTTGGTTATTTCGATTTTACATACTTTTTTCGGTAAATATCGGAGTACCTACCTGTATTATTGCAGGTTTTTGTTTAAAAAAGCAAGTCTAGCAAGAATTTGTGTAATAAATTGACAAATTTCATTGAAAGCTATTGATAGCATTTTACGTTTTCTTCTGTAAATTTCTGAGGTACCTACAGTAATTATAATTATTGTAAACTTTAATTTTTGTGATAAAGTTATTGTATTTTTTTTTTAAAATGCCGAGAATTACAGAAGAAACTTCAGATGATCAACCGGATCGAATGCTTGTTATGTTAACAGCTAAAAGGGAAAGACTTTTTTCACGCATTAACGATCTATTCAACTTAACAAAGAATATCTCGGATTTCGATTCCAGAAGGAATGAGACATTTATGGTGCAGTCCGAAATAATTGATCATATGCAAACACAGTTTGAAAGCATTATTGACGATATAAATGATCGTCAATTGTCCTTAAATCCAAGTTTTCAACCGGAATTTCAGGCTTTGAATGCCTTTGAAGATCTTTTCTTGAAAGTGAAACGAACCCGTAACCAGATACTGGCCACGGCACGTACACTCTCGACTCAAAATAATTCTCGCGAACCTTGCGTCATCAAGCTTCCCGCCATAGATTTGCCGAGCTTCGACGGGAAGATGGAAAATTGGGCAAAATTTTATGAGTCTTTTAAAGCTAATATACACAATAATAAACAGCTAACGGACGCTCAACGTGTTCAATATTTGGTTGGGAAATTGACGCACGGGGCGCTTAAGGTCACGGCCGGCATTGTGCCTGCAAGCGACACCTATAATATTATTTGGGATGGTTTAGTAAAAAAGTATCAGGATAAACGTGCGTTAGGTACGTATTATTTAAATAACATTCTAGATGCCAAGGGTTGTATAAATACACCTAGCAGTCTTGATGTTTTTATTCAAAGTTTTTCCGCATCCGTTTCGGCATTGAGGCAGTTAGACATTGATGACTTAGCTGATTTTATAATTTTGAACTGTGCGTTAAGAAAAATAGATCAACATACTGCTCAGATTTTTGAGTTGACTGTGCGGGGTAAAGAAGTGCCTTCATACACGGAATTAATTTCTTTCGTACAAGATCAAGTGAAAATATTAGAGCGTTCAAAGAGGTCATCAAGTGCCATGAATAAGCCGCCTACGGCGACTTCATCCCGTTCGAACAATTATAAATCTTTCGTCGCGAGTAATGAGAATGTACCTCGAGTACCAACTCCGCCCCCGAAATCTTGTATGTTTTGTAAAAAAACTGATCATGCAATTACTGCTTGCTCTCGGTTCAAAGGGCTAAGTTCTCCACGAGCCCGTTTTGATTTTATAAAATCAAAACATTTGTGTATAAATTGTTTTAGCGCATCACATGCTGTAAGCTCTTGTAAATCGTCGCTTATGTGCGATTTGTGCAAAAAACCACACAATACCTTACTACATTTTGGTAGTGGGAATAATTTGAAAACAAATACTCATGTACATACGTCGGAAGTACTTACCAATGAGGAGCAGTATTCCCCCCCTTTGGTACCATCCAGCGTCAGTGGAACGGATAATTGCAATATGCAACTAGAGGAACCCTTGCGCGTTAGCCCTTCGTGTTCGCTGTCAGCCAAAGTAACACCTAATTTGACAATTTTACTTTCAACCGCTCAAATATATGCGAAACTTAAAAATGGTAACAAAATGATTGTTAGATGTTTAATTGATAATGGATCGCAGAATAATTTGATTACGGTAGATTGTTGCAAGTCGCTGAATTTGCCAATAATTCCTTTGAGTAATTCTTTTGTTAAAGGAATTGGTTCAGCATCTCGACCAATTTTTGGTTACGTTTATTTGGACATTGAGTCTCGCGTATACCCAAATAATAAATATAACATATATGCGCTCGTTGTCGAGTGCATTACCGATAAGTTACCTAATCACTATATAGCAAATGGTGATATGAGGTACTTAGAGGGCATACCCCTCGCTGATTTAACGTGGAATATTCCTGGGAATATAGATGTCGTCTTAGGGGCACAATTATTTCCACATATCTATTTAGGGGACAGGGTTGAATCAGGGACTAGTGCACCCCCCGCATTATCGACCGCGTTTGGTTTCGTTCTAATGGGTGACTACCCTCATAAAGTGACCAATACAAATATGTCTTTTTCTGCACTCGCGCTAAATGATTTAGTGCAAAAATTTTGGCTGTTAGAAGAAATACCTAACATACAATTTCTGAGTCCAGAGGAGACGGAATGTGAGAATCTGTTTACTTCATCTATTTCTCGCGCTGACGACGGGAGGTATTCTGTTGCTTTACCTTTCTGTAAAGACCCGAACCAATTGGGGAATTCTCGAACTACCGCTCAGCGTCGATTTATGGCCTTGGAGCGGAAATTTAAACAATCGCCTTCTTTACAGGAGAATTATAATAAAGTTATCAGTGAATATATTGAAAACAATTACCTGTCAGAAGTCCCAGAGTCTGATATTATAGATGATGGATATTATATCCCGCATCACGCCGTCATTCGTTCTGATAAACCCATGCCTCGGATTGTGCTTGACGCTAGTGCTAAGACACATACAGGGCTGTCACTAAATGACATCTTGCATACTGGTCCCAATCTACAAGCTGATTTGTTTTTGCTTTTACTTAACTTTCGTCTTTTTCCCATCGCTATGACTGCGGACATAAAGCAAATGTATTTACAGATTGAAGTTCCAAGCAAGCATCGTAGATATTTGAGAATCTTATTTCGATTCTCCAACAACGATCTCATACGGACTTTTCAATTTAATCGGGTCCCTTTCGGACTAACGGCAAGTCCATACTTATCAATGCGGACTGTTCGTCAGTTGGCCCAAGATATGAGACCACATTTACCGGATGCTGCCAATGTGGCAGAGTCCAAGTTGTATATGGACGACCTGGTCTATTCTATTGAAGATGAATCCAGCGCCGTACGTCTTTCTCGAGAATTAATCTCGTTATTCAAGTCCGGTGCCTTTGATTTGGTCAAATGGACTAGTAATTCTCAAGTTGTACTTGAAAACCTCCCAGATTCTCACCGCAGTACGGTGGACTTTACTGTTGGTTCTAACAATACCTCTAAGGTGTTAGGCCTCTCGTGGGAACCAGTTGATGACAGCTTCTTCTTTACGACTTATTATGTCCAGGAGAAGTGTACAAAGCGGAATATACTGTCTATAGTCGCCCGCTTATTTGATGTCCTCGGCCTGGTCGCCCCCTCCATTCTGTACGCTAAATTGCTTATTAAAGAGCTATGGCTGTGCAACATTGGTTGGGATGATACTCCCCCTGAGAGCGTTATTCAAAGGTTCTCGGCACTCACACAGGAATTTCCTTTAATTTCTACGATAAAAATCCCGCGTCATGTAGGTGTCCTAAAAGACAGTACAGTGCTCATCGTTGCTTTCTGCGATGCGAGCCTGAATGGTTATGGCTGTGTGATATATTTACACACAACTGATCTGTCTGGGAATATAACCGTGAGATTGTTGTGTGCAAAATCAAAGGTCTCTCCCACCAAAGTAACAACACTCGCTCGTTTGGAGCTGTGTGCCGCGGTCTTGATGTCCAAACTAATTCGGACGGTTCAAAATAGTTATCGTTCGCGTCTTACTATTGCAGGGACTTATGCGTTTTCAGATTCTACCATTGCGCTTTCATGGATACATTCGTCGCCTCATCGATGGTCGGTGTTTGTTAGTAATCGCGTGGCTCAATGTCAGGAGAATTTGTCTCCTGAAAACTTTTATCATGTCGCCGGTAGTGAAAACCCTAGTGACTGCCTTTCTCGTGGCATGCTTCCTTCCCAGCTTATTTCACACGAATTATGGTGGAATGGACCATTGTGGATTCGCAGCCCACCCTCGGGATGGCCATTAAGACCGTTTCATTTCTCAAAGATCGGTGAAATGCCTGAGCACAAAACTAATGTGCTCACTGCAATAGTTCAGCGTGAACAATCGGTCCTGAGTGAACTGGCTCAGCGTATATCCACATGGAATAAACTTTTAAGGATTGTCGTTTTTGTCCTCCAATTCGCAAAAAAGGTATCACCCTCTTCTGGAACGGTCAATAATCTTATGACTGCTGAAAAGGCTGTGATTCGTTCCGTGCAGAGTATTCATTTTATAGAAGATATTGCTGCACTCCAGAAAGGCAAATTGCCTTCAAAAAAGCTTAGGAATTTATCAGTTTTTCTCGATGAGGATAATTTGTTACGTATTGGTGGGCGGCTTTCTAAATCGGATTTACCATTTGAGGTTAAACATCCGGTTTTACTACCTAAAAATGACTGTGTTGTGAATCTTATCATCGATCATTTCCATGTCATGAACTGTCATACAGGCCCTGGACTTCTTATGTCCATCTTACGGCAGCGCTATTGGATATTAGATGCCAGGACTGTTATTAAGGCAAAAGTACGGAAATGCAATTTCTGCTTCCGCTTAAATCCGTCGCATCCTATACCGAAGATGGCAGATTTACCTTCCTATCGTATTGTAGAAGCAAAGGCTTTCGTTCATACCGGTGTAGACTATGCAGGTCCCCTCCGTATCACGCTTGCTCGTCGGAGAGGACAACATTCACAAAAGGCATATGTCTGTCTTTTTGTATGTCTTGTAACCAAGGCCATTCATATTGAGTTGGTCTCTGACCTAACTTCAAATGCTTTCCTGGCTGCTTTCAGCCGTTTTATTTCTCGGCGTGGCCCTGTGTCATGCTTGTATTCAGATAATGGTACCAATTTTGTTGGTGCCAAGGCACAATTAGATGATCTCTATAAGTTTTTGGTTGAGTCGGAATTCGAGCCCGCTTTAAAGCGTGAACTCGCTAATCGCCGGGTTGAGTGGAAAATGATTCCACCACGCGCGCCCCATTTCGGGGGTATATGGGAATCAAATGTAAAGAGTATGAAGACTCATTTGTATCGTGTAATCGGAACTCAGCTCCTCACTTATGAAGAACTACAGACCGTTCTGGTTCAAATAGAGTGTATAATGAACTCGCGCCCACTCACAATCGCGTCTTCCGAACCCTATCCGGAAGTTATTACGCCTGCACATTTTTTAATGTCGACTCCTTTACAGTACTTACCTGCTTCTGTTTTGACAGACGCTAAAATAAACTTTGCTCAGCGCAAGCAATTATTGGACGGCATGGTTCAATCCTTCTGGAAGAAGTGGCGTTTGGAATATCTGCATACGTTGCAAGTCAGGCAGAAGTGGGCTACCACTGACCATCCTATTAAGGTTGGAACTGTCGTACTTATGGGACAGGAGGATTCGCCTCCGTTAAATTGGCCTTTAGGCGTAATAACGGATGTTCATCCTGGTACTGATAAAATCATTCGCGTTGCGACGGTAAAGACTAGATACGGACTCTTTAAACGTCCTGTTGTTAAATTATATCCCATCCCAACGCAATAATTTTGTCTTTATTTTATTTTATTTTATGTTAATATTCTATTATGATCTAATTGTTTCTGACTTAGCCAAGATATGTTTCTATTTATTGATTTGATCTTTACTTGTTTTCATATTCGTTGATTTTTTTTTTTTGAAAGTTCTGCGAACTTCCAAGGCGGGGAGCATGGTTAAGCATTATAATTTGTTTTTTATTGTTTGTTCGAAAAAATATTTAAATATATTTTTATCACAGGGAACGGTAGTT
Organism: Limnephilus lunatus; assembly: GCA_917563855.2. Taxonomy (NCBI): domain Eukaryota; kingdom Metazoa; phylum Arthropoda; class Insecta; order Trichoptera; family Limnephilidae; genus Limnephilus; species Limnephilus lunatus. Next base: position 37,955,642 of record OU830604.1, read on the forward strand.
ACTCGCTCTTTGAAATTAACAAGGAACCTGAAATGGATTGATTTTCAAAAATAGAGCAAATAAAAAAACTGTCATTGTGCGTTTGTTTGGATATTGTTATTTTTTTCATTATGGAAAATTCCTCTTTGTAACATTGACAAGAAACTGATTTCTATTGTATAAAATGTTGACAACATACTAATTGTGAAAATGAACATGTTGTAATGGACAACTAATTACTTGCGCGATTCAAGACAAAAGGATTACACTTATTGATCAGAAATTTGGAGGCCTCCCGAGCTGCAGAGAATTGCATAATCAAGGTTGGTGAATTTGTTATTTTTCTTGGAGTGTAAGACTGCTCTGTTCCTTTGTGATATATTTGTTCGCGCAGGTAGAATTTCATTTTAGGATTTCCTAATCGTATATTGGGTATTATGCCCAGAGAGCTTGGGGAATTTACACACCTCATGCTCACAATTTATAATGCACAATCCCAGACGTTTTATTTTCTATCTTATCTGACTCGGTCCTTATTCAATTATTCAATCGTTTAAGTAGATAATTAGCTCACCTAATAGAGGAGATACCTTGACGTCCTAGTTCGAAATTTAGATATTCCTTGCTTGGCCCAGTTTTTTTTTGAAGGATGTAGGCACTAAATTCTACCTTTTTTTTCTCCCCTATCCTTAAATAAAATACCTATCGGAGAGTATTATTAAATTTTGCTTCTGTTTTCAAAATACGCACATAACAGAACATATTATAAATCTGTATAGCGCCCGAGACGATGGGCTCTTCACCCTAATATCATTATTATTATTATTTTCATGGTTACGATTCAAGCTGATACTTTATGTGGTCCGCTGCCAGTCCCTATATGTTCTTAAATAAATAATGCATTTATCTGACTAAAGAAAACATCTGCGTGAATATAAGTAAATAGGTATTTGTTGTTCGACTTAATTTCGAGCTGATGGAAAAGATGGTGTGCCTAGAAAAAATTACATAATCTTTTAATTATTTGACAGCGTTTGTTAATATTTGTTCAGTTGGATGATTTAATCGACAGCGCGTAACATCATCTTCTAGGTCTGAAAATATTTTTAATACTTTTGATGTACTTACATACGTTTCCAAAGCCACACGATGTTGGTATCACGGCTTCCGCTTTCAATTTAAATGAAATCTTACCCCATTGTGAAACTCCTTCTCTTCACCAATATTTCAAATATGTAGTTACTTTAATTCACCTCTGTATATCACTCAACCTTGTTGGCTAAGTAACGCTTCGTTTAATTAAATTTTAAACAATAGATACTTCACGATTTTTTCGAAATAATAGATATTATTAAATATCAATTTTTGTTTTACTACCGAACTTTTCTATTTTGCAATAAAATAATATTTATACTATAAATTATTATTTTATTTAAATTTACCGGAATAATAATTATTTTTTTTAACACTCACGTATTTAACAATAAATCAATAGTTGGTATTATTTATTTTAAATCTCAGATTAATTATTATCTTTGTGATAGAAGTATTCCGTTCAAATCTCACTTTATTCAACTGAAATATTACTGATGTGATTTTATCAACGATATTAATTTCGAAAACCTAATACTAAACACTGATTTTAAGTTATCTATCGAACACAAAATAAAACACTGTTTCTATTATTATGTTCACTTTTAAACCGAAATAATGTCTTTTACTACAATTCAACAATTTACTCTGAATTTAAATAACTTCCCCGTTTTACAAAACCGAACTTCAAAGCTGATCTCTCGCCACTGTCCCTTATTTCAACTAAACACTTTACTCTGAACTGTGCATCACACGCGCCGTTCAAAACCCATCTCACGTTTCAATATCAACAAAACGTCCCCTGTCCCTCTTTCTTTTATGGATATCCATTCAAATTAAAGTTTTTACGTATTTTGTCATAAATCAGTGTTTTTTTTAAGGTCCACACTATTATTTTGAATAGAACATTTCTAAAATAAACATTGTCTCGCCTGTTCATTTCTGTGTTTCAATTCAAAACAAACGCGCAGTTGGCTTATGTAAACATTCATTTTATTTTGTTTTCTATAGGTTGTTGCGGTCGTTGAACTCCACTCTCTTTGAAGATAAATTCAAGGTTACTTCCTCTCATTAAATGAGAATGATATTCCTTTGTATTATCTGAGATAATGAGATAAACGCGTCTCATCACAACGGTCGGAAAGAGACGATGGTTTTTTCAGATATTTTGGGGCTCCAGGAATAGCAAGTTCTATCACGGGGTGTACTTGCGATTTGTACAGGGTTAGTAGTTGTGTACTGTTAAAATATCTGCGGGCACTTTACAGTACGCCCAGTTTTTGAAAAGCTAACTTAACTATGTCTTCGATGGAGCCCCCATACCTGAGCTGGTCACTTAGAGTTACACCAAGCATATCAATGAAGGGCATGTTCGGAAGATTACTTCCGTTGAAGGATACTAGATTTTCATTTCGATCCCTTTTACGCGTAATCAGACATGATTGGGTCTTTGAAACAATAAATTCGACAAGATTATTTTTACCCAAACGTTAAACTCTTAACCGTCCATTCTTTGCTTCAAAACCCTCCGAGCCGTTGCAGTTTGTGTGCCCTTTGGAGGCTTGTCAAACAAAAGCTATCATGGACTGTACTGTAATTAATTGGTGCAGACGACGAAAGGTCATTAATGTGCAACAAGAACAAAGTTGGAGAAAACACAACCTATCCAATGCGCGGAAGAGGTAAAACCATGGAAGTATAAAACCATACTCTTAGGGCAAAACCATTAGCACCGTCTGAATCAACCTTTCCCTCAAAAGACGCCAATCGACGTACACAAGATGAAGTCTGCAAAAGGGCAGTTTGTTGACAAGTCATCAATAGTTAATGGATCATTTGACGCACCTGATTTAACAAAACTAATAATATTCCGAGTACCAAATTGAGACTACCAGAGCTGCTCTTTGTTTATCCGTCTAAAACTAACTATTTCATTTACTCCCCAATCCAAAGACTACGTAGGCTTGGAAATAAATACAGTTCGGTTGATATTTTCATTTATTCCTTACCTAAATTTATATCACAAATTTCTAAAATTCTGATGTAAATTTTATTATTATTCTTTTAATATTGTTTTGTTATGATTTCTTTTAAATTCTGATTCCATTCTATTAGTGCAAAGGAAGAGAAATAATACTATGAAATAATTGGTATTTTATTGTTTCTTTTTCTATTATTACTATGTTACACGATTGATGTAAATGCTCCAAGGGCGAAATAAATAAATAAATTTGTCAATGAAATGGTTGTGTGGCCAAACCGCATTAAAATATTATTATTGTTTGATTTTACTGACTGGTATCACCGAGAATAGCTGCCTGGTTCCCCGGGTGACAGTGTACATTCATTCCGCTTACCGCGTTTGTTCCGTTCGGCAGTTATACCTTCCCACTAGCCGTCATTGTTTTAACACTGTACCAAGTTTCTGGAAAAATATAGTTTTTTCCTGTAAGTACTTTTGACTCATAATCAAGAGGTCTTATTGAAAATCTCCACTAAACACTCAATCCAGTTTACAGTTGTGAAAAAGGACTGTAAACTGCAAAGTCCAACCTGGGCTAAATACCTAAACTTAACCTCCTTTCAGAAGTTGGATAAATCTGTCGTTTACATAAAAATTGAATAATATTGGTTCCAGAACGGTGCCTTGTGGAATACCAAAATTTGATGTTTGAAACAGCTGTCACAATAATAAATGTACAAAGGCCCTGTATAACAGTCAGTCCGTATCCTTGAAGTAAACAATATTCCTAGCTTAATTTTAAGTGGACAATCTGCCAATCAAGCATTGCTATGCCGGAGAATAGTTGCCGCATTTATAAAAGACACGCAGCGAGGCAGTAGAAGTCGCATGTCGAGCTGACATAACTTACGTACATAATTAAATTCTTCTATATCACCGAAATTTAGGTAATTTGCCTAGTTTCATTAAGTATGGACATAGACATATAAAGCAGTATGGACTATGATATTCATGGAGCGATGAGGAATGTCGATACACTTAATAATTAATAATCAATCTAAAGTAGTCTGGCAAGGGATTTTAAAAGATTCAATGTCATAACAGATTGTACTCAGCGGTTAATTTCATGAATGATGAGAGTCTTAAAAATCCAAAACAATTTATTTAGTAACCGTATAGCACCACACTGATCGAAGTGGGGAACTTTATCCAAAATCAACCCGTCTAAAAATAATTTAGGTTCATGAAATAAACTACCGTCATTAACATTTTGAAAGTACGCGTGGATCACGATCTCCCAATAACAGCAGAAAGCTCATGAGATTTTTATGCATAACATATCTCCCTGGTGGGAGATTTAGCACTTACAATGCCTTTCTCAAATAAAATAAAGTTGGTTGTTTGCAGGTGGAAAAATGTAGTAAGCAGTAATTATTGAATGAAACACTAGTATACTAACCATACATTGAATTATTTGGAGGGCGGGAGATAAACCGACGTAGCTCAGTGGATAAGAGCAGTTGACCACAAAATCAGAAGGACGCTAGTTCGAGTCCCGTCAGCGGCATGATGTATCTTTTATCGGGAGATTTTTTTCAATGTAGAGTGTTTCAGGCTAATAATTATTACGTATAATAATTGTAACACGTTCTTCTATTAAAATCACATGTAATCCGTGTCTACAAGCTTTTCAAGCTTATTAAAACCACTGCAGCGACTAGGGTCAAAATATGTACCTCTTTTATTTTTCTGCGATTGACAGCGGTCCAAAATTGGACAACATTTTTTTTTGGACCATACTTTACGATTTTGTAATTCCTTTTTACAAATCCTACAAATATGTAATAATCGACAAAAGATAGGTGAATTCATTGGCTTTACAGAAATATAATCGTGTGTATGTCTCCATATTAAAGTAATAATTAATGTGGGCAAATATTCAAAAAAATCACGAGCAACCGGAGGAAAAAGTTTTTAATCGCGCTGTCGCTCGAGCATATCGTTGTGCACCGTTATTGGACGGTAGGTATTTCTTTTGTACTTATTAATTTTAAGTTTACATCTTATCTATTACGTACATTATTGACAAGATAAAGTAAATTAATAAAGAGTTGTTTTCATTTTTATATTCGAATAGTGTGACTAAAATCAAACTGCTCTCAATAATAAATATAGATTAATGTGGCTTTGAAACAAATTAATTTATTTTTGACCAAAATATTTTTATACATTTTCAGTTTACAGTGAAGGGTAAATTCGAACACATATCCTATTTATAGTTTTTTATTAGCTACATCTTACAATTTTGTGTAAGACGATTAATACTGCTCTTTCATTAAAATTATTAGCTTTGGGAAGATGATAATATGTTATTATAATACTTATAAGAGCGATAAAATAGCTGTTAAGCACTGAGAACATGGGCTGGCTCCACAAGAAGATGGGGGTGGTGGAGCCACACAGGGTTGTTGACAAGGTGGTGGTGGAGGTGGAGAACATGGCTGTGCGCAAGGTGGTGGAAGAGGTGGATAGCATGGCTGTGCGCAACGGGGTGGTGGAAGTGGAGAACATGGCTGTGCGCAAGGTGGTGGTGGAGGTGGAGGGCATGGCTGTACGCAAGGTGGTGGAGGAGGTGGAGGGCATGGCTGTACGCAAGGTGGTGGAGGAGGTGGAGGGCATGGCTGTGCGCAAGGTGGTGGTGGAGGTGGAGAACATGGCTGTGCGCAAGGTGGTGGTGGAGATGGAGAACATAGCTGAGCGCAAGGTGGTGGTGGAGGAGGAGGGCATGGCTGTGCGCAAGGTGGTGGTGGAGGTGGAGGGCATGGCTGTATGCAAGGTGGTGGTGGAGGTGGAGAACATGGTTGTGCGCAAGGTGGTGGTGGAGGTGGAGGGCATGGCTGTGCGCAAGGTGGTGGTGGAGGTGGAGAACTTGGCTGTGCGCAAGGTGGTGGTGGAGGTGGAGGGCATGGCTGTGCGCAAGGTGGTGGTGGAGGTGGAGAACATGGCTGTGCGCAAGGTGGTGGTGGAGGTGGAGGGCATGGCTGTGCGCAAGGTGGTGGAGGAGGTGGAGGGCATGGCTGTGCGCAAGGTGGTGGTGGAAGTGGAGAACATGGCTGTGCGCAAGGTGGTGGTGGAGGTGGAGGGCAAGGCTGTGCGCTAGGTAGTGAAGGAGGTAAAGGGCATGGCTGTGCGCAAGGTGGTGGTGGCGGTGGTGGACAAGGCTGTGCGCAAGGTGGTGGTGGAGGTAGAGGGCACGGCTCAGCACAAGGTGGTAGTGGAGGTGGAGGGCATGGCTGTGCACAGGGGGATGAGCAAGTTGGAGATGGCGGACATGGGGCTGCTAGTGGTGAAGACTGGAATGGACACCGATTGCAAGCTGAAAGTGCTTCCTAAAATAACAAATAAAAACATTAGTAACGTTTTACAAATTAGCATAAAAGCTTTTTGCAGTTAAATACTAGAATCATCTAACCTGAGCGGTTAACGCAATAAACGCGTACAGGAAAAAAGCACGGAACTTATTAGAAGCCATCGTGTGGATATTATTAAATGATCTGTTGGTAATTGTTGGCCACCTTCACCTTTTATACCAAAGATCTCCATGACTTCTCCATATCTGACATGCAACGCCTTATCATCGTATCAGTATAAAACGTGTTTATCGTCTAAATGTGATAAAATGCAAATTCCAAAACGCTCAGACAATTTGAAGTCCCACAAATCTAATCATGAGAATATGCCATACGTGCTTTTGCGAAAATTACGATAATAAACGTTTTTTACTCATAATAAGACTTTATTGTATCTTCGCTCTATCTCGGTCTTGCGAAAATGCTGATTATAGACAGCATTTTTGAGAGCGTGTGCTTAACCGGTAGGTGGGCAAACGGACCGGGATAATCCTGACCCCATGAACCCGGGCACCCCTGCCAAGTCACCAAACGTAGCGAACCACTTGGCGTGACCTTTGGCAGTTGTGTTGGTTATCCAATAAATGGTTCCCGGTGCGGCGGTTCACACGGCCTCCCAAATTTTAACATAATTGTTTTGTATGTACGCGTATCTCTCATTTTTATATCCTTCGGTAGCTTGTATTGTTTATACAGTATGTTAAGGGACGTACTTGACTTACTGTAACTAGTGATTCCTGACATTATTTGAAGTTAAAAAAATGTTTAAAGTTTGGTCACCGGTGACGTTTATGATGTTTTCTTTTTCAACTAGTAAAAAACAAAAATTTTAACAAAACAAAAAACGACTTAAAAAAATCCATTAAAACGTAAAAAAATAATTTCGTACGATTGTTATTTTTGGAGTCGGTGTCAGCCAAGGTAACTAGTTACATACATAGATAGTTATAGGTGAGATGTGGAGATCTTGGCTGACACCGACTCCAAAAATAACAATCGCACGAAATTATTTTTTTACTTTTTAGTGCATTTTTTTAAGTCGTTTTTTGTTTGGTTTAAATTTTTGTTTATTAGTGCATTTTCTGAAGTCGTTTTTTGTTTTGTTAAAATTTTTTGTAATTCGATTGATATGACATTGATATTGTAAATTACTGTCTTACTAGTTTTCTGTTAAAATTATATTCAAATCCCTATTTGTACAAGTAGTTTTTATTTGAAAACTTGGTGTTATTTCGCAATTAATTAATTAAAAATAATGTGTATTATTTTTGCGGCATGTTCCAGAGTGGAAGCGACTCTCATTATCGCCCTGGTGTAAGACCATTATTCAGAATTGAAACGTTGCTTGAAATGGCTTTAGCTGTGTTTGGTGACCAAATCTGAATAGCCGGGTACTTCCCCGTCTTCCTCTTCCGCACTATCATCAGCCTCACAACATAGTAACTCCAATAGGGAAAGCTTTACTCTCACTCGCTCCGGATGAAGCGTGGGAGCAGATGGGACTATTATTATATATTCACATCATAGGCATTTCATAAGTTTTCCGACTATCTATTTATTTTTAATATATCTATAGAGAGGAAGACCATACACTTTAAAAACATCTTAGGTAAAAACACTGAAAAACAACATCTTTGTCCACTATTTAACTTTAATAAACTATTTCAAACGAATTAATTCTGTTACTATTTCCCAGATTTGGAGAGTTACTTTAAAAAACTTAAGAACTTGAAAGAAAACACATGTTCTGTGAACAACACATGTTTAACCAAACCGGTACCGCCAACCATGGAACCATTTATTGGATAATAAATTGCCGTAGTTCACCCCAAGTGGTATGCTACGTTTGGTGACTTAAGAGCATCCCCAAATATGACATGGGCCCTGAGTGGATTTATTTTTCTCCGGAAATCATGAAAACTGACGCATGGCGGTTGGTGGTGGGGTGAAAAGAACATTCAAAATTTAAACCGAAAAAACGATGAGTTTCTATAGAGTGATATCTCCTAATACACAGGAGCTGGCTTATATTATAGTTAACGTGTACCTATCACGTACGATATTGCTTGTCATAAATAGATACACTGACTTCGAATTCCATATTTTGACTTCATCTGGAATACAACGTACACATTCCGTTGATGGTTTTCATATTTCTTGACAATATCTGTTTCAATCGATCTCTTTGCATTTACGACTTTGGTTTGTTGTTTGAAAGAAATTCGATCGTCCCATTGGTATGTTGGATGTAATAATGGCCAATCAGCGAAATTTTTGAAGTGAATACTTTTTAGCACCTCTGAGATTTGAAACTCGATGAAATGTAAATTATAGACACTAAAAAGAGACAAACACATAAATCAAGATGTGGCCTGCAAGAGAAAGATATAGAATAATCGGTCTCCTCTTTGTGTTGTGCTGTGTAGCCTATCGCTCTTCTCTCTTTGTGAAGTGCTTCGTAGCCTCCCCACTCTTGTCTACTTTGGTTTTCTGAAGGTTTCACTTCTACCGCGTATGAACTGCATACTCAATTTTTTTTAGGTTTGCTCATCATGGGGGTTGAGCGGTGATTGGCTAAAACTTCGTGACGTAGCTTATAGTCCATGTTCCACTGGGAGATTTGATTTAACTGAAATACAAGTGGTAGTGTTTTACTTCAAGCTAAGTTACGGGTTTGAAATTTCGAAAGCAACCCGACGACTTTTTTTGTTTCGAAAAAAGCCTGTATGAGCTAACCTTGTTAAACCATAGACATATGAATATTGATAGACCAGAACATAAAGGTGAGGGGTAGAAGCCAACTACAGCGGGACGAAGGGCAGGAAGATGGCTTCGGTGATACGCGATTCGCCAAAACTCAATCATACAGTATATAGGCATCTCGCACTATAAAATCATCATTTGGTTCTTAAAAGTAAACTCTGCTTTTGAATGAATAGACCTTTTTACATGGGAGTGCAAATTGCTCGCCACGCAATGAACAAATTTGAAGTTCAAATACGTCAAAGTAAGGTCGCCTATAAGGTCGAGTCCAATATTTTGCTCCTGTTTATACACTTTTACAAATGTTTCATAATTTACTTACCCCAGTAAACAGTGATGGGCACACGCCATGTATCTCGGAGTGATAGTGTATGTACGGGTGGTTTGGTATATTTATGGTGTATGTTCAAAAACGATCATATTATGTGATCTGAATTAGCTTAAAATAGTGTAAAATAATGCTTGCTTATGGAATGTAATACCACAATTGGGTTTATACTCTTTTTCTCTTCTATGTTTACACGTATTTATAGTACAAACCACCATTTTTACCGTGTTATTTACGATGAGAGCTCGACACTCTGGTCCGGACACGAATGATGACGTCACATTTTTTAGATTGACGCGTGGCTCTCGCAAGCCCAGCCGGTTCCGAAAAATGATTCCAATGGGAGGGGGAAATAATACGCCTTTCATCGCTTAGGGCAAGTCCATGTATTTTGTACGTCCGTGTTGTTAAACGCATTTTCTATGAACGCCGTTTAACGCCGTTGCTTTCCGTTGAACGCCGATTCTAGATCAATTTCAGCTTTTGAACAATCAGTACAAAATCAAAGTTACTCACATTTTTATAAGCTTGTCTTAATATGTATATTACATTTAGGACTATTAAGGGAATATATGGGGAGAAATAAATACATTTTTTTTTCTGAAACATTTTTTATTGTGTTCATTTTTCACGTGATTCATCTAATTTCAATAAATATATTTTTTTTATCATTTTGACAGATAATACTAACATGTATTGAATGACAACTAGAAGTTTCCTGTGTAAACTAAAAATAGTACCTACTCTACAATTTATTGATTATGAAATAACTTATGAATAAGGTAGGTACTCAAATAAGCCCATCAAAATTACTGGTTTAATAAAAATAAGTAGTTTAGATTAGTTCGGATTTGGATTGCATTTTGGATTCATTTTGAAAAATGAAATTGGTTCCAGAAACCAATTTAACCTTGTAAAGATCTGGTAAGTTATCGGGAAATACTTCAATAAAGACGTGTTACTGTTAACATTGGCAGTGGATTTTATTAACACTTTCATGTAGTAAAAATAAATTTAAGAAATTTGAACTGCATTAAAAATATCTCTAATTTTTTAATCCGATGCATAGGACTAAAGAATGATTGTTACTGATCGATATGAGCGTTACTAGAAGAAGAGGAAGGAATGGAAAGAAATCGTTAATTTTAACCCCTAGAGCAATTTATACTGATAAAATTCACACTTTGTATTAGGATGAGATATATGATTTACACAAAGAGATAATAGCACGCTTTCAGTTCGCAAACAAAAGATTACCATCGACGGGTCTCGATAAAAAAAATTCTATTAAAAAATTTTGCATTTGGTTTTTATAAGTGAAGCGAAAATAGCTGTAAAAATGTCGTAAAATTATCTAAATTTTACAATTTAAATATACACGACAATAGCCATTGGTTGGCAATTTTACAAACTTCATCTATGTTTGCGTTAAAATTTTTAATTTTTTTAAAGCATAATATGCTTATGTCTATTTGTAATACTGACATTCAGAGTCTTTCATCTGCTTTTAAAACAGTATTTTTTCATAAAATACTTATTAAAACAGCAAATAAACCTGGTTTAGAATTTAATGCGAACAATGCAAAATATCAGAGGCTCCAGGGATTAAAAACAATCATTTTTCCGCTGAAAATAGAATCAAATATTCGAAAATACATTCCATGCTGACATCCATGAGAGTCATAAAAAATTAATTCCATATCTTTAACTAAATTAAATGTTTTGAAACTGAAACGTAGTTAAATAGTCAATCGGTTTTGTACCATTTTAAAATCTCATTTTTAAACATAATTCTTATAATACAATTTTTTTTATAAAATTTACAAAAAAATTAAGGGCTGATGGTGAAATAAATATTTTTATGGAAATGGTACTAAAACATTCTAATAAATAATTTCTTCGTGTGGTCATTTATTTATTTGAAAGAATTGTTAATAAAACGATAACTTTATATATTAAGTAAATTAATAAATTATTACGTTTTTTCTTTAGATGAACATTAAAACCAATTACACGGATGACCGAATGCACTAAGAAAGTTACCATTCATTTCAAATTAGAAATTGAATTGTTCTTAAAAGTGTAAAATTAAAATATATTGTAGATATTACTAATAGTACCTAATGTGTTAGATAGGTTAGTACTTTTAACGAAAATAGTAGTTATAATAATAATAATAATAATTGGATAATTTATATAGCGCCGTTTTTGTGAAAAATCACAAAAGGGCGCTGAAATATGTATTGTATGTATGTAAGATATTGTAATAAAATATTTTACCACAAATTTATTACATTATTTTGGTTTTAAACCATAAATTTAATACGTTTATATTTCTGGTACACTACAATCAGGTGGTTTTATTTTGGAAAGATTTTTATGAAGTGGGTGGTATTTTTTAAGGTACTATCTAAATATCAGGCACTATTAGAAAGTTTACATCTGGAAAATATAATATATCTAAGTATTAACGTACAAACAGAAATACTAAATAGGTTTACAATGCTTAACATAATGTATATTTATCTTTGGGAATGTTTTTAAAGCCGTTTACATTTAATGACACACTCTCTCTCTCTCGCATTAAACAATAAAAATGCTCTTCATTACTAGTATGTACATTATAAAGATAAATATAGGATATCGGTACAACACCTAATTAGGCCAACTTCTACATACAAGAATGTCTATGGAATAAATACAAAGGATTGCGTAATCTCGATACAATTTAGGTAAACAAAAATATTATTGTAACATTATAAAGTTCACAGTAAATATCATTTTATGATAAATGTCGTAAAAGTATTTTTTAACTTATTCTTTTACTTAAACATTTTTTTCCAATACTTCCAACTACCTAAAATTATAAACAATTATGTACTTTCGACTACATCTAAATATTATCCAAAACAAGTTTTAAAACTAAAATAAATACGACTACTTGCATATGATACACCATAACGTTTGATATAATAATTATATAATAATGATAATGAAAAAAATAAATTATTACATTAAAGCCATTTTAATTACATTGCAAATTAAATGCGTTTGAAACTAACTACCAAAAACAAAATCGATTAGATAAAACATAACATTACTTAGGGAAAACGAATTTATTTTACACATGAAGTGTCGAAGAAATTATGATTTTCAATGATTTACTATTAAACTTAATATGGAGATCTGTAAATTGTTATTTCAACGCATTAAATTGAAAAATATCTTAACTTACACCATATTTATAACTTCGTTACACATTTGTCTCTTATAATGTACTTAATTAATCCATATCATTTTGATGACAGAGCTAGAAAAAACTCTACTGCACAGATACTGTTAATAAAACATTTTTAAACGTTTGGTCCACCTTCACTTTATATTTCCAAAAAAATATTTATTCTGCCAGTTAATATTATGCATATTTTCTGTGAATAACATTAAATATTCTTAGATTATTGATTTGGTCAAATTATTGAATAATCATTGGGTTTTAAAATAAAAATATAATTGATATTTAATGAAACCACTGAACAATTATGTACAATGTGGGTTAACTATTAGTTTTAAAAAATTAAATCTTATCGAAACTATAGTTTTAGCCATACTTCAATTTTAATAAATTTCATACCCTTTTCAAATGGTAACTACTATCGAGAAACAGTTTGATATTGATATTTATACCTACGTATACCTACATTATCATCAACACAAAAAGCGCAAAAGATAAAATAAATTTAAGAAGTTTGTCATTTATTTATTTTTTTCAATTTGCTTGAGTTATGTCACATATAATGACTTATTGTATTCATTTTGATAACCTTATTGAGTATATCGTTTTCTTTGGATTTCCATTTTGTTTTCTTGAATGAATGCATTAGGGCATGCAAATCTTGGAAGTTGAAATTAACCCACATCCCGACATTCGATCCGACATCCGGAAATTCAGCAGAGAGACCATCGTCAATGACATTGCGTTGTACTAACTTTTGGTATCATTCACGCACACTCACGCGCACATACACAGATTTCTCTGAAATTGACTACTAAACCGCCTGATAGACGGCGAAACCAGGACATTTCAATTCCCCAGCTGGCTAAGTCCTCTGTCAGACACAAGCAAAATTTTGTCTTTCAACAGAGGTGGTAGTAGGAGATTTTCAAATATTGTCAAGTTATTCGTAACCAGGGAATGTTGTCTTTCTTTAAAAGAAAAATAAATTATGGGAGAACAAAGTTTTAACGGGTTAATATTTTAATATATCATACCAGTACCTATATATATATTATACAATGTACCTATGCCTGGTGATAAAGAATGTCAATGAGCACCATTAACCACGAGGTTTTAAAGTAAAAGTAAAGGTAAAGAACGGGTAAAGCACCGAGTCCGGCCCATATTATCAAAAAATGTTTTAAAATATGTCAAATTATTGTATAAAAAAAATGTCAGATTGGTTTTTAAAAAGTTAATCGGACTTGTCAATAAACAAACATCACAGATTTTTAATGATTTTTTTGACCTATCACTATCAATTGAGCTAGGTCGAGAAGCATATTAGGTCATTGCCGTCTTTGGTATTATTTTGCACCAATCAGGCCACTAGTTAAATTTTTGAAGTCACTGGCTAATAAATGTCACAGGTTTGTCACGGGTCAATGTCACAGATTAATATCATCGGCTAATGTCATAGGTCATTGTCACAACTTCTCACGGCACTGCCAAATGTCCATGTCGCAGGTCAATTGACTCTATTCCTCAACAGGTCAATGTCACAGATTAATTGAATTTATACCTCAACAGGTAAATGTCAAAGTTTAATTGACTCTATACCTCAACAGGTCATTGCCATAGGTCAACTGACTGTACCTATACCTATACCTCAACAGGTTGATGCCACAGGTCAACTGACTCTATACCTCAACAGGTCAATGCCCCAAGTCAATTGACTATGCCTCAACAGGTCAATGTCACAGTCATTTGACTCTATACCTCAATAAGTCAATGTCACAGATTATTTGACTCTACACCTCAACAGATTAACGTCAATGTCACAGATTAGATTCCAATAAACTTTTCAGACCATAAACCACTTTTGTTGGAGCGGTCACTTTGAGTCAAGCAATTTATAATTACAAATATTTTTAGTCATTAGTCACTTAAAGTTTAATAGAACTATTAAGCCGTCCTATTGAGTATCATAGATATAGGTTACTTTATTGTTGATTTCAATATAATTGCCGGCAACCAAGGGGTAACTTATTTCATTTTTATTTACATTATGACGTATGTACTACCAGGCCCACTAGACAACGTCAGTTCTGAAACGGATATAGTCATTAAGAGTCCGTTTTATTAATACAGAGAGAAGTGTGTTCAGACATCCGTTGATGATGATAACGATAGCGAAGATCCACTGGCTTCGGCACTGCTGAAAATATATTCAAATATTAATTCAATTATTAATCGTTTTTGTGTTTATTTTTAACAAGTCTTGTTTTTAACATTATATCCTCCCACGACTAAACAAAAAAAAATCCTTCAGAGCCTATGTCATATTCGTGGATGCTGTGTGGAGGGTCATTTGGGGAAAGGAAAGAGAAGAAATGCTGGGAAGAAAAAAGGTATGAGGGGTGGGAAAGAATTTGGGGGTCAATATATTCAGGATTGACGAATGTATGAATCCATCTCTCTCACAGCGATGCAAGGACCTGGGAATCCCTATTAAATCACCAAACATTGCTGTGACCTGGCAGGGGTATTGGCTATCCAATAAATGTTTCCGAGGGCGGCCGTACCCATACCCGCCTCCCAAAATGATATACAAAAAAAAACAAGTCTATGCTTTACCAGCATAAAGTTTAAAAATGGAGGAGTATATATAAAAAGGAATACTTTTATGATGTATATAAGTTTAACAAAACATCCACAGAAGCTGATTTAAGTAAACTTTTATAAAACACACTTTTTAAACTGCTTAAAAATATTAAGAACAAAGGTGGGAAGCAAATTAAATTAATAAATTTGCATTTTTTCCCATTAATTATCACAATTAATAAATTATTAAGGGAAATGTGCAAATAGGAACAACTCATTTGTTGAAAATGTGGACAACACTCCATATTTTAAAAAATTAGTCCATGGTGATTGATTACATTACAAACAATATTAAAATAATTTTTTAACCTTTTAAAAGCATTGATAAATAAAAATAGACAACAGATCTACACATACACATGTCTCTGTATAGTAAAATAAAAATAATATAGATAATTAGTACTGTTTTGAAGGAGATCTAAATACATAATACTGGTTACAAGTTACGACAACCAAAACATAACACATATTATTATATTGTTCATATCAGAAGAAAGAAAAAACTTTATTATATCACATCTAATGAATAGGTAGTGCCTAAATTATATTAGATGGAAAAAAAATAATCCACATTCATAGTTAAGAAGCAGGATACCATGTTATTTTTTTTCCCAAATTTTCGATTAAAATTAAGTCAAGTCTTATTTTTTAATACGAAGGTACACCCTTTTCATATAAGCTTAAAAGTTATTACATCTTCCATATAAATCTGATTAATTACGGCCTAGTATATCAGTTGGTTTTAAGCTCGCCGTGGTTGGAATGTCGAGCTTATCCTGGCCTGGAATATAATCAATATATAGGTCGCAAGCCTAGATACAAGGATTGTCTATGTTTTTAATGGAGCACCATGCTTCATTTTTCTTTGTAAAACCAAACTGCCGCCTACGTGGGTGATTACCTATGCTTTCCACTGTCATCCGGACATTCCATTTGATAATAATATTTAAAAAAAACATACATACCTATATTATAAACATTTATCTTTGGTTTCGAAGTAATTGCATATGACACTGCTTCTTAACTGTGTGTAATTGTTTATGAAAAATGAGCAAGGTTTTACAAAAAGAAACATCAATTAATAACACACATCAAACTGTATTAATTTATCTGGTTTACCTACATTCAAAGCTAACAATCGAAATCCTCGGCTCCTTCAGTCTTCATCGTCGGAACTCAGCAATAAAATGCTGTATGATGGATGAAAAATAAACAGATCGTTTAATGACAGATGAAAATTTATGGAATGGTAACAATCAATTTTTTTGACCTTTTCATGCTGACCCAGTATCCAGTTAGGTGATTACGATTTAAAAAGAGTTAAGAAGTTAAAATCTAATGGATATGGTGTTAGATTTACACTGTCAATAGTATTATCGTGATTTATACCTAGCAGTATAACGAATCGCATGTTATGATTTAGAATAAAACAACGTCCACAGAAATGGTATTTCGCTTAAAAAAGCCCATCAGTCGTACCTCCAATACAACTGAACAACAAAACACTGAAAGTTGAATCTAAAGTGAAATACCAGGGTAATAATATATCATAAACCCGTCACACCCAGCGTTCGAGCATGCTATGGAGTATGCTGTGAAATAGGTTCTATAGATGCACCAGCCCTATAAAGAGAACGCTACACTTATGCCACACTAGAACAAAACTCTATACCGCCAGTTGATAAACCTTACCTAAACAAAATGAAATGCCTGAAGAGTTCAACAAAAGTTCAACACAACAACGCTCATGGACAATTGTTTCTGTTACCGAGGTCTTCCAGTGCCAGCGAAATGATTAAATCAGATGGAGTAAATTATTTTTCCCATAAGAGGCATAAAGCGGTTTACAATGTTAGCAAGCTATTGAATTCCCGAAATACTCTTATAAAAGCCGCAATCGGTTGGTTAAACGCTGAATACAAAAAAACGAATTCGTCAAAAACCTCCGAATAGGATTTAAATATATTATAATGTCAATATTGTTATATTTTTGGTTATTCCACTTGTAACCCTTTTTCGGGTTTATGTACCTATGTTTATATTTGAATTTTTAATTTTGATATATTCCCTTTCTTTTTTATATTTTATTGTTTGCTGTGTAAATATGGATTACTTTGCATTGCACAACGTTGACTAGATCAATGAACGTAATGCAATCGATACGGTCTTAAATTGAATGTATATGTTGTTTTGATATAGAAACAACATACAAGTACATTCGATTGAACACTACTCGTGATTGGCCTCTGAAGGATTTTTTACTTAATCCTTAAGAGACTATTCACGAGTAGTGTTAATCTTCGATTAACCATCAGGATAAGAGTAGATACATTTTTTGAATGATTAAAAGTACACCTTAAGCAATGTAGGTTGTATTGAGTGTATTACCTGGTAGGAATGGAGAGATGTTGCGAATCCACGAGCGAAGAACCCGAGTGACCTGCGACCGGCGATGGTGGGGGAACCTTCCCAATATTCTGAAATATTCATCACAGATAATAAATAAGTGACAAAGCGACTTTTCAAAAAGGCGACAAGATTTGATTAAGGATTGCGAGTATGAATGAATAGCCTGAACCACCATCAGATCAGAACTGTGATTTCCATCAGATCCTCGTTTTGTGAAACTAATTTTGCTGCCAATCAAGCCAAATACTCAGAATTCACCCCAAATTTGATCCCCCGAAATGATATTTACCATAAAATTATAATTTTTTATACATTAACCCATTTCAAACGTAAAAGATGTTCAGTTCTATTAAAATGCCGTTAATAATAAGTTGGTGTGAATATCAAAGGGATTTATACACAGATTTTTTGTACCTATGCGCTGGTGTGTACAGTAAATAGAGAAGCAGATTTTTCATCTATGCACTTGAATGAAAATATGTTTTATTTTTTAGTTATTCGGCTATACATCCTCTCTGCAAATCCCTATGGGGTAACTATGTTATATTTTGTGTAAATAGGTAAAACGTATTTTTCCTAAAGCGACTGCACATCGTATATACATAGGTAAGCCAGGGGACCAATTGTCAGCGGATTAACTGTCATGGAACCGTCATACCCATACGTGTTTCGTGCAAGAAGGGATTATTTATTAAAGGCGAGAATATCCACATAAAAAGCAATCAATGGCAAGCTTGGTACAACTACAGAGCCGATAATAAATATCTCTGATCGGTTCTGGTAGACCAACAGCAGCGCATATTTTAAAATTGTTAGTATAATGAATGGCTTAAATAAAAGATTCATTATCAGATTTTTCACATTAATACGTACCGCCATCTTGTTAGGAGAGGGAGTTAAGCATGGACTGTTGTCGCGTGAAATATTTCGACTCTTTATGAGCGGAGGATTTTTGATGGTGTTCGAGAATGCCATCCCTCGGCGCAAGGAAGCCCTGAAAAATAACAGGAATCAGTTTCTGGATAATTTTAATGTGTTGTCTAATCCAATCGTGCAGTCATGCGTAGTTAAACGTTAATAAAATTTAAATGCAAGCTGGATTTTTCTCGCAAGGAATGGCTTAGCAGCAAGCACTATGAACAAAAAGTCATGTCAGTCTGAAACAAAAAAGAAATGATTTATGACTTACGTCATATTACTTATAATTGTGCTAATGGTAGAAGGCAGTTGCACATGTGACGCTTTACGTTGAAAGCTCTTTACATCATCGTACGAGATGATTGGTGTATATTTCGACCAAGTTCTTTCATCATTTCTGGCCGCCGAGGTAGCTCTTCTGACACTTCGGACTACAGATCGGGTGAGTCGGCCCAATCTGTGAAAGTACAAATGAATAATCTAGCTACTGGCTGAGCTAGCTTAGATATTGCCAATTCCGTATCTGAGTTTAATCCATAAGGCTTTTGATTAAGCGAATTAATGTTATAATTTGTTTTGCAAATCGTCCGCGTTCAGGCAAAAGTCACTCCAACTACGCTGATTTGGAAGTATTTATTACATGGAGTGCGACTGTTGATTGAATGAGGATGATAATATCTATGTAATATTTGGTTTGTAGGCACAAAGCAACGCAAGTTGTTGTAAACAAGTGTTTTTATTAGTACTTACGTAACGAAAAATTTTAAACATGCTGCTTTTAATTTAACATTACGAGTTTCTACTTGCAAATAGCGATTGGTTTAAGAGTGAGTTTTCTAAATTAACTACAGCGTTTTATTAAATAGCTAAGAAAAGTGTATTAAATTCAAAAATGTATTTTTGTATAGGGAAACCAACCTGGTAGGACTGGATGGTGGGTAGCTCGTCCCCCTTGACTCAGGACTAAGCTTTTCAGCCGATTTGCTACCAGTCCATCCAGCGTTGTTGGGCTTCAAATATGTTTTCCTTGACGGAACGTTCAGGCAGACTTTGGATGGGGAATTCGCCAAACTGAAAAAAAAACAATCTGTTTAAAAATAATGTAAATAAATGTTTCATTTTATTCCCCTTTTGTAACACATACAGATACGGTACCCTCACTGGAATCTCAGGATATGAGGAAATATAGTGTTGAGGACTTCATATACATTTTAAAATTTAATACTATGAATAATATTATGTAGTGTTTTTTTCCGAAATAATTATAAAGCAAATAAGATTGAGTTAGAACAGTTAAGTTGTTTCGATTGTCTGTTATATTTGGTGTCAGTGAATTTTCTGTTTCTCTCTTTATATTTTGTATCCAGCTGTTTTTTTGAAATTTAAATGTTATAATGTTGATGTAGTTTTTGAAGGAGACTGGGAGTTAATATAGAGTTAAGGACCATAGTATAAGGAGCTTTTTTTACCAAATTTTGCTACATGTAGGATATATTTTTGTATCTGAAATCTAGAGTTTTATAATATGTATATAAGTTGTTGTTTTTTTCGTATTTATGAATTTAAAGGTATATAGATATAGTTATAGAATAGAGTTGTTTAATTGACATTATGTTAAGGTTGTTGAAGATTTCGTCGGTGCTAGTTTTAACAGTGACTTTTGATATAATTTTCGTTTTCTAATAGTGAATGGCAAAGAGCCATGTAAATCTTGATTAAGCCCTTTTTAATGAAGATATCACTGATGATTTAAAAAAATACTTATTTTTTTTAAATTTCACAAAATAAATACCTAACGAATTCAGTCCATTTAAAAATTGTACATGTACATTGTACATTGGTAAGTTTGGTAAGTAACGTTTTTCAATGAAAAATAATTACGATGCCCATTTAACCCCTCAGACCAATTTGGTCGGTTTTCGATTTTCATATGGGTTTCATAGAAATCGTTGTTTCTCCCTTAATATCACGGTTAGAAATATGATCTAAACGGTGTTAGAAAGAGAAAATCCGACGCTTTGCCTAACTAAAAGTCAGGAAACAATAGAGCAAATAACTTAAAAGAAATGACTGGCCAAAGCCCTCGAGAATTTTGGAAAAACTTGAAGGTAACCCAGCTTGAACAATATAATTTCTAGAAGTGGGATCCATATAAAAAAAAATAATTGAATATTTTCTGCCTGAGCTTCAGTAAGTAAGATAAATTTTTATTTGGGTTGATTTTTTGATTTGTCTCCCAATATAAATCGGTCATTTGTAAATTAAATTTACGCCTATCAAAATGTTTTTGTCAATTTGACTGTCCTATAACGGGAAACTCCTTGTTGGACAGTCAAAGCTTCTTTGTACACTTTATAACAAAAACAAATAAATACCAAATTGAAAGAAAACAAATTCCAGTTAGGTTATGGTAGGTTAGGTTAGGTGGAGTGTCACGCGTTTACCTGCTCTGGGCCGGGCTCAGCTGTCCCGTAGCCAGATCGGGCATGCTCTGGCCGAGGTTCTGGTGGGAGGTCTGGACGCTCAGCGTGTTTGGAGTTGGGGTGATGCACGCAGCCCGAGGCAGGCTGACGATGGGTGGTCGGTGGGCGCTTCGAGCTCGCGGAGACACCATTACCTGAAATCAGAAAAAGGCGTGAGGTAAAATATGTTTTCTCATATCTGTTTGACTGATGTGCCTAATGGGTGATTCAATTTGGGAGGCGGGTATGGGTACCCGGGAACCATTTATTGGATAACCAACACCTCTGCCACAGGTCACTCCAAGTGGTTCACTACTTGGTGGCTTAACAGGGGTGCCCGGGTTCATGGGGCGAGGTTTGTCCGGGTCTTGGCGGTGGATGCGTCTACCCACCAGCTGCATGGCAGGCTGGATCTGGATAGAGTTGCTGAGGGACTCCCTTTGACTTCCCTCAAAATTCTCCAATCGTAATCTTAAAAAATTCGGAACAGTGGGAGGGATGTATTCATAGTCCATCACTTCTGGACACACTGACCCCCCCAGATTCCTACCCACCCCTCAAACCCTTTTCCTTCCCAGAACTATCTCTCCTTCCTTTCCTAAAAGACCCTCCCTACAGCATCCCCAAATATGACACTGGCCCTGAGGGGAATTATTTTCCTTAGGGCCTCCTGTGCGAAGCTAATGTAAAAAAAAAAAATAGGATGATAGTAATGAATTTGGAAAGGAGGCACGTTGTAGAAAATAAAAAAAAGACAAGTAAAAAACTACTAACACACTTAACACTAAGAAGCACGAATTGTTATCAATAGCATAAGAGACATACCTGAGTGACTTTAAACAGTAAATTCTGGGCAGATTTAGAGTTGAAAAATATATGGCACTTAAAAAAAAACAATAGATTTTTAACAGTTTAAGTCGCGGTGGTGGGTTGGGCGATTATTCCACTAAATAACCAGTGTTGACATGTTTACATTTAAAAAAAAAACCAAACAAAAAAATTTCACCGGATACCAAAATGTATTTTTTTTAACTCCAAATAATATCAGGAATCACTAGTTATTTATGTGCGTCTCTTAACACCCTTCATAGTACATAATATGGCATAGTAGATTTAAGATGATATTATGACATCCATCAACTCCACCCCATGACACAGTATGTTAGTATGGTTGGTACGTTTAAGTTAGGTTATTTAGGGTAAGGCCGATTGTGACTAAGCAAGGTGTGGATAAAGCCTCGATGACACACGGCGAGATTACAAGCTACTATCTGAGAAATTCACTATCTGTTGGTAAACTCGCTCAGTGTCATCGTGTTACTTGTTAACTAGCAGATTGTTGACAATCTACGAAAAAAGTTGAAAGGTCGTCAACTTTACTCGCTACACGCCAACTCGTGATTGGTTTATTTATGTTTCCAATATGGCTGCCAATTAACAGCTGATTTCGACTGTCAATTGTCTGAAGAATTAGTTCCAGTTATTGCTAGTTGGCGCTATTCAAGTTGGCGCTAGCAGCTACGTGCGAGTCGAGTTTCCTACAAAAATGTCGCGAGCTACTGAGCGAGTGGAGAGTTTTGTGTGTCATCATGACAATCTCACTCGCCGATTCATCCGCTTTTAAACTTAGTACATAGTAGCGTGTAAACTCGCCCTGTGTCATCGAGGCATAAGTTAGGTTTGTTTTGAAATGATATGATCAGGGAAGGTTAGGTTAAGTACTGACCTTGGCGACAGGCGTCTCCACCACGACCGGAACACTTGGTCCGGTGTCGGTGACCAGGAGCGGCGGCTGCCCCTCGTCGCTGCTCATAGAAATGGTGCGGTGGTCCGTGGAGGTGTCCGCGCTGCCAGCACGCGTGCCGCTGGGGTGCGCACTTGTGCCCGCCTCGTACGTATCGTACGACCCGCTGAAACACCCCAACCATATTATACAATATTTCACGCAAGATTGGCAGTTCAAAATTACATGGTTTGTCAGTTTTTTATCGTATTGGGGAGTTCAACCAAATCAAAAAATTGTCCAGAAAAACATAAATATAATGTTTTTGGCGGCACATAATAAACAATACCTATAAAAAATATCAAAAAAATAAATTAATTAATAATTTTAACCTAGTTCTTTTTACTGCCGCAGTTTTATTTTATTTTATTTATTTAATATTTGTTTGTTTTTACAATAATTTTTTTTTTTTTTAAATGTTATACAGATTTGTAATATGAATATATACAGAAGTTGAATTAAGTGTAGAACATTCTGGAGTGCAATTAATTCTACTACATTTACTTTGATGTATTAGAATTTTTATTTCTGGTTTAGATTTAAATTTATTGATAGAGAATGGGATAAAGTTTATTTTTTTCAGTATTTAATGAGAGGAGGAGTTTGATTAAGATTTTTAAACTCAAGTAACTAAAGAAGGACACATCGTAATTGTTGCATTATTCAACAATGCAATTATTATTCCTAACATTTGTAATTAGCTGAAACCCCCGGCGTTGCCCATCAGATGAGACACTAATTTTCCTCTTATTTTGAAAACCAATTGCGCAAAATATCATCAAGAGTTATGAAAATTCTGCCTCGGATAATGGGAAAAGGGGATGGGGTGGTATTTGGAAATATTATGTTGACAGTGACGTTCCTCTTCTATATTGAATTGTACAAAATATTCACCATTCCCGGAAAAAATTCACTCGACGCTGCTCGCAACACACTTCTTTATATAAATAGATAATCAATTCCATGGCGTTACAACTCGCATGGAAAATATAACATGTTTTAACAAAATAATACAACGTGTTAACATGCAATAAAAAAAAACAACTGTATTAATAAGATAATGGCAATGATGCCAAAAGCTTGTACTGAAGTGTCAGTTAACCAAAATAATTCATAGCATGTGATGAAATATGTACGGACTGCATTTGAGCAAATTTTGATCAGCAAGAAAGCACAAGGGTTATTTTGTCATACATATCAACTGGTCACAATTGGATTGAAAACATAATCGGGCCTAGAGGTCGTTTGATAACAATATGCATTTCTGTGAAACAAGCTAACCTGAGAAAAATATTATTTGTCAGAATTGTTTAGATATTGGGTTATGATATTGTCTTATAAATTGTAACTGCTTTCCTAGCAATTTAGGCACAGTACATGACCAAGGTAAAAATGTTTAAATAAAAATGTAATAACAATAAATATTTTTTAATTTAATAAAAATACCTGTAGGACTGGTGCAGACTAGACATGCGGGAGGCCCTGGAGCTACACGGTTTGGAGAAAGTGTAATCTTCCCGCACTTCAACACCTATAAAAGATATATTTTTTTATGAATTCACTATGTCCTAGAAACCTTTCAACCTAACCAGATAAAATAGACCATTAAGAGCCATTAACCAGCGGCCGAGAATTTAAATTTCTTTGCACGATGATCTTGTAACTGTACAGGGTGGTTCCGATGAGAAAGATTAATTATTCTCCATACCAGCATTTTAACATAATAACTAAATATCGATTTTATTTAATTCAAAATTTGTTTTTAAAAATACCTACATTCAAAAGTGCTCAAAATCGTGATGATAAAACTATTAAAATTACGTACTTTTTAAACGACTTCCAAAAGGAGGAGGTAATCAATTCGACGGTATTTAAAAAAAATTTATTTATTTATTTTTATTTTTTTTTATGTTTGTTACCTCAGAACTTTTGATTGGGTGAACCGATATTGATGGTTCTTTTTTATTAGAAAGCTGGTGCTTTCCGTGTGGTCACATTTTAATTTGGTCCGGTTTTGACAATGGGATCCAAGAGAAAACCATATATGACTTAAATTTGCAATAAGTATGTGCGCGACAAATGGACGAATAACTCAATATTACGCCAACAGATTTCGATGATTTTTTTTTTGAAGTAAAACTTCTTTACGCACGCTTGTCACTAAAAATGAAAAAAAAAAATTTTTTTTTAACAAAACAAAAAACGAGTTAAAAAATGCACTAAAAAGTAAAAAAATAATTTCTTACGATTGTTATAAAGTCGGTGTCAGCCAAGGTACATACTTAGGTAGTTATAGGTGAGATGTGGAGATCTTGGCTGACACCGACTCCAAAAATAACAATCCGACGAATTTTTTTTTTCTTTTTAGTGCATTTTTGAAGTCGTTTTTTTTTGTAAATATTTTTGTTTATTGTAATTATTTTTTGTTTATAAGTATCTATTTAAAATTTTTCAATAATGTCTACAGCCAAATAAGAATGAATTTTTAAAAAAAAGTATTTGTTTGTAAGACCGTACATAAATAAACAAACTGAAATATTTCCGTCACAAAACAACGGACTGGATCTCTTTTTAATGATTTTATTTGAACTAAAATTAATAATCTGTAGAGTAGCTTTCCCAAATAATGTATTGATTTATTTTACTGCATGATTATATGATTTGAAATGTACGTCGTAATATACAAAATTTCGTTTGAAAATTCAGCAAATCTGCCAACGACTTATGGTAAAACCTTATTGTTCTAAAAATAAACACTCAAAATTTAAAACGTAGCTTTACTGGAATAAATAACTTTTTTTTCGAAATCAATTAATAATTTTTTTTTGGAAAAGAGTCAATACGTCTAAAATTTGATTTGAAAGTGACGTATTTCCGGTTTTGTCTGGTTATTCCTTCTTACCACAAAACATTATAAAATCATTAGGTTTTTGTTTATGTGAATACCCCGCAGGAGTCCCATCTCCAACCGTTTGGAACGAGTGAGACTATGGCTTCCTTCATTGGGAAGGAAAAGATATTGGGAAGCGGAAGGTTGGGAAGTACCCATCTATTCAGATCTGGTTACCAAACACGGCTAAATCCATTTCAAGTAACTTTTCAATGCAGAATGGTGTTATTACTCCATAGCGATACTCGGAGTATCTTCCACTCTGAAACGTGCAGCAAATACTCGATTAATAGTTTTTAATTAATAAAAATGAAAACTTGATAATATATTATATTTATTGAATAAATTAAGAAATCATTACTTTGTTCACACCGGGATTCGTACCAGTGGCCTCCGGATACACCTCGACTACGGAGGTCGTCGAGTTTAGGTTGCAAAGTTTTTTTTCACTTTTCCTCAATTTTATTTTTTGGAACCATTTCAAAGAAAGTTTACTTCAATTTTGTACCTTCTGACGGATATTGGTCTATCGGCAGGTTGGCGCCATACACCATGGTGCGAACCCTCTTCCTTGCCGCCTTGTTGATGGCTGGCTGGATGGCCTCCATCGGCTCCAGAAGCACCTCCTGGGAAGTACTCTGAAAAATTACATTAATTTATCAGGGTTAAACCAAGCAATAGGCAAAATAAAATTACCAATAAATAAAACGCCCAACAAATTACCAAGTAGAATTGTTTAAACGGATTGCAATTTTTAGAGCACATACTTCCGAGTGAGAATGCTGTCATTGTGATACGCTTCGAAAAACTATTGTCATCGATCCTTTCGGCACCGGTGCACAGTACGCCCAACATTAGACGCATAAACGGGTTGTTTCTATTTCTAGTTTTTTTAAACTTCTTTACCTTCTTAAAGTGATAAAAAAATAGATTAAGTACGTTGTGTCGGGTTAGGTTACGTGGTATTTTTCAATTTTCTTTCAGAACTTTTCAAAGGGTTGTTGAAATTTCACTTTGATGAATTGTCGTTCAATAGGTCGATGTGGAGTGTTTTGCCGACCTTTCCGTTATCCCTTTAACTACATGAGTATCTTCGAAATTCAGATTCTCTCCTTCCTATCCTCAAAACGACCCCACATACGGTATCTCCAAAGTAGGCCCAAGGAAAAATGTTGATCTCAAAGAGTAAAATAAACAAATGTAATTTAGTAAAATAAACAAATGCGATACCATGAAAAAAATTGCTCTCACTTGTGCTATCAAACTTGCAAAAGAATGTGTTGTTTAAGAGAATTTGAACAAATCATCAAATTTGAACTTTAGAATTCAAGTTCTGTATATAATTTTATCAAGCTTATCATCTCGAGAGCCTGTAAATTTTATTTGGTTAATTTGTGTTATTTCACATTATTCATTTAAAATAACATGTAGTATAATTGCGGCACGTTTCAGGGTGGAAGATACCGTCAGGATAGTCCGACTATTTGACAACTATTCAGAATTTGAATAGAACTTTCAGAGAATTTATAATTATTTATATATAATTTGATAATTTGTTCAAATTCTGATTACAACCTATCCTAAATTATACATAAAAATGATGAAAGACTTGTGATCCTATTGTGATCTTCAAATTGTTTTAATAAAAAAACCTTCAAAACTTATGATATGTTATATTACCTTCTCTTTCTTCTCCCCCACATCGGACTCTGACTGCGTATCCGAGTCTAGGTCTTTAAATCCCTCCTCTGGTGCTTTGATGATCTTCTTTAGCAGCGTTAGACACTGCTGCGACTCCCGCATTGCGAACAACCACGCCTGCAATGATTTTTTTTTTAAATGGTACAGCGTTTTGTAAAACTTCAGACTCCTTTATTTCTATTTTCCGTTGTTTATTTAATAATAGTAGACAAATAGGCAAATCATTCCTTAATCCCTCAGGTCAATTTGCTCGCTTTTCGGAACAATTCAACAACAACTCATACAGGTCTCATAAAAATCGTTGTATCTGCCTTACTTATAATGTTGAGTAATATGATCTAAACAGTGATAGATAGACACGCTTTATATTCAAATCTAAAAGTTAACGACACAATTAGTAAAACGTACACCTTTATGAAACCAAATTTCAGATCGTAAGTTTGAAAAAAATTACGATATTTGGGAATTTTTCATTAAATATTGTAGTTGACAATAACATTTACAATATATTTGTCTAATGAAATATTAGATATTTTTGTCATTATATGTCTCTTTAATTAGAAAAAACATGAGGTGAATTTTTTTTAAAACTTTTTTATGTTGGCATGCAAAAATTTTATATTTGAAAAATTATTGGTTTACTTTGAATTATAAACTTTAAAAGCGTATTTTATCACCCTTCTAAAACAGTTTTTAGTATTTGGATGCGTTCAGAAATATTCTATTTATTTGAATTTCATTACACAGTGGAAATGTTTTTAACCTCTGAAAAAATATGGGGCCGGAGGGAGGGAGTAAATGCCTAAACTATCCCGCAATAGGCCACATGCATCACATTTAAAAAAAAATCGGTTCAGGCAAATATTCTAAGACATTCCGTTTTTTTTTTTAATCGTAGTTTTGAAACCCTGGCAATTTTTAGAAAATTTCAATCCGAAAAATCAGACCATTTTTTATAAACCGAAAAGATGGGACATAATTTTATAGGTGCCAAAAAATGATAATTATATAGCCGAAAATCTTTTAAAAAAAAGAACGTTCTCCACACGAATAGCAATAAATTGAACGGGAATTCGTAACATCTGTAAAAACACCGCCATCTTTATCTAAAAATCAAACCAAAGGGTAAGTTCGCATATAACAAACAATAAATCTTGTGAACGTTAAACGCAAATTCAAAAATTCGCCGGAATCAAAGTGTTGCCATATACAAAAAAAATTATCGGTGTGGAATTTCACAAAATTAGGGGAACATAATCGGAGACGGAACATTTTCATGTAGTGACGTCACGAGCTCAAATAATTGATTTATTTATTTAAAAATAAAAAGAACTATACATTTCTAAAAAAATGTACTAACATTTTAGTAATCTTAGTAAAAAAATCTATTCAAACGACTTTTTCCAAGTCGTTATGAAATCCATGCAAGTGGCCTATTGTAAGTCCTCGAATCAGGCATCAAGATGTTTAAATAAACTCTTTGAGAGAGGGCTAGTGGGATGTTGGATGATCTCTTAGGCGGGAGTACCCATACTCCCTCTCAAATTGCAAATACACATTGCCTATGCGCTTAAGTAACCAAATTTGTAAAGATACTTAATTTGTAAAGATATATAAAATTCGGATCTACATTTTTTTGTGTCAAAAGATTTGAAGCTCCGATTTTTTTTTTTCACAATAATTATTCACGAAACACAAAATATGTGGTAATCTTCACGGACCTTCAATGGAGCATTGTTGGGATCCTTTGGATTGTTGAGGTCATACATGGCAAAGTAGGAGATAGCCACATCCGTCTCATCTACCACAATCCCGACAATGTGAGCGAGTTCCTTGACGCCATCCTTGATGTAGTAGTGCGGGTAGATGTACACGCGGTCCATTAGAATTTTGGGTCTGCAAAAAAAAAAACAAACCAAAATAGTAACACAGCCGAGTCATTGAAAATATGAAATTATTGATAAGTAATATTGGTAAGAATATATTGCAAAATGTGTTTTTATGTAAAAGAATTAAACTAGCGCCATCTATGAACGAGTAGTTCATGAATAATTTTAAGTTTATACTAATAATACAAAAAGTGGAAATACTGACAAAATTAAAACGAAATATGTTCAATGTCATTGAAAAAATGTTTACTATTTTGTCTTTTAATGTCGCATAATACAATTTAGTGTTATCCCTTTTTTTGTTCATAAAATGCAAAGATGAATAGTGAAAAATATAGATATCATATGTGGTGAAAATAAAAAGTCATGTAGAAATGTTGCGCGTAGTTATCTACTGTTTCTTACGACAATATACCTGAAATGTAACAATGAGAACATTTTTTCGACAATACTATCAAGCGAGAGGAAAAGCAGTCCCAGAAAGAGGTTGTACTTGACGTCATCGTGAGAGAGAAAAAGAGTGAGAAGGAAGATTTTCTTCGATGACGTTCGTTACATGCGATCTCTCTCCAGGACTACTTACAATGTTATGAATGCAGAAGCAATAATAATTACATATTATATTTAATTGGTTAACTAATGTTTTTAAGACAAGATTTTTATGCATTATAAAAGGTAAATATATATACATCACAAAGGGTAACAATTATTATAAGCAATAATTATTAGCCTGAAACACTCATCAGCATTGAAAAAATCTCCCGAGAAAAGATAAATGCCGCCGACGGGACTTGAACCCGCGTCCTTCTGATATCCGGTCTACCACTGAGCTTCGTCGGCTAATCTCCCACCCGCCAAATAATTCAATATATACTGGTGTTTCATTCAACAATTACTGCTTATTACATTTTTCACCTGAAAACAACCAACTTTATTTTTTGTATGAAATAAAATCTTAAATGTAATAAGCAGTAATTGTTGAATGAAACACTAGTATATACTGAATTGTTTGGCGGGTGGGAGATTAGCAACAAGTCCCGTCGGCGGCATTTATCTTTTCTCGGGAGATTTTTTCAATATTGATGTGTATTTCAGGCTAATAATTATTGCTTATAATAATAATTACATGTTTTAATTTACTGTCAGATTCATCAGAATTTTAATTATAATTATCAGGTGCGTTATTTGGGAGTATGTTTTTGTTTCATATTTAATTACAATCGCATAATATCAGAACAACCAACGCAAGATTTTTAATTCATTCCAAAATCGGTAAGTTTGAGCTTCCACACTTGTTGAAATATTTTTTCAAGGGAGTCATTTTGGTTTAAACTTTGGCTAAAAACATACTGAAATTTCTCCCTTATTTTAGTTACCCTACTCACCAACCTCCACTGTGGCGCTATTCAAAGTAGAACATTTCAAATAAGACTATAGGGGTTTCACTATTCCAGTGAGGGCTTGTCCGTAGGATAAACTCTCGCGGGTTTAATTAATTAATTAATTTAATCCGTAATTATTTATTTGTTTTTTTTTTTAATATACGGACGTTCATATTACCGTTTGTATATTAACAAAAACATATGAATAAATACTCGCAATGAATAGAAAATTTTGCTAACTTATTCGACTTAAAAGCGACCATTCATAGGTTCAAGTAGGGAATGGTAAACTCGGACTTCACAAATAATTAAATCAAAAATCGAAGTAGACTTTATGCTGTGGATAAGGTATCAATATAGTCGTGGAATACCCCCAGTCATATTTTACTAAAGTATTTATTATTCTGGTTTTATTCACATCCAGTCTTTAAAAATAAATTTCAACTACATTAAAAATAAAAAAAAACAAATTGCTGATTTTTTTTTTTTTACTTTATACAGTTATGTTGTAACATTCTTACGTATGATGATTGTGTATAATGATGCTTGAAACATATTATGCTATAATCTGGGCGTTATATAACGTTAGTTAGATTAATTAAAGCCATTTTTTTCCATCATTTTTGCCATCATTATCAAAATTAATATAAATGGATTCAAGATCTTTAACAATAAAATAGGAATGGTCATAACAAATTTAGTCAGAAAAATATGTGATCATCCATACGCTGCGTTTTCCTAGCGTATTACATTACATGCAAAACTTTAATGCAGCCTGAACTTGGTACGATCCATTCTAGTGCAGGACCGTTTTAATTTTAATTTTTCATTTACATCTGAATTTTTTTATATTTATTTACTAGTAGTAGGTAATACCTATTGACAACCTGCGTACTTAACTACTAGATATGTACGAAGGTTGTCAATTACAAGAGAATGTCTTTAATCTTTCCACATAAGTTTGAAGGCCAATTACTTGACGTATTATCAAATAACCCATCAAATTGAAGCTGATTGTGTGAAATAATGATATTTTTACTCCAACTTAAATTTTCATTTACATGTGAAAATTCTCTCTTGCTTTTTCTTGCATCTTCTTTCCCTTCCTGAATATTCCCGCTTACCGACCCTTCTTGGATTTTCTTGTCTCTTCTAGTCACTTATAGTCTCTTCTTGGCTCTTCTTTGCTAGTTTTGTCTCATCTTGTGTCTTTTCGTATCATCTGGTCTCTTCTTGGCTCGACTTGGTTCTTCTTGCATCTTATTCCCCCTTTTTGGCTCCTCTTGTCCCTTCTTGGGTCTTCTTGAATCTTTTTTCTTCTTATTACCGCCCAATCTTGGTTCTTCTGGACTCTTATTTTATTTTTTTTAATTCATCATATTTCTTTTTATTCAGTTTTTACAGGTGATTCGACTACCACGCTAGGCACATGCCCGTATTATGGTAGTCAAAAATGAATCTTACTAACCAATCCTCGGTTAGTAAGATGGGCCATCATATCACTTTCACTCGGCAACGCAACCCTACCTACTCACATCCCCACCCCATCTCACTCTTTGATTTCATTGAAAAGACTTCTGAAACAATCCGATCTCCTCTGCAAGTATCTTTCAGGATTTATGAAATAGCTAAATATAATAAAAATCTAACCAAGAAAATTAAATTTCCCATCCAGACGCAAAATCCGCCTTCTGTAAAATACATACATAAAATAAAATTAAAGCCTAATAATGAAAATAAAAAAAATCTTATCTGCACACCTATTCCGCGAACAAACAAAGATACACCTCTAAAATGTAATTAATAAAGACAAAAAAACATTAAAAAAAATAAACTTAAGATTGGATCTAAATGGCCCCCGATGAACGAGTATAAGTAATCTTGTGGAACAACTAAAATACGTAATATCGGAACGGTACGCGACAACAAGCGACTAATAAACATAAACAATTAAAATAAATATTGTAAAACCAAAATAAACAAAATCCTTTCTTCAACTTTTGCCCCTTTGCACGTTAGTGTGGGAAGTAGGCATTTTTTGAATTTAAATTTTTCAAAAATATTCACAACTCGAGTTCTTCAAAATATTTGAATTCTTCAATAAACAAAAACGCGATGTCACCATGCCATCATCTTTGTATTCGACATAGTTTTTTTTTTTAATTTTTACTATTGATTTTATGAATGTATGCGCCCAAAAAGAACCCTTAAAAAAGATGCACTCTGAACATGACACACATGTCTACCATCGCCTCAAATCCGGGTTCTATGCCTCGTAACTTTTTCTTACCAACCTAGGTAAGAGTCCTGCAAAATGAAAATAACAACAATCCGAGACACCGTGTACCGCGTCAAGTTTAGTGGCCCAGTAGTTGAATACCTCTCGTAATGCACTTACGCATTGTAGTTAATTGGCCCAGCCATTGTTCCAGGGTAATTCTGACAACTTTCATAAAACGCAGGGCAATAGAGATGTATAGATAGTATTGGTGAATATTTATAAATGGTAAAAGAAAAGAGGATGTCCGAGAAAGATCTGGCATGGTGAATCTAATACTTGGGGAGAGAATAATTGAAAATTGTATGAATAACAGACGATACACGCGTCTTAATGAAGCAGAGTTTAGGGGGAGACAGACTTGCGTTGTGAGTTGTCCTCTCTGCACAACCGCTGCGGAGAAACGGCGCGGACGGTTAAAAGTTGGATAGTTATAAATTGATTTATGAAATTCGCTCAAATGTACCACCACTTACTTCGTATGTTTAGTTATTTTAGATATGTGCAAATAAGAGTAAACCGCTGACAGATTTATTTTAACAGCTCGCTTTTTTTCATAAACGCTTTTTTTGTAAAAGAAATAGGGGTTCGAACGAAGCTCTTAGCGGCAAGAATAGTGTAATTAGACATTGTCCAATATTAAAAAATAAGAAGTATTATATACGTTTCGCTAAAATGGTGAAAACTAATATATTATTCATATGTACTAGTATATCGATCGCAGTTCTAATAGAATTAGGAACTTCTTTAACATTAGGTAGGTATGTAATCGTTCACATATGATATAAAAATAACACGCTATATATTATTTTGTTTATAAATAGATTATGGACTTACCGGATGACTCGAATAGCTTGCGACTTCTTTTTCTTGGACCCGGCGGAGCACACCAGGAACATATCACTGAGGAGTATCCCGCGCACCTCACACTATTGGAAAAAACATCAAGGAGTGAGATAAACCTAATTATGGTGATTGTTAAGGGTATAGATTGCCAAATATTTTGGAAGTAGACAGACAAATGTACAAATTTTAAAGAAAATTATATCGATGGCATATTGCAGAAATGTATAAAGTGCAAGTAAAGAAAATACGCTGTACGCTGTAATATCAAACAAGATGATTTAATTTCTTAAAAATTTCGATCGTCCGGTTGATTAGTCAGACATCTATGAAAAATCTAAATTTGAGTTGAGTATAATAATTATTGTTTGTCATACGAGTTATTATGAAACGTGTACCCTCTATCTGGTACACTACTTAGATTACTCATAAACACCGCCAAATCAATTAAATGTTTAGAAACTTGTTGCGAAGTAAACAAAATGTTGATATTTCAAAATGTTACACATAATTTTATGGCATATTTGGTATTTAAAACCTCTCTCTCTCTGGTTTCAATCCTGGGATTGGTTTGCAGCAATTTCCTCTAATCTTCTCTGTAAATTATGTTTGATTTATACTGAGAGTTCCTTTACTAATTAACTCAAAACTTAGTATTTGGAGATGACTGACTAATCAACTAGATGGTCGATATGTTTCATGTAAAGTATTTATTGCTAAAGTCATCTTAAAAACGTTGATTTCTTGTCTCAAAATCATACCCCCTAATTCCCCTAGTGGATTAGCAGATTAAAATTCTATTTAAATTATTTATAAAAACGCGCAAAACAATCAACCAATGGAAAAAATCAGTATTAATAGATTGCGCACATAAGAAAACCATAAACATTTTTAAGATTTTTATATTTGTCTCTGATCTATGAGAGAAAATATTCACGAAAAAGATATGTCAAAGATTTAAAAAAATATATTGGTTTCTTGGTACTTTACTAAAGGTGAGTCATTTTTCTTTTGCCAGAAGTTCATAATTATAAATTTGTCGACATTAGACTGATGAATACATATTATTGACAAGTTTGATAAATAATTATCGCAAAATATGAAAATGTATTCGCAAAAAACGCATACAATCGCAAAGTTACACACAACATCAATAATTACTCGCAATAGTAGGCATGATGGACAAATTTATATGTAGGCAGTTATTAATAGCGCTAGTCATATTTACATTGGGAAAAACCATATCCTGTTCAAAATGGCGTTTGTTAATAACTCATTCAAAAACAATAACATAAAATAAACAAAATAGATAATTTCCAGCTGAAAATTGAGCAAAAATTTGCGATTATTATGTAAGCATTGCACTGCTCGGAGCCGGGGGATTATGGCATCCCTGATTTGCGGAGAAAGGGATGGAAATAAGAAGGAAGGGATGTGACTTGATATTCTAACCGCTAAACACGGCTAAAGAGGTTTTTGAGAACATTTCGCGCTCTTAAACGTGGTGCATAAGTAATTTATTTTACTTTATGGGTGAAATGTTTTGGTTTTGATAAAAAGACATATTTTCATTAAATTAAATCACCACCATTTTATCACTAAAAAAATGCAAACCAAACAAATTGCAGTTGTGATTTCCCGTACACAGTAACACAAAATAAAATCACTTATTTATTACTTTCTTGAAAATTTATCAAAACATAATTGAAGAGCATTACTCTTTTCTTTAGATACTTATCAATTTGGGTAAAATTATGGTTCCTACCAACATTTTAACCTGCAAAAATTTCACTATCGTTTCTGTCTGGACTAAGCATTCAAAGTGATATTTTTTTAAAAGAGCAGATGAGCTGTAAGTACAATAAAATTATTAAGATTTACTTTGTAGGTTTAAAAACATAAACAAGAGTTCATCAACAGCTGTTGATCATGTAAGGACCTGCTAAAATTTAGATATTAGACATAAGACATAAGAAATAATGATTCAAATTACTTTAAACAAAGTATATTTGCGATGTTTGAAGAAACAAATTACTTTAAACTATCTACTTATGAAGTAATGCATAAGAAATATTTATTTATGGAAATGTTTTGCAAATTGAATGTTTTTTTTAAACAGCTAATTGATTCAATCGAAACTGTTATACTGTAAAAGTAAATTCTCACTAGCCACTTAGAATTTTTTCCAGCCAAGAGATGATATTCAACCAATTTATTGTTGAGATACCTTACATACTTAAATAAAGTATTTCTTACATAATTATTACTTAAAATTGACATTATCATAGATTGCAAATCGTGTCCGCCAAAGTGTTCGCACAATAACAAATAAATACATGAAGCAATGTCAACTTTCCAATTTTAAAAGCAATTTACACATTTTAAAACATTTTCGCTATTAATACATGGAAAAAAATTAAAAAAATGCTAAATTTTAATTGGTCTCGCTGAAATTTACCTTAGGATCTCTGTTATCTTTGAACTTGATATCCCCCTGCAGTAGGACTGTGCGATGGTAGCGCGGTTCGTAGTATGGGATTTTAGCCTTTAAGTTGATATTGCAGTGGTGGCGAAGAACCTTCTCCACATCTTCGTCTTTTGCGTCCGCCTGAAAAATAAAAAATAAAACTTTCAAAATTTTATACTATTTTAACCATCTATCTCACGCTGATCCACAATAATATACAGACGACCTTTTTGACTTTCGCAATAGTCTTTCATTGCAAGCTAGTTTTTTAACCTCTGTTTTAGGTGCTGTTCTTTGGTACATGTAAATCATTTTACAGAGACCCTCGCTGGTGTACAATGTGGATGCATAAAAAATAATTAAATTTAATTATAATTTTGACCTGAAGAACCAAATAAAGAAGAAAACCTAAATAACATTATTGAATTGAATCGGCAGTCTAAATGTATACGACTTGTAAATGTAAATGTTACTTTGGTGGCCACCTCTTGTACCGCAAAAATAATGCAGTGAAGAGGGAAATCCGGGCAAGTGTTCCAAACTACAAACCATCGATACTATCGGTGTGCACAACAGGCCACTTGCATGGATTTCATAACGACTTGGAAAAAATCGTGTGGATAGATTTTTTTACTTAGATTACGAAAATGTTAGCAAAAAAATTTAGAAATGTATAGTTTTTTTTTATTTTTAAATAAATAAATCCATTATTTGAGCTCGTGACGTCACTACATGAAAATGTCCCATTTTCGAATATGTTCCTTTTATTTTGTAAAATTCAACACTGATTATTTTATTTTTATATGGCAACACTTTGATTTCCGGTGAATATTTGAATTTGCGTTTATCGTTCACTAGATTTATTGTTTGTTCTATGCCAACTTATCCTTTGGTTTGATTTTTTGATAAAGATGGCGGTGTTTTTCAGATGTTACGAAGAGAACCCCGTACAATTTATTGCTATTCGTGTGGAAAACGTTCTTTTTTTAAAATGATTTTCGGCTATGTAAGTATCGTTTTTTCGCACCCATAAAATGATGTCCCGTCTTTCCCGTTTATAAAAAATGGTCTGATTTTCCGAATTGAAATTTTCAAAAAATCGCCAGGGCTTCAAAAATACGATAAAAAAATATAGAATGTCTTAGAATATTTAGCTAAACCGGAAATTTAAAAAAAAAAGTGCTGCAAGGGCCTATTATGTTCATTCAAACATGTCCTTTTTACCGTACTTAGGTTGCCTTTCAGCAAGTAGGTAGAGGCAACTGATTTAAAAAAATTATTATTAACATAAATTTTGACTTGCGATTCAATTCGATGATGTTTTCTTTTATGTTTTTTTGTTACGTTCAATGAGAATTCTTACAAATATTCTAACAAAATAGTTATAAATATGATGTACCTATAAGCTGTTATTTTCTTTGTAACGATTTTTTATTAGAATTTTCATTAAAATTTCAAGCGATAAAAGCGATAATAATAATTCTTTTTGATATGTCCGTAAACTACCACACAAGCCTAAATATCTAAAAAAAATTTTACTGTAGAAATTTTAAATTAAAAAAAGGACATTTGTAAAATTAAAGCAGAACAACACATTTTTGTACATTTACTTGTGTTATTGTTTTATTGCTTTGGTAAATACTTACGATTGCGTCATAAGATTCAATCGTTTCTATGAGAGCGTCCATGTCATCAAGTTCTGCAACATAGCGAATCTTGCAGTCGATGGAGGAGATGTACTTATTGACACTGATTATAACCCTCTTCATCGTGGTAACGTCTGGTTCTAAATCAGTGTGGTTTTGCATTGCTTTCAAAAGCAGGGAGTATTTGGTAAGTCGCTGCATGGGTTTCACCAGTAAATCGGATAATTTAAGTCTGAAAATAAAGATTATTTAGTCATTCTCATCATCATCGTCATCAGTAATATACTTGAAATAGTGTTCTTTGTATGTACCGCTTGCATTCCTTTTGAGACTCGCACCAGGTCAGGTAAGCCGTGTAAATGGGGTTCGTCTCCATCAGATGCCTGGTGTAGAGGCTAGTACGCGCCTGAGATTCTACGTATTCGGTGTACGGTTGAAACACCTCTCCGAAGTTATGGAAGGTGTCGTACAGAAACTGTACGTTAAAACTGGAAATAAATTGGCACTCATCAACTTTTAATAAACATTTTTGCAAATGTATATTTTTTCAACTCTTCGTTGTGGTTGAAACACAATATAATAAAACAAATTTTAAACCCTTATTTAACTTTTTTCTTTCCGACCGGATTGTCGAATTGTCGATTGTAGCATCCCATCTATAAGATCATGGGTCGGCAGACTTTCAAGTGAGAAGAATCAAATTGTAAGTATAGAGATAACAGAGAGCCATAACATAATAGACGGGGGGAGGGGATGGGAAAAGACAAATAATAATTTGTGATTAAATGGCACAATTTGTTAAAACCTCAGACCGGTTCAGAACTCGCACATAAAACGTGATACCAATAAAAAATATCTTTTAACCCCTCAGGTCTTAGGACTATTTTATCGGAAGGTCCATTTTGACGAAATCTTTCCACTTTGCAATAAAATCCAAATTAATGAACTATTTCTGATCTCATCCAAAAACTTAAAACTGATATAAAAAAATAATTAATAAAAAATTCCCAAAGTTTCATTTTTTTTTTTTGAAATTGGGGTCGGAAGCTTTGGTTAAATAAATGGGTAGATTTAAATTATTTTGTGGTTAACTTTTAGATTTGAATATAAAGCGTGGTGTTTTCTCTTTTTAACACCGTTTAGTTCATATTTCTAACCATCATAGTAAGGGAGATACTATATGTACACAGAGATTTATATGAGACGTATATGAGTTATTCCGAAAACCGAAGAATTAGCCTGAGGGGTTAAATTATCATTTCACTTGAATGAGTTAAGTTCTGAGTTCCGTATAAAATAAAGAGATAGAATATCAGAAAAATATAGCTCTAAAAGTGCTGTTGGTAATACTGAATATCTGTTCGAATTTAAGTTCATTCGGCGGCTTCATCTCAAAAGTCTGGTTGAGAGAATGTGGAACAATTGGAGATGACTGAAGAATCGCAACCGCCCATATTTAACAATTTTTTAAATATTTTTTTATCATCATTCTTAATGACCTTTCTGCGTTGATTCTGAGTTTATTTCATTCTGAGTTGGCCGGTCACCAATGTGTACACACACAAATGGAAAAAAAATAAAAAGGAACAAGGCAATTTGTGAGCTACAGTAAAATATGATGTACGTTATTTCCAAGCGTATACAAATCTAAAGTCATTGTAAATCGATAGTGATAGCTGGTAATTAATAAATTAATCAAGAGGCAAAACTATAGTTTTAAGCAATAATGCACCAGTCGGAAGACGGACGTGTTAGCTCGAGACCGGTCTGGTTGGAAAGAAATAAAATTTGAATGAAGTTTTAAAAAAACGGGTTTATTTTGCTTTATTAATTGTTAAGTAGACTGTAGTACCAACCCTTAGGGTAAGTTTGGAGGGCTGGAGCACCCAAAACGGTATAGAATCTACGGTTCCATGACAACTCAGAATCATCATTAATTTGAAGTCATTAAAAGTGATGTAAAAAATAATAATATTGCCAGGAATCACTGGCATCACTTTTTGTAGATATAATTTCGATCTTACCAGTTTAATTCACTAACACCAATAGTCAACATCGGAAAGATCGTGTCGTTCCAGAACTTCAGGTTTACATTTAAAATATCGATGAGATTGGAGAAGATCTTATCGGTGTCAACGTCAGTCATTATGTTTTCTTTCTGCAATGCAAGGGCGACGGCCAAAAACAGCTGTAACAGAAATTAAGAGTTTGTTGTATGCGTTTATAAAGAACTCATGAAGAATTAAGGAAATAAAGAAGTTAAATAAATTTTACCTGTTATATATTATTTTCAACCAACACAATTAAAAATACACCTTAAACTTCCGTGCATCAGTGAAGTTCAAGGATCACGATTTGTACTCTTTATAATTTCAGATAAATGCCTTAGCTTGTTTTGTCAAATTTGATTTTATTATTGATATATTACTGGGCTTATTATTGGATATTACATTATTGATATATTACTGGGCGACTTTAATAGGAATAGCAGATTATTTAATAGAGACCAGCTGCTAGAACTGCACAAATCTCAAGTATCTCCAGGAATTTGGGAATGGCAGAATGCTGTGCTAAACTTCTCCCGCTTGGCGGCGCTGGTGACTTGTGACTTGTGATATACTGTCTTTCGGAGCACCGGGCCATATGGCCCCTTTCTCCTTCATCATGAGTTTGTTTAATGGTTGTAGGACTTAGTGATTGTTGATTGTTTTTTATTTTATTTTATTGGGGACGTTGAAGAGGGGTAGGGAGGGGGAGGGGGTAATAAGAGAGATGGAAGGGGGGGTAGGTAGATAGATGTCGGGGCTTGGGGGAAGAGCAGGAAGGCTTGGGGGGTCGGTGGCATGTCGAGGGGTGAGGGGAGTGGTAGACTGAGGGGTGGGGCTTGTGTTTGAAGCAGGTTTGATTAATGGATCGGTTTACTAGCTTGGGAAGGAACTTCTTGGTATTTTGGAATGAGAACGGGTGGGGGGGTTTCTTTAGACGGACTCGTTTGCGGGATGGTCTGACGCAGACCCAGGCCATTTCCTCGGGGCCTGGGTTGTCGGAAGTTGGTTGGATTGGCTCTTTGGTGACGCTGGAGCGCGAGGATGAGGAGTGATGTCTTTGCCCCTTGGTTGGGGGGTTGGGGGGGAAGGTAAGGAAACCTAAACCGATTGAGGACCAATCGGTTTGGGAGGCGGTTAGAGGGGCGATTGGAGGGCCAAGGGGTTGGGAGGCGGTGAGGGGGCGATCTGATAGAGAGGCGATGGGAGGGCAAACGGTTTGGGGGGCGATAGTAGGGCGGTTATCTTGAGGGGCGGTAAGGGGGTGGTCGGTTTGAGGGGTGATAGGTGGATCAGTTTGGGGGGCAGTAAGGGGGAGGTTGGGGGGGGTTGGCTGGGCGGGGCTGGGTGAGTTGCAAGGGGAGTTGGGAGGGGAACTGTGAACTCTGCGGAAGGCCAGGTTGAAGACATGTTCTTTGTCTTCAAGGGACATGTTGTTGGGGTCGGGGTGGTTGGCAAAGAAGGACTGGATCTCGAGAGTAAGGCGTTGGTATTCGTCGGAGGTTTGGAGAAGGGGGGAGGACATGATGGTATAGAATGGGGGAAAACACTAGGATAACTGAAGGCACGAATGTTTTAAGCACTGTAGTTCAAAGCACAAGGGACGGTATGAAATGGCGCGAACAAGCACTGTAGACTGAGGTGATTTTTTTTGGTTCCTTTACTGGGAAAGGCACTTTGGATTCTTTTTGGTGTGGTTTTCACGAACTAGGCGAACGGGCGTGGAACAAGCGACAATGTCGGGGAATGGCATATGCCAAGCCAGAGGAGCGACCGTCGCGGACGGCAGTCACTCAGCGAATGCAGGGACGGAATGAGAGACTTTTTTTGGTGGTGCTGCGTTTTGTGGCGGCGCTGGTGTAGTTGTAGATCTGTCATTGATAATTAATATTGCTTTGTATCTGGCTTGCGTGTGCATTTTGGAAGTTAAATTAAAAAATGGTGGATAAATACGGTAGCTGGACTGTGAAGGAGTTAAAAAAAAGAATTAAAGAATAGAAAGGCAAAATGTGTTGGCAAGAAAGAAGTTCTAATCGATATGTAAGCTAAGTGGTTGGAACATAACCTCATTCTTGTACTTCTAAAACACATTAATTGTGTATTATTTGTAATAATTATAGGCACTTTAGCTAACGTTGCTTATTTATAATGTACCCAATAATCATAATTATTAATTCCAGATTGGTTGCCTATGACTGGAATAATAACTTTATGGAAATTAATGATTTTGAGTATGAAGTGAGATAGTGGGTATATGTTGGCCCCCAGATGAATCATTTTACAGCATACAGGATTCGCCTGTATTGCCACAAATAGATATAGTTCATATAAACCAATACTTTCTTCAAGTTTACAAAGGGCAGGAAGGAATAACAATATATGCAGCAGTTCACAGGAAAGGATACAATATGATGAAGGAATATTTTTGGTAGCTTTAGTTGTTTCTATTAATGAAAAAAATTGTTTGGTGCATTGTTATGAATGTCAGAATTCACAAAAATAATCGCTTCGAACCTACAGAAAACAGATAAAAATTTACGAAACAAACTTTTGACAGGTCTCTTTTCGTATTTAGGTCTACATTTACACTAGCGCCAACTGGTGTCGATTTGTGAACTACTCAAAATATCCTGCCATTACCTCTGGGTTGGAGCCCCAAAATACTTGATAAACCTTCATG
Source organism: Limnephilus lunatus (assembly GCA_917563855.2). NCBI lineage: Eukaryota > Metazoa > Arthropoda > Insecta > Trichoptera > Limnephilidae > Limnephilus > Limnephilus lunatus. The sequence goes on from OU830604.1 coordinate 37,998,448, forward strand.
ATTCTGTGCAAGGAGGGGCGGTTCATCTGATTGTCAATCCATTGTTAACAGACCGATTGCCATGGTCAGATGCATCTCTAATGCGCGGACGCAACGTAGACATTCTGAATCTGTTATTCAAGTATTTCAATGGAGCCTGTTCTAAGAAGCAAGCAAGATCGATCGCTTCTGCACCAGTGCATGTACGCAAAAATCGACTGACAGTTGAAATCGGCTTTATGAGGACGGGTCGAATTTTTGACTCGTTTTGTAAGTGGTTCGAATGTGGAACGAGCTATAGTATATGTTTTTTTCCTCCTTTATAGCATCCAGACCAATTTGAGATTCATATTAATAAATCCTGTCCTACATACCTCCCCTTAATCCGCCTCACAACGCTGCCAACTGGGTTGTGATAAAGTTCCCTTAACCTTGAGGGAGCGGACTCTGGATTGGCAGAGACAGGTAGTGAAATGAAAGGCGTCAGTCGATGTGGTGAGTCAGTCGTTTATTGCTGCTACGTAGCGATTGTAAATTTAGAGTGGAGTAACAGAGTGCAGACAGGAGCGATGTTGATGAGGCACGTAGGTGATGAGTGATGAAGGCCGATGATGCAGTGGTGGGGCAGACCTTGGGTCTGCATGTCGCCAGCATGTAGTTCCGCACCGTGGTGGTGGAGAAGACATAGTCGTCCAGGATTGATGCTTGACGCTTTGAGTCGCGGAGGTGGGCAGCGGTGAACTTTGCGAGGAGAATTGAAGTCTCAGTGGCAACAAAGCTCACTTGTGCATTATTGTCTGTGTCAAATCACTTGTGCACTGTTGTCTGTGTGTAGATGAACTGTTACTGAATGTTAGACTTGACTGGAACTGACTAACTGCTGCTTATATAGGCGCGACCGGTTGAGTAACTTTCCAGAGTGCCAGGTAATGTTATTTGAGAAAGTTCCCGAATACACTGGCCGTCGTGTATGCAGATGCGTGTTGAATCACAAACTTTCCAGGAGGTAGCGAAGTCAGTTTTGCCGTGCGTAGGTAGGTATGTACCGGCGGCGCCTTGCGCAGTGTTGGCAGGTGTCGAGTCTGGTATGTTCTTTCAGAACCAGTGGCGGCGCAATGATTGTGGCAAAGTGGTCGCCACAACCTTACAGTATACATATAGGGGCGCTCTTGTGAGGTGCCACATAAAAAATACTTGTTTTTCAACAAATGTTAATAATACGTACTTGCAGGAAACGTGCTTACGTAACAAAATAACCTTAACATACTTACATCCGTTAATGTCCTCATGTGAGTGATAAATGAAGCTTCCGTCGTAACCAGTTCAAAGATAACTCGCTGTCGTCTTATTTCTTTGGTTTCGGGCAGCTCTGAAAATATGAATAAGATATTTGGAAAAGAATTTGTGTAAACACACACCGACCACTAACCAATACAGTTGATAAACTCATTCTTCACCAGACTTATTATCATTTCTTACTCCTCGCTATGAGTAGTGGCAGCCGGCTAATAATGTATAGGAATATTTTCTTTATTCCATAATATAGGGAGCTACTGCAATTTCACACCTCCCTTAGAAAGATTAAAACATATACTAATCTCGGTTGTGTTTCTGCTTGTAACTCCGGTCCGATGAACACTAGAACTCTTGCTATGAATTTAAGCTTCGTTTTAAAAATTGGAAGTGTTTGTTTGGATAAAACAAAACGATAAAGTGCCTACCCATAATTAAATATTTATAAAATAAATTTATTTTAATTCCAATTTAAAAAACTGGAACTGAGTTATGTTGAGTTCACACTTTCCCCATTGATGCAATATGTTTAGATGAGTCATTGTTCTCAACGCTCTAACGCCGAACGACCGGAAACTATCGAATCTGGTCCCTGCGCACTGCTACTCACGTAATAAGAGTAGAACACATTTTGACAAGATGTTAGTACGCAATAGCGCCTCTAATAAAATATCTTACCGGCCGATGTATAATCTTCTAATTTAGTCTGTTTAACAACTTCGGCGAGTAGAGCGGCGGCCTGGGTATGCAGTGTGAAGGTTCTGTGGCTGGGCGGCAGTTTCGGACGGGACGTGTTCATCTGCTCGAGCCGCACCGTCAGCCTCTCCATGGACATTACATCCGCCTAAAGCAAAACATCAGTATTATTAATTCGTTCCATACAAAACAGCACTTTAAAGGAAATGAAGATAAGTAAAAATTTGTAAAAAACTATAATAACCCAACCTAACCCTACCCAAACTAACCTATTCTAAACAATTAAAAAAAAGTATATATATTCTGTTTAGTAAAATATATTATATATTATTATAATATACATATATTCTGTTTTTTTTGTTTGTTTTTTTTTCTGTTTTTTTGTTTATTTTTTAGTAACTTAATGTTTATTCCGGTTACCCTTTTAAGTACACGATCACATATTTATGTTATTGCTACAATAAAAAACACATAGTAGTTATCAACATATATATTTTTCAACTGCCCGGAGTGAGTGGAATTATAACTCAACAGTAATATCTTTGCAACTGACACAAAGATGATCTAAATACCCCATGTTTTCTGTTATTTGAATATGTCGTCATAATTTTTTCAATTTGTGCAAATTTAAAATTAATTCTGAAGTGAAAACTTCTTTATAGCACTTTTGTGATTTGAAACTCGATAAAACAATAAAAAGAGACAAACACATATGTATATAGGATTTAGCCTGCGAGAGAATAAGATAGTAAAATCGGTCTCCTCTTTGTACGGTGCTTCGTAGCCTCCCCATTCTTGTCTACTCTTGTTCACTTCTACCGCATGTGAATTGCACACCCACAAAAATTCGCAATCATCGAAAAAGTAATTTGTTATATATTTTACTCATATCTTTGAAGCCACAGTGGACCAATTTTAGTTTTCACTATTTCTATAAAGATTCTTTGATATCAGTATAGCGGCGTAATCTGAAACGAAGCTTGTGGAGATCGTATGTGCATCATTTTTTTGTATTAATGATTAAACCTGCATCATGCGACCATTTTATAAGGGACGTAAAGTTTTGCACACATTTAATCGCTATGATTATAATTACGGATTATTCATATCTGATAAACATATAACACACTTGTCATATGTTCATCAGATATGACAAGTGCGGTGTCGTCAGCAAAAAAAAAAGGGTTTTACATATAAAAAGAGTTTTTTTTAGTATTGATTTTAGGGAACCATTTATTGGATAACCAACACCACTGCCATAGGTCACCCCAAGTGGTTAGCTACGTTTGGTGATTTAGCAAGGGTATCCGGGTTAACGGGGTGAAGTTTGTCTGGTTCTTGGCGGCAGATGCATCTGCCCATCTGCTGCGTGGCGGGCCGGATTGAGAGAGACTGGTTGATTGAAGATTTTTGACCTTTCCAGCCGGACTCTCTTGACCCATTGCCTTGTACCGCAGTTGGAGTGATGGATTCATAGGTCCGTCACTCCTAGACACACTGACCCCCAGATTCCTACCCACCCCTCATACCTTTTTCCTTCCCAGATCTTCCTATCCTCCCCTTCCTCAAAAAGACCATCCACACAACATCCCCTAAGATGACATAAGTCTTGAGAAAAATCATTTTCCTTAGGGCCTCCTGTGCGTTAAACTACATTTCATTTCAGAGATTTATTATAATTATTGTATTTTTCCTTTGGAAGGGTGCAGACAGGGTCGGATCTAGGGCGGGGGGGGGGGGGGGGGGGGGGGCAAACCGGGGCGCCCGCCCCGGGCGGCAGTCTTAGGGGGCGCAAAAATCGTAATTTACATTCGAAAAAAAAAATTGATCAACAAAGCGCCTGGCATCCAGCGCAACTTGTTCTATCGATTATTCATTTGATTTTAAAACGGCCAGTTAGTTTTTGAACACTTCCTAAGTTGATCTAATAATAATAAGATTTAAGTGAGAAGATGCACTTTATCAGAATTGTTTATATCAGCTATAGGTATTGTTGTGTATTTTTGTATTATGGTTCTAAATTTCTATTTGTCGTTATTTTATTGGTCAATGTCATACATATTATTATCACTGTCATTTATGATTCTATACAGACTGTTTATAACGCTTATAAATAAAAAATAAAAAAAAAATAAATATCTATGAACGTATTCTAACCACTGTCCACTGGAGCGACGGCGCGATTTTTATTTTTTTCTCGGATTGCTCGTGATATTTTGGTGACCGTTTTCAATATTTTCCGCCCACCTTAAAAAAATCATACCTCCGATTTTTAATATGGTTTACAAACCGAGCATAGTTCTATTTCTCAATGAATTCACCTATCTTTGGTTGATTATAACATATTCCTAGAATTTATTAAAAAAACATTATAAAATAGTAAACATTTAAAACCATTCTCAGTAATTTCTCCCCATAAACTCGCCTAGGAAGTTTAATTTTGCCTCCCATTAAATATTTTCTATTAAGTTTCTTTTAAATGGTCTAATTTATAATCACAATCTACAGATTTATATAAGAAACTGAATTTTGATATGTTGTGAACTGTTTAATGTTCCCTCTTAACAAACTTTTGACCAAAATTTTGTCGAGAAATGGCGACATTTGAATAGACTAAAATGGAATTCACAAAATGGAATACACCAAAAATAGCTGCAATACATCAAAAAGATAAATCAATTATCTTAACTCCACAATACCAATGAACTCCATTATTGGTTTATTTATTGAAAATATAGCATTGTCAAATACAGTTCGACCGTAAAAAGATGTCTAAAACATAACCACAAAACTTTTGCTTTTCAAATATCACTGAATTTTGAAGTTTGAAACACGTTGAACGCCATTATCATGTCAAAGTAAACATTAATATTGGTTAATTTTTGTAAAATGGGTCTCCTGCCCCGATTCGAAAAAGTCGTAGATCCGAGGCTGGGTGCAGACATACGTTTACCGCTTGTCTCATTTTCGGTTATTGATACATAGTGTGTAAGAAAGGGGGGCAGCATTACACGATTAATAACAAATGCAAAACAATTAGCGCATTGACATTTGACGTTTTTAAATTTTTGGAATTCACGCACAGTTTAATATTATTGGTACTTATCACAAAATGCCCGCAGCTCTTTCAAATATGAGAATTCGTTCCATACAAAATGTATGGAGAACAGAATTTTCTTTAAAACTATATTTTTCGTTAATTTTTGTGATGTTTTAATGGTTATTATCCTATCTGGGGCGGAGACAAATCCAACAAATCAAAGATCATCAAAATCGGTGGGGCCGTTCTTGAGTTATAAATAGTGTAACTAACCCGACTTTGTTTTATATATTAAGATATGATTATTTCGCATTATATACTAGTGCTATTCATTTGATCATTTACTCCAACCTCTCTGGTTTACTATATCTGAGTATTTAATTAAATAAAGAATGGTTTGGTAAGTAGGTTTGCATATGTCATTATGATATTTATTTCGATTTGAATGCAGTTCGTATTCTAAAAGAGTAAAAATAATGAATTTAGTTTGGATCGTCGATCAATAAAATTCGAAGGTTTAAATGAATACATCATCAACTCCGCTATTTTTATTTCTGTTAATTGTTGTCCGGATGTAACTAAAATAAGAGTGTGCCAGTTGATAAGCAGTCGGCAGTGACTCATCATTTGTAAATATATTATTTAATACTATTTCGTCCGGCTGAATTTTTAAAGGATTGATATTAATAAAAATAATAAATTAAATATATTATTATAATTAAAATTGTACCTAATCAATTTATTTTGGCAATTTTTAACTTACATATTATACTATTTCGTACGAGTAGGTAATCGGTTGGGAAATTTTGTTGTTTCTTTTGATTAGAATCCCAGCAGTTGGCACTTTTGGGGGGACGGTCCAGAGATTTACATTCCCGGTATTGGTGTTCTGCGGCACAGTGCATACATACTGGATTCTTTATCTTATGTAAGCATTTAAGTGCAGTATGGCCGAATCTTAGAAACTGTGTTAAACGGTTGCAATCTTCAACATATATCTTCAAGAATCCTAAGTTGACAGGTTTTTCCCATATAAGGTAATTTCTCATGTTTCTATTTGTTTCAACTATGACATTATGGGATTTATTTAGTTTATTGTCGGTGTTAGCATTCATCTACTACACTATATAATGTTTGTTTGTTTGTTTGTTTGTTTGCATCGAATAGGCTCCGAAACTACTGAACCGATTTGAACAATTCTTTCGCTGTAGGGAAGCTACACTATCTCCGAGTGACATAGGCTATATTATATTTTCAAAAAAATTATGGATCCTTACTAAAACTCCAATAATGCAACCCAATGTGTAAAAAAATTACCTAAAATATTCTTTACATCGCGTGCGCTGCAAAAACTATTGATGATAGAATAAAATAATGTACTACGACTTTGTAGAACACATCATTATTTACAAAAAAGGTCGCAACAGCATATGTCTAACTATTATGGTTATGCCACAATAAGTATTCTTTTATTTTAAAAATTTAATTAATATGTCGCTGATTGAAAAGGCTCTTTATTTGAATCTTGGTGTTAATCCTTATCAAAATAAATTACTTCATATTCAAGACAGCTTCAAAACCTTTATTTAACTTTTTGAATTTTTCAATTCGGATATTTAATTAGAAAGATATCACGAGTTTAATAATGTTAGTATTAGAAAAAAGTTTCGGCTACGGGCCGGGCGGGAGAGGAGTCAAGAAATGAAGTGCCAGGTGGGTTGGCGTGACGGGGGAGCGGGAGAGCGGTGGCGGGGAAGGTGGAAGTGGAACGCTGAAGGGGAACGCACGGGAAACGACATGCAAAGAGTAACATTTTATTTATTTGAATATGGCATTGCAATGCATGCCGGGAAATAGCTATATATTATAAAAGAAAATCCAAAAAAACGCGCGGACCGCAAAAACTCAGAAACGAGTCCCGGTACGATCAAGGGAGTTATAAGGTGTGGTAGATCTCTGTCCCCTCTCGGGAAAAAAGGTACCCGTTTTTACCTAAAGGGTGTGCTTTTGAAGATATAAGGGCTGGAAGTTTCGCCCTCTTGAAATTTTGGAAAGTTAAAGAAGATTCTATAGAACTCTAGAAAGTTCTGGAAGGGGTGGCGGAGTATGTCGTGGAATGTTCGGGAATAGGGAATCGGGATCATCATTGTGAAACATTCCATAACACTCTCAAATGTATTCCTGAGCGAAGCCGGGTAACCCAGCTAGTCTAAAATATATCCGGATTTTGGTCTGCCATTATCTTGATGTCCTCATTTTGGAAAAAAAGTCTGTTAAGAATTCTTCTTTTGTGTAATTTGTTTGGATTCCTTTGAATATTATACATGTTTTTTTGTATTTATTCTACCGTAATATCTTTTTTTTATTGATATATTATTGATATTGTTTTTCAGTTTTGGTTGCATCTTCTTTTTTAGGGCAAGTTATAATTAATCGGTTATTAGTTATTTTGTTCATACTGTTTACTCCGATGTCGAGAGCAGATATTATGCGGCGAATATGCGAGCGAAGCCGGGGGTAAAGCTAGTACATATATATTTTACAAAATATTATAATAAAGGTCGTTATTGGTCATGTATACCTTATCAGAAAAGAGGAGCTCTTGTGCCTGATAATGGAGCCACGATGCATACTAAGTTTTTACTAAATGTGCAATTAATGAAAATACCAGAAATTTATTCTACAGAAAAATGTTATTTTATTGACATTACATAAACAGTGACATTATTTAATAGTTTTTCAGACTCCACCCTACCTAAGCCAATCAACCATTTCGTTATTAATGAACCGATGTATGATATTTTGCATTTTTTTATATAAAATTCTGGGGATTTTATTATAGAGGATGTCTGGGGCTAAAGTGCATTAACTTTGGGAGGTGATTCTACATGATGGTAGGTATAAGTAAAAAAGAAAAATAACTGTTTTCGAAATTCCAACTTTTAAGGGTTGTTTTGTAATAAAAAGATAAAATTTAGACTGGCGTGTGCGGGCAGCATTATTATTAACAAGCAACGCAACGTTGCAACAATCGTGCCCGGCAAGCTAATATCAACTTTACCGGGTATTTTTTTACCTTACACTAAGGATTTTTAGTATATTTGTCTTTTTGTATGGGAAAAAAAAGTTGGAATTTCAGAAAAAGGTATAAATCTTTTTTACTCCTACCATAATGTTGAATCACCTCCCGAAGTTAATGCGCTTTACCCCCGGACACCCTGTATAATTTCGGTCCCAGATATGTGTATGTCTTTTAATACTTGCTCTATTATTGCTTCCTTGGACCACGAGATGGTAATTAAATTATCAACCTACAGACAAATCAAATTATTATTTTAAAATTGTATAAATTATCTTACTTATTTTTTTATAAATCTACTATCTACTACACTATATAAAGAGGTAAGATTTGTTTGTTTGTTTGTTTGCTTGCATCGAATAGGCTCCGAAACTACTCAACCGATTTGAAAAATTATTTCGCTGATGGGAAGCTACACTATCCCTGGGTGACATAGGCTATATTATATTTTCAAAAAAAAATAGGCATCCTTATTAAAATTTCAATAATGTAACCCAGGGTGTAAAACAATTACCTAAAATATTCTTTAAATCGCGTGCGCTGCGAAAACTATTGATGATATAATAAAATAATGTACCACGACTTTATAGAACACATCATTGTTTACAAAAAAGATCAAGACAGCACGTGTCTAACTATTGTGGTTATGCCACAATAATTATTCTTTTATTTTAAAAATTTAATTTAAATGTCGCCGCTTGAAAAGGCTGTTTATTTGTATCTTGGTTTTAATCCTTATCAATTATTACTTTATATTCAAGACAGCTTCAATACCTTTATTTAACTTTTTGAATTTTTCAATTCGGATATTTAATTAGAAAGATATCACGAGTTTAAAATTGTTAGTATTAGAAAAAAGTTTCGGCTACGGGCCCGGCGGGAGAGGAGTCAAGAAATGAAGTGCCAGGGGTGTTGGCGGGACGGGGGAGCGGGAGAGCGGTGGCGGGGAAGGTGGAAGTAGAACACTGGAGGGGAACGCACGGGAAAGGACATGTAAGGAGTAACATTTTATTTATTTGAATATGGCATATATTATAAAAGAAAGTCCAAAAAACGTGCAGCTCGCAAAAACTCAGAAACGAGTCCCGGTTCGATCAAGGGAGTTATATGGTGTGGTAGATCTCTATCCCCCCTGGGGAATAAGGGTATCCGTTTTTACCTAAAGGGCGTGATTTGGAAGATATAATGGCTGAAAGTTTCGCCATCTTGAAATTTCTAGAACAGTCTTCCGGAAAGTTCTAGAAGGTTCCATAGAGCTGTAGAAAGTTTTGGAAGGAGTGGCGGAGTATGTCGTGGAATGATTAGGAAAAGGGAATCGGGAACATCATTGTGCAACATTCCAGAACACTATCTTATTGTCCTGAGCGAAATTATTATAATTACATATATTATAAAAATCGATCATCAGTTCCAGAAAAGCATTCATGTTAGTCAAATTTTAATCACATGCTATTTCTTAAACAATCTTAGACCGAGAAGACTAAGAAATTCTGGAAACAAAGCATATTCACAGAAATCTCGCGGCGAATAGGCTGAACCTTTTGTGTTGGTCATTGGGGGTGTGGCGGTTGAGATTGTAGGGAGGGGCCAGAAGGAGGGAACTTGAAATATCCAAAGAAAAACGCCCTACTGCTTCTTCTCCGACGAATAAACTTTCATACGCCTACTGAAAATTTCGAGGGCAAGCAGTGTTTGAACGATTATAATTATATTAGCTGGTGCGGGGAAAAAAAATGAAAAAAAATGTTTTTAAAAACGATTATATTTTACGAAATCTGTTGTTGAATGTTTAAGAAAAATGGATAGTTAAAGTTTGTTTAAATATAAAACTTTTAACGTTTTTGTTAAAACTATGTATACATATTTTCATTCAATATATTATATTGAATGAGAGATAAAGGTTAGTAAATCAATATCGTGATCAACGGGAATCAAAAAAATTCCCAATCAATGTATACAGAGTGTCCGGGGGTAAAGTGCATTAACTTCGGGAGGTGATTCTACATGGGAGTAAAAAAGATTTACAACTTTTCCGAAATTCCAATATTTTTTTCCCATACAAAAAGACGTACCTATTAAAAATCCTTAGGGCCAATTGCATCGAAAAAGTTAAAATAAAGTTTAAAGTTAAATAATTAAACTGAGTTTAAGCCCTAACTAAAAAAGTTAAGCTGCATTTCAATACAATTGAGTTGCATCAACATTTAAATAGTTAGTTTAAAGTTACCAGTGTTGCCATTGAAATAGCTTCGAATTTTCCTTGGATTTGATATATTTTTATAAAAATAAACACACAATTATTTTTACGGGTGTCAACACCGTTTTGTAGATAGTATTTGTTTGACGTTTATGAAGTTTTTGAGGGTTATGTTATTTGGGAATTGGTTTATTTATCGTTATTTGTTATTTCACACTTGCGGTTTAGAAACGTGAACAACGTTTGATGATATTATTATATTGTGGCCGAAGGTGGGCTATTATTGTTCTGCCCCTGTCTATTATACACGAGACAATACTTTTATGAACTCCAGAGATGTCTCCTGTAAATCTTTGCATCGTTCCCGTGCATAAAAATGCATTTTTATTAGAACCTCGTCCTCGTACTCAGTTCTACAGAACAAGTAGCATGATTTCTGACAAAAAAATTATTTTGTTTCAGTTCCTTCAGTTACTTCATGTCAAAAAATAAGTTTGAATAAACACTTGTTTGTAAATAATGTAGTTTGTCATTGGCAACGAGAAAAGTTTATAGTCTAACCATACTTTTGGACATCCGAAATCTGAAAATAGAATCCAACTTTTCCTACGGAAAATGATCGGTTCATGGTTTAATTCCTTATTTTACCTATTTCCTATATATTCTAATCAATTGATTATCAAAACCCGGGTTATCAAGACATTTTTACTATTATTTGCCATTCAAGCAGTATTTCGTTTCTTGGTGACGGATGACTGCTAGCATCTTTACCAAAATCTAACTTTAAACTCTCAACATGGCTGGGTTAAATAAAAGTAACTATTTTGTAACTATTTAATTAACTTTTATTTAAACGAAGTTGAAACAACCCATTTTTGTAAGATATGATAAAGTTACTTTTATTTAACTTTAACTAAAAAGTAACTTTAACTATTTTCGATGCAACTGGCCCTTAGTGTGAGGTACTTGCTGAGTGACCGCCGGGCACGATCGTGGCAACATTGCACGGTTGTGACTGGCCCTTATCGTAACAGCGGAAAATAATAAAACTGGCGGCACACTCCGGTCTATTTTTATATTTTTACTACAAAACAATCCCTAAAAATTGGAATTTCGAAAAAAGTTATTTATACACTAGTGGACTTAAGTATGGACACTTTTCGAGATTTCTTGTATCTTGTCGTTTGCCTTGTAAAAAAATGACTTATTTTGTTACGGAACCCTTCTAAGTTTTTTTTTCGTGTTCCTTGTGCTATTGTCGATTAAAAAACATACCATACGATATGCTATATGGTGATTCAAAATTCCTATCACTCTTTATGAGAAATGGGAGCAAATACCTTTAAAACAACCAATTTTTGAGAATAACGTTTTTGAGTTTTGGCAACTCTACAATGTTTTGTGTTCTATCTTAACCAACCAAAAAGTGCAGAGAATCGTTGTGGGCTCCAATCAGAACACTTTAAGATGCAACACGGATAAGTTCTACACCCGTGTTAGTCAATCATCCATTGAAGAAAAGTTATGTATATTTTTTTTAATAAATATTATTAAAATGGCTCCTTAGGTGCCAAAACGTGCCAATTGGTCACTAAAGAGAAGCAGAGGTGTTGCACTTTGTGTAGAAGGCTACACATACAAAGAAATTGCAAAAATATTGGGTGGAGGAGCTACCAAGTCTGGAGTAAGAAAGATTGGCCAACGCTGCAAGGAGACTAAAACCACAAAAACAGACCAAAAATCGTCCAAAACCCAAAGGTTATGCCAAAAAATGAAAGAAGCATATGTTGCCTTACCCTGCAGAACCATCGTCAAACATCCAAAGATATTAACAAGGTCATTAAAGCTGCTGGAATCGATATTACAGATATAACATTTAGGAAGAAATTAGGCAAGAATAATAAAAGTCTAACCATAACATGAAACAGAGGTATAAACAACTGAAATGGGCTGTAACACATAAGGAGTGGACTTCAGAAGACTGGGCAAAGGTGATATGGAGTGATGAGACCAAAATTTTCACTTTTGAGTGTGATGGAATCAGATTTGTTCGTTGCCATCAAGTTGAAAATTTGATACCAGAATGCACTACTGCGACAATGAAACTTCCTCTGAGTGTCATGGTGCAGGCTTGCATGATAAGGGACAGTTTTGGATGTCTGGAAGTGGTAGAAGGCACAATTAAGACTAACAGACATCAATATGTGATTCTGGAGCCAAAATTATTGCCCAGCACAACGATTTGTTCGAGTGTAACCGTGGTAAATGCAATTTCCAGAAGCATGGACCCCCATGCCACATAGCAAAAGGAACGTGAAATGGTTACAAAACCACCATATTGTTGTTCTACCTTGGCCAGGGAACCACCTGGACTCGAATCCTATTGAAAATCTCTGGTCTAGATTGAAAAAACTGGTTTCTCATCACAAACCCAGAAATAAAAGAGAAATAATTGAAGTGATTATTCAAGCATGGTTCCATGTCATCAAAACTGAAAACTAGTGACGTTTGGTGGACTCCATGTGTAGAAGAATTGAGGAAGTTATTAAACTTAAAGGATTTCCAACGAAATAGTAACATTAAAATGTTAATTTGAAAAATTATGCAAAATCTTCGAAATTAATAAATAATTTGTGTTTTGCCATGACGTTGTTTTATTCAGCATTTTTATTATTTTTCTAAACAAAACTTTTAAATCTATTCAAAATATAACAGTATAATATGTGGTTGAATTAATTAGCTAACAAAATTACTGTTAAACACCAAAGTGATTTAAAAAAGAGCAAATGAACATCAAATACAAGAAATTTATAAAAAGTGTCCATACATAAGTCCACTAGTGTATTTTTATCTTATAATATCTTGTAAAATCATCTCAGGAAGTTAATGCACTTTACCCCCGGACACCATGTATATTGATCATTTTAAAGTTTTCTCATCAGAATCGTATTCCATAACGGCTCTCAAACTATAAAGCCCATTTCGGGTTAAAAATATTTATTATTTACAAGTAATTTTTTAAACAATCAGATTCAAAAACAACAATATTTGTAAACACCTAATAGGCCACTTGCATCACATTTTCTTAAATTTTTTTCCGGTTTAGGCAAATATTCTAAGACATTCTGTATTTTTTAATCGTATTTTTGAAACCCTGGCGATTTTTTGAAAATTTCAATCCGAAAAATCAGACCATTTTTTATAAACGGGAAAAACGGGACATAATTTTATGGGTGCAAAAAAACGATAATTACGTAGCCGAAAATCATTTAAAAAAATAACGTTTTCCACACGAATACCAATAAATAGTACGGGGTTCTCTTCGTAACATCTGTAAAAACACCGCCATCTTTATCAAAAAATCAAACCGAAGGATAAGTTCGCATAGAACAAACAATAAATTTAGTGAAAGTTAAACGCAAATTCAAAAATTCGCCAGAAATCAAAGTGTTGCCATATAAAAAAAATAAACAAAAAAAAAAAAAAAAAAAAAACCGTCTTACTACGGAGTAAAAACATACATCTGTACGATTTAGCCTGCGAGAGAATGAGAGAGCAATAATATATTTATCTATTTCACTACTCGGTTCCAATAAAATACGCTAAATCCACGGTCCCACGTAAGTCTGCTTTTGTCTTCCTTAGAGTCCAGACATTCAGCGGGAATAAGGATAGAATACTACGAAATCCAAAAAAAATAATTGGAAAATCAATATCCAATCTTCAAACCACTCCAAAATGAACAGACAAAAGAACAGAAAAGAAAACAACATCTAGCGACTCCGAAGAAGAAATTATAAATACTTATAAGATGACCAAATTTATAGGAAAAGAATTTGACGACAAAATATGGAAAAAATCATCTTCATTTGATAAAAAAGTGGTTCGTCACTCTTGTCTACTTTAGTTTTCTGAAGGTTTCACTTATACCGCGTGTGAATTGCACACTTTTTAATGCCACGTGTATTTATGAAGAAATAATCAAAAATACTAAATTTAATCATTCCCTGCCCGGAGGCTAATGAATGTATATCAATTGTCTGTACCGTGGATTGGAAAATAATTTTACAAAACTTGTTTCCGGAAATCAAATACACAAATGCACAAATAAACAGTTAATTTAGCTGTAACAAGCCAATATTTAATCGTTAAAACTACTTGTTGAATTATTTTAATAATTTCTGTTTGCGGAGAGAATGTATCCATCAAGCTTGTCTCTGAATATGAAAGGATTCAGTAGATGGTTGAAATATAATATTGTGCTATTGAAAAGTGAGTGAAAAATTTGTATTATTTGTGAAAGAGGAGTAAAAATGCATTTTTTAATTATTTTTTTGACTTGTACGACGTTACGTTTTTTCTTTGTTTGAGTGCTCGTCTACGTTCCCTGTTATTAAAGCGTTTATATATTTTTTTAATTTGTATAAAACATTTATTTGTAATAGAATTTTTTATATTTTATTGTATACATGCTGCGTGATACTGTGACAATTTAAGTCCTGGTAGTAAACGTTCAAAAAGGAAAAAGCGATATGTAAATATAAATTTTGGAGGGAGCGCTCTAATGTTAAAAACGATCATAGTTAAGCGTTAATTGTGGAATTATTTAATAAAACACGGATCGTTTAAAAAAAAGTAAAATTCTTCCGACAAATTCTAAATCAACATTTACAGATACACTGTTAATATTTTCATACCTTTGACATGTTAAATAACAGAACACAATGTGTTTTTAATATTTTTCAGAGCATACTTGCTATTTTTTTCTATCGAGGGAATTTCAAATAATTACCGTTGAGCCTTGGCAAATGTAAAGATACGAGTATTATCTTGTATAGTAAGATTTATTTTTTTAAGAACATCAAAATTTTAAGCGTTTAAGGGATTTATTTTAGGAAAAATTCGGTGTTCAAGGTGTTAAACAAAATAAAGTTTGTGAGAAAGGGTTCACCGTTACAAAATGTTAATGGAAATAATGGTTAATGTGAAATTAACCAAATATTAAAAAAAGGTGTAATAAATCTTCCGTCAAACGAACGGGTGTTGCAAGCAACTTGTGGTGTTATCATCAGAACTCGTAAAATTTAAAGATCTGTTAGCCTCCCAGGGAGTTCAATTTAAGTTAACGCCAATAATGGAAAATTGCAACGACATTCCAATCGAAAAACCATTAGAAATATCTTTTTTACCTATAGAATGATGAGTTGCAAGGACACAAGGTAAAAATTAGGTAGGTAGGTAAGATAGCTTAATTTTTAAATAGCTACCGCTTAGATGCGGTTGTATGATAATTATCGTCATAACTGTACGACTTCAAATAACGACTACGTTAGCCGATTTTCGGCGGTTCATTCATCCTGTTAGTATTTTCCGTCTAGCATGACGATTATGAAAATGTGACTAAAATCAGACGCGTTCCGGTAATCGGCGGTTAACGCGAACCGTCATTAGATTTTTTTTTTAATCTAAATACTGGTGATATATAATGACATCTTAATAAACGTCACGGGAATTTAAACATTTTGGCCTGTTAACTCACAATACAGAGGCAGAATGTACCAAAATTAATATTCTGTTGCAAAAAACACAATTGTCATTATTTCTATTTTTGATGCTGACAATTATTGTTCGTCGCGAATTCTATTAAAATACACTTTTTTACATACCGGTTTCAGCCTATCACGACTATCTTCAGACTGGTTCTAAAAGTGTTTTTTTTTAAATTGATTAAAATGATCAATCGTTAAAAACATTTGTGTTTAAAAATAGTTTTTTAGGAAACCACCTTTCTCGATAACGTCTTGCAACAGGTGAAACGTAACCTTATTGTAAATCTAAAAGTTGGCTTTTATTTCATCATCGGAAAAACACGTGTTGAATTTTTTCCCTTTTTGTTAGTACTTGCCATCGCGCGTGTTGCTGGCTTCGTTTAATTTTAAAGGTTTTAGGGTTATTTTGAATGTTATATTATAGTTTCGTCTGCACGAAGCTCGTACAGCAAGAGGACGCAATGAAGTGTACGGGCCTTCCCACCGACGCTTCAGTATTTATTAACTTATTAGCAAGTTGGAAATTAGTCAGTGTATTGTGCGGGCGTCGCATCTTAGGACGTAACTTGAAATGTAATATAAAATAAATTGAAAATTTGAGGACCAGAAGCTTTTGGGGTTAAACTACGTACATATATAGTAAAGTTTTAACAACGATATTTATTTTTTAAATAGTAATTTTAACAAAACAAAAAAATACACGTTTTATTGAATTGTAAAGTAAACCATCATTTTGGAGTTTCTGAAATAATAACAGATTTTTATTGAATTCAATAACACGATTCTAAAAGCATTCTGTGAACTTAAAAAAAAACAAAAGTTCCCGATAAGTCACTGAACGAATAGGAAAAATTGCAATGAGAATCAAATAGCGACAAAAGCAAACGATTTGGTTTTGTAAAATGAAATGGCAATGTATATACAATAAAATTAAAGAACTATATATTTAAAAAAGGTTAACGTTTTTCAAAATTAAATCAACCGCTTACATCTTAAAAAAGACGGCTCCTTCCTTTAAAATTTAATTACATTAAAAAAAATTATTATTTATTAATAAATAAATTTTATCAAAACCTATTCCAATAAAATTATGGTACTTACCATTTGCAATCGTTTCTTCAACATAGATTTTAACAAAGTTCTTCCTTGGGGAACAGCCATTTAATATTAATTATCGGGCC
The DNA here is from genome assembly GCA_917563855.2 of Limnephilus lunatus. Taxonomy (NCBI): domain Eukaryota; kingdom Metazoa; phylum Arthropoda; class Insecta; order Trichoptera; family Limnephilidae; genus Limnephilus; species Limnephilus lunatus. The sequence continues at coordinate 38,015,462 of OU830604.1, forward strand.
TAGAAGACCGTTTGATTTACTTGATGTATCACTCATAAAACACTGGGAAAAATATTAATTTGGCCCTTTAAAAAGCGTTTTATTTAAGAATCTTTTACGCCATTAGGCAACATTAAAAAAAAGTATTAATTTAATAAATGTAGTATATAATATTAAGAATAATTCTGAAAAAGGTTAGTTAAACTTTTTAATGATGCGAAAGTTTTCTAATTGGTATGCACAAATAAAAAAACTTCCTGTTTTCGATGAAATAGAGGAAGCCGTTGTAAACCATGACCGAAAGTTTTTAAAGATATGTTTCTTCCGTAATTAGAGCGACAGTTTGTTGTATTCAGCCGGACGTACTGGCTGCACCAAAACTATTGCATTAATGGCAGGAGGCTCGGGGCAGACGGAAGTGGCCGTGAAAATAAGGGTACAGCGGGAGGCGGTGGGACGTGGGGTAAGTGGGAGGGATGCAACTGCCACAAATGGAAAAATTTTCGCTGAATATTGTACAAATTAACTTGTAAAAGTTTATGGAGTGATGAATGTTCAAAGCTTTTTGCAATGTTTGTTTGTTTTCAGCACTAACGTGCCGCTTTAGTTGATCGTCGCTCGAGAGTGAAGAATTTCATGGTTCTTCTCAAAATCTTTAATGGCCTGCTGCTGTCTACAGCCACACTTTAAATACGTTCTAAAGAGATAAACTGATTAGAAATGCATAGTGGGTTTTGTCCGGATGCCCGAATAAACTAAATTTGCTTTCTTTTGAGGGAAATAATGGCACATTTCCAAATTTCTTCATAGCCGATATTAAATTTCTTCAATATATTTTTTAAAATTGGTATTTGCGTCCAAACGTCCAGCATTCAAAAAGTAAATAATCGTTATTTTTTTAACTGGTGCAGCACCACACGAGCAAGAGTTTCTTTAAAATGATGTACCTGAACCTTGGTATTCGCAACTTCATAAACATTAAGAGTAAATCCATTTCAAGGAATACCTCGATTCTAAATGGTGGTCTTCCACCACTTTTTACTCAACTTGCGTGAAAAGTGGGTATCAATAATTTCTGACGCTATTATTGTTTTCCGTCATTTAGACTATTATCATAAACCAAATTGATTATGTTAACATGCTATCGAACGATTTCCAGACATTATTTATAAAAAAATGTTCATGAAATATCGGTTCTTTCAGCGGAAATACCATTTTTTTACAAACTTTAGAAAATATAAGTATAAAGATTTATTTGGGAACAACCTGAAAAGACCCACGGAAGTGCGTTCTATTATATCAACGTCGGTAAATGAAAGTTTTTATGAGTACATTTAATTTGAAAGTATCTTCTCTCTATGCACGATGTTAATCTCTGTGTAGCTTCCGCATTCCGTTACTGTCTAGGAAAATCAAATACGAGTACTACCTAAATGTCCATGCCTTTGTAAAGCGTCTGCAAATAAATCACTCAGGATGTTATATTAGTTTACTCATTAAATTATTAGGTTAGATTATTTAGTGAAAAGCGCAATGGAGGGAATCTTCACAAAACTGCACTACACAAAATTTTATTACTATTCAGGTTGGGGCATTCAGTATACCAGGGCAGGGCCTTAAGCTAACAAGTGTTGAGACAGGTGCAAGAAGAGAATGAACTAATGAGCACAATATCCAATAGTAAGTTATTGTGGAGATTTGTTTTCTCTTTTTCCATGGTGGTAGATACTGTATGGCAAGTATCGTCCTGGTGCACGTCAATCATTCAAAATCAACGCATTTCGAGATTTTTTTTTTAAAAGCCTTACATATAAAAAAGACTTACCGACTGGTTAGGCACTATAATATGTTTTTTTTTAAGTTTGTTCGAAAAAATAATTATATATTTATATCACAATATTTCTCTTTGTAATAAACAGAAAACACCTGAATTGAACTGTTTTTTAAAAATAGTATCCGACTGTCATCATCTGTTTTTTGTTTTAAATGTTGTTTATTTTTTCTTTCATTGTGAAATTAAAATGTTGTAATACGGACAACTTGTCAACAAAGTACGTTATTTGTTAACAAACTACGTTCTTAAGGACTTCCCGCATCCTTGTGTTCGTGGATTGCCGAATTTTTGAGGGGGAGGTCGATTCAGGCGGTTGCTGACGGTTTCACCTCTTCCTCGCATTCGATAAATGTTGGCGTCCCACAGGGATCGGTTCTATATCCGACTTTGTTTCTGTTGCACATCAACGACCTCTTGTCATGAGCACCGATTCATTGTTACGCGGATGACAGTACAGTCCATGATAGCTTTTTGTTTGACAAACCTCCAAAGAGCACACAAACCCCAATAGCTCGGAGGACTTTTCTCTTGGGGTAAGAATAACCTCGTCGAATTTAATGTTTCAAAGACCCAATCATGTCTGATAACGTTTAAAAGGGATCGAAATGATAATCTAGTCTCCTTCAACGGAAGCAATCTTCCGAACAGGACCTCCATTGATATGCAAATCGCAAGTGCGCCAAACGGTTGAATTTGGCAGTCACCTCTGGTCTGGAGGTTCAAAATACCTAAAAAAAACCTTGACTCTGTGCAGAAACGGGCGGTCCGTTTGATAGATTCTCCCATCTTAACAGACGGATTGCAATCTTTAGAACACAGGTGTCAGGTGGGAATGCTGTCCTTGTTCTACCGGTATTACAATGGAAGATGCTCCGAGTAACTAGCATCATTGATCCCCTCGGCACCGGTGCATTGTCGGGAAACACGCCAAACACGTGCCCAACATTTGTACACGGTTGACATTAGACACATGAGAACGGGTCGTTTCTACGACTCGTTCTTGAGTTCAACAGCTCGGCTGTGGAACGATTTGCCGGCCTCTGTGTTTCCTCCCTCCTACAACATGGGTCTCTTCAAGACCCATTTTCACTCCTTCCTTTCCTCAAAAAGACCCTCCACACGGCGTCTTTAAAGATGACATAGGCCCTGAGGGAAATTATTTTCCTCAGGGCCTCCTCTGTGGAGTTATTGTAAACACAAAAAAAAAAAAATTACTTGCGAGTTTTAAGACATTGCATTTAATGGATGAGATACGGAGGTTGAGGAGATATGAGGCCTCCGAGTTGCAGAGGACTGCATAGTCAAGGTTGGTGAATGAGGTTGATTATAAATATTTATGATGTACATCATAAATATTTATAATAACGATTTGACAATAAAATTAGGTCATTAATAATTCGTATTTTCTGTGAGGTTTTTCCCTAAACAATATTGAAGGGAGCTATAAACCCAAGGTAGTTTAGCTAACTGGAATTACCAAAATATTTTGAAATTCGACAGTCTAAAACGACTTATGGCCGTTATACACGACACCTTTTTTCAGCCCGATTCCAATTAGAGACAAAAGTCAACATTTTTCGATTAACGCGATCGCTATTTTCACCTCTATTTTCATATCTAGGATTTCAATTGTCATCACTGCAAACAACACACGAACCATACTGTTTGTTGTGATGCCTACTGAAATCGTAGATATGAAAATAGAGATGAAAACAGCGGTCGCGTAAAGCGAAAAATGTTGACTTTTGTCTCCAATTGGAATCGGGCTGAAAAAAGGCGTCGTGTATAACGGCCATTAGAAACAAATAAAATTGATTAAAATCCTTGTAGACTACCCCCCCCCCCTCAAATGTTATTTATATAAGATGGCTCTGACGAACTGAAACCGGTTACGGTCAATAAAATAAAGTGGAATAAAGTTTTTTATTGGTTTTATTATAATATATTATAATGGAATTGCACCACGAATTGTCAGTTTATTAAAATTATGAATACTTATTTATTTTTTTGTCTTGTCGAACATTTCAAGTTATGCAATATGGCTTAGTTCCATAAAGATTCTATTTATTTTACAATACCTACTTATTCTTTACATTATAACCAATTTTGTGAATAAAGTTACACTTTTTTATTTCTTCATTTTATTTTCCAATTGAAATTAAATTTAAAATACGGAACGTACAAAAGAGCTTTCGATAAAACGATGCATAATTTCAATCCAATTTTTTTAAATAAAATTCATAAACCCAGATTCACCGTTAAAGAGTTTTTGGTAAACAACAAACTACAAACTCCGCTAAATATTTTTTGTTTACTTATTTACACCCTAAGGGCTTTTACAAAAAACAAATATTCATTATTATATCACATTAGCCTACACAAATTAACAAAGGTAAAAACAAAGATGAAAAATAATAGTTTTGAAATGATTTTCGATTTTCACGGCCAAAAAGTATTGCAGTGATTATTTTTTGGGTTATTATGCCGTACTATGCATCCTTCTTTTGGTTTTACTCCAAGCTCTATAGATGGGATGTGTGATGCATTGTTATCCATCTTAGCACTAAAGAAAACAGTAGAATACAAAAAATAAAAGAAGAATTAAATTTACAAATAAAAATTAATAAGTATAGCCACGTCAAATATATAGATAGGCAACAAAATTATATATAATATACATATTTTATACAATTATATAAATGTACATATAGTATTTATATACGTTAATATATACATATAACAGTGATTCATTGGAACCCCCCTTTAAGTCCCCCCATTCCTTCAATGCCATGAAGTGTTCGTCCAAACCACGTTCCCAGAACTGTCTGCTAAGTCGCTGTTTGATTCTATATTATTATTATATATATATACACGTATATGTATATAATATAATTTTTTTGTATTTTATTGTTTGCTGTAGTGCCAATATAGATAAAAATGTATTACAAATCCCTTTCACATATTTCCTCCATGGAAATTGGGGTAGAGCTAACAATTCTCTGCAATGAGGTGACGACTTTAGAAGAAGAAAGCAACACAGTGATATATTGTTGACTGCCTCGCTAAAATCTATGTGCACGGTGTCCGTTTAGGAACAGTTTTTCAATGTTTCAATAAATTGATGTTGATATAGCAATAGATTTGTTATTGTTGATCTTCCCGAAATAAATCTGTGTTGAAATATCATTATAACTTTTATTACTCCGTGTTTAAGTTCATTGGAAATGAAAGTTTTGGAATTGATGGTTGTGTATAAATTACCTTCATATATTACACATCTACAATTTAAGAAGTCGGTTTTGTCACCATTTTAAAAATAAGCAATAAGAAAATATTTTTTCGACTTTGGGGGAAATTCAAGTTTTCATGAAAAGGTTTAAAAATTTTTTTATTTGATTTGTTGAAATTTAAAACGATTAAACATTCTAATAGAAAGAGTGAAAGTATATTATCATAAAATATATACTTATAAAGCAATGTTTTTTATTTCGGTTTCATCGAACATACAAATGTTAAAATCAGTCGATTCGTTCATTTTGGTATGACGTAATGGGGAATAAATTTTACCGTCATCGACTTCACCACAGCATTCAGCAAATAAGTTTATTGGTATACGATTGATCCTGATGAAGTGAACATTATTCACGAAAATTTTAAGAATTAAAAGTGATGTAAAAAAGTTATTTGTCTTTTCATTAAAATAAATAATGCCATCACAAAGTGAAAACCTTTCCGAAGAAGTTTTCTTCGAAAAATTAATTATTGTGTCTTGTGGGTTATCAGCTTTTCTGTGTTTATCGTTGAGGAAGGAATCCCAGATTCGCAACTTTTAAGAATCTCGGAGAATTTTAAAACATAATGATGACAAACAATTAGATAAATTCAAAGTTTATCTAAGTGTAAATAGCTTTACCCGAACTCTCCTAATTACCCCTTCCCATTTTGATGACCTCAAACTCCAACTCCTAAATTTTTTGTGTACATCTTTTTGTATTTTGATTGTTACGTTAGTTTTAGTATTCTACCGATGAAGAAGTAAATATACCTATGTACAAAGAAGAAGATAGTTAAACACTGGCAGCAATACTGGAGTATAAGTTCCCAAAATATTCATCACGTTACCAAGTAATATCAAAAAATTGTGCATTAATAAATAGATTCAGTTACACACTGAAAATATGGCCCATTAGTAGATATACTTTATACATACTAGGCGATGACATCAAGCAATTGTTGTTATTCAATGTAGAAATGTAGCTTGTATAGAATGTGTAGTAATTAATTTAGAATAATGCGTCAATCATAATAATAATAATATATAGAAAACCAGAATGGCAGAGTAGATTAGAAAATGGTGTAGTATTTTTAAGAAGTAGCATAGCTAGAGTAATAGAGTATAAAAACGGAAATAGAAGTAGGAATATTTTGAGACATGTAGATGTAATTGGGAGAAAATTTGGTTATAGCATTGGTAGTAATAAAAATGAAAATATAATCAATGATTTATTAGATTTGTTAAAACAAAAATTAGGTGTAAAAGCTAGTAGATTAAAAAGATGTAATTATACGTATAATAAAAAAAATAATAATAGATTATTTCAGAAAAATGAGAAAATATTTTATTCCAAACTTGACGATAAACAAAATATTATTTCGAATAATAATAATCCGTTGCCATCTGAATCAGATATGCGCGATTTTTGGACAAATATTTGGAGTAACGATATAAAACATAACGAGTCAGGTCCGTGGATAGAAAATGAAGAACTCAATTGTTCAGACATTGAACAAATGAGTTTTTCTGATATATCGGTTGAATTGTTAGCCAAAATTATAAAAAGTACTCATAATTGGAAAGCCACGGGTTGCGATTGGATACATAATTTTTGGTATAAACGTCTGACTACTTTACATCCCCTTTTGGCAAAAAATCTTTCAAAATTTGTCAGAGAACTTCAAAATTTTCCAAATTTTCTAACTAAGGGCATTACTTATATGTTGCCTAAAAGCGAACATATTAATAATCCCTCTCAGTAGACCCATTACATGTTTACCGACAATATATACAATTTTAACCTCTTGCTTGACAGATTTAATATACACTCATTTAGATGAAAAAAATGTTTTATCTGAACAACAAAAAGGTTGTCGCAGAAAACATATGGGATGTAAAGAACAATTAGTTATTGATTCTGTAATTCTAAAACAGATTCAAACCCAAAAACGTAATTTACATATTTGTTATATAGATTACCAAAAGGCTTATGATAGTGTCCCGCACTCGTGGCTGATAAAAGTTTTAAATATATACAAAATTAACCCAATTATTATTAGCTTTTTGGAAAAAATTATGGCATTTTGGAATACCGATTTGCTTTTGAATTTGAAAGATAAGAAAATTATAGTACCGGGCATTTCAATAAAAAGAGGGATTTTTCAAGGAGACTCATTGAGTCCTCTTTGGTTTTGCTTAGCATTAAATCCTCTATCTAAAATGTTAATTAAAAGCAAGTTTGGAATAAAAATTAAAGGTAATACTAGAGAGAGAAATATAAGTTCTCATTTATTATTTATGGATGATTTAAAATTTGTGATGATCTCGCCTTTGGGCCTACGAAATAATTCTTTTAAAATTGAGAGATCGATTTAGAAATATATTTAATTTTGTAACAGGGTATGGTTTCAGAATACGATTCTCTGTTCTTAACTCTTAAGGGTGATTTATGAATCCGGACCACTAAATAACCACATGTGTTTGGGTGGCCCCAAGTGCATGCGAGCCCCGGCAAAGGCCATTCTTCACAAAACTAAGAAGGAACCCAGAAGAACATTTAGAGGGATTTTGCAGGATCGTTAACAAAACCAGAGACGGCCGATGAATATTTGCCCGTGTGGTGATTGATCTTAACGCGAGCAGATTGGATTTACGAAACAATTATCTGGTGAATTTTCTATGGCAGTAGGGAATTGAAAACTAGGCAATAAAGATTAATCTTGGTGCGTTTAAATATACTAGAGCGACGCGCCGATTAGGGGTTAAAATATTTAACATATTTGTCAAAATAAGATTGCAGAATTCGTTAAATAGTGACGCACGCAGAAAGAACGAAAACGTGTACAGACAATGCTTATATAATGTTATTATATAACCAATAGAGTCAACGCAAGTATTGAGAAAGAGTATTAGATTGAAGTACGCCACTGAGCTCTTCTTTTAAGCGCTATTGGGATAATTTATAACTCCGGCGCAGACAAAATAATTTTGTATTTTGTTATTTAAGGTTACACACAAAAAAATAGCGAACATGGTTTCTACATAAAATTCTCTGAAATAATAGTTATTATGTGACATTTTTGACTATTAAACGTTGATATATGCATATTGGGAGATGTGCTTATCACTTGAGGTTTTAAAGAGGGACTAATAAATTATTGAAACCACACAAAGAGAAGACAGTCGGGGGAGAGGAGTGTTAGAGGACAGTCAGGGAGAGAATCTGGGGACGCACGGTCGGGATTAAAATCATCGGAGTTTTGATAAACGGTAGAATAATAACTCTGTGCGCGTAAAACGGGAATAATTCATTTAATTAAAGAGAAGACAGTCAGAGAAAGATTCTGGGGGTTCACGGTTGGGATTGAAGTCATCGAGGTTGAATACACGGTAGAATAATAGCTCTGTGCGCGTAAACCGGGGATAGTTCATTAAATTAAGGGATGGTAGTCGCGAGGAGACCAGCTCGGTGCTTCTGAATCGGGGATGTTTCATTTTAATTGAACAAAGGATAGTTCGTCTTTATTAAACACAACAAATCGACGCGAGAATTGTGTTTGACGGCTGCATCTTGGAATAAATAACTGCATGACGGGTTGTGGTTTAGAAGTGCTTGTTTGAATTAAATATTATTGTAGTGAATTGATTTGTGAAATTATTTTGTGCAACATGGCGAATTTGGTAAGTTTGTATAAAATTATTAAGATATTTAGTACGGGCCTTGCAGGAAAGAGTCAATTAGGGTTTATATACAAGCCTTAGGAATCTAGGACCTTTTTTTTGTCGAGCGTTGGGGAACAAGGAGCTTTGCACGTTTCCGGGTTGACCGGCTAGCAAGTACCTTTGTTGGGTGAAGTTATTCTTGAGACAATAACGTTGTAAAATAATAATTTTGGGATACAATTAACTAACTAGCATTTGAAGCACAAAGTGCGCTTTCGGGCAATAAATCTTAGACGAGAGACTTCATTTAAAAGACGGGATTTTGAAACCACAAAACAATAATAAAATCCTTTGAAAGTGCTTTGTTGGTGATCAAGTAAACTAGGTTACTGGGTATTCTCCAATACATAGCGGGTAACAAAATACATAGGTATGGAATGTAGGTATAAATTAATGTGTAAAGCGCCTTTGAGGTGATAATTATTATTTACGAGTCTCGCAATAATATTTTTAAACGTAGCTAGGGGACTATATTTACGGATGGGTTTTAGGCAAAGGCTTTAGGTAATATAATAATTTATAAAAGTTGCGTAGCATGGGCACCTTGGTTTACTAACAAAATCTGACATAATTAAATTCCCACTCCTAAAAATTTCCCATACCTTATTCCAAATTTTAGGTATCACAACAAGTCTATTACATAGGACTATACATAAAATTATAGTATAGTACACTCACCTTTTGGGTTTACGTCCAGGTATATCCCAGTCGATATATTCGATTTAGCAAAAACTTTTATATTGTCGGTTGTATGAAGCCGTCGGTAGGTATTTATATTTTAGGCGTAATGCGCTATATCCACCTACATAAGTAGCAAAAGTTTTCTTAACTCCCTCACACTAGGAATAGGGATCATCCAGCATCAGGGTGGGAATGTACTCTGGACGAAAGCGCAGCCGGGGAAATAGAAGGAAGGGAAGCCAGATTCACGACCTGGTGCCTTTCATTCTTGGACCCAGCACCCTGGACGTCGAGCTTGACATTCCTTTCTTTGAGCTGATTTTTGAGTTTGAGCTTGGAGTACGCCTATCGTAGAGCATATGCCCGTGACAACATATCGGGGAAGGTCCCAAGTTACGCTTGTGTATGTTATGCGAGAGGACGTATTTTTCATTCAAATCAAACATCGATGACCATCGCGATTGCAGGCTGGCGCATGTTTCTGTAACGTGCCTAGGAAAAACGTAATCAATATTTCTACTGGTTCGACGTTTCTTTGTTGGAATCCGGATAAGTTTCCTTAACTCCCTCACACTAGGAATAGGGATCATCCAGCATCAGGGTGTGAATGTACTCTGGACGAAAGCGCAGCAGGGGAAATAGAAGGAAAGGAAGCCAGATTCACGACCTGGTGCCTTTCATTCTTGGACCCTGTCGCGTCCGATGACACGACAATATGATGTTGTGGACTGTAAATCGATTTCGAAAAGAATTTGACCAATGAATTGTGTTTTAAAATACAGATCACGGGAAATGGGGTATGACGGAATAGTCTCTTACCTTTTGACGGTTTATTCGGCTGTTTCAGGATCGATCCTGGATATGGAATTTCCCAAGAAACGGCACAACACCAGTTACACTTATAATCCATAAAAAACGGACTATTTGCGATAATTGCGATGGTTCAACGACAGAGAGCTGTGTCCCATAACACTGCGAGATTTCAACTGTTGTGTAGGTAACTTAGATTAGGGCGACAATATTATTTTCCACTTGTTCACAGGTAGGTAGTCGACAAACATCTTCTTCTTCCCCTGGTAGAGACTTTGAGGAAAGGAAGACGAGAAAGGAATATATTATTTATGAAGGACTTAGGGAATATGGATTAAGGTTTTTTTTTAAAAACTGTTTCAGAACCAAACATTCCGCCGACCTTGAGAAAATGTGATATTTTCTCAACAACTATAAACGAAAGAAAGCAACGAAAAAAAACGAAAGCAAAGTAACTAATTAACCTAGGAATTGAACAAGACAAAATTAAAAAATGAAATTAATTAATTAACTAATTAATCAATCGATGGGTAGTTTATACAATTTGACCACGGGCCGCTTAAAAATGCCCTGAGGGGTTCTTACAGTAGCGACACGAACCATACCATCGGCACCGGGGAACAATTCAACCACCCTCCCGACAGGCCATCGCATTGGGGTAGCTTGTGAATCATCTATCATGACTAGATCGTCAACTTGCAAATTAGGAGTTGATGTTGCCCACTTGTTCCGTTGTTGAAGAGTATGTAGATATTCTTTCCGCCAACGATTCCAAAAATGTTGGGACATTTTTTTCAATAGTTGCCAACGTGATAAACGATTCATTGGTACATCCACAAAATTTTCTTCAAGTACAGAAACAAGAGGAGCTCCAATTAAAAAATGTGCAGGAGTTAACGGATCCATTTCGGATGGATCAATTGGTCGCGAATAAATCAGCGCTCCAATTGGTCGCGAATTTAAAATGGCTTCGATACGAATCAGGACAGTAGTTAATTCTTCAAACGTAAGGATTTGATCTCCCACAACCCTCTTCAAATGGTGTTTAGTTGACTTAATACCAGCTTCCGACACACCATTGAAATGGGGTGCGGAGGGCGGAGAACAATGCCAAGTAATTGAACGAGCGACAGTTGCGTCAACAAGTTTGTCAGTGTGTTCAGATGCATGTATGAATTTAGCAAGGCCAGTATGATATCTATTAGTTCCAATAAAATTAGTTCCGCAATCGCTATAGATATTCTGGCATATACCGCGTCTAGAGATGAATCTATCTAATGCTGCCACAAATGCTTCAGTAGATAGATCTGATACTAATTCAAGATGAACGGCTTTGGTCGATAAACAAACGTAAAGACATAAATAGGCCTTATAAGTTTTTGCGCCGCGACGTCTACTCTCGCGTACCAAAAAAGGACCTCCAAAGTCTGTTCCGACATTCAAAAATGGACGACCTTCTCGAAAACGGGAAGCGGGTAAGTTACCCATCAAAGGGAAACTACCACGCGGGTTATTTTGTATTATAGTTTCAACACGATTTGCTACAAAAGTTTGCAAGAGAAAAGAAGGTGTCTTCAACCATGCCAATACAATAGTTGAATCTGTGAACGCGACAGTCTTTTCTATTTGAAGTCTATCTTTATATACTTCTTGACAATAAGTCAACAAATTTGCTAATAAAACTGCTCCCAACAATTTCAGTCGCGGGATCGATGTTATCTTTATGGGGGCAACACGGGATTTTGCTAATAAAATATGGCTGGATATTTCTGTGTTATTAATCACTACCAGATAAACAATTCCACAATATCCTCTTTCAGAGGCGTCCGCAAACCCAACAAAGATGCATCGACTGGTTGGAGAAGTTGCGACATATCGATCAACTTTTAAATTGGCGAGTGATGGAAGCTCTTTTATATATTTTTTCCATTTCAAATTCATGTCCGAAGGGATTTCTTCGTCCCAGCCAATTTGAAGTTTCCATAAATTTTGCATAAAGCATTTAGCAACGAAAACGACAGGATTAATAAAACCTAATGGATCATATAGACGTGCAATTGTCGATAAAATTATACGTTTGGTACAGTGGTCACTAAAAACATTATGAATTTTATATGTAAATTGATCAAGCGACGGTATCCATTGAATACCTAAAATATTAAGGTTTTTCTTGTCAGTATCCGACTCAAAACTTAAGGGTACTTCTCGATAGCTAACAGGAATATCTTCCAGTATTTCAGGATGGTCACTCGACCATTTTCTCAATTCAAAACAACCTTTTTGAAGTAATGCAATTAATTCCACTATACAATGTCGAGCGCTTTCCAAAGTTTGCGCACCACTGATAATATCATCTACATAAGTGTTTTCAATTAACGTACTAGCAGCCTCTGGAAAATTCACTTTTTCATCATTTGCTAATTTATGAAGTGTGCGAATAGATAGGTATGGCGCACTAGACGTGCCATACGTTACTGTTTGTAATTCAAATTCCTTTACAGGAAGATCCGGAGATTCTCTCCATAGAATATGTTGATATCGGCGAGATTTCTCATCCACAAGTATTTGCCTATACATTTGACGGATGTCAGCTGTAAACACGATTTTGTGTATTCGAAAATTACACATTAATTTGACAATGTCCCTTTGTAATTTGGGACCAACCAAAAGTATATCGTTCAATGACGTACCCGAGGACGATTTGGTACTGGCATCAAAAACGACCCTTAAACGAGTTGTAGAACTGGTTTCTTTGATTATTCCATGATGTGGTATGAAATAGTTACCAATAGTTGGCGATTGAAGTGGCACTTCCATCATGTGCCCTAATGTTGAGTATTCTCTCATAAACGAAATATATTGAGATTTGAGATCAGAATCTCTATTCAGTCTCCTTTCTAAATGCGCGAGGCGTGACAATGCTATGTCATATGACTTTCCCAATTTTTCCGGGCTTTCCTTAAATGGCAACGAAACGACGTATCTTCCGTCTTGGTTACGGTAGGTACTTTCAGTGTACAATTTTTCACAACGAATTTCATCAGGCGATTGAATTTTCTTCAAAGGTGGAACATTTTCAATTTCCCAAAAACATTTAAGCTTTTCATCAATATTTTCCTCCATTGACGTGAAGAATGAATTTATACAATTATTTGATGGTCCAACATTTCCCATCAAAATCCAACCCAATTTAGTTTCTATGGCTATGGGTTCATTTTCTTTGCCCATCAATTTTCCTGAGCATAGCAATGAGGCAAAAATATCACTTCCAAGTAGTATATCAATAGATGATGGTAGGTAAAATGTTGGATCTCCCAATTTGAGACCTACGATGTGTTCCCAATGATGATCGACGATACGATTTGATGGCAAATTTGAGCAAATATTATTTAAAATAAGGAAATCTGTCAAAATACCAGATTCCTTCGAATCGACAGGACGAAATTGTGTTTTTATTAATCCGTTAGAATTAATTGTAGGAGTATTTCCAATACCTATCACGGTAAGAGGTTGTTTCTTAAAACGAGTGAATCCTAATTTTTTCACGCAATTTTCCGATATAAAATTTGCCTGGCTGGCGCTATCGAGCATGACACGAACCTTCTGGAAAACTCCATTTTTGTCTAAAACTTCCACATAGGCTGTGGACAGCAGTACCGTGTTGGTTTTATTGTAAAATGTTGTCAACGCCAAAGGCTCCGACGAGTTTTCTTGTTGGTCTGAATTTTCCACGATTTTTTTTGGAAAATGTAATAGGGTATGATGTCTTGATTGACATTCCCTACAAGTGAAACGAGATTGACAATTCTTAGCTTGGTGTTTTCCTTGCGTGAGGCAGTTGAGACATAAATTATTTTCCTTTGCAAACAAGTACCTATCTTTTGGAGTAAGGCGTAAGAATTTTTCACACTTGTGCAGAGAGTGTGACGATTTACAAAGAATACACTTGACTTCAATCTTTAATACAAATGCATTAACATTATTGCCAGATCGATGTTTAGCATTATACGATTTCGATTGACCTTTATGAGTCTGTATCAGGTTTTCAGGAGAAACCCCGAGTGCCATTTCTTTTGCCAAGCACTGTCTATCTAAGTACTTTAATAGGTGATCAAACGATGGAATATTCTCTGAACTATGTTGAATTTCAAAATCAATACGCAATTCTTTTGTTAATTTACGTAATACAATATGTAATAAAAGAAAACTCCATTGGCGAACTGGAAAATTCAAAGCTTCTAAAGCAGCAATATTTTCTTTTAAAATAGAAATAAATTGCCTGATATTATCCTGAGATTTTACAGGTTGAATCGACAGAATTAATTCTACATGCCTATCAGCGATGAAACGTACGTTTTCATACCGTTCCTTTAAAAGGTTGTATGCAATAAAATAATTTTCTTCAGAAATCGGCAAATGTTTAATGTGTGTTAATGCCTCTCCTGACAGGCTACTTATTAAATAATGCATTTTTTGAACAGGATTTAAGGCATTATTAGAATCGATCAACGAATTAAAGGTATTAATATAATTTGTCCAATCTGTTGATATTCCCGAGAAAATAATCAATTTTAATTTTGGTAACGACACATTATTATTTGCCAGTGAATGATCCGATTCAATTTTCGAAACTTGTGGAAATAATTGATTATAATACGACTGAATCTCGTAATACATGTTTTGAATTTCAGTATATTTTCCTTGTAAAACTTCAATTTCCGATTCATCCTTTTTATTGGATTCTATTGAAATATGTGATGCAACAAAAGTTTCTCTAATATTTGATATATCCGAAAAACGCGCTTTAAATATATTTTTTTCAACAACGTTCAACGAAGTTATAGCTTTCAATGCAGCGGAGCGAATGCTTTCCATGTCTAACAGAGCTAATTTGTACTTCACAAGAGTAGCCGCCATTATGAAGAGGTATATTAACCAAACTCTAATAATAAAACCGCAAACAAACGTCAAACGTCAAACTTGTAAACAAACAGAATGTCCGCTGTGATAACAGCTGACCGATGCGATCCGCGATCTTCTTTACCGACACTCAGTTCGGGTATCAATCCAACGACACGAGAATGCTTGTATTTAAAACTACCGACGCGGCAATGAATACTTTATGTAGGTACAAAGTATTATCTACGAATATTAAGCTACCCACGATTTAAAATTAATACCAAATTAAATTTAAATATGCTAATCAATATTCACGATTGAATGTGTAATTCTGAAACAGCTTTATAAAACCGGAAAGGTCAACGAATGGAATGATCTATATTTCAAAACACAATATCTAGTTTCGAAATTACGACTATCAAAAAACGACAAAAACGAGAATTTATCCGGCTCGAAGGACCAAAAATGTCGCGTCCGATGACACGACAATATGATGTTGTGGACTGTAAATCGATTTCGAAAAGAATTTGACCAAAGAATTGTGTTTTAAAATACAGATCCAGGGAAATGGGGTATGACGGAATAGTCTCTTACCTTTTGACGGTTTATTCGGCTGTTTCAGGATCGATCCTGGATATGGAGTTTCCCAAGAAACGGCACAACACCAGTTACACTTATAATCCATAAAAAACGGACTATTTGCGATAATTGCGATGGTTCAACGACAGAGAGCTGTGTCCCATAACACTGCGAGATTTCAACTGTTGTGTAGGTAACTTAGATTAGGGCGACAATATTATTTTCCACTTGTTCACAGGTAGGTAGTCGACAAACATCTTCTTCTTCCCCTGGTAGAGACTTTGAGGAAAGGAAGACGAGAAAGGAATATATTATTTATGAAGGACTTAGGGAATATGGATTAAGGTTTTTTTTTAAAAACTGTTTCAGAACCAAACAGACCCGGCACCCTGGAAACCGAGCTTGACATTCCTTCTTTGAGCTGATATTTGAATTTGAGCTTGGGGTACGCCTATCGTAGAGCATATGCCCGTGACACCATATCGGGGAAGGTCCCAAGTTACGCTTGTGTATGTTATGCGAGAGGATGTATTTTTCATTCAAATCAAACATCACTGATGACCATCGCGATTGCAGGCTGGCGCATGTTTCTGTAGCGTGCCTAGGAAAAACGTAATCATTATTTCTACTGGTTCGAGGCGGCGTGCTGGACGGAGAACGGGATTATTGAGGACATGAGTGACTGCCAAGGCGAGGGTCGGTGACATCAAAATCTTCCTTAATTAAATTCATACATCGCCAGATCAGAGGAGAGAGCGGCCCCACCGATCTCCTGACATTGCCGATTGTCTAATCAACTTCGGTTTAATGTTTATGCCGGTGCTTTAGGAGTTAATGGAACTCAAGTCATCGGCATGCTGAAGAACTTCAACATCATCATCAATCCAGAGTAGGATGTCACGTTCCAAAACCTCGTGCCACCCACACATTCCCTGAACAGTTCCTGACATCGGCTATCACGCATTAATCGGAGCAGACCCTCATATCAAACGGTATGAGATGACCTCTCATCATCATCATCAACATATTTATAATTTGGCGGCGTATTGATCGATATTATTCCCATTATCACTCTATGATCCAGAAACACACATCAAACCCTTTCCCGACAGAAGGCAAATCATATCGATTTTCATTCGTCGCTTGCGACCTTAACATTCTCTGGAGGAGTTGGAATTGGAAGCTGATTTGGCGGTCTATGACCATCACCTTATCAGTTGGGCTATGGAGGAGTCCAATTATTTAAACAGCACATGTTCTGTCTCATGTTTATCCAAAATACCTACCCGTAGAATCAAATTAACAAAGTAAAACAAGCTAACTAACAAACTGCATCTAGAACTGTGAGTGTAGAATTATTGCACTCCGTACTGCTTTGAGTGTAAATCTTTTGTTAGAATATACATAAATGTCAAATTATTTTCATGATAGCATTTTATAAAGCCGCAGAGAGTACGCGACATCGCATCGAAAGGTAGGATCTTCTCAATACGCCGTATAAATGTACATTTTTATACTAGATGCTAGGAGGGAAAATGCAGATTACTTCAATAAAAATAGTCGTCGATGAGCGTAGGTGTATAACAGGTGCTAGGGGAGGAAGCTGGATGAATATAGATAGATAATTAGTTATTTTTTAAGCTAGTCAGACTCAGTCATTGTTATTCGAAGCCTTGCAAATTGTAACACGCCATACCTAAAAGAACAAGGGTTTACCACAAATAAATTATTAATTAAATTGGATTAACTATACCAAACCACTAAAACAAAAAAGTACACAACGTTGTGGGGTTAATTACAATTGATTAATTGAGAGCATCTCGTCACGTTTGCATAAAAGTATTACGTGATGGGGTTGAAAAGGCGCTGCAAAAGAAATGCAGGGGAGAGACGCGAGAACGGGCGAGCTACGAGCTTTTAAAGGCCGACCGGGGTTGCGCCTGTAGCTGTAGCACTGTAGCAGCATTTGGAAATCAAAAGATAGGTTTTACTTCGTAGAGGGGGGGGGGGGGGGGTTTATCACAAATTATATTCGAATTCTGAACCAAATTTAGAGAAAATGATTAAAGTAGGTAAAATTTTTTCAGATTATATTAAAATGACTTTTGGTTTAGATAAATGTAGAACGATCCATATAGAGAAAGGTAAAATTGTAGATGGAGACGAGGGTATATTTAGAAATTTCTTAATTGAAAGTATGAAAGGGGGTGAGGTTTATAAATATTTAGGATATCCGCAATCAAATAGATTAGATCATACTAGTATTAAAAATGATATTAGGATTAAATTTAAAACTAGGATCAGAAAAATTTTGAAATGCAATCTATCTGCTAAAAATTTAGTAAAAGCGATAAATACTTGGGCAATACCTCTATTAACTTACTCATTTGGCATAATTAAATGGTCTAATACAGATTTAGATAGCTTAGAACGATTAATTAGAACAACATTAACAAAATTTCATTGCCATCATCCAAATTCAGCTGTAGAACGAATTAATTTACCCAGAAATTTAAGAGGTAGAGGTATAGTCAAAATAACATCTTTAAAACATAATCAGGTAGAAATGCTAAGAAATTTTTTCCATAGGAAAGCTGATAGTTCAGAAATGCACAAAATAATTTTTAAGGCAGATAGAAATATTTCGCCATTAAATTTATACGACGAGAATGCCAGCATTCTTATAAATACCAACCAGGAATTATTAGATTCCTGGTCAAATAAAATTCTTCACGCAAAACACTTCAACTATCTCAACCAAACATATGTTGACAAATTTTCGTCAAACAAATGGTTGAGTATTGGAGAGTTGAGCGCAGGAATAGAAGGCTTTATGCTTGCCATACAAGATAGAGTCATTAATACTAAAAATTATAGGAAGCATATCATCAAAAATGCAAATCAAATTGATGATTTGTGTAGAAAATGTTTGGCTTTTCCGGAAACTATAGAACATATTATATCGGGATGTTCTGTATTAGCGCCGTCCGAGTATACATTTAGGCACAATCAAGTTTTAAAAATAATTCACTAAAATTTGGTAATTAAACATAACTTGATTGACTGCCGTAATGTACCATATTATGAATATGAACCAAATTCATTTTTAGGAAATGAATTTTATAAAATTTATTATGATAAAACTATTCTGACAGACAGAACAATTAGTCATAATAGACCCGATATAGTTTTACATGACAAAATTAAGAAAATAACTTATATCATTGATGTCGCTTTTCCAAATTCTTGTAATATTCAGAAAACTGTTTCTGAAAAAATAAGAAAATATACAGATTTAGGAAATGAAATTAAAAGAATTTGGCATTCTCAGACTATAAAAATATTACCATTTGTTATTTCGGCTACTGGCATTATACCTAGCTCTCTCATTCAAAATTTAGGCGTATTAGATTTGTCAAAAAATTTGTACATAAAAATGCAAAAGTCGGTCATTTTAAATACATGTAGGATTACGAAAGATTTTTTAAATATTTATATTGAGGGATCAGTAGGATTTATCGGACCAGTTAGGATTTCATCAGAGTTCGGGAAATTAAAAGAATTTGGCATTCTCAGACTATAAAAATATTACCATTTGTTATTTCGGCTACTGGCATTATACCTAGCTCTCTCATTCAAAATTTAGGCGTATTAGATTTGTCAAAAAATTTGTACATAAAAATGCAAAAGTCGGTCATTTTAAATACATGTAGGATTACGAAAGATTTTTTAAATATTTATATTGAGGGATCAGTAGGATTTATCGGACCAGTTAGGATTTCATCAGAGCCGAACCCTCTGATATGAAAATATCTGGAGTCGGTGAAATATTTTCCCATTATGTTTCTGGTGGATTGACGTATTGTTCTTGTATTGTTTTATTCTTATATAGTGCACTTACATTGCGTTAATTTACTAGATATTCATTTGTGGAAAATTGTGTGGAAGGGTTTAGTCTTTCATTTGGGAATGATTCAACCCGGACATTAAATCTGGAGCACCGTAATAATAACCTGTAAATTAATTAATTTACCTAGAAATTTAGGAGGTAGAGATATAGTCAAAATAACACCTTTAAAACATAATCAGGTAGAAATGGTAAGAATTTTTTTCCATAGAAAAGCTGATAGTTCAGAAATGCACACAACAATTTGCAAGGCAGATAGAAATATTTCGCAATTAAATTTATACGACGAGAATGCCAGCATTCTTATAAATAACAACCAGGAATTATTAGATTCCTGGTCAAATAAAATTCTTCACGCAAAAGACTTCAACTATCTCAATCAAACATATGTTGACAAATTTTCGTCAAACAAATGGTTGAGTATTGGAGAGTTAAGCGCAGAAATAGAAGGCTTTATGCTTGCCATTCAAGATAGAGTCATTAATACTAAAAGGAAGCATATCATCAAATATACAGATCAAATAGATGATTTATGTAGAAAACGTTTGGCTTTTCCGGAAACTATAGAACATATTATATCGGGATGTTCTGTATTAGCGCCGTCCGAGTATACATTTAGGCACAATCAAGTTTTAAAAATAATTCACCAAAGTTTGGTAATTAAACATAACTTGATTGACTGCCGTAATGTACCATATTATGATAATGAACCAAATCCATTTATAGAAAATGAATTATTTAAAATTTATTATGATAAAATTATTCTAACAGACAGAACAATTAGTCATAATAGATAGATAGATGTTCACATTGTAATTGAACATATTTGGGTAGGTCCGATGCTCTGCAGGAAACCCGCTGGCACAGCGTGGATGTAAACTGTGCAAGGAGGTAATAACATTGATGACTGACAAGTCAATATTAGTACAATAATATTGTATATATTCACTTATGTTCACATTGTAATTGAACATCCTGTTGACAAACTGCTTAATTTCACCTTCAGAGAACAATGCATTTGACGAAAAAAAAATTTTTTATTAATTTTCAACGCCCTGATGGGTTTTTACAATACAAGTTTATAATACAGAGATAGTTTTTTTTAAATAAAAGATAAACTATAAAAAAATAACTAGTACACATATGAGTATAGAGATAAATTAAGGAAAGATAATAGATTTCAATAAAAGAGAAAGTTTCCAAGTTGTAAATAGCATAGATAATAAACTAGTAGGTACTCGTATGTTAGTAATTACAAAACTTTCAGGTAACTGATTAATTGTGATGTGTAAATACAAGACAAAATGCAAGATACACACAAATAAAACTGTAACAAGTTTTTACATTGTTAATTAATATAGAAATACACAAATATATGCATTAGCCCCTATGTGGAGCTCCTTAACTTGTCAAAATATTCTACATAAAAGACATTATATAATCACGACATAAAAATATCGTTCAGGTATTTCTTAAATAATGATAAACTTGTGTTAAATACATCGATTTTAGAGGTAAATTTGTTTCCTAATGTGTGAAGTCGAGAAATAGGTGCATGTATGTGGTAGTTCGTTCCAGAATTATTGTTGCAGAATAATATGTTTTGCCTTGTTGCTCGATTGGGAACTTTGAAATCGATTAGATGCAGGAGTTTGCAACAATCTAATTTAGAATGAATAATTTTAAACAAAAAAGGTTAGGTCATTTATTTTTCTTCTGTTTTCTTGGGAATACAATTTATTTAAGTGTATTTAGTAAGGATGTGTAGTTAATGTGTTGAATAGGTATGTGTAACTAGCAGTTATCAATCTTAAAAATTGTGCCGCACTCTTTCGATATTTTTTATATGAATTTGATAATATGGGGACCAAACTATGGAATTGTATTCCAGCAAGCTGCATACAGTGACAAATATACCATTTTTATAACTTCCAACGAGTTAAAGTCTTTGATTGTTCTGATTATAAATCCTAGTCTTTTCATGCCTTTGTTAGTTATTTGTTGTATGTGATATATAAAATTTAATTGCGTGTCAAAAACAACGCCAAGATCCCTAATTTCAGTGACTTTTTCTAAGATGTTGTTATCTATTGTGTATTTGAAAGATAGTGGAGTCTTTGTTCGACAAAACGTTAGTTAATTTATATTTATTTTTTTATGTTAATTTATCGACACCTATTTTGTAATTTGTCGATGTTTGACCGTAGGATTAGGCAGTCACCTATATTGGATATTTCTTTGTATAATTTGATGTCATCAGCAAAAAGCAGAACTTCTACATCGTTGAAACAGCTTATTATATCATTTATGAATATTAAGAAAAGGATGGGGCCGAGATGACTCCCTTGCGGTAGACCACTAGTTGCATATAATAACTTAGATTTAGAATGTTTAATTTTACCAAATAAGATTCTGTTAGACAAATAACTTGAGAACCAATCCAACAACTTGCCTCTCAGTCCTAAGGCAATTAGTTTACAAGGTAATAATTTATTTGCTACTTTGTCGAAAGCTTTTGAAAAATCTGTGTAGATACTGTTAACTTGTTTTTTTTGTAAAAGATTCTGTAATATAGTTATAGTAAACAGCTTGGTAGCAGTTGACCTACCGGAAACAAATCCGTATTGGTTTATGTCAATTACTTTTAATATTGATGGATAAATTAAATCAAGAACAACGGATTCAAAGATTTTCGGGAGCGCTGATTGTATGCAAGTAGAGTTGGCACCAACAAAAAACTGTCCAAAGACGTGAAACTAGCCGTCCATAATGGAGTACTGGTACCTACCCTGATGTACGGCAGTGAGGCATGGAACTGGCAGAGGAAGGATGAAAGTAGACTGAATGCTGTAGAAATGAGATCCCTGAGGCGTATGTGTGGTAAAACCATGTACGATCATGTGAGAAACGCGGAGATCCGCAAAGAATGCAAGGCTGATGTAAGCGTAATGAGTAAGATCAAGAAAGGAACGCTCCGATGGTTCGGGCATGTAGAGAGAATGAACGAGGAAAGGAGTGTAAGGAGAATAGAAGTCGGGGACGCCCAAGAAAGACATGGCACGACCAAGTGAATCAGATACTTGAGTCGGGCCATGTAAGGAGTCAGAATAATAGAAGAGCATGTATGAGACGGTGCATGAATGTGAACGAGGCAAGGAGTGTATGCAAAGACCGAGTTGTTTGGCGGTCCGTCCTCTCTGCCTACCCCTGCGGGGAAACGGCGTGATGGTTAGTTAGTTAGAACGGTAGTTTTTAATGTCTGTGTCGTCACCTTTTTTGAGAATCGGGGAAACATGTATAACTAGATTTCCAATGGGTTGGAAAATGTCCAGAAGAAAGCAAGTGGTTAAATAATGTGGCGAGTGGACCTGATATTGCAGATGCGCATTGTTTGAAAAATATTGGTGGTATGTTATCTGGGCCTGCAGATTTGTTAGGGTCAAATGAAATAATTTTATTTAAGCATGATTCCTGTGTAATGTTGTAGTTCTGTGGATGTATTGTGTTTTTATATGTGTATGACACTTTGGAAATGATCCGCAAACAAACTAACAATATCAAAGGTGCTATTGGCTATTTTGCCATCATAATGCATTGTGGGGGGGTAGGGGAGGGGGTAGTCTGTACTTTCGTTGTTTAATTTTTTAACAAAATTTTAATGATTTTTTGTTCCTAGCGCAGTTTTCTCAACCGAGGTGATGTGTGCTTTATAGCATAGTTCAGATAGTGTTTTACATTTCTTTCTTGATTTTGAAAAGTTTGAGTAGTCGTTGATTTGGTGAGTGAGTTTAAAAATTTTGTGTAGCTGTTTTTTTTTATTTTTTTTTTATTTCAGTAAGAGTATAAGACCTGAGAACCAAATTGGAGATGTTCTGTGTTTTGGTGTATATGAGGGGACATGTGATTTTATATTTTCAGAAAATATTTCATAGAGTTTTTCTAGTATTTGTTCGCTATCACTGTTATTAGTCAAGAAAGTCCAATCTGTATTAGTGAGTTGGTAGTTAATAGAATCGTAATTGGAATTTTTGAAGTTGAGTGTTGTTTGTTTCAGTGGTGGTTTGTTTGTGCACATATTTACTATGATGCGTAAGGGGAAATGATAATTATCCACCGGTACGAGCTGATCGTTTGTCATTTCAACACACAGTTTAGAGCTGTTTGATAGGGCACGATCTAGAAGGCGATCACATTTATTGGGTTCAAAATTGTGTTGATGCAAATTTAAATAGTTTATCATATTTTTCACTTCACGTGCTGGGTCGTTAGAACTTTCGTTAGTAGTATAATCATTGTCACTAGAGTTCCATTTCAAATTGGAAAGATTATATTCGCCGACGATAATTATTTTCAATGTAGTGTTTTTTGACAGAAGAAATTCGATGTCTTTGCAATGTTTCTTGTAGGTTTGGATGTCGGAGTTTGGTGGTATGTATACAGTTCCAATAATTATTTTTTCCATGAGAGTAACAATTTGTACAAATAATTGCTCCTATGAGGTATTTTTCGAGTTTAGTTTTTTCACTGATATATTTTCCTTGATTGCAATCAAAACTCCACCTCCTTTGAATGTGGTACTAGATTTTGGGTTTCTGTCATGGCGAAATATCTTGTCGTTTGTGAAACCAAGTTCTGGAGATTTTATTTCTGGAACGAGCCATGTTTCAGTAATAGCGTGGATCAATTTTTAATTTTTTTGTTTTTCTTAGCAGCGGGGTGTGGAATGGATGCTCTATGGGGATACTTTTAAAAGTCATTATGACAGTATTAAGATATTTCGAGTGCAAGTACTGCCCCAAGTCAATTCAAATTTAAAAAAAACAGCGAGAAACTAGAAAAAGAAGGGTTTAGTCTTTGCTCAATAAAAGTAGTCAAAATATTTAAAAAAAAAAAACTTTTAATTTACTAATAATATTATCTACTAATCAAGAAACAAGTACCATTGCTACAAAAATCACAAACAATGTTAAAAAATAATGTCAAAAATCATAAAAGTTATTGTGTTTTATAATCGTTCTTTGAATTGAATACTAGCATTATACAACAAGATTCTAGCTTGTTTTGTATCCACCCTTCACGTCTTTCAGGGCCGCAAACAGCAGAGCATGATGCCGTTACCACTTTGATGCATCTTTCCGTGGCTTGCGTGTGACAGGGCATCAATCGGCACTTACACAAAATGTTGGATTCGATAATTTCGTGGTCTGCAATGGCATCAATTATTGTCTCGCTAGATATCAGTTTTGCAAGAGGTGGTTCTGATGGTTTTTCCCAGTAGATCAAGTCAATGTAGTCTGCTGCGTTGAAATTAAAAGTAGGTATCTTAAATACTCTTATTGGAGAGAACCCTGACGAACGTTCTCGGATACTTAGGATCCGTCTCAGAGCCAACTCTCTAATTTGTCTTCGTTCGTCGTTAGTATACTAATAAGTATATTTTCGCTGTGGCCAAAATACCCGTTGCGTTGAATTACGGGATCTACCACCTTTTTCAAATGCTATGGAGGGTAACGAGACAATTTTATGGTTTCATGGATGTGTCTCGCCCCGTAAACACACGAAGGTTGTGTTTTTATTTTAAACCACATAGGAGCACACACTCTTAGCACAAATTCAGTCAATATCACCTGATTTTCTGTCGGATTCTTGGTTGAAATGTAAAGTCGGAGAATAGTATTGGCTGTTGTTAACCAACGCGAATGACAGATTTTATCCGGGTTTCTTTTCGCTTAGATTTTGTTACCTCCATGTTTTCCTTCGGCGATTGCTTCGCACATTTCCAATAAATAAAACCGGTCTGTGCTAAGGTCGTCACGGGATTTTGTAATGTCCGGTAAGTTGCAATCTATTGCTTGAATTTCTATCACAGAAAGATGTTCCACAGTTTTTGAGTAACTTTCCTATGTGGCCAATGTATTGTGAGCCAGATTCTTTCAAAAGACTGATATGATCTTCTATCACAACTTTTCTGCATCCATCCTACATGATTAATGTTTTATCCTTTCGACCGACAAACGATATGCAAATGCACGAATCAAAATAGGGCTGATTGATGGCAGTCAGTGTGGTCCTAGTTTTGGCACGAGCACGTCGAATCTTATTACGATTGATCACGTTTCTTAGATTATCTGTTGTCATTAATCCAATATTTTGCAATGTAGCGCAGACAATGGCAGCACCTGCCCGATCAAAAATACTGTATCGATACAACAGATAGTCCACTGTCTGTTGGATTTATTACATAAGAAGAAGTAGATGAAGCAACGTATTCTTGGTCAGTTGGAAGATCAACGTTAGTAAAACTTGAAACTGTACTGCGAGATGTGGACGGTTGATCTAAAGATGTTTGTTGCGTTTCTTGGTATAGTTTGCGCTTTAATTTTCTTAATATATTGCTTTCATTTTGCTTAGTAGTTTTTCTATCTAAAGAACGAACCAATCATCTTTTTTCTGTAGCCTCTTTGATCTATCAAAAAATGTCCAAAAGATGTAAAGTGGACTCAGCAATTTATCAAATTTTCGCGGGAAAATAAATATTATCACATTTTTTTAATATTATTTTTTAAGGCGCGGCAATTTTTATTCATTATGAAATGTAGAAGTAAACATTAAAGTATTAATATTGACACAAAACTGTTTTATAAAGGGCCAATTTTTTAACAGATTTTAAATAATTCAACCACTTTGGGGCAGTATTTGTTATCAAATTTTTAAATTGATATTTTGTATTCTTAATTGTATGTACCTAGAGCATCTATTCCGCACCCCGCGAAATCTGATTTATAAAAAATAAAAAAATTCGATACAATTGCGATCCACCATATTCAGTAAGGATAAATATATCATGCCCGTGTTAAAGTACCGTTACTTGAGTAGTTTTGTACGAAGTCTTCGTGTATTTTGATTTCGTCAGGGCATTTGGTCCGGCATTTTCGGTTAGTTAGGCCATATCCAATAGTGGATTTTAGTTTTTTGAGACATTTACTATTGCTGGATTATTATTTATGAATTTTATAGTAAGTCCGACTTCGCTTTCCAGGATACGGTTTGCCAGGGTTTGTCTAAGATCATTAAGGTATTGCCTTTGTGGAGGGGTTTGGTCGGAATAGATTTTGCAATCGGTGTGTGTTAGATCTATATTTTTTCTACGCAATACGTTTAATACAATCAACGGAACATTAAGGATTACTTTCATTGGTCTTATTTTATTTGGTTTTACTGCGCCAATGCGGAAGACGTTGACAGAGTTTTCAACAAGCGTGGTATCGATTTTGCTGAGAATTTTTAAAACTTCCACTTTATCCTGTTTAATCCGGTCCATTTGATTCACCATGACACTTTCGGGCACATTTGTGGTAATCAAATTTTTGGCTCTCACCTTTCTTTCTTCCAACTCGTCGGCTGCTTCGCACATTTATTATATATAAAAATATATTATGTATATATTAAAAAGGAAGGTTCGTTCTGAATGTGGTGTAGCACAAACTTAATTAATAAATTTATTTCGAAAAAAAATTTGTGCTTGTATTGTGTTTGGAAAAATATTTGCGGATTTATTTATATATATTTTTTTATTATTGTATAAAAATTGCATGCAATTGGAATTTATTACCAGCTAAGCTACTGCAAGTAGCTTGTCAGCAGGAGATTAGTTCCACAGATTAGTTACAAACGCATTAGCGTAGCAACAACATACACAAATACACATATAACATACATTCTAACATTGTGATGTGGAATAGGATTTTTTTTTTTTTTAAATATCATTAAAAGTTGAGCAACATAAAAACAGCAATACCAGTAACACCAATAACAGTAATTAATCACACACTTGCAATTTAATGCATGGTAAGAAATAACAAAATATAATCTTAATACATAAGGTTACTCCCTAAGAACAATGCTTTTAACATCAGTGAGAATTTTGTTATAGAGCAATTTTCTTTAAATTCGTATGGCAATTTGTTAAATATTAATGGTAAGTATAATATATTCAAGGGTTCTTTGACCACATTTGTTTTGAAACACAGGTACTTTCATTCCTTTTTTTGTATGAAACGTGTATTGTGTGCATGATCCATCATTTTTTTTATATGAACTGCCGGATATATGCTGTAATACAATTTTTATCACGCACAGGTAACACATTGATTGATTTATATACGATACTAATGTCTCGCCTTTGGTTAAAAATGGTTTTGCTTACTAACAACTTTACCATGGCGTTTTGAATCATTTGTATATGTTTTATGTTGGTTTTACATGATTGGCCCCAAGAAGTTATCCCATATGTCACTGTTGATTCTGTATGAGACAAATAAATCAATTTCATGGTTTTTACAGGCACATAACATTTTCAAATTAAATCAAATTAATGAATTGCTTTGTTTTTACCACTGTAATTGATTATAAAAAACCGACATGTTTCGTAAGCCAAGCTTACTTCCTCAGGGTTTTAATAATACTAATTTTAAAAAAATAGACATAAAACATGGTGTCAATAGAAAAATAACAAACATAGAAAAATAATAAAAATGGACAATTGTAACAATGGAAAAAAGAGAATGGGTAGGGACAATATGTTAAAAAAATGTTTTTTTTGATATTTTTGAAATGTGGTATATTGCAAAAAGCTGTTGTTTGATCAGGCTTGTGTAAGTTTCAAACATATGTCTGACACGATTAAAACAAATGATATTCAGTTCTTGGTTGGAATATTAATAATCAAATCCCTCAGTAGAAATAACATGAATCGAAAATTACCACCTTCTCGCGAGGCAGATGCAACATGGTGATGGGGCAGTGGTTCATTGGAACCCCCTTTTAGCCGTCCCACTCCGCCCCCTCAACCCCCATGAAGTGTTCATCCGAATCACGTCCAGAGAACTGTCTCATCTTAGTTTGCTATGTTACTGTTTTATTCTGTCTAATTGGTACTAGTAGTCCTGTGAACCGTAGAGTTTACCGCGCAATGTTAATTATTTCTTTTTGACAGCTAGTGCGCAAGAGCGGAATAAAAACAGTGTGCAATTCACACGCGGTAGAAGCAAATCCTTTGGAAAACTAACATTATGTGGCCTAGAAGTGGGAACTTTAGATCAAGTATTATTATTATCATCTAGTTATCCCTTTCTAAACAAATATTCTATTTTTCGTCAAGCTTTCTCTAAAATTCCCTAACCTCCTTTCAACATCTCATCTCTTCTAAATCTGAACTCGAATCCAATCTTCCATATAATTTTGAAATTTTGCGTACTTTGTGTACAAAATTTGTAAGGTTTCAAATTTTACCTCTTATATCAATTGTGTGGGCGCTTCTTTTTATATCCTGAAAGGAAATTGTAGATGTTTCTTGTTTTTTCCTACAACGTAGCTTTGAAATATTCGTTTGGCTTTTATGAAGTTACGACAAAATTATTTTTTGTACTCCATCTTGCATTTGTTATTGGTTGTTGGGATAACGGGTGAAATGCTAATTCAGGAACGAAATGTTTGAAATCAACCAAATATTTCAGGATATTTATATTTGTTACTTGAAACGGCATTAGTCCACCAGGTAACTACTTGGTGGACTAATGCATTCCAACCCTCATCTTCCCATTTCCTTCTCCTCTTACTGCTAACCTTCAACTGGCTACGGGTATTTGGAACTCTGGTGCAGTGTTCACACAATTCAATTGACACGCGGAAGACGTGAAACCTTTAGAAAATCGGAGTAGACATGAATGGGGAGGCTACGAAGCACCGCATAAAGAGGAGAACGATCCTCCTATCTCATTCTCTCGCAGGCCAAATCCTACAGATGTATGTGTTTTTCTCTTTTTACATAACGGCGCTAAAGGAGTTTTCACTTCAAAAAGTTCTATGAAACATGGCTACCACCTTTATCGGATTAACCGAACGCGGAACACACAAAAAAAATTACAGGCAGATGAAATGCAAAGTGGTCCAGTTGAAAAAGGACTTCGCCACGCTCAATCAAAAATATTTATTTAAACGCGATTCTAGGTGCGTACCTAAACTGTGAGCTGTGAGGTACGAAATAGGAAACGGACTTAGAATCGGCGACCTTTCAACTCTTAAAAAAAGAAAATGGCCCTGAATGGACATCTGATGACAAATTCAGATATAAAACTACCCGTCCTTAGAAACGGATCAAATTATTTCGTATTGAAATTCCATTTCATTGTTAGAATCAATGTGCTTGGTGTTATGTATTACGCATTACAAATTTACATTCAAAATGCAGTTGATGGCATCACTAGGATACGTCAAATAATTAGTATGTTCGTTAGTTCGACCTTTGTCAATGTGCAATGTAGATACTAATGTGGGGCAGTGTGGAGTGATTTAATAATACAAGTTTATGATTAGTCTATACTACAGGATATCTTTATATACAATATTTACAGCTGTTTTATCATGAAATACGTAGTACAAACATGTTTTATTTAGATGTTACTCTCGAATGCGCGACATATTACATGACATATTACGCGACATTAACATGTTACACGCAGGCCGTGTGAGAAACACTTAAATCTAAGCCAGCAACGTAAAATGTTTGACCCTGTGACTTATTAATGGTCATTGCTAAAGTTAGCTTTACCCCCTATCTATTGGTGAAAACTGGTTTAAAAGATCTAAGCGCACATACATTTTGAGCGACTTCATACTATGTGAAGAAGATATTTTCTTTGAATTTCTCGGCTTTTCTCTACTATAATATCCATGTATTATGCATTAAAACCTTCCTCTTGAATGACCCTATATATTGGTGAAAACCGCATGAAAATTGATCCGCAAAATATAATCAAAATAAAATGATTTCTCATTCTTTATTTACATTTAAAAAGTGGTGGACTAATTTGGCTTTAAGTGCATCGAAGTTTAAATTAAATATGTCAGCAACATCAGTTAGTGCGTTGCCCAACCTGTGTATTCATTCCATCACAGAATTCGTAGCGAAGTTATTGTTGTAAAATAAAATATTCCGTCTGGTATATTTTGAAGGTATATGTAAGGATAACAAGTTTATAGTGTCAGGGCAGTCCAACCTTGAATGAACAATTTTATACAATAGAAGGAAATTAAATATTAATTTCGATAAGTTAAGTTTACTGCGTAAATTGAAATCATTGATTTTAATCATAGGAATACCAATTTTGAAATTAATAAAACGTAAAATTTTATTTTGAATTTTTTCAATTTGTAGACAATGAGAGTTGAAATGAGGACACCAAATGCTTGAATTGTATTCAACCTGACTTCTAACCAAAGACGTGTATAGTCATTTTATGGTTTTTATGTTATTAAAGTCTTTAGCGATTCTGAGAATAAATCCAAGCATTTGTAATCCCTTACTGGTAATGTTAACAATATGATTCAAGAAGCGTAATTTGGAGTCAAAGATAACGCCAAGGTCGTTGAATTCGTAGACTCTTTTCAGAGTGGCATTGTTAATTGTATAGTCGAATAATAAAGGGGCTTTAGGTCTAAGGAAACTGAATGTTTGGCATTTATTGATATTAAGATATAATTTGTTTACGATGCACCATTCATAAAGTTTATTTAAGTTCCTTTGTAAAGTTAGATTTAGATTTATGGCGTGTTATACTTCCTACCTCTAATTATTTAACGTTTCGCACAGCTTTGCAACATCCATGTGCGATGGTGAAGTGCAAGGTATGTTGTACGCGTCATTCGTTTTAAGACCTTGTATTTCCATACAATAATTAGTTCAATTAATGTGGTTTTCGCTGTTTAGTATTGGTGTAGTCGTCAAGTACCGGATACCAAGAAGTATTAGGCTTAGTCCTCCTGTCAAGGTCTCTATTAATATTTGGGTTTTTATAGATATCATTTTTTAAAATCAGGATCAAATGCCAATTTAACCGTAATTAGGAGTTGCCAATGCGTTTTGGGTATTCCCAAAAACATGAGCCAAAGAATATTTGTGCTCATGTTTTATTAAAAAAATGGATGTAGGTATATAAATTAATCTGTATTTCACTGATCGAAAAGTCGTTCCTAATGTCCTACCTCAGAAGAGTGTGTAGCGCGATGTACTAACAACATTTTCACAGCTTTATGGTTTTGAATACTTTGATGAAATTTCAATCAATAACACTTGTTGCATCAAGCTAGCAAGCACCGTGTGGATATATTTTAATGAGGAGAAAATGTATTTTTCTTTCATTTCTTGAAAGGTAATTATAAGTACACAAATGGATAATATAACTTCTTTTTTTTAATAACTTTTGAATGAATATACCCATCAACCTAATAAATTATCGAAATAGAAGATAATACTAATAAAACTAAACGAAACACGAAATAGGGCAAAACACAGAATAATAAATTGGTAATGGTCGAAACTGGAAATCGAACCCAGGATCTGTTGTCTTTCCGTGATCCAGCGTCTTAACCATCTTGACCATTGTGACCTATTTACTATGTGATGTTTTGTCGATCTCATATTTCAAAATCGGAATTACCAATATTATCTTTAACTAATTTTTGCCATGTTTTTGATTGCTACCTTTTTGTATAATGTTAGCAATGAAGGCTATGGAAAGTTCTTAAATCGTATAAATTATTTAAAACAGAATATTTTTTAATATTTCTATTTTTGAAACTGATAATTCGTGGTAGAAGTCCATTATAATAGATTATAATAAAAAAATAAAAAAAAAACTTTATTCCACTTAATTTTATTTGACCGTAACCGGTTTCATCTCGTCAGATCCATCAATAATAACTATTACATCCAATCTAGTGGTTTAGCCATGGGCAGCCCGATTTCGCCGGTGTTAGCTGAGTTCTTCATGGATTATATCGAAGAATCCATCGAAAAATTAAAATCGTTTAAAAAAGTTGCCTTCTATCGTAGACATGTAGATGACGTTCTAATCATCTTGACAGGCACAAACAGACAATTAGATATTTTTCTAAAAGAAATTAATAAAATTAAAAAATCGATTCAGTTAACAATGGAAATGGGGGGAAATAAGATTAACTTTCTCGACACAGGTATTGAAATCATTAATAAAAAAATTAGAATTTTCAATCTATAGAAAACCAACATATAGTGATAACATCATACACAATACATCTAGACACCATATTTCACATAAATTATCAGTATTCTATTCACTCATTCACAGACTTTTACATGTGCCTTTGAATTATATAAATTATAATAATGAATTAAATATAATAAAAACCATAGCAAAGAACAATGGATACAAAAGTGAAACTATTGATAGCTTATTTAGGAAAAAGGGTAAAAAACTGACATTAACAATTATTTCACAAGGCCTTAAAAATGAAAAAGATATCACTAAACAATGGGTTAAAATCCCTTATATTGGCGAAATATCAACAAAAATATCCAGATTAACTAATAATGATAAATGCAAAACAGCTTTTTATAATGTGAATTCTCTAGGGAGAATTTTAATCAATAATAAAGATAAGAGAGAAAAACTTGAAAACTCAGGCGTTTACCAAGTGAACTGCGCTGACTGCCCATCGTATTACGTGGGTCAAACAGGGAGATCATTCAAAACCCCAATTAAAGAACACTTTACAAAACTGGGTGAATGACAAAGGAGAATTGTCGAATGTAGCATCACATTTATTAGAAAATAAACAATCGTTTGATAAAGACAGAGATGTAAAAGTTCTTCGTACTTGCAATAAAGGTCATAAACTAGTAGACTAGAATCTTTAGAAATTACTCGCTTAACTAAAAAAATAGACCCTAACTTTGTAATGAATAAACAATTAGAATCATTTGCTAAGTCTCCGCTTTTGTATCCATTGTAATTTTCATAGTAATTTCGAAATTTAAAATATGTATTTAGTTTAAACCATTCCTAATCTAATGTAAACATGCATCCCTTCAAAAGTAACTTTGTAATTAATAAGCTATTAGAATCATTTACTGAAACACCAGGTTTTTATCGGGTATAATTTTCATAATAATTTTGAAATTAAAATATGCATTTAGTTTTGACCATTTCCACTCCAATGTAAACATGCATCCCTTCAAAGAGAAATT
This sequence comes from Limnephilus lunatus, assembly GCA_917563855.2. Classification (NCBI taxonomy): domain Eukaryota; kingdom Metazoa; phylum Arthropoda; class Insecta; order Trichoptera; family Limnephilidae; genus Limnephilus; species Limnephilus lunatus. Next base: position 38,049,213 of record OU830604.1, read on the forward strand.
AAAAAATCCCATTGATCATAGATATGTACAATAACGATTTGACAATAAAATTAGTAAATTAATAATTCACATTACTTTTAAGGTTTTTCCCTAATCAATAGATATTGAAGTGAGCTACAACCCCAAAGTAATTAGCCCACTGGAATTACCAAAATACTTAGAAATTCGACAGTCTAAAACGACTTAACAAAAATAATTCATTAAAATCCTTGTAGACTACTCCTCTCCCCCTCCCCCATATGTTATGTATATAAACCGTAGACTAAGAATTATTTGTACCAGTCTGAAGATGGCTCTGACGAGCTGAAACCGGTGACGGTCAAATAAAATTAAGTGGAATAAAGTTTTTTATTTGTTTTATTATAATCTATTAGAATATTTTTTAAGAAAAAAAGACTTGTGACATTGATGAAACCTCATAAAGTGGCATACTTTAGCCTAACTGACGATGCTACTCACCATTACTGCTTGCAGGACTGCATGAGAAACCTCCAACCGAATTATTATTATTCCAACATAAAAAAATTCAATTTTTATTTTATTCCTCATAATATATATTAATCATTAGTTACGGAACATGTTGATAAAAGAAGTGGTGTACACAAAGCGATTTGTTTTCATTTAATTAAAATGACATCACACAGTGAATTTACGACTATTGAAGAAGGAATAATAATAATAATAATACAAATGATGAAGTAGTGCTTTAAATCGGAAGGTGAGAAGCGCGTTTTTTTTTTCACAAAAAAATAATTTCTGGGGGTATTGGGAAGAAGAGGTCTGCCTGAGCCCGAACACTGAACAGTGTGCCAATATAGCCGGGTCAGCCCCTAGGCACGTAGCGCCGCTTATCACACGGGATTACCCAGTTTACACCATTCTGACTCCGCCCAGCGCTAATGCCTTTCCCGCCCAATCGGCACGGACTGCCCCAGCGAGGAGCCCTGACGCATTCTTGCCTAAGCAATACATGCCTCGTGGATGGTGTTGTTCTCAATTATCCCCAGCCCGTGACAATAAATATTACAAAAACCTCAAGAAGTATTTTTTCCCATCTCCCTCAGACGGAAATTTAAATAGGTATATCGATCGTTCAGTTGATTAGCCAGACATAAGTTAAGTATGCAGTTATATGTGAAATCAGGTAACCGGACGACTGAATGAACTCAACTCAACATCATCTTTGAAAGGTCAATAAGTAATAAAAAAAATTGGTTAGATTATGGGCTATTTTTCCAATTTTTTTCATAGCTTTGTTCAGAGTTGATTCTTAGTTGTCATTAAAAGTAATGAAAAAAATTGGTTAGATTATGTATGGGCTATTTTTTCAATTTTTTTTTCATAGCTTTGTTCAGAGTCGATTCTTAGTTGGCATGGAACCGCAAATATGTACCCTCTATCTGGTTCAATATGAACGAGGTATAATGTAGAACGAGGAGTTATTTTAATGTAAAACGGAGCCTAACGACTGTACCCCGCTACGGCCGGAGGAGGATTGACTGACTATGGGTGTGGGGTGGTCAGTAGTTCTTCGGTGGACGTCATAGGGTTCACTTTGAAAAACCAAATTCGTTGACTAGCGGCCTTTTTTAAAATAAAAACGCGAAAATGCATATTTTATTTTAACTTGGGAAGTTCGGGCGTAAATATCATTTTTTTGAGATTATTATACAAGAAACTGAATTTGCCACATCAGAAAAGGGGTTTATAAATATTAGAGTTTGAATTTGAAAGTGTTTTTTATAGAGCGCATACTTTATTTTTTATAGGCTTATTAAAAGACTAAAAAAATGGTCGATATTTTTAATGGCTAAAGTATGTTCTACACGCAGTATTTAATTGAGCATCTATAATACTTCTAAGCGGTCAAATTTTCAAATCAAAAACATATGATTTTGCATTATTTAGTATGGCTTCATCTTAATGTGAGCATTCGAATACTGCTTTCACCATTATCTAAAATCTTAGTATTTGGATAATTTCTTAATTTCAGTATTTGGAAAATCTTAGTATTTGGGTATTTGGATAAAATCTTAGTATTTGGTCTTAGTATATAGGGGAGAGTAGGGTATATCGTACCACTTTGCTCTTAACTCTCAATACAGTATGATGGAATTGGATTAGAGAAGTGGAATTAGGTTCAAATGAAAGCCTGTTTTATTGGGTACCATGTATATGTAAATCATATTTTTTATGCATCTGTAAAGTTTTCAAATTGAAGGTTTTATAAAAAATGATTTTCGGTACGATTTGGCCAACCGGTATGGTAAATCGTACCACCGGTACATAAATCGTACCTAGAACATTATGTCAATTTACATGAAAGAAAATATGGTCATTTTTAAGGCATGCATGCGTCGCAAATGTCTGGGTTATTGATGCAAGCTTCATGCACCCATTTATGGCAACGAACACACTGGATCCAGTCTCCTTTGGGTCCGGCCTTGTCAAAATAATTTACAAAACATAAATGGCACACGTTTTCTTCATCATCATCATCATCATCATCAAAATCCGTGTCCGAATCATCCAAAACGACAATAGTATCAGCATCTTCACTATCGCTACTACTGCAATTTCTAGGCTTCTTTCGTCGACTACACTTCTTACCCTTATTGGATTTTTTGTCAGTTTTTTTAATAAACTTTTTTGTCCTTTTCTCAATTTTTAATTTGGGAACTTTGACAGTTGAGCGTCTACCAGCAGCAACTTCTAAATCATTTTTATATTGACTTGTAGTTATTTCGGCAGCCTTTTGTGCCGTGCGTGTGTACTTTTTTGCTTGGCTCTTTGGTACTGGAGAAATCTCATTAATTGATAATTGAAAAGATGTCAACGCATTTGAATTCGTTTGCCCCAATTGTGGTGATGGTTGTAACAAAGGCTTTGATGAGGTCACTGGTGATGGTGGTGGTAACAAAGGCTCTGATAAGGTCCCTGGTGATGGTGGTGGTAACAAAGGCTGTGATGAGGACACTGGTGGTGGTGGTGGCAACAAAAGCTCAGACGAAATCTCTTGTGGTTGTTGTTCCGAACTCCTTAAAGCTTCAGAAGCAACAAAGTGGTGGTCATGAAAGACATGTCTATTTGTTGGCCAAATACCTGTAATTCTGAAACCATTCACGGCATTTCCAACTGTAGCTGAAAGTTCGTAGCTCTCATTCACCAATTGTGAAACCTGATATTGTGTTACTGGTTTCCCAGCATTCACCCGCAGCCATTTTTCGATGGCTTGAGTGTAATATGAACTTAAAGGTTTAAAAAATGAAACATCCATAGGCTGAAGTCGATGGGTGGTATGGCCAGGTAAATGCAAGAGTACTATTCCATTTTCTCTAGCCAGTAAAAGTGCTTCTAGATTTTTAGTATGAGAGGTATGGCCATCAAGCAGTACCAAAACTTTATGTTCAATTGTTGGCTTTACAACGGAAATGAAATGCTTCATCCACACGACGAATAAATCGGCATTAATGTAGCCTGTTTCAGATACTGTAACCACACTTCCAGCAGGCGCGCCTTGTTCCAGTTGTGAATTCATTCGCTTTCTTTTAAATATAATCATGGGCGGCACATAATTGCCAGCAGCACTAACAGCACAGACCACCGTAGTATTAACTCCTCGTTCTCCGCTTGTAATAGCTCCTATTTGTCTTTTGCCTCTCTGTCCAATCACTTTCTGGGGCTTCTTTTGCACCGTGGAAAATCCCGATTCATCCATATTGTAGATAGTGGTAGCTGTGATTTTATTTTCATTGATGATTTTTTCCAATAAATCAAAAAAATGGTTAATATTTTCGCGGTTAAATCCCCTTGCTCGGTTTAATTAAGTCGATTCTGGCTGTCGGATGCTCAACTCTTGGTGGCGTTTCATAAAACCGTAAAACCACGATTTACCTGCCATTTTTTTGGTTTTGCTAAAAGTATGTGGAATACAATTCTTCTCAGCAACTTGGTAAGCTAATCGACGAATATCACTTATGGTTAAACCAAACAAATGAGCCTCAAGTTTTAACAAATGCTCTACAAGTATACATTCGAGCTGATTTTGAAAAATCGTTGGTCTTCCCCTTTGTAAAACCAAGTTATTGGCAAATACATTCCTGTTTTGCATATGTCTTCTTAATGTAGGTTTAGAAACTTTGAACACTCGTGAAGCCTCGTTTGGTCCCATTACGTTGTTCTTGATGGCCGAAATCGCTGCTTCCAAATCTGCGTTAGACCACTGGTAATACTTTCTTTTCGACGTCATCTAAAATAAAAATAAAAATAAAAACTAGAAAACAAGAAAACAACGTATGGTAAATCGTACTGGTACGATTTATCAAACCACTGGCGGTACGATTTAGCGAACTCTGAGTTTTTATGAAATAATGACTGCAAAATATGTAACAATACACTTGAGAAATGTGATTTTTTAATAGTAAATTATAGAATATAAACATGTTAGCTGAAGATAATTTGAGAAAAAACAAACATACCTTTGAACACGATATCACCTTAGGTAGGACCCAAAAAAATTAGATCAAGATTGTGAAAAAGCAAAAAAACTGTACTGCAAACAGACGCACGATCCAACACTAATTAAAAATGACGGGACATCTATGACACTTCAAAGGGTTCACGGAGTGTTGTCAGGCTTAATAAATAGTGACCAGTAGCGGAAATAATCAGGTGGTACGATTTATCGACCGGTACGATATACCCTACTCTCCCCTATGTATGTGTGGTAAAACAATGTATGATCGTGTGAGAAATGTGGATATCCGCAATGAATGTAAGGCTGATGTATGCATAATGAGTAAGATTAAGAAAGGGACCCTCAGATGGTTTGGGCATGTAGAGCGAATTAACGAAGAAAGCAGTGTAAGAAGAATATACGACGCAAATGTGAATGGTAGAAGAAGTCGCGGACGTCCGAGGAAGACATGGCACGATCAAGTGAATCAGATACTTGAGTCGGGCCGTGTCAAAAGTCAGAATAATAGAAGAGAATGTATGAGACGATGTATGAATGTGAGTGAGGCAAAGAGTGTGTGCCAAGACCGAGTTGTTTGGCGGTCCGTCCTCTCTGCCTACCCCTGCGGGGAAACGGCGTGATGGTTAGTTAGTTAGTTAGTATTTGGAGATCAACTGAACGATCGGAATAGGCCACTTGCATCACACTTTAAAAAAAACGATTTAGGCAAATATTCTAAGACATTCCGTATTTTTTTTTAATCGTATTTTTGAAACCCTGGCGATTTTTTTTAAATTTCAATTCGAAAAATCGGACCATTTTTTATTAACCGGAAAGACGGGACATAAATTTATGTGTGCGAAAAAAAAATTAATTACATAGCCGAAAATCGTTTTGTAAAAAAAACGACGCATTCCACAGGAATGGCACAGGAGAATATACCAAAAATATTACATCTCATAAATATTTGTTTCCTTGATCCATCTTATTGATCATAAATCATTAAAATGTTCAACATCTATATTACTAAATCCAATGTAATAAACTTGTACCTACTTGTAAATTACAACTATAATAATATATTATAAAATTTGATTTTGTTAAAATCAGCATTTTTCCCATTATTCTCCTAAGCATCTTTACAAGGTTCACTTTATACTCCGCCATCTTTATTACCATCTGTCAAAACATCAAAACAAACATAAGTTCGCAAGGAAACAAACAATAAATCTAGTAGACAAATTGAAAAATTCACCGGATATCAAAGTGTTACCATAAAAAAAAATTGTGTTGAATTTTACAAAATTAATTGAATATTTTGGAGACGGGACATTTACATGTAGTGACGTCACGAGCCCAAAACATTGATTTATTTATTTAAAAAAAATAAAACTATAAATTTCTAAAAAATGTAGTAACATTTTCGGAATCTCAGCAGAAAAATCTATCCACACGATTTTTTCCAAGTCATTATGAAATTCATGCAAGTGGCCTATTATTAAATTATTTTTCTTAGTTTGAATAACTCAACATGTTCATGTGTAGGAATAAATAAATTAAAGCCTCGTAGGTTTTCTTACAGCAATATAATTAAAGAAACTATTCAGAAAACTTTTTAAACAAAGCCTTCAGAAAAATACTTAAATATTTCACCATAAAATTATTACCTGAATTTCTTTATTTATTATTTATTGAAATAGTTTGTACTACATGAATATAAGCTAATAAGCACAATGTAACATTTCATTTGATAAATTTAAAATTTTTTACATTACGCATAACATTTAATTTCAAATGCATTCATTCTCTATACATAAGGCAGTTCTTTGATTTTGTTTTTTTCATATGTGACAATCTAACTCTATTTATTTTTCTCTATTAAAAACAATTTCACCCCTGAAGTATTTTGGCACTTGGTTTTTCATAACTTTATGCGCAAAAATTTACACATTAAATAGCAGTCTCTTTTTTTATTGGAATCCAATTTAACTCCTCTCTGATTTGATTAACCCTTGCGTATTTACCTTTCTTCAGTATACATCTCATAGCTCTGTTCTGTATAACTTCTAGCTTATTCAAATTTCCTTCATTGTTAGTCAAATATAACATCGTATCTAAATGTGGAGCAACTATTGTTTTATAAATGAGCTCTGTAGGGTTTCTATTTTATTTATTTCTTAGTCTTCTAAGAAAGTTTACTTTTTTGATACCTTCTCTAGCACATATTCAACACATGGGGTGAAAGTTAGTTTTGAATCCCATTTTACAACCAGGTATTTGATTTCATTTAATTTTTCAATTTTTTCATAATTTATTGTCAAATTTAACCCGTTTAGCGTTTTGTTGCTTATTTCCATATATTTTGTTTTTTTTTTTACGTTCAGTTTCAACTTGTTTAATTTCAGCAATGGCGAAATGAATTCCACAATGCTTTTTCGTCGTTTCAGAACTAATCCAAAAAAATTCCATATTTTGCATAAGTGTTGTTAGGAAAATTAACTGTTTTTTTTTTCTCTTTCCGCTTTTCGCAAATAATCGCGTTATCATAATTGGATTAAAATTTGAATTGCCGAAAATGTTTCATTCTTTAAACGAGGTTTCCAGCGATTAAAACATATAAAGATAAATATTTATTTTATAAATAGTTTCAGCTTCACAAATCTTACAATTGTAATATTCCATGATTTTATATATAGTACGTAATAATAAAAGTGAATTTATACGGCCTAGTATCGTGAGAGTTTTTTCCACTTTACGCTAAATAACCTTATAACCTAAAATAACATTTATAACCTAAAGTAACATTTTAGCGTCATCATCGTCTACCTGAGCGAAAATTCTATTATCTCTACATATTATAGACTAGCTGGGTTACCCGGCTTCGCTCAGGAAATTATTTGAGAGTGTTATGGAATGTTTCACAATGATGATCCCGATTCCCTATTCCCGAACATTCCACGACATACTCCGCCACCCCTTCCAGAACATTCTAGAGTTCTATAGAACCTTCTTGAACTTTCCGAAATTTCAAGAGGGCGAAACTTCCAGCCTTTATATCTTCAAAAGCACGCCCTTTAGGTAAAAACGGGTACCTTTTTTCCCGAGAGACAGAGATCGGGTACCTTTTTTCCCGAGGGACAGAGATCTATCACACCTTATAACTCCCTTGATCGTACCGGGACTCGTTTCTGAGTTTTTGCGGTTCGCACGTTTTTTTGGATTTTCTTTTATAATATATAGCTGTTTCCCGGCATGCGTTGTAATACCATATTCAAATAAATAAAATATTACTCCTTGCATGTCTTTTCCCGTGCGTTCCCCTCCAGCGTTCCACTTCCACCTTCCCCGCCACCGCTCTCCCGCTCCCCCGTCCCGCCAACCCCCCTGGCACTTCATTTCTTGACTCCTTTCCCGCCCGGCCCGTAGCCGAAACTTTTTTCTAATACTAACATTATTAAACTCGTGATATCTTTCTAATTAAATATCCGAATTGAAAAATTCAAAAAGTTAAATAAAGGTATTGAAGCTGTCTTGAATATGAAGTAATTTATTTTGATAAGGATTAACACCAAGATACAAATAAAGAGCCTTTTCAAGCGGCGACATATTAATTAAATTTTTAAAATAAAAGAATACTTATTGTGGCATAACCATAATAGTTAGACATATGCTGTCGCGACCTTTTTTGTAAATAATGATGTGTTCTACAAAGTCCTTGTACATTATTTTATTCTATCATCAATATTTTTCGCAGCGCACGCGATGTAAAGAATATTTTAGGTAATTTTTTTACACCTTGGGTTGCATTATTGGAGTTTTAGTAATGATCCCTAATTATTTTGAAAATATTATATAGCCTATGTCACTCAGGGATAGTGTAGCTTCCCAACAGCGAAAGAATTTTTCAAATCGGTTCAGTAGTTTCAGAGCCTATTCGATGCAAACAAACAAACAAACAAACAAACCTTACCTCTTTATATAGTGTATAAGTAGATAAGTAGATAAGTAGATAAGTAGATAAGTAGATAGATAGTAGATTAAAGTCCTAAGTCGCGTCTGTCTGTCTCTTCGCGATAAACTCCAAAACTACTGAACGGATTTTCATGCGGTTTTCACCAACATATAGAGTGATTCATGAGAAAGGTTTAAGTCAATAATTTATCAAGGTTTTGTGTAAATTGGTTGATATATATAACAAAACGAGATTGTCTTTATGTGGTGGACGAGCGCGCGGTGTGAATTTGATTTGAATGCAAATTAACAGATAGTGGACACAAAGGTTGGGTAACTATCCAGTATATGGCATTATGTTTCGTTAGCTACAGCAACGCGTTCCGGGTCAGCTAGTAATAAATAGTATGTACTATTCGACGGGAAATGGACGCGGAAACTCTGGAAATTGGGCACAGAATAACCGGTCGAAGCGTATCAAAGCTATCGTAAGTACTTTTCACGGAAAATATAATCAAATCGGATGTTATGAGAGGGTCTCAATGATTCAATGAACCCTCTCTTGGGAGTTTGTCAACCTGCGGAGTACCAGCATGATATTTCCGAAAACACTGCAAAAAAAAATCGTGATCATTACAATTTGGGAAGCGAGTATGGTCACCAGAGCTCCGGGAACCTTTTATTGGATAACCTATCTGTCATAGGAAACCTCAATGATTGGCCGTATTTGGTGACTTAGTAAGGTTTCCCGGCTTAATAAGGGAAGTTTATCGAGGTCTCGGCGGCGTAAAAATCACGTTATTTGAACTAATTAAAGTTATTACCGGAGTTGACCGGTAATTATACGAGAGAGAGAAATAATATAAATTCCTGGGATAATTTGCTTGTATATGAGAGGGAGTGGCGAATGGGAAAGTGCGAAAGTGCATTCACCCTGCCTGGCCTCAACGGGCCGCGCTGGGTCAGACTGTGTTAGGGCAACCTTAGTCCTTAGCGGCATTCACTCAGTGTAGGTCACGTTATCCAACACGCCAAGCTCTTTTTCTTAAGTGCACCCAAGGGTACGCTTACGTTACTATTTACCCGTTATCACGTTAACCCACTTCAAATTAATAATGCTTTAAGAAAATACTGTTTCTTACTTTCGAAAGCGATTTTTTTTCATAAGAAATTAATTTGATTAAAAACTTTGGGAAACTTCAATTTTTGTTAAAGTGCCACGATTACTGACTTAAATTTGAAAAATAAGAACTTGTTTCAAACTTTTGAGCGGGATTTTGTCAGAAAACCAATTTTTCAACTCCGCTCTTCATTTCGTGAAAATTGAGACCTTGTCGGTGAAATAATTTTTTTCGTTGCGTGTATTATTGTCGGTTGGTTACTGACAACTTTTCTCGCGGCCAATCGGCACTTTATCAGCATCAGTACACTTATAAATGAATATTAAGATCTCTGTTGGTGAAAACATTTGATATACCGAAATATGTATGTATCCAGAACCTATTCGGAGGAAATTTCCTTCTAATTATTGTCGCCACGGTTCGCTAGAACTTACGTTTATCGCAGAATAATGAAATCTATTGGACTTGGAGGAGTGCTGAAGAACAAAGTTTGCAGAAAAATTTACGGATAGCGGAGGCATTCGGTAAGTTGTTGCTTTTAACTGTATATTTTTACTTTTGCTTTCGTGTTGTTTTTAATTGTATATTTTTACTGTTTCTTTGTTGTTGCTTTTAATTGTATATTTTCATTTTATTTCATGTTTCACATTATAATATTGTTTTTTTACAGCCGTATGACATTTTTCATTGTTTGTTATATTATTACGTCGCCATTCTTACATTTGTTTTGCAATACGTTCAATGAGTTACATTCCATAAGAGCATTGAAAAAAACATTGATCCCCACGTATATTGATAATAATGCAATGAAAAGTCCATTAAAGTCAACGAAGAAAGATCCTTTAAGTACTATTTTATTAAACTGTATAACTGCAGGTCACCTATTTCTAAACAACCTGCTGATAATTTAACAACATATAACTGAAAAAAACAAACCACAGATTGGATAAAAATAAATGCACACTATTTTTCTAAAACCTGCTCACTCCAAAGCAAACTTAACATTTTAATTAGTTATTCAATTAGATCTCCATGACTATTGATTATTGAATATTTATTTGGCAATGTTTTAATATTGGCAATACTCTTTACTACTTCGTTTATTTTTGTTTTGTTTTATTCTCTTTTCGGCTTAACTGCTGATTAAGTTCCCTAAATGTTATATTATTTTCTTTTCATCATATTGCATCAATTTTCTTTTCTTTTGTTCATATTGCATCTTTCTCTATATAGTATCAATAAATTTCTATTATTTCACTTCAATGTACTACATTGTGTCTATATAACATTATAATGCTTAGATCAACTTAGGGGGCATAAATTAATTATGTGAGCTCAAAATGGTGGGGGGAGGGTAAAGAATATACGAAGTGGCCCAAATTTATCTCACCAAAGAAGGGGGGGGGGGGTCTAGATTGAAAGAAAAACTGCTCATGTTATTAATTTTTGCCCCATTAGTACAAAGTGTCCTTTTAATATTCTGACGTTTATCTCAACACTGATACTAACCTAATATATTTACGTGGGTGCAATACTACCGCCATGGGTAGAACCACCATGTCCTTGATAGTCTCAAAGAGGATACTGTGGTTACCGGACGACTCAGAATGAAACCAACTAAGAACCTCCCTTGAAAAGTCATTAAAAGTTATGAAAAAAATATATTTAAAATATGGGTTAAATAGGTTATGGGCTATTTTAAAATTATTTTTTTCATAGCTTCTAATGACTTTTCAAAAATGTGTTGAGTTGACTTCATTCTGAGTTGGCATAGAACCACTGTATCTCTACTAAAGATGTCAGAATAACACTGTTTTTAAATATGCGAATACCTTAGCACAGGTTCTCCTAGAGAGATGTTCACAAAATATAACTTCTCAAGTTTTAACCATTCACATAGAGTTGCTGTTTATACTCGTATTGCACTCTACTATCTACCATGTTTTATATTACGAACATTTTTTGTATTACTTGCAGTTATCATCTGTTAACTCGTAAATTGTTTGTACGTTATAAAAAAAGAAGATGTTTTCTAGAAATAGGGAAATCACAACGGACAGGGGAATGTGATTTACGAGGGTAATAAAAGGATTGGGATGCTTCTTGTTTTTCAAAGGATTCCCAAATATAGTTATTCACGATCCTAACATGAAAAAAATTTGAATAATTACCGTGTTCATCTGATATCCAAAAACTCCACCTAATGCCCACGCAACGCAGTGGATTTCAGCCACTAATACATAAAAATCTCGCCTCACGATGTTTGTTCGAGACAAACTCCGAAACTAATTAACCGATTTTGATGAAATTTAACTTACTGTATGTAATTTGGTCCAAATCGTCTACATATTATAAATTAAAGTCCTCCGCCGTTATCTGTTCGCGATAGACTCAAAAACTACTGAACGGATTTGTTTTGACTAATAGATAGAATGATTCGTGAGGAAGGTTAAGATATATAATGTCAAGGAATTGTGTAAATTGGTTAAGATACCTAATATATTAAGAAGAATATCTGTTGAGCGGTATGCCGAGGTTGATGAAATTTTGCTCATGTGACCTGCATAACAAGAAGAAGGTTCGCCAGGGACTTCAGCTAGTATATACGATAGTTTTTATCTCGATTATTGATCTCAATATTTATTATTGCTAATTAAATGTTCATTAAAAATGTTTATTATTGGGCAATGCTTTGTAATTATTTTGTAAGTTCCATAAGTTTCTAACAGATGGCGGTGTAAGTTAATTTATACTGAGGCACAGCAACGCGTCGCCGGGTCAGCTTGTATGTAAATATAAAGAAGTGTGCCGGTGTGGTTTGTTTTTTTGTAAAAATCTGCACTAATATTCCAATACATTAAAAAAATTGTTTGCATGAAGAAAACAGAATTTTGTAACTAGGTACTCTTTAAAATGTTTCACACTTAGGGTTCAAAATTAGACGAAAATGAGGGTCTGTATCTGCCTTAAAAAAAAATTACGAAAAGCCCGGGCAACACCGGCAACTTCGTATATTTATTTTTACATGTAAATAAGATTGCCAGTGTGGCTTTGTTGTTTATACAAGATTACTGTTTTTTTTTTAGATTAATAAAATTTTGCACCCTTGAATTTAAAAATAAGAGAGATGTTACTGTTCACATGTTATTTTGAAACCGATCTCATCCTCGTTTCCCACCCCTTAAAGCAGTACCTATTTTGATAGTTTTTAGCAAAAAAAATTAGCAAAAAATGACTGTCTGCAGCCGATTTTAAAGCACTTTGGTAAAACCCGGCCAACGCCGGGGACTATATATATATATATATATGCAAAGAAGTGTCGTCAATTGGCGGGGACTTCAGCTAGCCTTAAATAAATAAGAAATAAAGCAAATTAATTTTTCAGACCGTAACCTCTGGATTCGTAGTCAAGTGTTTAACGCTCAACCACTTATTTTTTAAGATAGCTTCACAAATGTCACAAACTTATGTCGTCTTAGGGGATGCTGTGTGGAGGGTTTTTAAGGAAAAAAAGACGAGGAAGTCATGTGAAGGAAAAAAGTATTAGGGGTGGGTTGGAATCTGAGAAGCAGTGTGTCCTGGAGTGACAGGCGTTTGTACAGGTACATTCCTTCAACTGCGGTGAAAGTCCAAGAGTCGAGCGATTTCGGCTGGAGAGGTCAAAAGACCTCCTCAACGAGTCTCTCTAGATCTGTCTCCGTAACGCAACAGGTGGGCATACACATCGGACACAAAAAAAAAAAATACCGTCGAATTGATAACCTCCTTCTTTTTGAAGTCGTTTAAAAATAAAAATCACCAATTGGAAACACATAAATTGTAAAAAGATTTTTTTCCTACCTTGGAGCCAAAAATACTGGACCATTTTTGTAGCTTGAGAGCCAAGGGAGTCTTCGGGTCCTGGAATGACTTGGAACTGCCAGCTGGGCTTGATACTTTCCCGGATTCCAGGGATTTTAACTATTAACAAATAGTTTTTAAAAAATTAGCTTTATTTTAGTAAAGTAAGCATTAAATATAATTTAAGGAAAAAAATGCACCTACTTTTATTCTTTTTTAATTTCTTGAAATAGAGTTAGGATCATAAAAATGCTACAATATCATTAGCAAATGCAATAATTATTCCTAAAAACATGTGTGAAAATATATCGGTGTAATTATTTAGAAAATTACATAATACCACTTACCCCAAACGAGGATTTTCTGAATATATTGCGAAGCTTTCTGGTTTCTGAAAAAAAAAATTGTGGATGTTAAACTCACTTTCAATTTTTTATGGGCTATTAAATGTAATGCGAAATGTCTCTACTACTTAAAAAAAACGAAGGTGCCTTAGACCACACGACCTAAGTAAAACTTCACTAACTTATAAAAGAAGAAAGAAAGAAAATGTGCGCGCGCACTGCTCTTTCTTGCTCCTACAGTGATACAGACAATAGCCCTGCACTGTGTCTTAGATATTATACAAAACGTAACTATCTATGAGAGAAAGATAGAAAGAAAATGTGTGCTCTCGCCTCTCTCTCTTGCCTTTGCTTAATAAATACGAAACATAACTCTCTCTTTTTCTATCTTTAAAAACTTATCGCCTCGATCACACTTTTCGTAAAGCTCTCGTCACGCATTTACCAGCTTACTTCCCAAGTCAAGTTTTACTTCAAAAAGTATTTGTTGTTTGGACCGTGATTGGGTATCATATTTTCTATAGTTGCGACTCTCAGAAACGACATACAAAAGCCTTATCCAATTTCATTAACTAAACATTAATTTACTTATTATTTTCATTTTAGTAATTTGTACATTAAAGTTTACAAATTTCTAATTAATTATAAAATTATATATTTCTTACAATTTTTTTTTCCAGTTTGATGTAGCTCCTACAATACATCTTGAACCATCCAATTGGTGCGGCCTTTAAAGCTTCTGGTCGATAATAAATAAACTCTTGCAAGAAGAAAATAAAGTTTTTCCCATTATATTTCTTTCTCTTTCTTAGAGCGCCTACCACCTTGATAGGATTGATCGTACACGGAACACATAAATAAATTTAAAGGCAAATGAATTGCAAAGCTCTAGAACGTTGCTAAGCGCAAACAATAAGCAAATGAATTTGGGCCTAAAATTAAAGTAATTTTATAAAATTCAATGTATTTTATTGCTGACTCTGGCTTCTAGGATATTTTCTGTTCAACTACAACAACTGGCCTCGCCTGCCCGTACGATAACCATTCGCGCAACAACCCCTGTCCCCCCATTCACGCAGCTAAGCCCTCAAGTTCACCGTTTGTATTACTAACCTACTCATTCACCAAAATGCTCTGTCTCCCTCCCCCTCTCCCATACATCCTAGACCCTCACCCACCCGCCTGTTGATTTGAATACAAACAGGCTCAATATGAAGCGTCCTTATTTTATAAATATCACGGCATGATATTATAAAACTATTTATAAACAGCCTTCAAAAATAATGGTTACAGATCAAAGAGTATTTTTTTTTAAAATAGAGCGAGACTCATCATCAAACATTCTAATTTCGGTTGTCTGTCATGTACTTGGTTATTCCTGTGTGAAATCGCCTGCGTAAAATCTGGTTCAATAGAATCAAACATGTTTTGAATTTAAGTGTATTTTTGAAAACTTTGAAATAATTGTATGAAGAATAATTCAGACAAGTGATAAATTAGGTTACTATCAATCTATATTGATACCTTACTTTTTCAACATTGAAATTTTATTATAATTTCAAGTATTTTTTCGCCTGCGCTAGTCAATTAAACATATTAGTTGTAATGAGCGTTATTTCTGTGAGAATTTATAAAATACTAGAAATTTGATCTGCTTGTGTGAAAAATAATTCAGCCAAGCGTTAGAGTTTGTGAGTACTTCAAATCTTTGTCAGTATAATATAATATTTTAACAGAAAAATATTTTATTGTCTATTATTGAATACAAATCTTGGAAGTGCAAACTAACCCACATCTCGACATCCGATCGAGCTGAAACTTGACATAAAAACTCGTTGTCAATGACAATGCATTAAAGTCGATATTATTTCAATACCTAATAAAAATGCAAGTATTATTAGTAAAAGGAACTTCGTTTTCAAGAGTTGATATTTTGTGCACGATTTTGCTGATCTAAACTTAAATATATTCAATAAAAGTTTCATAGCACCACAGCTCATCAAGATGCCAAGTAGGTATAGAGTTTCGGGACAAAATTAACATAAAAACTCGAATTTTGATGAAGGCGAAATAAAAAAAAATTGAGCTGAGATTCTTATTTCAGACGTGGGAGCATTACCTAAATTTTGGACGACTACAAAATCTGTAATATTGTAGGTAAGTACCTAAATAAGAATTTTTAAAACCTCGGTGTTATATGTAAGTGCAATGGTAAAGGGAAAATTTAGCAATAAAATTACCTAACTTTAAGAAACGCCTTTATTTCGAAAGTAGTTATTTTTACGAAAATAAAAGTTAATTTTACTATTTTCGTTTCGTTTTATTATTTCGTAATAATAGTTACTTTTATTATTTATATTATTTCATAAAAATAAATATTCCGAGTTTGCTAACCATTTATGTAATATAGCCAAGCCAGAGCTAACAAAGAAAAAAAAAACCATTTTAAACATTCCATTATAAATTCATGTTTTAATTTGTGCGCTTTAGAAACCTTACAAAAAATAAAAATACTTTAGTTAATAATTAATTAATTAAATTGATTGTTTGTTTAGTTAATTGTAAAAATGTAACTATTAAAATAAATAATAGCATCCTGTAAATCACCCTTATTAAAACATGTTCCCACGTAATGTAAACTCCTCCCACCGTTCTTCCCATCCCCCAAAATAACATCACCAACTACCCCCACCTAATTAAATCTAATCATTTTTGTACCTGTATAGAATTTTTAAGTTAGTTTTTAGTTTGCGGATGACACGGAAAAATTAAAAAAAAAAATTAACAAACAAATGTACACGGAAAATAAAACTTTTTAAAATAAAATGTCTAGAAATTGTTACATAGTTAATGCCTATGAAATACTGGTTCAAAAAAATTATTGTATTTGTTTACCTTGTAAAACAACATGGCGACCTCCAAGCTGGCCGACGTCCACGGATTCCATTTGCAAATAGTGCGAAGATCCGTCCATACGAATAGAGTAGTCTGAAGTGATCTGATTCTGCTTAAGTTTTTCACACTCCAGGGCCCATTGAGCTGCATCGCTGGAAGTGTAAATTTAAATTTGTGGTCATGCCTTAATAAATTTCTAATTTCATAAGGAAACTACCAATAAAATTATTTAAAATTTTACACAGCAGATCGGTATTAAGAAAAAATCAATTAACACCTTTATTATTAAGGAGGTAGTGTTTTACAGATGCGAATTAGAGTAAATTTAATCGTTGAGAAAGAATGTAAGAAATACGATGGCTTCATTTACAAAGGTTGATGTTTTTTTTATCTATTAACAGTGCTTATTATGTAACGATAACAATGCATTTTACTAATAAAATCGGTCATAATGGGAATACTGCATTTGTTTTGCAGGATTTTCATTAGAGGGTGTTTTAAACGAGAGGATCACCAGCGTATTTTCTTTGGTGTATATTCAATAGAGTTTTTTTTTCACGGTCTGGATTTTTATTTGTCTCTAGGAAATGTGGAGAAATACGTTTTATTAAAAAGTTTTAGCTTAGAGAAGTTACTACTTTGAAGAGGAAACTGCACATCGAATGATTTACGATTGCTATTTATCCTCCATTACTTAATATTATCACATGTATTAGATCGTTCAAATTTGTGAACAAAAAATATAATTATTTTGTAAAGAAAATTGACAATATTTGCCTTAGAAAGTTGATGATATTCACAAATTTTACAATTATAATATCCTACGATTATTTATTCCTATTTGCCGATTAGAGTCAATTTTATCTTTTGAAAAAGAATATAAGATATACATTATTGCTTTAGAAATGCGTGTGCTCTGCAGAATGTTCTGTTAAAGTTGCTCTTGAAGATCAACGGTGAATTTTCCATCGGTGAATATTCGGTAGACATTATTCCTTCTCGGTTGGCATTACTTGATACATAAAAAAGTTCTGATGATTCGCATTTTATCTTTTCTTCAACGTAGTTATATTCAAGAAATTATTTTCTCAAAACACCCTATTACGTTAAGTATGTTTCCTGGACAAAAAATATGAAAAAAAGATTAAAGATTCCTAAATACGGCAAAAACCTTATTGCTTCCTGTGACTTAAGTGTTCTGTGTAAAAACTCACTTCACGTAGATCAAAAAAAATGACCAATATTTCTCTGAATTCTTAAAAAATATTAGTTTAAACAAGTTTTACAATGATTTTTACATATTTCGTTTTGCTTTGTTTTGAAAGGGCGCCACTCTATGGTATTACGAACATAAAAGGGAGAATTTTCCACAAGTTTCCATTCCCTTGTATAGCTCTGACCACGTTTCAATTCGAATCCAAAAGAGAGGTGGATATTGTACAGGAACAACGGGAAGTGTTTACTGTGAACATCGCTGGCAATTGAAAAGTGTGATTAAAGGCATGCATAACGTGATTAGGGAAACCTCACGTTTGGCAAACATTTAGTCAATAGACTCGTTTAGAGGTAATAATCAAATATTGACCAAGTTTTGTAACTGTCTCTGAAACATTGTTTTATACAGGTATGATTTAACTCATTTAGTTTACTTTTTGTAAAACATCAACATATTGTATGTATGTAATGTGTTACTGTTCACATGTTATTTTCTTTCAAAGAAAACCCTTTTTTTATTATTTGCTATAATCTTGTAGTGTAAAGGGCGAAAGGTTTCTTCAAGAAGTATTATTATTCACAGCCACAGATTTGTTAATTTGTTGCTCGCAGTGAGTTCTTGTGTTCTATATCTTAGATATTGTTTTATTTTGTGTTATGGATACTTTTGAAAGTTGGATTCATTTGAAAAGCTGGTAAATCAACCTACAGACGAAAATTACAAATCTCTCTGACGGAAAGAATCAAAGGAAGAATTGAGATTAAGCTCGCGATTCTTGGAAAGGCACCTTTAGAAATATCTATTGATTAATAATCACCTCTAAAAACACACTACAGTATTAACTTGAGGATTTTATTTTTTAACTTTTTATGTTTTCTATTTTTGCATCCAATAATAGTCAACTTTATTTCACGTCACGTCTTTTGTGCCTTCCTTACAATCAAGTTTATTGATAACAACTACATGTTAAAAATATTTACCGTAAGGAAGTGTTGCCAACGGCGGGAACGAAGATGGAGTTCTGCTTCAGCTTTTTGAGGTCAGTGGTTTGTTCCTCGATCGATTCGGAGAATTCGAAACTTGATGGTAGAGAGAGTCGAAAGTAATCTCGAGACGAACCCTGAACAAAATAATATTCATTTAGCATTGAAGTAATCGCTAATCAATAAAATTGTCACCGAATCTTTCCCGATGTTATTTTGATTCAGAGTAAAAAGTACAGAAATGAAATTTAATAGTTACCTGACTGTTAGTATGTTTAAGTTTTGCAGTGTTTCTCCTAACAAACGCAGATTTTCCGTGTGTTACTCCAGGCTTGTAGGGGAGTCCCTCTAAAAGTAAAAAAATGCAACAGTCATAAATTTTCAGCAAAAAATTATTTTAAGCACGTTCTAATAAAAGAAAACCAATTTTAAATATTATTATACTATTCAGAATTCACCTCAAATATCAAATATAAAATTTTCTGTGATACACTCCCTCCCCCCCCCCCCCGGCATCTAACAATATCCCAACCACTACAGTCTAATTTACATAAACTGATGAGTTGAAATGCCATGCCATATTTGACTTTACGCGTACTTCTGATTGATGCATTCATCCATTTCATCATGACAGCATATCATTACAACATAATACTTCTACAATTTGAACCTAATAAATCATGGAATATATCATGGTAGTGTCAATATACTATTCAATTATCTGCAATAAATATGCATCCTTGAAATACAGAGACCCTACACGTACTCTCCACGGATGATCACATTATGTGATTGGAAATGAGAATATGTATCAACGTGTAAAATTTCTAGGAGAAAAATGTTTGGCAATAGTTACATACTGGGTACGGTACTACTCTGTAGCAGATGTACCTTACAGTCTGGAGAGATTTGGCAGAAGTAGACAGGGTGCTAAATGAAAATAGAATATTTATCATATAATGAATAGTAGATCACTTTGTTTAAACCACTATATTATTTATTTAAACCACTATACTAATTCAATGTTATCTTCATCAGGATATGTTAATTTATTAAGATAACATTGTTATCGAAACATGTAGATATTGTTTTTAATTTTTAATATAGTGGTTTAAACAAAGTGATCTATTATTTCTTCAATCTTTGCAAAATAACTTTGTTGAGTTATTTATTATTTAATTAATAACATATAACTTTGTATAAACTACTTTTTTTAATAAACAATATCTATTATTTCTTCAATCTTTGCAAAATAACTTTGTGGCGTTATTTATTATTAAATTAATAACATATAACTTTGTATAAACCACTTTTTTTAATAAACAATATCGACATGTTATTAACATATCCTGAAGAAGATAACATTGTTATTAAAACATGTCGATATTGTTTATTAAAAAAGTGGTTTATACAAAGTTATATGTTATTAATTAAATGATCTATTATTCATTATATAATTAATGATGCCACAAAGTAATTTTGCGAATTTTAAAGAAGAATATTTATCACTTAAACGAAGTAGATATGATGTTTTGGTATGTAGTAAATGAGGGGGGACTCATGAAAAAAAAAAGTTTTCGGCATCGGCCGACCACCAGATCTTTGTCGAAAATCCAAAAAAAAATCGTAAATTGTTTAACCTTTTTTTCTGCAGTTTTTGTCTTTTTTGACACTGAAGATATAATCTTTAAAAAAATATATTTATAAATTTTAAATTCAACTAATGTATAACTTTAGATCAAAACAGTTTCCGTGAACTTAATTAATCGTTTTTGAGATAAAGCTATTCAAAATTTCCAAAATTATACATCTTTTGTCATTTTAATTAATTTACCAATTAAGGTTTTAACTTAAAAAACCTATAAAATACCTACCGGGGTTAAAAAAAATTCATTTAACCCAAACCAAGCCTCTAACTAAAGAGTGCCTTCTCCTATCGTCTGATCATTGATATTGGAAAATTCGGAAACACGTGCCAATAATATTGAACGCCATTGACTGTAACTAGTAAAGCAAAAACACGATTAGTGTATTGGAAATTTTGTTTTGTTACATTGAATTAAGAATTTATGTTTCTAATTGTCAATAATTAATCAATATATTTCTTAATCTTAATATATATCTAAAAACAAAGTCGGGTTAATTACACCATTTATAACTCAAGAACGGCAGGGCCGATTTTGATGATCTTTGATTTGTTGGATTTGTCTCCGCCCCGGATAACATGATAACTATTAAAACATCACAAAAATTGACGAAAAAAATAGTTATTCAGAAAATTCTTTTCCCCATACATTTTGTATGGAACAAATTACACACTAAATAACAATAGTCAAAAATGAGACAAACGGTGAACATATGTCTCCACCCATCCAAAGGAAAGATACAATAATTAAAATAAAAATCTCTCCGAAGAAAATTATTTTCCTCAGGATTTATGTCATCTTAGGGGATGCTGTGTAGAGGTTCTTTTTAAGGGAGGGGAGGATAGGAAGTTCTGGGAAGGAAACAGGTATCAGGGGGTATACCCGCGTCCAAAATTCCTGTAGGAAAGTGGAAAAATAATAAAATCGCAAAAAATATACATCCGTACACAATGCCTCTCTGATACTGACAAAAACAAAACATGGACGGTTGCGCACAAGTCCAAAAAAAGTGCGGCTCCCAAAAACAATCATTATACTTATTGTATATGATAATTAGTAACTCTTCATACCGCTAAAGCCAAATATAAATTTAATAGTTTAAATATAATAAGTTTAAATAAAAATGTAATATCGAGATCGCAAACTATAAATAACACATAATAATAAATAAAAACAATTTCATAAATCGTATTATCCAGCGATATTTAAAATTCTAGACAGTGACAGTGACTAAATTCGAACATATCCACAATAATAAAACAAGAACTCCAAGCTAAATTCGACTCATTTAGGCATCGACGATATCAAATCGCCGGTATACGTCAGCGAAAATCTCACACCAGCAAACAAGGCCTTGCATGCTGCCACGAGGATTAGGGCGAAAGAAGTCAATTACAAATTCGTGTGGATCCGAAATGGTAGAATCCTCGCTTGCAAAGACGAAAACTCGGCGCATGTGGTGGTGATCCGCAACCAGGACTCATTGGCTTCGCTTATCTGATTCCCTAACTATCTTTGTCTAAATTTCAATTTGTGCATTATCTGTGAACTATGTAAACTGACATGGATAACCTAAGAATTTATTATCAGAATGTCAGGGATTTAAGAACAAAACTTAATGAAGTTTACTTAGAAATACTTAATAACAATTTTGATATTATTATTCTAACAGAAACATGGTTGAACGACTCTATTTCCGATGCTGAAATTTTTGGCTTACGTTATAATGTTTTTAGAAGGGACCGTAGCAGTTCTTTTAACCACAAAAGTGACGGAGGGGGTGTATTGATAGCCGTTTTACGAGAATATCAAACTAATCGCTGTAAGCATTGGGAAAGTACCTTGGAAGACTTATGGGTGACCATCAAATTCAGCCAGAACAAACTAACGAGATGTCTCTACATATGTGCTCTTTATTTACCTCCCCCGTTGCTTGTTGATAATTTTGAAAATCGTTTAAAAAAAATTGGCAATGTTATGGAAGCCGTTGGTGAATCAAATACGTTAATTTTAGGAGATTTCAACCTCGGAAGCATTGGTTGGACCCACAATGAACCCAACCAGACTCATTCCCTATCTCCAGAAAATTATAATACTGACATTGGTAGCCATCTTGTAAACTTTCTTGTCCTAAATAACCTCAATCAATTCAATGGCATTGCAAATAGTAACTGTAGAATCTTAGATCTCGTTCTATCCAATTCACAAACAATACAAGTCAGGCAAAGTACCGAAATCCTAAGTCGCATTGATAAACACCATCCGCCTTTAGAGATTGAATATAGTTTTGATTTCAAATTAACAAAAATGCTAAAGAATAAAAACTTACTTAAATATGATTTTAATAAGAATGATTACGTTCAATTCAATCAGGAATTACAAGAACTGGATTGGGCACTACTTTTACCCGATTTTATGCCGGTAGACGATATGGTTTCTTTATTTTACACTCATATGTATCGTATAATTGAAAAATGCGTAACCAAGGTTGTAAATCGTAACAGGCAGCATCCCATCTGGTACTCACCAGACTTAGTTAAATTACTAAAAGAAAAAAAAAAATTCGAATTCTCTATAAAAAATATAAGAATCCACGTGATAGAAACTCTTACGAACTCTTAAGCACCCGTTGTTCCAAACTCATTAGTAATTGCTACTTTAAACACATTGAACAAATCGAATCGTGTCTGGTTAATCATAATAACGTTAAAGCTTTTTGGAGATTTGTCAAACACAAGAAACAAAACTTAAGTACTATCCCCCAAAACATGACGTTTGGAAAAAAAAAGTCGTCAAACGGCGAGGAAAGCAGCGAACTATTTGCCCAACATTTTTCATCAGTGTATGAGAAAGATGAAATTAGAAGCAACGAAGAGATTCAACTTCAATATAAGTGTACACGATGTAAAAATAGAAATGCTAAACCTTGACCAGAGCAAAGGCCCTAGCCCTGACAAAATTCCACCACTCTTAATAAAAAAATGTGCACACAGTCTCGCACTCCCTCTGACTATCATTTACAGAAAATCATTGTCTTCATCCATTTTCCCAACAAGATGGAAACAGGCTAATATTGTATCAATACCTAAAAGCGAAAAAACCTTCACAAAGTCACAAACTATAGACCCATCTCTATTCTCTGTTCGTTTGCGAAAATTTTCTAAAAATTAATTTGTCCATATCTAAATTATCATCTCAAAAATCTTTTAACTCCAAAACAGCATGGTTTTCTCTCCCAGAAATCAACATCCTCTAATTTACTTTGCTATGTCAATACCTTAACCGAAGCTGTCGATAGAGGTCAACAGATAGACACAATCTACACAGATTTTAGTAAGGCCTTCGACAAAGTAAATCACAAAGTGGTGCAACAACAATAGAATGTTTCTAAATTCTTTAAAATGTGTTCACATAACTTTTACACGTAAACACAATCCTATTCCAACTCAATATTTTATCGACGGTACTAAACTCCCGGAAGTCGCAACCATTCGGGACCTAGGCGTGCTATTTGATAAAAAAAACTTACTTTCACACCTCATATCGACAACATCATTTCTAGATCCTTGAAAATGCTAGGATTTATCAAACGAAATAGTAAACATTTTCAAAACCCCATATCAAAAATAACACTGTACAATTCCTTCACCCGCAACGTGTTGGAGTACGCAAGTGCTGTATGGAGTCCAACCTACAAAGTTCACATTCAGCGAATAGAGCGAGGTCAAAAACATTTTATGTACCACCTAGCGTATTCCGATAAGCGAGCTCGATCACTTCCTCACTACACTGATAGACTAAAATTCTACAATGTACGCACCCTTGAACAGAGAAGACTAAATACAAATTTAAATTTTCTTTTCAAAATTGTTAATGGTTTAATAAACTGCCCTTTTCTACTTCATCAAATCAGGTTCGATGTTCCTAGAATTGGTTCACGACTTATAAATTATGTTCCGTTACATATTAAAAAATATCCAACTAAGCTGGGGTATGATTCAGCTTTATCAAGAATGTGCCGTAATTTTAATGAGGCTTATAAAAAACATTCCATTCATTTGACAATGTCAACCTTGGCCAACTTCAAATCTTCTCTTAACAAGATTTAAAGCTCCATTTTATATTGTTATATAAACTTATAAACCTATAAACTAAACCTTTAAACTTATATTATAATATTATTGTTCTAAAAACTTGTTGCAAAAACTTATTAATATAATGTAATGATTGTATACAAATGTAAGTATTATATTATCAATGTTGTATTTGTCTTTAATTAGTGATAACGTCAACCATGTTTAGTGTAATTGTATCTGTGAAAGCTTTGATGTAAATCACTGTTGAAAAACCTAATATAAAAAAAAATAATAATACAATCAACATGTCGCTCGAAGAACTTAACCGAAAATTCGTTGATACGATGAATGAATTTGAAAAACGCCTTGATAAAGCCAACAATAAACCCGGAAACTCGAATTCTGACCTAAGTCTAAGTCTCCGCGGAGACTTCAATGTTTTTAAGTCGAAGATTACATCGGAGATGACTGCACTTCAAGAAAATGTTGCTCAACTTGAGCTTCGTGTGGATGCCATCGACGCAGCTTCCAGAAAAAATCGGTTACTCCTACATGGCGTGAAAGAAGATGAACCTGAAGATACGCGATCCCTTGTAACCGCGGTGCTGACCGGCCTAGGGTGTCATGAAGACGCCATCAGGGGTATCGTCTCCACCAGGAGACTTGGTCGCACGAAACCTAAGAAGAATCGACCCATCATCATCGAGTTCCAGTACCAAAACGATCGTAGATCAGTATGGGAGAGGAAGAAAGGGTTGAAAAGCTCCTCTCTTCTCCTTGCCGAATCCCTTACAAAGACGCTTCAAAAACTCTTCTCCTCCACTCGCTCAACTTTCTCAAACAACAAGTGCTGGACCAGCGACGGCACAATTGTAGTTCTCCTCCCGGACGGCACCAAGCGCGCCATCAGCACACAAAAGCAGCTGGATATTGCGGCCGTCCTCGTGACCAAACCTGACAAATCGTCAGCCAGCACCAACACCAGCACCTGCACCAGCACCTGCACCAGCACCAGCACCGGCACCAGCACCAGCTCCAGCTCACCAGGTCTCAATACACAACCCGAAGGCTCCAGATTGATCGGTCTGCGATTCAAAACAAACACCAAAAAATAAATGTTTAATAGAGTGTTGTAAAGTGTAATAAAGTGTTTATTATTATTATTTTTTTGATGGTGAATAGTTTTTTCTTAGTTTTTGCATTATAATCAATTTTAGTAGTTTAAAAAAACTAACTTAAAATAACCTTCTTCCAATGAAATAATAATAAATGTTTTTTTTTTTTTTTTTTTTAAATCATGTATATTATCGAGGCTTCTGACTCACACAATGTTGTCATTTTTTGCCTCATCTGTTTTTAAATTATAATATTATCTATAATATCTAATGATCTTTAAAAGGTGCTTAGTCCTTTTATATTCATTTTGTATAAAAATTCACTTTCAAATATTTTCCAGTTTACATGATCTAATAAATTTCATTATTCTCGATATGGCATGAAACTCGGTTGAGGCTATTAAATTCTGAACTTCCGATGGGTTCGAGGTCATTAATATTGTCACTCTCTGTCGTTCATATTTAATGCACTTTGATAATGTGTGCTCCACATCTTCAATTTGTTCACATATCGAGCACATTGGAGAATCAGAGAGGCCTATCAAACACAATATTCTTCCCATTAGTGCATGTCCGGATCTTAATCTAAAAATGATTCTCATTTCTGATCTTTTCAGATTAACCTCAGTGAACCATGGTCTTTTAAACGGTTCATTTTGGAGCTTTCTGTACCATATTCCCTTATTGGAAGACAATGTTTCAAAATGATTATTCCACATATTATTATATAAGGAATTTATCTTTTGGGAGTAATCTTCAGCGTCTGGCGTCCAGTCGTAGATGCTTCCATTCATACATGCTTCGTTTGCCAACAAATTCGCCTCTTCATTCCCATGTATTCCTACATGAGATGGAATCCATTGCAATAATAATAAATGTTACCGGTTAGGAATACAACTAACTTTCATGCAAAACAACCTATTCAGATAGATACCTACTGTTTACAAAAAAACGACAAATCATTGAAGCATTAACCCAATGTACGAGGAATAACGATTCATTTGTGTAGTATTTATGTGTGTATTTTAAGAATTTGGCCTACAATTAAAAATTATCTAAGCTCGTGCTATTAATTATTCTGTCATAGTTCATCTGCTTTAATTTTTTTTTCTCTCTTTTTTATAATACGGGTTTGTCTCGCTTATATTCAAACTCATATTATCTAATATACACTCGTTTTATTATGCGCTTGTAGCTATACTCTGTCTACTTACTGTGTATTATTTGCTGTGCATAATAGAAACACAAAACCTATTTTAATTTATCTAATTTTATAAATACATGCCTACTTAGGTAGACATATTACAATTTATAAATGTAAGAGGCGTCTAGGTACCGACATTCCGATTGTAATATATGCGTGAACGTACATAATGTTTGTATGCGTATGCGTGTATATATTTTAAACACGATTTCACCTTTTTTAAATTTATAATTGCTTTGAACGATGTCTGTAGCTATAACGTATTGAACATTGCAAAATTTTATCACTATACTTCCTTCATTATGTAATTATACCAACAATGTCACTTAAATTTGTACTTTTAGACTCAATTATATACTTCATAAATAATTTGCTGATTCTAGCTGTTCGTCAAATGGGTATAGAAAATATAGGAGGACGCCACTGTTTCTCAAATGGCAATAATAAAAATATTATCACAGTGATAATCTAAAGCTGTGTAACCTAAATTTTTTAAAATTAAAAAGACTTAAAAGTTTAATCATTTTTTTTCGTTCCACTGGTCTATATTAAAACACACTTTAGAAATTGCTCACATTTATTTAATATTAGCTTAAGTACCCATTGGCGTTGTCCAGGCTTTGGAACATGTATCTTATTTTAGTTCTGAATATATTTAACTCTTTCAGATTTAAAAGTAGTATAACTGAACTCACCATTAATGATTCTTCCTTTCTACCAACTGTTAAATTCAATTTAATGTTAGATTAAATGAAAGCCAATCACGTTATAAAACCCAATTTAATCAAATTGATGTCATTAAGCAGATGATTTAACAACAGTGCTTCTTCGATTATTATCATTATTATTATTTTTATTTTTTTCACGAACAAATGTATTTTTATATGTGTATACAGTGTTTTGTATTTTCATTGTCATTGCAATTTAAAAGAAAATTTGACAAGTAAATTGGTGTTGCCAGCCTAAAAATTTTTGTAGTTCCATTTTTTATGTTTTCTACTCTTATTTGACAGATTTCTATATCGCTTGTTAACTTGAAACTATACTAGATTATCGCGCACTGCTTGCCTTTCTATATTTTTCTTCTATTATTATTTTTTACTCTCATTGCTTTTATCTTACCTTTCTTTGAATATTGTTCTTTTTTCTATTTCCCTCGCGTCCTGTTATTGTTTATATTTGACGAATTTAATCTCGATATGGATTATATAATTCGTCGATTAATCAATGTATTCATTATCCACGACATTCCATCCTTC
Organism: Limnephilus lunatus; assembly: GCA_917563855.2. NCBI lineage: Eukaryota > Metazoa > Arthropoda > Insecta > Trichoptera > Limnephilidae > Limnephilus > Limnephilus lunatus. The sequence continues at coordinate 38,077,319 of OU830604.1, forward strand.
CTTCCCTACACTCTCCTTACCCCCTCTATCCCAAAATGCTGCTCGTACTCGCTGCTCATCTTTCTACTATAGTATTTTATGTTTATAATCGTACAAGTCATTCATAAAACTCTACATCTTCTTACCTTATATATCTACCTAAATAAAAATATACATAAAAAAAAACATATTCACAAAAACATATTCACAAACTCACAATGATAACTATTTTATATCAGAACTGTAGAGGACTACGCACTAAAACAGAAATATTTCACAATAATATTTTATCGAATGACGATTGTTATATATTCGGTTTTTCTGAAACTTGGCGTAATAATTCCATTTTCGATCCTGAACTAGCGGAACAACGGAATTTTACAGTATTTTCGGACGGGATAGATCAAATAACATTTCAACAAATAGCATCAACAACCAAGAAAATTCTCGTCAAGGCGTGGGTGTGATGATCATTACACACAACAATCTTAACGCATACCCTCGTGAAGACTTGGTAAGCAATGCTGAATGCATTTGGGTCACTATTCCTCCCTCTAACTATACCTTCAATCGTACTATCAATGTTGCTTGTGTATATCTCCCACAAGGTCATGGATATGAAACCGCTCTCAGTTCACTCCTTTGCTTACTTGCTAATGTAAAAGATCAATCCTGTTCTCCCATTTTTCATTTGATCGCGAAATTCCAAAATTCATATTCGCACTTATTGTGTCGGAAATCAAAAATGTCAATCGAAAATAAAGCAGAGAAATGCAACAAAAATAAAAGATTCCTATTGGTGGAGGTAGTAGCCGGGGACCATAAACAAATCGAAGGGGAAAAAGTTAAATAAAGGTATTGAAGCAGTCTTGAATATGAAGTAATTTATTTTGATAAGGATTAAAACCAAGATACAAATAAAGAGCCTTTTCAAGTGGCGACATTTTTATTAATTTTTAAAAATAAAAGAACACTTATTGTGGCATCAATATAATAGTTAGATACATGCTATCGCGACACTTTTTGTAAATAATGATGTGCTCTGCAAAGTCGTAGGTAGTACATTATTTTATTATATCATCAATAGTTTTCGCAGCGCACGCGATGTAAAGAATATGTTAGGAAATTTTTTTACACTTTGGGTTACATTATTGGAGTTTTAGTAAGGATCCATATTTTTTTTGAAAATATGATATAGCCTATGTCACCCGGGGATAGAGTAGCTTCTCAACAGTGAAAGAATTTTTAAAATCGGTTCAGTAGGTTCGGAGCCTATTCAATACAAACAAACAAATATAACAAATCCTACCACTTTATATAGTGTGTTAGATGTTAAATATAACATTTGAAATGAATTTTCATACCAAACATGGCAAAATTCATAAATTAATTTCTTCCACTCTTTTTTTACAAATTATTGTCCTTGCAAAACAGTTCAAGCAGTTGGTGTATCAATACCATACAGTATATAACAAAATATAAATATATATTTAAACTGTGAACATTAGTATCTACCTATTTGAGCCTTTCAATTTTGAAAAATAAAATTTCATTACTGAAGGAAGTTGAAAAGTATTTGATCGTATGATTTTTGTTTTTTTTTTTAAAGCTTCCATTCCAATCAAATAGTTTTGAGTACTGCCGTTCTTATGGAGTAGGAATGTATTTAAAAAAAAAAGTAATAATTTTGTTTTCATCTATCCCAGAATTAATAAAATAATTATTATTGGAGGAATAAAACCTAAGAAACATACTACCTAGGAAAGACATCTAAAAAAGTATTTTATGCCTTATGTCATTCCCGTCTTGAGTACGGAATTCTAGTATGGGGATCTGCTACAGCAAATCAAATTAACCACTTAGATATTGCTCAGAAGAGCATTATAAAAACCATACTAAAATTACACATAAGAACCCCCTCAAAAGATATTTTTAAGTGTCAAAACACTAATTCTAATTCTAAATTTAAAACAAATATATGCCAAGAATATTCTTATACATCATTTTAAAAACAGAAAATCTCCTAATGAAACTCGGATTCATGACACAAGAGCCTCAAAAAAGGATATACGAGATGTTCCAAAATTCAAGACAAGTTTTGGCCAAAGAAACCACATATATCTTGCAACTAAACTTTACAACATCCTTCCTCCAAGTCTGAAAAAGATAGAAAAGATAAATAAATTTAAGGAAAAAATCAAAACATGGGTGAAAGAAATGAATGCAGACATACTAGAGAATGTATTAAAAACATCATAGAAACTAAATAACGGAAAATCAAAGAAATCTACCAGTCCGCCTCAGCACAGGACCACCTAGTGAGGAGGACTAAGAACAAACAGATGAAATATTTTGCTTTTAATCAGGTTAGTGGGTCCCATTACTTTTTAAGTCAGGTGAAAGATGAAATGATGAGTTTATTTTATTTTATTTTTTTTTTTAAATTCCTAGGTCTAATGTTAACAATTCAGTTTATAACCTCACTAGGTCAAGCCTGTATTGAGGTTAACAACTCTACAATTTAATAAAATAACACAAAAATAATACAGTCATTGAAGAACAATATTGTTGTATGTTTCTTACAGATTATGAGTATGATTAGTACCTAATTAACTGAAGGCGATAGTACATTACAATGAAAGCATGTAGGGTGACCATAATGATGAGATTTGACTTTTAGAAAAAATATATTTATTTTTATAGAATTAAGATGAGAAATATTTATGTATTTTATATATTGCGCTATTAATATAGCAAGAGAAAGATGAAAAAAAATATAGTTAAGACAAAATAAAATGATATTAATTTAGAAATGATAAAGTAGTGAAAACAATTTACAATCCTCGGCTAACAAAAATATTTGACAGTCTTTTTAAAAATGCTCAAGGAATTAGATGACTTAAAAGTCATCTAATGACTTAAAAAATTAGATGACTTAAAACTTATCTGGAAAGCTATTAAATATGAGTGGAGCCCCATAAAAATAATTTTTTTCACCAAAATAAGATTTAGTATGAATTGCCATAAAGTTCAGACCAGAGCCAATTCTAGTAATATGAATTTGCTGTGTTCTTTCTGAAATATCAATCTTATTAAAAAATCTACAAAGCGTTTGTGTAATATATAGTTGTTTAACATTCATGACATTACATTCCTAATAAAGTAAATTAGTTGGATATCTAAATTTTTTCTTGAGCATAACTTTAAGAATCAGTTTTGGTGCAATATTAAGTGGTTCTATATGAGTCTTTTGACAGGATCCCCAGAACACTATATTATAAGAAAGCATAGACTGGATCATTGTAAAATAAACTGTTTTTAATTTTTCTTTGTCTAGTATGTGTCTGAGTTCTTTAAAGATATAGGTAAGTCTCCTAGTATTATTTACCAACATATTGACATGATCATTCCATCTCAAAAATTTATCTATTATTACACCAAGGTATTTTACGTTGGTTACATTTTCTAAGGAGTTGCAGCTACATGTTTGCAAGAAATTATGTATAGTCAAATTATGAGTTGTAGAAGGCTGACTTTTACATGAAATGCTAAATGTAATATATTTGGTTTTCTCTGTGTTTAGAGTTAAAATATAATTATTCAACCAACTATTTACCACTCTTAAACCTATATTGCATTTGTCAAAAGATTCATCCCAAGTTTTTCCCTCAAATATTAAGGCATCTGCAAAAGTGACAATGTTACCAGGAATATTAAGATGACATAAATCATTTATATAAATTAGAAACAATATTGGCCCAAGCACACTACCTTGCGGTACTCCAAAAGGTGATGGGTTTACTATTGCTTAACACATTATTTATCTCTACTTGCTGTTCTCTATCAAGATAAGACCTGAACCAATCTATCGCTGCATTATCAATGCCTAAGGATAATAATTTTTTAAGGAGCAATCCGTGGGAAACAGTATCAAATGCTTTTGATAAGTCCAAATACACCGCTATAGCTGTGTTGCCATAGTCCAGCGCGCTTATAACATTAGTCAGTACCTTTAATACAGCATCACTCGTACCTTTATTCTCTCTGAAACCGAATTGATCTTCGGAGAGTATTTTGTATTTTTCTAACAATGAAAATAATCTTGACTTAGCCAAATCTCTCTATTACTTTTGAGAGAGTATTAAGCAAAGATATGGGTCGGTAATTGTTAACATCTAGGTGGTCTCCACCTTTGAACAGAGGTATAATCTTAGCATTCTTACAATAAGTAGGAAACATGCTATTCTTAAAACTAAGGTTACCAATATGTGATATTGGACCAGCCAACACAGAAACGTGCTGTTTATAAACCATGATATGAAACCATATCAAGTCATCAATCCCAGAGGAAAAAGACATTTTTAATTCATTTATTACTTTTGTAACTTCATTAATGCTAGTACTTTTAAATTCAAAAGTATCTCCGGTAACTTGAGTACCAGGTATAAAATTGTTTACAAGACACATTTCGTTAGTTTTATTTTCAATGCACAATTTTTTGGCGAATCTCGGACTAATATCACTGAAAAAGTTATTTACGTAATTAGTGATTATATTTGGATTCTCCTCCATTGAGATAATATTGTTATTCATTTTTAATTTTTTTTATAGAAACTTGTTTCTTTTGTATATTTACAGCCTCCTTTATAATTTTCCACCGTTGCTTAGTATTTCCATTGACACTATCCAGTTTCCTTCTGTAGTATGCTTGCTTTGTATATTTTATAATTTTTGTGCACCAGTTTCTATATCTTTTGTAATAATTCAGCAGTTGAATATTATCTAACTCCCCTCGAAATTTGCTGTGCAATTTGTCACGAGTTCTTAGGCATTTAATAATTCCACCATTTATCCAAGGTTTTAAATATTTCATGTTACGTTTTTCACTTTGTACAGACGAACAACTTTCGACGTGCATTTTTAAACATTTTATAAAATTTTCAGTAGCTGAATTAACATCTTCCGATGACAGGACTGACTGACATGATTCCTCCTTTAATTTGACCTTCATAAGATTGTGATCGATGGCGGTTTTTATTTTTTCATTATATTTCGCTATTTTCTTTAGTGTAAAATTAAAAAATCTCAGCAATATCACATCATTATCTGTTATGTCAGTAGTGAAGACAGCTCCCTGTGGTTCAAATTTAGATTTTTACCATATTATGATCAATACAGCTTGAAATGGTTGAAGAAACTCTGGTAGGTGAAGTTATGATTGGTTTCAGATGGTGAAAAGCCAAAAGTGAGATGTATTTCTGAGTTTTCATATCGCTCAAATACAAAGTATTAATGTTTTTGTCCCCACATAAAATGATTTCCTTATTTTGTATAGATGTAGAGTCAAGCAGTGCATTCAGTGATTCAAGGAAACTATCTATGTGAGCTTGGGATGGAGATCTATAAACAGCTATTTTACAAAAGGTACTCGATATCTGCATTTTTAAACAGTTTGCGCCAGGGAAAACAATTTCCTCAACAGTCGCACAAACATTTTGTTTTATGTAGGCAACTACACCATAGTTTTGCAAATAGTTATTATTTGTGTTGAAAACTGTGTATCCGGGAATGTTAGAAATATTGGTCAAATTTTTCAGCCAAGCTTCTGCGAAAACTAGTACCTCAGGACGATATTCAATGTTATCAAGCATACTTATGGTTTCATCAAAATTTTTATTTAAACTTCTCACATTCAAAAAAAGTAAAGATCACTTTGAATGTTTTAAAATTTTTTTGCAAGTTAATGAATCTCTAATAGTTAAATTAGACTGTGTATTGTCACTCAAATCAATGTATTTTTCAAAATCGAGATCCATCCATTGATATCCGACTTCTATAATATTCTGTTAAGGTTATCTTCGTGCTTAATTTCCCTTATTTTTTTGCCTTCGTCTTCTTTCATCAAAATGGATCCATTTTTGTACCTTTTATTCTTGCTTTTATTTTTGCTTTCCAAAGCAGTTCCTTAAAATATGGGGACAGTGATTCTCCCAGGAAAATCATTTTTTCACGGTTCGATATTACCTTTTTGTTAGATAATAATTTTAATCTGGTTTCTGCATTTCTAATTTTTAGGAGAATATTTTTCGGTCGATCTGGTCTTCTGTCATACTGTCTCACTGCCGAGGTAATATCATCTGAATTTATTTTGATATTAGCATTTTCTATCAGCTTTATAGCGGTTATTTTGGGATGCTCACCAGTCTTTTCCTCAATCCCTGTTATTTCAATACGGTCATCAAGGTAGGACTGTTCCAAACAAGCCACTCTAGTTTCCAGATGCTTAATATTTTTGCTTTTATTTGCCAAGTCTTTTTTTTAATTTTCAACTTCTCCTTTAACCTCGTTCATGGAGTCTACGAATATTATAAAGTGAATAGTGACTTACTGGTGAAGTTAAGCGCCGTCAGCTCGGGCATTGAGGTGAAGAAGCCCGGCATGGATGACTTGGTGTTGTAGAACATCTTGGTCCTGAAGCGGGACTCCATCAGCCGCGGGTTCTTATCCTCCAGTGCGTCCAGGTTGTTGAGACTCCGGGATCTAACCTGCATTCACATTAGCGGAGATGTTTTATAATATTACAACAAGAATTAATTATATATCTAGGAGAAAACAGTCAAAATGAATGTTAGAAAATTCATTGGTCTATGCAAATTTCATTGGAAATGCTGATTTAAAGGAAATTTAATAAAAATAATTAATAAGCTTTGTAAAATCTCCAGTTCATGATTAATGCTTTTAACAGCATAACATCGATGTACTAAATCCATTTTAAAAACTTTCAATTTACAAAATAAAACTATTACAATATCTTTTGTTAAAAAAACATGCAATTTTTTTTAAAAGACTCAGTGTTTGATTTAATAAAATTTAAAAAATAAAAAACAAAAAATGGTCAATCCTGGAACTCCTAAGTTTGAGTATCAAAGCGTTAAATAAAAAAATAAAAACGAGTGTGCTTTAGACAACTTTTTTTTTTTTTTTTTTACAGTGAATACCGCACAAGAATCTCAACTGCTCCCGTCTGGAGCCAGTGAGACTATGGCATCCCCAATTGGGGTATGTTGTGAGGCTGAAGGTAGCGGGGAGGGGAAGGAGGTGGGGAAGAGGAAGGTTGTAAGTACCTGGCTATTCAGATCTGGTCACCAAACACGGCTAAAGCCATTTTCAAGCAACGTTTCAATTCTGAATGGTGGTCTTACACCAGGGCGATACTGATAGTATCTTCCACTCTGGAACGTGCCGCAAATATACTATATATTATTTTTAATTAATTAGTTGTGAAATAACACAAATTAATCAAATAAAATTTATTTGCGCACGCCGGGTTACACCGGGTCTTACACCAGGGCGATACTGATAGTATCTTCCACTCTGGAACGTGCCGCAAATATACTATATATTATTTTTAATTAATTAGTTGTGAAATAACACAAATTAATCAAATAAAATTTATTTGCGCACGCCGGGTTCGAACCCGCGACCTCCGGATTGTGAGTCAAGAGTCTTAGCCACTGGACTACGGAGGTCGTCAAGTAACTGAAGTAAAACTTCTGCTTCATCTATATGATAGGAAGAGAAAGAAAATGTGAGCGCGCACTTCTCTCTCTTGCTCCTACAGTAATATACGAAGCGTTCGCCTCGCTTTTCGTAACGCTCTCGTCATGCATTCGCTAGCTTACTGCCAAGTCAAGTTTTACTTCAAAAATTAAATTTTCAAATTCTTAATTTATCCGGTTTAAGGTTATGTAAATATGGTGATCATTATAACATTTTTTTTTAAGAAGTCGTTTATTATAACCATGTTGATAACATAATGGCCTAATGAACCATTTCCTTCTGTTCCCTGATGCTCTGTGTTTGAGTAGCGCAAGTTACTGTCAACAAAGTTCATCCTCCCGGGTTTTCCGTGCAGAACCGTATTCGTTAATTTGATTTTCCTCATGTTTTCCGAATAACGCCATCTATGCCAAATTAAAGATTTCAGGAACGTTTCTGTTTCCAGACGAGTTCATATATCACTGAGAGAAAACGTTTTTCCAATGGTTCGATTCTCTGCTAAGGGGGAACCCTAAATTCGACAACAGAGGGAGAAAATCAAAAAACCTCATAGGGATGAAATAAAAATGACTTTTTAGAAAACAATTAACGTAATCATTTATTTATAAAATTCTAACGCTGAATTTCGTGTACCACAATAGCGAGATAAAATAATAGATCAATCGAATTACTCACAGAAATTATACGTACTTTATCCAATACGTTGGATTAATCTAATTTAAAAAAAATACTTATTGCTTTTATAGTTTCGTTTACTTATTTATTTTACATTTTTAGTTAAAAATTGGAGAAATTTGTTTTTTAAATCAATTTGGAAAAGCGGTTTTCCATTTCATTTGCAAATACTTTAATAAAACGTAATCATGTACATTGTACATGATTAAGCATTTTCAACAAACTTTAAGCTTTGCATGATTGGAATTATGGGGTTGAATTGAAATTAGGAGTACAAATCACATTATCAGACAAGCAATGAATATCGAGGTACCAAAATTATCTAATTTCATATTTAATAATTCTTCTTTTTAAATTAGATCTATGTTTGGATAAATTTATTTTTATTTTTTACAAGTTTACTAATGGTGTCCATTCGAAAGGAAAATTTCTTACGTGTCTCTAATTTGTCACAACAATAAAAATATTTGTTTTGAAAGGTAATGATCCTGAGGGGGTATTTCTCCATCCTTGTGATAACTTAATTATTGGATAATGTACATTAATATTTTGCATAAATAAACACTCGCGATAGCCAGAAAACTCGTTAACCTGATTCAATAAGAAGGCACTTTTCGTAGATTCGAATAGTTAACTCGGACTTTATAAATAATTAAAACGTAAATCAAAAATATACAATATCTGAAAATATAACAGGTTATTGCAAAAAATGTTGTCATTATGTACCTGCTGACAAACTACATAAGTAGTTTAGCTGGTTTAAATGTAAAAAAAAAATCCTAAGTGATGCATTCCGATTCTAATATTTTTATAAATACTTTCCGCTTCACAAATCCTACAATTATTAAAATATTATGTAAAAAATTATGCTGCACTAAAGAGATTAATAAAAATGAAAACAACATTTTATATATAAGCAAATATTATTTTGGAGAAACAGAAAAGTATTTGAATATCGTGACAAGTTTTCACTCGGTAAAGATCCATTAAATAACAAGATACTTTTGAATATCTCACATGGTCGGATAGAAGCGCGCGCCGAAGCATTATGCTCCTGAATACGATTAAAACAAGAAACCTTTTTTTCAGCAATTTATCTGTTCGTTTGACTTTGATTAATGGCCTTCCGTTGGAAGTTGCAAAGAAACGCTCAGAACTTGAACCGCGAACAGAACACAGCTTTTTTGTTCATACAAATTATTTGTGTTCCATTAAGCTTATAACAATGGAATTCCACCAAGAATTGAAAGTTAAAAACTCGTTTTAATATTTAATCGTCAACAACTCTAGTTGGAAGAATGCAGGTCCCGATAAGACTTGAGAACCTAGTTCGAGTCCCAGTCGACCCTTACTTTTAATTTTCTGTTACTTTACGTATGTTTACTGAGAGTGTTGCTGATATATTACTATTACTATTTTAAATATCCTTTGAAATCAGTGAAAACTAAAATTGGACCACTGTTGCTTCAAAAATATGTAACAGTATGATGTTTTCGCTGATTACAAATTTTTGTAGGTGGGCCACTCTTCCACCGAGCGCTTTAATTAATCTGTCACTTTCTATACATATAAAGAGAGGTCTTTAACATGTGATAACAATAATTAATAAACCTCGTCTTTATGTTGTTTTGTTACTACAAAAATTTAGTATCCGAATTGAGATCTACCTTAAAATTTTTAAATAAATATTTAGATCATGAAGTGCATCTTTTCTTTTATTACTTTTAGATTAACATCAGATCTAACTGGTAAAGCAACTGTTAACTGTGTTAACTTTAAATATGGAAAGTTTTATTTTTTTCCTAGATAAAAACACAATGTCTGTTTGGTCTTCTGTGTTGTGATTGTCCTATTTTATATTTAAAATCATTCAACTCTAAACACTTTTTATTTCTCATTATTATTCTCGATATGTATAGCCCCTTACAATAACTTTTTCATGCCTATGCTACTTCATAGTGAAATATTGTAATGAATTTTATATCTAAAATATTTCTTCTCTGTGATCACGTCAAACTTATTCTTTCAGTTTATAAATAAGGTTTTTGTGTTTTGCAAATTCATTCTCTTCTCAGACTTAACTTCTAACCTTATCGACTCAATTAAGTTCTCTTTTGATTGCCAGTCACTCTCTCTCATTGTAAAGTTATTCCAAACAAAGTTAGAATTATATCCAAAGTGTTTTTAACTAAAGGATAACCTCAATCCTCAATCTCTCAAAACTGTACGCCAATCTTCGCGTTGAAACGAAAGAAACCACTAAAAGCAGCGCAGCTTTTCAATCTGACTGCAGTCTTCCTGAGACCTCGCCAGGACGCTACTTCATGGTTCTTCTGCCGAATCAAACCAGCAATCATCACCCAGGCTACGCATGGTCTATTACCAGAGAAAGCAGCATTCACCACAGCAAACCAGAGTTAAGTCAATCCTACAACTTTCCCTCCTTACTGTGTAAAACTGTTGATTTTCTCTTAATCATTGCAAGCGCGGATCTCTGATCATCTGACAATGGTGGACAACCTGAAAGCTCTCATAGCTAAAAGGGGTCATATCAAAGGGCTGATTACCAAATTTTAGTCATTGTTGGATGAGAATCAGACGGATCCGTCAATCATCCAAGCCCGATTGGCCAAAATCGAACCTTTGCATGACTTATTAATGGAAATTCAACTCAGAATCAGTGTGTGTGATGAAAGTTTGGATGTCGCTTCGGATAATGAAAACGACCACTTTGAAACGATGGATTTCCGGGCAGTCACCGAAGCAAAATCGCGTCTGACGATCAACTCCAAACATTAGTCACAACCATCTCAATTAAATGTTAATTCTAAAATCGTTAATTAAAACAAACCATGAATTATCTGCAATCCAAAAATTTCATCAACTAACATTTAACTGGAGATGCATCCAAATTACTTACTTTTTCTGGAAATCTCGTCAAATAATTATTATATTGCATGGAACTTATTAACAGATCGATATGGAAATAATCGTCTAAACATTAAAAATCACATTCAATCTTTATTTGATATTTCAACAATTAAATTTGAATCTGCCAAAGAAATTCAATCTTTTTCAGATAAAATTTTAGAACTTTAACCTACCTACAGAACATTGGGATGCCTTACTAACTCATTATTTATCGAAAAAACTTGATCCAATAACATCTCGAGAGTGAGAAAGAATTCCTATTCTAGAACCAAATACTCATGTCCATTCGAAGGAAACATTTATAAAATTCTTAACTGATAAATCTAACATGCTTCAATCAATTCCAAAGTCATCTGTAACGTCTCATAAATCTGAAAACCAAATCTCACATATTTGTTCTGAAAATCACACCTTCTATCAATGCCCTAAGTTTCAGAAAATGACTCTGAAAGATAGAATTAACTCATCTAACATTTTGAATTTATGTAACAAATGTCTAGGAAAGGGTCATTCTTACGAACAATGTCAAAGCAAAATACGTTGCAAAACTTGCAACAAAAAACACCACACTCTGTTTCACAAAGAAATTCAAAGTGAATCTGATCAAAGTCCAATCATCTCCGCTACATCCATGGCAAACGAATCTCATGCATTACTATCTACTGTCGTCCTCAATGTGAAGAATGCGCAAGGAAATTTCATCCAAGCTCGCGCTTTACTCGATTCTGGGAGTCAAACCAACTTCATCACTACAAAATTAGCTACGCAGCTAGGCGTTCAGCTAATAAAGTCTTACAGTCCAATTACTGGAATAACCGGTACTTTATTTAACAGTAATTTCAAAACTAATATTACCATTTCTTCAAGACTTAAAAAACATTTTGTAAAACAATTATCTTGCATCTGTTTAAACGAAATTACTCCAAGCATTCCAATACACAAGATCACCAGCAAGGCCGCAGCTACGCTCCCATCATACATGAAGCTAGCAGACCCAACCTATCATCAACCTGCATCAGTCGACATCCTTCTTGGCTGCGACATGTTCTGGAGTTGCCTAGAACGCAAGCGAACAAACATCCTAGGAACGCAACTTTAACAAACTGCATTTGGCTGGGTAATTACACACACCGACACACCAGCTAACAAAGGTATTCATTATTTCCCATTAAAGACGACAATGCCCTTCATGATCTCATGAGTAAATTTTGGCATTTGGAAGAAAACCTTTCTCATCCACTTCAGTCTTTGGAAGAAAAGCTGCCAAATCACCCTTCATTGATACACATTCCAGAGATGAAGATGGTAGATTCGTCGTGGAGCTTCCGTTCAAAGGAAACCCACAAGACTTGGGTTCGTTGCTGAACACAGCTACAAAACGATAGCTCTCCGTTGAACGGAGACTGTCAAAATCACCCACATCACAATTGTAATACTCTGAATTCATGAATGAATATATTCAACTAGACCGTATGTCTGAAATATCTAATGATGACAACAATGCATCCACTAATCATCATTTCTACTTACCTTATCATTCTATTCTACGTGAATCCAGCGAAACCACAAAACTGAGGGTCGTGTTTGATGAATCTGCAAAAACATCCTCAGGGCTTTCTCTAAATGACATCCTCATGGTGGGACCGACTATTCAAGACGATCTACTCTCAATAACCCTACGTTTCAGAACTCACAGTTATGTAATATCTGCGGACGTAGAAAAAATGTACCGTCAGATCCTAATTACTCCTAAACAATGTGATTTACAAAGAATTGTTTGGTCAAACCCTTCTTCAAATAAATTATCTCATTTTAGACTCAACACAGTTACGTACGGCACGGCATCAGCTCCGTATTTAGCGACAAGATAGTCAAGTCAAGACAAGTCTACGGCAACTTGGTTTGGATTCTCAAAAATCTTCGCCAGACGCAAGTAAGCGCATCCTTCACGACTTTTACGTAGACGATTCCCTTACAGGAAGTAATGATTTTGAGACAACGCTGAAACTCAAGTATAGTATAACTTCTATATTTAAATCAGCCTGCATGAATCTACGAAAATGGAAGTCCAACGACGTCAATTTCACCTCGGACGAAAATCCCTCAATCAGTCAATCGATTCAACATTACTGGGAAAATCCGAAACCTCCAAAAACTGAGTTAGAATTCTACTCTAGATATACTTAGATATATTTTACATGTTACCTCATCTGTAAATTCATCTATTTTTAAAATAAATCTTTTGTGACAAATAACGAAACTATTCGACCCTCTCGGTCTATTTGCTCCAATAAATATCACTGCAAAATGGTTCATTCAGGATTTATGTCAATTAAAAATTAACTGGGATTCACGTTCCAAGTCATATTCAACATTCATAGCTCAACTTTCAACATCAGTTGAAGGAAATTAATCTACTATCTATACCTAGACATGTACCTACAATTCAAGAATATTCGGAATTACACGGATTCTGCGATTCTTCTGAACGCGCATATGTAGCATGCATTTATGCTGCATGCATGCTTCGATCTGCAGGGTGCTATGCGCTCGCTCAAGAGTGGCGCCTCTGAAAACAATCTCCTTACCTCGGTTAGAACTATCAGGAGCTCTGTTATTATCGCAACTTATGAAGAAAGTAACAGACTCATTGACATCTCAAGGATCCACAACTTACTGGTGCGATTCTACGATAAGTCTCGCGTGGATCGCCGCATCGCCTGCACGATGGAAAACCTTTGTCGCCAACCGGGTGTCTGAGATTCAAGACAACCTTGCACGGACAATGGCGACATGTTTCAACCAAACTAAACCCCGCTGATCTCATATCTAGAGGCGTTTCTTCAAGGGATCTTGTATCTTTTAATTTCTGGTGGAATGGTCCTTTGTGGCTATCTCAAGATGAAACACATTGGCCAACTACTGTCATCCCAGATTCACAAGAACTTCCGGAACAAAAAACCACTACTCAAGCATTCATAACATAAAAACATGACACCGATATCTTTGATTGTTTTTCTACTTTACACGAATTGCAAAGAGTATTAGCGTATTCTAATCGTTTCAAAACAAATTCTCTCCGCAAGTTTAAATCTCAAACAAACGCACTAACCGTACTTGAACTGAATACTGCTATGACAACGCTTATTAAAATAGTTCAAGCGCAATGCTTTGCATCAGATATCAAGGCATTACAGTCAAATTCAAAACGTCTTTTGTCAAATAGTAAACTTCTCTCATTGAACCCATTTTTAGATTCGGAAAACGTACTTCACGTTGTCGGACGTCTATCAAATGCAAACATTACCTATAATCATAAACATCTTCCTATCACCAGTTTACTAATCTAATTATAAACCATTTTCATCGTCAATTATTACATGCTGGACCGCAAGCGATACTAGCAACCATTCGTTTACAATTTTGGCCACTTTGTGGATGACGCACCATTCGCAGTGTGCTTCGTAAATGTATAGTATGTTTCAGATCAAAACCCACCATAATTCACCCATTGATGGGAAACCAACCGCTTTCTAGACAGCAACCAACATGCCGTGAATGCCATGGTGTTGATTTTAAATTCGGGTAGCATTTTTATAGTTATACTCTATGCAAGCAACTCCTGCGTTTCGAATTCGAAAATTTTCAGCTTCTTTCCATAATATTTGATACAACTTTAGATGTTCTTGATTTTGAATTACGAAATAAATAAATTTGATGATCAACTATTCTATCAATTATTGCTCTATCGAGCTGTAGAGACTTCCTCTACAATTTCAACGACTAATTCCGGCAGACAAAAATACAACTTTTCTACGTCTGATTTTGACATGTCAGCGGTCATCTTCATATTCATCTTATGGAAGAATTCAGGTTTAGATGTCCTATAAAAAACATATAAAACTTTGTGGCATGTGCAAAACAAAGAGAAGTGAAAGCTCATGAGATGAAATGCTGAATATTATTCAACGGAGCTTTCCTTACTTTAAATAATAGCGCAATATCAACCTAACCAAAAATATTCGTAACCTGTATCTCAAAATCTCAAGAATATTCTTCAATAAACGACATGAGGCCATCAAAAATCACGTAATGCCGGGATTAAGACAAGCGCAGCACCGGAATTATGGTGCCGACAAGGGTCCGGGTTTCCCGGGATCCCGTATCTCAAGTTCACGGGATTGAAAACTCTACTACACACTAGATCGCGTAAATTCTGCCAAGACCGATAAAGGTTAATAGATTTTTAGTATATTATTTCGAAAAGGCCCAAATGGTATTATCTAGTGCTTACAACCTCTCTCTTCCCCTTACCCCATACACTAGCATTTTCTTTTATTATCGTTGACATTTACTTAACGCGTTATAAATGTTAATAATGGATTGACGCCCGTGAGCACTTCTGGCACTCGACGTCTCGGAAACACTTCTCAAGTATGTAATAAGTATCCACCGAGTAAAAAAACATATGATAGTTACTGTTACCCTTTTTAAGACACATCCAAACAAGTCAACCTTTTTATGGCTCTCTCAGTTTAACCCAATTTCAAGTGTTTTAAAAAAGGGCGAGAAAAATTATTTAGCTTAAATTTACATTAGCCTATTTATGAAAAGTAATGGGTTGGGTTTTGGGTTTGTGGGACCGGAGCCAGTGAATTTGCTATTTGGAAATTAGTGGTTCGCGGTGGAATATTGGTTTGGAAACAAATTGGGAATTTATCTAAATAAGAAGCTTCTGTTGATATTTCTAAAAGATTCCGTTGCCATCTAAACTGATAATCGCCGGACGTAATTCCCTTGTAGCCGACAAATATTTTACCAAGGGAGATTTTGAAATGGAAATGTCTTTTTCTGTCCATCTGTTTCTTATTTTAGGATATCGTCTTGAGAATTATTAATATGAGTGCGTTACATTTACATTATACCCAAACATTTATTTTTTAAGCCGTGCTAGATGGCTTTAGACATGTGTTGTGCACCTAATATTCCTGTTTGTGTTTTCAACTTATGATAATTTTAATGGTTGCTATGATGAAACAAATTGACTTTGTGAATCGTTTCTCAATCAGGGGGTTGCGAATACCAGGTTTTTTGGCAATCTGTCAAGAAAACAAGCAACGTAAACAATTTTTTGTCCATTAAAGATTTTCAAGTTTTTTTTTTCATTAACTCCACACAGGAAGCCCTGAGGAAAATAATTTACCTCAGGGCCATGTCATCTGAGATGTTGTGTGGATGGTCTTTTTGAGGAGAGGAAGGAATGAACACTGATCTTGAAGAGACCCATGTTGTAGGAAGGAGGAAACACAGAGGCGGGAAGCTCTAATCAAGTGTTAAATATTCCTGCTTCCTAATAATCTAATAAATACGGTGCGTCAATTAATTAAATTATACGACGGTTGAATTTGTTTTTCAAATTAAATTATTTTCACGTGATAATAGACGATTAGTTATTTAGTTTTTAAAACTACGTGGCAATACTTCGTGGTAACTACTAAGTGGCAAATGGGATAAATGTTTCAAAGCTCGGATTTCATCCTAGTTTCCGTAATCAGATTGTCGATCAAACCAATTTTTTTATAAATCTTGAGACATACATTCTGGTTTACAGTTTTGGCAGCTGTCACAATATTTTTACGCAAATGGTTTGAGAATACGTCTAATAAACATTAAAAATGTGGTGAGCGGGTTGTAGTGTTCCATTATTATTTTTTTTACTATTAAGATGGTCGCGAATCTAAAAAGGTTGAGAAACGGTGACTTAATGGAAAAACACGAGGAATTCCTTCGGAACCACATATACGCTTTCAAAAAGTGTTAATTCAAAGTGCAATATAATGTTAGGGCGATTTAACAAATGGATATATAATATTCATGTTATATAACTGTCATTGAAGGAAAAAAACCTAATACTGACAACATAGAAGAAATATAAAAAGTATTGTTTTTTTATGTGAGTACGCTGGTGCATTAAAAACTTGGAATTCAAAAGATTTGACCAAAAAATGATTATTTGTTTTTTTTTTTTTTTTTTTTGTAATTTTTTTTTATTTTCATTCATATGTTTACATGTTGCTAAGTGATAATTTTACATCTTAGGTTTTTTACTACTTTTCCATTTAAAGCATTTGCTTGTGTATGGAAAAGGAGTGTACATAAATGTGGTTATTACTTACTACTTAAATAATTCATTTACATAAATATATGTGTCTTGTAATATAATAGTATATTTTTAAAGAAAAGAAAGAATATTATGGAAAACTAAGGATATTTATATACATTTAAATAAAAGAAATAATATTATGGAAAACTAAGGATATTTGTAAGGATAATTAAGTGGCATTAGTTTTTTTCTTTAGAATATTTTTAAAATGTCTCTTGACAGAGAGCAGTATTTGGGTTTTATCATTAATGCTTCTGATTTCTTCTGGTAGACGATTGAAAAAAGTTCTTCCCTGGTAAGTGTAATGATGTTGTGCAAAAGACGTATTTAGTTTTGGGCATATAAAAACATGTTTAAGTCGCGTTCTGTTTTCGTTTAGAAATTGGTATTTATCTTTTTCTTTGATAATTTGAATTAATGAATTTTTAATATATAAATCTTTAAATGTAGGTACTTGGAATTCATCAAATAGGCGTTCTGTTGGGTAGTCCAAGTATTTTTTTAATATAATTTTAATAATTGTTCTTTGTACAATTTCTATTGGAACAAGGTTACATTTATATGCGGATCCCCAACTAATGATAGCGTATTGTAAAGTGGATTGAACTAAGGCATAGTAGATTAAATATAGATTTTTTATCGACAAAAAATTTCTAATTCTTAAAAATATGTATATTAATTTTCTAATTTTGTTTACTACTTGACATATTTGTTCCTTCCATTTCAGATTTTTATCAATAATTACTCCTAGATATTTTATTTTATTTGTTGTTTTTAATATTGTACAGTTTGATTTGCAGTAGTTTTGGCCGTGAATTATAGTATTTTCATGAATGAAAATGTTAAAATTTTTGGGAGCATCGTTTAAATGTATTGCAAATGGAATTACAAATGTCTTTTCACTATTTAGTGATAGTAAATTAGTGTCAAAAAAATTCTTAAGCGTGTTAATGTCTTCTATGGCCTTTAATTCTACATTTTCCCAAGTCTTTCCACTTATTATTAATACTGTATCGTCGGCGTATGATGTAATTTGACCATGTAATTTGACTACTTGTATATGTAGGTACTGAAACTTGTGTCTGATAATAATAGCTTATTGTGAGGGTGATTATCTATACGTATTTATGTATTATTAATTTACCAATTGTGATGAATAATACAGGGAGGAAAAAAACAATTACCGGTCAATTATAAGTTTTGATTTCATCAATCAAATTTGATTGAATCAATAATAAAGGAATTTTAATATAAAACAAAACAAGAATGCAATCTGATTTAAATAAAAATAAATAAGAAAATTCCTAGAAGGCAAGCGTTACTTCGATTAAATATATATTTTTTTATCTTTTCGGATAACTCGGGTACAATTTTTACATAAAAATTACAGTACTTTTTAGTAATTTTTCTCTAATTTACGCCTAATATACAAATTTATCTCAGAAATATGATGATTAAAAATCGCTCAACTTTTTATTTAATTTTTTAATGTTAATTTGACAGTTTTTTCTTTAAACAAATATAACATTTTCTTTTTATACAATGAAGTTTGGCGAAAAAGAGCGCTAAAACGAAATGAATAAATTTATGAGTATGGTTCACGAAGAAAAGTTAAGTGAAAAACACCTTCGCTTAGAAAAAGGATCGATAGATCGTAAATTTGATAACTTACGGGCTCAACTCTGCTAGTATGAAAAAGGTGACTTTGCATGGTAGATAAAAATAGTAGTATGTAGATATTTACCGTATTTAGCGCATTACCGAACTAAAGCAATTGCAATCGATATTCGAAAAATTTTATCTAAAAAAAATTATTCAGGCTTTTTGAGTTTTTCTTGATAAACTTTCGGTTTTCCAATAAATATTAAATTAACTGTCAATTAAAGTCAAAGAAGAATGGATAGTATGATATATAAAAGTACTCACCTGAGTCCTGCTGGCTGGTGGAGACACTACCAGAAAGATCCGCATGGATGCTGCCAAGAACTCTCCCTGCACGTACCCCTCGCGCTGCCCCATGGCGGCCTCGAGGGTCTCTGCAGAAGCAGCCTTTCCACCATCATTCCTGCTCTTAGACCATCGGTTGTATTTCTCTCTCAAGTTTCCAAAGTTGATAGAATTCTTTCTAACAGGTTCGCCACCACTATAATCTTTAGATTTTTGCTTGGTTATGGACTTAGGTTTTTCATCAAAGGAAGTCTGTTTGAGATCCCGAGTCGACCGTTTTCGCCAGTTGTCTGACGGTTCCACACTCACAATGGGAGTACTCGCCTCACTTTTATCAGAATCTTTAGACCTTAAAGAAGCGCTATCTACCAGCTTAGATTTTATTTTTACATCGGACTTGACTTCTTTCTTATCTTTTCCTTTGAAAAATGAAAAAGAATATGACTTGAGAGCTCGCGATTCACCGGACTCGGGAGATTTCTGTGGCTCGCGGGAAGGACCAGCTATAGAATACCTTTCCGACTCGATTCGCTCTGAATCATCTTCAATGGCTACTCTACGGAGTATTCCTTTACGGCGAATTTCTATTTCGTCCTCTTCTGACGTGCGTTGTTTATTTGCAATTTTTGTGGTTTTGTCTATGCTTTTTGAATTAACAAGCTTGGGATTAGAAGAATGTTTAGTATCTTTTGGTTGATACGTTTCGGTGGATTTGTCTACGTCTTCGTCGCTCTTTTTTATAAAGCTTGCCCATTTTGGCAGACGACGTTGAGCAAACTCAAATAGACCTGAAGGAGATTTAGATCTTTTCTTTTCAAGAACTGTAGTATTTTTTGATGTATCTTCTAATATTTTTGATACAGATTTAGATATCCATATTCTTGGATTTAAATCTTTTTCACCAGAACTACTCTCTGGAGAAGTAATCTGAGACGTTCTCGAGCTTCGGTCATCTTTAGACTGGTCATCTTCGGACGGGAAGCTGGATTTTTGATCCGGGTTGAGAACCTTATTTAAAAAACTATCTCTATTTAAATTTAAAACTATTCTATTGAATATTTGAGATGCTTCGTTGGTAACATTCAACTTTTCATCGATTTCTTTAATCTGTTCAATGGGAAGGGTTAAGCTCTGTTCAGTCACGCTTCCCCTCTTCTCTCTGTCTAAAGGATCTGCTTCACTCTCTATTCTCCGGAGCCTAGGGAGATTAGGAACTCGGGCAGTTTTCTTCTGGTGCGGTGTACTTTCCAGTACTTGATCGGGCCGCGTGAGGGTCTGCTGGAAGCCGCTGCCGTGGAGAGATTCTGCTTCGTGTGCGGCCTCGTGCGGTGCCGCGTGCGGTGCTTCGTGCGGTGGCTCGTGCGGGCGGCGCGCAGTGGCCAGCTCCGGCGGGGTCTGATCTCCGGGCTCCAGCTCCCACGAGCTGGGGTGGCGTTGCAGGAGCTGCGCCCTCCGCAGCCCCTGCGCCCCAGCCCCCCCGCCTCCACCAGACTCGTGCTCACACGTGTTGAACTTTTACTGACCACATTCAATTATTGAATTTGACACATTGCCCAAATTTATCAACTATCGTTCACTTTTGTTACTTCACTTGGAGGTCACATTGTTAACTGTTTACATCACATTTACCAATAATATTGCTTTTGTATAACTAACTGTTTTGAATTTTAAGATGGACATTTTACAAATTAAATTCAAAAACTCTGTTACTGTGAACAAAGATGGACAACTAGCATACTATATTAATTTGTATTATTTATTAAATAGCTCTATATCAATTGCTCCGTCAGAGTTTATCTTATCTTGCGGATCGATAAACACGAGGCGTGTTTAATTAGTTAACAACATTTATTCTCATTGCTGATGATTTATTATTATTTCTGATCTAGCTCACTTTAATTTATTGCTTAACTTTCATGTTTGGTCGGGTTTATCTAGTTCTGTCACGAATTATTTGGCTGGAGAAATTAATTATTTGGCTGGAGAAACAAAAAAGTTGACTACTAAAAGGAACATTATTTATCATTTAGGGGAAAATAACACTCATATAATTTGTAAATTTAGGATTGAATGCCGACTGCATCCGTGCTATATTGATGTGTCCCAAGTGGTTCATTTCGATTGGTGACTTAGCAGGGGTGGCCAGATTTAATTGGTGAGGCATGTTCAGGTCTTGATTGATTGATATTGAGGTCTTTCATCTGATTGTGAGAGATCTGTTGAGGGAAACTCATACCCGAACTCTCTCAATCCAACGTTTTCCACCATGGTAGGAGGGATGGATTCACTCCTGGACCCATTGACTCCCAGATACCTAGCCACCCCTTGTAACTTTTTCCTTACTAGAACTCCCTCTCCTTCATTTTCTTAAAGACACCTTCCGCCCATTATCCCCGAAGATGACATAGGACCTAATAGAAATTATTTTCCTCAGGGTCTCTTGCGTGGAGTTTATTTAAAAAAATAATGTAATATTTTATATAACCTATATTTTGTTGTTAACATATATTATGTTTTTACCTGTAATTGTCAACTCATTATTTTCCCTCTAAATATAAAAAAAAAATGTTCTGCATTATATGTAAAAGCCCTATGGGCGTTTAAATAAATATAAAAAAATGACACTTGAATGAAGCTATAACTTTGTTATGGCCATAAAACCATTTTAAGTAAATTAAAAAAATTATCTTTGTTTCAACCACTTGCTTCATAAAACAGAAATAATCACAAAACTTTGTTCAAATTTTTTAAAACAACACATCCTAAGACTTGGTATTGGACAGTTAGGGATATTGTGAGGAGTTGACCGGTTACTCGACTTAGTGAACAGTGACTAGAAGTAGAAGAATTTTTTTTATTTTGAAGAATCGAAAAATCGACACCAAAAAAGTCACCGGAAACTGAAATTTCACTTACATATTTCACTCCAAATAATGTCAGAAAACACTGGTTAAAGTATGTTAAGTACGTGTCTTCACACTCTTTATATATTTTCACAAATCTATAGTTTTATTCCGCGATAATGAAATTATTTTTTGAAAATATTCGCCTTTTCAATCTCTTAAAAGAGAATTTTGATAATACAGATGAAATTTTGATCAATTGACGTTCAAAATTAGGTTTAAATTACTGTCTAGGTCTGATTTCGAAATACTTTTCGTAAAGCCCGAGCAACATCGGGGACTTCAGCTTTATTTATATTATCTGCCTATATAAAGAAAAAAAGCAAGCTCAAAAACTACTGGATCGATTGCGCTGAAAATTTAAAAGTTTGTTCATGCCATGCGTGTTTAGAGACTGGTTTGAATTGTACGCTCGTGGAAGACTTAACGTATTATCTCTAAACTGGAATGAGGTACCTACGGATTCCAATATAAATTGATACAATGAAGTTTTTTAAACGAAACAACACTATAGTAAATAGTGGGAAAAGTTGGGGATGCCTGACGAAGACTTAACGCATTATATATCTACTTGAATGAGATAATGTTTTTAATACTAACAATGAGGTATAAAGTGGAAAATTGTAGAAAAATTCATGGATCCCGAGGAAAAAATAATGCATTATATTGCACTGGAATAAGATACGCAGTCGAATTAAAGTCGATGTTAAGGTTTTTTCTTTTAACAGTAACAACATGGTACATAGTAGTGATTAGGAGAAAAAGTCAAGGACGCCGGACCCGAGGAATTCAAACACACGTTATTTTTCTTGTCACGTATTTTTCAGATGTTTTTACGTACGAACCTCTACTTAGATAATAACCACACTTGATTGAATAGCACCTAATAATCTGATTAATTTTAAACTTGGTCGCTAATCGCAGATAAGGATATTATAAATAATCAGGGTGGCCCATTCCAAATCATTCTATGCATTTTTTTAATAAAATTATTAACTTTATTAAATTTATAATTAATTATTATATATATTTTTTTCATTATTATTTTTTTTTTTTTTTTTACATATACATGTAATAATATATTCATGATGTAAAGTTCCACATTGCGGCCACTCTTGCTATAAACGCTTACAGACTTCGATACGATCTATGCCCGACTACCAAATAAGATACGGTATACACCATTAAGTAATACCCATTATTGTTGTGTTTTCTGGCTGGTTCTTATTCGGCGACAGTCACAGATTATCCATAAGCGTGTATGATATAATACGATAGAATTATACTTTATGTTACGATAACAACACTTCGACGTAGGGCGAAATGTCCTATTTCGATATGTTTCGATGGTTATTGACAGACTGACTATAAGGTGGTACTTGACTTCTGTCTGTGCGGTTGTGTTAGGTACCCTTAATGTGCGGAATACCAAAATTTGGATTCCTTCCGATCCTAAAGGCCTATCGGAACACAAATACGAACGAAACCCATCAGCCTTATGAAACATCCCACCCACTAAAATACAGCGAATTGTATTTAAAGAAAGCTGAACCTTAAGCCAAGCGCAGAATGCTATGAAACGTGACGTAGACGAAAAGAAGACGAAGCAAAAGCTTAAACTAGATTTAAACGATAACTAGATATAGCTAAACTAGACGATACGAAACTAAATGATACGATTAACTTAGAAGAAAAAATAATAAAACGAACCGTAAAACGATGATGATTAGTCACATTGACTAGGCAATGGACACGATTTATTGAATGGTCTTGTAAGAGAAGATCCATTCAAAGTACGAAACGTAGCGATAAGCACAAGATTTTTAATTTTGATTCTAATCACATCATCCGTAGAGAGTGATGTGCGAAGTTTGGTTAAAGATAGAATATGAATTTCGATTCGATTGAATGGAAAATCCGAACGACGAGAGGCTTTGTTATGAAGTACGAATAGATAACAGTAACCAGTAAGACGTTGGAGTTTCCGAATACGATATAATTTGTTTAATTAGAAGTCGAGCAGATTTTCATTGTGTTGGACCAATGACGATTCAACTCGTTCCTCAGAGTGGAGTTCAGTTTTGTTAACATGGCCATCTAAGATAGGCCAAGAGTCATTTGTCTGGACAAGCCCGGAGGACTCCGCCCACCATAACACGTTAGGTTTAGATTGGGATAATATTGTTATAGGAATAATGTTATAATAATAATTGATGCCATTAAAAAAGTATCAAAATAGGAAAAAAAAATGGAGGTAAGAACTGTTATATAGAAGTATCATAATATATTTTTTAAGTTGTGCATAGCCTGCCTCACTAGGCGAACCTGTATTGAGGCAGAATTTTTAGTAAATTGTTTCTCGTAATTTTGTCTATGGTTTACTTATAAATGTATAATATATGTTTTTATACAGCAATCCTTTATTTCTTTTACATTATTGCTTGCATAAACACAATACAAAAACAGCAAGGTTATTACTACAAATAACTGTCAATGACAAGGCGGGGTGAGGGCACCAGTAAAGCATTAAAGTTCAGCGATGTTCGTTTGAAGCTTGGGAGGAACGATTAGGCATCATTTGACGGTGATTCATTCACCACCGTCACCGAGGCATCGAAGACCATTCGCAACTTAGTGGTAATGGTGCCCGGACGAAGAATACAATGACGAAGTATGTGATGTCTTTCTTTCAGTAAATCTATCCCAGGAACACGTGTCATGTGACCACTGTGCAAGTAGTCAGTCATGAAAGCAAAATACGGTTCACGTAAACTGAGTTTTACTATCTGTTTACGTTCGAGTGTTACTATCTGTTTCGCGCGAACCCGGGGAAGCGATATCCTGATCCTTTTCTCCAAAAGGTAAGGCTACGATGTATTGTCCTGAAGGGTGATTAGTGTGATGGACCTGCTCATCAAGTTATTCTTCACGTGCGATGTGAAGACTGAGGGAATGTGGCCAACTCCCTCAGTTTCTTGACCTTTTCAGGAAGTTGGTTGGTTTCGATAAATTGACAAGAAAAGTCATGTAAGCGATCAATGCGATACACTTGGTCACGACATTGTTTTGTGGGCTGTGAAGACTGAGTAAATGTGTCCAACTCCCTCAGTCTTTTGACTTCTCTGGGGAGACGGTACTGGTTGGTTTCGTGGAAAGGAATTTGTTTGACGATCGGTAGCAAAACCAACCGAACCCAGAGGAAGCCAACCGAATGGTGAATTGAGAGCTGAAGGCTGGTGATGATCACCCTTCAATTGGGGTCTCAAAATCGATGGCAAGATTTCAACATCTCGAAGTAGGTCAGTTGGTCCAGTGTCAGTTGTCAGTTTGGGATAGTCAGGGTCGGCACAAGGTTTGTCTCGGAAGTGATGACAGGAAATCTTGTCGAATTGAGTTGGCGATGGAAGTAACTTCATGTTGACGATAATTTGTCCCTTAACCTCGACATTTAAATTGGTGACACCTGACGCGATTGTAGAAGATTGGCCTAAGCCGTGAATTCTCCTAGAGCTGAGTGGATGCTCGGAAGTGCGATCGGTTACAAAATGTGCGTGACTATCTGAATCGGTCAACGCACGGAAAGTTTGAAAATTACGATTGCTAATACGAGCAATTGGCAAACGTACGATGGAGCTGTCACTGAAATTAGCGAGGTAAAGAACTGAAGGATCAGAAATAGAAGCTCCTTGAGTGGCAAACGTGGTGGGTCGTTAGTTACTTCAGCAGGAATGTTGTCTTCCCTATGAAGTAGAGTGTGATGTTTACGATGACATTTCTTACAATCTAACACCGATTTGCAATTCGTGAGACAATGAGAAGGCATGAGACAATCCAGGCACCAACGGTGTGCCTTGGCGAATTGAGCGCGTCCCTGAACCGATTTGAATGCAAATGCTTTACACTTAGCGATTGGATGAGTTCCCTGGCAAAGCACTTTGAGTAAGTGTAAGTAGTCAAGGACTCTTTGATTTCAGGTTTTGCCTTATTCATGTAACAAGTAAGCGATGACGTTTGCTTTATGGCAGCTTGATCATTAAATGTTGAAAAGTATTGGTTCGGTACGATCATGTTCGCGGGCACCGATTCGAAAGATTGATTTGTTAATTCCTTGTGAATTACGACGATTTTGATAAAAACATTTGAACTTGATTTTCAATGTCCTTCTTTGCATCTTGCAAAACGCTTTCAACGACTTCATACATTTTGTTTATTTGGCTAATAGCTACGTTACGTATCCTAAGCATGCCTTGTAATATTCTTGCCATTTTTACGATAAACAAATAATGTACCGACGAAATAATCTGAAAAACGTAATCTATAAACAAATAGAATTCGTTAATTCAAATGTACGATAGTTAGATAAACAATTAAGAACTACGAGTAGTAACCTAATTCTACGATTAACAGTTTAAAATTCACTGTTCGAATAAATGAGATTTCAATTTACGAAATATTTCATAGCATTCTTTCGTTTTGCCATTGAAAGAATTTAATATCTAAAGATTTGCTGATTTCGGCACCAAAAAATGTAAGGTTAGCCCGTTGATGGTTCCACTTTATATGGGTTAGAATGACCTTGCGGCCACTCTTGCTATAAACGCTTATGGACTTCGATACGATCTATGCCCGACCAGCAAATAAGATACGGTATAAACCATTAAGTAATACTATTGTGGTGTCTTCTGGCTGGTCGCCGAATAAGAATTCGGCGACAGTCACAGATTATGCATAAGCGTGCGATATTGTTTGTTTTGGATTATTTCATAATCCACGATAGTAATCTGAGTCGACCGAGAAATTTTCGATAGTTGTATGAAAAAGTCCAGCTTTATTACTTGGTTTCGCGAATGCCAAAGATTGGTCTTTCGATGATTCTTTTAAATTTAAAACTATTGCTATATCTTAATCATTACTAATGTTAACCTTTAACTACTGACGTGGGGGCCGCTCCGTCATAGCAACAATAATAATATCGAAATAATTCCCTCCTTCGCACGGGATGCATACGCCGCTTCCAGTAGCTTCGAATTCAGTGACGCCAGAGCCGTAAGTTTTAAATTGTAAATTTTTAAAGTTTAATTTCTGCAAGTAAATTAATTTCTTTTTTTTTTGCTGGCCCTTCTGACCCATCGTCAGTACTCACGTGATTTTTTATAGTTGATTCTTACTATGTGTATGAGTATTCATTGTTTTTTTTAGTTTAATAAATAATGCAAACTGATTTTTGATCTCAAGTGATTTTTGCCAAAAAATATTATATAATATCCAAATTGTCAAATATAAGTTACTTAACATAAAAGTATTTTATTTTATTTAAATATATTTAAATTGTTCAATAAATAACAATTTGGACATCAAAATTTTCATGGAGTTCTAATATATAAACATTTAAAATAACGAGCCACCCATGCCCCCACGTCAGAGCACACGTAAAAAAAAATCACGTCAGCAGTTAAAGGTTAACATTACTTGATAGTTCATTGTATCTTGCAATTTATTATTACATTAGCTCCACACTTGAGGCCCTGAGAAATAAAAATCCCTCAGCAACATCCTGACTATAATTTTATTAATGTATGTACATAGTTAGTGTACATTACTTTTGACGATCATTAATATATTACAACATTTTTCTAACAAACCACTGCCTACATATTTTGAAAACCAAAGGGTGTTGCATATTGAGGATCCTGAAATAAAGGACGTTTACATGATATATTAGCGAAAATGTAGATTTTGGGACATTATACATATTTATAGACTGCCAAAACTCAACGGGGATATTCATATCCATTCCGGAGATTAAAAAAAAATTGTAAAACACGAGTGATCACTACGGAGTGCGGATGGAGTTCTGCTTGTTTTGCTGTTCAAATCAGAGACATAAATCGTCCTTGTATTTCTGTCCAAAACAGTGATTCGTGCATCTAAATTAGTAACTATAATAATACAATTATTTCACTTCATCTCATTGGACTAACTAATTTTATTCACCCATATTGAAATTATTTGTAATATTTGTTTGCCAATTATTATGCACAATTTCTGCGTCAGGCAAAAAAACCGTTAGCGATTTTAAAACTTAATTAATGTTTGTATTAAAATGCACAACACAATTTGATGTCAACCCATACTTAAGAATGACATGAATGCTTATTTAACAATAAAAAAATAAAAATTGATCAGATTAAAACCAATAATTAAAAAAAATTTATAGTTTTTTTAATTTTTGGTCGCTTGGAAAGTAGCAAAATGTCACTAACTGATTAGGATCCTCGATATTATTTAAATTTGTAATTACTATTAATTGGACAAATCATGTTTCTTATTCATTCTTATTCTCAAGCACTAAAAAATAACATGAATTAAATATTTTAATTAACAATAAATTATCCCAGAAGGTGTGTTTTTCATTGAACCAATGCATATTATAAGTGATAATAAATGTACGTACAAAGCATAGCGCGCTTCCGAAATCGGCTACCAGTTTAAAACCGTCCACCATTCTTCGGCTGCCTTTGATAGTGAGTTTTTCAGTATTAGATTCAAATATCTACTAATGTGTAATACAGAAACTGAATTGATATCATTTCCTATCTTATTGAGATAGCGTGCATTCGAGATAAGAATCGGTACAATGTTATCTTGCAGCAATACAAGGAATAATAAGTGTGATACGAAGGTAAAGGTCACAATACAATAAGGACCATATAATATTATCAGAACAACTATTATGGTTAAGTAGGTCTACGGTATTATATTTTCTCTGACCTAAACCTTGCATTTTTCACATTTTCTTCTTCAAATCCGATTATTGCAAGGAAAACCTTTAAAAAATGTTTAGCAGTAGGTAACTCCTTTACCAAGCAAATTCGTGAAATTGTGAAACCTTCAGAAGACTACAGTAGACAAGAGTGGGGACGCAACGAAGAACCGCACTAAGAAGAGACCGGTTTTACTATCTCATTCTAACTCAGGCTAAATCCTATATGTATGTGTTTGTATCTTTGTAGTGTCGCTTTTTTCGTTTCATCACAACGGTGCTAAAGAAGTGCTTTCACTTCAAAAATGATCAAATAGATGATGATGGACTCGGTGGTGTGATACTCTGCTGTTGTGTTTTATACTAAAAAAAACGTTGGATAATTAAACTTTCAGAAATTATATTTTCCATAACATAAAAATGTGTTCTTTGTTTGAATACTTTTAACGTGGATATTCGCAAAAATAGAATTAATAAGCGAGTCTCAATTTTTCTTACTTACAAAACAAGAGATTCGTTGATAGTCGATCTAAATATAGAGCGGACCCAGAACCCCTTAATGTTGCAGTTTATTATTTAGCAAAATTTACAAGGGAGGGATCATAAAATATCATGTTTCGGACAGTAACTGATGATCCTTGTAATAATATGACTAATCGATGTTCGATCTTTTCGGATGGTAAGTACCAACTTTACACAAACGCTGGTCTTTGCTGACGGAGGTTGTTATCTTGATTTTGTTTCCATGTTTGAGTCACGAGCTAAAAAATATTACATACATAGCCATTTTACCTAACAACCTACCACCTGCACAGGTTATCATATTATTTATTTAGAAGTCATGCAATGCGTTTAATGTTTCAAAATACCGGGTATTCAATTATGTATGTTTTCAGCATTTCAATTTCTAAGTATCACATTTGATATGAAAATGTTCTGCAGTCACGAATAACAACAAAGAAAAAGTATAAAATCGCAGGAGATTTAGTCGTTTCTCTAGACACACGAGAACTAGTCAATATTTATTTCACACAAAACAACGAATAATAATAGTGATATTATTCTTTAAAACACGTACAATTCGATAGTGCTTATTTTTTTAGCTACTCACTAAGAAGGCCTTCTGATAAAACATGGATTTTACAGATAAGGCATGCGGCTAAACCCAGACTAAACTATCAGTAGAGGCCATCTCTATTAAGCTAGAGGCACTACAGACGGGTCAAGTACGCCTCCACACATTCAAACGTCTAATCTAGTCCGAGAAATTACAATCTGCGTGTATCACAATTAGTTTAAATTACATGTGAATTAAATACTTTAAAAATTTATTTCAGCAAGCCCAGATTCCGTAGGTGGTATAATTCGCGTTTTATGAAAGTAAATCAGTAACTAATTTCATTTCATGTAATTAACTTAATTTAATTACTAATATTAATAATAATTCATTAATCTAATAATTAATTAATGTAATATTTAATTAATCTAATAATTAATTAATTTAATATTTAATTAATCAAATAATTAATTAATTTAATATTTAATTAATATAATAATTAATTAATCTAATATTTCCTTTTAGTAATTAATTAATCTAATAATTCATTTTTGTAATTAATTAATTTAATAATTAATGTTCATAATTAATGAGTCTAATAATTAATTAATATTAATAATTATTTAATCTAATAAAAAATAATTTATCCAATAAATATTTTAAATTATTATATAATCTTAAAATTAATTTCATAGAAACGCAGGTATCCAATTCAAATGTTGTGTACAAACATCGCTACTGTCGCACACAGTACCCACATCACCACCAATCATTATAGATTTGAATCGTCACAAGA
Source organism: Limnephilus lunatus (assembly GCA_917563855.2). Lineage (NCBI taxonomy): Eukaryota > Metazoa > Arthropoda > Insecta > Trichoptera > Limnephilidae > Limnephilus > Limnephilus lunatus. Next base: position 38,108,093 of record OU830604.1, read on the forward strand.
CTCGGGATAAATTTTAAAGTGTAATAAACATAAATATTGTCAGTGACTATCGTGAGTTCAACTCTTCGTCATCCTTCATGACACAAGCAGAATTTTCCGCTCACTGTGTTGGTAGTAGGAGACTTTCAAATTATTGTCATGTTATTCGTAAATTATTGAATGTTATTATTTTGTTATTCGTAACCCAGCAATTATTTATGTGAAAACTTCTTTAGCACCGTTGTAATTTGAAACTCAATGAAATGGAAACGATCGATATTAAAAATAGACAAACCCATACATCTATAGGATTTAACCGGCAAGAGAATAAGATAGACTAATCGGAGTCGTCTTTGTGCGGTGATTCGTAGAATTAAATTAAAAATAATTTTTAAACTTTGTAACAATATAATAATAGAGTAGTTGACCGGATATCAGAAGGAAGCGAGTTCAAGTCCCGTCGGCGGCATTTATCTTTTCTCGGGAGATTTTTTCAATGTTGATGAGTGTTTCAGGCTAATAATTATTGCTTATAATAAATTTAATAATAAATAAACCCTACATTTTTATTTATTCCTGATACTCCGCATTCGTCTCATTCTCTCGAAGTTTAGTTTTCCGAAGGTTTTATTTCTACCGCGTGTGAGCTGCACACTCTGATTTTTTGTACACAGATTTTCATATTTTTTTAATTACCTATTATTACGAGCTTTGTACCTACTGTTTATTTTAACACAATCTTCTATAATCATATGTGGATTTAAATTTTCTACTCTCATATACGGATTTTTTTTTCAAGTAACTAATTGCAAAAAGGTAACGATTTTATAATATTAATGTAAGTCACTTTTCTATAATCGCCAAGTTGTTTACTCTCATGGTATGTATTTTTTTATGAAAGTTTATTTCTTTAATCTACAATTTAAAAAAAATTGTAACTTATTTTGATAAACGCTATGAATGACAGCCAAATTAAAAAAAAAAGTATTAGTATTAGCTGCGGCATACAGTCATTAAACGCACTGTAAATATAACTTACTAATATTATAAATGCGAATGTTTGTATGGATGGATGGATGGATGTTTGTTACTCTTTCACGCAATAAATACCGAATGGATTTTAAAAATTCTTTCACTAATAGAAAGCTACATTATTTGCGAGTAATATAGGCTATATATATTGGTAAGCTCTGGTGTTATGAATAAGCTGTGGCGTTATGAAATTATTTATCATACGTTTTCTGTCCCTAACAAAATTGAGTTATTGCAAACGTCAGTTGAAAAGCAAAAAATTGTTGCCTGGGGTGGAGGGGAAGGAGGGTGGAGGGGTTTGGGGGAGGAAGAAAGGGGAGGGAAGAAAGGGCGGATGGTGGAGGAGGGTGGGGGTAGGGGGAGGAGGGTGGAGTTAGAGGGGAGAGGGAAGAAAGAGCGGGGGTGGGGGAGGGGTATGGAAAGGGGAGGGGGATGGGGGTAGGGGGGGGGGTGTATGGGGAGAGTGGAGTGACGAGAGGGAAGGTGGAGGAGGCGGAGTGGCAACGCCCCTAATACCATGCGAGCGAAGCCGGGGGTAAAAGCTAGTATATATATATATATGTATATATATATATACATATATATATATATATAATAATGTTTTATTTTCATAAGTTAGGTACATCACAATTTGGAATGTTGCGTAGGTATACATAAAAACGAAATCATTTTCTTTAAAATATTAATAAAAAAGTGTGTTTTGTTTCAGATAAATAAAAAAATATATTATAATGAAATATTCATAAAGTATTATACAGGTAAGTATTCTTTTTATATACGACTATCTTCAAAAGAACTAAGTTGGGAATTGTAGTGAATAAAACCCGATCGTATTTCCCGATAACGGTGTACGAGGGCCTTAGGCAGAAGACAATGATTCTATTGAACCTTCTAAGTTGGGACAAAGGAGAAAATATAACTGAAGGCTCGTGCTACCCAAAATAATTTTACACTATTGTGTAGTTTTTATAATATAAATTTATTTAGCTACAAACTTTTTGAAGTGAAAACTTCTTGAGCACCGTTGTGATTTTAAACTCGATGAAACGAGAAATAGCGACAAACACATACATCTGTAGGATTTAGTCTGCGAGAGAATGAGATAGTACAATCGGTCTCCTTTTTGTGCGGTGCTTCTTAGCCTCTCCACTCTTATCTGCTTTAGTTTCCTGAAGGTTTTACTTATACCGCGCGGGAATTGCACACTCTATTTTTTCTTATTATGTCTAGTGTATATCTATTCTAAAGATACTACAATAAAATTTTATCATCTACTTACGTACTAAAATTTGGACTTCTTCACAACAGAGAGACATAACCCAGGAAAATTTGCAAGACTTCTAGCTTCCTTAATATTTATAGGGAGTTCATAAAACATCCTAAAACCTTCATAATAAATATTGTTTTACGTTCCGGAAAAAATTGTTTATGGAAGCCTAAAATCATCGCAGCTTCTTGTATGAAAGCAATGTATTGTGCTATTAATAACAATATCATTCAACATATAATCTGGCAACATTTTATTTTTTAACTTAAGTATAAAAAATACTATGGTATATAAACTAATCTATATTTATTTTATTAGATAAAACAGACATGTTGTCAATACACTTAAAATATTGAGTTGGCGTTGCCTTGTTTTTATCCTAGCATGTCTATGTATAGACCTCAAAATTCTGAATTACTTCCATTCTTTTAACTTGTGTTTTACTGCTCAGAAAAAATACACTTGTACAGTAATTAAAGTAAATTGGTGTTGTAAAAAAAATTTCCTGTTTTAAGGTCTAACTTTCCTTTTTTCCTGCCAAAGAACTTGCAATTTATTTTTTTTGCATTTTTTTTATTTAGCATTTCAAAGATAATTGTTAAGTTTTAACTAATTAATTTCTTCAACTTCTTCAATATTTCGATTGTCTATATTTATGGTATTTAGTTTTTTTCCCTAATACAATGAATTAACTATTAGTGGCGTTTAATTTCAGTTTATTTGTATAAAACCTTTTTCACATCTTCAACATTATTTACAATAGTGTATAAACGTTTATAAAGATTGATAGAACACTTCTTCATCATTTTTTTTATATAATAAATAGAAGCGGTCAATAATCAATAATCAAAGCGACCAATGAGTGCAGACAGCGTAATTTCCGTTTCATATCTCAACCAATAGGAGCCTTGAAAAGTGACATCATAATCAAAGCGGGAAATGGGTAATTTCAATTTCATCCGAAAACCAAATCACAGCGGGGCTATAGAAGTTTCACTTCAAAAAGTACTGGTTAATAAGTTTTAAAATTCTGGATTCTATTCTAATCAACACGGTAGGCTATTGTTAAACCTTATCATAATTCTCCATCCTTACTTACCATACGATCGATAGCTACACAAACGTAGATAGAAGATAATGTTTGATCTACTGTTACAGATTTTTTTACATCTGTAACAATAGAACAATCATGTACCTATATATCACATTCCAATGTATCAAGAGTACAGTGAAAGAGTTACAATATGATTGTAGTTCAGCATATTACAGTATTGTGAAAGATCAGTAAATCAAAGAGTGTCAGACATCATCCAAATGTTTTCAGCGTTAAATTCCAATCCAATCCGATTACAATTTACAGCCACTTTATGCTTAACGTTTTTCCCAGGCATTTCAGGCAAGGAGGAAGTCCATTACATCAAATTCTGGACTCTTGTCAACTAATCGGCTCATGAACATTTGTACCGTAAAGTTCGCGTGTAGTAAATCAAGGCACCGCTTTAAGAGCGTATAACCAGCAAATCATAAACCCGATCCGACGCCAGCGCTCACACATCAGAGCTGGCGAGCGGACGTTTTTGAAACTAGATTTCGTTCCGCTGCAAGCTTGGTTTCGCGTATCTGCTAGCTTACGCGCAGCTAGAGCTACAGTATGGGTCAGATGAAGATGTCAAATTCTCGCTTCCAGAAATTTAATTAGTGGTAATTATTTGCAATTTGTATATCGAAGTGCATAAACTAAAATAGATACAAGTGAAATGCGTAAACACAGTAGGAATTAAGTAGACACCTAAATGAATAAACAATTTGTTATATTCTTTTTAATATTTTGTTTTTTAATTTTATTTTACGGCCATTAGTGGAAGATCTCTCACTATCGCCCTGGTGTAAGACCACCATTAAGAATTGAAACGTTGCTTGAAATGGCTTTAGCCATTTATATATATAGCCAGTTAAGGTGGTGGGGAGGGGAAGGAGATGGGGAAGAGGAAGGCGAGGAATTACCTGGCTATACAGAAACTAAACACGGCCATAAAACAAAATCACTAAACACGGCCATAGCCATTTCTAGCAACGTTTCAATTCTGAATGGCGGTCTTACACCAGGGCGATACTGAAAGTATATATCTTCCACTCTGGAACGTGACGCAAATAGATATCCTCTTCTTTGGGAATTCTGTGTCGAGGGTGGTTTAAGGGACAGGAAGGAGAGGAACTTCTGAGAAGGAAAGGGGTATTAGGGGTGGGTAGAAATTTGGGGGTCAGCGAGTCGAAGATATTGAAATATAGGTATGTAGATGGGCTATCGGCAGTTGTTACTGGGTGAGATTGTGCTTCTAGGTGTCGCCGATTTTTTTAACCAATACTATTGCCCACCTTCAAAAAATCAAATAAATAAACGAATTCTTTCCGTATTAAAACTATATTGTTAACGAATACTACTGAACACCTTCGAAAAATCAACTAAATTGCGTATTCAAACTAGCAGATGGTAATCCGCCGACAGTCGGGCGGATATCATAGCATGTCTCCTTATATTTCAATATCTTTGAATTGAGTTTCCTCCTGGACCTGCCGGTATTCAAAATGAAAGTTTCACATGTCCAAGCAACATACTACGACTTGTATATGAACAGAAAGCATAAAAAAATAATTATTCAGGGAATCGAATTTGTTATCCCTCGATTCGAGGTGTTGAGTACTCGGTACTTTGATTTCTTTTACCCTAGTTTTGGTTAGGTTAGATAAACCTTATTAAAGTATAATTTTTGGTTGATTTGCAATAACACTCACAATCAATTTTTAACAACTCCCACAACTTGGCCTCTGTATTACACAAGTACAGTACCTAAAAAGGCTTTTTCAAAATGGGAATTGTTTATTGCCTCCACCTTGAAAGGGTTTGTATTTCGGTACAGGAAACCTTACACGAGATGATCGCAAAGTCAACCGTCCCGTTTAGGGTTTGTAAATAAGCCTACCCGGCCTAATTCAATTTTCAAAATATGGCGCTAACGGCCCTCTGATACTTCGGCGCCGCGGGAATCCGAAAAGGGTAAATAAACAATGAACTATTAAATTTTATGTGAAATTGATAATCCAATGGAATCACGCCAAGCAATTTAGTGAGTAATTAAATCCACGCTAGTAAATGAGTTTCAAACTGTTCACAAGGAAAATTCACACTTGCAACACCGGAAATTTGATACCACATCAAGCTCAGCTTTTTCCGTTGATTTTATTTGATTGTCACAAGTATGCTGAACAAAATTATTACTATCTTTTCGCATCCGTTTTCGTTATTGGATTTGGGTAGTGATTGAAAAATATCGTTATATATCTGATTTATTAGGTTCACGCCTATCGTACATATTTCCTATAGTCTTAGTCCCACTAGCTAGCTATTATAACAATATAACATTAAAACAATTTGCCCAAAAAAAGCAAAAATTAATTAAAATAAAATCGATTGTGCAAAGTGTACCTAAATGCTTTTTTCCTCTACTATCCACAAATGCAATAAAAATAGGAAGTAAAAATTACCAAAAGTAGGAACTTTTTAAAATTTTTCAAATGCAATACGCGTGAACGTGTAGGTACCTCGCGAATAAATAAATCATCAGAAATTTTTTTAATGAAGTGGGATGGAATGGAATGCTAAGGACAAGTTGTTTCAATAAAAATGAACAAGTCAACAACTTTCTTAAAATTTTCACGTTCTGTGTAAGTTCTATTCAAGTTCTGTTGTTATATCGTTTGTAGGCCAGTTGCATCATAAAACTGAAATAATTGCAGAACTTTCACAGAACGTTCAAATTAATTTGAATAGTTTGAAGAATTGTACAAATTTTTTGAAACAACCAAGCCTAAATATTTTTCATTTATGAATGTTTAGGTACATAAAGCTTCGTTCTCTTTGGACATTATTAAATAATAATTAAAAATATTACGCGTTTACGGGTAGGTGCCCACCCACATACAATTAAGGAATATCTTTTCAGTTTTTTTTTTTACTGCAATAAAATAAAGTTTGAAATTATAATTTTATGCTTTGTAAAAAAAAATATAGCGCAGTAATAAGGGCGCTAGGAACCTACCCGCGTACTATGAAAAAATATTTTTTCAGTAATTGTATTTTTCTGTACTCCTTTGGCGATACAAGGAAATTAAGGAAAAGGACAAAAAATTTCAAAATCCAATTTAAAAACAGAAAAAAAAACTTAAAAATCCAAAATATATCAATTTTCAAGTCCAAAAAATCAAAAATTTCAAATTACAAATTTGAAAAAATTAAAATTTCGAAATAAATAAAAATTCAAAACATTTCAAAATCCACAAAATTTCAAATTTCAAAAAGAATTTTAAAATCCGAAAAATTTTAAAATTCTAAAAATGTATGGGGTGCTGGTTTTGAGGGAAGAAGGATTTTAGGGAAGGGGGATTTTGGGGAACAAGGACTTGAGAGGGAGGGTTTAGGTAAGGATGATTTCTGGAATTTTGGATTTGGATGGAAGGGAGATTTTGAGGGAGGGGGATTTGAAGTGAGGGGTAAAATTGGGAAAAGGGAAGGGGGGATTTGAGGGAAGATTTTATAAAGGGTAATATTTTATTAAGAGTAGTAATTTTACGTTAGAGTAATTAGTGGATGGATTTAGCGGGAGATGGTTTTAGGGGAAGGGCTTTTGGGAGTGGGAGAATTTTGGGAAACAGTTGATTTAGTGGAAGGGGGATTTCGGGTCTATTACGAATATTAAAAATAAGCTCTTGCCCCTTCAAAATTAGCAAAGCTTTTCGGACTGGAATCTCTAGGAGCACCGAACTGTATTTTAAAACTAATAAATTGAAAGAAGATGCCCTAACTGTTTGCAATGTGTTTCAGAATTTCCATCTCATCAACTTAAAGAAAAATGTAGGAGGGTTAAAACTTAACAAAGCCGGGTGGTAAATATTAGGTTTTTAGAAAAACAAAAATTAATTATTAATTTTTCGTCTTAAGTTTCTGGCTTGTGACTAATCCCATTTGCACGATTTTAATCTTATTAATTTTGTATATATCAATTAAGAAAGTTCTTCTGAAAGATTAATTTACTTTTTTAAACATAAGTTTGACGACTTTTACGCCTTTCGAAGACAATGTCAAATAGTGAAACTGTTTAATGCGTAGCAAGAATTTTTGTACACAAAGGCTTTTAACGCTATTTGTTACCCGGATGTGTCTATTTTTCAGGAGCATCCTCTTTTAATTCAAAGTTTCTCTTTTCACGGAGAAACTTCCGCAATGGAAATGCCCCCTTCACTTCTTAAGCCTCCCGGAAAGACTTCAGCACTCGCCACTTTCCGGCCCACGTCAAAAGGGCCCACTTTTCACAGGACGCACTCTAAAAAGAAAGGCGACATTCAACTCTTTTAACGCGGTGGTTAAATTTTGTTTACTTATGCGTGGATCGAGGACGAATATTGCTACATTTTTGTTTTTTATGAGTTTAGCCTGATTCTTAAGCGCAGTTCGGAAGTTCTCTAATTGCCTTTAAATGATAAAAGACACAAGTTTGAAACTTTTTCAAAACGCTTCTTTTTACGCTATTTTAGGACGAATTAAAAAGATTTAAAATTAGAATATCACCAGGGAATTGGTTTCAGCGGCAACCTTTCAGTAACTGCTTACAATGCACTGATATCAATACTTTTGTTGATTTCTAACTGTTTGAAATTTCATAGTTGGACGTTTCAAATAAACCCGCTTTACCGCATCAAGGCTTATCTTGCAAGTATTAAAAATGCTTAAATAAATAAATAAAATATTATATTAACTATGTTTCTTGTTCGGCATATCTGCATTTATTTATTGCACATTATTTGCACTGTAATACGTATTTTTAACTCTACCTTAGTAAGAAAATTTACCGTAGTAATCGAGCATACTTTAAATTTGAAAATGAATTCTGAGAAGACCCAGGATAATATGGTATGATCAAGGGATATCAAACACTTCATTCAAATCAAACAATTTACATACTTATGTATGTGTGTGATTATGTGCATGCGTGGTACACGTATGTGTGTGTGTATGTATGTGTGTATGTATGTGTGTATATATATATATATATATATATATATATATATATATATATGTTTGGATATGCGTGTTCATGTGTGTATATGCATATATATGTACCCGTCTCAGAACAGACATCGTCTAGTGAGGCTGGTTACTTATTGTTTGTATATGATAATGTTATATCAATAAACGCCTGAGTTGCAAAATTAAAAAAAAAATAATAATAATATGGGTCATATCACAAATACATATGAATTTCAAAACATAGGTACATGAATATTAATACACCAAGGAGTTTGTACCCAGAGAGTTCAGAGAGTGATGTAAGGCGTTTTATCTTCTATACCTACCTATTATTATAAAAGACGTCACGATAACTGATTTGGAAACATGAATCCGAGAATAAAACTAGTAGGTCAGAGCAAAAGAGTTCATGAGTAGAAACGTAAATTTAACTTTGACCATACACCCCCCAGTGAAACGTGTTGTCCAAACATGAACTCGTTTATTGGTAAAGTTATTTTTACACATTGCGTTTTACGCACAAACATTACAGAATAATAGACGTTCATTCAACGGTCAATCAAACGGCTAACGTCGGAGACCATAAATGGTAGGATAAAAAACCCACATTTTCCTCTGGGAACTGACGAAGAAAATTATTTTTCATTTCTTTTTTGTGAAAATGTGTAGTTCGATCGTTCAGTTGATTAATCAGACATCTCCAAATGCTAAGTATTGAGGTAATGAGGACAGAAATATTCGAACGCTCACCATAAATCAAATATTATTTACACGTGTCTGTGCTTTACAAATTAACACCATAAAACACAACGGTCCATTACATTATTATGAAGTTTTGAAAAATTCTACGAGTGATCCAGAAAACATCAACATTTACGTTAAATCACTACCAGCTTTACTAAAAAAAAAAACCCTTTTCCGGCCGATAACCTGTGTTGCTGCAACAACATGAATAAACCTCGCATACACTAAAACACGAACTATTACTAATAGGTCCTATTCTGCATCACAATGTTGGTAGGTATGTTATTTGTGTATGTTGTTGGTACGCTGACTCGTTTATGATTATTTTATTTGTAGTTGTAACTAATCTGCGGAACTAATCTCCTGCTGACAAGCTACTTGAAGTAGCTTAGCGGGTAAGAAATTCCAATTGTATGCAATTTTTTATACAATACGTAATAAAAAATAAAAAAATTAGGCTTTCTTCCGCGGTCACGCTTTAAAATGCATTTTATATCTGGCAACACCGTAAATGGCCATAATTTACTTTGTAAAAATGGTTGTTTCAATTCTTTTCCGCCAGGGGCGTTATTGGCGTGCCTGCGCATTTGTACTTTTTAGAAAAACAGTTTGGTTTATTTATGGCGGGAATGTTGTTAGTAAATATTGCGATTTTACTGAAGGATTTCTATTATAGTGACCAATTCACTCTTCTATTCATATAATTATTATATTTAACGCTTTTTGTGGTTTTTCATAAGTTTTTGTCCTGTTATAGGCACAATAATCGTACTTGGAAAGTTGAATTGTCAGAAAATTATTTTACAAGATACGTGAAAATTCAAATTTACATTTAAGGAACCTTGTTTTATGAGAATTTCACAAAAGTGGAGTTTTATTAGTATTAACAGTTTTGAGATTTTTTTGGTTAAACGTTACTAAGTATGTGTATGGATGGACGTGTTTAACCATACCATTGATCACCAAAGTTTTTTTTAATAAGCCCTTAAGAAGGACTGGGAGATACTAAGATAGATAGATAGTAACTAAAAGTTTATATTTTAGAGTTTATAATGATGGTGATGACGGTCACTTGATCAATAATAAACAATAAACATGAATGTAAAGCGGACCAGAAGCTCTCGTACGGTGAAATGGTAATAAGGTTTTGAAGTGAAACATTCTTTAGCACAGTTGTGATTTGAAACTCGATGAAATGGAAACGAGTGTCACTAAAAAGAGACAAACATATACATCAATTGGATTTAGCCTGCGAGAGAATGAGACAGCAATAAAATAATTATTTATTTCACGGGTACTCGGTTCAAATATAACACGATAAATCCACAGTTCCAGTTTAGTTTGATGGTGTAACGCGCCTAACGAACATTCAGACATTCAGCGGACCAAGGATCGAATCCCACGAAACCAAAAAAAAAAATGTTATCAGGTAAAAGAAAACACAAAAGGAAGCAACATCTAGCGACTCCGAAGAAGAAAACATAAATATTAATTAGTTGACCAAATGTTTAAGAAAAGCTGTAAAATATGGAAAAAATCATCCTTCACGTTGATAAAAAAAGTGTTTCCTAGTCTCCACTCTTGTCTATTTCAGTTTTTTTGAAGGGTTCACTTCTACCGCGTGTGAATTTCACATATTTTTGAAGTGAAACTTCTTTAGCTCCGAAGCATCAAACTGCGCTCATTGACTGCTTTGATTGTGATGTCACTTTTAAAGTATTGGTTGAGATAGTTTTGGTAAAGTTTCGCTTCTACCACATATAAACTGCACTAGATTTTTTTGTATGTTAACATCGTCATCTTTTTGATGATCTATAGCTCAACAAATGTTCTGTTCTACATCAGTTCCACCATTTCCATCATTAGAATACGAAGATTTGACATAAATCTTTTTAAGTTACAAAAATTATCATACCCAATGTAGTTTTCAAATTATATTCAGTTGGAAAAATTGGGTTGAAACTGGACCGTAATACGAGCGTGTGCCTAGTATGGTAGTCGATAATCATGTAAAAACTTTTATACGAAAAACTTACTTAAATAAAGAAAATTCAAAAAATATAAATATATTCGTCTATAAATAACGTAACTGTGATGTACTGCTTTTTCTTAATAAATTGCTTTGTGGCTACTTGGCGCGTGTTCGTTCTGCCCAAGCGTTTAATAAATCCGACTTGCATTGATTTGCTACATATTATATTACGCACTGACTCAATCCCATACCGGTAAGTTGTGCGTTCGTTCCACTATGAGCCAAGTGGCATTTTAGTGAAAGATCGATTTTTCAGAGCGTCGGCCAAACTGGGGGAGAACCGAGGCACTAGGGCAAGGGGGAGGGGCCCGGACACGGTGGGGGGAAAGGTTATAATCTAGATTACGTAAGTTACACAGGTGAAGAATGAATCTACCCCTCTTTCCCCATCGCGCGATTAAACTCCCCTGTTGGATCCGCCCGATCCATTCGGCTGATCGTCATCCTAATAAAATGGATTATCTACCTGTAATACGACCCAGAAAGCGGCGGTTATTGTTTCGTACCCTTTTTGCGCTAAGCCATCGGATTTCTGCGATATCCGCGTTGTAGGCGAACCCAAAGCGAGCGAATTGGGCAAATGCGATGTTTGCAGGTGTTTAGGCTATTTTTAAAATTTCAGTCATAGCAGAAATAAATAAAAAAAATCTAGAACACGATATGAAAATACAGCACTACGGCGGATATGCAAAGCAGACAAGAATACATCGCACCTCTAATTACGGACAGTATGATAACGGTTCCATGACAAACTTGAACCATGATAAACAGAACATTGAAGAAAAATAAGGAAAAAATAAGATAACCTTGTCTAATTTATTATGTTATATTGTTCTGATTTGTCACCATTGGGTTATATTCGGTTACCCATGATAATTTATTTGTTGAAAATGTTTGATACAATATATATAATAGATACATAAAATAATGAATAGTATATAAAAAAACTTAAAATAATAAATGTATGAACTTAAAAATCCCACAAATGCAATGCCTGTGCGTGGATATAATACTGTTTTTTTTATTTTTATTTCTATTGTTATAGTGAATAGTTTAAGTATATTATATAAATTAGGGATTTAAAAAGAGTAACTGAATAAATGCAATTAAAAGCTACAATATAAAAAACAGTCTGAATAAGAATAGATGTTTCAAGTGCAATTTAAAGACATAAAAAAACATAGCAAATAATATAATATATCTTCTCTAAAACCAGATATACTTAATATATATACTTGGCTTTGCTTAAACTTATAAGAAAAAATATATGTTGGTATATGACTCAAATACATCAATTCTACAGATAACATTATTTTTTTAAATTTCCGAAACTTTCAATTTTTCTAAAAAAGTAATTATATTGAAAAAAGGAAAGAAACAATTAATAGTCCACAACATTTTTAGAAACGTTCCAAAAATAGATATCGCATTAACTTAACTTTTGACAAAAGGAAAAGTAAAACTAATAGCATATTATGGTATTTTTAAAGTTCTTAACTCTGGAAGCGATTTTGCATTAATAAAACAATTTATTGAATAACCAACACCCCTGCAATAAGTCTCCGCAGGTGGCTCGCTACGTTTGGTGACCTAGAAAGGGTGCACGCGCCCATGGGGTGAGATTTGGCTAGGTCTTGGCGGCCAATGCATTTTCCCGCCTAATGCTTGGCAGGCCGAATCAGGAAACTGGTTGAGGAAGGCCTAACCTAGACTTCTTCAGCCGGATTCTGCCAACCTATCGCCTTGCACCGCAGTAGGAGGGATGGATTCATACGTCCGTCACTCCTAGACACATTGACCCGCGGATTCCTAGCCATTCCTCATACCTTTTTTCCTTCCCAGAACTTCCTCTCCTCCCCTTCCATAAAAAGGCCCTCAACACAGCATCTCCAAGGATAAAATAGGCATCGAAAGATTTTTTTTTTCCTTAGGGCTTCCTGTGTTGAACAAATTAAAAAAAAAAAACGGAATGTGCAAGACTAGAGTTGGGAGACTATGAAGCACCGCACAAAGAGTAGAACGATAGGCTACGAAGTACCGCACATAGAGGAGACCGATTATATTGTCTCATTCTCTCGCAGACGAAATCTTCTAGACGTATGTTTTTGTCTCTTTTAATGTCGCTGTTTTTTTTTTTGTTTAGATTCATCGAGTTTCAAATTACAGCCGTGCTAAAGAATTTGTCACTTCTAAAATTAGTCAAAACAATGAAGTCCAGAAAGCCAAAATTCTAGTTAAACAAAATTAGTGGAACCGTTCCTATGTTTGAGGAAAATTGTAAGGCTAATGTGGGGAAAGTAAAGAAGTGCGGAACGGCACGTTTAGAAGTGCCTGGCTATTTAGATCTGCTCTTCAAATACGGTTCAACCCATTTTAAGCACTTCAATTATGTTATGGTATTTTACCAAGGTGAAACAAAGATCCATTTCCACTCCAAATACCTGGGTGTAATACTCTATTCAAAACTGACTTTCACAGCAAACTTTGAATATGTGCTAAAAAAGGTATCAAAAAAGGTAAATTTTCTTAGAAGACTAAGACATAAATTAAATAGAAACACTACGGAGCTCATTTATAAAACTATCGTTGCTCCACATTTGGATTACTGCTCTTCGATGTTATATTTGGCCAATAAAGGAAATTTAAACAAACTAGAAGTTATACAGAACAAAGCTATGAGATTTTTTTTTTTTTTTTACATTAACTCCACACAGGAGGCCCTGAGGAAAGTAATTTCCCTCAAGGCCTATGTCATCTTTGAGGATGCTGTATGGAGGGTCTTTTTGAGGAAAGGAAGGAGTTAACATGGGTCTTGAAGAGACCCATGTTGTAGGAGGGAGAAAACACAGAGGCTGGTAAATCGTTCCACATCCGAGCTGTTGAACTCAAGAACGAGTCGTAAAAACGACCCGTTCTCATGTGACTAATGTCAACCGTGTACAAATGTTGGGCGCGTGTTTGGCGTGTTTCCCGACTATGCACCGGCGCCGAGGGGATCAACGACGCTAGTTCCTCGGAGCATTTTCCATTGTAATACCGTTAGAACAAGGACAGCATTCCCACCTGATGCCTGTGCTCTAAAGATTGAAATCCATCTGTTAAGATGGGAGCATCTATCAAACGGACCGCCCGTTTCTGCACAGAGTCAAGGGTTTTTTAAAGGTATTTTGGAGCTCCAGACCAGAGGTGGCTGCCAAATTCAACCAAGGGGCGCACTTGCGATTTGTACAGGGTTAGCAGTTGTGTACTATTAAAGTATCTGCGGGCCCTGTACAGTACGCCCAGTTTCTGAGAAGCTAATTTAACTCTGGTTTCGATGGAGCCCCCATACCTGAGCTGGTCACTTAGAGTAACACCAGACATATCAATGGAGGTCCTGTTCGGAAGAATGCTTCCATTGAAGGAGACTAGATTATCATTTCGATCCCTTTTAGACGTTATCAAACATGATTGGGTCTTTGAAACATTAAATCCGACGAGGTTATTCTTACCCCAAGAGAAAACACTCTCGAGGTAACCGTCCATTCTCTGCTTCAAAGCCCTCCAAGCTATTGGGGTTTGTGTGCTCTTTGGAGGCTTGTCAAGCAAAAAGCTATCATGGACTGTACTGTCATCCGCGTAACAATGAATCGGTGCACATGACAAGAGGTCGTTGATGTGCAACAGAAACAAAGTCGGAGACAGAACCGATCCCTGTGGGACGCAAGCATTTATCGAATGCGAGGAAGAGGTGAAACCGTCAGCAACCGCCTGAATCGACCCCCCCCCCTCAAAAAGTCGGCAATCCACGCACACAAGGATGCGGGAAGTCCGTACGAAAGCAGTTTGTTGACAAGCGCTCGATGCCAAACCCGGTCAAAGGCCTTGGAAATGTTCAGTCCCACCATTTGGGTCTCACCAAAACGTTCCAGGCACCGTCCCCAAACATGCGTCACATTCGCGAGAAGATCACCGCACGAGCGGTTCCGCCGGAGTCCGTATTGACGGTCGTTAATAATTTTGTTCTTCTCGAGGTATGTGAGCAGTTTGTGGTTGATCACACGTTCCATCACTTTTGACAGAACAGATGTGATCACTATGGGGCGGTAGTTGACTGGGTTGGAGCGGTCACCCTTCTTTGGAATGGGGTGAATGATCGCTTTTTTCCAACCAGAGGGCACAGAGCCAGACTTCAGGGACATCTTGAAAAGCTTCGTCAAAATTGGAGCTATTTCTACAGCGCACCTCTGCAATACCAGGGCGGGAATTCCGTCAGGCCCGCTAGCTTTTTTAACATCAAGCCCTCGTAAGACTTGAAGTACATCCCGATGCCGGATCCTCGGCTTTTTCATACGAAAACCGCAATGAAGAACCGACGGCGGGGTAGCACCTTGATCATCGAGGGTTGAGTTTTCCGCGAACATTTTGCCTAATAATTTTGCATTTTCGGCGGCGGTATTTGCTAGAGAGCCGTCAGGTCTGGTAAGAGGTGGCAGACTGGGTTTGCAGAAATTGCGACCTATTGCGACCAGAACGCTCTGCTGCCGTGCGGACTCTACTGTCCGATTTTGCGAAACTGTTAAATATTTAGGTGTTACACTAGATCGATCGTCCTCTTTCCTGGCTCACGTTAAAGAAGTATCCAGCAAGGCCCAGGCTCTCTTCTTGAAGCTGAGGAGACTCTCCACAGCTGAGTGGGGATTACGAAATCCGGCTCTGCGAACGCTATATAGGTGTGTGTACGTGGCGCAAGTCTCGTATGCCGCCTCTGTGTGGAAGCACCGCCTGGACAACTCGCTGATTCTCTTAGCTCTCAAGCGTGGCCAACGAACCCCCTTGCTGGCACTCTCTGGTGCATATAGAACCGTTGCTTCGGACGCTTTACCCGTTTTTGCTGGCATATTGCCAATCGATCTAGAAATTAGGGAAGTGCTCACTAAGCAGAAATTAACCAGAGGAACCCCGGCCACTCACCTAGGTGTTGTTCTGACACCGGGTGGGCCGGGAACTCTCCCTGGACTGCTCCGTCAAATGAGGGATCTGTCGCTCCAAGAGTGGCAGGTCCGTTGGGATAGGTCGAATATGGGAAGATGGACCTTCTCCTTCTTCCCATCAGTTAAAATCAGAATGGAAGGGGCATATCTACAACTGGACCACCACATCACCCAGCTTCTGTCCGGGCATGGGGAATTCAGGGGGAGACTTCACACCCTCGCCCTGTCTCCCCATCCCAACTGCGCATGCGGATCGATGAACCAGTCAGCCGAGCACATTATGTGGCACTGTGAGATCTTGACGGATGCGAGAGAGGAAATGCTCGATGGTTTGGATGTACCTATCAGACCAGTATGGAATACTGATCTAAGATTTAAGATTTCAGTGCCGGCAACCCGGGCGTTTATTTATAATTAGTTATGTACATCATTTTTTTTCCTTACCCTCCTCACTAGACAGAGTCTGTTCTGAGGCTGGTAACTAACAATTTTTAATTCCATAAAAACAAGTAAGTGGTAAAAATAAAATAAAAAAAGAAATATATATATTATAGTAAAAATAATAATAATAAAATAAGAGGATATCAGAATTTAAAAACAGAGTAGAATAAAAGAAAATATATAATATTAGATATTAAGAATATTACTTATCTGGTTTCGAATAAGACGAACTTCGAGTGTCTGAAGAAATTTGCAAGGATCTGGGTTGAGAGATGGCCTGAGCTTAGAGTCGCTGACTAGTTGACTTTGACACCAGGTGTACTTGTTCCTGTATACCACGGACTATCCCAT
This sequence comes from Limnephilus lunatus, assembly GCA_917563855.2. NCBI lineage: Eukaryota > Metazoa > Arthropoda > Insecta > Trichoptera > Limnephilidae > Limnephilus > Limnephilus lunatus. The sequence goes on from OU830604.1 coordinate 38,124,994, forward strand.
ATTACTCTATCATCTTAATTTGCCAAAGGATGACAGTTTTTTGTTTGTTTTTTTTGTTTGTTTTTTATTTTACACTTTTATGTTTATTGTTTATACCCTCGACTTTTATAATTGAATTCTGTACAATATGTATATTTTTCATGTTTTTTTTTACAGTTTGCTTTTTTTTTACATATGTAATTTTATGCTGTTTTTATTTTTTACATCTTGATTTTCCTATTAGCACTATCATGTTCACACATGTCCGCGTAATTTTACGCTCATGTCTTCTTCTTTTTTTTTTTTTTTTACACTTGTTTTTTGCCATTTTTATTTATACTTTAGGTTTTTTGGTTCCGGATACATATAGCGTAATTAAACGCACATGCCTATTTCATATTATTTTGGTTTTCTTGGTTGCTTTACTGTTTTTTTTTTTCATTTCTTTTAGTTTTGTTTAACGAGAGAGAACTGAACTCCGTTGCTCGTTTTGTATCGTCCTTATCCCCATTTAAGGGGTCGGACCCTAGAACGTGTCCCCGTGTACGTGCCATGGCCGATCTCTTGGAACTGGTGGGGCTGCACGCGGCCACCGCGCTACCCCCCGTGACATGAAGAGGTTGGGGAGAGGGCTAAATGTCATCCGAAAGCTGTCCGTCCCGCCTCCAGCGACCCGACGCTTCTCTCCCTAGGGTCTTCTTTTTGATTTCCACACACTCCTCGTCTAGGCACCACCGGGTAGCTGGCTTACGGACGATGCTGCCGGTTATCGGGAGGCCTGACAACCAGCCTTCTTTACTGTCTCTGGGACTGCCGGTGGCTGGATTTCGGTATCACCAGTTCTACATTGTATATATGTTTATTTTTCTTCCATTTTTTATGTACAGTGCACGGTGCTCCCTGCTGGATAATTGTGTGGTCCTTCGCCGCCATGAGCTTCCCACTCATGACGGTTGTCGTTCATTTTGTTTTTTTCCTTATATTTTCTCTATTTACTAGTTTTGTTACTAACACCTTGTTTGACTGTCCATGGGGCTCACTGCTTTAGCAGTGATTACCTTCATGGGCTTTAGAATTGTAGAATTGACCATCACAGTACATTCCTGTAGGTGCGCCTGCATACCGCCCTCTAACAACGTATGCGGGGACATTGAAGTTCTAGAATCGTTTCATATTTTAAATGTAGAGTCGTTCATTCAAAAAAAATTAGATTCTTGCGAGAACTCCGAAGGGGCGACCATAAGTCGCCTATACCGGGGTGGGAATAGGTGGGTGAAAGCTTCAATGCCGCCGTGCGGGCAGACAGCCAGCTTTCTGCTGATCTGCAGGTCGTGCTCGAATTTTGACCTTTTAATGATCCTCTTGCATTCTTTTACCATTTTGTTATAATACTATTCTGTTTTCGGACGTTCGAGATGTGTTGTAAGCTCGGTAAGCCGCGTTTTTTTCGTCGCACTGCTTCGGAGCATTGTCGACTGAACCACGGCTTTGAGCCCACACCAGTTTCTTTGACAGTGGATTGGATGAAGCCATGCATCGCAGATGTGATGACTTCACATATTTCCTGGGCACATCTTGAGGGATCCGAAGTCCGAAAACAGACAGCTGACTTTTCTCTTCAGCCGCTCGTTTGGCGGTCTGAAGGTTACGGGGATTGACGTCGTCGCCAGGCAGTGGTCGGACGATCCTAGAAGCGCTGTGACCTCAATGTTGTAACCGTGTGGCACAGTGGTTAAAAACAGGTCTAACAGATTGGAGCGGTGAGTCTGGACATCAGGAACCCTTGTAGGCTCCTGCACCATTTGCTCCAGTCCGTAGCAGAGGGCAAAAGATTCCGCCTCTCGTCCAGCCAAGTCCGTTGGTCCTGAGAACTTTAACCAAGGTTCGTTATGAACATTGAAGTCCCCCAGGACCACAAACTCTGCCGTAGGGAAGCGGGGCAAGAGGTCATCAACAGTATTGCTTAGATGTTTGAAGAGTTCGGACGTATCTGAAACGCTAACGTTCGGTGAGCGGTATAAACACGCGTCAAATCTTACCGTACTGGCAAGATTAACGCGCACCCACATTACGTCGAATTTGGAGTTCTCCAGATTCAACAGCCGCACACAGTTGACATCAGCTCGGTTGAAGAGACAGACACCTCCTTTGGGTATGAATTTGCCCATGAGGGTGAAACCCAGGCAATCCAGATAGGAGGCGTCTGTAGGCTCAGCTATCTGCGTTTCGGAAAGGAAGAGAAGGTTGGGACGTTGGGTGAGAAGGTGGTGATGGACTGAGTTTAAGTTTTTGTGCAGGCCGCGAATGTTCAAGTTCACCAACAGTTTTGGCCTGCACCGGGGACTCCTGCTTCTCGCCGTTGTAATAACGTTATTTGATGTTATTGTGTTATTCATGATTTTATGTTAATTCATTTTTTTATTTATTTTTTATTTTTTGTTATGAGGGGAAAAGAAGGTCTGGAAAGGAAGGTTGAGGGGTGGGTAGGAAGCTGGGGATCAGAGTGTCCAGGAGTGACGGACGTATGAGTCCAACCCACCCACTGCGGTGCAAGGCAATGGGCTGGGAGAGTCCGGCTGGAGAGGTCGCCCAATGCGCCCCAAACGCTACTGCTGGGTCCCCTCCGGTCACGAACCGGCACAACAGCAGCGGCAGGGTTTTTGCACTCGTTGATGGGGCAGCCCACCCTCAGTCGTGAGCTTGAGGGTCGGGCCCCTGTACTACCGAGCGGACGGACAACGGAAACCGGTTGTAAAGGGTCTCCCTCAACCAGCATATCCCTGCGGCCTGCCACGCAGAAGGTGGGCCGACGCATCCGCCATCAAGACCCAGACAAACATAACCCCATGAACCCGAGCACCCCTGCTAAGTCACCAAACGTAGCGAACCACTTGGGGTGACCTATGGCAGAGGTGTTGGTCATCCAATAAATGGTTCCCAGGGCGGCGGTACCCATACCCACCTACCAAAATAAAAATATGTATTCAAGATGTATACAAGGGAAAGGAAAAATACGCAAGGATTAATCAAATGAGACAGGATCTTTTTTTTTTTTACATTGACTCCACAAAGGAGGCCCTGAGGAAAATAATTTCCCTAAGGGCCTGTGTCATCTTTGAGGATGCTGTGTGGAGGGTCTTTTGGAGGAAAGGAAGGAGTTAACATGGGTCTTGAAGAGACTCATGTTGTAGGAGGGAGGAAACACAGAGGCCGGTAAATCGTTCCCCAGCCGAGCTGTTGAACTCAAGAACGAATCGTAAAAACGAACCGTTCTCATGTGACTAATATCAACCGTGTAAAAATGTTGGAAGCGTATTTGGCGTGTTTCCCGACTATGCACCGGTGCTGAGGGGATCAATGACACTAGTTCCTCGGAGCATCTTCCATTGTAATACCGGTAGAACAAGGAAAGCATTCCCACCTGATGCCTATGCTCTAAAGATTGTATTCCGTCTGTTAAGATGGGAGAATCTATCAAACGGACCGCCCGTTTCTGCACAGAGTTAAGGGTTTTTTTAGGTATTTTGGAGCTCCAGACCAGAAGTGGCTACCAAATTCAACCGTGGGGCGCACTTGCGATTTGTACAGGGTTAGCAGTTGTGTACTATTAAAGCATCTGCGGGCCCTGTACAGTACGCCCAGTTTCTGAGAGGCTAACTTAACTCTGGTTTCGATGGAGCCCCCATACCTGAGCTAGTTTTCCGCGAACATTCTGCCTAATAAGTTAGACTTTTCGGCAGCGGTATTTGCTAGAGAGCCATCAGGTCTGGTAAGAGGTGGCAGACTGGATTTGCAAAAATCGCGACCTATTGAGCCCGCAAGCGACCAGAATGCTCTGCTGCCGTACGGGCAGGCAGCCAGCTTACTGCTGATCTGCAGGTCGTGCTCGAATTTTGACCTGTTTATGATCCTCCTGCATTCCTTTGCCATTTTGTTATATTGCTGCGAAAACTATTGATGATAGAATAAAATAATGTAATACGACTTTGTAGAACACATCATTATTTACAAAAAAGGTCGCGACAGTATATGTCTAACTATTATGGTTATGCCACAATAAGTATTCTTTTATTTTAAAAATTTAATTAATATGTCGCCGCTTGAAAAGGCTCTTTATTTGTATCTTGGTGTTAATCCTTATCAAAATAAATTACTTCATATTCAAGACAGCTTCAATACCTTTATTTAACTTTTTGAATTTTTCAATTCGGATATTTAATTAGAAAGATATCACGAGTTTAAAAATGTAAGTATTAGAAAAAAGTTTCTGCTACGGGCCGGGCGGGAGAGGAGTCAAGAAATGAAGTGCCAGGGGGGTTGGCGGGACGGGGGAGCGGGAGAGCGGTTGCGGGGAAGGTGGAAGTGGAACGCTGGAGGTTAACGCACGGGAATGTACGCACGGGAGTAACATTTTATTTATTTAAATATGGCATTGCAACGCATGCCGGGAAACAGCTAGTTAGTTTATATTTATGTAATATAAACTAACTCAATAAATAATAAAAATAATAAAAAAAACTCCCAATATAATTTGTTGAATTTCCACCTAAACATGCATAGTACATACACTACGTAAGAGTTTTCATTTCAACAATAACTTAACGCCATGCACAGATTGATTCAACTATTAAAAATAAATGTTTGTTCATATGAAGCAGTTACTTTGTGATGTGACATTATAATTTAAAATAAAACAATAACTTTGTAAACACCACTTTTATTTTTTATACTTTATGCCGACCGGGTTTCGCTACAACCGTAGCTTCTTCAGGGCAGTACAATCTCTACTAAGCGAAGCTAAGTTGTAACGAAACCCGGTCGGCATAAAGTATAAAAAATAAAAGTGGTGTTTACAAAGTTATTGTTTTATTTTAAATTAAAAATAAATGTTTTAGTATTTTAACGACATTTTTTCAAAAAAGCCCTTTAATACAGAAAGTTTTGAATTCAACAAAGTACCATTATATACATATCGTCACCCTAGTGCTTGTTCAAAAGACCATTTAAGTTTTGGTTCTATCTCCATTTTTAAAATAAAAATAAAGTATCAAAAACAATAACTATCACTTTACAGAGAATTCATCTTACACGGCGACCCTCACAAATGATATCATTACAAAGTATAAAATGAAGTAGCTTAAAATATTTGTGCGCTTAGATCTTTTAAACTACGCAACGGATTTTCATGCGGTTTTCACCAATAGATAGAATGATTCATGAGGAAGGTTTATATATATAATACATGCTTACTTTAGTGGAGAAAAGCCGAGAAGTTCAAATATTCAATTCAGGCAGCGGGCAGCTGACATGCGGGTGGTGTGGATTTTATAAAGGTTGGGTAATGGCGTTGTGTTTCGTTAGCCACAGCAACGTGTTGCCGGGTCTGCTAGTTTACCATAAAATCATAATTTTTGTGCGTTATTTACCATTTTCAAAAATAAAATCGACTTCAAAAATACCCAATATTTAATATATTTTAATATGTTTTATGAATATATTTTATATTTATATTATATATTTTACCCAATATATTTTTATATGTTTTATGAATATCACACGATTTTAACACAGTGCCGATTTTTTTGAAGTAAAAATTCTTTACGCACACTTGACTTGGGCAGTAAGCTGGCGAATGAGTGACGAGAGCGTTACGAAAATCGAGGCGAACGCTTCGTATATTACTGTAGGAGCAAGAGAGAGCAGTGCGCCCGCTCATTTTCTTTCTCTTTTCCTATTATATAGAAGGAGCAGAAGTTTTACTTCAGTTTTGTGGTCTAAAGAACAATTTTTTTTATTTATGCGCTGGTATACGCAATTTATAGAGAAGAAAATTTTTCAATAAAAATATATTTTATACTTTTGTTATTCAGCGGTATATCCTATCTGCACATCTCTTCGGGGGCACTTAGTTATATTTTGTGTAATAGGGTATACCGTATTTCCCTAAACCGACTGCACGTTGTATATAAGAATGCCTTGGGGCCAATTGTCGGCGGACCAACTGTCATGGAACCATCTTATACACCTATCATGATTCATTGAAATAATGAAAGAAAACCTCCTTCTCCTGTAAAATATGCTAATGGAATGGATTTTACAATTCGGGAGGTGAGTATGGGTACCGCCGCCCCGGGAATCATTTATTGGATAACCACCACCTCTGCCATAAGTGGTTCGCTATGTTAGGTGACTTAGCAGGGGTGCCCGGGTGTTCATGGAGTGAGGTTTTTCCGGGTCTTGGCAGGCCGGATCGAGAGAGAATGATTGAGGGAGTCCCTTTGACTTCTCCAGCCGTATATTGCACTGCAATGTGAGGATTCACTCCTCATACCCTTTTCCTTCCCGGAACTTCCTCACCTTCCTTTCACACAGCATCCCCAAAGATGACACAGGTCCTGAAGGGATTTTTTTTCCTCAGGACCTCCCGTGTGGAGCTAATGTTAAAAAATAAAAATCGAGTGCAGTTCACATGGTGTAGAAGCGAAACTTCCCCAAAGAATCTCAACCAATAGGAGCCTTGAAAAGTGACATCATAATCAAAGCGGCTAATGAGCGAAGTTTGACGATTCGTAGATACTACTGTAATGCGTCACTTCCGTTCCATTCGAATATCAAATCACAAGGATGCTTAAAGATGTTTCACTTAAAAAAAAACGACAGATTATTCCATGTTTTGCGTAAACTTAATTTAAAACACTACGTGTCGAAGTCGGCGAGGTCTGCGCAGAGACGTATCACATCAACAACACAACCAATTATCCCGCGTTTTGGCCGTTTCGATCAAACTTTAAGCAACCTCATTTCTTTTGGGCAATTTAACGTATGCTTTCATTAGTTTTATTACAAGCCGCGTGCGTACAGGAGACGTGTTACAAAGAAAATTGAAACACGACAATGTCGTAATTGGGGGAATATTTTTGGAATAACATTTCTTTCGTTCAAAAAAGTCCCTAGCTAAATGTCAATATGTAAAGCAGAAGGCAATGTGCTGCATATACAAAGTAGCTTTCAGTATGTCAATTCTCTCATTGTACGCCTGATTAAGAACCACGATATTTAGAACAAAAGTGTTACTTGAAATGGCATTAGTTATTGTTTTAACCAGATCTGAATAGCCACCTATTTCTAAAAGTTCACCTTTCACGCTTCCTTCTCCTCTCCACCTTCTGCTGCTCCCCGCTTCCTTATTTTTTACTAGAAACACCAAAGACAGATGCCGTCGTCCACTGTTTTTGGGCTATTGAATTCTTATGATATTTATTTTTTCAAAAATTTGCGATAAAACAATATACAGAACTGAATTACAAAATCGATGATTCATAAAGAATTCAATGCTGATTTAAACGCAAAGTTTAAGATTAGAATAGGGTTATCAGATGATTGGACATTTAGAATGGATGTATTGGAAAAGGAAGAAGGGTTTCGGAGACCATAATGAAATAATAAATAAATGTCGGGGACTCCACAGTCCCAACGTCTCCACACCGTCCTCATTTGGGTAAGTCGTGAGACTAAAGGTAGTCAGGAAAGGAATTAGATGGGAAGGAGGAAGGTGGGGAATTGCCCAGCTATTCATATCTGCTCACCAAATATGGCTAAAACCATTTCAAACAACATTTCCATTCTTAATGGTGGTCGATAGTCGAAAGCCGATACTGGAAGTATGTATCTACTTTGTCTGGAACTATATATTTTTTAATTTTTTTTTTAAATTATTTTAATATTTGTATGTTTTTTTACAACAAATATACAATGTTTACACGTTGTGCAGTGTTATAAAGAAAAATAAATAAATTACCTCGCCACATAGAGACAAGGCTCTTGTATGTATGTGGTGAGGGAATTCTTGCTCAATTATATAAAATCATGTAAGTAAGCAAATAATAAAATATTGCAAATAATAAAAAAGGTTAGTGAGAAAAACCCAACATTTATTAATAACAGATTTCAAGTTTTAAAAAAAAAAAATAATAAGAGATATGAACTCTTAAAGCAGATTTAGGTAATTATTCAGCTGAAATTCATGAATATTTTCGATAATTTTTAATTTAAAGGAATGTTGTTAAAATAAGTTATATAGTTATATTATGTTATACACAGATTGGTATTTAATTTTGAGATTATAATTTTATTCTGATATCTTGCTGATATATTGAATTTTAAGTTATATAATTTTATTTTTTGAAAATGATTATTTTTTATAATTTTTTTCTATTGTAGGAAAATTCAGTAGAATTGTAGCAAAGCGAAATTCAGTAGAAAAATTAGACGGTGTTTTCAAAATTACCTTAATTATCAATATTTGTACTCTTTTAAGTGAATTTAAAATATTACCATCTGTTACTCCTCAGACAAAAATATCATATTGTAAAACAAGAATATTTCCAAGTCTTTTCTAATTATATTGACAAGTTCACAAATATGTGTTTTCGATTTAAAATGTTGAATTATATTTACAGTAAGATATTTAATTTTCTTGTTGAACTAAGTATAGAACACGCTTGATTGCAATTAGTTCTGTTTTTACTTTGGTGTATTATAATTTTTAATTCTGGTTTTGATTAAAATGTATTGATAGAAATTGAGAGACAAATTTTTTTTTCAGTTATTAAGCGTTAAGGGAGGGGATATTTTTATGAAACCAGTTTTTCAGTGCATTAATATCAGTATTTGCTAGGCTAATAACAGCATTCCAATCAGTACCTTTGTGTAGTTAGCATAAGATTTAATTTATCCTTTTAATCTTTGTATGAATATTTCATTCCCATAGATGATAAACGGAACAAGGATAGTGCCTTTATTTAGAAAAATACTTCAGAAAAATCAATAAATTTACATTTATAATGAATAAATTGCTAATTAACACAAATTATTCGAATAAAATTTACATACTTGCGCTTGCCGGTACTTGAACCCGCAAACTCCGGATTCGTAGCAAAGGATAGTAATCAATCAATCACGAAGGCCGTCAACTTAGGGCGATTAAGCGAATTACTTGCTTGATTCGGGTCATATAAAGATTCGGAATAAAACAGAAAAGTGTATACTTATGCTGACTAAAAGCATAGACGATGCATGAACGTAAATGAAGAAAGGATTTTGTGCCTAAACTGGGTTGAACGCCGTACGATGGTACATGCATAGTATCTGTCTACTCCTGCAGCAAATTATTTATAGGTCGGGTAGGTTAGATTAGGTTAGTTTAGGAAAGGTTAGGATGGGTTAGATTAGGTTAGTTTAATAATTTATGGTTGCTTAGTTCTTACAAGGTAAACTCTGATAATTTATAATATACCAGCTTTTACACGCGGCTTCGCTCGCATGGCTTTAGGAAAAATCTATATATATATATATATATTTAAATCAAAATATGCTAGCTTCCGGGTTTGTAGTTCCCGGCATGCGTTGCTATGCCACTTAATAAAGATATTGTTTCTCCCTGCGTGTCCTTTCTCTTCGTCCCATTCTTCTTCCGCATTCCCTTCCCCTCACGCGTTCCCTCTCTGTCTTCTCCGCTTTCCCTCTCCCCACTCCCCTCTCCCGCTTCCCCCGTCTCACGAACCCCCTCCTGATTTCCCCTCCCGCCTCCCGCATTCCACACATTCTATCCCTGTACATTCAGTTTTCAAACAGCTCGCGTGCCACCTATTGCAATTTTTTTATACAAATTATACATAGAAACCTTCGTTGACGTGCTCACAACAACTCACCAAAATTTCATGCTCACTATCGTATACAACATCGCGGGCATGCACACATCAAATATCAAATCCCCAAAGTTTCGTCGCAATCGGATGAATGGTTTAGCAACGCATAGCGTACATACATACATAAATACAAACATTTTTAGATAGATCGACTAGATAATTTATATGGACATTTGTTATTTAGGTGATGCCTCAATTTTCTTTTTCATGTATACTTAAAATTTCATGATATCAATAAACTCGCACGGCAATTCTTTATTGCAGGGCCTTTAACGACCTACTTTAGTGGTATTGCGGGAGTCCCCGATCAATCCACACTGAAAGTCATGTTCTCATTGTCCAATAGCCGATCATGTTCTGTGTTAAATGTACAGGGTGTAACAAGACGTACCGAACAGCGATTTTTGAACTAATTTGAATTGAAAAATAGTGAAATTTTTTATGTCTTTTTGAAGTGAAATTTCGGGAGTTGGGGAGTAAACTGGTGAATGCGTGACGAGAGCGTTACGAAAGGCGTGATTGGGCGAGGATAATGGAAGTTGAGAGGCAGGTATAAGTTAGTGAAGATAGAAAGAGAGAGAGTTACGTTTCGTATATTACTGTAGGGGCAAGAGAGATTATATATGCAATAATTTTATATAATATTTTTTTAAGTAAAATAACATTCCTGGGTATCTAGCATGATCGATCGATATTGGTTTTATCGAAATTGTCAGTAACTTGTCATCGCTCCTGGGCATAACTGCAGGGCGCTAACGAATAAATAACAGTTCACAACGACAAGGGGTTCTTATTTTATTTTACGTGAACTGTTATTTGTTCGCTGGCGGCCTGCAGTCGTGCACGGGAGCGATGACCAGTTACCGACATTTTCGATAAAACCTATATCGATCGACCATGCTGGATATCCATGTACATGTTATTTGTGTCGTGATGAAGGAGATAAATAATAAATAAAGCCTAGATTATACACAGGTGAGAAGGGATTTCCTTGATTTACTTTAACCAGTGTTGACATTATTTCGAATAGAAAATATGTATTAAATTTTGAAATCCGGTGAGTTTTTTTTGTTGTTGTTGTTATTTTTATTTTTCAAAACCAATCAAAAAATAATCTTCCATGTGTCGTCAATGGCCGATTATCCATCCAATCCCTCACCCTGATTTTACCTCCCCAATACCTACTGATTTCTTAAGTGTTCAAATTTGAAAAAAAAACGAGTGTGCTTTAGCTTTAGACCACACGACTGATGTAAAACTTCACTAACTTATAAAAGAAGAGAAAAAGAAAATATGCACGCGCACTGCTCTCTCTTGCTCCTACAGTGTGATACAGACAATATTCCTGATATGCGAAACGTAAATGGCTATGAGAGAAAGAGAGAAAAAAAATGTGTGCTCACACCTCTCTCTCTCTTGCCCCTACAGTAATATACGAAATATAACTCTCTCTCTTTCTATCTTCACTAACTTATATATCATTCTCAACTTCCAATAGCCTCGCCAGATCAGACTTTTCGTAACGCTCTCGTCACGCCTTCACCAGCTTACTACCCAAGTCAAGCGTAAAGAAGTTTTACTTCAAAAATTGCGGTGCTACTTGTATAAGTCGGCGGTGACGTGAAGATGAAAGTAACCCAATATCTCGATATTTTATTCTGGCATACATACCTACGTAATATCGAAATGTCAACGACGATAGCGCTATCCTATTTCGTCAACGTATCAATGTACACCCATATTTGACTTGCGTTTAAACAATTTCCCTTTAGGGTTTCATTAAATTTTTAGCTTTGAAAATTTACCATCATACATAAAACAGAACGCTATCACACAGCAGCGCCATGGATCTTCTGAACCCAGGAAGTTTTACGATCAAAACGGAACCAGACCCTCAGGAAAAATGCTCAGGTGAAATGTCTTGCAAATGTGTAAAAATATGTTTTCAGAAAACTGTCAAATTGAACTGAATTTTTACTAATGTGGCTCACAAAATTCCCTATTTCTCCGGTTGACACCTAGTAATATTATTTGAGTCAAAAAAGTTAGAGGTGTTTTTATAGTCTTTTTAAACAAAAAAATATATAGTATGTCAAATAAGAGTAGAAAATAAATAAAATGGAACAAAGAAATTTTTAGGATGGCAACACCAATTTATCTGTCAAATATTCTTTAAAAGTGCAATGACACTGAAAATTCAATACACACACATTTAAAAAAAACATTTTATTATTCTTAAAAAAAAAAATCAAATAATCACTATTGTAAAGGTACCTACTATATGACATAAATTTGATTAAATTGTGTTTTAAAAAGTGTTTGGCTTTCATTTAATTGAACATAGATTTGAATTTAACGGTAGGTGGAAAGGAAGAATCACTAATGTTGAGTTTAGTTACACTACTTTTAGATCTGAATGAGTTAAATATATTCAGATCTAAAATTAGAGGCATGATCTAAAGCCCGGGCAACGCTAGGTACTAAATAAATGTGAGCAATTTCTAAAGTGAGCTTTATATTTTATTACAATTTCGTTATTCTTCATTATGTTAACAAAAATAATATACCTATATTAGTTTAATAATAATATACCTAAATGCAATTCTAATTTTGAGATCAGTGGGTATCTATATTGCAATGAAAAAATATTTTTTTCACTTTAATGCCTTTTTAATTAAAAAAAAAGTAGATTACACGGCTTTAGATTAACACCATGGTTATATTTTTAGTATTGCCATTTGGGCAACGGTGGCGCCCTTATATATTTTCTACTCTTACTGTACTTACGTACTTAAACTGTACTTACGCACAACTTTTTTAAAAATTTTATTTTGGTACAATAATTTACATTTAATCTCGTCTTCCTCGCTGGGTGACTTACCCGTACTGAGGTCCGTATTTTATTTCACAAAAATTAAATAAGATGAATTACATAATAAATTTTAATGCAATATACAAAGAAGTAATAAAAAAATAAAAATCGGCAATTAAAAATTAAAATGTATTAAGAGTTGTGCGTGTGTGAATCATATGTATTCTATAATGGTATTGTGTTTTACGCGTACACGTTTTATTAATTTTTATAAAAATTTGTTTAATATTGTTATTTTTTGTTCTTTAATTCAACTTTTAATTTTTTTATCGGAATTTATTTCTGTTACCTATTATTGTTATTTTTTGTTTCAAGTAGATTGTTGAATGCTTTTATTACATGGTATTTATGTTTGTTTTATCCAAAGCTTGTGTTCACTATCGGAGTTTTTTTTTGTATTGGTCTGATAACTGGTCTGTTATGTTTGTGTTTGTTGAAATTTGTTTTTTTCTTTAAAAATGAAGTTTAGTAGTGTTTTGGTTGGCGTACCAATATTTAGTACGCCAAACACTTTGAATATTTGATTTGTATAAGTCAGTCTAAGTTTTATTAATTTAAGATAGTGTTCAGTGCGATTTCTATATGATCGATAGCTAAGTTTTTTGCTCCTCTCCGTATAAGTATTTCATATTCTATTATGAATTGAAGTGCAAAATATATGCTTTTCATTTGTTTATAGTGTATATGTTTGGTAAGCGGGTATGGGTACCGCCGCCCTGGGAACCATTTATTGGATGACCAACACCTCTGCCACAGGTCAACCCAAGTGGTTCGCTACGTTTGGTGACTTAGCAGGGGTGCCCGGGTTCATGGGGTGATTTTTGTCTGGGTCTTGATGGCGCGTGCGTCGACCCACCTTCTGCGTGGCAGGCCGGTTGGGAGATGCTGGTTGAGGGAGACCCTTTACAACCGGTTACCGTTGTCCGGGCCCGACCCTCAGGTTCACGACTGAGTGTTGGCTGCCCCATCAACGAGTGCAAAAACCCCGCCGCTGCTGTTGTGCCGGTTCGTAACCGGAGGGGACCCAGCAGTAGCGTTTGGGGTGCATTGGGCGACCTCTCCAGCCGGACTCTCCCAGCCCATCGCCTTGCACCGCAGTGCGTGGGTTGGATTCATACGTCCGTCACTCCTGGACACTGTGATCTCCAGTTTCCTACCCACCCCTCAACCTTCCTTCCAGACCTTCCTTTCCCCTCTAACTAAATCAAAATAAAATAATAATAATAATAACAGCAATAAAATCACGAATAACACAGTAACATCAAGTAACGTTATTACAACGGCGAGAAGCAGGAGTCCCCGGTGCAGGCCAAAACTGTTGGTGAACTTCACCAACATTCGCGGCCTGCACAAAACCTTAAATCCAGTCCACCACCACCTTCTCACCCAACGTCCCAATCTTCTCTTCCTTTCCGAAACGCAGATATCTGAGCCTACAAACGCCTCTTATCTGAATTGCCCGGGTTTCACCGTCATAGGCAAATTCAGACCCAAAGGAGGTGTCTGTCTCTTCAGCCGAGCTGACGTCAACTGTGTGCAACTGTTAAATCTGAAGAACTCCAGATTCGACGTAATGTGGGTGCGCTTCAATCTTGCCAGAACGGTAAGATTTTACGTGTGTTTATACCGCTCACCGAACTTAGCGTTTCAGATACGTCCGAACTCTTCAAACATCTAAGCAATACTGTTGATAACCTCTTGCCCCGGCAGAGCTTGTGGTCCTAGGGGACTTCAATGTTCATAACGAACCTTGGTTAAAGTTCTCAGGACCAACGGACTCGGCTGGACGAGAGGCGGAATCCTTTGCCATCTGCTACGGATTAGAGCAAATGGTTCAGGAGCCTACAAGGGTTCCTGATGTTCAGACTCACCGCTACAATCTGTTAGATCTGTTTTTAACCACCATGCCACACGGATACAATATTGAAGTCACAGCGCCTCTAGGATCATCCGACCACTGCCTGGTGACAACGTCAATCCCCGTAACCTTCAGACCGCCAAACGAGCGGCTGAAGAGAAAAGTGTGGCACTATAGATCAGCAGATTGGTTTCGTCTGCGGGCTCATTTCAATGCTTTCCCGTGGTCAGCTGTCTGTTTTCGGACTTCGGATCCTGGATTCGGATTCGGATTTGAAGATGTGCCTGGATCCTGGATCCCGGATTCGGATACGGATCTGAAGATGTGCCCAGGAAATTGGTGAAGTCATCACATCCGCGATGGATAGCTTCATCCAATCCACTGTTAAGAAACTGGGGTGGGCTCAAAGCCGTGGTTCAGTCGACAAAGCTCCGAAGCAGTGCGATGAAAAAACGAGCTTACCGAGCCTACAACACATCTCGAACGTCCGAAAACAGAATAGTATTTAACAAAATGGTAAAGGAATGCAAGAGGGTCATTAATAGATCGAAATTCGAGCACGACCTGTAGATCAGCAGAAAACTGGCTGCCTGCCCG
This sequence comes from Limnephilus lunatus, assembly GCA_917563855.2. Classification (NCBI taxonomy): domain Eukaryota; kingdom Metazoa; phylum Arthropoda; class Insecta; order Trichoptera; family Limnephilidae; genus Limnephilus; species Limnephilus lunatus. Next base: position 38,140,007 of record OU830604.1, read on the forward strand.
CACGGCAGCAGAGCGTTCTGGTCGCTTTCGGGCTCAATAGGTCGCAATTTCTGCAAACCCAGTCTGCCACCTCTTACCAAACCTGACGGCACTCTAGCAAATACCGCCACCGAAAAGGCTAACTTATTAGGCAAAATGTTCGCGGAAAACTCGACCCTCGATGATCAAGGTGCTACCCCGCCGTCGGTTCCTCATTGAAGTTTTCGTATGAAAAAGCTGAGGATCCGGCTTCGGGATGTAGTCTTACGAGGGCTTGATGTTAATAAAGCTAGCGGGCCTGACGGAAACCTGCCCTGGTATTGCAGAGGTGCGCTGTGGAAATAGCTCCAATTTTGACGAAGCTTTTCAAAATGACCCTGAAGTCTGGCTCTGTGCCCTCTGGTTGGAAAAAAAGCGATCATTCACCCCATTCCAAAGAAGGGTGACCGCTCCAACCCAGCCAACTATCGCCTTAAATTTCTAAGATTGGTTATGAACACAATAGTTGTTTAATCTTTTCAAAAGCTTCTTGGCAGTCTATTGACCATATGAATTTTTGGTGCTTCCTTAGTAAATTATGTAATGGTTCTAAAATTATTGAACTGTTAGGTATGTACTCATGGTAGAATTGGAAAATCTCTTATTGATATTAAGTTATCTCTCACTGGTTTTACTGTATTATCTTGTATTATATGTCCGAGGTATTTTACCGAATTTGTTGCAAATCGACATTTTGTGAGCTTAAGTCGGAAACCTTCTTTTTCTATCGCCTCTAAAATCTGTGATAAATGATTTATGTGCTCGGTATAGCTTTTTGAAAATATTAAAATGTCGTCAATAAAATTTACAGCAAAAATTGTTAACTTGTACTTTCTCAATATGTTGCTTAGTATTCTTTGAAATATGGCTGGAGAAGTTTTTAAACAGAAGGGTAAACATGTCCATTGGTAGTGGCCTTCCTGGGTTACAAAAGCAGTTTTCTTTCTATCTTCAATTCGCAGGGGAATAGACCAGAACGCAGAATTTATATCTAATGTTGAAAAGTATTTACAGTTTCTGGTTTTTGTTACTAAGTCCTCAATCAAAGGAAATGGTTGAGCCTGAGGTACCACCATTTTATTTAATTCTCTAAAATCGATACACAATCTTGTTTTTCTATTGTCTTCTTTTTTGAAAGCTAAAGTTACTGGTGCTGCAAAAGGGCTGTATGATTCCTCTATAAGATTTTTTTCAAGCAATTTTCTTACTTGTTCTTCTATCTCCAACTTATCTTCTATTGAACATCTGTACGGTCTTTTACTGCAGTATTTGTCCACAAGTAGATCAATGCGTGCTTCATAATCCTTTACTGTTCCAATATCATATTTATCCTTTGCAAAGTTTGATTTATATTTATTTCAGAATTTTGTTGCATATTTAAAAGACTCAGATCCATTGTAAATTCTTTTTCTTTTGTATATTCCTTAAAGTTTATAAAGTTCAAGTTCTTTATATCTTCATTTTCATTAGGATTGTTTTTACAATGTATTTCCTCTTTTTTAAAGCTTTCTTCAAATTTCTGAACAATTTCCAAATTTTCATTCTGAATCAAATTAAACTCTTTTATAGTATCAAATCCAATTAGAAAATTGTATTTAAATTCTTTTTCATCTACAATATAAACATCAATTTTCTTCTCTATATTAAATATCTTAATTTTTATTGTTGTTAAGCCTATTGTCTTTTTTACACCATTAATAGTTAGTAAGTTTATACTGTTATGTATATTTTTTCCTTCTTCCTTTATTCTTAATAATTTAGAATTTATTAAGGAAACATTAGAGCCAGAATCATATTTACCAAATATGTCTAATTTTCCTTCTAATGATAGTTTTACTTAAATTAATGGTGTAATTATAAGTTTTTTGACTCATTATCAATCAGTTCAACATCTAATACAGTGTTGTTTACATTCTTATTATAGTTTCTCTTGTTCTCATAATCATCAGTTTGTTTAAACCAGCATTCCTCTTCAGAGTGGAAACGGCTACCTTCATTTAATTTTTCACAAGTTTTGCAGGGCTTAATTTTATCAGCTCTTACTTTATTAACAAATGTATTTCTCTTGAATTTATCATAATTATTTTTATTGACTGTTTGTTCATGTTTACCAATTTCATTGAATAGATTTGCAGTCGATGTTATAGATTCCTTATCCATTTTGTACATTATATAATCTGGTAGACCCATAACAATAAGATGAATCAATGTCTGTGTGTCAATATTTTTATTTATCTCTAATAACAATCTTTCTTTCTTTGTGGCATATTCTCGTAATGAACCTCCTTGAAATTTAAAGGCAAATGCAAATTTAACTTGTGACCAACCTTTGTTTCCGTATGTTTCACAAAAATTTGTTTTCCTTTCTTATCTCTGCTGTATCTGGGGATTTGCCTCAAAGAAATTGATAGCTGATCTGCAGGTGGTTCAAAACCGAGCTCTCAGAAATGTTTTTGGACTTCCATGGGACACCCATGTCAAAGACATCTATTCAGTTTCCGGTATTCTTCCAATCACAGTCCTTCCTAAACATGAAATCACAAGCACCATCCTACAAATTACTCAACAATCAACTCACACTAACATCAAGCCACTTTACAATCAAGACATTCACACTCACAATACTCGAAATAGCAATAAAATCCGCATACCTCAAACACACACTACAAAATATGGGATAAATTCTCTGAACTATGTTGCCTATACACTATATAACTCGCTTCCAGATATGTACAAGGGAAATCAGCAAAATAAAAAAGTTCAGAATAATGCTTTAAAAGAATATTTTTTAAATACGTTTAAGGATGAAACTATGTAAATTTTCTTATCATGTCTCATTTGTCTTGTTTCCTTTTCTCTTCTTTTCTTTTCCATTTATTTGTAATCATAATCATCCACATTTGTATAACCTTGTTCTTTGTTTCTTTAATTATTTTCTATTGTTGTTTGCTCACTCAACCTGTTTTTTTTTTAAATTTATTTTTTGTCTATGTTGTATGTGAAACTTATATTTTTAATATCCATTTTCCAAGTAAAACTGTAACTATTTCCTCACACCCATTAATTTTCCTCCTGTCCTAAAATGAGTTCTGTAACTCATCGGGATTGCTCCAGCAAGTAATAAATACAATAAAAAAAAAAAAAAAAAAAAAAAAAAAAAATATTGCCCATTCTGCATTTACTGTATATTTTATTAACATACTAGTGTACCAATCTAGGCACTGTTTTTCAAGTAAATATTTTAAAGTCTCAATTATTTCTGCCTCCTTTAATATCTCGAAACGTGTTCATTCATTTTCAAAATCATTGATCCATTGGTGTACATTTGATGTTTTTCCTGAAAACTTCTCGAGTAAAAATCTTTTTGTTATTTTTCCTAGATTTTTATTTTTAGTACTAATATTATTTTCAGAAAGTTTCGTGTCATATATAATTTCTTCCAGGTATTGGTCACCAAATTGTAAATTCTCACCTTCATCTAAGTAAATTTTCCTCAAATCTTGGGTTAAGGGAAACCATATTTTCCGTGTTTGATATCTTTTCTTTAGAGAATTCTTAATTTTGTTATAAACATCCGTAGTCGTTATGGCGGTATGTTTGCTTGCATTTTTTAAATCATCGGGAATATCAAATGTATGTCCATCGGGTGTCTCGATTGAGGTTACGCAGATCTCATTGCTTTTTCTATCCGATGCTGCTGACACTGTAAATGTGAATCTTAATTTTTCCATTTCTAAGGTTATTGTTTCTCTTCACTAAAATTGTAGTTTTATAAGACAAATCGTCTATTTGATGTAATTTTTTATTAATAATGTGACACACAAATATCGTGAGTTGCTTTGCTGACAAATAAAACACAATTAAAGTTATTTGTCCGTCTTCAAAATATTATATCACTTTGTAGTAATAAACTTATTTTTCAATCTTCTTATTACTTCAATCTGTGATACCCAGCTAGACAACCAAACAACAATCCTCTATCATTTTCTGTCTCCATGACAACACCTTTTTTAAAATTCGAACATAAAGGAATCCTATGCATTTCTAGGTAGGTATTCCTTTACATATATGTATATATATATTTTTAAATTAAAACAAATTTCCTGATACATGTTGTTTGTGTCGTGATGGAGGAGTAAAATAATAAATAAAACCTGGATTACACTGTTGTAAAAGGACGTCCTTGATTTGATTCATATAACTGTTGAAGAAGCCAGTTGAAAATCTCATTAGTTTTAAAAATTCAATAATGTGCGTAAAATATAAAACTAGTTTTACGTGTAGATACCTACTATGAATATTTATTTAATACTTTAAAAGTTGCGAGTTAACTTTCTATGTGTACGCGTATTTATCAATAAAATTAAAGTATTTATTCATTCTTAATCATTAATTTTAGGCAGCGCTCAAGTACATATATATATATTCTAAACAAATACCTCATCAAAAGATTTCAGTCATCACTACATTTAGAATCATGAATGATACACTATTTGATGAATTCCAAGATTTCCACTTTGCCGGAGTCGATATTCCTCATTCAGATAGCTTTTTTATTCAAGTTGTGTACAAAGAAGCGCTCCCTCGGGCTCCATTTCTCCCAAAAATTGAAAAAGTGATCCATTCAGGGTCCCCCATCCTTTACAAACTATGTTTCTGTATTCATATTACGTATATAAGTAGCTTTTACAAATTTGGCCAAGTCACGAATAAAGGAACTAAATGTTGGCATGTAAATAAAATGAAATGACCGGAATCATTGATCTTTCTTTTGAACAGATATTATAAGGTCATATGATTATATTCACTGTGTTTACAATATGTACATATTTAATTTAAATACATCATTTGTAATAATATTCTTACCTATATCTTAAGTTTGACTGTGATTGTGATACCAAAAGTCGTACCTAATGTACTAATTCAAACCTAAACTTTTTTTATCTAATCAATTCCAATCGTGTTTCCAAAATACTTAGGGCTGTACTAATAAGCACATTTTAAATTATACGTAACTAATAAACAACTTGAAAAAAATTATTCACTTTTATTAGTATTGTTTGAGAGACAGTTATGGGTACCGATGCCCCGGGAACCATTTATTGGATATTCAAAATCTCTGCCATAGGTCACCACAAGTGGTTCGCTACGTTTGGTGACTTAGCAGAGATGCCCGGGTTCGACATCTTTTGACTTTTCTGCCAGTCTAGGAAGAATATATATATATTTTTTATTTTATTTTATGAGTAAAATCTCAAATTATAAAATTGATAAAAAATTTATCCAGACACTTTCAAGATAGCATTTAGTTCGATTGATTCTTGTAATCATATGTAAAGATAGCAGCTAATTATATGTGCGGTAAGAAAATTAAGATAACGTTGGTAGTTCTTAGTCGAAGTATGATGACAGTTAAAAGTGACCGAATTTGATATGGGTTCCGTAGCTCAGTTGGTAGAACACTTGCCATGTAAGCAATGGGTCCTGGGTTCCCAGTGGAGCCAATATATTTTCTGATTTTTCTGTCTCCAGATTTTCGATTGAGTTTCGCTAATGTTGGCTTCATTTAATAAAAAATAAAGAAAAACAATATGTTTAAAAATGAATTCATGTTTGCTTACATGTATGTTTCTCATGCGTTGCTAAACCCATCATCCGATTACGATGAAACTTTGGGGATTTGATGTACGCATGCCCACAATGGTTTTTATATATAATAGTGAGTCCTGGCGATATGAAATTATTTTTGTGAGTTGTTGTGAGCATGCCCGCAAAGGTTCTATATAATATTGGTGATTTTATAAAAATAATTTATGGGTGCACGCGAGCTGTTTGAAAATTAAATGTGCCGGTACTGAATGTACGGAACGCGTGAAGAGGGAGGGAACGCGGGAGGGAGTGGAATGTGTATTTTTTTAAGAGGAAAAGGAAAGGAGGGAGAGGAGAGTTCTGGGAAGGAAAAAGGTTTAAGGGTGGTTAGGAATCTGGGGTTCAGTGTGTCCTGGTCATCCACCTCCCAAACCTAGACAAACCTCACCCCATGAACCCGGGCACCCCTGCTAAATCACCAAACGTAGCGAACCACTTAGGGTGACCTATGGCAGAGGTGTTGGTTATCCAATAAAGGTTCCCGGGGCGGCGGTACCCATTCCCGCCTCCTACATTAAAAATTATTATTTTGTTTCCCTTATATGATGGGATTTGGATCACTTTCACTCGTTTTAAAAATGCAATTTATGTTTTTATTTCTTACTGAGGAAAAACACATGTATACATTTTTCGGCAGATTGTCGGACAATAAAATCTAGTCATTGAGTAGATTCCGTGAATGCGACCAAAGTAAGCTGGGGCCGGGGAAATAAATGGAACGATGCGCGATGGGTGCCTCCATAATCTCGAGCTTACGTTAATGGGATTTTTGGTTTGGGCAAAGAAACAGCGTAAATCTAAAGTGAAAATAAATGGTTTGTTTTTCTTAATTTAAGATTTTTTATTATGTAAAAATTAACATTTCATCAATTATAGTTATTTTTAAATACTCTTCTTTTAAAGCCTGTATGAAAATGTGGGCCTTGCAAATGTAGGAATACGCGGAATTTTACTTGCATGATAAGTCGATAAAGTGGGTAAATTTTAGGACCAAAACATTTTAAAATATATTCCCACTTATTTATGATAAATAAACTTATTTTCTAATGGAATTGAGTTAAATAAAATACATCTATTAAATAGTATATGTATTCAACAGGCAGAATACGTTTTTTTTCATAATGTTTATTGTTTTCCGGAAATAATTTTTTTATTTTTATATTTCGATGTCAAAGATTTTAAAAAATTATTTCCGACGTTTTGTTACCTAAAAAAAAAATCTCGAAGATTTAAAAAAAAAAAATAGAATAAGATGGTCACCTTGATTTTCAATTATTTACACATACACAATTAAGGCAGTGTGAAATTCACACGCGGTAGAAGAGAACCTTCAGAAAAGTAAAGTAGACAAGAGTGGGGAGACTACGAAGCACTATTTTTATCAAAGTGAAGGATGATTTTTTCCATTTTTTTTGTGCAAATTTTCCTATATTTTTGGTCATCTTAGTAGTATTTTTGTGGTCTTCTTCGAAGTCATTAGATTTCGCTTTCTTTTTTTTTGCTTTTTCATTTTTGAGTGGTTTGAAGATTGGTTATTAATTGTACAATTTTTTTTTTTGGATTTCGTAGGATTCGATCCTTGGTCCGCTGAATGTCTGGCACCTAAGGTTCGTCAGGCGTTTTATACCACTAGACAAAGAAGACTTGCGTGGGACCTTGGATTTATCGTATTATATTGGAACCGAGTACCCGTGAAATAAACAAATATTTTATTGCCATCTCATTCTCTCTGAGGAGTTTGTCTCTTTTTAGTGTCGCTCATTTCCGTTTCATCGAGTTTCAAATCACAACGGTGTTAAAGAAGTTTTCACTTCAATAAAAAACTACTTTAGGAACTCCATTTAAAAAATATATTATTAAGAAAGATATAGAAATATGATTGGAACAAAATACATATTATATGAACACAATTACTCTGCTTAGAACCGATCTGAATAGCCCTAGTCCAAAAAGCTATACTCAGGTGCGGGTAACAAAGAACCTGTATTTTTAGTCTCATTAGGCAGATTAGATTTATCAGCAAACGTAATCGGAAACAATAAATAAGTTGCCCAACGAATAAATAAAACATAAAAACATTAATTGAGTAAGTTTTGAAACCGACCCTTGACATTATCCGATGCCTTACTTAACCAAAAGGAAAACGTAGTTAAGAATATTGATTTTCATTTAGTCGACTCAAACTTTGCGTTGATTTTAATTGACTGAAATCTTCGAATAATAGGCCGAAGAGTTGCGATGCCATCTGCCTGATTATTTTCTCTTCTAGTCGAAATTTCACAGATAGCAGCTACCAAGGTACGCGGTGGAAATATGTTTTGTAAGTATTAATAAACTTATGACATGCGTTATTGGCCCCATAAATTCCTGTGCTAATAAATTTCCTGTCAAATATTTAAGCAAGGGTGTGATAGATCATAATGAAAGGTGATTGATAATGGTAACTTCTTAATAAATCAGTGGTTCAGTTTACGATCGTATAAAGTCAGATCCCACGTCAGGTTTTAGTGTCTTTTCACCTTCCGGTGATTGAAAATTTACGAAGAGCGGTAAATCTATTTGTGGCAATTTTGGTACCGTTTAGGAAATCCTCTTTCCTATCTTTCAAAGATAGAACCCATTTATTTTTTAAACTTTACTATGGGGAGGACAATTTATTAGTGTGATATTTAAGGTAACTAAATTATCGAAACGCGAGCTTTAACATTAAGAAACTGATACCTACAGGTTTTGAAGTGAAAACTTCTTTAGCACCGTTGTGATTTTAAACTCGATTAAACGGAAGCGAGCGACAACAAAAAGAGTCACAAAACATACATCTATAAGATTTAGCCTGCAAGAGTGTCATTAAAATATGTATATGTTTGTCAGGTACACAGCGCCTGACAAACCAAATAAGATGACCAAACGTATAGAAAAAGGTGCACTGGAATTCGAGGACAAAAATATAGAAAAAATCATCCTTCACATTGACAAAAAAAGTGCTTCGTAGTATCCCCACTCTTGTCTACTTTATTTTTCTGACGGTTTCACTTCTACCGCGTGTGAATCGCACTCTTCTAACTCGGTAGTTATAAAATGTCAATTTCTGTAAATAAATTGCAAAGAGTAAAACTAGATTATTATGGTTTATTCATTTATTATTACTCGTATGTTAAGTATACGGAGGAAGTTTATTTTAAATTGCTTTCTGGAGGCGTCATTTTATTTTGGTGTGTATTTTATATTTGGATGATTAACGAGAAAGTGCTTGATAGGGTTCACGCTGTCAAAACGAGATCCTTTGGGGAAGGTCCCCTCGGGATGGCGGGAATCATTTTGGGGACTGAGTAAAAAGCTTTACTAATTAAGAAGCGCTCGGCATCGAACCGATGCTATTATAATGTATTATGGACATCAGCTGCTCAGGGTGTTACCAGAAAATATGTAACTATGAAGCGATACCCTGATAGAGCCCCGAAATGCTAAACCTTCTGGAGGCTCAAGCTATAAAGAATGTACAATGACCTAATATATTATTCCTCTAACGACTACTGTCATTACATTTCTATCATTTTAACCAGTGGTTGAAAACCTTGATGAAAATTTAAGCGCTTAGTGTTCATAAAACGTTAATGTCAAACTGACAGCTAGAAAAGAATAGCTTGAATGCTTACTTCTCCGTCAAAATCTTAATAAGGAATAAGTCGAACACACGTGGCAGCGTAATGTATGGAACCAATATAAGTGAATTGGGGAGGCCTCGTAATATATTTTATTAATTTGCTGCGCACACTCCACGGTTTTATTAATGTAATAGGTACAATCAATCATTCAACCGATAACCGCTACAAGAAAACAAAGAAGTTTTTTGAAAAGGCATAATATTAAAGTGCCTTCAATCTGCAAAATTTTTGACAGATATAAAATAGGTTAGGTTTTCTTCTTCTCGATAGTGGTTATAATCGATTGATTTAATATTTCAATAAGAGTGCACAGAAAATTAATAAAATGTGTCAATATTACGTCCTCTGATAAAGTTTTAGTGATATAATTATGCATTTTTTAATTTATAAACTAATGTTTAAGACAAGATTTTTATGCATAGCACAAAGGGTAACAATTATTACAAGCAATAATTGTTACTCTTTGTGCTATGCCTAAAAATCTTGACTTAAACATTAGTTTATAAATTAAATAATAATTTATATTTGACGAGTTAAAGTACTTCACCAAAAATTGTAGACATTATTTGTCTCGACGCCACCTAGTGGGAGATATAGCACTTACAATGCCTTGGAATGCAGGTGGAAAAATGTAATAAGCAGTAATTGTTGAATCAAACACTAGTATATATTGAATTATTTGGTGGGTAGGAGATAAACCGCCGTAGCTCAGTGGACAAGAGCAGTTGACCGGATATCAGAAGTCCCGTCAGCGGCATGTATCTTTTCTCGGAAGATTTTTTCAATTTAGATGAGTGTTCGGGGCTAATAATTATTGCTTATAATAATTGTTATAATTATGCATGTTTGAAACTTACAACCACCAAGCCAATATGCCGGAGTAACGGCGATCGAGCTTTGAGGAAACTTTGATAACGCTCGAGAAAGCAGTCACTTAATATTTTGAAAAATATTAGATAGGGGAGCAGGGGGGAATTGGAGCCTTCTAACGAAAAAGTTCAATAAAACGCAACTTTATAGATACTTTAGGAACTTTTTATTAAAAATTAAATTCTTACTTATTTGATTATCATTTAATCACAGCGTCAACGTTTACATTATTAGGCATCTGGTCACAGATAAACTTTTTTCAAAAAAACAGAATCGCTCCCATTACCCATATGTGTAATGGGAGCTACTTAGTACTAGTTTAATAAGATCTTACTGCCTAATAAGCTCTGATTACCCGAATACCATCATCTTGAAATTCAAAAGAATGATATTCTCAATCTAGCTTTTAATGAAATTATACGCACAGATACTCAAAATTGATAACATTAGCTATAAAATGAAACTGTTTAATTGTAACAAACATATAACCTCACACTTACCTGGCCGTTGAAATTCCGTATTTTTTTATAAGCGCGGAGCAAAAAATCGACAAGTGTCTGTGGTCACACAATGCGTGGCACTGGCGAGCCTAGTGTGGCAGGAGAACATGGCTGCAGTGTGACGAAGGAGCCCAGGTGGCAACCGTGTCAATACGAGCTATAGTTTTGTCTCTAGTCGCACCGCTCCCATTACCCGCTGGCTCCCATTACCCCCTGCTCCCCTACATTTAAATGAATGAAGTTTCATGGCTGGTCTAATACTGGACGAATCCGAATTATCTGTTCGAATCACACGATTCTCGCAGTCCAAACTTTTTGAAGTGAAAATTGCTTTAGCACCGCTGTGATTTTAAACTCGATGAAACGAAAGCGAGCGACACTAAAAAGAGACAAACACATAGATCTACAAAATTTTGCCTGCGAGAGAGTGAGATAAAAATAAAATATCTATTTCACGGGTACTCGGTTCTAATATTATTATACTATAAATCCACGGTTCCCCTCAAGTCTAATGGTTTAAAGCGCCTGACGAAACTTAAGCTGATCGAATCCTATTAAATCCAAAAAAAAATTTTTTTGTAAAATGAATGTCCAATCTTCAAACCACTCCAAAATAAACAGACAAAGAAAACACAAAAGAAAGCAACATCTAGGACTCCCAAGAAGAAAACACAAATACTAATAAGATGACCAACTGTATAGGAAAAGGTGCACTGGAATTCGACGCCAAAAATGTGGAAAAAAATCATCCTTCGCATTGATAAAAAAAAAGTACTTATGCTTTCTGAAGGTTTTACTTCTACTGCGTGTAATTTTCAAAATCTGATTTTTTTAATTCAGTGAACACTTTATCCTTTCTTTCTTAAATTTAAACGACTTTTACAAATTATTATTTTTCAATTATTTCGGGGACTTATTGAAGCGGTGTTGAATTTTCGTGCTAGAAGGCTGAAAATAGAAAAAAATATGTATTTGCAGTAAAGGTTTAAATGTATAAGCATGGCGGACTTTAAAATAATGAACTTTTCGGCTATAAGAATCAATAAAAATTGATAGGTAGATACATAGTACGTTATTAATATGACGTAAATAAAAGCACGATAAATTCACCAGCCGAATGATATAAAATAACCTTTTATGTTTTCATAAAACGAAATATTTAGATATTATTTTTATTACACAATATTTCGTTTTATTTTAGCCAATTAATCAAACGAACTTCTGTTTCAGCGATATTTTATTTAAAAAAAAAACTTTTTCAATAATTTGCCCACCGAGGCAAGCGTACGCAAATCGTTCAATTTGGCAATGTTTATGGTTTTGTTTTTTTGGTGACTTCTGTGCGTACGTACGTGCTTAGGTACGACGTAATAATCAAAACAGAAAACATTCTTGCTGATCATTTAAATGAAATATGATTTGAAAGCATATGGTTTAAATATATAATAGTAATTATTTATTTATTTATTAAACGCCATAAAAATGGTTTTTACATTCAAATGATAGGTACACGAGATTACACAGTGGTACACGGAAGAGTATCAGTATTAGAATAAATATAAAATAAGAATTTACATTTAACAAAGTAAATGAGCTAAAAGCTAGTACGGGTATAGGATAATATTATGTGTTACTAAGCTACTGTTACTATACTTAAATATGAACTCTTAAGATATAGAATATTATAATAATAATAATATTTGGACGATTTGTATAGCGCCGTTTTTGTGAAAAATCACCTCAAGGGCGCTGTACAAACTTACCATACATGCCTAAAATCTAGAAAGACTACAAGCTAGACAAACAATTAAAAACAACTTATGGCTAAAAATTGCATACACCGGTTCATTGATCACCGATACGAAAATATATGTTCAATATTTTGACCAATGAACGGGATGCTGCCTAAAAATGAATTAATACAGGACCATACTTACCTGGGAGGTCGCTTGAAATTAAGACTGTTTATTGTCTATTTATAGAAATTTAGATAGAGTTCGCACGCAGATGACATAATTATGCACACATGTTGTTTAATCCTGAAAATATTTTAATATTAATATGTAATATATTCTTTAATGAGTGTATTTTGGAAAGTAAAAGCAACATTTAATGGTAGTCGGTGCAGTAGTACAAGGATTTGATCTTCCGAGAGACAGATTGATGTGTAAGGATTCGAGTAATTTTAATTCAGTAAGAAAAGTGTGATTAAAGACATATCATAGGCAATACAGGTATGATACTCTCAGATAGGTATATTTAAATTAAGTTAAGGGTATGAGAGCCCGTAAAGGTAGGTTTTTAGTTTGGACCTAAACTCTGTTGGGCTTTTTATGCATCTTAATTCCGGAGGGAGTCTATTCCAAGCCTTAGGCCCAGATACTCCGAAAGCACGATCTCCGAACTTAGTATTTGGCTTTCGTTTGGGTTCTATTAGTCAGCCTATAGCAGATGAAGTGAAATATGATTATAATAACAGAGAACATTTTATTTACGCAGAATAAAATTTTTTGAAATAAAACTTCTTTACGCACGCTTGACTTGGGCAGCAAGCTGGCGAATGCGTGAGAAAGCGTTATGAAAAGCGAGGCGAACGTTTTGTATATTACTGTAGGAGCAAGAGAGTGCAGAGCGCGCGCACATTTTCTTTCTCTCATCCTATCATATAGATGGAGCAGAAGTTTTACTTTAGTTGTCTGGTCAAAGAACACTTTTTTTTTTTTAAGTTGGCTTTTGACTGGTGTAGTGTGACAAGTATATACATATAGCCAATAAATAGAGTAATTTTGTATCGAATTCATTGTTACCTTCTAAGTTAACTTTGTTTGGAATGACCGCGCAGGTATTGCTAATTAGCAAATAATTTAGGATTAAAAATTAAAAATTTATTAGCATCACTCTTCTTCTGTGTAATTTTTATTTATATTTATTGTTATAAATTAGGAAATTTAACTAAAAAGGGTAATGTTAAATAATAATACGATGTACTTTGGTTTATAAATTTGATAAATAAAATTAACAGTATGAAATAGTAAAATAATGTACAGTTATTAGTTTTAAATAAGAAATAAACGCAATTTTATATGCTGACCTAACTGGCATATTAATGTAATTGTAATTGCCCTTCGTTCTACATTTGCAAAACTAATCGCATTAAACAAACTTAAATAATACAACAGATCCCTAAAAATATTTTTTTCCAAAATTACCAAATAATTTCAAAACCCACAAAAATTAATAAGAATTCAACGGTACCTGTGTTTGTTGATTAATTAATCTCTAAGAAATTTATAATATAAGTTAATCTGGAAGTTGAGTTAAATCCCACAAACCCTTGTTATATCTTCTATTCTAGTTTTTACATTATTCACAACTACCATGATAAGATAGTATTCCATTCGAGAGAACAAGAATAAAGTATAGGTTCCATGCCAACTCAGAATGAAACCAACTAAGAACCACATCAGAAAGGTCATTAAAAGCTATGAAAAAATTATTTTAAAATAGCCGGTAACCTTAACCTAACATAACCTATTTAACCAATTTTTAATCATCACTCTTAATGACCATTTTGAGGTGATTCTGAGTTGTTTTCATTCTGAGTTGGCTGGTCACCAAATTATAACAATATCAACATATAAAAATTTTCAAGTTAAATGAAAAGAAAAAAGTGATGTGTGCAGTTCGCACGGGGTATAAGTGAAACCTTCAGAAAACTAAGCTTCGAGAGAATAAGACGAATGCAGAGTATCAGGAGTAGGATAATTGAAGGGGTTAATTCATTATAATATTGTTACCAGTTTAGATATTATTTTACGTTTTATTCTATGAAACACCGCACAAGCAGGAGGCAGATAGTCTACGAAGCACCGCACAAAGAGGAAACCGATTAGTCTATCTCATTCTCTTGCCTGCTAAATTCTATCGATTAATGTGTTTCTCTCTTTTTAGTGTCACTCGTTTGCGTTTCATCGAGTTTCAAATCACAACGGTGCTAAATATTTTCTATAAAAAAAAAAAATTATTATTGTGAGATCACTTAGTCAATTAAATCTAAATTTATTTTACCGTATTCCGTCGCAGATAATATTTAGCTCTTTTGCCTGTGTTGATTCAATGATTTATCGTTTAATGGGATAAAATAATTAAATATATTCTTTAAATAATAGTGTAAGCGTTGGTTCATTATTCTGTAGGAACTATTTAAACAATTCATATCTAAAATACCATTTACGGATCTCTCAAAATATATTTTAAAAAATGATTAAGACTTACTCAATTTATTGCTAAATTGTACATATATTTGAATTACTGGAGAGAGAGATGTATTTATAACATGTAGAGTAGTATCAATATATGTTTGGAAGAAAATTAGAAAAGTGATACATTGGTAATGATTGATTACCTAACTTGTTCAAGCGATGTTTATTGAGAGAGGAGCGAGATTGAAAAAATATGGGGAAACTGATTATTCTCGTTCCAGTTCTACTTTGAAAAATTTCTCGTTCCAAAATCACAAAAGAACTCATTATCATTCGCTAAAAAGGAAATATTTGCAGTCAGCTCTCGTAAAGTAAAATGGTAAAAAAAGAGACTTAGATTTATTTTCCTGTTGTGTCGTGTACTTCATGTTGATGATTGTGGATGAACATTGTTTGCACTTTACAATAGGAATCCACTAGAGTTCGGAGCCGGCTATCAATCAATCACAGTCATATCGTACTCCAAACCAAATCTGGCAAAGCTTTGAATGGCTACTATAAAGAAGTAGCAGGCTATCGGCTTGTAACGGAATGCTCTAAATGCCAACTGTTCAAGTAATGATTCCAAAAAGGCACTTTCTATTAATAAATTATTTAATTTATTTTGAAATACATATTTTAATTTTTTTTTTTTACTTGAGATGAAAAAAAAAAACTTTAAACGAACTGCGTTTCGATTTTTCAAAGTGAATACCACAAAAAAGGTCCCAACTTTCCGGAGGTAGTGGACCTATGGCATCTCCAAAAGAAATATTTGCTTACGCTAAAGGAGTTAGAGAAGATGAAATTTTTGAAGTACCTGGCTATTCAAATCTGGTTATCAATCACAGCTAGTGCCAGTTCAAGCAAACTTTTCAATTCGGAGAGGTGATCTTTTTCCAGAGCGATTCTGAGAGGCTTCTAAATTAGTGAACTGTTTTATTGAATTCATTCCTTTCTAAATAAATTACTAGATAGAAATAGGATTCGAATACGTATGAAACCACTCCTTATTGAAGTGTTTATCTAAAGATTTAGAAGCAGCTTCATTGCGTAGATACTTGATTTACTGAACATGTTCGGCTCATAGATGCATAAAACATCATATGGTGCGTGGTACGATTAACTGTGTTTATTTGAGACAAGTTCGTATCTTCCAGCAGACTGGTTTATGGCATACTGGTACTACGGGCAAGTCTATACTTTTTTAAATTCTGGTATTTTCACGGAAAAGAGTTTTCTAAACAATTTTTGTGGGGAATTAAAAATGGAAAAGTAACATCCATTACGATCGAAAATCGCCAAAAAGCTTTTAAATCGTTTCGGTTATCAAAAATATCTATCAAATAGTTATTCTTCTGGAAAACTAAAATTTCACGCCATAAAATCACGCCAAATGACTGCTGAGTAGGATGGACCGTCAAAGAATTTAACGAAATTGAATACGTCTGGGATCTTGCAGTTGCATTCAAATACTTTAGCTATTAAATAATCTTATGCAGAACTTTTGATCCCCCCATAAGGCAAATGGACCGCTCATTTTGTATTATCCTAATATATATAAATGCCTAATATCGAAAATATTAAAAAAAAATTGCGAGTCATAGGTCTAGTCATTATCCACATTTACTGATAGTATCAAATATTCATTTATACGTGTATATTATCTATTGATGGCCTCCGTGGTCGAGGAGTAAGTTTCTCGACTAGCAATCCGAAGGTCGCGGTTTCAAAACCTGGCGTGCGCAAATAAAGTTTTGATATATTTGTGTTATTACACAATTTATTAATATAAACAATGTATAATGTATTTGCGGCACGTTTCCGAGTGAAAAAAACTTTCAGAATCGCACTGATGTAAGAACACCATTCAGAATTGAAACCTTGGTTGAAATGGCTTTAGTGATCAGACCTGAATTGCTAGGCACTTCCCAACCTCCATTTCCCCCATCTCCTTCCCCTCCCCACTACCTTCAGCCTGACAACCTTCCTCAATTGGGGATGCTATAGTCTAGTCCAGAAGGGAGCAGTTAGGATTCTTGTTGAATTGTTAATAAACAACTGTTTGCCGCTCACAATAATACGTTGGCTGATATTTTTCGAGATTAGAGTAATTAAATCAGAATTCTATATCGGCGACAGAGATAATATGGCTATGTGCTTTAAATATTATCACAGTGATAAATAACAACATATTAAGTATGGCAATTTTAATTAACTGTTTAATTTTTCAATTAAATGAATTATCACTGTAAAAATCAAAGAAAGTACATTAATGATTATTCGAATTCGAATAAGATGACGACTGTTTTAATTATAATAATTACTCATTTTCGATAATTAAAAACGGTTGTAAATACCGAAATGTTTTTTTTTTTATTGGTGCCCTTTTTTACTCATTTAAAGTACGCTCCTGCGTGTTTAAATCGCACTTTATGGAACGCGCGTTTTTTAAAGTTACCATGGCAACATCAACAAATCAACAAAATGTGAAGTCTAAATGTCAACTTTTAACTATAAATCTGACAGGAATATTTTAAACGTCAAATGTGACAGATTGCAAATTAATGTTTGTGTTTTTCATTTCCATGACAACAAGATATTGTGATGTCACATCACGAATTCATTAATAGTTTTATTTCCAAATTTTTAATAATAATATCAATATTTATGTTTTCAAAGTGTACCAATAAAAAAAAATAGCGTAAAATATTCGTGGATAACTGGTCTTTAAAACACTTGCTTTATTTCGAGCACTCGGCTACGCCGTCGTGCTCGAAAAATCGCGCGTGTTTTAAAGACCTGTTTATCCACTTATATTTTAATATACTATTACCCAATTCATAAAACTTTTTTAAATATTATTTTTTTTTTGAAGTGATAACTTCTTTAGCACCGTTGTGATTTGTAACTCGATGAAACGAAAAAGTGATACTAAAAAAAGACAAACACATACATCTATAAGATTTATTTTACTCTTGTCTACTTTAGTTTTCTGAAGGTTTCACTTTTACCGCGCGTGAACTGCATACTTGTATCTTTTCCATTAGCTCCACACAGGAGGCCCTGAGAAAAATAATGTCTATGACAACTATGGGTCCATGTCATCTTTGTTGTCAAGTACTGGGAAGGAAAAAGGTAAGAGGTGTGGGTAGCATCCGCCACCAGATCCAGACAAATCTCACCCCATGAACCTGGCCCCCCCTGCTAAGTCACCAAACGTACCGAACCACTTGGAGTCATAAGTCTCGGGGCAGCGGTACCCATTCCCGCCTCCAAAATAATAAAAGCAAAGGTTGGTTTAATTATAAACTATTTAGGTGCCAATATCATTTTCTATATTTTCTGTCAGTATATTTTTTAATGGGTTATTCTCACACGATCTTATTCTTTTAAGAAAAAAATAAAATAGTTTTATTTACAAAAATTCTCATTGCTTCTTTCTCAACTTTTACAATAATTATGAATTTTACTTCATATTCCTCAAACTGGTTACCAAATGAAACAGAGTCAAGTGGTAAAAGAATATGTTAATTTAGGTTAGGTTAGCGGTTTTAAATTATTTTTTTCAGTTTATCTAATGTTCTCTTTTGTTACTTAAATGTGCTTATATTATATTATAACTAAACCGTGCATGACATCCCTTCCTGTTACGCACCTCATCCCTCACGCTAAACCCGAATAGTTCACAAGAAGAATGTGTGGAGTTGTCATCTTTTAAAATTCTTTTATACACCTCGTACGAGAGTGGTGCGGTGCCGGTACGGAGATCACCATAAATCGGCGTAATCTAATGGTGATGACGACGGCCATAATCGAGGTCTTTGTAAATCAAGTCTTCCGAGCCTGCTGCCATCTTCAAAAATTCGGAGGCTTTCTGAAATGGCACTTTTGAAAGGTAAACTTTTTAAAGTCAAGAGAAGAGAACCGAAGCCTTTGGTTACTTAGGGATAATTATTACAAGCAAAGTCACTTTAATTCATTTAATTATAATTTCAACCCATTCTGCACCTTTGTGCTTCTTTAAAACCACTGACTACATAAAATATTCTAAGATAGGATTTTACATAATAATCAATCTTCTGTCCAAATGGTTATACAAAATTGGCGTCAAGATGGAACCAATATTAATTACTTATCATAAAAACAAAATAATAACGATGGAATCTACCACCATAATTGTAAATTCGTCTGGACAGAATGTTTGGATGGTATTTGAATTGGTACGCAAAATACATATTTTAGTTTATTTTATATATTCAATAATTTTATTATTAAATTAATAAAAACAGTTTATTTATAAACAAGTTCTGCTGGAAAAGAATTATTACGCGTGACAGCTCAGTCAAAGTGGGAAATAACAGTAATTGAGAAAATAATAACCATTAATAATATCAGTCATTTTTAATCAGAAATTAGAAATGAGTCATAGTACAAACCTATCCAAAAATACTATAAATAGATTGTCTGTATGTGGCATGACCACAGTTTGATGATGCCCTCAGAAGGCGAAACAGCTGTCACGCGTAGTAATAATTACCAGCAGAACTTGTTTATAAATAAACTGTTTTTATTAATTTAATAATAAAATTATTGAATATATAAAATAAATAAAAATTAAAATGGAGTTCTACAAATTAAATTTGATTACAATGAATACTTATTTTAGGTATTTTGTTTTGTCATTGTTTAAAACATCATGCTTCTTCTTAAGTTAGAACAATGTTAAGATTAAAAGGTTCATACTAAACTGATTTGCGACGGTGAATTAATAAATTAAAAATTAAATTGTTTCACCTTTCTTACATCAAAATTATTTGCACATACAAATACACAATTTCGACTTGAATACATTCCGATTATTTGAGATAAACAACAAAATAAAATAAACTTTTAAACAGCAGCTACTTCACAAGAAACGGTTTGTGAAATACAAAATAATATTATAATATTTGTTTGGTAAAGTGAACAAAACTATTGCATAATATTTTATACTTCCACTTCCCCATTTATAAATCTTTAAGAAAATACTGACGGCGTACTATGCTGTAAATATGTCGTCTTTCCAGCTCTCCATCTTGACTTTAATATCCTCTATCAACCTTTGAACCCATCACAACTTTATTAGTTATCTCTGTGGCGCTTTTTACGCTCTTATTTGATTTAAGGTGGAGGTTTTCTGTGGTACTCACTTTTGTAAATCAAACGCTTGTTTTGTGTTTGTTTGTCTGGTCATAATTTATTATTCTTTTATTTACATAATCCTGATTTTTTATAAGATTTATATTGTGATCTGCTTGTTGGAACACATTTTTTTACGTAAGAATGGAAGCTACCTTCCTTTGTTCTTCTATAGAACTATTTGAATAATGGAACAAAAAAGAAAATAATAAAATTAGGTAGGTACTTGCCTAGAAGTAATTGCCCATAGAACAAGTACCTACTCAATAAGCATCAATTTTAACCATAGCTCCCCGACAAAAAGGGCTGAAATTAAATGAAAGTTCTTTTTAGAACCCTATAATAGTTAAAATTGATTATTATTATTTGTGAGGATATTTTTTTTTTAAATTAGAAAGAATAACTTATTTTTATAAAATAAAAAGAGAGTTGAAACTAGCTAATACACATATCGTAATCCATTGATTGTTGTAGTTAGTTTAGAAACAATAAAATTATAAATTGAAGTAAATCATTAGAAGATATGCATAAGAAAAAAAATAACACTAAATTATAAAATGTTCATCTTCTTGATCCTCGATCGATAGCCTCTGCAGTTCTTGTCTTCAAGAAAGATGGCTTCTTTTTGATCCTTGGCCTTAGTAAAGATGACTTATTTTTTATACTGCTCTTCTTAGATGTTAGTAGTTTATTTTGATCCAGTTCTTCTAAGATGTGATAGCATCGTCCATTGGTAGAAGACACAATTTGGTAATGGGCCTTTTCATAGACCCTTGCTGCGTCTTCAAGGTGACTATACGGGTTATCCCATCTTGTCCAGGGTGAGTGGCGATGACACGTCCCATCCTCCATAAATTTGGTGGTGCGTTGTCGTCTTTGATGATAACTAAGTCCCCAATCTTTAGTTGTCGCCGGTTCCCATCCGTCCATTTAGTCCTTTGCTGCAGCTCTCCCAGATATTCAATTCTCCATCTTGACCAGAAGCTCTGTCTTAGTTGGCTTAGTTTTTGGAAATTATTAAGCCTGTTTATGGGAATCTGTTGTAGGTCAGGTTCAGCTACAGCTGACAGGTTATCACCAATAAGAAAGTGACCTGGAGTAAGTGCGAAGAGGTCGAGGGGATCGTTGGATAGTGGAATTAAAGGCCTAGAATTTATGCAGGACTCTATTTGGTATAATAACGTACACATCTCTTCATATGTTAATGAAGAGACGTTTGCCACTCTTTTTACGTGATATTTCACACTTTTTATGTTAGATTCCCAAAGACCTCCATGATGAGGACCTTTAGGTGGGATAAAAACCCACTGAATAGACATATTAGTTAAGTAATTAGCTATTTCCTTTTGAGAGACATATAAATTATACATATTTTTCAATTCATTATTCGCTCCAACAAATGTAGTAGCATTATCAGAATACAATTTACTAGGTTTTCCACGTCTGGAAATGAAACGCTTTAAACAATTAAGAAATGCATCTGTAGTTAGAGCGGTGACCAGTTCTAAATGAACTGCCTTAGTAGAGAAGCATATAAATAAACAAATATAAGACTTGACTGAATTGGATCTCCTACTAATTCCAGACTTTATTAAGATTGGCCCTGCGTAATCCAGTCCTGTAACAGAGAACGGTCTACATGGTGACACTCTATCCTCTGGAAGGTCAGACATTATTTGATGACTTGTTTTTGGACTGCATTTGAAGCACACAATGCAATTTTTAAGTATTTTTTTAATAGCATTTTTTGCCATTATAGGCCAATATTTTAGTCTAATAAGTGCTAGTAACGTTTGAGTACCTACATGCAAATTTGTATAATGAAAATGTTTAATGATTAACTTTGTTAGAGGGTGATCGTGAGGTAGTAATATCGGATGTTTTTGTGCTTCATGTATTAGTTTTCCTCTGGACAATCTCCCACCTACATGCAATAAATCCATATGTATAAATGGGTTTAATGATCTGAGATGACTGGTTTTATCTAAGTTTTTTCCCGCCTTTAATGTTTTAATTTCTTTTGAAAATGAATAAGATTGAGTGACTGTTATTAATGATTGTAACGACTTGTTTAATTCTATTATTGAAAGTTGTCCGCTAAATGTATGTTTTTTTCTTGTATTATTAATGAAACGTAGGATATAAGCAGTTACTCTTTGTAAACGCGTGAGAGAAGAAAAACGATAAAACAATTCCCAATCTTTATTCATACTGACGGTTAAATTTATTTTGTTTTTTAATTCCGGTGGATCGATGCAAATTTCCTTATAGTTCGGCCAAGTTACTTCATCTTGAGTTAACCAATTAGGACCTCTCCACCAGATTTCTGAAGAAAATAGACTTTTAGCACTGGTTCCTCTTGATAAAATATCCGCTGCATTATCTTCGGAGTTGACATGCTTCCATTGACTGGTTTCGCTTCTTTCCTGTATTTCTGCAACTCTGTTTGCAACAAATGTATTCCATCGCGCTGGTTGATTTCCTATCCAGCATAGAGTTATAGTGGAATCACACCAATAAAATGTTTTATCCAAAGGTATAAGTAGGGATTCCTTTACTTTTTCAACAAGTTTTGTTAACAGAACAGCACCACATAATTCCAATTTAGGCAAAGAAATCGTTTTTAATGGAGCTACTCTTGATTTAGCTGTGATTAATTGAGAATGCCGTTTTCCTGATTGGTCTGTGGATAGCATATATATGCAAGCAGCATATGCTTTTTGAGATGCGTCACAAAATCCGTGCAATTGTATATTTACAGTTTGATTACATATAATTTTTCTAGGTATTTGAAAAGAATTTACACCTTTTAAATCTTCTAAATATTTTTTCCAGAGCTTCAGAATTTCTATAGGTATTTCTTCATCCCAAGATATCTTTTCTTGCCATAATTTCTGCATAATAAGTTTAGCATTCACGGTTACTGGTCCTAGCAAACCTAATGGATCGAAAATACTAGCAATCAGTGACAAAATATTCCGTTTATTATAAATAGGATGTGACGGTAGTTCCACGTGATATAAAAAACTATCTTTTTCGCAATTCCAAGCTAAGCCTAGAATTTTCTCTCCTTCTGGTTTGTCCAAAATTACCATATCAGTGGCCTGATCGGCCTCCGATGACAAATCAGAAGAATTAGACCGCCATTTTCTTAAGTTCATACCGGCCGAATTCATTATGGAGATTAACTGTTCTTTTAACAAATTACAGGATTCCACATTGTCTGCACCTGTAATTAGATCATCTATGTAAAAATCTCTCTCTAAAATGAGACTAGTTTCAGGATATAACTGAGCGTTTTCCATACTCAGCTGCTTCAAGCAACGCGTGGCTAAGAAAGATGACGGTCCCATACCATAAGTTATCGTATTTAACTTGAAATGGCCCATTTCCTCTTCTGGAGATGCTCGCCAAAGTATTTTTTGGAAGACGCGGTCCTCCTCTCTAATGTTGACCTGCCTGTACATTTTCTCTATGTCAGCCGTCAATGCCACTTGATATTTTCTAAAATTTAACAAATGGGTATATAAATCATTTTGTATTATTGGACCAACCATTAACGCGTCGTTTATTGATATCCCGCTGGAGGTTTTTGCGGAGCCGTCGAACACCACTCTTAGTTTGGTAGTGCTGCTGGTTTCCTTCTTGATTGCATGATGAGGTAAATAGTAAGATTTTTCTTCATTTGAAACTGGTTCAAATTTTGTCATATGACCTAAGTTTTCATATTCTTCCATGAATTTAATGTATTGAAGTTTCAAATCCATGTTAGAAGATAATTTCTTTTCCAAGTTTAAAAATCTTTTTTCTGCCATAGGCAAGGAAGTACCTATTTGATCTATACAAGGTCGGAATGGTAAGCTTACTTCGAAACGCCCATTTTCATCCCTTTTTTGGGTTGACTTGAAGCTCTCTTCACAAGCCTTTTCTTCATAATTTTGGTGCTTGATGGACACCAATTCCTCTTGTTTCCAAAATCTTTCAATTTGATTGTGAATCATATTTAAAGATAAGTGACATGAGGATGATTCTTGCTCTTTTTTTGTAGTGCACGTTCTAATTGGCCCGGATAATATCCATCCAAGTTCAGTGCGTTGCAGCGTAGGTCCAGTTGTTCCTAATCTCAATTGATCAGTGGTCAGCATTTCCCAAAATAGTTCGGAGCCGAGTAATATATCCACATGACCGGAAGTGGAAAATTCAGGATCGGCCAATTTCAATCCTGGTGGTATGTTTGCCTCCCTTTTTGGAAAAGAGGTCTGCGGTAACTTGCTGGTGATTTCTTGTAATACCAAGCAAGTAACAAGTTTTTTGTAATTAGAGTTTATTGATGACAATTCAAACGAGAGGCTCTTCTTTACATTTGTTATATTATTATGTAACCCAGAGACCGGCATATTTAATGACTTGTATTTTATGTTTAATTTTTTAGCAAATCGTTCAGTTATGAAATTCACCTGAGAACCATTATCCAACAATACTCTCGCTGAATGAATAATTCCATTACTGTCCTTAACGTTCACCATTGCCGTTGATAACAAAATTGTTTTTTCTGCTTCTCCAAAAGTGGAATGGTTTGAGACTGGTACTTGATCCATGCCATTCTCAGTGTTTTGATCCTCTTTAGGGAAAATATAGAGTAATGTGTTGTGTCCTGCTTTATCGCAAGTTCTACAATTATTCTTACTCCTGCATTCTTTACTTGAATGACCTACATTTAAACACTTGATGCAAGCTTGTAATTGCTTGATTTTTTCAAACCGTTCATGTTGGTTTAGTTTCAAAAACTGTTTACAGAAATAAATCTTATGATTTTCCTTACAAAAAATGCATTTTAACCTTTGCGACAATAATGAAACTGAAGATTCCTTTTTGTAACTTGACGGTTTATGATGCGCGAATATTGGTTTGGCTGTGAAACATGTTGCTTCCGATGCTTCCAAGACTATCGCTCGATCTGTTAAACATTTTAAAAATTCTTGCAATGTCGGTATTATTTCTTTAGTTGGATATTGTTCCCAATAGATCCGGGTATTGGAATCTAATTTGTTGGCCAAAATATAAATTATTATTACATCCCAATACTCCGTGGGTAGACCTATGTTTTTCAATGAATTCAAATGTAATTGTGTTTGATCTAATAAACTTCTCAAGGCGACGTGATTTTCTTGTTTTAATTCCTTGAGCTTAAACAATGAATTTAAATGTTGATTAGCTATTACACGCTTATTTTCAAATCTATTTGATAAAACCTGCCAAGCTATTTCGAAATTGTCTTGGGTAATTTCAAGTGCGTTTAATATTTGTGATGCCTTTCCTTTTAAACAATCACGCAAATAGTAATTTTTCTGAAAATTATTTAATGATTTATTATTACCCACTATCGTGACGAAAGCATCCTTAAAAGATAACCATTTCGAATAATCACCATTAAATTCTGGGAGGGAAAACGTAGGTAATTGGATCTTAATATTGTTAGTATCATCAATTTTTTCAATGCTTTTTATGGATTTTTTTGCTAACGTCACTACTTGATAATATTGCAATTCAAAACACTCAAGTGGGCTATCCTCTTCATCTGAGTTACTATCAAACTCTTCGATCTGAGATTGTATATTCTTAAAGCGATTTAACAGTGTGTTTACCTCCTCCAATCTTGTTTCCGTTTCTATTACATCAACTGAATCACTTAATAGGTAATTCTTAAATCGTGTTAATTGTGCCTTCAATTCACCGCGCTTCTTCACCAGTGATTTTAATGTTTGTGGCATAATGCAGAATTTTTTACACAAACATACACATTAAATTATTTAAAAATAAACTTTTGTTTGTTCCACCTTTGCGGGAGCGAATAATAAATAGATTACAATAAAATAAATTATATTATTTAATAATCAGTGGTAATCATAGAGTAAATTATTTGGAATCTACCTACTGGTTTAATTATATTAGGTTGACAATATTTTATCTTGTTTGATTATAATATCACGCAAAAAGAGTGGCTCTTGGTGGCGAATTCTTCGCGTGATTTTACAAGTTATATTATAATGCCTTAATACCTTAGGAATATGTAATGATGAATAAGAATGATGTAGACCGGACGGCTGGCTGGATGGGCTGGTTTTCATCCGGCTTCTCGAAGGACCATATGGCGCTTTTTACGCTCTTATTTGATTTAAGGTGGAGGTTTTCTGTGGTACTCACTTTTGTAAATCAAACGCTTGTTTTGTGTTTGTTTGTCTGGTCATAATTTATTATTCTTTTATTTACATAATCCTGATTTTTTATAAGATTTATATTGTGATCTGCTTGTTGGAACACATTTTTTTTACGTAAGAATGGAAGCTACCTTCCTTTGTTCTTCTATAGAACTATTTGAATAATGGAACAAAAAAGAAAATAATAAAATTAGGTAGGTACTTGCCTAGAAGTAATTGCCCATAGAACAAGTACCTACTCAATAAGCATCAATTTTAACCACTCTGTTTAGATAATCACCTGCTACTCCATGGTCTATCCATCATCTGTGACCTCATTCTTTCACAAATTTCCATTTCAAATAGATTTAAAATCATTTAAAAAATGGCATATTTGCACAACGTTTCAGAGTTGATGACGCTCTCAGTATCGTTGGCTGATCGATAAAAAGAGTAAATAAAAGACACCCTCATTATTATTTCACCAACAGTTCGCTCAATGCCAACGGACTAAAAATATGACCTACGCAAACTTTTACAAAAATTATGGAGCTTTGGAATAGGTTGATATCAATGATGTTGATACCTACTATTGAAATATGAAATCGTATTTTAATACTTCCTGGGTTGCGTAAAACATTTTTAATTTTATCGAAAGTAAAATTATGATTTGGACTCCTTTATGAATGCGATCACAACTTTAATATCTCAATACTTAATTGAGTTAAATCTATTGCAAACCATAAGAAAACTATGACAAAATCTACACTGACCAGCGTGTTGAGACCGAGATTTTGCGTCTAAGCCGTAGATTTGCTTTGTACTCGCTCAGTTTGATCAGTGAACGCGGTCGTTTTGTAATTATTGAAGCTACCCTGTATTGAAATTATATCACCACCGCTAATGTGAGTATCGTAACATGTTGGTATCTATAGAACATTGAAGCATTTAAATACCTTAAGGCTTACAAGACACGTAATACATTTGAAGTGCGAATTTGCTCCACGCGTTAACTCACATACAGATATTGTTGGTATAATATAATTTATTCAACTCGTTGATATCTAAATAAAATATTAAACACATATGCGCAAATTTTACCATAGTAAAAACACAAATAATAACACAACGATAGTGTTAAAAACAACTAGAACAGATGTAATATTTTTCCAATTTAACGGTTTTTGGTAAAAATGTCGTCGGTAACCAATATAGTCACTCAACAACCTATTCATAAGTTAGACAAATAATTTTAAAAAAAAGTTTAATTTCGGCTTGCTCATTTCCCATTTAAGTTGATAATACCCACGAATTATCCATCATTATTGTAGACACCCTTAATTTGCCAGCCGCGGCAATGCACAACGGCAGCAGCAGAATTGTTTGGAACTCTAACGAGACTCATCGTGGCGATAAGTTTGTTCACTTTAATTTGAAGTTTGCCCCGGATTTTGTTCTCATTCATCCAAGTGCACCTCTAAATAACTTGGAAACCCAAGTTATTAATTATACATGAGTTATTTTTTTATGTTCACACGTGAAGAATAAGTCACCTATGGCAATATGTCATCTACGTTCTTTACTCCGGAATATCTTCTTAAAGTTTGTCAGGTACGTGTTGACAAACCTTGTATAACACAACAACTCGCAGAACACAAAAAAACATTAATTTGTGTCCAGTTATTCCAGTTCACTCAGATAAAAGTTAAAAAACATTTCATATGATTAAAAAAAAAATTACCAAAAGTGAAATTCCACAAATTTTATGATTGAAACATCAGTCTGCAGTTACAGTTCCCCTTAAAAGAGCTTTTTTAATAGTGTCTTAATTATGTCCTCTGTCGCAATTACGTCAGTGTCGCCAATAACTCCTGGTTTTATGGTGGTTGCAACTTGCAAACATAATAAGTCTTCTCGAACTGTGGGTTTGTTCTGCACAGTGACCGGCCAACTTAGAATGAAACCAACTCAGAAACACCTCAGAAAGGTCATTAAGAGTGATAATAAAAAAAAAATATTTAAAAAAATCGTTAATTAGGCTAGGGTTACCGAAAATTTTAAAATAAATTTTTGATAGTTTTTAATGACCTTTCTGATGTGGTTCTGAGTTGGTTTCATTCTGAGTTGGCATGGAATCGTTCTGCACCTACCTCGAGTAACCGTTTCCTATCAACATAGATCATGTTACTTAATTGAACGTGTGCTGATCTCCTACGCTTTGTAGAATGCGTGTTCGTGAGAAAATGTGTGATTTTTTTAAACATAATGGCAATTAAGTAAATAACTGTTTATTTGCTTTGAACTCTGAGAATGAAAAAAATACGTTTTAATGTCGCAGGATTCTAAAAATATAGCGAAAATGTCGTTTAAATACCCCAGTACACGCCCATATCGTTGCTTTCGCGGCCAGAGTCAACATTGTAAAGTGGTAATTCTGGGGAATAGTATGCGCCATGTGGCAGAAGGCTTCGGGACGACCGCGACCCACGGAATACCTACCTACAACCTACAACCTACCCGTACCCACCTCCCTAAACCACACTCTCCACATGTAGCTCTTCACTAGAGGCGCAGCTGACATCATATTCATCGTTCATAATGACGATGTTTTGCTAATTTAATTGGTTTTTGGTGAAAACCTAAATATTGTTGAAAACCATAATAATTATGAAAGTGATGTAATGTTAAATGGTAGAACCCAAGGGATTGTAATATTACATGGCAACATAACATAGGCACATGTATTTTAAAATAAATCATTATTTCAACCTTTGACTGACGCACCATTCGGACTTAAACATTATACACCATAAAACGTATCCAGGGTTTTAAGGGACATATGAGTCTTACTTTTACCAGTGATTCCTGAAATTACTTGAAGTAAAAAATGTAAATGACATTTCGGACTGCGATTTCATTTTTTTTTTTAAACGTGAAACTTACAGTACGTTAATATTGGACAAGTAGGGACGGTGTTAGGCGGTTGATCGGTGACCAGTGGTGGTACGTGGAAGATTAAAAATTTGTTTAGTTTTGAAAAATAAAAACGAATTTGTAAAAAATGGCCATAAAACTCACCACTAAATGTTTATTTACATATTTATTCCAAATAATTTCAGCGATCACCGGTTTAAGTAAGTCAATTACGTACCTTACCGCCTGTATTATAATATTATCTGTCATCAGCAGTGGTCAACCTTAAAATATCAAGGCCCACACACCGTGCTAGGTAGTGATGTCAATTAAATTAATTGATTAAATTTGTTGTAGTTTATACAATAACTTAGAAATTTATCGCAATTGTTTGGATTCAAAAAGCAATAATTTATCTGCTACTTGCTTTCAGTTATACTGGACATAAATTAAACAACCTTTTACTTCCCTTCGTAAGCACATATTATCTTTCCCCAGGTGGAGATTCCATATTGCAACTCACCCTACACAGTTATCGGAACCTTCATGCTGCGCAACATTAAAAAGTGTTTGGTAAATGCATTATTTTTTTTTTTTTTTTACCAAAGTTACGACGGACTATTTAATAATAATAATAATAATAACTTTATTTACACATAAAATTGAACAATAAAACATATGTGGAAACTTTGACTAGCCAACTAGGAATGGATCCTGTTTTAGGCCAGTCAAATTGACAAATTTAAATTCATATTACATTGTTTACTAACAAAACATGTTATTTATAGCAGGAAAAGGTGTTAATTATGTATTCCTAACAGTATATAATTTTGTACTCATAAGAAAAAGAAGACAAATAATGATATCTTAAAATCAAATTCAGATATTTTCCCCTAGAGCGCTTAAAAACAAAAACAAAAACAAATAACAGATAAAAGATAAAAGATAAAAGATAAAAGATAAAAGATAAAAGATAAAAGATAAAAAATAAAAGATAAAAGATAAAAGATAAAAGATAAAAGATAAAAGATAAAAGATAAAAGATAAAAGATAAAAGATAAAAGATAAAAGATAAAACCGGTAAAGTAAACAAAATCGGTAAAGTTAATAAAACCGGTAAAGTAAATAAAGCAAATACAAGCCAGATGGTAATAATAAGAATCCTATCTCTTGGTCAACATATCTTCGCTTTTGACCCTCCCTAAATCAAGGAGCCAGTCGTTGATTAATTTGCGCAAAACATTGGTACTTTTCGTTTTCCAAGCATTAGGAATGATATTAAATAATTTAGGTCCTAAGTACGAAAATTGACGTTGTCCAAGGGACGTCGTCGTTTTTATTGGGACTATTGGATTGTTCCTTGAATGTCGGGTGTCGTGAAGGTGGTCAATGGAAGGGTAGTGCTGGCGTCGTTTTTGAGCATGTAATACAATCTTTCTAATATATAATTGTCTAACATCGAGAACTTTAAATTCCGTGAATAATGCATCACTGGGGTACCTGAATGGTTTTTTAAGGATGACTCTTAGTAAAGATTTCTGTGCTTTAGCCAGGGAGTCCAATATAGTTTTGGCACATCCACCCCATCCTAGGGATGCATATTCAAGTAAAGAATTACACATGGCATAGTATATTGATTTCATGTCTTTTACAGAGAGAATATTTCTGATGGTAATAAAAAGGTGAGTAAGTTTTCTGACTTTTGAGGCAGTTGAGTTAATGTGTTCTTCCCATCTCAGATATTTATCTATGATGATTCCTAAATATTTTAAACTATCAACGCATTCTAGTTTATTGCAAGTACAAGTGTTCGGTTCATTTCAAATGTGAATAGTAATATTAATAATTACCTTGGGTTGTCCCGCTTGTGTTGCACTAAAACGTATAAATTTGGTCTTATCCGTGTTAAGAGTAAGGAGATTATTGTCTAGCCATTGTTTGACGTTGTTTATTCCAATTTCGGCTTTTCTATGCGCTTCGTACCAGTTTTTGCCCTCAAATATTAAGACCGTATCGTCAGCAAAAGTGATGATATGATCGGCAAGGTTACTGTTGCAAAGTTCATTGATATAGATATTAAACAATATCGGTCCTAAAGTACTTCCTTGTGGTACACCAAATTCGATATTTGCTGGATCGCTTAAAGTATCATTAATATTAACTCTTTGGCTCCGATTTTCTAAATAGCTTCGTAACCATTTAAGTAACTGCCCCTGTATACCGATTAGCTGTAATTTTTTCAAAAGGATTTTGTGCGAGATGGTATCGAAAGCTTTAGCCAGATCCAGAAAGAGCGCGATGCTTTTGATTCCTCGATCGATGTTATTAGAAACAACTTTAGTCAGATTGCCAATGGCATTTTCTGTACCTAAACCCGGTCGGAAGCCATATTGTCTCTCAGAAAGAATGTTATTATCTTCAAGGTAAAAGCTGAGACGGTTTTTAACAATTTTCTCGATAATTTTTGACACCGAATTGACCAAAGATATCGGCCTGTAATTTTGAATCGCAGATTTATCTCCATTTTTGTGCAGTAATACAACAATTGAATGTTTTAGATGGTTAGGGAATATTCCTGATTTGAGACTTAGATTGGAAATGAACGCTATCGGAGATGCTATGAATGATTTGATTACTTTAAGCAGATTTGTCGAGATTTTGTCTGGTCCACAAGCGTTAGATGGCTTTAGGTCGTCAATTATTTTCAGGACTTCGTTCGTCGATGTTTGTATATTGTCTATTTTATGGACGAGGTTAGAGGTGACCAAGTTGGCAAGATCGTTTTCAGTTTTATTACATTTGTCGAGAATTTTTTTTGGCAAGTGTGGATCCCACCGATGTGAAATAGTTATTAGCGAAATTCGCCATATTTTTAGAAATAGAAGAGTTTATGTTACCGATATCTAATGATTTGATTTCGGAAGACCTGTTGATTTTTGTTCTACTAATATTACGAAACGCTTCCCACATACGTTTTGGAGAATAAGAATTTTCGTAAATGAACGATTTATAATAATTTTCCTTCGTATATTTAATAATCTTTTTGCATAAGTTTCTATATTTCTTGTAGTGAATTTGTACTAAAATATCATCTGGAAACTTTTGCGCCCTTTTGTGGAGTTGGTTTCTTTTGTGAATCGATTTGACAAGGCCGGGAGAGATCCAGGGCGTAAGTTTAAACTGGCTGTTCGATATGCGTTTGTTACTACTGTGTTTAGAAATATACATATGTAGAATACAAATGAATTCCTTCATCGCAATGTCAGTATCAGTTTGATTAAATACTTTTTGCCAGTTTTCTAAATGCAAGTCCTCAATTAAATTATTAAAGTTTAATCGAGGGACATACTTTATTTTGGCAGGTGGGGGCGGTTTATCTTTAAAGCACAGTGCTGTCGTATAGTGGTCGGAAATTGATGAGTGGATAACGAATGAGTCAGTGAAGTTAATATTTTTTACGTTGATGTGATCCAAACAGGATTTTTTCGTGCCCTGTTCACGAGTAGGTGTGTTGATTGTCGCTATGAATCCGTTTTCTGTGAGCAGGCCAGTGGCGGATTTCCCCTTAGGCCTAATAGGCCCGGGCCTAGGGCGGCCAGATATTAGGGGCGGCCAATCGCGACAAAAAAGTCACAGATCATAACAAGAAATTACTTTCTAAGTACCTAAATATTCTACGTACGAGAACGTCATTGCTAGCCGCAAGGGTCTCGCGCTCATGCTCGGAAGTTTCATAAGAGCGTGTTCACACACAGCTATAATATGCGTGGGATGGCGTATTTCGGCCTATCGCTCGCTATATATTCCCAATTGGAATATATGGCTAGCGATATGCAAGAGCGTGTTCACACACAGCACACAGCGCGCCCCCCCCGCCCCGCAGCTGCCCTCGCCACACCTATCATGCGCCGTCGCTCGCCCGCTCGCGTATTTCCAATCCCTACCGGGATTCAGTCGCGCTAGTGCCGCTAGTGACTGAACCGCGTTAGGTATTGTTATGCATAAATCACCTTACAAAAGCTATAATAAATAAATAAATCAGAGATTACAAAATAATACAATAATAAGCTGTTATTTATGCCAATTATGAACTTTCCACTGATGATAAATAATAAAGTGTGACATTATAAAGGGTAGGTATTTTCTTTAAAAAAATATATTTTTAGTTAAAATATATGAAAAAGGAGGGGGGGGGGGGGGGGAGGAGGAACATAGGAATAGGATTAAGAGGCAAAGGATTTTTATTTATTTTTAACATTGTTCTAAAGTAGCCTACGGATTTCGGATTTGTGACATCATGGTCAAAATAGATAAAGCATTGCAATAGCTCCGTGTAAAAATGGTAGGAAATGTGGTCCATTTTTGGACCAAAATCAATCGCAGAAAAATAAAAGTGGTCCGTGGTCCATTTTTCAATCGAAATCGTTCCAGTGTAACAAACCCTATCGCGACTGAAAGGCGGTAGGGATTGGAAATACGCCCCCGCTCGCGACAGGCGACAGCAGTCAGTGGTCAGTGGTCAGTTCAGTCGTTCAGTGTGCGTACAGCAATTGCAGCGAGGGGATGAGCGTTTTTCTAATTTCGTAAAGGTATTCGCGACGCGACGTGTATGTATGTATGTACTGCAATATTATCAAAAATCGAAATATTTTACAGGACGTGGACGATACCTCACGTTAAAAGTGTTATTTCGCATAATTAGATATGGATGGAAAGAAAAGGTTAAGTGGGGCTGAGTATCGCAAGCGAGCTAAAGAAAAAGATAATAAACAACAGGATGTAATTAAAAAAACGCGGAAATTAGACGATTTCTTTGGAAAACCATATGTCATTGATCCAACATGCGACGTTCCAAGTGGTAGCGGTGTTATATCAACTGATTTTTCTTTAGTGTCTTCAAGTGCAGATATTTCTATCGTTGTGGCAAGTGGATTAAAGGAAGAAGCCAAAGATGTTCCACTAGTACCAGGAGTGCAGCCTTATCCGGATCAGGAACTGTGCGAAATCAGCGACGATCCAGCCAAATGGACAATCGACGAGTTCACGCGTGATTACATTTGTAAGAACGGAGCTAATCAAAACATTCAAAATAATTTTTCTAAGAGTGTGTGTGAGGAAAAGGTATGAGGGGTGGGTAGGAATCTGGGGGTTAGTGTGTCCAGGAGTGACATACGTATGAATACATCCCTCCAACTGCGGTGCAAGGTGATGGGTCAAAATAGTTCGGCTGGAAAGGTCAAAAGGCCTCCCTCACCCAGTCTCTCTCGATCCGGCCCGCCACGCAGCAACTATGAATGATAATAGCAGGAAAATTAAAACGGTTTTGACCTTAGGAACTTACTGGAACTTACTGAAAAGTTTGGATACTCCTGGTCAATATGATGGGTACTGAGAAAGGGGCGGCTACATGGCCTGGGGCCTAGGGCGGCCAAGACTGCAAATCCGCCACTGGAGCAGGCATAAGTAGTCATTGAGTTGGTGGTGAAATGGAGATAAAGTGTTGATATTAAGGTCGCCTATAATGATTTGACGTTCAAATTTATCGGAACTGCTGATAACAGTTTGGAGTGAATTCAAAAAAGAATCTATGATCTGGAAAGAAGGTGATCTATATATAGCAAAGATACATAAATTATTGTTCAGAATAATTCTAAGGCAGTTAGCTTGCGATAATATAATATCTTCGACTTGTGCTTGAATACCGTCTTTGATGTATACAAGAATACCACTAGATTTATTTAAATTTTTAATTGAGTGATATTCTGTGTAAGTTTGTATTATTTTAGAGGTGTAGTTTTCGTTGATCCAACACTCTGATAAAATTAACACATCAAAAGTATGATTGAAATGATCTAGAAATAACAAAAAATCATCAATGTTTGACATGCTTCTGATGTTTTGGTGAATAATCTTTAAACTATAAGACTTCCAACTGTGTTGATTATATATGTTAAGTCATAATCGAAACGAGAAAATTATGCACCCTTTCTTTTATAACGAGTGCTTTACATTGTATGAATAGAACAGAGAAAATATCACTAAACCTTCTGCATCTTTACGATAATGCGTTCCCAAGTGGCTAATAAAATAACTGGTCTTACTAAAGAGCTTCTATCTAAAATGGTGCGGCGTGACGGGGGTCGGCTGGCCGTACCACCCAACTAAATACACCCCAAAGTTCATGTTTATTCTCAGGCGTCTACAATACATCACAATAATGACATTAACACTCTTATTAAGGATTGTTTCCGAACTCTCCAACTTGCTGACAGTATGGGAAATGACAGCCAACTAATTTTACTTTCTAACCATCGCTCAGTTTTCTCAAAAATAGATAATATTTCGATGACAGAACTGTAATCTTATTCATTGCAGTGAAACGTTGTTGAATCTCTTGAACATACTAAGATAACTAACTAACTAACCATCATGTCGTTTTTCCACAGGGGTAGGCAGAGAGGACCGACCGCCAAACAACTCAGTCTTGGCACACACTCTTTGCCTCATTCACATTCATACATCGTCTCATACACACTCTTCTATTATTCTGACTCTCGACATGGCCCGTCTCAAGTATTTGATTCACTTGATCGTGCCATGTCTTCCTCGGTCGTCCCCGACTTCTTCTACCATTCACATTTGCGTTATATATTCTTCTTACAATACTTTCTTCATTCGTTTGCTCTACATGCCCAAACCATTTGAGGGTCCCTTTCTTAATCTTACTCATTACGATTACATCAGCCTTGCATTTTTTGCGGATCTCCACATTTCTCACACGATCATACATGGTTTTACCACACATACACCTCAGGGATCTCATTTCAACAGCATTCAGTCTGCTTTCATCAACTCTGCCAGTTCCATGCCTCACTGCCATACATCAGGCTAGGTATCAGGACTCCATTGTGGACTGCTAGCTTCGCTTCTTCTCCTTCTCTAAACGTCTGTCGGAATCAGACACCTCAGTCGGGTGAATGTTCACTCAAGTGAATGTTCATCTTTGTTTTATTTCGTGTTTAGACGGCGCTATAGGAATGATCATTTACAATGATCATTTACATTTACAATCCATGATTGGGCTATAAGATAATTTTTTTTTTCTTAGAACCCATCGTGTTTAAATCACAAAAAAAAAAAAATTATCTTATAGCCCAATCATGGATATGTTCCCCCACCCCCACTCTTAAATAATCCCTAACCATACCTCCACCTTTGTAATAATTTGCAAACACTTTGTAATAATATATTGTACCCACCCACTATTTTGTGACTGTCAAATCAGTATATGTTTGCCCTGAGGAAGGAACGGTCGTTCCGAAACCGGTCGGCTTCAAACAAATATACAAGTGGTTCAAACAAAGTACAAAATTTGTTTAATTTATCTATAATGGATTACCACAAAGTTATGGCTACATTCAAAAGTATATATTATCATCATATCACTTTTTTGTCATTTCATACAAAAATAATACATAAAAAAATCACAAAGCTTCATTTTTTTTTTAATTTTCATTAAGGTTTCATTACGGTATAAATTTGAATTATTTTGTGATTTTATTTTTTAGATTAGAATATAAGGCGCGTTGTTTTCTCTTTTCAATAACGTTTAGATCATATTTCTCACAGTAATTGTAAGAAAGACAACGATTTCTATAAGACGTGATGCGACGTCCTCTCAGTTCAGGACGCAAGACGGAATAATCGAGCATTCGCTCCGTGTAAGACCTTTTAATTTTGCTTTTATTCCGCGCGCGAATGAAAGATGCCAAATGCCAATATCCAGCATTGTCAGATCGGTTCACTAATGAATTCATTCGTTACTTTTGTTTCATTTCTTGTTCAGAAGTTTCACTTCAAGTGAAAGAGGAGTATGAAAGATAGAAATTAACGAAAAGTGAACTGTCTAATTCCCAAATAACCAGCCCCTACTCATAAAACTCCCACTTAAAAGTCAATTATCAAACAAATTAATGCCGTAGGTATACTATTAACATAAAATATTTACTTACGACACTGGACAGAATCTCATCTTACTTTACTTGCACTAAACAATCTTATTAACATGATATTTTGTGAAATACCTTTATTTCAATTTATTTATTTTAAAGCATTTGATATTGAAAATAATTGTAGATAAAGATATTAGATAATAGAATAAAATCTCAACGGATATACATACATAATAATACGAACAATGTGGTTAGTAAGGATAAGATGCAATAAGGGCGTGAATATTATTGATGAGTTAAAATTAGTTTCATAATATGCCGAGCCTGTTCGAAGAAACTAATCATGAATTGGAAGGCAACCGTTTACTTGTAAAATATAATTTTTTTTTGTTGGTAAAACGAAATATTAAAATATATTATAATTTAAAAAAAGATAAGACAAAAAGTGGAAAAATTATATGAGTTAGAAGCCTCGATAATACACATGAAAAAAAAGATTTATTTTATTGTATTGCATTTTTTAGGTACAGAGATTTACACTAAAGGCAAATAGAAAAAAAACGAGTGTGCTTAAGACCACACAATTGAAGTAAAACTTCACTATAAAATAAGAGAAAAAGAAAACGTGCGCGCGCACTGCTCTCTCTTGCTCCTACAGTATGACACAGACAAAACGCCTGCACTGTGTCTTAAGATATACGAAACGTTACTGGCTAGAAAGAAAATGTGTGCTCACACCTCTCTCTCTTACCCCTACAGTAAATACGTAACTCTCTCTTTCTTTATTCACTAACTTATATCTCCCTCTCAACATCCGTTCGACTCGCCCGATCCCACTTTTCGTAACGCTTTCGTCACGCTTTCACCAGCTTACTCCCCAAGTCCAGTTTTACTTCAAAAAAAGAAAATAAATATAAGATATGAGAAATTGGTATATGACGTTTTTTAATAATATTTAAGAATTTGTCCTGATTAATTCGGCTTTTTTCGGTTCGAGAATACTTTTTAATATAACGCTGTGTTGGTCGTATCGTAGCTCGTTAGAAAATCATTTTTTATTCCTTTTATCAAACGATTCCATGTTGTATAAAATGAATTAGTTTTTCGAATTAAATCTCATACAAGAGCTTATACCAGACATTAATCACCGTTTTTATCGTTCCGCCTGAGCATTTGGAGGGCCTATTGTTGTTCGAAAAAAAATACTGAGATGGAGTTATCCCTTTATTCACTTAATTAACTTCAAATCCAGAATAAGCGGTTACTTAATTGAATTCTGAAAAAGATTCGGTTAATTATAGGCATTTGTATTCAGTGCAAAACCGTAAACAAAAAAAGGAGGTACTTTTATGCTTTTCCACCCAATTATAATAAAAATATGGATACATAATATTTTCAGCAAAAAAAAAAAAATTTACCGAATAATAGTTATAATTATTTCATGAATCGTAAAGCGTCGTTCTTGTGAAAAATCAGCACAAGACATACCTTTAGTTATTTTGTTAAAGAAACAAATAACAATTTATTTTTGGGTTTCCTTGTGACTTAATTTTTTTAAACGACTTCGAAAAGGAGGAGGTTTTCAATTTGACGGTTTTTTTTTGTTTTTTTTTTTGTTTGTTACCTCAGAACTTTTGATTGGGTGGACCGATATTGATGATTCTTTTTTTTTTTTTAAAAGCTGGTGCTTCCCGTGTGGTTCCATTTTAATTTATGTAGTTTAGTTCTGACAATGGGATCCATGAGAAAACCAAATATGTCTTAAATTTGTAATAAGCATGTGCGCCACAAATGAACGAATAACTCAATATTAAGCCTACAGATTTCGATGAATCTTTTTTTGAAGTAAAACTTCTTTACGCACGCTCGTCACTAAAATTAAAAAATAAACAAAAATTTTAACAAAACAAAAAACGACTTAAAAAAATGCACTAAAAAGTAAAAAATAATTTCGTACGATTGTTATTTTTGGAGTCGGTGTCGGCCAAGGTAGGTTTGTCGCGCGTGCGACACAAGCACATCTCACCTATAACTATGAATGCAGTTACAAACCTACCTTGGCTGACACCGACTCCAAGAATAACAATCGTACGAAATTATTTTTTTACTTTTTAGTGCACTTTTTAAGTCGTTTTTTTTTTTTTTTTTTTTAATTATTTCTGGCTTTCACCCTTCCAGGGTGTTCTAGGCCATCATTTAAAATTACATAGAAAGGGAAAGGTGAATTTATATATTGATTTTATTTAAATGTACAAATTTCAGAATTATATGGAAGATTGGAGTCGAGTTCAGACTTAGAAGAGATGAAATGTTGAATGGAGGGGAGGCAATTTTAGATAACGCTTGATAGAAGAGAGGATATTTATTTAGAGAGGGACAACCAAAAAATATGTGATCTAAAGAGCCCACATCTAGACCACAGAACAAATTTAAAATCACAAAGATATAGTGAAAACCAAACATTGTGATTTTAAGCGATAATTCCATAAATCTACTTCTGATATAAAAAATAATGTTTGTAACTGCGATCCAATTCTGCGAATAACTCGTGTATCCGTGTCGGTTAGTTAGATGTAATATAAGTTAGGTGTATCCAGAATGACGAAGCATTTCATCGGTCGAAGCAAATGGTTGACATCGATTTTCTTCGGATATTTTTTATCAACGCTATTTAATATAAGACCGCTGGCCAATCGCCAATTAGGCGCTAATCGGTTTTCCGTCATAAAATCTAAGTACTTAAATAAAAAGTACCTTCA
Source organism: Limnephilus lunatus (assembly GCA_917563855.2). NCBI lineage: Eukaryota > Metazoa > Arthropoda > Insecta > Trichoptera > Limnephilidae > Limnephilus > Limnephilus lunatus. The sequence continues at coordinate 38,179,952 of OU830604.1, forward strand.
AATTACCATCCAATCAAATACGGCCAAAAATAATTTGCGTGCTAAAATTTGTAATTAATATTGATTAGCTTTTGGTTGGTAGCTTTCCTTCTTTGTTCAGTTACATTACTTAAAATACTCTTAAAGTACAATTCGAATATGATTTTAAAACGCATAATCATTTGATCAAACCACTGATCCTCAAGATCCTAAGAAATTTATCGATACACCCATGACTTTAACAGCCGGCGCACCCATGACTCGCATTCCGAAGGTCGCGAGATTGAATCCCGGCGTGGGGAAATAAATTTTATTTGATCCATGTGTTATTTCGCAATTAATTCATTTAAAATAATATATAGTATATTTGCGGCACGTTCCAGAGTGGAAAATACTCTCAGAATCGCCCTGTTGTAAGACCACCATTCAGAATTGAAACGTTGCTAGAAATGGCTTTAGCCATGTTTGGTTACTAGCTCTGAATAGCCAGGTACTTCCACATCTTCCTCTTCCCCACCTCCTTCTCCTCCTCACTACCTTCAGCCTCACAACATACCCCAATTGGGGATGCCATAATCTCACTGGCTCCAGACGGGAGCAGCTGAGACTCTTGTGAGGTATTCATATAAAAAAAAGATTAAAAAAACCATACCAATTCAAAACAAAAATTATGTAGCTAATTTACATTAGAAAAAACCAAAGTGTGCAATTCACACGAGGTAAAAGTGAAACCTTTAGAAAACTAAAGTAGACAGTAGTGGGGAGGCCACGAAACACCACACAAAGAGAAGACCGATTTACTATCTCATTTTCTAGCAGGCTAAATTCTATAAATGTATGTGTTTGTCTCTTTTTAAAGGACTTCGAAAAGGATGAGGTTATCAATTCGACGGTATTTAAAAAAAAAAATTTATGTTTGTTACCTCAGAACTTTCGATTGGGCGAACCGATATTGATGATTCTTTTTTTTATTAGAAAGCTGGTGCTTCCCGTGTGGTCCTATTTTAATTTGGTCCAGTTCTGACAATGGGATCCATGAGAAAACCATATATGTCTTAAATTTACAATAAGTATGTGCGCGACAAATGGACGAATAACTCAATATTACGCCTACAGATTTCGATGATTCTTTTTTTTAAGTAAAACTTCTTTACGCACGCTCGTCACTTAAAATAAAAAATAAACAAAAAATTTAACAAAACAAAAAACGACTTAAAAAATGCACTAAAAAGAAGAAAAAAAATCCTACGATTCTTATTTTTGGAGTCGGTGTCAGCCAAGATCTCCACATCTCACCTACAACAACCTATGTATGTAATTACCTTGGCTGACACCGACTCCAAAAATAACAATCGTACGAAATTATTAGTGTGACTTTTTTGTTTCATGGAGTTTCAAATCCAAGCAGTGCTATAAAAGTTTTCAATTAAAAAAAACCTTTCTTACTCAACTCGTAGTTCCCATGTGCGCCAAAGTAATTGATTTTCTATTCCATAAAGAACTAGGATATTTGAAATTGTGAGATGAATTTCACTTTGAAAAAAAAACTTTGGGCACACCGGCACCCGTACAAGTCATATCAATTACTTTATATCTTTAAAAACGTGTTTGAAAAACTCAACAAATCCTTTTTGTCGCAAAAGGAACACGTAATGAATGTACGTATCTAAAATAACGGAACCAATTTGTACTTTTGCTTTTACTTTTGTGGTTGGTATCTAATAAGTAATATTTTTTAATGTTCAAGGAACATTAAAGAATTTCGTCCAAATTTTTTATGAGGAATTTAATGGAATTCCCAAAGTAATCCTCAGTATTACCGCTATAAGCCGGGATATTCTCCGAGGAGTTTGAACCATTCGAACACTTTTTTTATACGGATGTGGGCTTGTTCAGGGTTAATGAATACCCGGCGGCAGTGAAAAAATAACGGCCCACAAATCAGTTCAAAGTAGCTACCTTGTCCCTCCGCCCGGAGAAATTACTGCGGTTCGGAGTAGTTTATTAGGATTTTCCACTAGTGACATTAGTAGTATAGGAGGGTTCCAATCTCATGTTGATTAAATACATCTCTTTAAATTTCAGTTTTGTGTTCTTGATTGAATCAATTAAGTGGAAATTAACCCAGTTCTCGGCATCCGATCGATCTTAAAACTAGGCAAATAGACTGATTGTCAATAGCAATGCATTTTATTTTGGTGATACACATGGGCATACATGCGTACAAGCTCATTTTTTTCTGAAATCGGATATCATTGTATTTAAAAATTAACTGCAGACCCATCTCAATCTTACCAATTTTATCTAAACTTTTTGAACGTGTAATTTAAGAAAGATTAAATAATTTTCTACAAAAAAAATCTTATATAAAAAAACAATACGGCTTTAGGAAAAAAACAAACAAAATATGAGTAATAAATGACTTAATCAGTAAACTTAGAAGCGGCATTGATGGTGGAAATTATATTTTATCTTTATTAGTTGACCTTCAAAAAGCCTTTGATACAGTTAATCATGACATACTTCTCAAGAAACTCGAGAAATTTGGTGTAGTTGGTCCTGCTCTTAATATAATCAAATCATATCGTAGCCATAGAAAAAAATTCGTTAGCATTTACAATCAAAATAGCAACTACGTTCCAATAAACTATGGAGTTCCACAGGGGTCCATACTTGATCCACTACTGTTCCAAATTTACATCAATGATATTTCGCAACTAATTTTAAATGGTGAAATCTTTTTATATGCAGATGATACAGCAATCTTCTAATGGGGTAAAGATTTTACTAGAAAATGCAGTTTATTTACTAGAAAATGCACAAATAGACCAAGAAAAAATCAACAGTTGGCTCCAATCAAATATTTTAACAATGAATGTTAAAAAATAGGATACACGATCTAAAGCTCAACCCGTAAGATAATTCCTCCTCATGTACCCTTAAAAATTGAGAACAACGACCTGCAAATCCTGATCCAGGAAAAATATCTTGGGCTGTGCATTGATCAGCATTTGAAATTTAAACAACACATACAAGGTATTTATTTATTTATTTTTTATTTAGGAAACAAACAGTCATACAAAATGATAATATAACAAAGAACATTCATGTGTTGTAGACCAATTAAGTTCCATTAAGTTAAAAATTTTGATATAGTATTTTTACCTATTCAACTTATGTGACAAAAAAATAAACATAATAAGGAAAAACATAAAAAAAGAAACACATAAAACGTAATAAAGAAAAAAAGTAAAGTTATTAACAAACATAGTTACACAATTTGCTACGGGTAATAATAATATTATACATTTTCACAAATAAGAAAAAAAAAAGTATTTTAAGTTATTAATATATTAAGCTGCATTTTATATGATTTCAAATCATGGTTGAAAATGTCTACATCTCGTAAGGCATTGTAAGTTTCACAGATACGTATTATTACAGAGTTTTGCGCGTATTTTGATTTACTATGTGGTATTCTAAATAAGTCGTTTGATCTGGTATTTTGTTTGGGGCAACGAAATGCAATATTTTCTAACAGATATGATGAATAAACAAGGCAGTTCATGATTTTGAATAAGAATAATGTATCAAAGATTTTTCTGCGTTTATATAAGGCGATAGGGTCAAATTTATGATCACTAAAGCGATACGATAGGTGTTTTATAAATTGTTTCTGGATATTTTCAATGCGATGAATATATGTTTGATATTGAGGATTCCAAATTACTGAGGCAAACTCGAGTTGTGACCGTACATATGACATATATAACAGAATTAGGGTGTGTGCTATAGTAAAAGGTTTTGTAATGCGAATAATGAAACCCAATTGCTTATAAGCTTTTTCCAGAATATTTTCAATATGATCCCTAAATAACATTTTAGAGTCTAGTATTACTCCAAGATCTCTTACTGTTTCTACTCGTTGTAGAGGGACATGTTTTAGTTTGTAAATATAATTAATTGGATTTTGTTTCCGTGTAAAAGTAATAACATTACATTTGTCTATATTTAGATATAACGTCTTCTTGCAATTGGTTGCAGTCATCTATGGACAAAATCATCCCCTTAATTAGCGTGTTTAGCCGGCTATCATATATGTTGCCAAATAAATTTAAAAAAGGTTTATATTATAGTCTCGTACACTTAAATTTAAATTATTTGATTGAAATCTGGGGAAACGCACGTGAAACATACAAAAATGAATTACAGGTAATACAAAACAAGGTAATCAAAAAACTAATTAACTACAAGCCTAGAACATCCACAAAAAAATTATGTATGGAAACAAAACTATTAAAATTAAGAAAACTATATGAATACAATACATGTCTCCTTATATACAAAATACAAAATAATCTCGTACACAGAAACACAGAATTCATTAAAACGTCTCAAGTTTATAAACACTTCACACGACAACATGATGACATACATTTAAACAGCATCCACACTAACTATGGTAAACAATCCATTGGTTACTTAATTGTTTCTAGTTAAATGAGTGAAAATGTAATTTTCTTTTAACTGGAAAAAAAAAAATTACAAAATAAATGTCGGAACTATTAAATTGGGATTTGGTTTAGTGGTTAACGTTGTTGTCCCTAAGGAAAAAAAATCAATAAAAAAAAAATTAAAATAGGTACATTTGAAAATAGGTAGGTATTAAGTTCATATACCTGAATGTAATAAAAACTTTATTTTTAAAATTCTTTTGAATAACAAAAAAAAATTGGAATTTCTACCTTCATATACCTAACATACTTTTCATAAAAACTTTTATCAAGAACATTACACGACATTTTTCTCTGATCTCTTTGCTTACTTGCACTTAAGAATTTTAGACACTCAGATTTATAATACATGTTAGGTATACTTAGAAACTTTTTGTCACTAAGCATAGCACGTAAGCCAACTTCTGAATTTCCCTGGTGAGGGACCAAGATTTCAAAGTTTTTACACATATGTGTCTCAATAACTAGTTTTGGCAGTTAAATGCCTATAATGGTAAACTCGTGTAATGACTTCATTACATAGTATAAAATGAAGCGCTCAAAATGTATGTGCGCTTAGATCTTTTTACGGATTTTCATGCGGTTTTCATCAATAGATAGAGTGATTCAAGAAGAAGGTTTATGTGTATAATACATGCGTATTTTAGTAGAGAAAAGCCGAGAAATTCAAATATTCAATTCAGGCAGCGGGCAGCGGGCAGCTGGCAAGCGGGTGGTGTGGATTTTATAAAGGTTGGGTAATGGCGTTGTGTTTTGTTAGCCACAGCAACGTGTGGCCGGGTCTGCTAGTATAAAATTTAATCGATTAGTTATCTAATAAAATATAAATTTAAAAAAAAAAAGTAAAATTCAATAATAACATTATTTTTCACGTTTTCGAGTTCATGGCATGAATTTATCAAAGCTTTTAATTTTTTTCCTTGTTTTATTAATTATCATCGCCTTGGTGGGCTTTTACATTTTTTTTTATTTTGCAAGTTTCATTAAATGGTATACAAAAAATACAAACACAAAGTATACATTTTACACACAATACAATACAAATGCAAAATATACATTATGAATATTTGTAGAATGCGTTGTTAATATTTACACAAACAAATGGTTGACCAATCTAACTGGTGATCCAGGAAAAGGAATTACCTCCCACGAACCCTCCCGTTCCGACAGTAGGGGGGGGGGGGGGGGGGCGGTTACACACTTACATACTTGTTTAAGTGAAAACTTCTTAAAAACGAAACGTGAAAACGTTCCGTTGGCGACCAGTAGCTTTTCTCGGAAGATTTTTTCAAAGTAGATGAGTGTTTCAGGCTGATAATTATTGCTTATAATAATTGTTATCTACCTTTGTGCTATGCATAAAAATCTTGTCTTAAACGTTCGTTTATCAACTAAAAATAATAATGAAAACTTCGAGTTTCTTTATTTATTGTTATCAAGTTTAATTTGTAGAACTCCATTTTAATTTTTATTTATTTTATATATTCAATAATTTTATTATTAAATTAATAAAAACAGTTTATTTTTAAACAAGTTCTGCTGGTAATTATTATTACGCGTGACAGCTGTTTCGCCTTCTGAGGGCATTATCAAACTGTCCAGTTACAGTTTGATAATGCCCTCAGAAGGCGAAACAGCTGTCACGCGTAATAATAATTACCAGCAGAACTTGTTTAAAAATAAACTGTTTTTATTAATTTAATAATAAAGTTATTGAATATATAAAATAAAAAATAAAAAAATAAAAAAATAAAAAAACTTCGAGTTTCATTCACCGTTGTGATTCTCGATGAAACGGAACTAATAATAGACAAACACATACATCTGTAAGATTTAGACTGCGAGAGAATAAGATAGCAATAAAATATTTATTTATTTCACGTTTCCAATATAATACAATAAACCCACGGTCCCACGTTAGCCTCCTTTGGTCTAGACGTCTAGAGGTATGAAGCGCCCGAAGAACCTTTGCAGACATTTAGCTGACCAAGGATAGAATCCTACGAAATCCAAAATATATATTTTTTTGTAAAATCATTATCTAATCTTCAAACCAGTTCAAAATGAATTGGAAATAAAAAAATCACAAAAGAAAACGACATCTCGCGGACTCCTAAGAAAAAACACAAATACTAATAAGACGACCAAATGCATAGGGAAAGGTGCACTGAAATTTGATGACAGCAATACGGAAAAAAAAACTTTAACATGAAATAAATGTGCTTTAGAGTCTCCCCACTCTTGTCTACCTTAATTTTCTGAAGGTTTCACTTATACCGCATGTGAATTGCACACTCTTATTTTTTTATCACGTGCTCTTTATTTCATTGAAATCCAAGAAAAAAGTATTTGGTAATGGACCTACCTACATTAAGAAAAATTCCGTTGCTATTTTTTAAGATATTAAAGAATATCTATCAAATTCAGTCGAAACTACTCCGCGAACAAGCCGCGAGTTCGATCGTAAAATATGCAATTTAATGGAAAGGGCTGCAATAAAAGTTCAAGCCACGTTCTCTTTCGTATTATCTCTTTTACTTAAAACGATTTTAACTAATATGTGAGTATTACTGGAAAGGGTAAAAGAAATTTTGAGAGTCATTGTCGCTTCGTGATTTTACGACGGTCCCTAGTAATTCCCCCCTCCCAATGCGTGGGAGTTATCATCGGGCGTTAAATTTGAACGTAAAGATTCAGAATGTCTTTATGATATCCAGCCTCCGATTAGGGCACCAAACGAAACGATTTAATAAAATTCTGCGTTTATTTTTCAATCTTTAGCGAAAGATGACATTCACTCGACCTTGTAGTTCAATATTGTAAGGCAAATTTGCCTATTTCGCGCTACCGAAAATACCGCCGCGAGCTACCGGAGGCTCGCGGTCTCCGGTTGACAACCGCTGCTCTGTAACGATGCCTAACTATGCGCAGCGAAGCCTGTTTGAAGACAAATTAAATTCCTCGTGTATTACATGGGAAACACATCAATTATTGTGTACATTACCTATTGACGACGAATGGATGTCTTCAAAATCTCTGGCATCAAGGTTTATGTCCATGAAAAGCGTTTAATAATGACATGGTTGTAGCGTGTGTGTGCTAGATAGGAATACGCTAAATGGATTTGATTTGATTCTCTGGTGAAACAAACTTAAACTTTCTGGAATATTAATTAACAAATTAAACACTGGTGTGGTATATATAACTAATGTAAGAAATAAGAATTACATAAAACGTAAAGTCATATAAATAGTTAATAGAGAGTATTAAAAATTACAACTTTTTTAATTTTTCAAATTTGTCAATACTATATATAATAGTATCAACAAATTTGCGGTGCTTATTTGCAATGCGATAAATTCTAAGAATTGGTAAAAAAGTTAATACAGTAATTATTACCGTCGTAGTTATTGTTACGATTTAGAGATATCTTCGCTATGAATACATTTTTTTTGTAAATTCAATATCCATTCTTTAAACCACTTCAAAAATAAATTTGTCAAACAATATACAAAAGAAAGCGACATCTAGCCTACTCTGAAGAAGAAAACACAAATACTAACAACCAAATGTTTAGGAAAAGGTTCGCTGAAATTCGACGACAAAAATTTGGAAACAAATCATCCTTCACATTGATAAAAAAAAGTGCTTTGTGCCTAACAGGTACGTGAAAGTAAATAAGTTCCAACAATTCAGACCTGTCAATAAAAACAAAATAATACGTCAGTTAAAGTCTCGTATCTGCTAATTTTCAGTTAAAAACAATTCTAGTTGCGTTGCGGAAATTGTTATAGTTTTTAATTTTCGAAAAGCAGTATAATCGATAGTCTAGCAACAATATGCACTAAATCTATCAACCTGGGTTGGTCGCTTTTCAATAAGTTATTTTCGGGAATTTTTAAGACATGTTTTTACTCTAAATGCACATATAGTAAAGTAAATATTTAAAAACTAATGACAGTATCGCAAATAGCGATGCATGTGTTACAATTATTTCAAATGTAAGTTTTTTCGTCATGAAATTTGCAATGATTTTTCTTTGACGATTTTAACGATCCGCGTTATTTCTGCGTGAATTCAATTCATTTAAATATTCACTAAACATCCAAATACAAGAAATTACTCAATCCGATTATTTCGTATGTTCAATAAAAATATCGATTTTCATCGAAACGTCTGAATTTTCGGACTTAGACGTATACTGTTATTTTAATTATGAAAAACAAAAATTTTAACAAAACAAAAAAAACGACTTAAAAAAATGCACTAAAAAGCAAAAATACAATTTCGTATTCTTCTACAACTTATTTTTCTACTCATCAATATGTAGGTACGATTGTTATTATTGGAGTCGGTGTCCGCCAAGGTAGGTTTGTCGCGCGTGCGACACAAGCACATCTCACCTATAAACTATGTATGCAGTTACAAACCTACCTTGGCTGACACCGACTCCAAAAATAACAATCGTACCTACATATTGATGAGTAGAAAAAGTAAGTTGATTATTAAGTTGTTAAAGAATACGAAATTATTTTTTTAATTTTTAGTTCATTTTCTGAAGTCGTTTTTTTGTTTAGTTATATTTTTTGTTTATTTTTTGATTTTTAGTGAATCTGAAGTACACTAACTAATTAGTCTGAATATGGGTAGACCTACTAAATGTGCTGCTCATATGAGACATTACTTGACCATAACGGCGTTACGGTAGGTGACTCAAAGATCCGGATATTTAATTTGCTCCTAAGAATTAAAGAGTTCAGTTACTTTGTCATGGATCCCATAATCAGAACCTAACCAAACTCTCATCAAACTACCCTTAAAGTATATCCTTTCCAATAAAAAAACGAATGTACTTTAGACCACAAGACTGAAGTAAAACTTCACTAACTTATGCCGGGTACCCGCTGTATATAATATTGTATAGTGCAGGCGCTTGCATTATAATGTAGTTTCACGGGACTTGGGATGGAACCATAACAGTTTAGTTGACCGCGAGGTTACAGTGGCCTTGCAACGCATGCTTGGTACCCGCTGTATAATGGTATATAGTGCAGGCGCTTGCAAATTAAATTAAATAAGTAAGTGAAATTTTACTTCAGTCGTGTGGTCTAAAGCACACTCGTTTTTTTTAAGGTATTGTTGATTGTGTCCCCTTTTGGACCATATTGTTTTGTGATTAAAACATTTATTGCATCAGTTTCTTCTTTGTAATAATACACTTTAAAATTGATAAATGTCCCACAATATAAAAATTTCTCCAGGGTAGCCGAATTCTGACCCCGTTGATTAAGACGCAAGGCGTGGTCTCCGGCGTCTAGTTCGCCCCAGGGTACTTCTAGCCTAATTGAGATTTATCTAGGCACCACCTGCCACCTGCCAAAAGCCTGCTTGCCTGCCTGCTTGCCACACCACACTTGCTCCGAGGCTCACCGCGTTGCGGAGTTGAAAAAAGAAAAATGCACGTCATCCTTGTCTTAAAGGGGATTGATAATGTTTTTGTAATCCCTACATTTGTCTTCGGAAAATTAGTTTTTTTTATAAAGTATGATATAGTACGTATCTAAGTGAGGATCTACATAATATGTATCGGCTGATGATGCCTTCATACCAATATATTAAAAAAAATAGACAAGCTAGTTAAGGCCATTTTAAATTTAATACTTTGTGATTTAAACCTTACTAAAAGAATTTTCCGATAAATTCGTTAGCATCTTGCAGGCATTACAAATTAGGGAAAAAAACAAGAATGTATATTAAAACTGCATAAATTCTATCTAATCCAATAACTGTAAATGTTTATGTACTTTCACCAACTTGTTTATGCCATTAAACGTTAACGGTGTGACTTGTGATGTTAGAAGAAAAGGCAAACAGTGTTGTACATAAACTTTGTATAAAGGAAAAATCCATTTTAGTCACTACAAATTTTTATAGTTACTTTACTTGATAAACCGTACTTGTACATTTTTTTCCTTTTTTATAGTCAGTAAGTTTCCTTCTACATGACTTATCCAGATTTCTTTCGGTCGCTTGTGAATCGCCGGAACGCTTCACTAATCTCTGGTTCTATATTCCGCTCCTAAGGATCGAACCATATTTACATATTTTTTTCAGCAATACAATTTTCTATTTGATCTGTTCTCAGAGAAATAGGTTTCTCGTTAAAAGAATAATCGTATTAACATACATAAATAAATGCTCTGAGCAACATACTGAACTCGAACCTCTAACAGTGCTTGATATTTTTATCAAAGGAAAATCGACCTAAATTTTCACATTGTAACTTTGAAATGGAAAATAGGTTTATCCACGATTTACTTTTTGTACACTTGATCGCATTAGAATCCGGTCGTTAAAAGTGCTTAAAAATAATAAAAAAATCTAGGAAGGTATTTAGGTAATCCATTCTTATAGACATATTGGACACATTCTTATAAACCGGTCAGTGGTTGAGTGGGCATAGCGCTTGGGTCCCACCCGGGTGTCGCATGTTCGATTCCTCTGCTGGCTAAGTCCTCCATTACAACACAAGCAACATTTTCGGCTTTCTGTGGTGGTAGTAGGAGATTTTCAAACATTGTTGGGTTATTCGTAACCCGGGAATGTTTGTGCTTCTTATAAAAAAATATACTTCTTTACGTAGGCTTTACTTGGGCAGTAAGCTAGCGAATGCGTGACGAGAGCATTACAAAAATCGAGGCAAACGCTTCGTATGTCACTGTAGGAGCAAGAAAGAGCAGTGTGCGCGCACATTTTCTTTTTCTCTTCCTATCATATAGATGGAGCAGAAGTTTTAATTCAGTTGTGTGGTCTAAAGTGTAAAGCACACTCATTTTTTTAAAACATATTTTACGTTCATATACGCCGGCGTGGTCTAAGGGTGAGGCTCTAAACTCGCGTTCCGAAGTTCGCGGGATCGAATCTCGGCGTGAGCAAATAAATTTTATATTATTAATTTGTGTTTTTTCACAATTAATTTATTTAAAATAATAAATATATAGTATATTTGCGGCACGTTTCAGAGTGGAAGATACTCTCAGTATTTCCCTGGTGTAAGACCATCATTCAGAATTTAAACGTGGCTTTAAATGGCTTCAGCCGCGTTTTTTTTACTAGATCTTTCCCATCTCTCTAGGTATTCACAATATATATATTTTTTTAACTATATATTTTTTCTTATTTATTCATACTCACCAAGTACTTACTGTAAACAAAGAAAGCTCTAATTAACAACACAATTAAAGTAAATAACTGAAAGGTTTACGAATATTTCACAAAAGTGTGCAAAAATTTAAATAGCACCTTCACTGGTGAGACACTGCAATATGGAATCGAAATGTCGCTTGAAATAGCTTAAACCATAAAATGTTTTGTAACCATGTACTTCAAATCATCTTCACCCCCACACTCTGCATTTTCATTCACCTGACGGCATTCTCCCATTTTGAAAGTGCTATTAATTATTAATATGCGAATGCATTTCGTTTCCTATTCTGTGGGGAATGTGATTTTTGGTGTATAAATGTCTGATGTGTTACGGTCTTACCCAAAAAATCACTATAAAATGTTATTGTGATACCACACACACATACATTATTCACTTCCTGAGAGCATCAAACCTTCCATTTTACAACGATTGCATGTGCTGGTAAAGGTCACACATTATTTGAAAATGTTCTTCCACTGTCAGTACAAATACCTTATTTTTACAATCCATGTAGTTACCGGCAAGGTTCGTAGAAAATTCTTTGCTCAAGGTTAGCTCATCAAAGGGGTAGAGCGGTGATGAGCTAACGTTGACGATGTGACGTTGCTTACAGTCCATGTTCCACTGGAAGATTTGAATTAACTATAATACAAGTTTAAAAACATCGTTTGTTTCGAAACTTCAATCTACGTCATGCTTTCAAATTTTCTAAAGCGACCCGATGATTTGGCAGGTAAATACATAAAAAATACAATAATTCTAAAAAAGCGTTGTCTAAAAAACACTTCCTATTGAACAGTAGGTACCTATCTAAACATTACACATTTTTGGACGAACACGCAATATTTTCGCAAAATCATATAATTGCTATTTTCACTCACATTTTATTGTTTTAAATTGGCAAATTGTGTCCATGACCAAGGTTTTATGGCATACGAACCACGGAAAATGTTTCTGAATAAAATCGTTATTTTAAAATAATATCAGACCGAAGCAATTAAATTGTATAATGAAAATGATTTAAAGCGCATACTGTTTCTGTGTTGTTTTTAGAATGAAACTATTTTGAATATTGATCACATATTTATGTATATGGGAGCTTCATTTGAAATACAGAAGTGTAGAACTTACACAACCACTTTTGGGAACGTGTTGATGGTGTACTCGCCAATGTTTTAATAAATTTCATGTGCAATATTCTGAAAAGCTTTCTAAAATATTGGACGTTGCGTTGCATGAAAACAGTAACATGAGAATACATTTTTCAAAACGAAAATTTGAAAACCTCTGCTCATCGATTCCTCTGTTTGACAGCACATCGATCTTCCGAAGACACCGCTTTAAAAACATCAGCCCTGATCAAGAAGGATCAAAACGAATAAAAATAAATTTACGAAAATGTTTTAAAAAATTTGCAAAATTCACCTTCATTGCTTTCTGGATCACTATAAAACCGTAATATTTTATGTAATGGTCAGAAAATATCTTCGTTTAAAAATAAATAATCGTAAGCAAATACCTATGTTCGTTGAAAATTTAGCCATTTTGTTTTATTTGGGTGATATTAATGTACAAGTACTTAAGTGTTTTAATTCATTTGTTTAATTCACGCAACTTTTTTGAATAATATTTTTATTTAAATGTGGATAATGTCTTACAAGGATTTGCATAAACTTGTGACTGTAAGGATTAACAAAATGATTATAAGTAAAAGGATAATTTGAATTAAAGTTTAAGTTGAGTTAAGGTTATTTTGAGTTTAATTTTAAGTTGAGTTAAATGATAAGTTGTGTTAAAGGTCAAGGTCAGTTTAAGGTTATTTTGAGGTGAAATTTAAGTTGAGTTAAATGATAAGTTATGTTAAAGGTCAAGTTCAGTTAAAGGTTATTTTAAGTTATAATTTAAGTTGAGTTTAATATTAGTTGTGTTAAAGGTCAAGTTCGGTTAAAAGTTGAGTTAAAGCTTATTTTGGGTTAACGATTTTCATGATTTTTGCATCGATTTTATCGTTGTAAATTTTAGCGCGCTCTTCTAACATTCGTTATTTCATATCTCTCCGTCTTCTTCTTTTTGGGGCCGGGAATGGAGCCTTAACTAAATGTTTAACTTCAAAAGAATGTCTAACTTGTAAATATTAGGTACATATCATATTTATTTATGAAAAAAGTCATTATCAGTACCTAGTAATTTTGATTAAAAACACATTTTAAATACATTTGCGTGAATATTTTTTTTTATTATACCGGAAGATAGTAAATACTAAACAACACAATATCTGTGTATTGAGAACTAAAATATTTTTACAAACCAAAAGTCTATTGAAAACTCTGTTCAAACCACGGATGTTTGAAGCTACGGAATAGCTTTAGAACCCATATTCCACACTGGAAAATGAAGCATATTTTTAATGTACCTGATGGTTTAACTGCGCCCTCAACCAAGGTTCGAGGAAAATGTATTTAACAAGGTTAGTTGATCGAGAGTGTAGAGCAGTGATTGGCTAGAAAGTAGTGTCTTTCCACAGGGAGATTTTAATTTCCTGCAATGCAAGTGGCATCGAGCAATTTCGAATGCATTTGAAATGATTTAGTCATAGTCAGTTGGAAATATTATACTTATTAATATATTTGAACTAATACGCATTTATGATGTAGAATTGAGGTTAGCGTCTTATATACATATATTGCCTTTGCAGACATTCAAATTTTCTTAAAAGTCTCATTTAGCATATCATGAGGAGGATGTGACAGGGAAGGTGTTGGAAATAATCGTATTCATACAAAGAGTGGCACGTGGTGGTAGATACTCTCAAAATCACCTTGGTGAAAGTCGTGAAAAAGCATCGTTCGGAATAGAAGTATTGCATGAATTAGGTGTAGCCTTATTTCTTGACCATATGTCAATAACCAGGTAATAAAACTTCTTAACCTTCCTCTTCCTCCTCTTCCTTACCCTACCGTAATAACCGAAACTATTTTATTCACAGATTTATTTATAATACCTACAACAATTACATTGAAATAAGCCGAATTTCAAAACGAATAAAGTTATTCAAGTATTTTTTTAACAATCCTCTGGGCCTTTTTGAGAAAATGAGGTTGTGGACATGGGTCTTCAAGAGACTTATGTTGTAAGAGGAAGGATACCTGAAAATCTTTCCACATCCAAGCTGTTTAACTCAAGAACGAGTCGTAGAAAGTTTATTCCGAAGGTTAATAAAATTTTGTAGACTTCAACTTCAAAACAAGGAACAGATAACCATATTTTTGAAATTTTAATCAAGTACAATAGGCCACATGCATGGATTTCATAACGACTTGGAAAAAATTGTGTGGATAGATTTTTTTACTAATATTTCGAAAATGGTAGTAAATTTTTTTAGAAAAGTAAAGTTTTATTTTTTATTTTTAAATAAATAAATCCATTATTTGAGCTCGTGACGTCACTACATGAAAATTTCCCGTCTCCGATTATGTTCCCTTAATTTTGTAAAATTCCACACTGATTAATTTTTTTTATATGGGCATCACTTTGATTTCCGGCGAATTTTTGAATTTGCGTTTAACGTTCACTAGATTTATTGTTTGTTCTATGCGAACTTATCCTTTGGTTGGATTTTTTGATAAAGATGGCGGTGTTTTTACAGATGTTACGAAGAGAACCCCGTACAATTTATTGCTTTTCGTGTGGAAAACGTTCTATTTTTTTAAATGGTTTTCGGCTATGTAATTATCGTTTTTTCGCACCCACAAAATTATGTCCCATCTTTCCGGTTTATAAAAAAATGGTCCGATTTTTCGGATTGAAATTTTCAAAAAATCGCCAGTGTTTCAAAAATACGATTAAAAAAAACAGAATGTCTTAGAATATTTGCCTTAACCGGATTTTTTCATGATCACTTTTCATGATCACTTGGAACATTAGAGCGTCAAAAGACGCGAATATAATAATAGCGGTCAAGACATTAGAGCGTCTTTTGACGTCAACGCGCCAGATTTTACAAAAAATTGATTTATTTCCATCACTAGTACACGGATTACCATGAAATAAAAATCGGAATATCGATAATGAACAACACTACGCGTTTGTATTCAAAAATATCTATGAAACATAGAGATTAATTATCTGAGCCGAATGGAACCTCTATCTTGTTTGATTGTCATTTGTTCAAGACATTGTTAGATTTTTATTAAAATTTTTTTGTATGAAATGGTAAAAAAGTAAGGTGACAAAATTGTTTATTATACATTTATACGATAGAATAAGTGTTTTTTTTACATAATCTGTGATTTTAGTACCGTATTCACATAAAACATCACGTGGGTCATTTTTACAATTTTTTTATGTTTGCATTCTAAATTTTAATATTTAAAAATGTTATTATTTATTTGTAATAATTCATTTTGAAATTTTATTTTATAACCTTTCCAAAACAGTTTTTAGAATGAGGCTACGTTTCCCAAAACGTCATTTATGAAGCTTTTAGTAAAAATCGTAAATAACACAAATATTATCACGTTTTGACAGTTTTCTAAGGGACACATAATAAACAAAAGACTATTTCTGAGAGGTTAAATGTGATGCAAGTGGCCTATTACCCCCCTCCAAATACGTTATATTTATTTTTAAACTAAAGGAAATAGAAGATAGGGTGATCGAAATTGATCGCAAATTTTATTTATTTATTTAACATCTACAGTATAAAAGTCTTCATTCAGTGTGAGGCCTTTCACAAAAAAGGACAGGGAGAACGAAGAATGGTTATTAGGTTGTATGAGATTGGTATTGTTATTGTACGACAAAATCGTAGATTTTTGTCATCGTCCCAAGAAGTTGTATGTCCCAAGGGTAAAGGTGGTCTAACGAAAAAACTTTATTGTAAAGAGACTTCTCATCAAGAACTCCATTGAGAATATGGGTGCGGTGGTTGTTTTAGATAGGAAGGTCAGTTACTATCAAATAAACGCAAAGATTCGAAAATTAATACGGTTTATTTTTTATCTAATATACACGGCAATAGCCGCACCCGGGATTGGATATCGTCGAGATCAAAAAGGTTTATGAAAACCTAAACCTTAATTAATGGACTTCCTAAAGTTCCGTGGAACTGTTGCCGACAGTGTTTTTTACGCTGACGAATAATCTACCGTAAAATATATTAAGGTAATATAGTTGGATATTGACTCGGGATTTAGTCGTAACAAGAAAAGGAAGGCGATTGTGGCCGATCCTCCAGCAGCCCTTCGTAAGAAAAATGTGAAGCATCTGTTTAAAATGTCTCCGCCAGGGAAAAATTACCGGTGCAAATATCTAGGATCTAGCCGTCTTCATGCTCTTGTGTCCAGGGTGTTAAGTGACGTGCTTGACTCACTTGATTGATCCACTGATTTCTGGCAATAAATTTTGGTTTCCGGTAACTTCTTTGATGTATTTTTTTTCACATTTTGAAGTGAAACTTCTTTAGCCCCGTTTTGATTTGGAATTCGGATGAAAAGGAAATGACGCATTACCGCATCTGCGAAGCATCAAACTGTTTTAATTGGCTGCTTTGATTATGATATCACTTTTCAAGGCTTTTATTGGTTGAGATATGAAACGGAAATGACGCTAGGTCTTCGCTCATTGGCCGCTTTGATTATGACCTGACTTTTCAAGGCTCCTATTGATTAAGATTGTTTTGGTAAGTTTCGCTTGTACCGCATGTAAACTGCACTTGATTTTTTTTCTTAAAAATAAGATAAAAAAAAATCTTCCACACGTCGTCAACGGTTACTCAGACGAGTAACCGACCTACCCCTCTCCCCGTCCTTAATTGTTCAAAACCTATTAATTTTTCTATGTTTATAGTTGAAAAAAAAACTTCAAAAATGTCACCGGGACCAAAATTTCATTTACATGTTTCACTCCAAATTATGTCATATGTCAGCAAGTTACGCACATTCCTTAACACTCTGTAAATATAGTTCAACTTGCCAGGTGCACCTATGCTTTAAAAGATGAAATGTATATTAATAAATACTATGAAGGAATCTTAAAACTGTAAATTTGTACGGTAAAAAAAATTATCGATTTTATTTTTTTATAATTATTATTATACTTTAACCTGATCTAAAGAATATTTCCTTTTATTAAAATTTTTCGGCCCTGTCGAAATTTCAGCCCTAGATAAATTTTATAAAAATAAAATAATTTCTTAAAGTCACGGGTCCAAGGACATTTCATGTGTCCGGAATTTTACCGCTGACATCAGAGAGATTGTTAAATTAAAGCACCTAATAAAGGCAGCGGTTATTATTGGTTTCATTAGAAATCAGTAGTCTTATACTAGGTCGCTACAAATTTTTCCAATATCTAAACTTGCCATCATTCTCGACAATCATTACAAGTATGCAGGATTACCAGTCCCATATTTAATATTATAATATAAAGTTCGAACCCATATTCTGGGATCAGAGTTAAAAATTTTTTCACTTATTATGGAAATATATATTTGGTACATTTTTTTACCACACAGGAGGCCTTGAGGAAAATAATTCCCCCCACGGTTTTGTCAACTTTGGGTATGTTGTGTGGAGATCTTTTTAGGGAAAGGAAGTACAGGATGTTTTGGGAAGAAAAAGGTATGAGGGTGGGTAGAAATCTAGAAGTCAATATGTCCGGATGTATGAATCAATCCCCCCCATCGAGGTAAAAAGCGATGGGTCGATAGAGTCCGGCTGGAGAGGTCGATGGATCTCCCTCAACTCTAGTCTCTCCTGATCAGGCTCGCGACCTGGACAAACCTTACCCCATGAACCCGGGCATCCCTGCTAAGTCACCAAATGTAGCGAACCACTTGGGATGACCTGTGGCAGGGGTGATGGTTTTCCAATAAATGGTTTTCAATAAATCGTTTTCCAATAAACCATTTATTGGAAAACCAAAACTAAACCATCATCGGCTGGAGGAACCCATACCCGCCACCCATTAGTATCTTGTTACGGAGTGCAAGATTTTGGAGACCAGACTTAACAATAGAGATGTTCGGAAATCATTCTTAAAGTCAGATATGAACTTTACAGTCTTTTGCATGCCAATCTCGTTCACCTTTCGGCTTCCTTTAATCTCATAAAATTCCAAAAAAAAATTTGTCATATTCCCACTGGTTTGGTAGAGTACGAAAAACAGCCGTAAGTTCACAAAACACATCATAAATTATCATTAGCGTTATAAGAATATTTTAAATCATTACGACTAATAGGTATGTATCTAATGTAATTTAAAGTTTTTATTTTTATTTTTAACTTTATGAGTAAAAACTCAAATTATAATATTTAATTTGCAATCATATATAAAGATAGCAGCCAATAATATGTGCGTTAAGAAAATGAAGATAGTGTTGGTAGTTCTTAGTCGAAGTATGATACAGTTAAAAGTGATTGAATTGGAAATGGGTTCCATAGCTCAATCGGTAGAGCAGTTGGCCATGAATGCTAAGGTATCTGGGTTCGAATCCCAGTGGAACCAATATCTTTTTCTGATTTTTCTGTCTTCAGATTTTGATTGAGTTTCGCTAATATTGTCTTCATTTAATTAAATATTGTAATTTAAAGTCTTGAAATATAATTATTAAGAATTACACCCACTTATAATTTACGCGAAAACATATTTTTGCCCCAGCTCCTTGACGTACTTAGATAACATTATTTGATGTGACTCTTATAAAATAGCAGGTTTAGTTTTGTAAATTTTCTTGTTATGAAAATTTGGAGGATTCTTCGTGTTTATTTTAATGCTACAATTCGCTAAGAGTTTTTAGTCAGGTACATAAACACCAATAACTGTGCTGCGTTAAAAAGTAGTATCGTCATTAACAGTTTTTCGGAATCCTTTTAATAAGAGATTGTTTTAATAATTATTAAATGTTCGTTATATCAGCCCTCTTTAATGATCGTAATATAATTTTAAATGGATCATTTGAGCCCAAATTAGCACTAAAAATGTTCATAACGCTTTAATAGAAACTCAACCTTACCTTAAGCGATTCTTTAATAAAGTGGCAGCTTAAAATAAGATGATTCATTCCAATTACGCCAGCCTTTTATACCTTACTAAATCATCACCTTGTTGACCATAACCAACTTTATCTATCTGCTGAAGGAATCACTATCATAATCACTATATTTAAAAGGTAATGAATATCACAACTGTTTTTTTAGAACTTTTTATTCGTGTTCAGCAGGAACGAAGAATACTTATCAACATTACCCTACAGTTTGATGCCATGGATTTTTTCTATCAACTCAATCAAACCTGTCACTATTATACAATTTATTCAATACTAGCAGACCTGGCCACACGAAACGAAGAATACTTGTCAACATTACCCTACAGTTGGATGCCATGTATTTCTCTATAAACTCAATCAAACCTGTCACTATTATGTAATGTAATACATGTTCATGTCCAAAAGATGACAAATTAAATCCAGAGCAATCAACTACCATCTCAAGATAGTGGGGAAAAAGCCCGGGATTCAAATCTGATGTTTAAATGAAAGAGTATTTGTGATAGAAAGAACATCAAAATTTAATACACAAAATAGATAAATAACTAGTTTATAAACAATCATAAATACTTGGATTTTAAATTTTTTGAGGGCGGAGAGAGAGAGAGATTGGTATAGAACGAGTTATTTTTTTTTAAAAGGTACGCCGTTACGGAGTGTCGTCGCGAGTAGAAAGGCCTGACGAGAAACAAAAAAAAACAGAAATACTCACAGGCCATCCGCGTGTCCCAGGTCTTCCTTCTCTGATGAAATCTGGATCAAATAAAAAAATAAAGCTCCTGGCGTGCCCAAACACGACAAATTTGTCACCTCTCAGGCAGCATGACAGAATTGGTCGGCGGGTTATCAAAATTTCACGGCTCTAACATGTCAAAAACCACGCGCCGTTTACACACATAAATCTATGGCGCGACTCAAAAAATCTGACATCTTAGCCATTAAACTAGATCACATACTCTGAATCTATGTAAAACATATTTAAGGCTTTCCAGCACTTAATAAAACGAAACCGGCTCAAAGGCCCACAAATTAACCTCCCTGTCAAAAGCGCAAACTCACACCTGCCGCCATGATTTCCGTTTTTTCTCAACTTTCCGGTTGTCAGTTTGACCAACCAAACCAAGTTAAAATATGAATCAAATTAAATTAACGCAGTACCTACTGGCGAAATAGATATGTTACAATAATTTATTCTATAGACCCGGCCACACATTGCTGTGGCTAATAAAACACAACAACATCTACTGACAACGCCATTACCCTCAACCTTTATAACCAACGCCATCAGTTAATTTGCATACATTTCAAATCCACATCGCTCGCTTGCCAGCCCGCTCCCTTTATGTATAATTATATTTCTACCAATTTAAACAAAACCATGAAAAATTACCTAAACCTTTCTCGTGAATCACTCTATCTATTGGTGAAAACCGCATGAAAATCCATTGCGTAGTTTAAAAGATCTAAGCTTACAGACAGCGGGAGCAACTTTGATTTATAGTATGTAAAGAAGTAAATGAAATTGTTTATTATTACAAACTACGAACTATATATTTACTAATGTAGAAAGATAAAATAGTTAAATGACAATAAGAAAAATAATATCAATGGAATCGGTACATCTTTATAAAGAGAAGTGGATAATATAGCAAGAAGATGTAACATGTAAATAAATATAATAACTCAGCTTTATAATCTACACACATATTAAAGAATGCCAAAAAATACTCGTTGTAAATTGTAAGTATAAGTTTTCGAAAGCGTATTTTTGGTTAACAAAAACAAAACAAAAAGGTGAGCATTAATTTAATTAATAGACCAATACCACCTAATTTAGACCTAATGTAACATGATCCCACAATGATTTTGAAAAAAGGTATGTATTAAATATATTTTAAATAAATCAAACAATATGTAGATACAAGTATTCTGTTTCCTGTTTCCCCTTTTTTTCTCCCCTAACTTCTAGCTTCGATCGACAAAAACCTATGTACCCTTTTCAACAATATGCGTGTAATATGAAGTGGTGGACAGCGCAGTGTGTAGGACGTTTGTATGGCTGTGTAAGTCAGATAGATATCGTTTGAAATTCACATCGAGCACCTACTGACTGCCTATTCAGAACACGGTGGACTTAGTAAAAAGTTATTTGCCAGGAAAATAATAAAATAAGAAAGATTAACAACTTCAGGACTCTTCGATCAAATCACAAATATTTTTATTTTTTTTACAGTGAATACCGCACAAGAATCTCAACAGCTCCCGTCTGGAGCCAGTGAGACTATGGCATCCCCAATTGGGGTATGTTGTGAGGCTGAAGGTAGTGGGGAGGGGAAATAGGTGGGGAGAGGAAGGCTGGGAAGTACCTGGCTATTCAGATCTGGTCACCAAACACGGCTAAAGCCATTTTCAAGCAACTTTTCAATTCTGAATGGTGGTTTTACACCAGGGCGATACTGATACTATCTTCCACTCTGGAACGTGCCGCAAATATACTATATATATTTTTAAATGAATTAATTGTGTAATAACACAAATTAATCAAATACAATTTATTTGCGCACGCCGGGTTCGAACCCGCATCCTCCGGATTGTGAGTCAAGAGTCTTACCCACTGGACTACGGAGGTCGTCGAATATTGTCAGCAAGAAGAACGCAGATAACCATCCTGTACAAATTTTCTTAGCGAACTATGTTCATTATATATATTCTTACCTATTAATATTAAGGCGTTGGATGGACCAAAGCAAAGCTTCATAAAAATTGAATAACCAGCTGGCGGTACTTCAAAGGCTGAAAGATAAATATTGCTAGCTGCATAAATATATCAGTTGATTTTCCGAAGTTAAATGACACCATTGGGCGTGCAGTAGGTGGATGACTATAAGATCGGCATGGCTATTGGTACTGGAAAATTGCCTTTCCGAAGGTTTTATCGCAAAAATTCGTGTATGTGCATTTAACATAGTAATTTTACACTGTATCACGTAGATATAATGCTCTCAGTATAGCCCTGGTGAAAGACCACCATCCATCCAACCAATCCAATCCAACTTGTTTGTATGTAGGGAGCAACTCTGAAACTGTCAGTTAGGCGCTATCATACTCTTTCTCATCTCCTTCCCCTCCTTGTTTCATTCATCATGTAAAATTGGAGATACCATAGTCCTATTACAGACAGTTGGAACGCTTTTCTTGTATTAAAAAAAAAAACATATATAAAAAAAAAACTGATTCAGGTTAACATTTTCCTAAAACAAAGTATTAACTTAAATAAACTTCAACCAATTAACTTATATTTCAAAATTATCGTGAACGAATACCAAAAATCCTTAATAAATGAATTTGAAGGTATTAATTTATAAATAACACAAAAACTTTGCTTAAATTCAAAATCAACACAATCCAAACAATTTATGTTCATATTTAATTTCACGGTGAAGTTTTACAGCACATAAAATAACGAAATATGCGCATTTAAGACCAAGTATTTCCTTTAATTATTATTATTATCCTCTTACAAAAGGTTGAAATGGTACCTACGTACTAGCTATCGGTATTTTGCTTAAGAACTTTCAGCAAATTAAGCCCGGCCGTACAGCAGCCCCAAGACTCGAGCTCGTCTTGGGATGAATGTTGGGAACAACTCAAATCTCTCTTATAATCGCGTGTTCTCTTTAATTTCTACCCTTCTCTCCCACTTTATTACAGGAAGGTGGGAAAGTTATCGTAACAGAAGAGAAGAATAAAAGGTAAGATTAATGAAAATAAGATTAATAAAATAAGATTAATGAGTTCAATAGATCAGGTAAGTTCAAGACTACACCTACGTATATAATATAATGTTATGTAGCTTTATAAATAGTAATCTTAGCATCTATATATTGAAGCAGATTCGTTGTGGGTTTAATTTATTTGTCTCGCCAATATGCAGTATCTCCAAGAAGCTAGTTTTGGGATAAATGACTTTCCTTTTTCGGATATTTTGTTATTTTCCTTCAAACTAGAACCCAGTGACTCTTTTTTAATTTGTTAAAAAGTTAGACCCTTCGTTTTAAAATGTTGACAAAAAATCAGAGTGCAATTCAAAATCGGGAAAAGTGAAACCATCAGAAAACTAAAGTAGAGTTGGGAGGTTACGAAGCACCGCACAAAGATGAGACCGATTAGTTTATCACAATCTCATTTCAAATCACAACGGTGCTTGAAGTGAAAACTTCACAAGCACTGAATCAAAATCTAATTGGCGAGTATCATCATTTGCATTTTGATGCACAGACATTTTTATACTTACTTCTGAGTGAAGAATTACATTGCATTCTCGAGATGATTTGTCTGGGAGGTCTTACCAAGCGGGTATTGGTTACAGAGATCTCATGCGTCCGCGTATCGTATCGGCGCGGCGCGGCGGCGACGGAACGGATGACGCAGATATCTTGAAACGTTCTCATGTGACAAATATCAACCGAGTATAAATGTTGTATGTATTTCACGACTGTGCACCGGTGCCGAAGGAATCAATGACGCTTCCTCGGAGCGTCTTCCTTTGAAATACCGGTAGGAAAAAAACATCATTCCCATCCGACAAATACGCTCTATATATTGCAATCCGTCAAACGGATCGCCCGTTTCAGCTCGGAGTCAAGGGTTTTTTTCAGGCATTTTGCGGCTCCGGACCAGAAGTGGCTGCCAAATTCAACCATGAGGTGGACTTGCGATTTGTACAGGGTTAGCAGTTAACTGGCAGAAATGTTGATATGTTAACTTAACGTTACGTTCGATAATTTTAAGCAACAACATTTTTGTGAAAAGTTTTTAAATACTTTTGGTCTCCAGAGGTAAACCGATAATGAATGATTTAATTTTTTGTTCAAAGCAAAACGAAAACAACTCTATCTATTCATATTATGTAGTAAATATTTTCCGCTTAAGTGGAACGTTTGCGCTGCTCGTTTCGGCTGGTTTCATACAAATCTTAATTTTGGATTACACGGACCGAAACCGGTCACGCAAACGTTCCTATATTATATTATTTTTTTATTTATTCACATTTATACCTACTAAACTACGTATGTAGTTTGTCAGCATGTACATAATCATAAAATTTTATGTAATAACATGGTACATTTTCAAACGCTGTATATGTAAAATGTTGATGATAAAATAACAATTAGTTAAATGTGTTAATTTTAACGTTTAATCGTATAATCATTTTTTTCATTTGTATTTTCCCTCAAACATTTCAAAAAGTACTTTAAAATAAAGTACGCAAAATTTGTTCATACTTCTTATATTTCTTGAGCTTTCTGTTGCCCAGCAACGGCCAAGTTTTCGTTCCTCAAATTTCTCCAAACAATTAATACATTTAGGGTAGGGTGATACTTTAACCACGTACGTTGTTTTTACTCATCGATACGTGAAAAACGGCGAATCAGAAAATAATGAACGAATGTTAATTTGAATAATCTGCTTGAGTAAAGTGATATGCTTGCGTCATCCGAGTGTACTCGTATTACTGATTGAAAATTTGCAAAACATCCTACTCAGAGCTTACATGCGCCCTACTTTACAACCTAGGTTTGTGTTATAACGCGATAACGGACATTTTTTGAAGACTTCTTAAGCACCGTTGTGTTTTGAAACTCGATAAAACGAAATATAGCGACATTGAAAAGAGACAAACACATACATTTATAAGATTTAACCTGAAAATGAGATGAGACTTTGTGCGGTGCTTTATGGTGTAAGATCACCATTCAGAATTGAAACGTTGCTTGAAATCGCTTTAGCAGTGTTTGATGACCAGATCTGCATAGCAAGCTACTTCCTCACCTTCCTCTTCCCTACCTCTTCCCCCTCTCCAATCTCACAATGTGACCAATTGGGGATGCCATAGTATCACTGGCTTTAGAAAATTAGGAGCAGTTGGGACTATAGCAGTTGCCATATTCTATTACATTGTTGTGTTGCTGCATACTCGTATATATTTATTTTAAGTGAAAACTTCTTTAGCATCTTTGTGATTTGAAACTCGATGAAACGAAAAATAGCATTAAAAAGAGACAAACACATACATCTACAGGATTGAGCCTGCAAGAGATTGAAATAGCATAATCGGTCTCTACGAAGTTTTAACTTCAAAATTCTTGTCATCTGAGCACACTTATATTTAAAAGAAAGAAAAAAATCAGAGTGTATAATTAACACGCTGTAGAAGTGAAACTAGAACGTCGCTAGATGTCGCTTTCTTTTGCCTGTTTATTTTAAAGTGGTTTGAGGATAGGATATTGATTTTACAAAAATAAAAACTTTTTTTTTTCGTTCACCGGATGTCTGTCTCTCTGGCCGCAGAGACTTGTCAGACGCCTTTCCCACTGTATTATTTTATTTAATTTACCGCATTGTAGTAGAACCAAATATTTCTGTAGAACTGAGTTGTGACGCATTTCCATTTCATCCGAATTTCAAATCACTAACGGCGCTTAAGAAGTTCAGTAAGTCAAAATTCATGCTTTTAAAGTCTTAGTTGTTACAGGGGCGTAGCTACCGCCGTATCTACAGGAGCCCCTGACGTGTGTAAGTAAAAATAGTAAAATATTATCCACAATGTCAATTAATCTCGTGCTTCCCGGGAAAAAAAAACATAAAAAAAACTATCATACGTGCCTGTAGAGATTTCACTTCAGAAATGACAAAAGTCAAAAAAAGCAATCTCTATTTTCCCGGTTTAAACGTGCGCCTAAAAGATGGCAACATCCGGTTGTTGCGGGATTCCCCCGTTTAAGTCATTCCTTAAACGGGGGAATCTCGCAATAACCGATGTACAATGATAAACCACGGAGAGCAATTATTTTCCATAGCACTAACCAATAGCATTTATTACATTGTAGTACAATACAATCTTGTTCTTATGATTATTTATTGGTTTAATTAGTTTGATTTGTGAAAAGAATGAGTGAAAGGAAAAGAGATTATCCCAGTGGAGCTATGAAAAGAAAAAGCAAACAGAAAAGGGATGAGGTTATAAAAAAATGCCCAAAATTTCTTCATTTTTTTCAGCAATCAGCTTTTGTGAGTCATTTAGATTGCAATGGTAAGTACCTACTAACTATTTATCTACCAGTAGCGAATGGTGAATTTTTGTTTTTTTTAAAGAACAATGGCAACCTTCAATACATGAAAATACCTGATCACGTATTGTATTGAGCAATGATAAGGGCCCCAACTAATTTGGATGCAGGGCCCCTCCAAGGCACGCTACGCCACTGTTGTTCCTGCCCTTCATCAGAAAAGTGGGTTTAAGATATTTATGGGGTGACATTAAATTAAGATAATTTTTGTTGAATTATATTGTCAAGCAACGGAGTTTAATTTTATCTTATCTACTTGACGTGCTTAAGTTACATATTTACAGAGAATATTAGAATATCATCCTGAATAAGATATCATAATGGCTCTTTAGATTGTATGGTATGAAATTTATGAAAAGATTATACCTACATAGTTTAGGTAGCGTATTAAAAATGTGGATAAATAAACATTTTTTCTTATGTAATTAATAATAGCAGAAAATCCAACCATTTTTTCATAACGGTGTTTAATTTATGGTGTGCCGAGTTTTCCCGGTAGAATATCTGTTTTATTATTTATTAATCTAGCCTACCCGTTAGCTGCAATATTTCATTGAAGAGGTATCTTGTATAAATCGACCATTATTAACAATAGGATGGTCTGTATCATTTGGCTTAAAAATAGTATTTAAAAAATATTGCCAAGCCCAATAGTTTCCTGATTTCAGTGATCACTGTCTTAGCTGCCCACACTGGGCCCAAAACAAAGTCATACTTTATGCAAGTTTAGTATAAAAATGTATTAAAGTAAAACTTCTTTACGCACGCTTGACTTGGGGAGTAAGCTGGTGAATGCGTGACGAAGGCGTTACGAAAAGTGTGATCAGGCGAGAGATATAAGTTAGTGAAGATAGAACGAGAGAGTATGGGCAAGAGAGAGAGGTGCGAGCACACATTTTCTTCCTCTCTTTCTCTCATAGCCAGTTACGTTTCGTATAAGAGAGAAAGCAGTGCGCGCGCACATTTTTCTTTCTGTCTTCTTTTATAATTTAGTGAAGTATTACTTCAGTCTTGTGGTTTAAAGCACACTCGTTTTTTTTTTAAATTTAAACGGTCACCCTTGTTACTGCGATATTTGTTATTTGTTACCTTGTTACGTGGAATTTTTATTTCACTTAGAACGTGACCGTTGTTGGAACTACCGTAAAATACGCATTATGGTATAACATAAATCAAAAACCAAAAACAACAACAAAAACTCCAACAAAAAAATAAACCATGTAAAAGATACCTTCATGTTCTAATCTTTATCATTATGTATATATATGTACCTGCCTATTACTTCTAAATTATAATGCTAACCAAGCAGCAGTTAATCTTATATTTAATTGAATATTTTATTTTATTCTATTTCTTCTCTTTGTTATTCATATTTATACAAAATATGTTAGTAGGCTTATGCAGTTTATCCAGTTAAAAGTACATTTATCCATTATTTAATTATTGTTTTAATTCTATACTTATCAAATAACAGTAATAATCATGTATTAATTGTTTGATTTATTTTATTTTTTCTGTTCTCTTTCTAGTTCTCATTTATACAAAATGTGTACGTGGGACTATAATTTGAAATGCAAACACCAGATACCTTTATGTTTTAATCATTTACTTTTAAGTGTATATATATTACTTTTATGATAATTTTAATAACTATGCTAAACAAACCACGGTTATCTTTTTTTTGTATTAATTGGTTATTTAATTTATTATTGTAATTATAATTATTATTTTTTAATTCTTTCTCTTCTCTTTTTTTCTTATTTTATACATCCCATGTGTGTTAGACTATGATATGCAATGCTTACACAGATAACCTTCATGATTTAATCCTCTGTTATTAAGTACCTACATAAGTAATTAATATTATTTTTTTAATTAAAACTTTGCTAAACAAAGAACATTTACAATGTTTTAATCGTTTTTTTTTTTGTTTTTTTTTTTTTTTAAAGCGGTGACATAAACCACCATGTTTCGATGTTAATACTCATCCTAATTTGACTGTCCTAAAACGAGAATCCTCCTAGTTGGGCAGTCAAAACATTTCTTAAATAATGTATATAAATGTATAATCTTTTACTAAATAAATAAAAAATAAAAAAAGAAAACTTATATTTACATATTTGTAGATGCCGCGGGCTGTGAGAGAATTCAGACAAATGGAAAACTATGAAGGGATGGGGAACAAAGAAGATCTTCATACATCCAAGAGTTTACAGAAGTTGCAATCACTTTTGGCCGTTTGGAGTTTTAGAGCATTGTTTCAAATAGTTTATGATATTTTTCTGAAGTAATAACTATTGATCATTTAAATTTAAGAGATAAACTTATCACTGTTATCACTCTATTTTACTATAGGTACATATACCCCGTGCTTAATCAATAGTTTATTATAATACAAAATAGTCTGATGGAAAATGAGCCTACATTAGTAAAAGTCCGCCGATGTCAATTTTTTAAATGAATTTTCAATATGGTCTTTTGTACGTCAGTTCATTTTTCACTTTATCAAGGCAACAACACAAAATTGGTTTTATTTCATCTTTATCAGTAAATCTTTGCCCTGGCAATTTTTTTTTTTAATAAATAAAAATCGTTCGGTTTCAAATTTGGGCAGTGGATAGGGTAGAATTTTTTTCTTCTCTGTATCCCTCTAAGCAACTTGTACTGTGCACACGGGTATATTGTTCTGGACCTACATCATACCGCGCCTCAACTTCCCCATTCTCTTCTGCATGATGTTTTGGAATAATCCCCAATTATCGTAGTCCTTTTGTGTTATGTTAAAATTAATGTAGTTTAGAAGAAGATTGAAGTCGTGAGTTTGGTGGTAATGCGCTGAGCTTTGATTTTTCTACGAGCTATTTTTCCCCATCTACCTACCGCATAGATTTTTAAGGACTCTTGATTGTATTGAGCGAGAAGTTTCCACATAAAGGTACATTAATACACCCAACTCGCGTAAACTTTATTCACATTTAAATGTTCTTTTCTTCAATTCTTTTTGCAGTAATTTTCAATTCATTGGCCATCCCTGAATATAAACTCTCCGGTCTGGAGCACGATCACCTTCAATTTTTGTATGTTTCTCGGTTACTCTTGGGCCCGGAGGTAATGTGGTAATAATGTTCAAAGGACTCTCTTCCTTGTTCATTTGATCGAGTCCATATTTTATTTTTATATCATATTTTATTTACAACGTGGAGAAACTTACCATAGATTCTGTTCAATTTGCCGTTGCTCGCATATCTCCATTATTTGGGGTCGTGACTTCCCTACATGAAAATGTCCCATCTTCGATTATTATTACATTGAATTTAGTCACATATGGACGTTGAACATTATAATGATTAATAATCAATAAGATTGATCAAGGTAAAATATTTATGAGATGTAATATTTTTGGTATGCCTCGTTATTCTCCTGTGCCATTCGTGTGGAAAACGTTATTTTTTTAAAAATGATTTTCGGCTATGTACTCATCGTATTTTCGCACACATAAAATTATGTCCCGTCTCTCCGGTTTATAAAAAATGGACGATTTTTCAGATATAAATTTTCAAAAAATCGCCAGGGTTTCAAAAATACTATTAAAAAAAAGGATTATCTTTGGAAGAATATTTGCCTAATCCGGAATGTTTTTTTTTTTGTTTTAATTGTAATGCAAGTGATCTATCGAAATTTAGGCCATTCAACGGGAGCTTGAGCAACGTTCCACTTTAATAGTATTTGACTGGTTTGAAAATGTTGTGATTGTAAAGTGAAATGCAAGAAAGATTACATTAACAAACAAAAAAATCTGAATGTGTAATTCACACGCGGTAGAAGTGAAATCTTCAGAAAACTAAAGTAGACAAGAGTGGGGAGACTACGAAGCACTTTCTAATCACTGGGAAGGATGATTTTTTACATACTTTTGCCGTCAAATTCCGATGCACCTTTTCCTGTTCATTTGGTCATCTTATGAGCATTTGTATTTTCTTCTTCGGAGTCGCTAGACATCGCTTTATTTGTGTTTTCTTTGCCTGTTAATTTTGGAGTGGTTTGAAGATTGGATATTGGATTTCGTAGGATTGGTCCGCTGAATGGCTGGCCGCTAAGGTTCGTCAGGTGCTTTATACCATTAGACCAAAGGAGACTTGCGTGGGACCGTGAATTTGTCGTATTATGTTGAAACCGAGTACCCGTAAAAAACATAAATATTCTCTCGCTCGCTAAATTCTATAGATGTGTGTGTTTGTCTCTTTTTAGTGTCGCTCGCTTCCGTTTCATCGAGTTTCAATTTACAATGGTGCTAAAGAAGTTTTTACTTCAAAAATAATTTAAAATCGGTAGATGTTTACTGCTCTGGGTTTATTTTCCATCAGACACCCCACGTACCTAGGCTGACTTTTTTAATGAACTGACACTCTTTTTGTTACCTAATGTAACCTGTAAAATATGCTCGAACGTTTCCCATCTTGGAAAACTTCCGCGTCACGTTTTCCTTCGTCAATGCGATGAAAGTGTTGAAACCATTATCTAAGCCACTCTTACCCAATCATATTTATTGCGCTTTTGACATACTCTTAGTTAGGATCCTTCTTCGGTCAAAAATAAATTTACAACCCAAAAGCACCCAAAGATCTTATTTCATTTGTTTTCTGTCTACTTTTAACCCTTCTGTGTGTTAGTCGTAATTCATTTGAAAACTTCTGATTAGTGAAGGCTGTTTAGTCGTTAACTAACCGTTCTTTAAATTTCATCTTCTACAAAAATCTTAAACGCATTTTAAAATGATAAAATCGCTTATACTTAACAATATTAAGACTCCATTTTGGATACACCATTTGTAGCACATCTGTCGAATTCGTAGGAAATTCGTTTTGATCAATTACTAAAATAACCACCGAAAATATTCGAATTGCAAGGGTATTAAGCGTCCATCCAATATAAATCATTATCCCCAGTTCCCGGGTGGTAACATGGATATTCGTATCGTCCATACACGCGACTTTTTTTTAGATTTTATTACTCTGCCACCTCCGCTATTTACCTCAGCTGACCTTAATGGGCGCCTTTCCCGGCCATCGCGTGGGGCCAAAATAATATGTTTTCAGTTTCAGTGAATTAAGAAATTAGTCGAAAACTTTAAAGTAGCGATACGACTGGAAATAAATTTAGGCAAATTTTCTTTAGCATACATTTATCAGGAATAAAATTTTCGTATTTTCAACTCAATAGTTTAAGCGTAAAAATATTTTTTCAGCGTAGAAATTGATTTATCGTTTTATCAAGTGCGAATATTTCGCTACAAATTTTTAATAATGAGTTTGGCAGACAAAGATTAGTCAATTATAAAGTTGAGACAGTTGAAAGTTAAGTGGTTCGCGGAGAAGCTGTCAAGAAGAAGTTGAGGCGGAAGAAATAACTGAAATTTCATGACAGATTTGATTGTGAAATCACTTCCGTGGGTTAAATTGCGATTTAATTGATAATAAAAAGTTTATTTTATATTTGAAAATTCGTTATAAACATTACTAAATAACTTTTTCGATGATCGCAAATCCATTTTGTGGCGTCGGTTCATTTTTTATTGGAGTGAACACTTCTTTAGAGTCCTTGTGATTTGAAACTCGATGAGACGAAAAATAGCGATAGTAGAAAAGAGACAAACACATAGATCTATAGGATTTGGCCTGCGAAAGAATGAGATAGTATAATCAGTCTCCTTTTGAAGTGAAACTTCTTTATCGAAGTGAAAATTCGGCGAAACGGAAATGACGTATTGGCCGCTTTAATTATGATGTCACTTTTCAAGGTTCCTATTGGTCGAGATATGAAATGGAAATGACGCTAGGTCTGCAATATTTGGCCGCTTTAATTTTGACCACACTTTTCAAGGCTGATATTGTTTTGGTAAAGTTTCGCTTCTACCGCGTGTAAACTGCACTCAAATTGTTTTTCAGTGCTTCTTAGCCTATCGGTCTCTTCTTTGTGTGGTGCTTCGTAGCGTCCCTACTCTTGTCCGCTTTAGTATCTGAATGTTTCACTTCTACTCACTTTTAAGAAAGTTAACAAAATAAGTTATTAAATAATCAAATGAAAATAATAAACTTTCAATTTTTATAAGAAAAACTTTATTTTTATACTTTATTGAAGGTTATTCCCATCAGTGAAATATATCATATTAGAATAAGTTAACAATAATAATCTAAACGAAAATATGAAAGAGAACAAGACACAGAAAAAGACAATGGTCGCAACTGGGACTCGAACCCAGACCTCTCCGTCTAACCGGGACGAGTGCGTTAACCGATTTCGATATTGCCACCTTCTATCAAAACGTCATAATTGTCAATCTCATATTTTCAAATTTTAGAATTCCATTATTATCAACTAATTATTTTTATCCATAAATTGGTTAACGCACTCGTCCCGGTTAGACGGAGAGGTCTGGGTTCGAGTCCCAGTTGCGACCATTGTCTTTTTCTGTTTTTCTGTGTCTTGTTCTCTTTCATATTTTCGTTTAGATTATTATTGTTAACTTATTCTAACATAATAATCTTTGTTTACACCACTATTTTAATGAAATTTTTCTCAATGATTCAGAATCATCAAAGGTTCCTTCACGTAGATGAAAGACGCATGTAAAGTTTCTTAATAATAAAATAATAAACATTTTTATGAAATTATTCTTGGAAGGGATACATTTTAACATGTTCACTTTTTATTAGTTTATAAGAATTTTATTGAAGTATTTAAAAAGTCAGGAGGGAGGTTAAAAGTGCGATCGTGGGTGCAACCAATTTTGTCCACCCTTTCCAGATCACAAGACAAAAACCCAAAAGTCTGTTAATTGTGAAACATTTATTGTGTTATGCCTTGTTAATTCGTAAGGCGATAAACTATCAACTAAAAATGCTAAAAAAATGTATAGAAAACAAAAACAAGCAATGAATTATTAGCTTTTCGTTAAATTATCGCGGGTGCAACTCGTCTAATTAAAGTTTATATAAACATCAATAAACACTGATAGAGGAACGAAATAAGAAATCAAACAATGCTAAATACTAATCAGTACACTTCGTGGTCATTTATGTTAATTATTTCTTTTCTGTTACGTCAAAATTCGCCGAAAATTCTATGAACATATATTACATCCATCAATCCTTTTTTCTGGAGCTTCCAACTTCGCGATAATGTCTTCAAGTTGCACGTCTGCTATGGCATTCACGTTTTTTATAAATACTTAATTAATATTCGTAACTTTGGTTTATTGATATTAAATAAATGATTAATGAAATTATTTAATTAATATTTATATCTTTTGGCATAGATAGTATCAGTTTCATGGCATGTTTCTGCTGGTTATTTCAAGTCTTGAAAATACGTTGGAGATTCGTCATTTAAGGATTAGACATCTGGATTACTATAAACATCAGAAATGCAAGTGTTTTTGAAATACATGAAATGAAATACATCAGTGTTTTTGGAATACAAACACAAATTTTTAGTTTTTTTCTTATTTTGTAGAATTCCTTTTTAAATTTTGTAATTTGTAAGAGGTTCCAAATTGTTATCGTCCCGATCACTTTCTGTTTCAGAAGCGGTTTTCGGTGATTTCAAAACCAATGTAAATTTGAGACGAGACAATGAGGTTTGCGCCACGGAAATGCTATCGCCGTCTTCAGATTTAAAGAAATGTTTTGTTTGAATGCCTGATTTACTTCACAGCCCTTTCCATTTATCAATCCATCATTTATTTTCCAACGTGACCATTTTTTTTAACTTCTTTTTTTTTAACATAAAGAAGATTTTTAAGAGAGACTGCGTGGCAGATCATAGAATATCTATAAAAAAACGGAATATAATATAAACACACCTATTAAATATAAATCACCAGTAATACTCAGAATATATTATTACTAGCTGGGTCACCCGGCTTCGCTCAGGAAAACATTTGAGAGTGTTATGGAATGTTTCACAATGATGATCCCGATTCCCTATTCACGAACATTCCACGACATACACCGCCACCCCTTCCAGAACTTTTTAGAGTTCTATAGAACCTTCTTGAACTTTCCGAAATTTCAAGAGGGCGAAACTTCCAGCCCTTATATCTTCAAAAGCACGCCCTTTAGGTAAAAACGGGTACCTTTTTTCCCGAGAGGGGACAGAGATCTACCACACCTTATTACTCCCTTGATCGTACCGGGACTCGTTTCTGATTTTTTGCGGTCCGCGCGTTTTTTTGGATTTTCTTTTATAATATATAGCTGTTTCCCGGCATGCGTTGCAATGCCATATTCAAATAAATTTAATGTTACTCCTTGCATGTCCTTTCCCGTGCGTTCCCCTCCAGCGTTCCACTTCCACCTTCCCCGCCACCGCTCTCCCGCTCCCCCGTCCCGCCAACCCCCCTGGCACTTCATTTCTTGACTCCTCTCCCGCTCGGCCTGTAGCTGAAACTTTTTTCTGATACTAACATTATTAAACTCGTGATATCTTTCTAATTAAATATCCGAATTGAAAAATTCAAAAAGTTAAATATAGGTATTGAAGTTGTCTTGAATATGAAGTAATTTATTTTGATAACGATTAGCACCAAGATACAAATAAAGAGCCTTTTCAAGCGGCGACATATTAATTAAATTTTTAAAATAAAAGAATACTTATTGTGGCATAACCATAATAGTTAGACATATGCTGTTACGACCTTTTTTTGTAAATAATGATGTGTTCTACAAAGTCGTAGTACATTATTTTATTCTATCATGAATAGTTTTCGCAGCGCACGCGATGTAAAGAATATTTTAGGTAATTTTTTTACACCTTGGGTTGCATTATTGGAGTTTTAGTAAGGATCCCTAATTTTTTTGAAAATATAATATAGCCTATGTCACTCGGGAATAGTGAAGCTTTTCAACAGCGAAAGAATTTTTCAAATCGGTTCAGTAGTTTCGGAGCCTATTCGATGCAAACAAACAAACAAACAAACAAATCTTACCTCTTTATATAGTGTAGTAGAAGTAGATTATAGGCATAAAAAAACAATAAAATATATGATAAATCACACAATAAGGGTAGTTGTCAAAGAGTTGCACCCGCGATTGTGTTATTAGAATCGCGGGTGCAACTCTTTGACAACTACCCCTAATTTGAGTCGTTGTTTATTTCAAATCTGCTAACATTATACTCTTATAAAAGCTTTACTTAAGTTTGTCTTTGAATTATTCTTGCTTTTACAAATATTAAAATGTTAGCACCTTATTTCTGTGAAAAACACAAACATTTATATCTTTTGTATCGCGGGTGCAACAAGCTAACAGTGACTTCTAGTAGTCAATGACGTTTAAAAAATAACAACAAGTACTTACATCTTTTGGCACATAAGAATAAAAGAATATTGTCACTACACGTTTAGCGGTAAAATATAACCTCAAACTATCAGTAACAGCTGTTTCGCGCCAAAGTTGGTGTGATTTTGCAGTTTATACCAATTCTTCGAATGATAATGTATCCAAGCACGCCAAAAAATTAAAATTTTAAAACCCATTTTTTTATTATTAGATATTATATATTGTTTGACCTTCTTATTTGCACCGATACCAATAAAAGGTTCAAATACTGTGATTTGTAAATTAATGTCGAGAATTGTCTATAGCAGAATCGCCCACTTAATTTTTTGAATTGAAAACTTCTTTAGCACCGTTGTGATTTGAAACTCGATGATACAAAAAATTGCGACACTAAGAATGAGATAGAATAATCGGTCTCCTCTTTGTGCGGTGCTTCGTAGTCTCCCCACTATTGTCTGCTTTAGTTTGCAGAAAGTATCACTTCTATCGCATGTGATGTGCACAGCTAGTGCGAAATGAAAATATTTTTTCAAAAAATATCAGACAATGGTAAAAGCCCCCGCCAAGACATTGAACTTTTACATAAACGACAGTTTAGGGGCTATTTGCGCGGTCTTCAAAATAGTACAGAATTTATTAAAATAGATTTATTTTATTTAATAACATATTCAAATACAGTAAACCAGCTGTTGCAATAAAATATTTTATTATTTTTATATATTTGCTTTGGCGCTGTGAAAAGGAGCAAAGTGCGGGATGAAAGGGGGGGGGGGGGGCGGCTTGTGACAATCTACGAAATGCATTTTTTTGTTTAAACTAGTGTCGATAATTGTCTCAAGGTGAAAGGTCGCGCGTCAATATATTCATCAATACTTGTTGATAAACGTTTTTAAGGGATTTAACACGACTTCTACAAAACAAAAGTTAAAATGTCCGATATTTGGTGAAAGTGCAGAGTTGAAAGAGAATATCCTACCTACGTATGAAAATGTGATGAAATTCTATGAATAGGTTCGACAAGACTTAAAAGTAAGGAATAACACAACAAAAGAACCTTACGTTTTTGGAAATTGCCAAAATAGTTTGAACGAAAATTGAAGAATTGTGGATAAAATCTTCTATTCCAATTGTCACACGCAAACGAGTTTTACAGTTACTAAAAAGTTATCACTCAAAGTGTTATAATTTGAAAAAGTCTTTGAAGAAACTTAAGGAAGAAAAGTTAGAAGAGTTCAGAGTACAAAGGAAAAAGCTTTTTGACATAGCTGCATGTAAATGTAAAGAATTTGTAAGCTGTACTTGTCTGAGAGAAAAAAAAGTGCCAAAAGAGAAACAAATGTTTTAAGAAGACCAACGCACCAAAAGACTAATGGCTTCAGGAAGAACGGATCTTATCCAATGTAAAAAATTGCTGAATAGAAGATTACGTTCTCTAAAAAAAGAAATCAGGCATAATTCAAAGACACGAATTGAAGAAATTCCCTCTACTTCATATCGGCTAAATAGATCTGATGTTAGTTCTAATGCCGACCTTCCTTCTTCTTATTCGGCCGCAGATGGTCTTGTCAATGTTGATACAGTGAATCATAAGCCTATAAACCTCACGGTTGCCAGTCTTCACAGACTATCTCGACCATTTCAATGGATAATTTGTCTCTTACACGCCAATGAGTTTTCATTGAGGCATTCGTTTACCTATTTGGATGGCTTTACTGCAGGACCTAAATCACTTGCAGATCAAATTGGTAAAGCATTCAAGATATGCGAGAAGCTGCCGTTGGCCAACTTTAAGAAGATAGAAGGTGAACTACGTCCATAAATATTTACAGATCTCAGTACAGACCAGAAATATTACAGCTGTCATAAATGGATCCTGCTCTCTTGATTTATTACAGAGAAGCCCAGGTAAACTATCCCATGCCCGCTAGTTGACAAGAGCTAATCGTATACTGCGTTTGTACATTTCTACGGAAAATCCACAGCAAAATCTTGTGACTTTTGCCACGTCTGTCGTAAAATCATACGCTCCTATCTGGTTTGCTATCAAAACACATTTATCATACAAAGATGGTTCAAATTATTTATGGAAGCTCATTAACAGCACTAAATATTTGTTCAACGAGTTGTTAGCGATGGTGGACCCTTTTATAATTCGAAACAGTTAATTTGCTCATCCAGAAAACTTGTTGTTGAGTATGATAACAGATTCACGTAAGCACATTAGAGAAATCGCTACAAGACGCATATTAAAGGCTCGTCAAGTTAATAAAAATTCTGTTTATGAGATAAATAGACATAATTGAACGGCAACAAAATATATACGAACCCCCAATACTGATGAATATTTTCGATGAGCAGTTACAAGATCTTATTGAAAATGGAGAAGACACAGTGTTGGAGTTTATGAGACTGCCTTGCCACACCCAGGCTGTAGAAAGATCTGTAAAGAAGCAGCTCTAAGTGTATGTGACAGGACAAAACGAGAGGAATTTATAAAATCTAAATTAGCATCTCGAAAGCTCATGCCAAAGTTTGAGACGAAAAAGGATTTTTTTATAAAAAATTATGTTATTCATACCACCATAACTTTTTGAAACTTTTTTTACTTTTAAAATAAATGATTTTATTAATTAAAATATGCTTTTATTTTATCATTTAATGCATAACATATTATATTTACTTTTTGTTTTGTTTATAGGGCGTATAAAACATAACGTATAATAAAAACTTAAAAAATAAAATTTCAAGTCTATGGTGGGAACTCAAGCTGTCGAGCTAGAACTTCCAAATTAAGGAGTGTTATTTACAATTACATAAAGCTACTTTTACCTGGTATTCCAAATCGAATTTCGAAAAAAAAATCATATAAAAGTGTTCCACCCTAGACTGCACACTCTGAGGTACTAAGGCACAATGGCTTTAGTACATCAGAGTATCTTCCATTGTAATACAAGTAGAACAACGACAGCTTTCCCACCTGATGCCTGTGCTCTAAAGATTGCAATCCATTTGTTAATATAGTTTTTTAAACCACTAAATCGTTAATTTTATATGTAAGACCGCGGCCCGCGAGCCGCATGCGGTTTTTTACATGGGCTTTTCGGACATTAACTCCAATAATTTCTAATTAATGAAGACGATGTTAGCGAAACTTCAAAAATCTGAAACACGAAAATTAGAAAAAGATACAACCATTGCATCTTTCATACATCTCACATATTTTTCTGATTTTTCTGTTTCAGATTGTCGATTGAGTTTCGTTTAGATTGTCTTCATTAATTAAACATTACAATTTGAGGTTTTATTCAGATAAAAATTACAATAAACATTCGATAATTTCACTACGAAAGAACTAATCACTAATCACTATTGCCAAATCATCTTTTTTAGAGTTAGATTTTTCAGATATTCTAGCTCTTATTTTTATACATACATCTTATCTTTTTAAACGACTTCGAAAGGGAGGAGGTAATCAATTCGACGGTTTTTTTTTATGTTTGTTACCTCTCAGAACTTTCGATTGGGTGAACCGATATTGATGATTTTTTTTTATTCGAAAGCTGGTGCATCCCGTGTGGTCCCATTTTATTTTGGTCTAGTTCTGACAATGGAATCCATGAGAAAACCATATATGTCTTAAATTTGCAATAAGTATGTGCGCGAAAAATGGACGAATAACTCAATATTACGCCAAAAAATTTCGATGATTCTTTTTTGAAGTAAAACTTTTTTACGCACGGTCGTCACTTTTAACAAAACAAAAAACGTCTTAAAAAATGCACTAAAAAGTAAAAAAATAATTTCGTACGATTGTTATTTTTGGAGTCGGTGTCAGCCAAGATCTCCACATCTCACCTATAACTACCTTTGTATGTAGTTACCTTGGCTGACTCCGACTCCAAAAATAACAATCGTACGAAAGCCAAGGTAACTACATACATAGGTAATTTATAGGTGAGATAACTACATACAAAGGTAGTTATAGGTGAGATGTGGAGATCTTGTCTGACACCGACTCCAAAAATAACAATTGTACGAAATTATTTTTTTACTTTTTAGTGCATTTTAAAAAAAAAATTAAGTTGCGTGTTTTTATATGGTTTAAAAAAAAATTATAATGTTTTAACAAAATATTTTTTTCAAATTAAGCTTAAATATACCCGAAGGTTGGTTACAAGTACTTGAACAAGTGTTAGAGTTTGTTCCGTCTAGTTTGTATGGAACGAA
Source organism: Limnephilus lunatus (assembly GCA_917563855.2). Classification (NCBI taxonomy): domain Eukaryota; kingdom Metazoa; phylum Arthropoda; class Insecta; order Trichoptera; family Limnephilidae; genus Limnephilus; species Limnephilus lunatus. Next base: position 38,220,394 of record OU830604.1, read on the forward strand.
ATACTGTGCGGTTAGAAATTGTGAACAACATCTGGATGGAATTTAAGGTCGCAAAAGGAATTAAATATGAACTTAAGAGTTCAGTTAGCAAAACTGCGCAGTTTTGCAGCCCGACCGCGCTGGAAATATCAAAGTTAAATGCAAAATTAAGTGTTGTCCCTTATCTAATTTAACTGTCTCGTTAAAATCTTGCAAAATTTGCATTTTTATTCCGCTTAATCACATATTTTGATTAAGTATATATATTTGTATATAAAATATACATAAATAGATATGTGTTACCCTTAACTTTGCAGTTACCATCTAATCGTGGTTTAAAAAAAAAAAATCTATGGTCTAAAAATATTCCGATAACGAATCATGGAAAAAAACAGTTGAATATAGTATTGGAAATTCAGATTTTTTTTTAAAGAAAAACAAACACTCCCCGGTTACGAATAACCTGACAATATTTGAAAAATCTCCTACTACCACCACATTAAGCGAAAATGTTGCTTGTGTTGAGATGGAGGACTAAGCCAGAGGAGAATTGAACGCACGACGCCTGGGTGGGACCCAACTCGCCCACCCGATATCAACTCGGCCACTGACCGGTTTAAACTTTGACATATGAAATCGACAAAATTACTTAAAATAAATAGGTCCAAATGGCTGAATCGGTTAAGGAATTTGTCCCAGTAAGACATGAGATCTTGGGTTCGATTCCCAATTGCGACCGTTGCCTCTTTATTTTCTGTGTCTTGTTCTTTTCATATTTCGTCTAGAGACATTATTATATTCTTCTCCAATGACATATTTCATTAATGGGTATAACCGTAAAAGTTATTCTAAGGAGTTATTCCAATAAAATTCAAAATTCGTCCAAAAGAAAAGTATTTATGAGTGGATTTTGCCAAACATGTTAGCAATACGCTTTAAAAACTTTAATGTAATTGTAATTGTATGACTTCATTTTCCAATTAACCAACAGACAGAGCTTATTCAGTTATGTCTATTACTACTTATATCCACTATAGTTACTATCTACTGCGACCTCCTTCACAAGACACTTTAATTATTGTAGAGTGAAATTAATTCTCTGGGAGTTAAACAGCTAGCAGAAAACTCGCTTTCACACACCGTGCCTAGAGTAACTTGAATAGGCCACTTGCATCACATTTTTTAATTTTTTTTCCGGTAAAGGCAAATATTCTAAGACATTCTTTATTATTTTTTTTTTAATCGTATTTTTGAATTCCTGGCGATTTTTTGAAAATTTAAATCCAAAAAATCAAACCAAAGGTTAAGTTCGCATAGAACAAACAATAAATCTAGTGAACGTTAAACGCAAATTCAAAAATTCGCCGGAAATCAAAGTGTTGCCATATAAAAAAAAATCATTTTCATGTAGTGACGTCACGAGCTCAAATAATGGATTTATTTGTTTAAAAATAAAAAAAACACTATACATTTCTACAAATTTTTACTAACATTTTCGTAATCTTAGTAAAAAAATCTATCCACACGATTTTTTCCAAGTCGTTATGAAATCCATGCAAGTGGCCTATTATCGGCGTATGTCCAATAGTTTTTCTCATAAAAGCTTCGGAAAAATAGTTCCTTTTTCTTTTACATTCCCCGTGAGTGGATGACAGTTGGAAGGTCTTTTTATGCATTCAATTTAACTTTTTTACGATCAACATGTTCACTTTAGCACTAAATATCTGAAAAAAAACGGCTGATCACTGGGCTACGGAAATATATGCAAACCTTAGAACATCTCCGGAAGGTATTATGGCGAAATGGCTGGTATTTAAAGCAATTTATCATTGTTCCGCTTTACATAAGATATTTACCCTACATTTTGGAAAATACCAATTTACGACAGTAAATTTCTAAGTCAGCGACGTCATCAGCTAATTGGTTAGTGAACCGCACAAATACCAGATACCTAATAATTCCAGAGATCGCGGTTTTGGTGGAGCAATTTCAATTCGGAGAATATTGTGAACAATTGGAAATGGGGAGGTGAAGTAAAGAGCAACGGAGGAAGATTAGAAGGTACCTGACTCAGTTCTACGTAGTTACTACACATACATAGCTAAAATTATTTCAAGCAAAGTTTGTACATCAAATTATAATCCGTATACTAACTTTGTACATGGATTATGAGTAAGAAATGGACAGAAATTTACCTAAAAAAATAACTAATAAGAAAAAAGATAAAATGAATATTAAATTAATTTTTTCTTCTCCTGGTTCTCATTCCGACTGGAGATTGGATACCATCAGGGTAATCTTCATCCTAAAGGCTGCGGTGGGGAAAAACTGACCGTTCTAAAATTAATTGAAACGCTGTCAAATTGAATTTTTTTCGCTTCATCTGAGGTAAAAACCCGTCACCTTTTGGCCAAGAGCCTAAGCTCTATCCTAGTTTACCAAATAAGTCTACTTTTAAAATTTAATTTTATGCGTGAAATTAAGGAATATTTAAACAGAGTCTCTAACTTGTGTCAAGTTGTAAATCTGTGATTTACGCATAAACAAACCGTAATCTCATACGTAAACACTTTAAACTATAAGGGCGCCGAGTACAAAACTTTTAAACCTGTGAGTACATAGATTACGTAAAGTGTATAAAAGGTGAGCAGATATACAATTTGCGAATTTAAATAGGGATGCCAACTAACACGTATTTATATTGTTGGGTGGTTTTTACTTTAGATAACTCTTCACTAATCCTTTCAGTAAGGTGTACGTGTAGTATATCCAAGGAAACCGTAGGCAAAGATAGTATGCGAAAATAAAATTATAATAACACTTGAATGATTCGGAAAAGAGTCGAGTCACCTCAAAGTATCTATATCTTTAGTAGATACAGAATTTTCAGATGTTAAAGAAGTTTTCACTTCAAAAACTCTTGTGGATCACACTTGTTGAATTAATTGTTACTTCCTTGTCAGCAAGTATTCCGTCAGCGCTGAAATAATTTTGTCATTAAAAATTTCAATTATATTTTACGGGTGGATATAAACAGGTACTACTACTGACTACTGAGTATTCAATATATCTATTTAACCTTGCAGCGTTATTTATTTTATTTATTTATTTATTTTGCAGAAACAAACAGTACATAATTACATGTTAGAAAGTAGTTACAAGTTGTAGAATTAATACAATAATTGGTACCAATGACATGTCGTTGTTATATAATATATGTTTTTATGTGACAAATTATAAATTTTACCTATATTAAATTAGTAAATTATTGAGGGAGAGGGGTATGTGTGTGTGTGTGTGTGTGAATATGTGTGTATGTATGTAAGTATGCGCATTAAAAAATTTATGTGATGCTCTTTTTAAATTTGGGCAGTGAATCGGAGAAAATGTCGATGTTATAATTTAGATTAATATTATTGAATATATGAGGAGCACGATTGATTGGCGAATTAGTTGCTGCATTTGTCATGTAATTAAGCGTGTGGAATAGTTCTGTATGGCTTGTACGTCTTAATGGTATGTTAAAATTAATTAGGGAAAGTAGTTCTTTACAATCGATGGTATTATTTAAAATTTTGTGTATAAATGTCAAATCAGCAATTACTGGTCTTTGTTGCAAAGTTTGAAAAGTGCATTCATAGTTATTGTTGAATTTGAAGGTAAGATATTTTATAAATTTGTTTTGAATATGTTATATGCTATCTATGTATAATTTGTACTGCGGGTTCCAAATTGGCGAGGCATTTTCCAACATACTTCTGACTAATGCAAAATATAACATAACTACGTGCGCGGGTTACTGAACACTTTACTTATACGAAGAACAAAACCAAGCATTTTATATGACCTGTGAACGATTGAGTCGATGTGATTATTAAAAATAAGTTTGCTATCAAGGTAAACACCAAGATCTTTTCATTCCGTTTTAGAGATGACAGGTTCATTGTTGAGTGAATAAGAGTACTTAATTACATGTTTATTTCTGGTGAATGTCATAGTATGATATTTGGAAACATTGATATCTAAACAGTTAACTTTACAATACTTGCAAAGCCTATCTAGGTCACTTTGTAATGCTTCACAGTCAGAGAGAGAATGCACAACTTGGAATATTTTCATGTCATCAGCGTAAAGCACATATTCGGATTTTGAAAGCATGATCCAATGTCGTTTATATAAATGTTGAAGAATAGCGGACCTAGGTGGGAACCTTGCGGGACACCAGATAATACCTCTATAGACTTTGGGTAAACACCGTTTATTAATATTACCTGATTGCGATTACTAATGTAGGATTTAATCCATCTAAATAGGTCGCCATGTATACCAAATAGGATTAATTTCTTCAAAAGAATTGAGTGAATTACGCGGTCAAAGGCTTTAGAGAAGTCTGTATTCATAGTATCAACTTGCTCCTTATCGTCCATCTTGCTATGCAAGAAGTTAATGAAAAGGGCGAGGTTGGATGTTGTAATAACGTACACGTAATTTTTTTCGTAATTATAAGAGAGTATAAACACGAAGTCGGATTAATTCGATTAATTGCAGCATTTAAAAATTTTGGACAATAAATGGCTTTTGCGTTTGTGTAATTAAAGATCACTAACCACCGGAGAGTTCCGCAATGTAATCAATAATAATTTAATATGGAGACGTATAAGCTGCGTTTATTTTTAGAGGGCCTTTGAATGCACCTATATTTGACGGTTTATCCTTTATGTTTAGGATTCATAAAAATATAAAAATGACATTAAAATCATAAATGTGTGAATTTACTTTTTGCATGCCATATGTGGTTTTCTTTTGGAGCAATACAAAATATTATGACTTCTGTGTATATGGGCTAGTTCAGGGGTTGGAAAACTTATTAGCCAAAGAGCAAAATATATATATATATATATATATATATATATATATATATATATATATATATATATATTTATAACACATTTACAACGATTCAAAAAAAAAAATGGGAGCCAAATTTGTTCATTCATTTAGAAAACATTTATTATGCAAGGGATGTTCAGAAAGTAAGTGTACTGTGATCATAACGGTTTTTGTTTTTTGTTTTTTTGGGGTGGCAGCACTGAGTAGTAGAGGGAGGTCTCCCGACAAGAGTGAGCATCGCAGAAACATTGTATTTAACTCATGTTATAGCCAGTTGCGTGATAGATATCGGCCAAAAATATCGGTGAAAAGTGCCGTGATCCGCTTTTTACTCACGGAAGGAATAACACCCGCAAGAAAAAAGTGAGGATTTCTGAGCTCTATAGTGACTGGCGATGGTAGTGAGTGACTCATTACACGCCTGACAAAAAAGCAGTCGTCAAAGTGGCGTCACACCAATTCCCCATCTGCCAAAAAAATCATAACCACAATTTCGGGCAAAAAAATCATGGCTTCAGTGTTTTGGGACTGAAAAGGCATCATTCGTGGTCGAATTTCTACATCAGGTGGCGACTATAAATGTACAATAATATTGTAAAACCCTACAAACATTCAAAAAGAGCGTTCAAAATAAAATGAGGGGAATGCTGACCAGAGAAGTGTGCTTGTTTCACGAAAACGTCCGCCCT